>OY804581.1:94138253-95474386 GCA_963680875.1 Bathymodiolus brooksi | reverse complement strand
ATCAGCATAAAAAACAGAAACTTTGTAGAGGACCTTCCAATGATCATTCTTGGGCAGTTTGGTTTCAACTGTCCAAGTGGTTTCAGAGAAGAAGCGTTTTAAAACATTTTTCCCAATAGGGTCCAATGTTAAACTAAGTCCTGCCGTAGCCGCCATTTTGAATTTCATATCAGAACAAAAAACGTAAAGTTTGTAGAGGACCATCCAATGAACATTCATGTACAGTTTGGCTTTAATCATATTTGTAGTTTCTGAGAAGAAGGCATTTGAACATTTTCCCATAGGGTTCAATGTTAATCTATGTCCTGCGGAGGTGGCCATCTTGGATTTCCGATCGGCATATAAAACAGAAACTTTGTACAGGACCTCCAATGATCATTCCTGGGCAGTTTGGTTTCAATTGTCCAAGTGGTTTCAGAGAAGAAGCGTTTTGAAACATTTTTCCCATAAGGTCCAATGTTGAACTGAGTCCTGCCGTAGCCGCCATTTTGAATTTTATATCGGAACAAAAACCTAAAGTTTGTAGAGGGACCATCCAATGAACATTCATGTACAGTTTGGCTTTAATCATATTTGTAGTTTATGAGAAGAAGGCATTTGAACATTTTCCCATAGGGTCCAATGTTAATCTATGTATTGCGGTGGCGGCCGTCTTGGGTTCCGATCAGCATAAAAAGACAGAAACTTTGTACAGGACCTTCCAATGATCATTCCTGGGAAGTTTGGTTTCAATTGTCCCAAGTGGTTTTAGAGAAACGTTTTGAAACATTTTTCCCATAGGGTCCAATGTTAAACTAAGTCCTGCCGTAGCCACCATTTTGAATTTCATATCGGAACAAAAAACTTAAAGTTTGTAGAGGACCATCCAATGAACATTCATGTACAGTTTGGCTTTAATCATATTTGTAGTTTCTGAGAAGAAGGCATTTGAACATTTTCCCATAGGGTCCAATGTTAATCTATGTATTGCGGTGGCGGCCGTCTTGGATTTCCGATCGGCATAAAAAGACAGAAACTTTGTACAGGACCTTCCAATGATCATTCCTGGGAAGTTTGGTTTCAATTGTCCAAGTGGTTTTAGAGAAGCGTTTTGAAACATTTTTTCCCATAGGGTCCAATGTTAAACTAAGTCCTGCCGTATCCGCCATTTTGAATTTCATATCGGAACAAAAAACCTAAAGTTTGTAGAGGATCATCCAATGAACATTCATGTACAGTTTGGCTTTAATCATATTTGTAGTTTCTGAGAAGAAGGCATTTGAACATTTTCCCATAGGGTCCAATGTTAATCTATGTCCTGCGGTGGTGGCCATCTTGGATTTCCGATCGGCATAAAAAACAGAAAGTTTGTAGAGGACCTTCCAATGATCATACCTGGGCAGTTTGGTTTCAATTGTCAAAGTGGTTTCAGAGAAGAAGCATTTTGAAACATTTTTCCCATAAGGTCCAATGTTAAACTAAGTCCTGCCGTAGCCGCCATTTTGAATTTCATATCGGAACAAAAAACCTTAAGATTGTAGAGGACCATCCAATGAACATTCGTGTACAGTTTGGCTTTAATCATATTTGTAGTTTCTGAGAAGAAGGCATTTGAACATTTTCCCATAGGGTCCAATGTTAATCTATGTCCTGCGATGGCGGCTATCTTGGATTTCCGATCGGCATAAAAAACAGAAACTTGGTAAAGGACATTCCAATGATCATTCATTTACAGTTTGGGTTCAGTCAGTTCATTAGTTTCAGAGAAGAAGATCTTTGAAATTTCAGCCAATCAGAGCATATTATTGGCCCTGGCAGCCATATTGAATATCCGACTGGAACGAAAAACAGTAACTTTGTAGAGGACCATCCAAGGAACATTCCTGCTAAGTTTGGTTCCAATCGACAAAGTGGTTTCGGAGAAGAAGCTTGAAATGTGAAAAGTTTACAGACGACAGACAACAGACGACAGACGACGGACGCCAAGTGATGGCAATAGTTCACCTGGACCTTTGGTCCAGGTGAACTAAAAAGAGAGTAATATGACTCCCACAACAAAAACAGCTGTAGATCCAGTTGCTCATGAAGGGTACATAGTTCTTGTTTCTTATAAGAAGACATCCACCATGTTACTCAGTCAAGTTCTGTTGTCGGTGATAGCAGGCAAACACACATATGCAAATATAAATGTGTCCTCTTTTTCTTACTCCAGTTATGCTATTTTTCTTGTTAACAATTAATATATTCTATGTTTGTTAATATCTATTTGAAAAAATCTCTTTTTTTTCTTTCTTGGTCCAATTTCAAATTATGTCATATTTCAATTCTGGAGTCTTTTTGTCAATTAAAATTTAATTAATGTGACACATATCTTGTCATTCCCTGTTAATGAATATAGCAATGTTACATTTATGTCCAGTTAAGATATAAGTAAACTAGAATAGTGGACTTTTCATAGTCATGATTTAACAGGATTCTCTTTCACTGAGTGTCACATTTGCTCAAGGTCATATTTTTCCTGACTTCAGTTTATTTTTGATTCTCATTATTTGTTCTGTTTAATTGGGTCATTGGTGACATCTGTTTAATTAAAATTAGATGTTTTTTGGTTTTATTTTCTTTGTTGGCTACAATGAATATCTAATTTTAATTATGCCACAATATAGCTGAAATACTGCTAAAG
The DNA here is from genome assembly GCA_963680875.1 of Bathymodiolus brooksi. Taxonomy (NCBI): domain Eukaryota; kingdom Metazoa; phylum Mollusca; class Bivalvia; order Mytilida; family Modiolidae; genus Bathymodiolus; species Bathymodiolus brooksi. The sequence continues at coordinate 95,471,724 of OY804581.1, read as the reverse complement.
TTGGCATTAAACACCAAACAATCAATCAATTCTTGTTCCACGAACAATCATCTTAATAAATGTGTAAATACTTTCAGCAACTAGCCGATTTGTATCAGTGATATTTGCCATGGTATATGTAACACTAGTTAGTTTTATATATATGTGTTGGCTGTAGGGGACATCGTGGTCATATGGTAGTTGAATTTACAACAACCTGTGCAATCAATGCCTATCACCATTAAAGTTACGAGTTAAAAACATGCTCATGGCAAGGTGTACTTGATACAACATTATGTAATAAAGTTGGTCAGTCACTTGTGACAGGTCAGTGATTTTCCTAGGGTACTCTGGTTTCCTTCGCCAATAAAACTGACCGCCACGATATAACTGAAATATTGTTGAAAGTGGTGTTACACCATAACCCTAACCCCTTCTGTTTCTATGATTTTCAAGATTGGAATTTTGGATTTGTTTTGACAGTGTGACATCTTTTACTTTTCTCATTTTATTCCAATAGGGCTATATGTAAAGCTTGAAAAAAAAAAGAAGGGCATGATTTATTAATGATTATCACGGAGTGACCACAATGGCTTGCATAGATCTTTGTGCCAGGTAATATAAAACAAGTAAAATTTTAATTTTTTTTATTAAAGTTTTAATTCTGCATATATTTAATTTGTATGTTTAAAAATAAAATAATAATAAAAAAATAAAAAAACATGGTAAAAAGGACTAAAATGTGTTTATAGTATATATCACAGATATATATCATGTACAAGGTATTGCCATGTTGTCTAGGAACGATATACAGTAAATAAGAATAGTCCATTGTCATATGAACCACTATATAAAACTTAACAAAACAAGATTTGGATAAAAGTTACAGTGACAGAAAACATATAGAAAACTGAGGTAAAAATCAAAACTTAACAAACTTTTATTGTATTATCACAGTGAAGTCTTCACTGATATATATATATAATTCTTACTTAAGAGTGAGTAAAAGACAGTTTCTAGGCTACAGAGAAGTATGATTCTTAACTTATAAATTATAAATCTAAGCTTCTAATCAGATACAAAAGGAGGATTATCAGAAATATTATGATTTATTGGTAATATGGAACATTTTCCTATAATCTCAAAGGTTGATATTGTCAGTATCAACAGACATATGGTATGGCACTCATAACCTTACTGGAGTGGTATATGAACAAAGAAGTATAAATATATTGCCAGTAAAACTGATGGGCTGTATAGAATCATACATGTAGTATTTCAGATTAGTAAATATAATTGTAGATAAATAATGATAATTCCATTTTAATTTGCACACTGCGGTTTCCTTGCATTTCATTGGACGAAACAGCAAATTTTTAATGTTTACACATCGATACTTTCATTTATACACCCATGTATCACATTTTGAATTTGAATTTAAAATTAAAATAAAATGTATTTATTTTGAAACCAACAAAGCAAGATATTTCATCAAATCAATTAAAAAAAAAAACAGACAAAGTCTGATAAATCAGTGTAAATGCACACATATACATACTACAAACAAATATACACGATCATACTTGTGCATTCTACAAACAAAAACATTAATAAACAATGAATTTTAATAAATGCAAATGTTATTCATTTAAATTACTAAAAAAAAACAACAACAACAAACCTGAAAGAAATTGGTTAAAATCATGTAAATATGCATAGTCTTTTACAAAATTTACAAAAAAGTTCAATACTTATAAATACAAATATATCGTTTAATAAATCATCCATGAAAAATGAATTCTCCAATTAAAAATGAGGTAAACAAGTTAAATGTAACAAATAAAAGTCGATCAACCATAAACATTCTATTTTTATCACATTCTCATCTCGTCACTCATAGAAATAACAAGTATAAAAAATAAAATGTTCAAAATATTATTGCACAGGAAAATAGTAATGTGCACAAAATTAAACTTGTCGAAAATATGCATTACAAAAACACTGTTAATTTCCAATCATAACTATACATTATATATCATATATAATAATGTAAATTTTAATGCCCCACAGTATAAATACAAATGTAGTATATTTTATAGCAAAAGTCAAATGTTGTCTTAACCCTATGTAAACATATTTAAATGTTCAAGGAATGATAACAAACAGAATACAATAGGGGTTAATATAACAATACAGGTGAGTTAATACCTGCTAAAACTACCCTAAAATCTATACAGGTAAAAAACATCCATTCAATTTTCATTACTATAGTTACTCATCCAACTGTGTTCATTGTTATTCCTTCAAACATTTTGGTAATTCCTTCAAGTTTGAATTTAGTTTCAAGACGTTTGATTTCCTGGTCAAATGTAGCTGTTTCTGTAGACATCAGCCCAAACAATTTATCTAATTTTGTCAAATCTGGTTGTTCTCTGTGGAATTTGAATTGTAAAGGTTCAAATCCTTTATTTTTTAATTCTCTCACCATCTGTCCGTCCTGGTGCTGATAATGGAGGAATGATACAAAAACAATCTTAGCTGGGTAAACCTCTGTGTGGTACTTACGATACAATTCAGCAAATCTAAAAATAAATAAATGGTAATTGATTGAATGATTTGTATTTAACACCAACATAAGCAATACTACAGCTTTATCCTGGGATGAATAATTGATGACAAACTGATCAAAATATAAAATAAAAATATAGTGTTCTACCAATAAACAATGATATGATTATCCTGTTGACATTTTTTTATTGTTCAAAAGATGTCTAAAGATGACTTTTTCAATCAAGATATCAATATTAAGGTAAGAGATTTTTAATTAATGATGGGAGTGTATGGCGTGACTTTAGAATAAATTTACCAACGTCTGCTAAATCGCTTGGTGAAGTGTTTACATGACATGATTTTCTGTCCAAATTTAACTATTTTCACATCTTTTTTTTAATTTAGAATGACCTGTCATTTATGTGCTTACAAGGCATGATATATGTCTTATAAAATAGGACACAAACTGATTTTGAAACTACACAAATGAGGAAATTCGCTGATCGGAGGAAAACTATCATCTCTATATAAGTTATTACTTACCTTTGATTTTCAACATATGTGTTTTCTTCCTCATCTGTTACCATTATAATAGTTTTAATAATTTCTTTTGCTTTATAATAGGGATCTAAACATACACCTGGGTTTGTAGCTGAACCAGCTTTTATATCTACAGCTAATTTTAAAACCTGTAATAATAAATAACAATTAACATTTTTCACCTGGATAAATGATAAGATAGGATTTGGTGCTCCTATACATATACCTGAACATTTTGTATTTACATTCTGGGCATTTGTTCTATTGATAAGATACTATGTATCAAAGGGACATGAGTGACCCAGTGTTTACATCGTTGACTTCTTAACATATGTCTTACACCACTAACTTATGAACAGAAAGTTTAAATAGTGATGGTGAACTCTTCCACCAATATTATCCTAGTGAACAATCAACTCTCGTCTTAACTCAATGAACACAAATTAAAAAAGACCATGACATATGACATTGGAAATCCAGGTCCTGGCTTGGGACAGGCACAAAAATATAGAACTATTGTTCTAGCCATAGATCAGGAAAATGGCAGATACCTTAAGTGTCAAGGCTTCTAGACACCTACCCAAGGCCAGATGTCCAATGATCAGTTTGTAACACCTAGTTTAGCCTTTCCTTCTGTAATAAATCTGGAAGTCACAATATAACTGAAAAATTGCTGACAGTGACAATAAACAGAAATAACATAACCTATCAAATTTGCAAAATTCTTAATACATTTGTATCTTTCCTATAATCTATAAATAACTTTCCTCTTCCCAATTATGTAAATTTACCATTAATTCACAAAAATTTATCTCAACACAATCAATTTAAAGAAAAAAATGCATCAAAATTGGATGCAATATAAAAATTCTGATTACATTGTACCTCCCAAATATGCGAAATTTCTGAATTTGGGCCTTTCTTAGCCCCTTTTCTCAATTAAATTAGGCAATTTTCTTTTTATTAAATATTACCTCTTCTATACTCTCTGGGTTTTTGTCTGGGGTGATGACTTTTGTGTTAAAGAATGACAATTTAGCCTGTGTTATTGCACTGAGTAGCCCGGCTATAATGGAACTTGTCTTGATTGCCACCTGCATAGAAGCTGAAGCATCACCTATCACAGCTATTGGTGAATCTAGAGGCAGACTACAATAAAAAAAACATAATAACAAAGTAAATAAAAAAATAGGGGAGAATACAACAGGCTTCTTTATCTACAATTGAAAATAGTATTTGACTGACAGATTTTATAACCAATCAATCAGTGGATCAAAGTGGCATTAAACACCATAACCCTCACCCCTAACCCTATATCTGATAATTGAAAAAAATGGCACTCAGATCTTTATTTGTGTTGCCATCTGAATTCATAAAATGACATGAAACTGACCTCTGATTGCACAAATACCATGCTTTATTAAATTTTGTTGGGCAAAACATAAGTGTACTTAAAGAAATGCCAAATACTGCTGCAATGACATACCTCAAGGCATCCAATCTCTCTTGACCCAGTGGTACCAGATGTCTATAAAACGGTGCTTTAGAAGCATTACCACTGTTGATTTGTTTGATTGTCAACATTCTTTCTATGAACTTTCCATCAGATAACATGATTTTTTCTCCTTTTGTTATTCTTTCTTCTAGTACCTTGTCCACTTCTTCACACTGTAAGTCTTCATACCACCTATTGATAAGATAAAAATAATTTTACTGTTAAATCTTATTTTTTCATACCATGTTTAACTTTTTTTTAAATCTGAGGTTCATGCTCTGATACTGGCCTCTAGTGTTAAATCTGAGGTTCATGCCCTGATACTGGCCTCTAGTGTTAAATCTGAGGTTCATGCCCTGATACTGGCCTCTAGTGTTAAATTCAATATAAAATAAAAATAAGACTTTTTCATTTATTGAGATTTCAGACAAAAAAAATCCAAAGAACTGAAAACAAGATTTTATTTTTGTGTGGCCCTAATATATAACATAGATCATTTCTACAATATGTGCTCATACTAATACATGAATTATATAAACTTATCTCAACCTATTTTTCAAAAATGCACTACATTGTAGTTGATGTTTGACAATTTAAATTGACACTCAGAGATTGAAGACAAGGGGAAGCAACTCTGAACTGAAACTAGAGGTATATGACTTATCTATATGAACTTACCATAACACAGTGTCCAGTTTTGTTTCATACTCTGCTATTCTCTTTTTAGTTTCATCTTTCAATTTAATGTTTTTCAAAATAACTTTAATCTGACTGTATGGTACAGGGTACTCCTTTACAATAGAATCAATATTGTCAGCTGATAATGCTTTACATTGATAAGCCATTGTATCTGATGGTGGCTCATCTCCATAACAGAATCTTAAGAACCAAGGGAGATTGGGAAAATCCTGAAAAAGATAACATAATGGGCTATTATTTCTGAAGACCAATCATCTCCATTATAAAAATCTTTACAATTAATAGCAGATTAGGAATATCTGAGACACATCAAAATATTTATGCTGCACTGGCTCTATTTCAGCAGTCAAATTACATTGACTGGATTATTTTGTTATATACACTCACTGACCAAGATATGGTTGTTCTGGTACTGGATTCATGTTGAGATAAGAAATGGTAACAGTATAAGCACATATGTCACAGAATTCAGCTTTTGTGTGTGTATTTTCCTTAATACAACCAAAATAATATCATCCTGTGGTTTATTTAAGAAATAAATCATGGAAGCCAGAATGTGGTTTGAGTTTTAACATGGGTTGGCAGATAAAATTTACCAATATCCGCCAACCCATGTTAAAACTCAAAACACATTCTGGCTTCCATGAATCATTTCGATTCTGATATGTCTAAGAGTAGAAATACGGTAGTATACTTTGATTGGAAGACGATAATTTATATTTACGTTTGCAGACAATGTCGCACACAATTTATGCTGCCAAATTCGAGCAGACGATAATTCATCAACATGTACATTTACGATGGGAAAGTCAGTCAAATGCACCGGCACATGTGCTAATGAGATTATACCCAATCGATATATCGCTCATTTCTTTACAAAGCGAAAGAAGGACGTCATGTTAAAATTATGATTTTTCCATAAATTATACCCCTCATGCCGCTGTGCTCAATCGGGATAAAATTATCATGAAAATATGGCCTACCCATGGTAAAATCTTCAATAAATCATGGGCTTCCATATATTATTTCAATTAATCTAATGCTAGCTATGAAAATGTACCTTTTCAGGATGGAAATGACAAATATCTGCTAGCTTCTTCCATGGCTCTTTTGGTAAAAATACAGAGAAAAATTCTAATTCTTCTTTTGTGAATGTTCTTGTCCATTGCCTGATATGCTTACATACAGCTCCACTTGCTGATCCATACTGTAATAAAAAAGTGGAAGTTTATTTAAAATACACATATCTCTATTTTTAGTACTGTGTTCTTGCTCCTGCGAGTCAAAAGTAGATCTGATCCTTTTACATGTCTTAATTGTATCATCCTGACTTATCAAGGTTTCAATGTCAATAAAAATATACTAGGGTGTATATAAATGTATCAGATTATTGTACATATTAAACATGAACATCAATATCAAATTGTTTTTTTAAGATATTTTGAACTGAGTGTTTAGAGTATACAGGCTTCCAATTTCTTTCTTTTATCTATTTGCATCCTTGTTGTTTGCATTGAATGTTCAGGCAATTTCAATCATCAATGCATTTGACACCTCACTCACATGTATACATTTAAATTGCAATGTCCGGTAGCCATTGATTTTCTCAACAGTTTGTCAGGGGCTGTTAGACACAAGTTGAGTTGAAGTAAATCGATTGTAGGATAGTTATTCTTGCTTTATGTGTCAATTATAACAACAGTAAAATCAATGCAGAATTTTGTCTTTTTGAATAATAAAATATGTTTTAACGTAAAGAATTTTGCAAAAAACTTACTGGAGACTTTTTGGCATTCAAGTTGTCGATATCTGATTTTAATTTTCCAATAGTTTTAGGCTTTACTTTGTTCTTTGAAACTTGCAGCATTTTCATTCTTTTCTCTAAAATTCTAACTTGTCTTCCAGCATCCAGCAATTCTAAGGCTTTCAGGATTTCTGGAAGTCCAAAATTTTCTCTGTTTGCAAGTAATGCATTAGCCAATTCAAAATCATGTCTTGCCCAAGCTGCTGTTAAACCTCTTATTCTTGCATCTAAAAGATAATTACAAATGTATATATAAATATTTGATGTACACTAGTATAGCATAACAATAAATGTATTCATTTGATCTTTTCAGCATCTACAGTGAAACCTATCTAATCATCCGACCCTCCTTGGGACCAACTTTTGCATTCGGAATAGACAGATATTTGGTTTATACAGGCTAAATTAATACCGGTACATATTTTCTACATTGGGACTTTATTAAGTTCAGTTTATACAGGATTCCGAACAAAAAAATTGGCCCCAAGGAAATTCTATTTAGACAGGCTTCACTTTATTCACAATTATCATTGAATAAACATACCAATGTGCGCTTAGAAGAGTCTTTTTTGTAGTTTAGCTATAAATTGAGATTCATAGTAGTATAAAAATAAATCAGCAATGAGAAGAGCACAATTCATTCCCATTAGAATTCCAGCAAGTTGAAAATACACTCTATTGTCAAAAATAACAAAAATGTTGTCTATCAAAAATTAGTAGCATTAATCATGTCATCACAAGCCTAACTGCAGTATTTATCTCTTTCATAAAGGAAATAAACTTATAATCAATGGAAAGGTACAAAAACTGGCATTTTTCAAACAAGGGGCATAATTCTGGATTTTACAAGACAGAGCAGAAACTGGGACAGAAGAAAATACTGACAAGGGTAATAGTCCTACAATTGCTTACTTTTAACGCTTGGTTTTAACGCTTGGTCTTATACAAATTCACAATTTTCCCGTAGCCTTTTCTGATACATATTGTATGGTAATTACCCACCGAGGCACCTCTCCTCCGGATAGGAAATAAAATCTGATACCCACGAAACGTGGAAATGTGCTGACCCAGAGTTGGAGTGGCAAATCCGCTGTTTTCCTTATGGAGAGCACTCTGATGTCCCACGGCTCCAGCAAGTCGAACAAAAAGCCGTCGGACGGCAGAAGAATCTCAGACTACCTAGATAGGAATAAAGGACAACATAATGGAATTTGAACTAGCTGCATGATAATCTCGTTGAAATTAGACTTCTGAAGAAATGTTATGCTCTGTATCCCTTATCTCCAGTCTGTAAATAGAGCAGAAAATGTCTACGGATGTCTAATTTCAATGAGATTAGCTGCACGACTATCACTGCCAGGGATAACAAAAATTTAGTTAAGACTTCAATTTTGCTGGGGTTTTTAATGTGGGTTAAAATTATACATACAAAATTACTTGCTATACTAATTAATTTACTTACTCTGTGCCAAAGCTACACCGTCTTTCAATAAAGCTACCATTCCTGCCGAGTATTTATGCTTGTTTTCGTTCTGAGCTTTATGATGTTGTTCGACTGTGGCATTTCCTATGAAAAACTTCTTTACATCTTCATTAATATCTAATTCTTCTGTGCTCTTCAACTCAATGTCATCCTTTGGTTGTCTGTTCGAACTCCCCCCTCGCCCCCGGCTTCGGCCTCGTCCGCCTCTACCTCCACGCCCTCTTCCTCTACCACGACCACGTCCTCTTGGCATTGTCAACTTTAGTGGCCTAGTCCTTTACTAGGTGTCCTTGCTTTACTTTGAATTGTTTGCTTGATCTAGAAATGCATAGAGGGCTCTGGTATTTATATTACTGAATTGGCGATATATTGCACAACCGTCCCGTAACTCTGTAAACAATGACCGTACAACACTTCCGGGAAGACATTACACTTAAAATAGATTTATAAAAGTTGATGTACTCAAGAAAATTATGTCTGTAACATGCTACTTATCCAATAAATATATAGTAATCCTTGTTGTATTCATATTAATTTTTTTATGGTGGAAGATATACATTAATGCATTGTTTTTTTTATTTAGATATTCATCCGCGATTTTATTTTTTACTTCACTTGTCATTAATTACCTGATGCAACTTGCGGCAAGATTTTTTGCATACGTGTTAGAATATTCTTGAAAACATTTCTGTTACTTGTGCAATATAAAACTAATCTTGATATGAAAAATAAACGAAAATAATAGACCCCCCCTCCCCAGTATCGGTCCACTAATTTTGCAGCTATGGAATTTGAATAATATATGATATATTCAATTCAATTCAATTCTTTATTAAAGATAACTAATAATAATACATTAGTGTTCTCCATTACAAATCATATGATAATATACAAAACAACATTTAAAAGTTACATGCAGTATATAATAATACAGTTGTACACATATTTTAAGAAGTGTTTCGTCTTATTTCTAATGCGTCCCTAATGAATTTATATAATTAAGTATATTCAATAATATTTGTTGGATTCAAAAATTTAGACAGTAAAAAAAAAGTATTATGTGAATCTTTTAGATCATGGGTAAACCATAAGACTGGAAAAAAGTTTTCCTTATATCTTTATATTTATTGCATGATATCAAAAAATGTTCTTCTGTCTACTTCAGTACAGAATTTGTAGAATCGTTCTTCTCTTGGAATTTTAGGTTTATTATATCTACCCCGCTCTACATTTAAACAATGAGCACTGATATGTAGTTGTGTAATTTTACTTTTTTATACTTTTGCTTAGATTGGTTTCAAGATAGAAGGGAACAAAATGTGGAATACAAATATTGCTAAAAAGTATCAGTTTACTGTCTACAGCCCTAGATTAAATTTTTTGTAGTTGTGAGTCAGATTGCTGACCAAATTATTTCTAAAAACGCTATTACCTGCCAAATCTTTGATATCAAGTTTTAGTATTTTAAATATTTTATTTAGTGTAGAAAACCAGCATTTTGAGTTTTCTTGAGCTAAATCTTGATCTGTGGTAAATGCACTATACAACATATTAAACATTGAACATAAGTATTCAGGAGCTAAGTAATTAATACATTTAAACATAAGGGTTGCTTTATGGTAATTAATCCTATTATAGACTGTGAGCCATTCTAGCTTTTCAAATAACGTTTTTGACGGGGTATTAAAATCAGCTTTCAGTATAATTCTTGCAGCTCTCTTTTGAAGTTATAGGATTTGTTCTAAGTTTACTTTATTTGTATTTCCCCATACGACACTACAATAGTCTATTAGTGGAAGTAGTTATCCATTATAATATAATTTTAGTCCTTCCATTGGCCGGTAAGTTTTGAGCCTAATTAGCAGTCCAATTCTAGATGAGAAAACTGAACATATTTTGTTAACCTGGGAAATCCAATTTAGACTTTTATAAAGGTGCTCTCCCAGAAGTTTATGTGTATCTACATTATTTAGACACTCGTCATCAAAGTAGAGTTGTAATTCATAATGAAGTAATGCTAGTTTGCGGGAGGACCCCATTAACATAGCTTTTGTTTTCTTGGCATTTAAAGCCATATCATTATTTTTATTTAGAATTAGATCGAAAGTGTGTTGCACGTGTGTGTAAAAAAAGGATCGCAAGTTTTAGGATTGGACCGGACGGTGGAAGACCAGTTTTCAAATATATCTACCAAAAAAACTAATGTTGGTGTTCAAGCAGACACTTGTATCCAGTGTCGGATTTAGATAAAGAGAGGCCCTAGGCTATTCCACTTGCGAGGCCCCTCCCAATTCCCCACCTTCACGACTGGAGGAAGATGGAAGTGTGTTTAATCAATTTCAATAAAGGTGAAGATCATGAAGATGATGAGGTGTGTTTAAAATTCTGCAGTATTCTGAAATGGAGTGCCACTCTGTAAGGAATATTACTGAAGGGTTTTTAGAAAGTACAGTATGCTATGACAGCATAAGTGTGAAAGTCCAATAACAGTGTTAAAAATATTATACACCTTGGTCGGAGGCCCCCTAAATTTCAAGGCCCTATCAGTCTATCGAGTCTATAGGTAAATCCGGCACTGCTTGTATCCCTTTTTTGCTTCCATGATCAAAAGATCGCTTTTTCTAAAAAAAAAAAAAAAAAAAAAAAAAAAGGAAAAAAAAGAAAAAAAGTGCCCCCCCCCCAACACACACTTCTCAAAAGGGCACATGCTGCCCTTGCCCTGCCTCTTGTGCCCCCGATTCACTACTTGTCTAAATTGGATGGGAATCGTTGGTATCGTGTAAAACGAATTGTCTTTCAATTTGCCCCTTATTGTAACAGTCGCTCGGAAAAAACGAGTTTGACGAATTCTGACAAAAATTTCAGATCCAAATTATAACTGTAGTGGAAAAGGCGTTTGTTGTTTTAACGGCGAGAGTAATTCCTACCATCATCTTTTTACATAACATTTTCATTCTGTTTAAACAAAAGAATTAATAAAAATGTATCATGTATAATCAAGCGCCCATGCATGCGAAGCGGCCAAGTAATTTTTAAAAAGCCTTTTGGAGCAAAGAAACCAAAAGGGCCTAAACAGTATAGCCAAATTATGCTATGGCTAACATGGGCATGACTGAGTGAGATCCGTATTAAAAAAAAACAAAAAACAAAACAAAACAAAAATCAAATTCGTCTGTTAGTTCGACATGCAACGGACGAATAGCCACCACAATATTCGTCCGTCCAGTGTATTGTGCTTCAGCATGAGAGTAGAAAATCAAGACAAAACAATGGCACACTGGCTTTCTATAATATTCGTTTTAACTGTATATAAATGGTGATCAATAATTATGCAGATGATGAGGACAAACATGCCGGGGCTATACGATCGGACCGGACGAACTCTAAGTCATCGCGCAGCTGTTCGTCCGACATGCAGGCAAACTGAGGTATAACGTCACATTTAGTCTTTATGTGAGGTTCGTTATTAGAATATACAATTTTAATCTTTTCGGATCTATCTTCACATCGGAATCTGTCGTTCCAATTTTTCGGAAAAAAGGTAAAACAATATTTTTTTAAATCAAGTCTCAATTTTTTTTCTCAAATAACACCTGCATGGCAATTACATATGGTTTTTATGGAAAGTTAATATCCATAATTATCGAACTGGTAAGGGATTATTATATAACAAAGTAAAATAATAATATAAATACTGTCGGCTCCGAAACACTGACTACTGTGTGAATGATAACTATAACTTGTTAATGGAAATTCTGAACAAAGCAAACTATTTTTGTTATTAGATAACGGCTAGTCGGTTTTGAGGTCCGACTATCATCCCTTGTATTGCGGACTGATGACAATTCCTGGAGATGAATGTTCCGTCTGCTTTCAATCTAATTAAAATTATATCTCCGCACTTGCTCCCTATTTTCTATCGGTGTTTTGTAGTCGCCGCGTAGAAGCGCCTACAAAACACCGATAGAAAATAGGGAGCAAGTGAGGAGATCTAATTTTAATTAGATTGGTCTGCTTTCGTATTGCTTTTCTTTATGTACAATACATTCCCGTACACGTCGTTCAAGAATGTTGTTGATGCTGATCGCCAAGGTCTGTGTCTGTCTGGTGTGGGGGGGGGGGGGGGGGGGGGGGGGGGATAGCGATCCACTTGAATAGGGTTGTCCTGTTAAAATAAGGCCACGGAGTATTGTTGTTTCACCATGGTAAGCAGATACATACCTGTACATCCATTGTGGTACATGTATATGTATTAACAACAGTTTTATTCATTTTTTATTCAAACGATGAGTATTTTTCTCTATGTTGAAGGCTGGGGTTATGGTGTTTAACGCCATTTTCAACAATATTTCAGTTATATTGTGGCGGTCAGTACCCGTAGAAAACCACCGACCTTTCGCAAGTCACTGACAAACTTTATCACATAATGTTGTTTCGAGTACACCTCGACATGAGCGTGATTCGAACTCACAACTTTAGTGGGGATAGGCACTGATTGCACAGGTAGTTATAAATCCAACTACCGTGTCCACCTCGTGTTGAGGGAGACCTGTGCTTCCTTTTGGAGACTACTTGTTACCTTTCTAATTGTGGCAACGGGTTCTCAGCGTTGACCCACGACAGATTGACTGTGTTGTGACTGCGTTGGCGTTCGCCTGGAGGTTCCATGTCCGTTTCTTGTCCTTTTACCCTACATCTCTGTGTTTAAGCAGTTCGATCAATTCAACTGTTGATTTGAAGTTGATCTGCGTTCATTGAAGAATGTTCGCTTGTCCAGTCCTCCATGCTGATTTTGTTTAATTAATCCATGGTATGGTAATTTCTATGTATCTCAATGTCCACATGGTCAAATAAGATGAATGAATTTCATTAAAATTATATGTTAAACAGATTGAATTTAAGATACATGTATATTCACCAACCTTTTCCAAGGTAAACACAAAATGTCTGTCTTTCGAAAAAGTTTATATCTTACACTTCTGCCGATTTAATATAAACATGTTTTTATTGTCATAAAACAATAGCAAAATAAGACATCTTTCAGCAAACATTGTTAAAAATCTTCTCTAAAACTACCCAGACAATTTAAACCAAATTTGGCAGGAATATTTCTAGTGTGGTCCCCATTCTAAATTGTATCTGATATGTCCTAAATCCATCGAAGATGGACTCTTGTTACTAAAAATGGGGAAATTTTTATTTCAAGCCAGAATCTGCTTAAATTTTACCTATAAGAGCATAATCAGGAACTGCTCCTCAGTCAAAAACCATATTAAAATGGACAATTGTCATATGTAGATAAAAGTTTGTTCAGGTGAGTGATTCAGCCTATAATTTTGCTCAATCCAATGATGAACTGTCTTCTGTGTTGATCAATATTTTGGATTTGAAATTCTTACAAAAACACACAATTGGTAAAGCCTCATCTAAGTTTAATTTGTATATAGTTTGGCTTCAAACATTTATTGCTTTCTTAGAAAAAATATTTTTACAAATTTCCTATTAACTGCTTGTTAAACTATGTTCTACTGTGGCAATCATCTACTAAAATTTATAATAAACGGGACAACTTCAATTTTAAAATCATAATTTTTCCAAATATGTGCAGCAATATACCAGCTGGTGTTTACATCTCGCAATTGATTCGTTATGCAAGGGACAGTAGCAATTATTCTGATTTCCTGAAACGTCATCTTCATCAGAGAAACAGGCTACTGGACCAGGGCTATAAAAAGATTCGCCTTATTCGATCTCTTAAAAAGTTTATATTCCGATACCAAGATCTTGTCGAAATATATTCCGTCTCTGCAGAAAAGATTATAAACGATGGATTTTCATATAGTGAAAATGTATAAAGATAAGGTGTCAACAAAAATGTCAAAAATATTTTTTTATCAATGTGTGATGTAAAAGTGTCTTCGACATTTACTTCACTGAGTTTGGTGCTGTTATGACAACTGTTTTACCTGTTTTGTTCAAGTATTGTTATAAATACTGTTATAGTGACAGCCGGAAACTTTGAGCCATAATGAAAGGGGGAGGTTTGGCGCTTTAAAATCTGATTCAACTCACCATTTCTTTAGAAACGCCTGTACCAAGTCAGGGTCATTACGGTTTTCAGTTTTCCGGTTGTTGACTGATTTTGTCTGTTTATATACTTATGAGTTTTGACTTTCCCTTTGTAAGATTGTTCGGAGTTCGGTAATTTTGTTATTACCCTTATTTAATTTCTGATCAGCAATAAAAAAAAATTGAAAACATTGAAAACAAATTGGAGAATTATTGTTGTTTACCGCCAAGCTATAAGTTGACTTTTGAACAGATGACGATGATATATATGTACCAAACACAATGAGCTAGATGTTTAAAGTACCTGTGAACTGAACTGACAGTCTACATGTAGGCATGTGAAACTTGGACAGATTTGCCATTCTGTCTTCCTTAACTCCTTAATGATGCATGCCAAGGAGCCACAAATCTCAATTACATAGCTCACAATCTTCTGCACTGGAGGTGAGGATGAGTAAACCATTAATTCAGAGGTGGCACTGATCATTCATATATGAAACATGGATTCAAATAGTTGACAGAATTTTCTGAGTTCAAGCTTTTATATATGCAAATTTGCAAGAGTAAAATCTAAGGAAAATGTTTTGAATGATAGTTCATGTAGCTCTGCAGTTTCTGAGACGATTAAAAAGTGGCAAACAAGACAGAAGACAGCTGAGAGTACTTTTTACAAATACCCACTATATAGTAATATGAGGTCTATCTAGAGATTTTCAGAAAAAAACAATAATAATTAATTTGTAGTTATATTAGTGTACGAAATAATATACAGATTTCTGCAAAATTTGTCAAAAATTACATTTCATCATCATTAAAAAGCAGTCGGTACAATGCTGCGACATTCCAACAGTGTAATCCAAGGTCAGACAACTTCACGCTTCAACACTTTTCATACCAATCATTCATTGGTTCAAAGGCAAAGGAGCATGAGAGAAACAAATCACACACAGAAATGAAAAACATTTTATTTATTTTTTCTCAGAGATTCAAAACAATTGTTAAAGTAAATTTTAAAGACAAAATAACTCACATGATTTTCCCTATAAAAACACAATACTAGTAGCTGCAAAATGAATAATAAATAGGATTGTTTTTGTAGAAATATATATATATATATATATATATATAGTAAATTTAACTGGATTTCTTAATCAGTGTTAATCAACACATATAAATATTCTTAGAAAAATGGCAGATCTAACTCAAAATGGATTTCATGATTTATAAAAAAAACAAACAAAAACAGATTGCACATTATATAAAATACAGATTTCATATTATTTTATAAATAACCACCGAAATGAAATAAGTAAGTAATAAATTGTTCACTTCTTAAAATATAAATCAAAATTAGAAAAAAGATAGAGGTCACACTCCACTTATTAATAGTTATTTGGCTTTTTTTGTCTCTATTTTTAGTATTATGTCTGTTGAAGAGAAGACACTTCTATTGTTTCAAAATAACAAGTTTGGTTTACAATAGATCATAATAACAAAAGTAAAAAACAAGAAATTTTTGCCTTGGTACTGTAAATTATGTACTCATAGTACAGGTATGAAGATTAATGTGGCTTGATGATAAATCTATTTATAGATATTGTTGTGTATATGGGGTATATGAAAATCATTTGTAGTTATAAGAATTTTTAGTTGAAGTGGAACTAACAAAATGCTTCTGTATAATATATAATCTAAAATGTATCCTCATATTGCAATATTGTAGAAGAAAACTATCCCCCCCCCTGTAAATTTAAGAAATATTCAAATATCAGACAAAAGCCAGAATTTGAAGCTTTGTTGAACAACTAATCTTTAGCAAGTTATATTTCGTCAAAGTAACTGACAATTATCTGCCATATAAAGTTTACAAAAACATGGATTTCATACATCAGAAAGACTGATAAAAATATAAGATTTCACATCAAATATGGACCCTTTTAACATCATAAAATTGTTTCTGTTGTTTAGACATTAAGATACAACCATTTAGTAAGCATGTAATAATTCTAAATATTATTTAATAAATTACAAATTTGTTCTTAATTTTCTTCAATATCTAATTTCAAATTAATATAATCTCTCACCTGGTTTTAAAAAGCTATGTATCAAAACATACAACAATTGTTCAATTTTAACATCATAAAATTGTTTCTGTTGTTTAGACATTAAGATACAACCAAGTAAGCATGTAATAATTCTAAATATTATTTAATAAATTACAAATTTGTTCTTAATTTTCTTCAATATCTAATTTTAAATTAATATAATCTCTCACCTGGTTTTAAAAAGCTATGTATCAAAACATACAACAATTGTTCAATTTTAACATCATAAAATTGTTTCTGTTGTTTAGACATTAAGATACAACCATGTATCAAAACATACAACAATTGTTCAATCTTTTTTTAACAACATTGTATATAAACTACAAATATTTAATAAAAACAAGAAACAACAATACATATATCTGTAAATAAAGTAACAAAAATAAAATACGATTACTGACAGATGTGTGCAGGATCAAATTGTAAATTTTTAATCAACCACTATTGATTGATTGATGTTTAATGCCAACTTTATCTGTATTTCAGCTTTATCAAATAGTGATATTTTCTAGTTTCTGTCTACGACAGCTAGAACTTCATGACTCACTTTACAATTCCATCCATTATCACTAAAAAGTCTCAACTTTAACACACCACAATATAGTTGAAATATTGCTAAAGTTTGGCATTAAACACCAATCAATCAATCTCAATTTATAATTGATTTTTTTAATATTTCAAGATTTGTTTAAAATAATTTTCTTATTCATGTATCATTAATTTGATATAAAATTACATTCTATATTATAAAACAGGCAAGGAGGTTCAAAAACCATTTTAAATTTCAAGAAACTGGTTTTTAACATGAAAATTTAAAGCTTATCTGAATAAGATGTATATTAAGCCTAGTATACATGTACTAGTATTCAATTCTTATATATCTAGGATTTCATAATTCACTGGTATACCTGGGAAAGTGTTTCTACTGTAAGTATTAAAGATTAATTACAGTAAAACAATTCATTGCTAATTTTCCTACAGAAATAGACACAGTTGAAGTTGTAGGGGGTATACTGGTTTCACCATGTCCGTCCGTCCGTCCGTCTGTAGACAAATCCTATGTCGTACGATAACTTGAGTTGTCTTTCTTAGAATCTTTTAAAATTTTATCAGCTGTTTACTGGTGAAGAGAGGAGGATCCCTTTCATTTTTGACGATTTTCACTTTTGCCGTGCCAGAGTTATTGGACTTGACATGACGGAAAATAGGATTTTTACCCTATGTGGTATGATAACTTGAGTAGTGTTTCTCAGAATGTTTTGAAATTTTATCAGCAGCTTACCGGTGAAGAGGAGGGTCCCTTTCATTTTTGGTCGGAACAATCAGTAATGTTTTGGTAATGGAAATAGGTTGGACAGATTTGGGGAGCAGGGGGTATATCTTAGTGAGCTGTGCTCACAGTAATACTAGTTGCAATTAAAGACATTAAAAGCCATACCCTAATAAAAAAAATAAAAAATCCCACAAATAAACTAAAAAACTTCAGGAAAAAGTTTACTATAAAAGAATTTACAAACCATTTCAAATTACAGTATAAATTGCATAGGCATAATAAATAAATATCCCCTTACCCTATAATTCCAATTTTTGAATTTTGAAATATACTTTTTAACAACCAAAAAGTAACAGATTTGTTACTTCCTATTCTGTAGAATTTTTCTAACATTGCGTAGAACTTTTTCTACATCCTCTAAAGAAGGATCTTCAGCTTGTTGTAGAAAATTTTCTAAATATTTTTCTGCCAAATCCTCCTTCCTTTCCTTCTCTTTCTTTATAAAAATATCATTTACAGCCTTTGATACACCATCAATAAATTTGTCGTGGTCAATTTGGTCTTCACCAAACATCCTACGACTGACTCCAAATTTCTCTCCTTCATGTGATTTCTTTTCCTTTGCACTGTAAGCCATCCCATGATTTAGTATATCTATGATGTGGGTTTCTTCAAATCCTCTGTCCTGTAAATATGACGAAATATCATGGATCGTATCTTTTAAGTATTTTTGTTCATTTTTCTCCTTTTCATTTTCTTCATTTCTTTTAGAATTATTTGGACTCTTCTTGAAGCCATTGGCATTTCTTTTCAAACTCAACCTTTTTCCTCGCTTAAGCTCTAATTCTTTCATTTCTGCTACAGCTGCAGTGCTTGGTTGAAACGAGGATGTGCTACGAGTATTAGGGTGATCAGAAGTACCCCTAACTTCCAACCAATATCTGAAAAATAAATTTCAAATGCAATTTTCATTTTCGGTGTTGGCATCATTATACATACATACAATCTATTAATTATTTTACAAACAAAAACTTCATAAAACATTTGATTTTTAATTTGCTTTTCTAAAATAAGACAAAAATGTTTGTAGAAGATGTTTGTTCAATGAAGACAGTTACTTGTATTCCTTTAGCTACATAACACATTAAAAAAAGGGTTCTGTTAGGGTTAAGGGTGTTTAATGCCAACTGTCAACAAAATTTCAACAATAATGTGACAAGTCAGTTTTATTTTGGGAAATTGGGAGGAAACAGGTGTACCCTGAGAAAACCACTGACCTGCAGCAAGTCATTGACAAATGTTATCACATAAAGTTGTGTGGAATACACTTCAATAGCCATGTATGGATGTTAATGTCACAGCTTTAGTGTATATCACCACCTATTACTTATGTACATGCAAATCTAACTACCACACAATCATGGCCTTGATAGCTCCCACATTTCATGGCAGATATCATGAATTCATCTATTACATGTCTTGATCTTGACCAGTAAATTTTACTGTTATCATGTAACTTTGACAATGATTAAAAATGTATATTTGTCAACAGGGATTACCATCCAAGGATAACCACACACAGTGCATTCTTACCGCATTGGCACATTGGGCAGTTGCCCGGGGGCCCCACAAACATAGAGTGCCCATGCTAATCTATGCCTGTTGTGTATGGCATGTTTTGAACGCTTAAACACTGATTTTGGTGGAAGTACCATTATAATAAATATATGTTTAATTTTATCGACATTTACATTTTTATTCCTGTGAGTGGTTGTGTAGGTAGGGGCCCCAGTGTACTGCTTTGACTGGGGGCCTATAATGCTGATAAGACGGCCCTGATCACACAGGGATAACCACACAAGTATAACCACATATGGATAACCATACAAGGGCAGCCATCCATGGATAGCCACATTTCTGCAGCTTTATAAAATTAATTTACAATAATGTGACAATTTTATAAACATGAACAATTTAAACTTAAATATTAGCTATTTATATTAACATTCTACACAAAGACCATTATAAATTAACAGTAATTGACATTTAATGTTTGGTCATTAAACAAAAAATAGAATTGTTTTTTATTACAACATACACACTTGCTTTTGTCACTTATCATTTGAATTATAATTTGAACCCTGTTCATGGCGAGGTGTACTCGATACAACATTATGTGATAAAGTTTGTCAGTGACTTGCGACAGGTCAGTGTTTTTCACCGGGTACTCCGGTTCCCTCCACCAATAAAACTGAACGCCACGATATAATTGAAATATTGTTGAAAGTGGCATTAAACACCATAAACCAAAACTTATAATTTGAATAACAAAACATTTAAATATACCTGATAAATTTGACCTTATTTAATGACTCAGCATTTAAAGTATCACAAATTTCTATCTTCCATTTCTTCTGGCCTACAATATTCTCTCCCCAATTATTAAGAGAAAGAAATCGCATGTGCATCCCTTCTTTAGAGTTGTCTCCCTGTCTTGTTGACACCATTTCTGAGATGGTTCCATCAGGTGAAGTCAAAGTGATCTTAACAGCTCCTCTCCTGTTAGCATCAACATCTACATATAACAGAACATGTTCCATGTGCTCCACATGTGTTTCTGGCTTTTCCTGGCAATGTGCCATATCTATGTATTCTGATATACATCCCTCTGCTGGCACATTTCTGCAATAAAAAATAATTTGTTGTTTGGAACTCAAGAATATGACATATACAATGATACAATAAACAGTCCAACATGCCCAAGTAGTCGCCTCTATTAAGCAGTCACTTCTAATAAGTGGTCACCTCTATTAAGTAGTCACTTCTATTAAGCAGTCACCTCTATTAAGTAGTCACCTCTATTAAGTGGTCACCTCTATTAAGTAGTCACCTCTATTAAGTGGTCACCTCTATTAAGTAGTCACCTCTATTAAGTGGTCACCTCTATTAAGTGGTCACCTCTATTAAGTAGTCACCTCTATTAAGCAGTCACCTCTATTAAGTGGTCACCTCTATTAAGCGGTCACCTCTATTAAGTGGTCACCTCTATTAAGTGGTCACCTCTATTAAGTGGTCACCTCTATTAAGCAGTCACCTGTATTAAGTAGTCACCTCTATTAAGTGGTCACCTCTATTAAGCAGTCACCTCTATTAAGTGGTCACATCTATTAAGTAGTCACCTCTATTAAGTGGTCACCTCTATTAAGTGGTCATCTCTATTAAGCAGTCACCTCTATTAAGTGGTCACCTCTATTAAGTAGTCACCTCTATTAAGCAGTCACCTGTATTAAGTGGTCACCTCTATTAAGTGGTCACTTCTATTAAGCAGTCACCTCTATTAAGTGGTCACCTCTATTAAGTGGTCACCTCTATTAAGCAGTCACCTCTATTAAGTGGTCACCTCTATCAAGTGGTCACCTCTATTAAGTGGTGACCTCTATTAAGCAGTCACCTGTATTAAGTGGCCACCTCTATTAAGCAGTCACCTGTATTAAGTGGTCACCTCTATTAAGTAGTCACCTCTATTAAGTGGTCACCTCTATTAAGCAGTCAACTCTATTAAGTGGTCACCTCTATTAACTAGTCACCTCTATTAAGTGGTCACCTCTATTAAGCAGTCACCTGTATTAAGTAGTCACCTCTATTAAGTGGTCACCTCTATTAAGTGGTCACCTCTATTAAGCAGTCACCTGTATTAAGTGGTCACCTCTATTAAGTGGTCACCTCTATTAAGTGGTCACCTCTATTAAGCAGTCAACTCTATTAAGTGGTCACCTATATTAAGCAGTCACCTCTATTAAGCAGTCACCTGTATTAAAAGGTCACCATTTTCAAGTCCTGTCATAAAATAATCCATATGAATTGAACCACTTTTAAGAGGTCACCTGTCTTACAAGACCATTTTTTCTTTGTCTCAAAGGTGACCTCTAAATATAGGTTTAATTGTATTTAACCAGGGCCTCAAATTTTGTACAATCTATTTATAAATCTTTTAAGGCAGTAGCTCAAGTTGTTGATGAAGACAGGGGACATTAAAATGACACACACTATAAATAGAAATAAAATTAAAAACAAACAGGACAGGTTTAATAATAGAAGTGGTCTCTATGGTAGCCACACTACTGATGAGCCACAGGCATATACAAAAATAATGGAAATAAAAACTTCAATGATTTAATTTTTTGCTGAATTATGGGAAAAAATGATAATGTTTATTTAAGGAATATTTTCAATTTTTTAACAGGTTATATGATATAACCTGGTTTGGGGCAGTTTATGAAGCAGCTTATGAAAAGTGTAAACTGTTCCAAACCAGGTTATACAAGTATAACCTGATTTTAATTATAATTATTTCGTAGGACTACATTGTATTTGAATTTGTTGTTGGCGACTGAATATGTTGGTGACGTCACAATACCAACCCAGGTAATCAAGTATAACCAATTTTTCTCCAGGTGGATCAAACAGTCAGATTGCAGTATTCACATCAAATTAAATTATTTCTTGTTAATAAATTCATAGAAAATGTATATTTGGGACAAGTTTTATTTATTTCTGTAAGGTTGCCATTGTCACGACCTACTTTTTAACCTCGATTGTAGATGATCTACAGATCTTAACATCTGGCACCTTCTCCCATCCAATGGCCAGTTGTACCATGAGGGAACAGTCCATCACACCAAATCCAAACTTATGACTTCTATGGTAACCTGCTCCATTAACTACCCAATCATCCGTGACAGCTGGAATTCTAGAGCCTTTAGCAACAATGTGTTGAACATCCCTCCATGTCAAATCTTTACTGTAATATATTACACATCATCATTAGTGAATGTATATGCTATAACAAAACAAAACTGAACGCTGACATTATAATGACAAATGTCGTCATCCATACAACTAACTTGGCTTTCCAATCTTACGATTTTGAGTGTACCTGATAAAGGTTATTCTAGAAACACGTAGTGTGTAATAAATTTGATATCTACGTTTTTATTGAATAATTAATTATATAAACATAATTACATTATGTGTTCACTTCACTTCAAAAGCCCCATGTGATTGGTCAAAAGGTTGACATGTGACTTGAATTGAAACTTCATCGGTCAATGAAGTGCACAATCATTCAACCACACACAATTCTACAAACTATTTTTGAACGACATGAAAACTAATTACTGCTCACAATAGCAACTGTTGAAAATGTGGAATATAAAAACAAATAATAATTTAATATGTGTACAATGTTCCTTTATCTAAAGATAAGACAACTTGAAACAATTTTCCATACAATCTTATCAGGGGCTGTCGTGGCCGTGATCGTATGGTAGTTGGATTTACAACTACCTATGCAATCAGTGCCCATCACCACTGATGTTGTGAGTTCGAATCTCGATCAGGTCGAGGTGTACAACATTGTGTGATAAAGTTTGTCAGGGACTTGCGACAGGTCGGTGGTTTTATCCGGGTCTTCCGGTTTCCTCCACCAATAAAACTGACCGCCAGGATATAACTGAAATATTGTTGAAAGTGGCATTAAACACCATCAAACAAACAAACAATAGTTACATACTTTGCATCTAAGGTGAGGGCAACACACCCAGCAGCTAATGGAGCTGAAGCAGACGTCCCTACAAAATTCTCAGTACATCCTCCATCTAAATCAGTTGTCACCTACAACAAGACAGAAATCTTTTCTTAAAAGAACTGAGTTATCAGCTTTGTATCTTTATTGTATTTATAAAACTGCATAAAACTGAGAAATTTAAGACTAAGGGAAAAGCATCGTCAATATTAGAAAAGACAACCATGATCGTATATCATTAGTCTGAAAATGAAAGAAATTTCAGTATTTCAACTTCTTAAATACGGTTCTTTATCTCACTGTCCATATATATAAGGCCTTCAATAATACACATTATTATATAGATAGGTGTGAATTATGGGGGATTTATCCGTGAAATAAATTCTGGTATTTCACATGTGAGATATCAGTTTTTTCACGCCGGAACTACTTTTACACAACTATAAGTGTGGTGGTTACGTCCCTTGTTGTGTTATGGTGAATACACATACGACTGTAAACTGAAAAAATTCTGCGATATATTATTGACGACTTTGGCACATAACCAACATGACGTCATTGACGTCATATGAAGACATCCAGTTTGAAACGTAAAGATTAGATGTTATTTGGCTTCCTGTACTCTTCAATTTTGATCAAATTTAACTAAAATAGGTTTTAAAGGTAATCATTTTAATTATTTTTGTGTATTGTTGTAAATATGACATGTAGGATTTCACATTTTCAAGATGGCAGATCTTTCCAGCTGAGCCCCTTAGTATCATTGCTCGTAGATTCATATGCGTGGAATGAAATATACAAATAAAAACAAATATATAAGAAATTTTGAAAGTCTATATAATAAACATTATTAATTAACTCTATGTTATTGTTGTCAATACAACCTAAACTGTCTTTACAATATAAAATCATAAACTCGGCCAATATAAAAAAACTAAGCCAATATCGATATTGGCTTAGTTTTTTTATATTGGCCGAGTATATGATTTTATAATACCCATTAAAAGATAAAATTTTATGGTTAATTAATAAATATATCATTACGTGATGATTTCCGATGATTCGCCTCAGGCCAATACAGCTACCCTCGGACTAATAACTAGGCCAATATGGAAATCATCAAGTAATAATAGGTAAGTATAACTAAATCATACATTTTGTATATCAAAATAAGACCACTCGTGACCGAATACGCATTAATGATTAAACTCGTGGGCAGAACAAGCCGCCCACTCGTTTAATCCTTATGAGTACTTCGGTCACTTGTGGTCTTATTTTGATATTCAAAATCTACAATTAGTTATACTATATTCAATTTGTATCATAAAGGAATCAATCTCAGTTTTTACTTAACAGAATTATTTTATTATCCCCCTTACATAATCTAAAGAAGGGGAGATAACATAATAATGTCTTCCATTTATATACCAGTAATGTATCTTTTTTAGACAAGCAAATAATATTAGTGAGTGAGTGATTGTTGTTTAATGCCAACTTAGCAATTTTTCAACTATATCATGGCAAGAACAAGTTAATTTTCAATGAGATGATGATGAGGTCTGCTTTGTACTAGACCAACATGCTTAGTTGGATTTTTTTATAGACATGTCACCCCACTCTGACGCATTATCCTGATTTCGAGCCAACCAGTCTTTAATGCTGCGTGCTTAGCAGAGAAGCAATAAATACCAATTTCATAGTCTTTGGTTTGACCCGATCTGAGGTTTGAATCCGTTTCATTCAATAGCGGAAAAAAAATATCACTTTATGTACAAAAAATATACATGCATCAGCTTTTGGAAATTAAAATTTCATAACAAAAAATTATAATTATTTTAAATACCCAGTTACCTTAAATAGACGATATAAATATCATTAGTATATGATACAGGAACAGACACCAAATAAATAAGCAGTAAAACCTGTCTATAATGAACACCTAGGGGACAATTTTTTTTGTTTGCAATTGACAGGTATTTGGATTAGACAGGTTAAATTTGCCAGTCCAGTATTACAGAAACCTATCTTATATGACCTTCCATGGGAACATTGAAATAAGGTCACATAAGACAGGTTATCACTAAATACAGGTTTAATTAATATGAAATGCACTGTGAAGGGAAATTGAAATTAAGTTCAAATAAAACACGTCATTGCATAATAGAGGTGGTCACTAAAGCAGGATTGACTGTATTTTTCACATTGTGGCTAAATTTAATGGTCATTATACACAGGATTTCGGTTTATTGAAGTCTCTGTATAGACAGTTATCACTTTGATAAGTTTTGGTACAATAACACTGACCATATTCATACAACTATTTCTTGTATATATATTTTAAATGATGTTTAAAGTAAGCTTACAACAGCAATTTTAGGCTGAAATCCATCATCTCCCACATGTTCCTCCCCACCACTGGGTACAACAGCCATAGTTGAGGGACATTTCTCCATAAAATACGGTGTAAATCCACGGTCTGTTATACTTCCTATTGACATGGTCTCTGGCATTCCTACGTAACCATCGCAGTTACAGTCGTCATCGTTACCGCCACCATTTCCTGAAGCCCAGACAAAAATATTGCCTTTTCCTCCACGACCCTAAAATCAAATCAATTTCTTTTTATTCTATTTATTTCTTCCATACAGGTAAATAAAATTAATTAGTGTACAAATGAATGTGAGGGTTTATATTTGATGAGATAATGAAGACCAATCAGCTCAGTTGGATTTTTATAGTGCTAGCTCATTGACACAACATTCCACGGGTAGACATGTTGCTCCATGGAACTTGGACACATTAACCTGATTCAGAGCCAACCAGTCTTTTTTCCTTCCACTTAATGCAGCTAGCTTACTTCGTACCTCATATATTGCTATGAATTGTTGCAGATATGTAATAGTGTCTAATAGAAGTGAGGTATTAATAATTAGTTGCATGGAAATCAAATTGAGTTTCTAGTTTTCTTCCACAGAAATATTTTAATAGAAATCATGCTAGAACATTTCTTACAACCCTGCTATTTTTTTTCGCAAGGGCCATGTTGATAAAAACCTCACCAGGGGAAGAAAACTTTATTTTAAACACTTATGAATCTTGGAAATACCTTTTATCACCTTGCTAACTTTGAATATACAGTTGTTGGTACAATTATAACATCTTTTAAAATGATTGTACATGTGTTCTCCTTTCAAATATTGTTTACATTTTTAATGCAACTTTGAAAAACAAATCACAGCTTACTTTGAAATAATTAGTATTTCCACTTGTAAAAGCTAATTAAATATACAATATCTGTACATTCTCAGCAAATATAGAATTTATTTGCACGAGCTTTAGAAACAGGTAGAAAAGTGAGCCTTTGGCAAGCTTTTCTAGCCTGTTTCGCAGCGAGTGCAAATTAATTTTATATTTAACGACAATATACGTATATTGTGTTTATCCTGCAATGTCAAAAGGTCCAAAACAACTGCCATCTGTGATGTCAGTGCTTATACTGTTACCATTTCTTTCTGTTGCTCAATAGGAATTAGGTACCAGAAAAGCTATATTCTGATCAGTGACCATATATAACAAAAAATTATCCAGTCAATGCAATTTAACTGCTCAAACAGAACCAATGCAGGATACAAGTTTTTACCTGCCTATACCTGGATAAAAATAATCATACTTTAAATTAAGTTTTTTATTGCCAAAATATGCCCTAGTGCATTCAAGCTTTATACAGGATCATTATAAATATGGTTCTTTGCTTTCTGTAAAAGTTTTTAAGTTCACTTTCTTTATTCATCACATTTTACAAATAACAAGTATGTACTTATTAAGAAAAGTTTGATGATACATGTGTACCAAAGGGATAGTCAAAAGTTTGATGATACATGTGTGTACCAAAGGGATAGTCAGAAGTTTGATGATACATGTGTACCAAAGGGATAGTCAGAAGTTTGATGATACATGTGTACCAAAGGGATAGTCAGAAGTTTGATGATACATGTGTACTAAAGGGATAGTCAGAAGTTTGATGATACATGTGTACCAAAGGGATAATCAGAAGTTTGATGATACATGTGTACCAAAGGGATAGTCAGAAGTTTGATGATACATGTGTACCAAAGGGATAGTCAGAAGTTTGATGATACATGTGTACCAAAGGGATAATCAGAAGTTTGATGATACATGTGTACCAAAGGGATAATCAGAAGTTTGATGATACATGTGTACCAAAGGGAATCAGAAGTTTGATGATACATGTGTACCAAAGGGAGAGTCAGAAGTTTGATGATACATGTGTACCAAAGGGATAGTCAGAAGTTTGATGATACATGTGTACCAAAGGGATAATCAGAAGTTTGATGATACATGTGTACCAAAGGGAGAGTCAGAAGTTTGATGATACATGTGTACCAAAGGGATAATCAGAAGTTTGATGATACATGTGTACCAAAGGGAGTCAGAAGTTTGATGATACATGTGTACCAAAGGGATAGTCAGAAGTTTGATGATACATGTGTACCAAAGGGAGTCAGAAGTTTGATGATACATGTGTACCAAAGGGATAGTCAGAAGTTTGATGATACATGTGTACCAAAGGGAGAGTCAGAAGTTTGATGATACATGTGTACCAAAGGGATAGTCAGAAGTTTGATGATACATGTGTACCAAAGGGATAGTCAGAAGTTTGATGATACATGTGTACCAAAGGGAGAGTCAGAAGTTTGATGATACATGTGTACCAAAGGGATAGTCAGAAGTTTGATGATACATGTGTACCAAAGGGAGTCAGAAGTTTGATGATACATGTGTACCAAAGGGATAGTCAGAAGTTTGATGATACATGTGTACCAAAGGGAGAGTCAGAAGTTTGATGATACATGTGTACCAAAGGGATAGTCAGAAGTTTGATGATACATGTGTACCAAAGGGAGAGTCAGAAGTTTGATGATACATGTGTACCAAAGGGATAGTCAGAAGTTTGATGATACATGTGTACCAAAGGGAGAGTCAGAGGTTTGATGATACATGTGTACCAAAGGGAGAGTCAGAAGTTTGATGATACATGTGTACCAAAGGGATAATCAGAAGTTTGATGATACATGTGTACCAAAGGGAGAGTCAGAAGTTTGATGATACATGTGTACCAAAGGGAGAGTCAGAAGTTTGATGATACATGTGTACCAAAGGGATAGTCAGAAGTTTGATGATACATGTGTACCAAAGGGATAATCAGAAGTTTGATGATACATGTGTACCAAAGGGAGAGTCAGAAGTTTGATGATACATGTGTACCAAAGGGATAATCAGAAGTTTGATGATACATGTGTACCAAAGGGATAGTCAGAAGTTTGATGATACATGTGTACCAAAGGGAGAGTCAGAAGTTTGATGATACATGTGTACCAAAGGGATAGTCAGAAGTTTGATGATACATGTGTACCAAAGGGAGTCAGAAGTTTGATGATACATGTGTACCAAAGAGATAGTCAGAAGTTTGATGATACATGTGTACCAAAGGGAGAGTCAGAAGTTTGATGATACATGTGTACCAAAGGGATAGTCAGAAGTTTGATGATACATGTGTACCAAAGGGAGAGTCAGAAGTTTGATGATACATGTGTACCAAAGGGATAGTCAGAAGTTTGATGATACATGTGTACCAAAGGGATAATCAGAAGTTTGATGATACATGTGTACCAAAGGGATAGTCAGAAGTTTGATGATACATGTGTACCAAAGGGAGTCAGAAGTTTGATGATACATGTGTACCAAAGGGATAATCAGAAGTTTGATGATACATGTGTACCAAAGGGAGAGTCAGAAGTTTGATGATACATGTGTACCAAAGGGATAATCAGAAGTTTGATGATACATGTGTACCAAAGGGAGAGTCAGAAGTTTGATGATACATGTGTACCAAAGGGATAGTCAGAAGTTTGATGATACATGTGTACCAAAGGGAGAGTCAGAAGTTTGATGATACATGTGTACCAAAGGGAGAGTCAGAAGTTTGATGATACATGTGTACCAAAGGGATAATCAGAAGTTTGATGATACATGTGTACCAAAGGGAGAGTCAGAGGTTTGATGATACATGTGTACCAAAGGGAGAGTCAGAAGTTTGATGATACATGTGTACCAAAGGGATAATCAGAAGTTTGATGATACATGTGTACCAAAGGGAGAGTCAGAAGTTTGATGATACATGTGTACCAAAGGGAGAGTCAGAAGTTTGATGATACATGTGTACCAAAGGGATAGTCAGAAGTTTGATGATACATGTGTACCAAAGGGATAATCAGAAGTTTGATGATACATGTGTACCAAAGGGAGTCAGAAGTTTGATGATACATGTGTACCAAAGGAATAATCAGAAGTTTGATGATACATGTGTACCAAAGGGATAGTCAGAAGTTTGATGATACATGTGTACCAAAGGGAGAGTCAGAAGTTTGATGATACATGTGTACCAAAGGGATAGTCAGAAGTTTGATGATACATGTGTACCAAAGGGAGTCAGAAGTTTGATGATACATGTGTACCAAAGGGATAGTCAGAAGTTTGATGATACATGTGTACCAAAGGGAGAGTCAGAAGTTTGATGATACATGTGTACCAAAGGGATAGTCAGAAGTTTGATGATACATGTGTACCAAAGGGAGAGTCAGAAGTTTGATGATACATGTGTACCAAAGGGATAGTCAGAAGTTTGATGATACATGTGTACTAAAGGGATAATCAGAAGTTTGATGATACATGTGTACCAAAGGGATAATCAGAAGTTTGATGATACATGTGTACCAAAGGGAGAGTCAGAAGTTTGATGATACATGTGTACCAAAGGGATAGTCAGAAGTTTGATGATACATGTATACCAAAGGGAGAGTCAGAAGTTTGATGATACATGTGTACCAAAGGGATAGTCAGAAGTTTGATGATACATGTGTACCAAAGGGAGAGTCAGAAGTTTGATGATACATGTGTACCAAAGGGATAATCAGAAGTTTGATGATACATGTGTACCAAAGGGATAGTCAGAAGTTTGATGATACATGTGTACCAAAGGGATAGTCAGAAGTTTGATGATACATGTGTACCAAAGGGAGTCAGAAGTTTGATGATACATGTGTACCAAAGGGAGTCAGAAGTTTGATGATACATGTGTACCAAAGGGATAGTCAGACGTTTGATGATACATGTGTACCAAAGGGATAGTCAGAAGTTTGATGATACATGTGTACCAAATGGATAGTCAGAAGTTTGATGATACATGTGTACCAAAGGGATAGTCAGAAGTTTGATGATACATGTGTACCAAAGGGATAGTCAGAAGTTTGATGATACATGTGTACCAAAGGGATAGTCAGAAGCAGTAAATCGAAGGACAGAAAATACAATAGCCAAAAAGAAAAAGAACAAAAGGACAAACAATGATCTACAAAACACTACACTGAAAACTAAAAATTGGGCAAAACAAACCCCACTAAAAACAGAGGATGAATTTGGGTGCTCTGGAAGGGTAAGCAGTTCTTGCTCCACTGGTCGCACCCATTGTGTTATTTACATACCTCTCTGACCCCTGTTTCTATTGCTCTCTGAGTTGCACGTCCAGGAGATTCCATTGTTCTACCGTCATCCCTCGGTCCCCATGAAGCACTGTAAACATCAACTATATCACTCTTAAATTGTAATGCCTTTGCCTCCAAGTCATCTGTAATGGGTCCATCTAAAATTCTTATTCCTAAAATAAAAAGGGGAAAATACAAAACACAAGAATTATTTGTAAGATAAAGGAGACATTCTAAATAAAAGAACATGTCCATAGGATGCTCATACCCCTGCTTACTGCTAATGTTAAACCAAAAGCTATACCTGGTGCAGAATACATGTAGTTTCAGCTGGACTCTAATAAATCTCTTATTAACCCTGGGACTTTTTTATTAAGAGATATATTGTAAAACAGGGAACCTTAGATTATTTTTTGCTAACCTGGGCATCTAACAGACGAGTCAAACAATAAACTATTATGTTATATTAGAATTTGTTATTGTTATGGCATGAGAACCACAAGTATTCCCATTTTTCAATTAATTAAAGATATAACCCTGGAATTGTACAAGACATTACAGCCAAATTTAAGTTTGACCTATATATTGTGGTCAAAACCATTGTTTGGTCTATGGAAACTGAAGTTACAGAGCAAAACAACCAAGAATTTGCATTTTTATTTAATTAATTGAATGATTGAATAAGTGAAAAAAAATCCTATAAAGAAATAAAAATACTTGGGTGGGGGGTGGGAAGGGGGGTTATTATGAACATATATTGTGTATTGTTCACTTGCATATTCTTCATATTTTCAATTGTAATAAAATGCAGGAAACAATGATGAATAAAACAGATGATTGCAAGTAACATGGTAAATCTTACCTCCAATGTTACAGTCATGAGCTATACCGACACCGCAATCTTTGTTGTTAGCTTTTCCTGCAATTTCACCAGCACATCTAGTCCCATGGCTAAAAGAACATTGCATTGTAATTGTACCAAATTTCACATACTACTTATTTGGAGATTTTTGTGAAAAAGTTAACCTGGAAAGTACTGTAAGTACATAATAACCAAAGATACACAATTAAAATGTTTAAATAATATACTAGTAGTTCAAAGAAAGTAAGTTACTCCACATGAATAGTCCAAAATTGTCAGGTCAAAGTTCAAATTCACTAAATATTCAAATCATACACAGTAAGAGGAGATTGCTACAGCCTGTAAAGGTAATTTCATTTTCACATCTCCATGAAAATTACTTTATTAATCGAGTACAAGATGGGGTATGATTGTATATCACAATTTATTTCTATTAACAGCAAAAGGACAAATTTCCATCTTTAAAAAAAGTACTATAGACAATTAGTGCTGTTGAACCAGGTTAATTACCAGAATAGGGAATGACAATGTACATTAAGGACAAGTTTATTTTCAATGAAATGATGATGAGGTTCTCTTTGTACTAGACCAACATGCTTAGCTGGATTTTTTTATTGCTAGGTCATTGAAACAACAGTTTGTGGCTAGGTATGTCGCTCCACACTGACACATTATCCTCATTCCAACCAGTCTTTGCTCTTTCTCCTTAATGATGCGTACTTTCCAAAGAAACAGCAAATACCAATTTTATAGTCTTTGGTTTGACCTGATTCGTACCCACGATCTACCGCACTCAAGGCATGCATGCCGTACCCACGATCTACAGCACGCTAACCATTACACCACCGATGCGATTTTTTAAAATCAGTTCAAATATTGCTTAACACAAAACGTATATGATAAAATACATATAAATATTGTAATTTTTTAAACACTGCTATTGATGACAATATTTACACGAGACCAAATTCTTCGCTTTCTCTATAGGGACTCTATATTAACTAGATTTTGTCATATTTCATTGATTTTTGATTTTTATTGTTATGCATGGCAAAAGTAAAAAAAATAATAAATAACATATAACAAAAAAAGCTAATCAAATGAAATTTAACGAACTCTATTTAATATATGCATTTACAGAGGCACAAAAAATTGGTCTATCTGTACACAATGAAGCAACTGTCTTAGTAATGCATTAAAAATAGAACATAGGCTACGCAAAATTTATCAATTTAAGAAATAATTCATGGCAGGCATAGAGTTGTGCAAATTTACACATGGGCTGGGCCTTTATATTCGAATTTTACCCTGAGCGGTAGCGAGGGGTAAAATCTAAGAATATAAAGGCCCAGCCCATGTGTAAATTTGCACAACTCTATGCCTGCCATGAATTATTTCGATTCTAATAGGACAAATACGGTCATTTTTAACTTTTCGTGAACTGTATACACACAGCATTTGGTGGCTGTTCCATTTACCTCCTTCGGAAATTTTGAATTGATTTTGAATTATTTGTTTTTGAACGAGATATTTTAAAACAAAGATATGGATGTTAACATGAAAAACATATTTATTGTGTATTTTCCAACATAGATTCGATTGAACAATTCCTGCGTAAAAATATTTAAAAAAAAAAAGTCGTTCATCATTTCAAGTGCTAACAAGATGGCGGAGCGGAGTCGTCAAGCATAATATCGAACACTTGAACAGTTGTTAATAATCGACAATTATTGTTAGATATGAAATTAAAAAAATAAATGCAAATGAAAAAAAAAAGCTTGTATTGTTGACATAAAAAAATATTCCGAAAAAAATACTTAAGACAACCATCTATCGACTTTGACTTGTAATATATCGTCATCCTGTGACGTTGTTTACAAGGGACGCTGATTGACACAAGCTGGTTACTGATTTATTTTACTAGTTTGAGTAGCAAAATTCAAAATGCCATCAAATTAGAAAATATCAGTAACTTAATTACATCACCGTCTAGTTATCAATGTATACGTAGGAAAACAAGGTTAGTCAGTAAGTTAGTGCATTTTGTTATTCATGGCCGACACATATCAATAGAATGTATGATCCCCAAATGTAAATTTTCAAAACAAATGATAAAAAAATACTTAGTTACAGAATATTTATTTATAACTGAGGGGGAATTTGTATTTTAAGGACTTTACAAATACGTTATATGCCGGTGTTTTGTTTGTTTACACTCGGTCGTCATGGTAAATTCACGGCGGGAGTCACATAGGAACAGCCAGATTTGTTGTGTACTGCACTTGCGCTAAATATAGAGTTGTTGAGTATTAACATGTGTACCATATTAGAGACGTCATATTAGAATATATATTGAACTTCTCTAACATGGCAGGTTTGTTAAAATGCACAATACAACATTCTGATGCAACATATTAAAGCAGTCGTTATACACAGCAATTTAATCAAAATCTACTTACGGCATAACACATAAAAAATTATTAACAAGACTATATTTGACTGATGGGAAATTAATGCATTTTTTCTCTCTCAATTTTATTCAGAGTAAATATAAATCTAAACAATAAACAAATCAGCATAAAAGACATGACACAAAATTAACATGCGTTCCATTCCAACTATGAAATAAAAGTATTGCTTCGTCAATGGAAACCAAAATTAACATGCAACAAAAATTATCATTTCTCCAGTCTACACATACAGTTACCTTGAATATCCTGAGCAGCATGACTAAGACAAAACAATTATCATATAAAAACACAGTAAACCAAGTATATAATAATAATAATAATTGATTGATTGATTGATTGGTGTTTAACGTCCAGCGAGCAATTTTTCAGCTATATTCAGGACGAGATAATAATTGATGTATGTACTATAGTGAAACCAGTCTAAACCAAACCTCTGTGTGTTCGGAATAGATAGGTGTTAATATTTTTGTATGTACTATTATTACAATTAACAGCTGTAGAGGGGTAGGGTTATGGTGTTTATCGCCTCTTTCAACAATATTTCAGTTATATTGGGGTGGTCAGTTTTATTCATGGAGGAAACCGGAGTGTCCTGAGAAAACCACCGACCTGTAGCAAGTCATTGACAAACTTTATCACATAATGTTGTATCGAGTACACCTCACCCGAGTGGGATTCGAACCCACAACCTTAGTGGTGATAGGCACTGATTGCATAGGTAGTTGTAATTCCAACTACCATACGATCATGACCAAGATGGCCCCCAGCAGCTGTTGAACATTTATTGTGTTGTAATATATTAGTATCAAGATTCTGCTTGAGCTCACGGAAGAGATTGGGAATTAATGCCCTTTATTGTCAAGCTTCAAACACTCTTTTCTTTTTTCGCTACCATTAGCACTATATGGACCTGAAATTTTTATCATGATTGGTCAATACCAGTGTTTCAAGCTAACTATAGCATCAAATTGAACGGACATGTTATCATTACTGCAAAAATTGACTGTGAAGTGTATCATATGATACCTCATTCCCATCGTTAAGGAATACTGTTTGCATATTCTGATAATATATTGTGATTTTTGTAAACTTAAATTTTTTTTCTGAAAATTGATCATGTAATATATTCACATAGATGTTACTTCTCCTCACTAGTACTCAGGTGTTAGTTAAAAATACAGGTAAATTTATAAAATCATAAAGGCTTCACTCAATATTACTGGTTTAAATGGTGTCCTTTTTGATGTCCGTGTAAAACTGTGTCTTCTTGTTTTACCCATTAATTTGACAAAGATATATATGACCTTTTTTGACATTGCAGGATAAACATAATATACGTACATTGTCTCTGAATATCAATTGTATTTGTACTCACTTTGAAATAGGAAAGGTAAGCTCACAAGATGCTCACTTTTCTTCTTGTTTCTAAAGCTTATACAAATAATTTCACTGAAGTCAGACAATGTATATATATTCTACATCTATATTTACCTGTTATCAGAGTTAGAGACATCTGGGGTTGGATCATTGTCTTTTCTATCATTTAAATCAGCACTCAAGTCTGGTCTCTGTCAAAAAAATTAAAAAAAAACAATAAACAGTAGTCTCCTTCTAATGAAGCCACCCTTTCTGCAATGAAAAGGTGGCCTTATAAAAGGGGTGTCCTCTCTTTAGTGCACAATTTAGTAATATTTTACTATATTAGTGCATCTAAGCCTGGCCTGATAAAAGGGGAGGCCTTTGATGGGAGTGTCCTTATAAGAGGGGGGACTAATAGACTTGTAATATGTTCTAATTTATGTTAAAGAGAGGTTACAAATTGAATTGGTGCTTAAAATACTCTAGAAACTTTTCATTGAGTTTTCATAACCAGTTATTCCCATCAATATACTAGTTTATGACCTCTTATTTTCTTCATGTCATGATATAGCTGAAATACTGCTAATCAATCAATCAATCAATCATATTTTCTT
Organism: Bathymodiolus brooksi; assembly: GCA_963680875.1. Taxonomy (NCBI): domain Eukaryota; kingdom Metazoa; phylum Mollusca; class Bivalvia; order Mytilida; family Modiolidae; genus Bathymodiolus; species Bathymodiolus brooksi. The sequence goes on along the minus strand of OY804581.1, from coordinate 95,435,275 downwards.
TATCATAAGATGTCTAATTTACTGTTTTAATACTTGAATAAATACATGATGGTTATAAACTGGTAAAAGTTTACACTAGATTTTTTTTTACAAAATTTGGTTTTTATTAAAATAGAAATAAAATACAGTGAAACACTGTCTAAACTGAATCTCCATGGAAACAACTTTGCATTTGGAATAATTAAAAGTTATGTTAATACAGGTTAAAATTAACAAAGTTTCTTACTTTGTGACTTTATTTAAAGTTAGGTTTATACAGAATTCTGTTTTATTCATGATTCAGTTTAGACAGGTTTTACTGTATCATAACAATAACCTTCATAAAATCATTGTATATCCACCTTGTTCCTAAAATGTTTACAGTTTGTGGCAACTGAACAGGAGATAATCTGAAAATCACAATTATTAACATGTCTGTGATTTTCATATCATCATCTATTTACAAAGGTAAAACAAATTTTTTTGGTGGTCGGAAGTAATTTTTGTAGATTTTCTCGTCTTTCGAAAACACAGAATCTTGATCACAATAAAAAAAAAAAATTGGGTTACAGTACCAACTGATAAAATACTTACATAATTATCCTTTAAATCAGGATGAGTGTGTTGGATTCCGTCATCCAGAATAACAACATTGACACCAACACCAGTGTAGCCATTTTTCCATGCTAATACAACATTTAGATCTACATCGACAACTCCCCCTGTCTGTCCATCGTTATGCTAAAACAAATAATTAGTAAAAAATTAGAATTAGATTATACCTATTTCAAAACAGATGCTATGTCTAAGGTATGTTACAAGAGTGTTACTCATCAGCAGGCTATGAGGCATCATATGTTAACTTTGAGTTAAGAGTCATGCTCAACACTGAAGGTCACATGATGACTGTGAGATGGAAAATAAAAATAAAGGTGTTGTTTCTGAAGTTTTGATTTTTACCTGAGTTTTCTGTCATATTCACTTACATTCATATCCTTTCATGTTAAATTTCATTGAGAATAAACTCTATTGAGTTAGTACTAAATGTGATGTTGTATTGTGACATTGTCTAATATTGTGACATTGTCTAATATTATGACATTGTCTATTATTATGACATTGTCTATTATTGTAACATTGTCTAATATTATGACATTGTCTAATATTATGACATTGTCTAATATTGTGACATTGTCTAATATTGTGACATTGTCTAATATTATGACATTGTCTATTATTGTGACATTGTCTAATATTATGACATTGTCTAAACAATCAATACATAATATATTAAGACTAATTTGAATTAATTATGAAATTGGAATTTCAGGAGATAATTGTGATTACTTTGTGTTTGATGGAGATGTTTCAATATTGCATCCATCCAAAAATACTTTAAGTAGAACAAAGTCATACCAATTATATCTATATCACATGCTTAGAAGTCCTGATCACAATAATCCTCCCATTCATAACAAAAAATTACCATATTTACTGTATGTCAAATAAAGAATATTATTTGTTGAGAATTTATATACAAACATTTTAGATTATTTTGTTCATCAGATTATTATCACAACAGACTTCTTTGATGAGTATTAAGTCATCTAAACATATATAGTTCTCATCTTTTAAAGGTGGGCTACATCCTCATATATGAACCTTCATAAAGCCTCAATACTTTCTGTGAAAAATAGAGAAGACACAAGAAAACTAGTATTACTGTGAGCACAGCTCACTAAGATATACCCCCCTCTCCCCACATCTGTCCAACCTATTTCCATAACCAAAACATTACTGATTGTTCCGACCAAAAATGAAAGGGACCCTCCTCTCTTCACCGGTAAGCTGCTGATAAAATTTCAAAACATTCTGAGAAACACTACTCAAGTTATCATACGACATAGGGTAAAAATCTTATTTTCCATCATATCAAGTCCAATAACTCTGGAACGGCAAAAGTGAAAATGGTCAAAAATGAAAGGGATCCTCCTCTCTTCACTGGTAAGCTGCTGATAAAATTTCAAAACATTCTGAGAAACACTATTCATGTTATCATACGACATATGGTAAAAATCTTATTTTCCATCATATCAAGTCCAATAACTCTGGAACGGCAAAAGTGAAAATCGTCAAAAATGAAAGGGATCCTCCTCTCTTCATCGGTAAGCTGCTGATAAAATTTCAAAACATTCTGAGAAACACTACTCATGTTATCATAGGACATATGGTAAAAATCCTATTTTCCATCATATCAAGTCCAATAACTCTGGAACGGCAAAAGTGAAAATCGTCAAAAAAGAAAGGGATCCTCCTCTCTTCATCAGTAAGCCGCTGATAAAATTTTAAAAGATTCTAAGAAACACAACTCAAGTTATCGTACGACATAGGATTTGTCTACAGACGGACGGACATGGTGAAACCAGTATACCCCCCTACAACTTCGTTGCGGGGGGTATAACAATCATACAATAAATCTCTTTGAACTGGCCTAAATTCAGTTACGGGGCCGTCGTGGTCATGATCATATGGTAGTTAGATTTAGAGCTACCTGTGCAATCAGTGCCTATCACTACTATAGTTGAGAGTTCGAATCTTGCTCATGGTGAGTTGTACTCGATACATTATGTGATAAAGTTTGTCAGTGACTTGCGACAAGCCAGTGGTTTCTCGGGTTTGCCACCAATAAAACTGTCTGCCACAATATAACTGCAATATTGTTGAAAATGGCGTTAAAACATCATAATCCTAACCCTAAATTAAATTACTTACACAGTACCACTGGTCCTTGTAAGCAGGATCATTGAAGTTCATCGTGGGTGCTGGCATGCCGTCTTTTCTTTCTAGACGAGCTGACGGTACTCTGTAGTAGACAGAATTATCTAAGATCTTTTTAATTGGTAGTTCTACTTGTTTATCATGGAGAATCTCTCTCTTTACTCTTATTAGCTCCTTTTGTTGATCAGCATACAATACCTGTGAAAATAAATTATGAGCAAACCATTATTCAACATTCTAAAATGCAGGATATTTTGAAAAAATACATTCAATTACAGTCAAATCTGTATAAAGAGGTAACCTTTGGGAAAAGGAAAACATGGCCTTGTAAGACAGGTGACCTCTTAAAGGAGGTTCAAATCATATGAAATCCCCTCATCAGAGCTTTAGTCAAATGATATAATATATATATATATACCGGGTAAAATATAACAATACCAGAATTTGTATAGCGTCCTATCTAAAAAATTACCCTAAGGTGCTTTACAACATAAAATACTAGATAAAAGTATGATAATAGAAGATGTATAATTGGTAACCATGGCAACTATTTGGTTGAATAATAAATATATTCTTATGTTGATGCCAATTAATTGTAAGAAAAACTATTTTCAGTTTGTTTTATACTGAGAATATTTTTGCAATAACTGAGATGATGTTTAAATAAATTGTATTTAGTGTTGACAACTACCACAAGACCCTATCTTACACAGGTAACTAAAGTTACAGAAAATACAATTTCAAAGTTCAAGAGATATTTAACATTAATGTCTTAGGTAAAAAAAATATATATATATCAAACATGTGTACATGCTAAGAATTAATTGTGAAGGCAGGAAACATGTTCTCATTTTTGAAAAGATTTTAAAGATTAAAGAATTTCAATAAATATGTAGATATCAAAATTAGTGTGCATGACACATTTCTGGAATAACCTTCATCAGGTACGCTCAAAATCAAAAGATTGGAAAGCCAAATAATTAAACAGTTTTGGGAGAAATAAAACCAAAGATCTAAAGATGACATACCCTAGAATCAGACTTGAGTTTATTGACATAATCTACTGCCCTTCTCTTTGATCTGTGAGTCACGTCCTTGTGACGTAATACATGAAACCCTAGCAACTGAAAAAATATAAATAAGATATGCATTTTACATTTATCAATACATTGAGGATTTTGCTTACTATTTTTGTGAAATGCAGTTCTCATGATGAGCACCGGTCCTCCAGCCCAAGACCAGTAAAACTTTGTTTGGACCAGTAAATTTTCAGTTTTTATGTAGAAATATATAAAAATAAATTCAAGAATTTGATTTGGGGCAGTAAATTCCAATTTTCATTTCGAGGACTGGAAATGATTTGAATATTTACTGAATTTGCATGTGGAATGATATGAGTAACATGATGTGTGGAATGGTGGAATGTGTGTGTGTAAATTCTGTCTTGCATTGTTTTGTCAATTTAATATTTGTATGTATTGATGTATGTACTTAGCAATACCGCTCCTAGTCAATATCTGTCAGCAATCCTTGTTAAATAAAGAATTAAATTAAATGTGGAATGGTAACTAAGAGTATTAAACTACTTGATATTTGGAATGATTCAAGTGTTAAGCTAATTGATGTGAGGTGAGAGCTATGTGCCATAATGTGGCAAGATCAAGTTACATTTGATGAGATGATGATATCTGCTTTGTACTAGACCAACACGCACAGTTGGATTTGTATAGTGCTAGCTCACTGAAACAACAATCTGCAAATAGACATGTCGCTCCACTCAGACACATTATCCTGATTTAAAGCCAACCAATGTTTAACTCTTTCTCCTTAATGCTACTTAATTTAGTGGAGAAGCAACAAATACCAATTTGATAGTCTTTTGTTTGACCTGACAAGGTCTTGAATACAAGATCTACAGGACTCAATTTGAGCATGCTAACCATTACACCATTGAAGTGGTTTTTGACATGTGTGGAATGGTGAATGTTTTGCTATTTGGTGTGTGAAATGGTACAAGTGTTTAGTGAAAAACTGAAATCCTCTATAAAGTTTGTATTTCTGTATTTTTATAATAATTTCATATTCTGCAACAATATAAGGATATACTATATTGACAAAGGTTTTACATATTGTCTAGTGCAAATATTTTTTAAATTCTTATTCTACAATATTAAACTGGTACCTCATCATCAATTTCAAATCCATGATCTCTAGCAACATCTTCTGCTGTTGACCTTTCATGGAGTTCAACCAGGAACCTGTTCATGTAATGTCCATCTTCGTCATCACTTAATGGAAGTGAATCACAACATAAACATACCAATATTACCAGGATCAATATCCTCATAATCACCATACTGAAAATATAGGGTTAGGGTGTTCAATGTCACTTTCAACAATTGAATATTTCAAGTATCATTCTGTATAAAATTGTTGAAAATATTTGTTCAATTCTACCCTTGGTCCAAAGCTTAAATAACTATTATCTCTTTCGTTCTGTTTTCAGAAAAATACCACACCCCCCTCTAAGTACCTTGTCTCTCCCTCCCCTCCCGAAAAAAGAAAAGGCCTTTGCCACAGACCAGAAACAGGGACTTTATGACTTCACTCAATTCAATAAAACACACTAAATGTTACTGTTTTAATTATTTTATTGCCATAATTTTATTATGATACATGAAATATATAATATACACTTTGTCATAAATTTGGTTGTGGTCAGGTCAGTTGGATTGCTTGTTAACTTTTTTCAACTAGCAAAGTTTTGCTTTTGATGAAAAGGTTAAAATCTAACTATATTCAGGACTCCATGCTCTGAAACAGAATTGCCCATCTATTTTTCCAATAGAATCCCATGCTCTATAACAGAGATTAACCCATCTGAGTTTTATTTTTCCTACAGGGTCCAATGCCCTGTAAAAGAGTTATAAATCAGCAGTCTGTGCCAAAAACAACTCGCCTGAACAGCATTTTAGAACAATTTTTTCTATTCGATTAAGCAAATTTTATGCAGTTTTTACTAGCCTGAACCAATTTTTAATAGATTGGGACTTACAACTTTTCTTTCTAGATAAAATAAATATTTTCTGCCAAAAATCTTAAAATTATTTAATAAAATTTCAAAATTTGAACAGATATTATTTTAATGAATGGTCGTTGTAACTTTTAGTTTGGCCACAAGAGTTGGGGGAGATAATTCTAGTATATTGAAGCACTGTGTATTACTGTAAATCAATCTGTTCACACAGTATAAATCATCTCAAATTTCAAATCATATTGTTTATATATTTGTGTATTAATTTAGTCAGTACTCAGTACTAAAGAATACATTTATTCTGAACATATTTGGTATGAATACCCTTTTAATGATAAATAATTTTGAAGATGCATTTCCCCACCAATAAAAATAACCGCCACGATATAACTGAAATATTGTTGAGAGTGGCATTAAACATCATAAATCAATCAATCAATTTTGACTGAGGAATATAAAAACAAACTCATTACAGCTAATATAACAGTTAAAATGTAAGCCAATTAGTCTTGCCTAAAATTAAAAAGTTTTGTCCAATTTTATTTTTAATAATATCAACCATTACCTTATTTTAAATTTAATATAATTACAATTTTGATAGAAAATATAGGAAAGAAAATGGTTATAATTTAAATTATTGACTTAAAATAAATATACAAGTAATACTGGTGTCAATTCTCCTGAATATCAAATATCTTAATTTATTCAAATTTACATAATACAAGCCAATTAAGTTTCTTCATTAAAATAAATTTGATACTTAAATATTTCAAATGATAAGGATAATTTGACATTAAGTAAATTTAGAACAACAAACCATAAGTTACTAGTCGAAAATGGTAGATGGAAAAACATAGCCAGAGATAATAGAATACCTTATGTAATAATGGAGAAATTGGAGATGAATTTCATTATCTATTTAAATGTCAGTATTTCGGCAATCAAAGAAAAATTTATATAAAGAAAAACATTCGTATAAATCCAAACATAATAAAGTTCAAACTATTAATGACATCAACTTCAAAAATAGAACTCCAAAAATTATGTCGTTTTGTCAGGATTATTAATAAAGGTGTGTCGACTCCCGGTTAACCTCTTGTTATGACCTGTCTGTATATATTGTAAATAGTGTACATATTTTCATATCTCTATACCGTATGTATTATGATTTAAGAGAAATAAAGAATCTGAAATCTGAAATATTCAACAGAACATGCACGTTATATTAAGTGAACACATGCCATATGTGATCCCACTTTTTTCAATATTCCCTTTGACAGATACATAAAATGCAAGTTGACTGTAATTACTTTATTATGATGAAGAAAAAAAACATCTGAAAATACTGTTGTTTCTGTTTGTAATAATTTCAACCCTTTTTCAATTCATAAAATGGAAAATATTTTATTGTTTAAATATTAAACAGTGATTTGTGGTAGGTCATTGGTTTTCTCCAGGTACTCGAGTTTCCCCCACCAATAAAACTGACCGCCAATCCCATATAACTGAAATATTGTTGAAAATGGTGTTAAACATCATAACTCTAACCCTTATAAAAGGTTTGGTCTAGATATAAATCCTTTCCCATACAAGATAGATATAGAATGATAATATAATATAAATATACATTAGTTGGTATATCAAACATATTGTAATGAATCAGGGGGTGGGGAGAATAAATTTGTGAATATGTGATTAAAAACTTATTGTGTTATGTTACAAATGTACATACCAAATACATTGGGATCATATACATGTACAATACTATTTGTTTAACAATATTGACATGATTCTAGACACCAAAGTTAGGTTGGGAAACTGTAATCCAACAAAATCAAATGTTAATAAGATGGGATAAACAAAACCATTCCATTTGTATTATAAACTAATCTTTTATAATAGGTGTACCAATGTTTGTTTATATTTAAGAATTAATTAATGGAAGCCAGAGTTTATATCATGTTTTAACATGGGTGACATTATTTTTGTAAATTTTTTATCCCGAGCGAAAGCGAGGGATAAAATGCAACGAAAATAATGCTACCCATGTTAAAACGTGATACAAACTCTGTCCTCCATGAATTATTTCGAATCTAGTAGGAAAAATCTAACTTATTTTTTGAAGTGGAAGTCAGTAATGGAAGTGTATTTCATAACCAAATCCACTAACTTTCATGTTTACAGTTGTTTTTCTTTTATGTATAACTAGACTGTGATGCTATAAAGTTACTGATATTTTCCAATTTGATGGCATTTGAATTTAGCAACTTAAACAAGTAAAATGCTCACAAAATTGTAAAATAAATCAGTAATCATGTGTGTTAACGCCATCAGTGTTCCTTGTAAAGGACGTCACCGGAAGACGTTAAATTTAAAAAATCAAAGTCCATAGATGGTTGTCTTAAGTATTTATTCTGGAAAAAATATAGGTAAAAACAATACAGGAATTTTTATGTTTGTTATGCACCACGGTCCTGTATGAATACATGAATTCACTAGGGAATTATGTTTGTAATTTGTTCGTCAATACGCATGAGCGAATTAAAATTTATCATGAGCTTTATCATTGTATTATTTGTATAGCCAATGAAGGATGTCATGTTAGAATTACAATTATATTCCTCTATTAAAAACACATAAAGTTAATTAAAAACATAAATGTACATGTGTTTATATGTATACCAATTAAAACAAATAATATCCCTGCCATGTTCTAAATATAAACAATAATACAACACTGTTGCCAAAGTAACCAAAATTTAATTATTATCCCAAATCTGTAAACAACAACATGAACAAGAACACAGAATAATTTACTATTGCTAAGGATGTCATATATGCCATTTATATGTACACTATAATTAAACTGAATCAATTTAACAACCACATTAAATGTCAAGATACTGAAAATTGAAATTTTCTACTTGATCAATAATGTCTTAAGTTAAATTCCAAATATTTTAAAAACAAACTGGCCCAGGATATGATGGTTAAAAAATATAGTACTCCTTTTGAATAATTTTTTTTTTAATATTTATTTTGATGTTACAAAATAAACACTTAATTATTTGAACATAATTAAGGAAACATTTATATATTTGTGAACATTAAAAAGAAATTCATCAAAAACTTAATCAGAAACCAAAATTTATTCTAATGGAGAAAAAATCTCACTGTAAATTATAAGTTTCTAACAATTAAACAAAATTTTAATCCAAAGTTTGCATAAAACATTAAAGCTTGGGGGGAAATCAGACATCATATATTTGGAAAGAAAAACAAACCTCTAGTTTAAAATATTTGTATTCTTATGTACAAGTGTACCAGTATGTAATATATAACTTTCTTGAAGAGAGAACGTAAAATAATAATGTACTATTCGTTGCATACAAATTATGTATTAGGAACAGAAAAATAGTTTTATTAATATATTTTGAGTTTAACATATGCTCAACAAATGCTAATTTTACAGGCCTAATACAAATTCCATTCACATTCAAAGAACCCCCTATTCTGTCATTATATATATGTATATGTTTTTGTATAATTTTTAATATTAAAATTTTTAAGTAACATAGAATTCAAATACAAGGTTCAAATCAAAATTTGTCCTACATGAAGATAAAGTGTCAATAATTATACTGTCATACATGTACTTAAAAACAAACACAGGTATACATGTACATGTATATGTATTATAAAAGTTTGGAATTTCCCTTCCAGCTAATTCTTAAAATTTGTACTCACCAAGTGACACTTTTGTTTTAATTTTCCTAATATCTAAGAGGAAAAAAATTCTCCAATATTTGTGTTGTCTATGTGGCAAAATGGCTGAGATTACAATTTGATGACGACTCTTAAAGGTTTATTATTAAATTGTATTTTAAACTTGTCCAGTTCATCAAATACTACCTGTGTTATGGATCAATGAATTTTACCTACCAAATGTAGTTTTAACTTAAAAAGATGATATTTTATTGAAATAGATTATTAAATATATTCAATTAAAACTTAGAAGTTTTTTTTTATATATTGTAGAGATTGGTACTTTTGAGTACAAATTATTATATAATGAATTTTCAACTACAGCCTGAAGTAGTTTGTATCTATACAGTAAGCTTTTCAGCAATTTTTTAAACAACACATGACAAATCTGTAGATTTATAAGATATACATGTATCTTATCATCCAATTTTCTTACTTTTCCATTTATGCAGTATTAATAAACAATGTCTGGACATATAAAGATTTCTGTTTATCCCTGCAAGGATTGAATGACTGTTGACTAATGCCAAATGATCAATTTTTCAGCCATATCATGGTGAGAACAAGTTACAATCAATGAGATGATAATGATGTTCCCTTTCCGGTACAGAAATGTAGTTGGATTTTTATAGTGCTAGCAGTCTGCTGGTAGACATGTTGCTCAACTGAGACATATTATCCTGATTCTAAGCAAACTAGTCTTTACTTTTTCTCCTTCAATGTTGAATGCTTAGCATAGAAGAAGCAAACACCAATTTTATAATCTTTGGCTTAACTCGACAAGAGCTGGAACCCACAATCTAAGGCACTTGAGCTGAGCACGATAACCATTACACTCAAGAGCTGGAACCCACAATCTAAGGCACTTGAGCTGAGCACGATAACCATTACACTCAAGAGCTGGAACCCACAATCTAAGGCACTTGAGCTGAGCACGATAACCATTACACTCAAGAGCTGGAACCCACAATCTAAGGCACTTGAGCTGAACACGATAACCATTACACTCAAGAGCTGGAACCCACAATCTAAGGCACTTGAGCTGAGCATGATAACTATTACACTCAAGAGCTGGAACCCACAATCTAAGGCACTTGAGCTGAGCACGATAACCATTACACTCAAGAGCTGGAACCCACAATCTAAGGCACTTGAGTTGAGCATGATAACTATTACACTCAAGAGCTGGAACCCACAATCTAAGGCACTTGAGTTGAGCATGATAACTATTACACTCAAGAGCTGGAACCCACAATCTAAGGCACTTGAGCTGAGCACGATAACCATTACACTCAAGAGCTGGAACCCACAATCTAAGGCACTTGAGCTGAGCACGATAACTATTACACTCAAGAGCTGGAACCCACAATCTAAGGCACTTGAGTTGAGCATGATAACTATTACACTCAAGAGCTGGAACCCACAATCTAAGGCACTTGAGTTGAGCATGATAACTATTACACTCAAGAGCTGGAACCCACAATCTAAGGCACTTGAGCTGAGCACGATAACCATTACACTCAAGAGCTGGAACCCACAATCTAAGTCACTTGAGCTGAGCACGATAACCATTACACTCAAGAGCTGGAACCCACAATCTAAGGCACTTGAGCTGAGCACGATAACTATTACACTCAAGAGCTGGAACCCACAATCTAAGGCACTTGAGCTGAGCACGATAACCATTACACTCAAGAGCTGGAACCCACAATCTAAGGCACTTGAGCTGAGCACGATAACTATTACACTCAAGAGCTGGAACCCACAATCTAAGGCACTTGAGCTGAGCACGATAACTATTACACTCAAGAGCTGGAACCCACAATCTAAGGCACTTGAGCTGAGCACGATAACCATTACACTCAAGAGCTGGAACCCACAATCTAAGGCACTTGAGCTGAGCACGATAACCATTACACTCAAGAGCTGGAACCCACAATCTAAGGCACTTGAGCTGAGCACGATAACTATTACACTCAAGAGCTGGAACCCACAATCTAAGGCACTTGAGCTGAGCACAATAACTATTACACTCAAGAGCTGGAACCCACAATCTAAGGCACTTGAGCTGAGCACGATAACCATTACACTCAAGAGCTGGAACCCACAATCTAAGGCACTTGAGCTGAGCACGATAACTATTACACTCAAGAGCTGGAACCCACAATCTAAGGCACTTGAGCTGAGCACGATAACTATTACACTCAAGAGCTGGAACCCACAATCTAAGGCACTTGAGCTGAGCACGATAACCATTACACTCAAGAGCTGGAACCCACAATCTAAGGCACTTGAGCTGAGCACGATAACCATTACACTCAAGAGCTGGAACCCACAATCTAAGGCACTTGAGCTGAGCACGATAACTATTACACTCAAGAGCTGGAACCCACAATCTAAGGCACTTGAGCTGAGCACGATAACTATTACACTCAAGAGCTGGAACCCACAATCTAAGGCACTTGAGCTGAGCACGATAACCATTACACTCAAGAGCTGGAACCCACAATCTAAGGCACTTGAGCTGAGCACGATAACCATTACACTCAAGAGCTGGAACCCACAATCTAAGGCACTTGAGTTGAGCACGATAACCATTACACTCAAGAGCTGGAACCCACAATCTAAGGCACTTGAGCTGAGCACGATAACCATTACACTCAAGAGCTGGAACCCACAATCTAAGGCACTTGAGTTGAGCACGATAACCATTACACTCAAGAGCTGGAACCCACAATCTAAGGCACTTGAGCTGAGCACGATAACCATTACACTCAAGAGCTGGAACCCACAATCTAAGGCACTTGAGCTGAGCACGATAACCATTACACTCAAGAGCTGGAACCCACAATCTAAGGCACTTGAGCTGAGCACGATAACCATTACACTCAAGAGCTGGAACCCACAATCTAAGGCAATTGAGCTGAGCACGATAACCATTACACTCAAGAGCTGGAACCCACAATCTAAGGCACTTGAGTTGAGCACGATAACCATTACACTCAAGAGCTGGAACCCACAATCTAAGGCACTTGAGTTGAGCACGATAACCATTACACTCAAGAGCTGGAACCCACAATCTAAGGCACTTGAGCTGAGCACGATAACCATTACACTCAAGAGCTGGAACCCACAATCTAAGGCACTTGAGTTGAGCACGATAACCATTACACTCAAGAGCTGGAACCCACAATCTAAGGCACTTGAGCTGAGCACGATAACCATTACACTCAAGAGCTGGAACCCACAATCTAAGGCACTTGAGCTGAGCACGATAACCATTACACTCAAGAGCTGGAACCCACAATCTAAGGCAATTGAGCTGAGCACGATAACCATTACACTCAAGAGCTGGAACCCACAATCTAAGGCACTTGAGTTGAGCACGATAACCATTACACTCAAGAGCTGGAACCCACAATCTAAGGCACTTGAGTTGAGCACGATAACCATTACACTCAAGAGCTGGAACCCACAATCTAAGGCACTTGAGCTGAGCACGATAACCATTACACTCAAGAGCTGGAACCCACAATCTAAGGCACTTGAGTTGAGCACGATAACCATTACACTCAAGAGCTGGAACCCACAATCTAAGGCACTTGAGCTGAGCACGATAACCATTACACTCAAGAGCTGGAACCCACAATCTAAGGCACTTGAGTTGAGCACGATAACCATTACACTCAAGAGCTGGAACCCACAATCTAAGGCACTTGAGCTGAGCACGATAACCATTACACTCAAGAGCTGGAACCCACAATCTAAGGCACTTGAGTTGAGCACGATAACCATTACACTCAAGAGCTGGAACCCACAATCTAAGGCACTTGAGCTGAGCACGATAACCATTATACTATCATTGCAGTTACTCTACATGGTGAATAATTTTAGTAAATATGCTAAGTAGATAAATCATTAAGAGCTATGGTTGGTTGGTTTTGTTTATGGTGTTTAACGACACTTTTAACAATATTTCAGCTATAATGTGGCAGTCAGTTTTATTGGCAGAGGGAACCGGAGTACACAGAGAAAATAACAGACCTTTTGCAAGTGACTGACAAACTTTGTCACATAATGTTGTATCAATTAAGAACATCTTGCCACGAACAGGGTTTGTACTCACAACTTAAGTGGTAATAGGCACTGATTGCACAAGTAATGTAAATCCAACTACCATACGATCACGACCATGACAACCCGAGCTATGGTTCCGCAGCTACGACTTGATGCCATGTCAGTATGAAAATCAGATCACTGGGTTATGTCAAACAATTTGTTGTGATGAACCTTAATTGCATAATCAAACTAGAAAATGTACATTCAACTGCAAAAGATACCAAGGGTCTTGGTCAAAACAAAGCAATAGAACTTGAATATCTTGATACAGTTCTCCTGATGCAAAAGAGCAGGAATTGTAGTGTGCAAAATCACTGGGACAGATCAGAAGAACTGCCTGCCTCTGTCCCAGTGATTTTGCACACTACAATTCCTGCTCTTTTGCATCAGGAGAACTGTATATTAAGATATTCAAGTTCTATTGCTTTGTGTTGATCACGACCCTTGGTGGTGCACTTCAGTAAACAAAATGAAGTCTTGTTATTTACCTAATATAGGGATGCAATTATAGGCCTGTTTTTTAATTCTTAACCATTAACCTGGTTTTAAACTTTTTTATGGTTGAGTGTTTTTTTACGGTGTGGTTTTAACCATGCGGTTAAATGGTTAAAGAACATCTTAACCGGGATCGAAGCACAGTTGAATATGTTTGAACCTTGTTAATTACCAGTATATGTTTGTAATAGGAACATCTGTGTATTATAGACCCATTTCCAAGTTGTTTATTGACATTCTGCATTGTATTTGTTTATAAAGAATTAAATTATTTTATTTGTTGTTTTTGTGTTTTTTTTGTTTGTTTGTGTGTTTAAGAGTTGAATTGTTTTATTTGTTAATGAAGAATTAATTTTACTTTGTTATAAAATAATCAATGAACTAGAAAATTTCTCTTAAATATTGTTCTTCAACCATTGCGTTTTTTATCTATCTTAAGCATGTTTATGGTTCATGATTTAAACATGTTTCAGGTTGTTTTCCACCATAAACAAGTTTGAGAATAAAAAAACAGGCCTTATATCAATAAAATAAACATATAAGATACATCTAAATGATGACTCAGCTGCAAAAGACTCAAAGGGACAATGCAAAAAAAGATAAGATTATGACAAATTAATGATAATGAGAAATGTATGTCATAAAAATTAGTCAATTTTGTATGGTTTGTGAAAAGGGAGAAATATGTATTACTATTACATACATGTACATATGGTACACATCTTATTTGTAAATAAAAGCATTATTTAAAGTTTTACTTCTATGCACTGCTATACCCTAAAATAGCAAACCTAGCATTGTGTCATCTTTACATATTCTGATTATACCCCTTTGGTATCTTCAAACTCTTCTTGCAATTATGTGTAGTTTTGGCTCCATTCAGTATAAATATCAGTTCTTCCACATGATTGATTTAGGCAATTGGTTATGCAGGTGAAAATTTTAAGCAGAATATCTTGTCCTATACTTATTTTGTTTGTGGCACACTGCCCCCCCCCCCCCCCCTTTTTTTGTTGTTGTATGACACCCACCTTTTCTCAGAATGGCATCAACTTACCCAAAATACCATTTTATTTAAAAAAATACACATGTTAAAAATGTTGCGGTTCATCTTCTGATATTATGGAATCTGTGTCTGCATGTACCACTAAAATATGAAGTAATGGAAAATAGGTTTGTTTTACATGGCCATGTGTTATTCATGGTATTCATGGGTAGATACACATGTACATTGTAGGTATCTGAATATAACAATAATATACATCATTACATGTATCTGCCTTTACTAGCAAGTTTAATAACATTTTTCCAATCTAGTAATAATTAATACCCAGAAATAAATTAAATAACTTCAGATAGTATACTGTTCAATAATAATAATAGGTCCAAAAAGTTCCCACAATGCTTAATTTCAGTTCCATAGAATAATTGACAATACACATGTCTTTATACAGGTAATATACAGTTGTACGTCATAATATCGTAATATTACCAGACTTTGAAATTTATTTACTTACCAAATCTTTTCTTATCGTGGTCTGCTCTAAATTCTAATGAAAATTAAATTTACTTTGACGTCAATATTCGCCCCCAAACGTGTATTTTTTTTAAAATCATGTCACGGTTCAATGGCAAATCGTGATTCTAAATTTAAAATTTCACCTGTAAGTAAAGGTGATTAGTGACAGGTTTGTTTACAAACTTTGCCATGTGGAAGAAACAATAACTGGAAAAAACCAGAAGAAACCCGAAAGATTTTTACGCACATCATGTGACATGTCCAAAATGAAGACGACCACAAAGTGATGGTAAAATTGATACGACAAATATTTGGATTAAACAAGGCATTTCGATTCAAAATGAACAGCATCCACAATGTTGCCGTCTCAGGTTTTAACCAGGTAAAGTTACAAAAAAAGAAAACCTTCATGAAAACGCAACACGATTACGATACTAGAAACGGGAATATCGCACAGGCACTTGTCTCTGTAAAAAAATGTACCAATATCATATACATAATTTAAACATAACAAATACAAATTTACTTTGATTTTCCTATATATTTCAACTAAGAAAAATCCTAAAAATTACAATCCTGTTTAAAATTATGTACAAATAAAAACCACTCATATAAACATAATGAGCAAATAAACAATCAAAATATAGACAATTCTGAATGTTTTGGTGTAAAATTTGTTAAAATCTATCCAGAAATGACTTCACAATAATTTTTTGAAAAAATATGGTTTTGGTTGATTATATAGGGATTTTTTTTACATGTGGCAATACTTTTGGCCACATACTGTATGTGTAACCACAGGGGTTCGTTTAGTGTGAATTGTGGGTGTATATTATCACAGGGGTTCGTTTTGAGTTGGATGATGACCTCCAATTGATAGTATACCACCACAAATCACACTAAGCGAACCCATGTGGTGTAACTTAACACAGTCACATCACTCGGTAAGTCATAAGTCATTACTCAAGATTGTATTTCCGTGCAACGAACGAAAAAAGTTTTAAAACTTCAATTAATAAGAACAAATTTCAACAGTAAAAAGAAACATATAAGCAAATGTTGTTATTGATGGCCTATTAGTGGTGTTATATGTTGGCAAAATATTTATGAAAAATTATGTATTAATGTAACTATTTAGTAATACTAATTATTATTAATTGACAACTTCTGTTCTTAATTTGAGTTGTAAGAGAAAATTTAGTCTTGATCATGTATTGCTTTATTTTGACACTTTGGAAAAATATTCCTTAATTAATGTATTCTACAATTTTAGATGGCCCAAAACTAAAAATACTCCAGATCACGTGATCAACTTCAACCTCATTTTAAACATAAACAACCAGTGTACCATCATTGTACTTTTTATGTTTTTTTATACAATTTTTCAAGCTATCTATAAACAATTGAGGATTTTCACTGCTTGATAAAAATTTATCTATAACTTTATTCCTCGAAATGAAAATTTGAATTTATTGGTCCGAATAAAATTCTTAAATTTATTTTTATATAGTATAAAAAAAAAATATAAAATTTACTGTTCCGAACAAAGTTTTACTGGTCTTAGGCCAGAGAACCTGTGCTCATTGTCACGACTGTAAATTACCGTAATTCGTAACATTTAGTAAAAAATGTTGCTATGACTTCACAGCATCATTTTTTCTCTCAAATCTGTAAATAATGTATAGATAGTTGGCTAAAATAGCACAATCACAGAAAATGCAAATGCTTTGATACATATGTACAATGGAACCCTCAATATCATGAGACACCAGTAAGACTCATTTCCTGACCGAAGAAGAATGTGAAGATACCAAAGGAGTTATCAGAATTAGTATATCAAAGAAGAACAGACAACACAATGGCCAAAAGAAGAGTACAAAAGGACAAAGAAGGATCTACAAAACATACACATAAAACTTAAGATTGACTAACACAAGCCCCACTAAAAACCGGGGGTGAACTCAGGTGCACTGGAAGGGTAAGCAGTTCCTACTCCACTAGTGGCACCCATCTTGTTAATCTAATTACACACCCAGTTATAAGTCATGAATGAGGAAAGGACCGGGAAGTGTTTATGACAAGTGGAACATATCCGTGGTCATTTTTGTCACAGATATTCCATACCGGTCAACCAAGTCATGGTGGTGACCGTAAAACTTTCGAAGTAATGACTTCAACTTAACCAAGAGGAACCCTTGGTTCAGTAGCTTCCTTTTTAGCAGCAACCCGCTATCAAGGAAATCCTGATAGGAACCACAAGCTCTGGAATATCGTATCAACTGAGAATATATACTCCATATGCAGGTGCTGCTGGAATGTTGCTACATATAAATGGAAAGTTCACAATGGGAAAATTGAAATTATATCTTTTGTCGTAAAGTTTCGTTTTTAACCGCACCCTCACTGTCAATTTGGAGGTGTAGGTCAAGGTATGAAGCAGACCTATCCGTATGTGTGGTATCCTTTATTTCAAGCTCAATGGGATAGATGCGATCAACGAAATCACCAAACCTAGAATTATTTAGTGAAAGGACATCATCTATATAGCGGAATGTGAAATTAAAGGATCGAGCTAACTTCCCTTCGTTTTTCTTGAGAAGCCCCTGTATGAAGTCTGCCTCATACGAATAAAGGAACAAGTCGGGGAGAAGAGTTTGTACCCATAGGTATGCCGATTGTCTGTTGAAAAACATTTCCATCAAACACAGCAAATATGTTGTCAATCAAAAACTCGAGCATGTTGATGATGTCAGTTTCAGAGAACTTTTTGGGAGATATTCCTATTGATGTTAATTCGCTCCCTGACTGAAGTTTAACATGTTCCTACATTAATGTCAACTCAAAATTACCTAACATTGGATATGTTCCTATTTTTATGTCATCTCATTGCCTCTCTGTGCAAAATCAGACTAATTTTCTTGTGGTTATAAATTATTCCAGCAGAGAGTAAGCAATACAAAAATTTCCAACAATTCAATGTTCTTTTTGTTTGTTGTCGGTTGTTGTCTTAAGCTAACATAGATTAAATGCTTTCAATTTAATTGTTTCCAAATGATTGAGAAAATATCTTGAGAACATAATTGTTTATGTCTTTTTTGTATGTTCAGGTTTCAAACTCGAACAGGGGCTATCGTGGTTGTGAGCATATGGTAGTTGGATTTATAACTACCTATGCAACCAGTGCCTATCACCACTAACATTGTGAGTTTGAATTCCCCTCAGGCGAGGTGTACTCAATACAACATTATGTGATAAAGTTTGTCAGTGACTTGCAGCAGGGTGATGCTTTTCTTCGGGTACTCCAGTTTCCTCGATCAATAAAACTGACTGCCATGATATAACTGAAACATTGTTGAAATGGCATTAAACGCCATCAACCAAACAGGAACAGACCCAAATAAAAAATGAAGTTTTACTGATGTAACAAAATCTAATTGTATACAGTGTTTTAAAGTCATGTTTTGTCTTGTTCTATACAATATTTCAATTAAATCATGGTTGTTTGATGTTGAAGTAGTTAAAAGCAATTTTCAATTATCGCCACCTTGTCTAGTTTGTTTATGTACTACAAATTCATTTATGTGTCAAATTACCTCAATAAACATGGTAATGAAACATTTGACTATTAGAGATCATTCCATTGTATGTTTTTATTATGATCCCATCTGAAAATGGTAAGGTAAGAAGGGATTGGGAAGTAGATAATATAATGTAGTTTCAATTTTCGTGAAATATTATCTATCCTATTGAATGTGAATGACAATGTGAATGTAATTTGATTTGATTTGATTTATTATATTTAACGTCACTTTCAGCAATATTTCAGCTATATCATGGCGACAAGTTTAAGTGGTGGAAGAAGCCGAAGAGAACCACCGACCATTGGCAAGCAACTGGTAAACTTTATCACTTGCACTTGTGAGTCGAGTGCACCCTTTTTGTAATTTACAAAGCCGGGTGCGAACCCATGCCGTATTGGTGATAGGCTTGTATGAGTTGTTAGGTAATCCAACTACCTGACCCATTAAGCCACCCGAGCCCTCTGAATGACAATGTAGACTGACAAGACTTTTCTCGTTCTACTTCATAAATCTGAAGTCATTTGCCTATTGAATTTAGGGAACCATTGTGGTCGTGATCGAATACTTCTTGAGGCCATTCATTTCTTAATATTTTTTTAATGCTTTAAAATCATCACATTAAATGTGACAAGTTACGACTGTATAACAGAACAATTAACAGAAAGTCAGTAAATCACCTGAAAACTTTAAATAAATCAGATTAGACATATTTGTCAAAATGCACCCATGCTTATTATTATGAGATTTAATTTATCTGACATAGATACATATGTAAAACCCTTTATTATAGAAAAATGTTAACATTCTTATTTAATGATAGTAATGGCTTCACTCAATACATTGTTGTATGTTGACAGAAAAGGATTATTATTTAATATTGATATTTTAAAAATCAGCTAAAATATGTTATAAATATTGAATAGCAGCAGTTATGAAGGTCGAGACAGACATTATCACTAGTATCACAACGAGTTTGATAGGATGAGCTGTGATGCTAATGATAATATATGTCAAGACCTTCAAAACTGACGTCATTATTTTTATTGGTAACAATATAATGTGTTTGACGTCACACTGACCAATAATATTCAACTTTAATTCCGTTGATACTGAAAATATTTATCGCTGAGATCTACAAAAAATGTACAGATTTCCAATAAATGTAATATACATTGTAGTTGTTTCATATATAATCTCATATTTCTTTCAAGAATGACACATGCATTGTACCTTGTTTTAATTTAATTCTTTATTTGCCAACAGCCAATGGCTACGAGCGGTTTACCTTGTTTTATGTCAAGTAAAGTTTGTTTTATCTTCCTAGTATATGTAGTGCATTAATTATGAACATTCATGGCTTTGGAGATCCAGTTATCAAAAGGGGAAAGTTGGAATCCCATTAACCAGTTTAACCCTGCCACATTTTTGTGCCTGTCCCAAGCCAAGACCTGGATTTCCAATGTCATATGCCGTGGTCCCTTTTTTTTATGTGTTTAGTTTCCATGACTACAAAACAACCCATAGAAAATAGGGAGTAAGTGCAGAGATCTAAATTTAATTAGATTGAATTGTTGACCATTTAAGGATTGATCGTAATTTTTGTTCAGTTCATGAAGAAATAACCTCAATCAGGTTGTACACACCGTGTAACCAGCGTAGCGTGTTACGCAAGGGTATGTACAACCTGATTGAGGTTATTTCGAATGAACCGAACAAATAATTTCGATCAATCCTTATAAATTAATTCAAACTTTTTTTGTTATGATATTGAAAAATATATTTATTTTTTCATAAATCGGAAATAAATTTAAATAACCCCAAAGGTGCCTCATTTGAAGAAAATCACTCGATGACAACGGCATGCTACTCCTTGAGAACAACGTCTATTTTCAAATTCCATACATACATGTATGAAAATAACCTCAACTTTTTAAACCAATCAAAACACCTATAAAATGACATGTGACTCTAAAATTTATTTATCACTATTTAAACTTTCTTTTCATAATTTATATATATATATATGCTGTATGTAGTGAGATTCTAGAATCTTAAATCTATATTTTAATTAATCATAAATAAATATTCATTTTAGGGCAGTCATTATGACAGCAACAGACCATCATACACTGACCAGGCTGTGAGATATGTCATAGATTTATTGTCAGAGTTATCTACCCTGAACAGAAAAGGTTGGTTCAGTGTAATTTTAATGATGTTTAAATACCAAGTGTAAATTAAATACTTTATTGTTGTTAGTATGGTAAACAATCCTAGAGCATACAATCTGTTTCAATTAAGGTTATACTACATTACACAGTGAAGTAAATATTTAATATAATAATGTACAGTTTAATAATACAATGACATTTCCATTACAGGCACCAGCAAAATGTTTCAAAAGAAAACTTAATTAAAGGTTTAGGTGACTCCATGCTTACTATTGAATAACAAATGTTTTGAAATTGATAAAATCTATTGCATTTTGTTTGATAATTACACCGTGTTATTAGTTTATATATAAACATGTACAGACAAACCTGTCGTATGTGACCTTTCACGGGAACATTGAAATAGGGTCATATAAGACAGGTGGCCACTTAATACAGGTTTAATTAATATGAAATGCACTGTGAAGGGTAAAAGAAATTGAAGTTACATAATACAAGTAATTGCTTAATAGAGGTGGTCACTAAAGCAGGTTTGACTGTAACTTAATAGAGGTGGTCACTAAAGTAGGTTTGACTGTAACTTAATAGAGGTGGTCACTAAAGCAGGTTTGACTGTAACTTAATAGAGGTGGTCACTAAAACAGGTTTGACTGTAGCTTAATAGAGGTGGTCACTAAAGCAGGTTTGACTGTAACTTAATAGAGGTGGTCACTAAAGCAGGTTTGACTAACTTAATAGAGGTGGTCACTAAAGCAGGTTTGACTGTAACTTAATAGAGGTGGTCACTAAAGCAAGTTTGACTGTAACTTAATAGAGGTGGTCACTAAAGCAGGTTTGACTGTAACTTAATATAGGTGGTCACTAAAGAAGGTTTGACTGTAACTTAATAGAGGTGGTCACTAAAGCAGGTTTGACTGTAACTTAATAGAGGTGGTCACTAAAGCAGGTTTGACTGTAACTTAATAGAGGTGGTCACTAAAGAAGGTTTGACTGTAACTTAATAGAGGTGGTCACTAAAGCAGGTTTGACTGTAACTTAATAGAGGTGGTCACTAAAGAAGGTTTGACTAACTTAATAGAGGTGGTCACTAAAGTAGGTTTGACTGTAACTTAATAGAGGTGGTCACTAAAACAGGTTTGACTGTAACTTAATAGAGGTGGTCACTAAAGCAATATCAGCAAATATAAATGAATTACGGCGAGTAATATTCAGACTATTAAATTTATTGAATGATCGTAACTCAGTACACTTTCGTCAATAACACTGTCAGTTATATGAATCAAGCACAAAAATGTTCAGCTGTCTGCTGAAATGTATTCCATCAACATTTCATTGAAAACTACCATGATATAGCTGAAAAATTGCCAAGTTGACGTTAAACAACAATCACTCTGAAATGTATTGATAATCGTAATGTATCATTTCAGCAATTGTTTTAACTTCTGGTGGGATAATTTTATTGATGTTATATTTGTAATGCAAAAACTAGATTTAAAAAGAAATTAATATTTTTTTTGTAGATCTCAAATGTGACGTGTTAGAACTGGGAGCTGGCACTGGTAAATTTACAGAGAAGATTACAGCATGTATAGCACAAGTGAGTTCTTCAATTTATAAGATGTTCAGCGAATTATATATACAGTCAAACCTGCCCATGAGGTCACCTCTGTTAAGCAGCCACCTGTATTAATAGGTCACCTTTATTTTGTCCTGTTATAGAAAATTTCATATAATGGAGCCTCCTTTAAGAGGTCACTTGTCATATAAGGCCACTATTTGACTGTATTTACTGAAACACATTCAGTGTAACAGGAAATAAATTTTATTTTTACAGTGAAACCTCGATGTATTGAAGTTGAATATTAAAAGATTTTACTTTGAAATATCAGAGTGTTCAAGTTTTCCAGAATGAATTTAGCTGAAAGCTATTTACTTTGAATTTTCCAAGGAAACAACTTATCTTAGTTTGAGATACAAGAGGTTTTACTGTGTGATATTCATGAAAGCAAGAAATTATGATACATTTAACAGTCTACCAAGCATTATTTTCTTGGCATTACCATTTTGTAAATCACGAACCAATACCTCATCATGATGATGTGAAAGGCAGAATTTTGTAACAGCTCATGGAAAACGAATCTTAGCAATCACAATTCAAAGAAAATGATATTTGCCCATGCTGAAGTAATGACAGGTGATTATCAGGGGCCGTGATCATATGGTAGTTGGAACTACCTATGCAATCAGTATTATAAACACTAACAAGAGGGTTTGATGGTCAGGTAATAATTTGTCCACATCATAAAACAATGTTTTATTTTTAGTTTATTTTCTGGTCTCTTTGTTATGGAATGGGAGCTGTCTTTGCTTATTTGATTGTATCAGATGCTACAGGTACATGACAGTTCTTCATTTTTCACAGTTTAGTTATTTTCCTCAATGTATTATCTAAGGTGTTCTAAACTAGACCACAGATTAATTCAAAGTTTGTGTTTGGGTGTTTATCATTACTGTAAAAAGTTTTAACATAGTAGACAAGTAGAGCAAAACGTTATATTTTATGGTGCGTTTACAGTCAAATTTCGCTTCCAACTTCGTTTACAATCAAATTTCGCTTCCAACTTCGTTTACAGTCAAATTTCGCTTCCAACTTTGTTTACAGTCAAATATCGCTTCCAACTTTGTTTACAGTCAAATATCGCTTCCAACTTAGTTTACAGTCAAATATCGCTTCCAACTTCGTTTACAGTCAAATATCGCTTCCAACTTCGTTTAGTCAAATATCGCTTCCAACTTCGTTTACAATCAAATATCGCTTCCAACTTCGTTTACAGTCAAATTTCACTACCAACTTTATCTGTAGACCTGTTTCAAACATAACTTTGACAGTCTAAACACCTATCAAACTCCCGATATTTGATGGACCCATTAAATATGTTTGATGAGGTGTCTAAATGTGTGCTTACACAGGTAAATTTTCCCTTCAATTTTGCTTCAAATGTTACCTGTGCTCCTGTTTCAAACATAAATTTGACCTTGTGAACACGTCATCAACCATGTTTGATTGGTTCAGCAAATATTGAACGACAGTTGGTTAGGTGTTTAGACTGTCAAATTTGTGTTTGAAACTGGTGGTCAGATAAAGTTTGAAGCAAAATTGAAGGGAAAACACACCTTTACATTTTATACATTTGTATTAGTATTATCTTGCTTTGGCCAGTGATTTTCATTTAATTCTTGTATAAAACTGTATTGTCTCCCTTATTCCAGTGATTTTCTTTTAATTCTTGTATAAAACTGTATTATCTCCCTTATTCTAGTGATTTTCTTTTAATTCTTGTATAAAGCTGTATTATCTTCCTTCTAGTGATTTTCTTTTAATTCTTGTATAAAACTGTATTATCTCCCTTATTCCAGTGATTTTCTTTTAATTCTTGTATAAAGCTGTATTATCTCCCTTATTCTAGTGATTTTCTTTTAATTCTTGTATAAAGCTGTATTATCTCCCTTCCAGTGATTTTCTTTTAATTCTTGTATAAAACTGTATTATCTCCCTTCCAGTGATTTTCTTTTAATTCTTGTATAAAACTGTATTATCTCCCTTATTCTAGTGATTTTCTTTTAATTCTTGTATAAAACTGTATTATCTACCTTCTTCCAGTGATTTTCTTTTAATTCTTGTATAAATCTACTATCTCCCTTCTTCCAGTGATTTTCTTTTGATTCTTGTATAGAACTGTATTATCTCCCTTTGGCCAGTGATTTTCTTTTAATTCTTGTTTAAAACTGTTCCATTAACATTATTATAATTATAATTCAGGATGTGAAGTATTTAGCTACAGAACCATCAGACTCATTTTTAATGACACTAAGAAGTAAAGTCCCTAGCTTTGTAGAATGTGCAGCATGTACAGCAAATGCATTACCACTACCAAATAATTCCGTCAAGGTTAGTACACATATATTTATTTAAAAATGATTTTTTTTATTTAACTACAGTAAAACCTGTCGAAATCGAACTCCTTTGGCACTGAAGAATTTGTTCAGGTGTTTGGTTTACACAGGTTCAAGTTACATAAACATTTAGTAGATGGGACTATGCAGTCTGTCTGGTTTATGCAGGTTTTCAGTTTACTCAGAGTTCGGTTTAGACAGATTTCACTGTATATAGAAACAAAATGTCTTTGATAGAGGAGCTGGGTATTAGGTAGTGTCATTACCGTGTGTCAAACTGAGATCAAATATTCATTGGGTTGTAAATGAACCAAGTTTATTGATTAGTAAGAAAGGATATGGATGTAAATGAACATGAGAGACTATCTAACTTTACACTTAGTCACAAATAAAAGTGAAGGAACAGCACTTTTATATGGATAGGTTTAGGTGTTGGCTGTCTCTGAAGGAACAGCACTTTTATATGGATAGGTTTAGGTGTTGGCTGTCACTGAAGGAACAGCACTTTTACATGGATAGGTTTAGGTGTTGGCTGTCTTTGAAGGAACAACACTTTTATATGGATAGGTTTAGGTGTTGGCTGTCACTGAAGGAACAGCACTTTTATATGGATAGGTTTAGGTGTTGGCTGTCTCTGAAGGAACAGCACTTTTATATGGATAGGTTTAGGTGTTGGCTGTCTTTGAAGGAACAACACTTTTATATGGATAGGTTTAGGTGTTGGCTGTCTCTGAAGGAACAACACTTTTATATGGATAGGTTTAGGTGTTGGCTGTCTTTGAAGGAACAGCACTTTTATATGGATAGGTTTAGGTGTTGGCTGTCTTTGAAGGAACAGCACTTTTATATGGATAGGTTTAGGTGTTGGCTGTCTTTGAAGGAACAACACTTTTATATGGATAGGTTTAGGTGTTGGCTGTCTTTGAAGGAACAGCACTTTTATATGGATAGGTTTAGGTGTTGGCTGTCTCTGAAGGAACAGCACTTTTATATGGATAGGTTTAGGTGTTGGCTGTCTTTGAAGGAACAACACTTTTATATGGATAGGTTTAGGTGTTGGCTGTCTTTGAAGGAACAACACTTTTATATGGATAGGTTTAGGTGTTGGCTGTCTTTGATGGAACAGCACTTTTATATGGATAGGTTTAGGTGTTGGCTGTCTCTGAAGGAACAGCACTTTTATATGGATAGGTTTAGGTGTTGGCTGTCTTTGAAGGAACAGCACTTTTATATGGATAGGTTTAGGTGTTGGCTGTCTTTGATGGAACAGCACTTTTATATGGATAGGTTTAGGTGTTGGCTGTCTCTGAAGGAACAGCACTTTTATATGGATATGTTTAGTTGTTGGCTGTCTTTGATGGAACAGCACTTTTATATGGATAGGTTTAGGTGTTGGCTGTCTTTGATGGAACAGCACTTTTATATGGATAGGTTTAGGTGTTGGCTGTCTTTGATGGAACAGCACTTTTATATGGATAGGTTTAGGTGTTGGCTGTCTCTGAAGGAACAGCACTTTTATATGGATATGTTTAGTTGTTGGCTGTCTTTGATGGAACAGCACTTTTATATGGATAGGTTTAGGTGTTGGCTGTCTTTGATGGAACAGCACTTTTATATGGATAGGTTTAGGTGTTGGCTGTCTCTGAAGGAACAGCACTTTTATATGGATATGTTTAGTTGTTGGCTGTCTTTGATGGAACAGCACTTTTATATGGATAGGTTTAGGTGTTGGCTGTCTTTGATGGAACAGCACTTTTATATGGATAGGTTTAGGTGTTGGCTGTCTTTGATGGAACAGCACTTTTATATGGATAGGTTTAGGTGTTGGCTGTCTCTGAAGGAACAGCACTTTTATATGGATAGGTTTAGGTGTTGGCTGTCTCTGAAGGAACACCACTTTTATATGGATAGGTTTAGGTGTTGGCTGTCTTTGATGGAACAGCACTTTTATATGGATAGGTTTAGGTGTTGGCTGTCTTTGATGGAACAGCACTTTTATATGGATAGGTTTAGGTGTTGGCTGTCTTTGAAGGAACAACACTTTTATATGGATAGGTTTAGGTGTTGGCTGTCTTTGAAGGAACAGCACTTTTACATGGATAGGTTTAGGTGTTGGCTGTCTTTGATGGAACAGCACTTTTATATGGATAGGTTTAGGTGTTGGCTGTCTTTGAAGGAACAGCACTTTTACATGGATAGGTTTAGGTGTTGGCTGTCTTTGAAGGAACAGCACTTTTACATGGATAGGTTTAGGTGTTGGCTGTCTTTGATGGAACAGCACTTTTATATGGATAGGTTTAGGTGTTGGCTGTCTTTGAAGGAACAGCACTTTTACATGGATAGGTTTAGGTGTTGGCTGTCTTTGAAGGAACAGCACTTTTATATGGATAGGTTTAGGTGTTGGCTGTCTCTGAAGGAACAGCACTTTTACATGGATAGGTTTAGGTGTTGGCTGTCTTTGAAGGAACAACACTTTTATATGGATAGGTTTAGGTGTTGGCTGTCTTTGAAGGAACAGCACTTTTACATGGATAGGTTTAGGTGTTGGCTGTCTCTGAAGGAACAACACTTTTATATGGATAGGTTTAGGTGTTGGCTGTCTCTGAAGGAACAGCACTTTTATATGGATAGGTTTAGGTGTTGGCTGTCTTTGAAGGAACAGCACTTTTACATGGATAGGTTTAGGTGTTGGCTGTCTCTGAAGGAACAGCACTTTTATATGGATAGGTTTAGGTGTTGGCTGTCTCTGAAGGAACAGCACTTTTACATGGATAGGTTTAGGCTGTCTTTGAAGGAACAACACTTTTATATGGATAGGTTTAGGTGTTGGCTGTCTCTGAAGGAACAGCACTTTTACATGGATAGGTTTAGGCTGTCTTTGAAGGAACAACACTTTTATATGGATAGGTTTAGGTGTTGGCTGTCTTTGAAGGAACATCACTTTTATATGGATAGGTTTAGGTGTTGGCTGTCTTTGATGGAACAGCACTTTTATATGGATAGGTTTAGGTGTTGGCTGTCTCTGAAGGAACAACACTTTTATATGGATAGGTTTAGGTGTTGGCTGTCTTTGAAGGAACAGCACTTTTATATGGATAGGTTTAGGTGTTGGCTGTCTTTGATGGAACAGCACTTTTATATGGATAGGTTTAGGTGTTGGCTGTCTTTGACGGAACAGCACTTTTATATGGATAGGTTTAGGTGTTGGCTGTCTTTGAAGGAACAGCACTTTTATATGGATAGGTTTAGGTGTTGGCTGTCTTTGAAGGAACAGCACTTTTATATGGATAGGTTTAGGTGTTGGCTGTCTTTGAAGGAACAGCACTTTTATATGGATAGGTTTAGGTGTTGGCTGTCTCTGAAGGAACAACACTTTTATATGGATAGGTTTAGGTGTTAGCTGTCTTTGATGGAACAGCACTTTTATATGGATAGGTTTAGGTGTTGGCTGTCTTTGAAGGAACAGCACTTTTACATGGATAGGTTTAGGTGTTGGCTGTCTCTGAAGGAACAACACTTTTATATGGATAGGTTTAGGTGTTGGCTGTCTTTGAAGGAACAACACTTTTATATGGATAGGTTTAGGTGTTGGCTGTCTTTGAAGGAACAACACTTTTATATGGATAGGTTTAGGTGTTGGCTGTCTTTGATGGAACAGCACTTTTATATGGATAGGTTTAGGTGTTGGCTGTCTTTGAAGGAACAGCACTTTTACATGGATAGGTTTAGGTGTTGGCTGTCTTTGAAGGAACAGCACTTTTATATGGATAGGTTTAGGTGTTGGCTGTCTTTGAAGGAACAGCACTTTTATATGGATAGGTTTAGGTGTTGGCTGTCTTTGAAGGAACATCATTTTTATATGGATAGGTTTAGGTGTTGGCTGTCTATGAAGGAACAGCACTTTTATATGGATAGGTTTAGGTGTTGGCTGTCTTTGAAGGAACAGCACTTTTATATGGATAGGTTTAGGTGTTGGCTGTCTCTGAAGGAACAACACTTTTACATGGATAGGTTTAGGTGTTGGCTGTCTCTGAAGGAACAGCACTTTTATATGGATAGGTTTAGGTGTTGGCTGTCTTTGATGGAACAGCACTTTTATATGGATAGGTTTAGGTGTTGGCTGTCTTTGAAGGAACAGCACTTTTATATGGATAGGTTTAGGTGTTGGCTGTCTTTGATGGAACAGCACTTTTATATGGATAGGTTTAGGTGTTGGCTGTCTCTGAAGGAACAGCACTTTTATATGGATAGGTTTAGGTGTTGGCTGTCTCTGAAGGAACAGCACTTTTATATGGATAGGTTTAGGTGTTGGCTGTCTTTGAAGGAACAGCACTTTTATATGGATAGGTTTAGGTGTTGGCTGTCTCTGAAGGAACAGCACTTTTATATGGATAGGTTTAGGTGTTGGCTGTCTTTGAAGGAACAGCACTTTTATATGGATAGGTTTAGGTGTTGGCTGTCTTTGAAGGAACAGCACTTTTATATGGATAGGTTTAGGTGTTGGCTGTCTCTGAAGGAACAACACTTTTATATGGATAGGTTTAGGTGTTGGCTGTCTCTGAAGGAACAACACTTTTATATGGATAGGTTTAGGTGTTGGCTGTCTCTGAAGGAACAGCACTTTTACATGGATAGGTTTAGGTGTTGGCTGTCTCTGAAGGAACAACACTTTTATATGGATAGGTTTAGGTGTTGGCTGTCTCTGAAGGAACAGCACTTTGACATGGATAGGTTTAGGTGTTGGCTGTCTCTGAAGGAACAACACTTTTATATGGATAGGTTTAGGTGTTGGCTGTCTCTGAAGGAACAGCACTTTTACATGGATAGGTTTAGGTGTTGGCTGTCTCTGAAGGAACAACACTTTTATATGGATAGGTTTAGGTGTTGGCTGTCTTTGATGGAACAGCACTTTTATATGGATAGGTTTAGGTGTTGGCTGTCTTTGAAGGAACAGCACTTTTATATGGATAGGTTTAGGTGTTGGCTGTCTTTGAAGGAACAGCACTTTTACATGGATAGGTTTAGGTGTTGGCTGTCTTTGAAGGAACAGCACTTTTACATGGATAGGTTTAGGTGTTGGCTGTCTCTGAAGGAACAGCACTTTTATATGGATAGGTTTAGATGTTGGCTGTCTTTGAAGGAACAACACTTTTATATGGATAGGTTTAGGTGTTGGCTGTCTCTGAAGGAACAGCACTTTTATATGGATAGGTTTAGGTGTTGGCTGTCTTTGAAGGAACAACACTTTTATATGGATAGGTTTAGGTGTTGGCTGTCTCTGAAGGAACAGCACTTTTATATGGATAGGTTTAGGTGTTGGCTGTCTTTGAAGGAACAGCACTTTTATATGGATAGGTTTAGGTGTTGGCTGTCTCTGAAGGAACAGCACTTTTATATGGATAGGTTTAGGTGTTGGCTGTCTTTGAAGGAACAACACTTTTATATGGATAGGTTTAGGTGTTGGCTGTCTTTGAAGGAACAGCACTTTTATATGGATAGGTTTAGGTGTTGGCTGTCTTTGAAGGAACAGCACTTTTACATGGATAGGTTTAGGTGTTGGCTGTCTTTGAAGGAACAACACTTTTATATGGATAGGTTTAGGTGTTGGCTGTCTTTGAAGGAACAGCACTTTTACATGGATAGGTTTAGGTGTTGGCTGTCTCTGAAGGAACAGCACTTTTATATGGATAGGTTTAGGTGTTGGCTGTCTTTGAAGGAACAGCACTTTTATATGGATAGGTTTAGGTGTTGGCTGTCTTTGAAGGAACAACACTTTTATATGGATAGGTTTAGGTGTTGGCTGTCTTTGAAGGAACAACACTTTTATATGGATAGGTTTAGGTGTTGGCTGTCTCTGAAGGAACAGCACTTTTATATGGATAGGTTTAGGTGTTGGCTGTCTTTGAAGGAACAACACTTTTATATGGATAGGTTTAGGTGTTGGCTGTCTTTGAAGGAACAACACTTTTATATGGATAGGTTTAGGTGTTGGCTGTCTCTGAAGGAACAGCACTTTTACATGGATAGGTTTAGATGTTGGCTGTCTTTGACGGAAGAACACTTTTATATGGATAGGTTTAGGTGTTGGCTGTCTTTAAAGGAACAACACTTTTATATGGATAGATTTAGGTGTTGGCTGTCTCTGAAGGAACAGCACGTTTACATGGATAGGTTTAGGTGTTGGCTGTCTTTAAAGGAACAACACTTTTATATGGATAGATTTAGGTGTTGGCTGTCTCTGAAGGAACAGCACGTTTACATGGATAGGTTTAGGTGTTGGCTGTCTTTGACGGAAGAACACTTTTATATGGATAGGTTTAGGTGTTGGCTGTCTTTAAAGGAACAACACTTTTATATGGATAGGTTTAGGTGTTGGCTGTCTCTGAAGGAACAGCACTTTTATATGGATATGTTTAGGTGTTGGCAGTCTTTGAAGGAACAGCACTTTTATATGGATAGGTGTTGGCTGTCTTTGACGGAACAACACTTTTATATGGATAGGTTTAGGTGTTGGCTGTCTATGACGGAAGAACACTTTTATATGGATAGGTTTAGGTGTTGGCTGTCTTTAAAGGAACAACACTTTTATATGGATAGATTTAGGTGTTGGCTGTCTCTGAAGGAACAGCACGTTTACATGGATAGGTTTAGGTGTTGGCTGTCTTTGAAGGAACAGCACTTTTATGTGGATAGGTTTAGGTGTTGGCTGTCTCTGAAGGAACAGCACTTTTATATGGATAGGTTTAGGTGTTGGCTGTCTCTGAAGGAACAGCACTTTTATATGGATAGGTTTAGGTGTTGGCTGTCTTTGATGGAACAGCACTTTTATATGGATAGGTTTAGGTGTTGGCTGTCTTTGAAGGAACAGCACTTTTATATGGATAGGTTTAGGTGTTGGCTGTCTTTGATGGAACAGCACTTTTATATGGATAGGTTTAGGTGTTGGCTGTCTCTGAAGGAACAGCACTTTTATATGGATAGGTTTAGGTGTTGGCTGTCTCTGAAGGAACAGCACTTTTATATGGATAGGTTTAGGTGTTGGCTGTCTTTGAAGGAACAGCACTTTTATATGGATAGGTTTAGGTGTTGGCTGTCTCTGAAGGAACAGCACTTTTATATGGATAGGTTTAGGTGTTGGCTGTCTTTGAAGGAACAGCACTTTTATATGGATAGGTTTAGGTGTTGGCTGTCTTTGAAGGAACAGCACTTTTATATGGATAGGTTTAGGTGTTGGCTGTCTCTGAAGGAACAACACTTTTATATGGATAGGTTTAGGTGTTGGCTGTCTCTGAAGGAACAACACTTTTATATGGATAGGTTTAGGTGTTGGCTGTCTCTGAAGGAACAGCACTTTTACATGGATAGGTTTAGGTGTTGGCTGTCTCTGAAGGAACAACACTTTTATATGGATAGGTTTAGGTGTTGGCTGTCTCTGAAGGAACAGCACTTTGACATGGATAGGTTTAGGTGTTGGCTGTCTCTGAAGGAACAACACTTTTATATGGATAGGTTTAGGTGTTGGCTGTCTCTGAAGGAACAGCACTTTTACATGGATAGGTTTAGGTGTTGGCTGTCTCTGAAGGAACAACACTTTTATATGGATAGGTTTAGGTGTTGGCTGTCTTTGATGGAACAGCACTTTTATATGGATAGGTTTAGGTGTTGGCTGTCTTTGAAGGAACAGCACTTTTATATGGATAGGTTTAGGTGTTGGCTGTCTTTGAAGGAACAGCACTTTTACATGGATAGGTTTAGGTGTTGGCTGTCTTTGAAGGAACAGCACTTTTACATGGATAGGTTTAGGTGTTGGCTGTCTCTGAAGGAACAGCACTTTTATATGGATAGGTTTAGATGTTGGCTGTCTTTGAAGGAACAACACTTTTATATGGATAGGTTTAGGTGTTGGCTGTCTCTGAAGGAACAGCACTTTTATATGGATAGGTTTAGGTGTTGGCTGTCTTTGAAGGAACAACACTTTTATATGGATAGGTTTAGGTGTTGGCTGTCTCTGAAGGAACAGCACTTTTATATGGATAGGTTTAGGTGTTGGCTGTCTTTGAAGGAACAGCACTTTTATATGGATAGGTTTAGGTGTTGGCTGTCTCTGAAGGAACAGCACTTTTATATGGATAGGTTTAGGTGTTGGCTGTCTTTGAAGGAACAACACTTTTATATGGATAGGTTTAGGTGTTGGCTGTCTTTGAAGGAACAGCACTTTTATATGGATAGGTTTAGGTGTTGGCTGTCTTTGAAGGAACAGCACTTTTACATGGATAGGTTTAGGTGTTGGCTGTCTTTGAAGGAACAACACTTTTATATGGATAGGTTTAGGTGTTGGCTGTCTTTGAAGGAACAGCACTTTTACATGGATAGGTTTAGGTGTTGGCTGTCTCTGAAGGAACAGCACTTTTATATGGATAGGTTTAGGTGTTGGCTGTCTTTGAAGGAACAGCACTTTTATATGGATAGGTTTAGGTGTTGGCTGTCTTTGAAGGAACAACACTTTTATATGGATAGGTTTAGGTGTTGGCTGTCTTTGAAGGAACAACACTTTTATATGGATAGGTTTAGGTGTTGGCTGTCTCTGAAGGAACAGCACTTTTATATGGATAGGTTTAGGTGTTGGCTGTCTTTGAAGGAACAACACTTTTATATGGATAGGTTTAGGTGTTGGCTGTCTTTGAAGGAACAACACTTTTATATGGATAGGTTTAGGTGTTGGCTGTCTCTGAAGGAACAGCACTTTTACATGGATAGGTTTAGATGTTGGCTGTCTTTGACGGAAGAACACTTTTATATGGATAGGTTTAGGTGTTGGCTGTCTTTAAAGGAACAACACTTTTATATGGATAGATTTAGGTGTTGGCTGTCTCTGAAGGAACAGCACGTTTACATGGATAGGTTTAGGTGTTGGCTGTCTTTAAAGGAACAACACTTTTATATGGATAGATTTAGGTGTTGGCTGTCTCTGAAGGAACAGCACGTTTACATGGATAGGTTTAGGTGTTGGCTGTCTTTGACGGAAGAACACTTTTATATGGATAGGTTTAGGTGTTGGCTGTCTTTAAAGGAACAACACTTTTATATGGATAGGTTTAGGTGTTGGCTGTCTCTGAAGGAACAGCACTTTTATATGGATATGTTTAGGTGTTGGCAGTCTTTGAAGGAACAGCACTTTTATATGGATAGGTGTTGGCTGTCTTTGACGGAACAACACTTTTATATGGATAGGTTTAGGTGTTGGCTGTCTATGACGGAAGAACACTTTTATATGGATAGGTTTAGGTGTTGGCTGTCTTTAAAGGAACAACACTTTTATATGGATAGATTTAGGTGTTGGCTGTCTCTGAAGGAACAGCACGTTTACATGGATAGGTTTAGGTGTTGGCTGTCTTTGAAGGAACAGCACTTTTATATGGATAGGTTTAGGTGTTGGCTGTCTTTGAAGGAACAGCACTTTTACATGGATAGGTTTAGGTGTTGGCTGTCTTTGAAGGAACAACACTTTTATATGGATAGGTTTAGGTGTTGGCTGTCTTTGAATGAACAGCACTTTTATATGGATAGGTTTAGGTGTTGGCTGTCTTTGACGGAACAACACTTTTATATGGATAGGTTTAGGTGTTGGCTGTCTTTGACGGAAGAACACTTTTATATGGATAGGTTTAGGTGTTGGCTGTCTTTAAAGGAACAACACTTTTATATGGTAAGATTTAGGTGTTGGCTGTCTCTGAAGGAACAGCAATTTTACATGGATAGGTTTAGGTGTTGGCTGTCTTTGAAGGAACAGCACTTTTATATGGATAGGTTTAGGTGTTGGCTGTCTCTGCAGGAACAGCAGTTTTACATGGATAGGTTTAGGTGTTGGCTGTCTATGAAGGAACAGCACTTTTACATGGATAGGTTTAGGTGTTGGCTGTCTTTGAAGGAACAGCACTTTTATATGGATAGGTTTAGGTGTTGGCTGTCTCTGAAGGAACAACACTTTTATATGGATAGGTTTAGGTGTTGGCAGTCTCTGAAGGAACAACACTTTTATATGGATAGGTTTAGGTGTTGGCTGTCTCTGAAGGAACAGCACTTTTACATGGATAGGTTTAGGTGTTGGCTGTCTCTGAAGGAACAGCACTTTTACATGGATAGGTTTAGGTGTTGGCTGTCTTTGAAGGAACAGCACTTTTATATGGTTAGGTTTAGGTGTTAGCTGTCTTTGACGGAACAACACTTTTATATGGATAGGTTTAGGTGTTGGCTGTCTTTGACGGAACAACACTTTTATATGGATAGGTTTAGGTGTTGGCTGTCTTTGAAGGAACAACACTTTTATATGGATAGGTTTAGGTGTTGGCTGTCTCTGAAGGAACAGCACTTTTACATGGATAGGTTTAGGTGTTGGCTGTCTTTGAAGGAACAGCACTTTTATATGGATAGGTTTAGGTGTTGGCTGTCTCTGAAGGAACAGCACTTTTATATGGTTAGGTTTAGGTGTTGGCTGTCTTTGATGGAACAACACTTTTATATGGATAGGTTTAGGTGTTGGCTGTCTTTGACGGAACAACACTTTTATATGGATAGGTTTAGGTGTTGGCTGTCTTTGAAGGAACAACACTTTTATATGGATAGGTTTAGGTGTTGGCTGTCTCTGAAGGAACAGCACTTTTATATGGATAGGTTTAGGTGTTGGCTGTCTTTGCAGGAACAACACTTTTATGTGGATAGGTTTAGGTGTTGGCTGTCTTTGAAGGAACAACACTTTTATATGGATAGGTTTAGGTGTTGGCTGTCTCTGAAGGAACATCACTTTTATATGGATAGGTTTAGGTGTTGGCTGTCTTTGAAGGAACATCACTTTTATATGGATAGGTTTAGGTGTTGGCTGTCTTTGAAGGAACAACACTTTTATATGGATAGGTTTAGGTGTTGGCTGTCTTTGAAGGAACAGCACTTTTATATGGATAGGTTTAGGTGTTGGCTGTCTTTGAAGGAACAGCACTTTTATATGGATAGGTTTAGGTGTTGGCTGTCTTTGAAGAAACAACACTTTTATATGGATAGGTTTAGGTGTTGGCTGTCTTTGAAGGAACAGCACTTTTATATGGATAGGTTTAGGTGTTGGCTGTCTTTGATGGAACAGCACTTTTACATGGATAGGTTTAGGCTGTCTTTGAAGGAACAGCACTTTTATATGGATAGGTTTAGGTGTTGGCTGTCTTTGATGGAACAGCACTTTAATATGGATAGGTTTAGGTGTTGGCTGTCTTTGAAGGAACAGCACTTTTATATGGATAGATTTAGGTGTTGGCTGTCTATGAAGGAACATCACTTTTATATGGATAGGTTTAGGTGTTGGCTGTCTCTGAAGGAACAGCACTTTTATATGGATAGGTTTAGGTGTTGGCTGTCTATGAAGGAACAACACTTTTATATGGATAGGTTTAGGTGTTGGCTGTCTATGAAGGAACAGCACTTTTATATGGATAGGTTTAGGTGTTGGCTGTCTTTGAAGGAACATCACTTTTATATGGATAGGTTTAGGTGTTGGCTGTCTCTGAAGGAACAACACTTTTATATGGATAGGTTTAGGTGTTGGCTGTCTTTGAAGGAACAGCAGTTTTACATGGATAGGTTTAGGTGTTGGCTGTCTTTGAAGGAACAACACTTTTACATGGATAGGTTTAGGCTGTCTTTGAAGGAACATCACTTTTATATGGATAGGTTTAGGTGTTGGCTGTCTTTGAAGGAACAGCACTTTTACATGGATAGGTTTAGGCTGTCTTTGAAGGAACAGCACTTTTATATGGATAGGTTTAGGTGTTGGCTGTCTTTGAAGGAACAGCACTTTTATATGGATAGGTTTAGGTGTTGGCTGTCTCTGAAGGAACAGCACTTTTATATGGATAGGTTTAGGTGTTGGCTGTCTTTGAAGGAACAACACTTTTATATGGATAGGTTTAGGTGTTGGCTGTCTTTGAAGGAACAACACTTTTATATGGATAGGTTTAGGTGTTGGCTGTCTTTGAAGGAACATCTTGAAGGAACAGCACTTTTATATGGATAGGTTTAGGTGTTGGCTGTCTTTGAAGGAACAGCACTTTTATATGGATAGGTTTAGGTGTTGGCTGTCTTTGAAGGAACAGCACTTTTATATGGATAGGTTTAGGTGTTGGCTGTCTTTGAAGGAACAACACTTTTATATGGATAGGTTTAGGTGTTGGCTGTCTTTGAAGGAACAGCACTTTTATATGGATAGGTTTAGGTGTTAGCTGTCTTTGAAGGAACAACACTTTTATATGGTTAGGTTTAGGTGTTGGCTGTCTCTGAAGGAACAACACTTTTATATGGATAGGTTTAGGTGTTGGCTGTCTTTGAAGGAACAGCACTTTTATATGGATAGGTTTAGGTGTTGGCTGTCTCTGAAGGAACAACACTTTTATATGGATAGGTTTAGGTGTTGGCTGTCTTTGAAGGAACAGCACTTTTATATGGATAGGTTTAGGTGTTGGCTGTCTTTGAAGGAACATCACTTTTATATGGTAAGGTTTAGGTGTTGGCTGTCTTTGAAGGAACAGCACTTTTATATGGATAGGTTTAGGTGTTGGCTGTCTTTGAAGGAACAGCACTTTTACATGGATAGGTTTAGGTGTTGGCTGTCTATGAAGGAACAGCACTTTTATATGGATAGGTTTAGGTGTTGGCTGTCTCTGAAGGAACAACACTTTTATATGGATAGGTTTAGGTGTTGGATGTCTTTGACGGAACAACACCTTTATGTGGATAGATTTAGGTGTTGGCTGTCTTTGAAGGAACATCATTTTTATATGGATAGGTTTAGGTGTTGGCTGTCTTTGAAGGAACAGCACTTTTATATGGATAGGTTTAGGTGTTGGCTGTCTCTGAAGGAACAGCACTTTTATATGGATAGGTTTAGGTGTTGGCTGTCTTTGAAGGAACAGCACTTTTATATGGATAGGTTTAGGTGTTGGCTGTCTTTGAAGGAACAGCACTTTTATATGGATAGGTTTAGGTGTTAGCTGTCTTTGAAGGAACAGCACTTTTACATGGATAGGTTTAGGTGTTGGCTGTCTTTGAAGGAACAGCACTTTTACATGGATAGGTTTAGGTGTTGGCTGTCTTTGAAGGAACAGCACTTTTACATGGATAGGTTTAGGCTGTCTTTGAAGGAACAGCACTTTTATATGGATAGGTTTAGGTGTTGGCTGTCTTTGATGGAACAGCACTTTTATATGGATAGGTTTAGGTGTTGGCTGTCTTTGAAGGAACAGCACTTTTACATGGATAGATTTAGGTGTTGGCTGTCTATGAAGGAACAGCACTTTTATATGGATAGATTTAGGTGTTGGCTGTCTATGAAGGAACATCACTTTTATATGGATAGGTTTAGGTGTTGGCTGTCTCTGAAGGAACAGCACTTTTACATGGATAGGTTTAGGTGTTGGCTGTCTTTGAAGGAACAGCACTTTTATATGGATAGGTTTAGGTGTTGGCTGTCTTTGAAGGAACAGCACTTTTACATGGATAGATTTAGGTGTTGGCTGTCTATGAAGGAACAGCACTTTTATATGGATAGATTTAGGTGTTGGCTGTCTATGAAGGAACATCACTTTTATATGGATAGGTTTAGGTGTTGGCTGTCTCTGAAGGAACAGCACTTTTATATGGATAGGTTTAGGTGTTGGCTGTCTTTGAAGGAACAGCACTTTTATATGGATAGGTTTAGGTGTTGGTTGTCTTTGAAGGAACATCACTTTTATATGGTTAGGTTTAGGTGTTGGCTGTCTTTGAAGGAACAGCACTTTTACATGGATAGGTTTAGGTGTTGGCTGTCTCTGAAGGAACAGCACTTTTATATGGATAGGTTTAGGTGTTGGCTGTCTTTGAAGGAACAGCACTTTTATATGGATAGGTTTAGGTGTTGGCTGTCTTTGAAGGAACAGCACTTTTATATGGATAGGTTTAGGTGTTGGCTGTCTTTACATTAAGTTTTCTAGGTAAATGTAGAATTAGGCCTACAGCCTTACAGAGAATGTTATAATGTGATATATAGTAATGTAGAATTAGACTTACAGAGAATGTTATAATGTGATATATAGTGCAAATAAAGCTTTAAATTACACACAAAAAAATCCACAATGTGAAAATACTAAAATAGGTATTGAAAATTACACGTTTCACTGCCACATTTACCATTTCTTCATCAACTAAGATAAGTAAAATCAGTAGGGGCTATATGTAGTTCTTTGATGCTTCCTTAAGTAAAGGTACAGTGTATATATTTGTTGTGATTTCAGTTAATCATTGCTGCACAATGTTTCCACTGGTTCGCTAGTCCTGTGAGTTTACAAGAGATATATAGAGTACTTGTACCTGGTGGAAGATTTGGTACGATTTTATTATATTATTATCGCTGATTTGTAAATTTATCTTTTGATATATTCACATGATAATATCTTTATCAGGCAACAAGCATGATATGATAAATTACCGGTAGGTTGTACATTTTTTCTTTGATCTCACTGAGGAATATTTTCAGTATCAAGGAACTGATTCTGGGAGCCGCCGAGGCCATGATCGTATGGTAGTTGGATTTACAACTATCTATGCAATCAGTGCCTATCACCACTAACGTTGTGAGTTCGAACCCCATTCATGGCTAGGTGTACTCTATACAACATTATGTGATAAAGTTTTTCAATGACTTATGGCAGGTCAATGGTTATCTCTGGGTACTCCGATTTCCTCCTCCAATAAAACTGACCACCACGATATACATGTAGCTGAAATATTGTTGAAAGTGGCATTAAATACCATAAATCCTTACCCCCTTTTGATATTTTCATAAGATAATATTTTTATGAAATCACAAGCATGATATGATATATTACTGGTAATTTATACATTTTTGTTTTTTATCGTTTTGAGGAGTATTTTCAGTATCAAGGAACTAAAAATTATCGGTCAGTGTGGCATCAAATACATTATGACATTTCTGATAAATATAGAATATCAGCATTTATGAAGGTTGAGATAGACATTATCACTAGTATACCAAAACAAACAAAGATAGTATATATATGTATGAAGATTTTTATGAAAAAAATATTGGAAACGAGTAAATTTAATCAAATTATTTTATAATATTTTGTTTTCAACATGATGTGGTAGAAAACATATTAGTGTAATTTCTTAAACTTTGTAGCTCACTTGTCAAAATTATGACTGAAACATTTAAAAATCATTTGTACTGAAACTAACTTAAACCAAACATAGCAATGATGGTTCTTAGGTTATTCTGTTTCAAAATTATCAGATATACCTGCCATATATCCAAGAGGGCTGCAGTTACTGAAAATAGAAATTCTTTAAATTCTGTATATTTTAAGCTAGAGTCAGCTGAAATTTAAACTGTAGTTATCATGGCTATGAATTATAATTATACTGGTTATACTGAATTGTTTACTACATTGTATTAAATCATGGCTATAATTATGCTGGTTATACTGAATTGTTTACTACATTGTATTAAATCATGGCTATAATTATACTGGTTATACTGAATTGTTTACTACATTGTATTAAATCATGGCTATAATTATACTGGTTATACTGAATTGTTTACTACATTGTATTAAATCATGGCTATAATTATACTGGTTATACTGAATTGTTTACTACATTGTATTAAATCATGGCTATAATTATACTGGTTATACTGAATTGTTTACTACATTGTATTAAATCATGGCTATAATTATACTGGTTATACTGAATTGTTTACTACATTGTATTAAATCATGGCTATAATTATACTGGTTATACTGAATTGTTTACTACATTGTATTAAATCATGGCTATAATTATACTGGTTATACTGAATTGTTTACTACATTGTATTAAATCATGGCTATAATTATACTGGTTATACTGAATTGTTTACTACATTGTATTAAATCATGGCTATAATTATGCTGATTATACTGAATTGTTTACTACATTGTATTAAATCATGGCTATAATTATGCTGGTTATACTGAATTGTTTACTACATTGTATTAAATCATGGCTATAATTATACTGGTTATACTGAATTGTTTACTACATGGTATTAAATCATGGCTATAATTATACTGGTTATACTGAATTGTTTACTACATTGTATTAAATCATGGCTATAATTATACTGGTTATACTGAATTGTTTACTACATTGTATTAAATCATGGCTATAAGTATACTGGTTATACTGAATTGTTTACTACATTGTATTAAATCATGGCTATAATTATACTGGTTATACTGAATTGTTTACTACATTGTATTAAATCATGGCTATAATTATACTGGTTATACTGAATTGTTTACTACATTGTATTAAATCATGGCTATAATTATACTGGTTATACTGAATTGTTTACTACATTGTATTAAATCATGGCTATGATTATACTGGTTATACTGAATTGTTTACTACATGTACATTTTATTAAATCATGGCTATAATTATACTGGTTATACTGAATTGTTTACTACATTGTATTAAATGTTTTCTGGTCAAATTTTTACTATTTGTAAATTTTTTTAAACTATACAGCTTTTTGTTATCAGTTGTGTGTTAATTATGCCTCAATTGTAACAATTCTTTTTTCAATTGAGTAATTTTCAGGCAACTGTTCACCAGTTGAACAATTACAGCCTCAATCCATTGAGCATAGGGGCCGCCGTGGTCATGATCTTGTGGTAGTCGGATTTACAACTACTTATACAATCAGTGCCTATCACCACTAACGTTGTCAGTTAGAATCCCGTTCATGTGGGGTGTACTTGATACAACATTATGTGATAATGTTTTTCAATGCCTTGCGGCAGGTCGGTGGTTTTCTCCAGGTACTCTGTTTTCCTCCACCAATAAAACTGACCACCACGATATAACTGAAATATTTACTCAAAGTGATATAAATACCATAACCTACTACTAACCATTGAAGCCTATGATTATAATTTCTTCCAGTGATGGTATGGAACAATAAAGATTGGAGTGTCCCCTGGGTAAAGTCTATGGAGGACATTCTAACACAGTATTATGATGAAGACACACCCAGGGCTGTTACATATAAATGGAAACATGTGATAGAGAGTTTTACTGGATTCACCTTGAAATGTCATCAGCTGTTACCAGGAATAGAAATGAAAGTATGATCATAATTATTATACAGTGGAACATGTCTAAACCGAACCTCCTTAGAACCAACTTTTGTTTTCAGAATAGACAGGTGTTCAGTATATACAGGTTAAATTCGCAAAGATTTCCTTAACATTGGGACTTTATTTAAAGTTTGTTTTTTACAGTGCTTCACTGTACAATGAAAGCCCAAAGCAGACATTATAATAGGCCATGTATGTGTAGATTTAGCTTATTACCAGGGTGTATAAATACAATTGAACCTCATTGTGATGTCTACCTTCAGATTTACTTTGAATTTGCTGAGTGTTTGAGTTATCCATGATAATTTAATAAACTGACAATTAATACAAATAGATGAATGTCTATATTTATATTTCTCTAAGGAAATAAGATTTTAAGTGTAAGATCAAATGGTTCTACTGTATTGGTGTCTATTTTTAGAAACATATAGCACATGTACAGAGGTCCCCCTCTTGTAAGGTTACATATAGCACATGTACAGAGGTCCCCCTCTTGTAAGGTTACATATAGCACATGTACAGAGGTTCCCCTCTGGTAAGGTTACATATAGCACATGTACAGAGGTTCCCCTCTTGTAAGATTACATATAGCACATGTACAGAGGTCCCCCTCTGGTAAGGTTACATATAACACATGTACAGAGGTCCTCCTCTGGTAAGGCTACATATACCACATGTACAGAGGTTCCCCTCTTGTAAGATTACATATACCACATGTACAGAGGTTCCCCTCTTGTAAGGTTACATATAGCACATGTACAGAGGTCCCCTTCTTGTAAGGTTACATATAGCACATGTACAGAGGTCCCCTTCCTGTA
Source organism: Bathymodiolus brooksi (assembly GCA_963680875.1). Classification (NCBI taxonomy): domain Eukaryota; kingdom Metazoa; phylum Mollusca; class Bivalvia; order Mytilida; family Modiolidae; genus Bathymodiolus; species Bathymodiolus brooksi. The sequence continues at coordinate 95,391,843 of OY804581.1, read as the reverse complement.
AGGTTACATATAGCACATGTACAGAGGTCCCCCTCTGGTAAGGTTACATATACCACATGTACAGAGGTTCCCCTCTTGTAAGGTTACATATAACACATGTACAGAGGTCCCCCTCTGGTAAGGTTACATATAACACATGTACAGAGGTTCCCCTCTTGTAAGGTTACATATAGCACATGTACAGAGGTCCCCCTCTTGTAAGGTTACATACAACACATGTACAGAGGTCCCCTTCTTGTAAGGTTACATATAGCACATGTACAGAGGTCCCCCTCTTGTAAGGTTACATATAGCACATGCACAGAGGTCCCCCTCTTGTAAGGTTACATTTAACACATGTACAGAGGTTCCCCTCTTGTAAGGTTACATATAACACATGTACAGAGGTCCCCCTCTTGTAAGGTTACATATAGCACATGCACAGAGGTCCCCCTCTTGTAAGGTTACATATAACACATGCACAGAGGTTCCCCTCTTGTAAGGTTACATATAGCACATGTACAGAGGTCCCCCTCTGGTAAGGTTACATATAACACATGTACAGAGGTCCCCCTCTGGTAAGGTTACATATAGCACATGTACAGAGGTCCCCTCTTGTAAGGTTACATATAGCACATGTACAGAGGTCCCCCTCTTGTAAGGTTACATATAGCACATGTACAGAGGTCCCCCTCTTGTAAGGTTACATATAGCACATGTACAGAGGTTCCCCTCTTGTAAGGTTACATATAGCACATGCACAGAGGTCCCCCTCTGGTAAGGTTACATATAGCACATGTACACAGAGGTCCCCCTCTGGTAAGGTTACATATAGCACATGTACAGAGGTTCCCCTCTTGTAAGGTTACATATAGCACATGCACAGAGGTCCCCCTCTTGTAAGGTTACATATAACACATGTACAGAGGTCCCCCTCTTGTAAGGTTACATATAGCACATGTACAGAGGTCCCCCTCTTGTAAGGTTACATATAGCACATGTACAGAGGTTCCCCTCTTGTAAGGTTACATATAGCACATGTACAGAGGTCCCCCTCTTGTAAGGTTACATATAGCACATGTACAGAGGTTCCCCTCTTGTAAGGTTACATATAGCACATGCACAGAGGTCCCCCTCTTGTAAGGTTACATATAACACATGTACAGAGGTCCCCCTCTTGTAAGGTTACCTATAACACATGTACAGAGGTTCCCCTCTTGTAAGGTTACATATAGCACATGTACAGAGGTCCCCCTCTTGTAAGGTTACATATAGCACATGTACAGAGGTTCCCCTCTTGTAAGGTTACATATAGCACATGCACAGAGGTCCCCCTCTTGTAAGGTTACATATAACACATGTACAGAGGTCCCCCTCTTGTAAGGTTACATATAGCACATGTACAGAGGTCCCCCACTTGTAAGGTTACATATAGCACATGTACAGAGGTCCCCCTCTTGTAAGGTTACATATAGCACATGTACAGAGGTCCCCCTCTTATAAGGTTACAGATAGCACATGTACAGAGGTCCCCCTCTGGTAAGGTTACATATAGCACATGCACAGGGGTCCCCCTCTTGTAAGGTTACATATAACACATGTACAGAGGTCCCCCTCTTGTAAGGTTACATATAGCACATGTACAGCGGTCACCCTCTTGTACGGTTACATATAGCACATGTACAGAGGTCCCCCTCTTATAAGGTTACAGATAGCACATGTACAGAGGTCCCCCTCTTGTAAGGTTACATATAGCACATGTACAGAGGTCCCCCTCTTGTAAGGTTACATATAGCACATGTACAGAGGTTCCCCTCTTGTAAGGTTACATATAGCACATGTACAGAGGTTCCCCTCTTGTAAGGTTACATATAGCACATGCACAGAGGTCCCCCTCTTGTAAGGTTACATATAACACATGTACAGAGGTCCCCCTCTTGTAAGGTTACCTATAACACATGTACAGAGGTTCCCCTCTTGTAAGGTTACATATAGCACATGTACAGAGGTCCCCCTCTTGTAAGGTTACATATAGCACATGTACAGAGGTTCCCCTCTTGTAAGGTTACATATAGCACATGCACAGAGGTCCCCCTCTTGTAAGGTTACATATAATACATGTACAGAGGTCCCCCTCTTGTAAGGTTACATATAGCACATGTACAGAGGTCCCCCACTTGTAAGGTTACATATAGCACATGTACAGAGGTCCCCCTCTTATAAGGTTACAGATAGCACATGTACAGAGGTCCCCCTCTTGTAAGGTTACATATAGCACATGCACAGAGGTCCCCCTCTTGTAAGGTTACATATAACACATGTACAGAGGTCCCCCTCTTGTAAGGTTACATATAACACATGTACAGAGGTCCCCCTCTTGTAAGGTTACATATAGCACATGCACAGAGGTCCCCCTCTTGTAAGGTTACATATAACACATGTACAGAGGTCCCCCTCTTGTAAGGTTACATATAGCACATGTACAGAGGACCCCCTCTTGTAAGGTTACATATAGCACATGCACAGAGGTCCCCCTCTTGTAAGGTTACATATAACACATGTACAGAGGTCCCCCTCTTGTAAGGTTACATATAGCACATGTACAGAGGTTCCCCTCTTGTAAGGTTATATATAGCACATGTACAGAGGTCCCCCTCTTGTAAGGTTACATATAGCACATGTACAGAGGTCCCCCTCTTGTAAAGTTACACCTTCTTCGAAAAAAAGTGGCTTCCTCAAATAATTTCATTCTATATAGTTTGAGCATTTAAAAAAAATCTTATCTTTGATACATTGTAATTGCAGTGTATTAGGAAATGCTCTCTCTGTTTGTGTTGCCATTGTGTACAACTTTCAAGGACTTCCATTATGATATTATTTTCGATTTTTTGTTTGTTTGAAATTTTATCATTGAAAATATTGATTAATGTTTGAAGTGCCCATATTAGGAAGTTGAATTAATCAAAACAGACTAAATTAACCAGGATTTACAAGTCTTTTTTTATATATTCAATGATTTGAGGTGAGAGGTGATTGTTCATGTTGTTTATATTGATGGAATTGTTGACCATCACTGCTTAATCTTTCATTAATATACAATATAGCTGAGATATTGCTAAAAGTGGGATTAAAAACCAATCAATCAATATCAATCAATCTTTTAATAAATTAACAATGGATGACTAAATTTTTTCAGGGTGATAGAGATTTTATTGTGAGTCATTTTTCTACTATAAGTGTGATAGCTATGTTATCAGAAGAAGAAAGACAAGAGGTTCTCACAAGATTCCACAAAGTTCTGGAAACAAATGAACAGACACAACACCATTCAGAAATACAGATACCATTTTGTACAGAAATTTATGATGTTGAAAAGACAGTACTGTGATATTTAGACTTATTTACATGTTGTATCTTATACATTGTGCTGTTTTTAATTTTGTTTTAATTTTACATATTGTACATCATCTCTTTCAATATCACTTTTCGGAATCAAGAAAAAAAAAGGGGGGAGAGGGGGGGAAGAGGTCAAAATAATTAGCTAGAATATTTCTTCCTGAAAAGTTAACAGCAATTTACGTTTTGTTTGATCACTGATTGACGTAGATAATTTTGATACCTTTTATCTGTAATAATTGACAAAATGTATAAGAACTTAAATCACATCTATGTATAAAGTTCAAGATTATAGCTATCGTTATAACACTGTTTGTCCACTTATATGTAAGAGTTGCCTTTTATTCACATGTGGAAAACACTTGAATTACCGCAGCATTTCACTAAGAGGGGAGGTTTGGTCCCATAAAACAAGTTTAACCCCACCACATTTTATTTAAAGTGCCTGTACCTAGTCAGGAAAGTAAACGGTCATGTATATGTATGTTAAGGGTAACAATTATGCCTCTTTCAAATAATTTTTCAATTGGAATTTTGAAAGTGTTTCAACAGTGATTAATTTTTTGGGTTTTTTGTTTTATTATCTTTAATGAATTAAATTACAAATAAAGTGTAGTTATTGGTTTGCACTGAGAGGGAGGGGTTGACAGAAGATATATGATCAATATACAATATTGGATATTTAAAAATAAAATTTCATTTCATTATATAACAAGTCCCATTGGTATTTTAAAGATTACTATCAGTATTAAATTGCTTATGTATCAAGTCCTGAAACCGAAATAATATCATGTGTTGGATACAGGACATACGAGTAAGCAGTGGTGTTTTAAGCGATACATTTATCTTGTCATAGATTTTTAAAAAGATGAAATCATGTAGCATTTATTTTTATGCCCCATATGTAGTTTTTCGATTTGTCCATTTGTTTGTATGTTAGTTCGTTCATCGGTCCTGCTTCACTTTGTGAATGTAACTCCTCTGAGGCCGTTGGTCTGATAGCTTTCATATTTAGTAGGATGATTTGTCATGATGTGTAGTTGACTATATTATCCCACCATTTTAATTTGAAGATTTTTGTAGGAGTTATGTGACTTTAACATTTTCATGCATTTTCAATATAGTTATACTTTGTGAATACATAGCTGTGGGACATTTTTGTTCTTTATTCCTTTGGACACTGTAAAATCTTGTTCATTTTTAAATCTTATTTTGAAATATATGTTCCATCAAATGAAAGAAGGATAATGGATGCCTAAATATGTTCTTTATTTTTGTGAGTCTTGTGTTTTTTTAATACACAATGTCAGAGTTTTTACTTAATATTACAACATGAATACATTTTAAAATATCCAAGACTCAAATGATTTTTTTTTTTTTTTTTTTATATGATATATGATTTTATTTGTAAAATGGATAATATCTCTCAGAATTAACATTTACATCAGTTAAAGTTAATATTTTTGTAATACAATGTATCTACATTGTTATGAAAAGAAAGTTTACACAGTGATGATCAACATTCCACCAATATCAAAATATGATGTTGGAAATCCAGGTCCTGGCTTGGGACAGGCACTAAAATGTGGCAGGGTTGAACCAGTTAGTGGAATCCCAACCCTCTCCTTTTTATAACTGGTTCTTCAACAGCAAAACATGGTTATTTTGGTATGATAAAAATAAAAAAATGTGAAAAACAGTTTGAGTGGATTGATGGCTTGATTTACCACACCATCTGATGAGTGTAACGTTAACAGTACTTATTGATACAGCACAACAAAAATATATCATAGTCTGTAGACAATGTTTTATTCAAGACACATGTAACTCATGGTATTGGTTAATCAGAGAGAGATATATTGCATTTTTTTTCTCCAGAGATGAGACTTTCCCCTGTTGAAACATTGTTTTGTGGAAGTTGTGAAATATTTAAGGTTGGGCGTTATATCTAGTCATTTATGTAGAGATTGGGGTTTTTTTTTGTTGTTGAAAATTCTATCTTTGGATGATGTTTTTCATACTATATAATTATGATTTTCAACATGTTTTTTTTATCATGTAAATTCACTTTGATTTTAATATAGATAATTGTTGTGAAATGTTAACGATTTAATGTACAAAAAGTTATTCATTATTACATTGGTATTGAATAAAGTATATGAATAATAAATTATAAAATGTTTTAGAGTTTTTAACAAAACAACAAAGGTATAAAAAAAAAAAAAAGAAGCAAAACTGTTCAAGAAAAATACAAATAAGTACATATACTGAGCCGTCCGGTGTGTTCGCGCACCTAAGGGTTCAGTGGTTAATTTCACAGCTTACCAAAATTTTATTGAATTAATTTAAATCATCCTCACATACATTGAAGTATTATCTTTATGGTCTTTATCCGGATTCCGCTACAATTTTTAACATTTCAGTGAAAACGAAGTGTAAACAAACCAACCCTCGATTTTTGACAAATGTTGCAACGTCCGGTGATATCATGCATGCATACTTTGGATGGTTCTTAAAATGAATAAAGGAAAGATTTTATTTTGAAAGTTTTCGAAATTGAAGTTTATACCTGTTCCTTCAAAATAAGCTCAAATTTGAAAACATTTGATATCTTTTAATATAATTAGAGTTAATCCTCACATACCAGTAGTGTCCATCTTAACGTTTCCAATGATTTTGCAATTTTGACATGTACAATACGTATGCGCGAACTCACCGGATGCGCGAACACAGATGCCAAGACAGTTATTGTTATTTAGCAAATTTTTCCTTGCACTTTTTTTTACCTTTGTGATATTGTACTCCTCTTAGATGTTAAATACATGAAAGCAACAGGGACAAAGACTCATTAGTAGGTTAAAATTATAGTCACAATATTTAAAAATATTATATAACAGGACAATACATGTTTAAACGTAATATAGATTTATAAATATTTTGTACAGAATTTTTTTTAATACACCTAAATTTAGATATTAAAGTCTATTTTTAGAAGAAGATGAAGAAAACAATTTTTTCTTTCAAAATGTTGATTTTAACAGCTGATGTTTAAAACTATTGTAAAATTACATTTGTAGAAAATGTAGAAAATAGTAGATAAAAGTGATTATCTATTTATTATTTTTTTTTTTTTTTAGAAAATAAAACCAGGTTTTCATGTTCTGGCTTTACCTTTATAAAACATTTGAGAACAATTTTCTCATATTTGAATACCCCCTAAAAAAAAAATAGAAAGAAAAAAGAAGAACATCCAATCAGAGCAATGTATCCAGTCTATACTGTATTCTGATTGGACGATTTCGTTTTTGGAGTATGAATAATCAACTTATGCTCAAATGTGTGTTTTGACCTCATGGTTTGACCCCAATAAATTATATAAAATACCTACATACATTTTTAAATGTAGATAATTTTAAATATGATTTTTTATATAATTAATTACTAATTTATTACAGAAATATAAATGATTGTGTATTCAGACACTATTTAAGTAGAGTTATAAAACAGTGGTAACAATATAATTAAAGGGGAATATATACCACCCCACTACACAAGTAACTTAATAATATAATTAAAGGTGAATATATACCACCCCACTACACATGTAACTTTGAATGAGTTGGCTAAGGTAGTCATAGAAAAAAATACAGAATATATGATATATTAACACCTAATGACAAAAACAGACATGTTTTGTTGTTTTTTTTAAAAATGAAATCAAAGAATATGCTGTCAGTAAATATTTATGGAATATATATATAATAACATGGTTGATTTCCATTTAACACTCTGTATAAACTACTCCAGACATCACATCTGTGGTGTAATTGTTAGTGTGTTAACCTCGAGTGCTGTAGATCATGGATTCGAAACATGATTGGGTCAAACCAAAGACGTATAAAATTGGTATTTGTTGCTTCTCTTCGAAGCATGCATCATTAAGAAATAAGATCAAAGACTGGTTGACTAAGAATCAGGATAATGTTTCAATGAGCTAGCACTATAAAAATCGAACCAAGCATTGCTGGTCTAGTCCAAACTAACACCATGCTATCATCTCATTGAAATGTAAATTGTTCTAGTCCATGATGATAGCTGAAAAATTGCTCATATGACATTAACATACAATCATTCACTCAGTCAACTCAACTCAAGACTCCTACAATATCATATGGCATTAAAATACAATCACTCACTCAGTCAACTCAACTCAAGACTCCTACAATATCATGACATTAAAATACAATCACTCACTCAGTCAACTCAACTCAAGACTCCTACAATATCATATGACATTAAAATACAATCATTCACTCAGTCAACTCAACTCAAGACTCCTACAATATCATATGACATTAAAATACAATCACTCACTCACTCAACTCAACTCAAGACTCCTACAATATCATATGGCATTAAAATACAATCACTCACTCAGTCAACTCAACTCAAGACTCCTACAATATCATCATACCTGTTAACCTCTGGGAACTGCTAGGGGGGAGATCTCCCCCTACCAACTCTTCTAAGGGGGAGATTTTGTGCGTCGCCTTTAAACGCACAAAATTGTACCTTGTAGTTGCATACATGTGGTAGAGTTGCTATGCTACAACTGGAGATTTGTAAATTTTTGGCTGGAGATTTGGTCTCATAACTGGAGATTTTTTATCGACGTATTTGATGCATGTTTTTATTGTTAATTGATGTTTTCTTTTTGTTTGTTTCAGTATTGAACCAACTGCATCCCATTTCAATATATATTGTTTACATTTCTGTCTTATTAGTAGTGTTTCATATGATGAATGAAGGATAACAAATGTATTTATAATTTATTCATAATCATTCATAATCATAAGGTTATAACAAAGCAATAACAATGAAGACAGAATGCTCTGAACAATAAAGTCATAGAGCACTAAAATTAAAAAGTCACTTTGCTGCTGGTGCGTTGGGTGATAGCATACGTTTTGGCATTTTTAGTTTTAATCATATGGCATTAAAATACAATCATTCACTCACTCAACTCAACTCAACTCAAGACTCCTACAATATCCAGAAAGTTTTTGCTCTGGCGATTATATTAGTTGAGGTTATATACAACATGTGATACACATATTACTTTAATTTTATAAATTCTTTATAGGCAAGTACATTAGCCCCCCTCTTATTAGGACCCTCCCACCAAAGGGCAACCCCTTAACAGATCAAGTATCAGATGCACTGAAAAAGTAAAATTCTACTAAATTGTTCCCCCTATAGAGAGGACACCCCTCTTATCAGGCCACTTAGCCATTGAAGGAGGGGTGGTTTTTATAAGAGGAGAGACATTGAAGGAGGGGTGGCTTTATAAGAGAAGAGAATACTGTACTAGATTATACATCAACTATTTAGGATTTTATAAAGTTATTCATGTATTGCTTTGATCTCAAATAAAATAAATTTTATGCGACAAATTGGGATACTGGTAAATTGAACCATTTTATGCCTTTAAAAAAGTTTTAATTGCTCGTATAAAGAACTGATGATTTATAGTAATATGGTTGTTTATGATAATTGACTGCTTTGTAAAACTATATTTGTTATACATTACATCACATTAAATTTTTGAGAATTATCTTATGAAAATTTGACATTTATGATATCATTGTAACGTAATCCACAATTCTCTCCAAGTATCATGTCACAAAAAGGGAACAAAATATACAGTAGTTCCCCTCTTATAAGGCCAGCCCTTCCGCTATGAAAAAGTGGCCTTATAAGAGGAGTGGCCTCTCTAAAGGGGGACAGTTTAGTAGTATTTCACTATCTCAGTGAATAAGAGGGGTAGCCTTTGGTAGGAGTTGCCTTATAAGAGGGGTAGCCTTTGGTAGGAGTTGCCTTATAAGGGTAGCCTTTGGTAGGAGTTGCCTTATAAGGGTAGCCTTTGGTAGGAGTTGCCTTATAAGAGGGGTAGCCTTTGGTAGGAATTGCCTTATAAGGGTAGCCTTTGGTAGGAGTTGCATTATAAGGGTAGCCTTTGGTAGGAGTTACCTTATAAGGGTAGCCTTTGGTAGGAGTTGCCTTATAAGGGTGGCCTTTGATAGGAGTTGCCTTATAAGAGGGGTAGCCTTTGGCAGGAGTTGCCATATAAGAGGGGTGGCCTTTGGTAGGAGTTGCCTTATAAGAGGGGTGGCCTTTGGTAGGAATTGCCTTATAAGAGGGGTGGCCTTTGGTAGGAGTTGCCTCATAAGAGGGGGGACTACTGTATCAGATATTAATATGTTACCTATTTAAAGTGAATTAAGAAATAATTACCGGTAACCAAACCATATATTTATATTGTTTTTACCACGGGTTGGCACATTATGCCGAATATTTTACCTCGAGCGGTAGCGAGGGGTAAAATGAAGGCATAAAGTGACAACCTGTGGTAAAAACAATATAAATATATGGCTACTGGTAATTATTTCGATTCTAATAGGACAATTACGGAACATTTTCAAATCGAAACGGCCTAGGTCATCCAGTGTTTTTGGTTGTTCCGTTAATTGACCCAACTGAAATGTTACAATAATATTCCGTTTTTTCCAAAGATGTTTGAAATGACAACCGAAAAGGTGTTTCAATGCCAATGGTAAATATGTTTTGCGATTACTAAATGTTGTCATTCATGAACATCAATTCAAAAGAAAGGGAATATACTGTAATTCCACTTTGACACGGAGGCGTACACGAAGCCAAAAAACGTCAGGATTTTTACGTTCTAAACTGGTAGTCTTCATATGACGTCATGTTGTTTATATACCAAAGTCATGAACAACATTTCGCGGAATTTTAATTTGTGCAATTTTTAGACCCAGGGATATGCAAGAATACTATATGTTATTCTGGATCTTCGCAAGGGATACGGGTTTATAATACCTGTCTGTTTTCTATATTGCCTGAGCCAATTTCCAATACACAAATGTTTATTTATATTGTGTATTGCATACTTATCATTGTGCATCTTTTACAAGGGAGTGTCATGGAACAGCCGCTTTACAAGCACAGACCACGTCTATCTATGACGTAATCGGTCATAGATAAATATTATTTTTACCACAGGTTTGGACTCAAAAGCGTTTGAAGGACGTCATATTAGAATTAAATATTTTTCATACAAGAGGCCTTTGTGTGCACTTTATAAGGGTGGGAAACTCAAATATTTATACGTACAGTAAACCCTCGTTATAACGCCACCATCAATTCAGTCAAACCTGCTTTAGTGATTACATCTATTAATCAATAGCTTGTATTATGTATATAGTGATGGGAATCGGAAGGAATTTCATAATCGATCATCGGTTTCACATGAATAACTAATTATCGGTTATAATCGGAAAAAAGGATGTTTGTTGAAAGCGACCTATTTTATGCAAATTTTACATTATACCTCTTATATATAATGTTGTATATGCGTTTTGTTATGTTTGTACTTTATTATACTATATTGCAATCACCTTGTCCGTCCGTCCGTTCACGCTTTCGTAACAGATATCTCAGCTTCTACTGGAAGAAATGATTTTATATTTGATATATGGCTTTGGCATGGTGACTTGTACTGTGTCTCCCCTTTCCAGGTTTACCGCACATCTACTTCCTGTTTACAGTGCGACTTAGAATTTTTCATGTTTGCTGTAATGAAAACTTTCGTAACAGTTATCTCAGCTTCTACTGGAAGAAATGATTTTATATTTGATATATGGCTTTGGCATGGTGACTTGTACCGTGTCTCCCCTTTCCAGGTTTACCGCACATCTACTTCCTGTTTACCGTGCGACTTACAAATGACCGAGTGGGGGTATTCTTAGCACGACGTAGCGTGCAACATCTTGTTTTAAGGTTGTTTGACAAAATTTAACATGTTAAACTATTGTCTGAATGTATTAATGTATTGTTTTTATATTATTGAAGGCTGAATTATGCTTCATTACTAGATTGATTAGTGGTACAGTACCTTAAATGATTAGTGGTAACTGACATTTATCACATCAGATTATAAATCCATAGACAGTGAACAAACTTTAATAAATTCTGGGAAAAATTCAACAAATGACAAACAATATCAAACATAAATAAATTTGATTGAACGGGGCCGTAGCTATAATCCGACATTCCGATAGTCCGACAGTCCGACGGTCCGATAGTCCGACAAATGCTTTAAACTGATGAAAGTTTTGAAAAATAATTTGGCCAAAAATGATATATTCGTAATTTCAGGATATGGGCTGTTCATTTTCATATGCCCGTCAACATATGGCTTATTATGGCATACCGCTGTTCGTTCGTCCGTCCACGCCTCGTACGATAACATCTCTCACTTGTTCCCCCTTTTACTGATAGGTCACGTCATGACATACATTGTATTGATAAAAGGGGGAGCAAGTGAGAGGTGTGATTTTAGTCAGTTTGGAAAACGCTAGTTTTCATATGGTATATACAATTAATTGGTTTAAAAAATGCAGCATATTAATTACTGTTCTCACACTGTGCAACTGACCCTCAATTGTCACAAGGGGGGGGCGTATCATGACACAGTTGTTTATTTTGTCACATTCCGATGCTGTTTCTTTCCGTGATATAAGGGGTCACTTCAGGGATAATTCCTTCAATCGTAACTTTTTATATATGCGCTTGTCGTAGAAGGCGACTATAGCAAGGTCATCCGTCGGAATCCCGGGGAATAAAAATAATACCAACTTGTCGTTGAAAGAGACAGAAAAACAAGTTCCTGTGTTAAGTGGTTGCCAATGTTGATCCATCCCAGAGTCCCTTCTTTCTGATTTTTTGTTTACAAAGTTTTCTCATACTGAATATGACTGAAATATTGCTTGTTGGACCTTAAGCAATCAATCAATCAATTAATTCACACACATTATTGTATCCAGCTCTATTGATGTGTCGACATTGCTTTTTAACATAAATATTCAATGATAAAGGGCGGGGGACACTGGTACGCTCTTCTTTTTATCTTTTCCTTTTTTTTGTATTTCTTTTTTTTTGTATTCATTTATTTCATCTTTTTTTTCAATAGTGACTTGTCTTGGCTGGACTCAACTACACGTTACTTGAATAAAGCCTGAAGTAGTCGCTACTAAAAAATATATGGGATACTTACACTACCGGTTCATCACGACTGGATCCAGGTTTTTATGGAGTCCGTGTTGTTCATATATGTGTTTTTTTGAGTTCTTGTGTGGCCCTGCCAATTGTTTGTCCGTCTATGATATCGTGTTTCCGATATTCTGGACCTTTCGTTGGTGAGTAAACGGTTCGGTTTCTGGCCCCATATTACACATGTTATAGTGTTAACTTTCAAAGAAATAAAGCATTTGTCGGACTATCGGACTATCGGACTGTCGGACCGTCGGACTATCGGACTGTCGGATTATAGGTCGAACCCCAACAGAAACACAGAAAACAGAACATTGTCATCCACACTCTTATAGTGTACAGTAATCAGTATTATTAACAGTAGTATTCCATGTATTTATTCAAGAAAAAGAAATGATATTGCCAATATTTGAAAGACTGAGGCAAGTCCTCTTTTTGTTCACTAAATGACCCGCAAGACTAAATACTCGATCTGAGGGTATATACAATGCTGTAATGGCAAGAACATTTTTGGCTAAAATGCTTAATCCTGGATAGAAGGCTGCATTTTTCACCATCACTACTGTATTGTTTTCAGATATATCATGTTTGGGAGGGGTATTTGCGAAAAATACCAGTCGAGAGACGAAAAATTTCCCGAGCCGAAAGACGAGGGAAATTTAGTCTCAAGACTGGTATTTTTCGCAAATACCCCTCCCAAACATGATAAATCTGTTTAATTACACCAAATATTATTTAGAACACTGGCTAAATAAATAATACCTTTTGTTTGTCGTTTTCAGGACCTAACATGATGTATCTGTTTAATTCTACCGAATGATGTTACATAAAACGCACAACTGATAACATTTTACAAATTTTGTTACAAGCGTCTCGGTGAAGGCTAAAAACGGCAAATACGATTGTTACATAAAACGCACAACTGATAAAGTTTTACAAATTTTGTTACAAGCGTCTCGGTGAAGGGTAAAAACGGCAAATACGATTTTGCAAATACCATGAAAAAAAGTTAAATCTGATGCAAATACACCTACATGAAGTAAAAATTCTGCAAATTCACAATGCAAGGCCTGAATTTGTCGAAAATATCACGGCTATTAACCAATCAGAATCCAGCATTCTTATATAAGGTGTAATTATTAAGTCAGTATAAGTCCAAGCAGCACCATGTCATAGCCACGAATGCCTATTTGCTTTTCAATTAGAAATCTACAAATTTTACGATTTTATTTCACTGTACTTTTTTAGCTCACCTGACCCGAAGGGTCATTTGATCTATTGCCATCACTTGGCATCCGTCCGTCCGTCTGTAGACATTTCAATCTTCGTCTAGAGAACCACTGAAGCAAATGTGACCAAACGTGGTAGGAATGTTCATTTGCATGGTCTAACCAAGTGCTGTTACTTTCGTTACGATCGGTTATCCAACATGGCTGCCAGGGGCCATAAAAGCCTCTGATTGGCTGAAATTTTTAATGATCTTCTTCTCCGATACTACATGGAGGATGGAATTGAAAATTGTCATGAATGATCATTGCAAGCTGCTAACCAAGTGTTGTTACTTTTTGGACCGATTGAAAATCAAAGATGGCCACCAGCGGGGGACATAATTTAACATAGCGACCCTATGGGAAATATGTAAAACAAACTTCTTCTCAAGAACCACTGGGTGGATTGGAACCATACTTGGCAGAAATGTTCCTGACAAGGTTCTGATCAATTGTTGTTACTTTTTGTTCCGATCGGTTTTCCAATATGGCTGCCAGGGGCCATAATAGCCTCTGATTGGCTGAAATTTCAAAGATCTTCTTCTCCGCTACTACATGGAGGATGGAATTGAAAATTGTCATGAATGATCATTGCAAGCTGCTAACCAAGTGTTGTTACTTTTTAGACCGATTGAAAATCCAAGATGGCCACCAGCAGGGGACATAATTTAACATAGCGACCCTATGGGAAATATGTAAAACAAACTTCTTCTCAAGAACCATTGGATGGATTGGAAACATACTAGGCAAGGTCCTTATCAAGTGTTGTTATTTTTTTTTCCGACTGCCCTCCGTTCAAGATGGCTGCTGTTACTAAAAATAGAAATTTCTTCAATTGTCCATTGCTGCTTTAGTATAAGTCAAAATGAGCTCAAATTTAAACTGCAGCTACATGGCAAGGAGTAGTTTAACATATATTCCGGGTTTTTCTGTGAAATTTTTCTTTCAGCCGATTTATAACGATTATGCAAATTAGGCAGATTTTGATAAAAGATCACATTTTTAAAAATCTTCTCCTCAGAAAGCACTGAACCAAATTAAACCAAACCTGGCAGGGATGGTCCCTGGGTGGGTCCCTTTCAAATTTGTGTCCGACAGCACCGCCCTCCATTCAAGATGGCTGCTGTTACTAAAAATAGAAATTTCTTCAATTGTCCATTGCTGCTTTAGTATAAGTCAAAATGAGCTCAAATCTTAACTGCAGCTACATGGCAAGGAGTAGTTTAACATATATTCCAGGTTTTTCTGTGAAATTTTTCTTTCAGCCGATTTATACAGATTAGGCATATTTTGATAAAAGATCACATTTAAATCTTCTCCTCTGAAACCGCTGAACCAAATTAAAGCAAATTTGGCTGGGATGGTCCTTGGGTGGTCCCTTTTCAATATTGTGTCCGACAGTGCCGCCCTCCATTCAAAATGGCTGCTGTTACCAAATATAGAAAAATTCTTTAGTTGTCAATTTCTGCTTTATTACAAATCAAAATGAACTCAAATTTTAACTACAACTATATGGCAATGAGTAGTTTAACATATATTCTGGTTTTTCTGTGAGATTTTTTCAGCCAGTTTATTCCATTTAGGAATATTATGAGATAAAAATCACATCAAATCTTTTGCTCAGAAATTTGAGTTAAAATGATCTTTGGGTGGCCCACTTTCAATATTATGTGTAATACCCCCATTTTCTATCAACTTTTGATGTGAAATTGAAAACCAGGTGAGCGATTACAGGCTCCTGGGAGCCTTTAGTATACTTTTAATGGACGTTAGAAATATAATTTCATTTGCAAATAAAAAAAAAAAAACTATTTAACACGATTTGATGAAATATGAAACTGTTATTTTCTGCTTAATTACGTCACAAGATTTCCAAAAAATCAAAGTGAAAGTGAAAGTAGAATTGTTCGATTAATCGGAAATAGATTTTTGGGCTCGAGTGCTTGGTTTAAGACACCAACCAACTGATTATTGGTTATAATTGATCATCGGAACACCACTAATTATGTAACCTTAATTTTAATTACTCTTCACAGTGCATTTCATATTAATTAAACCTGTATTTAGCAATCACCTGTCTTGTGTGACCCTATTTCACCTTGGAAGGTCACATAAGACAGATTTGACTGTTTATCAGGGTTTTACTGTGTATTATTCTAAACAGGATAGTCAAAATTGGCTGTGGTCACCTATGCCTGAGGGAGGAGAACCTTAGTTTTATTAAAATTACATTACATGTATTTAGGAACTGTAAATTTCAGTAATAAATATATCTAATAAACCATGTCAGTGGCAAAGCACTGACTACTGGGCAGATGATACTAGTATACTGTTGGTAATTCTGTGATTAATATATCTTTATTTGATTTTTGAAGTGTCATTTTTTTGTAGATTGATTATACAACTGCAACATTTAGTATGAATATTTAAAAATATAAAATTTAAGTATTTTATTATTGCCATTTTGAAATTTGTTTGTTCAATAAAAGAAAAAAATATTGCATCATTTTATTATCAAAAATAACTGTCAATATAGAGCCTCCCTGATTTCCTTGTTGCCTTTATTTACTGCAGGGTGACATACATTGAGTAGGAGATCTAGATGATGCTCTTTATTAGCTCACCTGACTCAAAGGACCATGTCAGTTATTGTCATCACTTAGCGTCTGTCATCCCTTGTCTGTCATGCTTTTGTAAACTTTCATACTTGATATCTACTCTAAAAATCACATGACCAATTTAAGTCAAACTTGGCTAGAAATGTCCTTGTTTTGGTCCTATTTAAAAATTATGTTTGTCAACTTTCAAATATGGCCACTGTTACTAAAAATAGAAATATTATACTTACAACATCTCCTCTGAAACCACTTGGGCAATTTTAGTTATATTTGGCTTGAAGGGTCCTTGATTAATCCTTTTTCAAAACTGTGTAAGACAGTCTTGCCTTCCGGCAAGTATGCATTTGGTCGAAAGTCATTTGAAAATAATTGAATTCCAACTTTGGTAAATATTGTGCAAGACTCTCAGGCCTATAATTATTTTGGAAAAGTACCTAGCAACCATATAATTCTGGAGTCAGAACAATAACAATATCATAGAACAATTGGATTCAAAATATTTTAATTAAACTTTTGTAAATTTCCTGGCAAACTTTCAGTCCTATTATTTGTTGCAGTTACTGGCAAATTTGTCACACATTCATGTGCTAGAGGTTCTTGTATTATCATTGATAGGGTTTCTGGGGCCAAATGAAGTAGAGACAAGGTTTTAATTTTGTAAAGCAGCAGTTCCTGTAGTTGTATTTGGAATGAAGGATCCTTATGAAATTCAGATTCAGTTTTGATACAAATAAATACCCAGGGTGTTTGGGGTTAAGGCCTTGGATTAAACAAATTGACACAGACTGCAATGGAGAAAATGTCAAAAATGGCTCCCATTATTGTGATGTTGTGTCCTAATTTAAAAAAAGGCTGCAATGGGAAAAATGGAGGGAAAGCCTTCTGAAGAATCAGGCATGGAAATTTATTTGGCACCAAGGAGAATTGTGATCTGAAGATTATATTTTGCACCAATGACAAAGTGGGGCCCTAAGAATTGAAATTAAATAAATGTGGAGTCCAATGTGAAAAAAGTGATGGAAATGTAAATATACAGTGCATGAATCGTCAATGTGGTATGCAGATTCAAGTTTGCAAAAATGAAACCCATATGGCATTAAGGGTCTGCGTCTTTTGAGTCAAAGTTTTATTTCACATGATATTTGTGTGTAAGCTAGCGTTAGTCGCCCTTTGCCCATTGTCGTTAATTGTTAGCTCCCACGATCCAAAGGGTGGCATGAGATAATCCTATCACTTCGCCTATTTCCGAATTCGTGTCATATAGTTTTCATCGTCCGTATTTTTTCTCTCTTAAACCAACGGGCCCATCGAGAAACCACTTTGTAGTAATATAATGTTATATTGGATCACGATGGTCATATACAATTATTTTTTAAATCAGAAACCAGCACAGAAATAAGAGTTCCAATAGGGATAAAATTGATGTTTCAATATATATGGGAATAAATAATTTATTGTCCATCTGCTTTTTAACAGGTGTTTTTAATTAATTCTTTTAGGAAAATTTTAGTTTTCTGATATTTCATCCAGTTTTAATGCCTTTTTCAGAAAATGAGAGCATGTTTTTGTAGAATAGGGAGCTAAAAGGGGCCAAATTCCGAAATTTAGCATATTTTATTTATATATATAAATTAATATTTTTTATCTAATTTTGTCATGTTTGATGTGTTATTTTTTCATAATTGGTTGCTGAAAGGGCTTCTAGTCGATTTCTTCTGTCAGATATGATTTTCGAGTTAAATTTGATTGCAGTAAAACTGGTGCAATAGGAATCCCTAGTCGACTTGCTGCGATCGTATCATGCTGCGCCCGACGTGACAAAGTTTAATCTTAGAGTGTAATTTTGTTTTCGAAATATGGCTTAAGGTAGCTAGGGGTCTAACAATTGTGACAGAATTTGTTCATTTTATTTTTATCTGAAACATTCTTATATTATGAAAATTTCAAAAAATCTATTTACCGTAAATATGCGCAGAAACAAATCCCGGACCACCTTAAGCAAAGTTTTGGTGAGAACGTCTCAACATACAACGAATTCGGAAAGTTTTCACTAAGAAACAGAATTCTGAAGTCGTGGGCGAACTGTAATTTTTATCTACAGCGCATAGCACAAATTATAAAAAATCCCATATACCATACATTTTATTTTGGGTGCAGAGACATACATTTGTATAAACAATTGTTTTATATATCTCTGGAATAGGGTAAACAATTTAGGTACGAATCAAGAATTAATTGACAAAAATAAATTATACATAATTATATATGCTTGTACAATTACCACATCAGTACCAGTACCACTAGAAGAACTTGTTGATAGCACAACCTCTGTAGAAGTGTCTGTTCTAATCTAACGGGGATCGTGGACAAGATCGTGCCTATGAAATAAGTGTCTATTTGCTATAGGCTTACCACTAAAGCCTCGAGTTCCATTTTAGGACTCATGTGTACTTTTATTTTTATTTGTAGTAGAAATTATTCAAAATTATTAATATATATGTGTGCTTTTTTCGGATTTTCAATCGTTGCTTTGCAGACATTCACTGTTTCATTCGTTTAGTCATTTAGCTATTCAATACATTCTGAGCGACTTTCACAATTGTATTGCAGTACAGGTAAACTGCACTGTAAATTCACATAAAAAGCAAACAAGACTTTGTAGAAGTTTTAAAGATTTTAGGTCCCTTAGTAACATAATTTCTCTGAGTGGTATAATTTTTCCAGTTTTCAGATGTTCTACATTTTTGGTATTTATGAAAAAACCTTTTTTTTGCTTTTATGCTTTTTTCTGCATTTTTAGTCATAACCAGCTTTTTCTTTATTTGTATGTGCTTCTGCATGATTTCCTAGTGCTTATACCCCATTTTTTATTTTGCTTATTATTTATTGCCTAGCCTGCCGCATAAGTTTGTGTGCTTAGTCTTTTAAATGTTGTATGCTTAGTGTGTGCTATGTATGCTGGCATCTATTTCTGTAATGATTTCTGGTCCTATAACAGTTAGTGTATAGTCCGTTTGACCAGCCTAAAACAGGACTAAAAAATTAATTAAAAATCAACTTCAACTTATTGATTTTTTTCTTCACAAATTTACTTGTATATCATCTACCTACTCCGACAAATAATTTCAGAATTTTGACACTATCTTCCAAAAAGGGAGTTAGTATGCTTGTTGTTACCAACTTCCAGTGTAAACAATAACAACAACACCTGTGGTTTTATTTACAGTTCACTGTCATGTGATTACCTAATTTGAATATGTCACCAGAACCCAAGCATGCATGAGATGTTCATTTCACTTTCACTAAGTGACAATTTTGATTCGGCTTCAAAATAATCAAACACTTTTAGTATTAAATCCTGTTTTTCATCTGGGCGGCATGACTATCCTTTCTATATAAGTATTGGTAGAGTTCTAAATAAGGGCAGATAATTTTTAATTTGTAAATATTAATTTATGAAAAGACAAAAAAAAATGGTTTTTTTTTCTATCTTTATTTTATATTTAAAAAAAAATATATTAATTACTTGTTTTTTTATTATGCTTAAATAACAAACATAAAACTTGTTTTCATTTTCTAAAAGTATGCACAAAGCATGTAAAGCATGGGCTATTTACATTGTATATCTGGTCAATACACATAGGCTTACTTTATAACCATGTTCTTCGAGTTCAAATACTGGGTTTTAGAAAACACCAAAACAAAAGTGATTTTATTTAGAATTCAAAGAAAAAGATTTAAAATTCAAAGGCTTGCATTTATACTTTTTACTTTTAAATTTCTAAAATAATTTCCAATAAAATGTAAAAAGTTAAACTTTGGGTGAAAATCTTTGGGTTTGTTTATAGAATAACCTATTGTCACTTGAACGTGAAATGAACATCTCATGCATGCTTGGGTTCGGGTGACATATTCAAATTAGGTAATCGCATGACAGTGAAATGTAAATAAAACCACAGGTGTTGTTGTTATTGTTTACACTGGAAGTTGGTAACAACAAGCATACTAACTCCCTCTGCACATATCCACATTTGGTACAAATATTTAACATAGAGACCTAATGGGCAACTTTTTGGAAGATAGTGTCAAAATTCTGAAATTATTTGTCGGAGTAGGTAGATATATCACAAGTAAATTTGTGAAGAAAAAAATCAATAAGTTGAACTGTTGATTTTTAATTAATTTTTTAGTCCTGTTTTAGGCTGGCCAAATGGACTCTACAGAGAGGCACTTGCCACATGCACACTGACTGTGGAGGCCCAGAGATCAAAACATAGAAATGCATGCATCAAATCTTAGAAGGATATGTATTTGTAATGCATGACCTGTTGTTGTGCTATAGTTACATTTTATGTATGTGTATGCTATTGTCTTTGTCTTATGCATTGTATTATCTTTATGCTATGTGTAATAACTTGCAGGTTTTGTGTATGCTATATGTATATGCATGTGTAGTCGGTATAAATTATGTTATTTGTTAATGTATATAAACCCGACTTTAAATAAAGATTACTTACTTACTATTTGTTGTTTTGATAATGAACAACGAATGGTACTAAAGTAATAATTTTTTGATTAGAAAACGGAAAATTTGAGTTTTCTCGAAAACAATACATTTTTTTAAAACACAGTAAACGAGAGTTTTGTGCAGAATTTTACTACCATTTTTAAAATATGCATTTCATCTAACAATAACCTTTCATTATTGCTGCACTCATCTGAAATTTGACATTTTCCCCGATTTTTACCGCCAAAATAGAGGTGGGAGTAAACTAACTAGAGGTAGCAGCCAGGTAAATCTTACCTTGATAGAGACAGAGACACGTGTACAGGCATATTTTGACACTCCATTTTTAAACTTTAAAATCTTTCTAAAAGTTCACATAAAATTTCTTCATAAACCTATTTTTTGACATCTTAACATATATATAAACATCGCAAGAATGGGTAAAACAAAGGACTTATCAAAAGATTGTAAAAACATTGTGTTAAATCTATTCAAGTTTTTTCAGCTTGAGAAGGCCAGGGGAAGACCATTTTATTCCCCAGATAATTTGATTAAAAGAACATGCAAGGCTGCTGGCATATCTTACAGTTCTGTGTATAGAGTTGTAAACGGTAAAAGTCCTCCTGAATCCAACAGACCGAAAGAAAGAAAGAAAACTCTTGATGATTTTGACCGTTGCGTTATTAAACGGACCGTTCATAGCATGTACAACAGGAAAATTGCCCCAACAGTCTCAAAAATTAAGAAAGAAATTGAAGATACAATTAAAATCTCGAAATCAACGCTTACTTTAACTTTATTAGATCTTGGTTATAAGTACAAAAAACCGGCGATAATAGGAGGCTTTTATATGATCAGAGGTCAGTAATAAATGATCGGTGTAATTACCTCCGAAAAATCAGGAAGTTTCGAGAGGATGGGTATGAAATTGTATATTTGGATGAGACCTGGGTTAATCAGAATCATGCCACTGACTACATGTGGTTACCAGTTGATGGTTCTGATGCCCCAAAGATCCCTTCAGGAAAAGGTAAAAGGTTGATAGTTTTGCACGCTGGTAATCGTGAGGAGGGTTTGATTGATAGGTGTGATTTGGTTTTTCTTGCCAAAGCTAAAGATGGGGATTATCACCAAGAAATGAACATCTTTCTAAACTGGTTCGAAAATCAGCTTATGCCAGCATTAAAAAGCCCAAGTGTTATCGTTTTAGATAATGCCAGTTATCACAACATCAAGACTGAAGAAACTGTTGTGCCAAACTTTAATCAGAGAAAAGCTGTCTTACAAGATTATCTTTCAAAACACAACATTCCTTTTCAGCCCCTTGAAACTAAAAAACAACTTTATGAAAAAATCAAATTTAAGAAACTCCTTTCCGTTTTTAAAACTGATAAAATTGCCAACCTACACGGTCACGAAGTTCTAAGAACCCCTGTTCGCCATTGCGAATTGAACCCCATAGAACTTATTTGGGCACAGGTTAAAGGGTTTGTTGCAGAAAACAATACAACTTTTCGTTTGAAGGATGTGAAAGAACTTGTTTATGGGGGGTTTGGCAGAATTACAAAGGAAGTTTGGGCGAAGGCAGAAGACCATGTATTAAAAATAGAAAAGGAGTATGGGAAAGAGAATTGCATTGATAGGAGTGAGATCCCCCCTATAATAATTGATTTTGATGACGACGAGTCCAGCGACGAGGAAAGCTGAATCCAGTCCAACATGATTACATATTGAACGGGTATACCGGTTGTAAATGACAGATTGTACATAACGTTTTTACCTATAAAATTTTATTCATATCCAATAATTGTGTACTCTATGTCTTTTATTAGCAGAAAAGACCGTTCTTTTTCGAATTATATCCGAAAGATTGAAATAGCTTGGTCAAATTAAAAATCAGTAATTATGGAAATTTATGATTTCAAGTTTTTTTTCAAAATTTTCGAGGTAAATCTCAGGTAAGCATGTGTATAAATGTCACGTAGTCAAATGCATTAACCATGAAGGGAACAATAGCCTTCTCCGGCACTTCGACGAGAGATAATAGACCAGCTGCGGGACCACCGTCGTTCCTATTGTTATATGGGATTACGTCCACGGTGAGTTGGCTGTCACATTTAACGAGCAAACTTGGCCTATTTTGAAGAACTTAGCCTGAAATAAGGACCAAAATAACGCCAAAAATTGGTAATTTTTCAGATGAGCAGGGCCTTCAGAATAATTTCAACCGTAAATATTTATACAATTCCAAAATGGTAGTAAAATTCCTGACAAAACTCTCGTTGGATGCGTTAAAAAAAAATCTACGCTTTACGAAATATTTAGATTTTTCCGTTTTCTAATCAAAAAATTATTACTTTAACGCACTTGGATATTGATCTTGATTCAACCTACAATGTCATTAATGTTGACCCGGCAATGACCATTTAAACAACTATTAAAGAACCAATATTGAATAATAAACCAACCAATCTAGTAATTAAAAATTATGAATGGATTAGTATGGATTTATCTGTTGTATAAGTTAAAGTTTATTATAATTATTCAGCTATTTCATATATTTTGACTAGACCTGCTATTTTTTATAAAGTTGAGTATTTAGAACTTAATTTAGAAAACACAATAAGTGAATTATTAGGAACAAACTATTGTATTACGTCATAAAGTGAACATAACACCGACAACTGAACTAATAAGACTACCATGTACAGTAATTATTATGTTTAAAAATTGCGTATAAAGTATTGAAAAAAGAAAATTATGCCGTGATGATCCTGCACCAATAAAACTGACCTCCACGATATAACTGAAATATTGTTGAAAGTGGCGTTAAACACCAAAACGCCCTACAGTGATGATCGATAAACCATATGAATATCCATCTCTCGTCTTCCTTCAACACCAACACTACAAATACTAGTATAAGAAAATGGCCACCTGGCTACTTGATATTACCGACTGTCAATATTATGCAATGTCTATTTTTCGAGTGGTCCAATTTTCTACGGGTTGTACATTTGTTGTATTTGTCTGTAGATACAACCTTTGGTATGGTAAAGAATCAAAACATAATCTTTTGATAACTTACACAACAAATGGTGAGAATCAGTTCAATCTAATTAAAATTGTATCTCCGCACTTGTTCCCTATTTTATATCGGTTACGCGGCGACTACAAAACAACCGATAAAAAACAGGGAGCAAGTGCGAAGATCTATTTTCAATTAGATTAGAATTAGTTGTGATTCTCATTAATTATAAATTTATTTCTCATTTCATCATTTTTGAAATTCTAAAATTGTGGTGAAACTCTTCAACACTTAATTGCCATATTCTAAATTGAATGATCGATTGAAACAACCAATGCATCTCTCTCGAAAAAAAAAAGTACACGCAGACTATGGCTTTTATAGAAAATATGTACTGTAGCGAAACTTGGGCTTTATTATCAACTTAATTGCAGTGAAACGAATTATTGGATATATGTACAGCTTCTACTAAATGCTGGCAAGTTGAAGATTATGTGAAATGTTGTACATGACGATTGGAAAAGGTTAAACTATATACAAGTTCATTAATTAGCAGCCTTAAATGTTTCAATCGAACGACTTGTAACTATGGACTGTGACAGCCGATTGCAGTCAGATATAGTACGAGGGAAAAAGAGTTTTGTTTCAGTTGAATCTTACAATAGGGATAATGAAAGGCGAGGAATGTATGTGTCGTGATTGTCTCAAGGATGGCTGAAATCTGTCTTTTTTCGAAATGGCTACTTTTTCGTTTATTTTATAAGTCAAGCATCTTTACGCCCATTTTCAAGACTGCGCCAGTTCAAGTATTGTAACATGTCACCAACACTTTATGTGTAGCCCTGTCTGTTGGTGACAAACCTGGCAGCCCTGCAACTGTGTTGGATCATTTCGATTTGATAATAGAATCCCTGCCAGAACAAGCATAATCATGTGATGGTCTAGTTAGAGATTTATAGGCTTATATCTACTTCGCCTGTTTATGACTTTTTCGACTGATTTAGGATCTGTTCCAACAGTGTGCTATTTTGTGTTTTTCATAAGGAGGGGGGGGGGGGGGGGGGGGGGGGGGGCAGGGTATTATATGGAAAGCCTGACCGACCGTAAGCGATAATTGATAATGTGTTTGGAGAATGCCAAGCTAAAGATAAAGATAAAGACTTTTTTGTACATTTAGAAAAAGAGCAGGTGCATTGTAGCCGCTACAAAAAGATTAAATTGTTCTTCCCTGCCCAGCTCTCCATATCTGTCAGTGGTAGTCAAAAGTCGCTGACGCGGTTAACACATCCCTTCTCTCATTTCTATATAATTTCTATATTTTATTGAACTTGTTCTTGTCCTGAATATGTCTGAAATACTGCTCGCTGGAAGCTCAGCAATAATCAATCAATCAATCAATCAATCAATCAATCAATCAATCAATCAATCAATCAATCAATCAACCAATCAATCAATCAATCAATCAATCAATCAATCAATCAATCAACATACCCATGATCCAAACCAATATCTGAATTAAAATATGTCCTTTTATTTTGCTGTTTTATTATTTAGGTTTATTTTATCTTGCTGTTTTGTTATTTAGGTTTATTTTATCTTGTTGTTTTGTTATTTATGTTTATTTGATCTTGCTGTTTTGTTATTTATGTTTATTTGATCTTGCTGTTTTGTTATTTATGTTTATTTGATCTTGCTGTTTTGTTATTTAGGTTTATTTGATCTTGCTGTTTTGTTATTTAGGTTTATTTGATCTTGCTGTTTTGTTATTTATGTTTATTTTATCTTGCTGTTTTGTTATTTATGTTTATTTGATCTTGCTGTTTTGTTATTTAGGTTTATTTGATCTTGCTGTTTTGTTATTTAGATTTATTTGATCTTGCTGTTTTGTTATTTATGTTTATTTTATCTTGCTGTTTTGTTATTTAGATTTATTTTATCTTGCTGTTTTGTTATTTAGGTTTATTTGTAGAAGAATTGTTCAGAGTTGTATGTGTGATTTCCTTGCTTTGTAAACATTTATAATTCATCCCTTTGTTTTTCTCCTTGCATGCGTGTCCTTGTGTTACTATGGAGAACGAACGGTAAAAAATGCAATAACTAACGTTGTGTGTGTGAAGTATTTTACCTGACCGATGCTTAAACTATTTGTATATTGTGACATCAACTGTCACAATTACGGACATTTCGGTCCTTGTAAAATTTTTGGTCCTTTGTTTTGTTTTCAAATCTTGATTTTTGTGTTATCTGAAAATCACCCCCTACTTCAGTTCAAGTTTGAAAGTTCATGATATGAAACATTCACGTGAACCTAGTAAAAGCCATAATGGAAAATTTAATTTATCAACAAAACATGACAAAATTCTGAACTTTCTAGCTTGTTTTCTGATGTAATATTCCATTTAAACTTAATTATCTGATAGATTTGTTTTATTACAACTATATACTCATTTAGAACTGGGCTTTTACAACTTTGTAAGCAGCCATTTCCATATTTATTTTTGTTCCAATAATTGCATACAATTATTATTGATCATACACTATTAGCGTGAATCACGACATTACAATAAACGTGTGACGTACTATGTCATGGTTCAGTGTGTTTCTAAGCAGATTAACTAGGTTCATTATGATAATAATTAAATATCGACAATATAAAGCAAAATCATTTTAAATGAAGCTGACCGCCACGATATAAGTGAAATATTGTTGAAGGTGGCGTTAAACACTATAAACCATTTTAAATATTGTTTGTCAATCAAAGACGAAAGACGAAAATGTTGTGTATGCATATACTAGTACTTGGACTACTTTCATCTGTGTATTTAACTTCAGGACAGACTTTAACTGATACGAAACAACTCTATTCAGACGTATTCGCAAATTTGCAAAAAAATGTGATACCAAGTTTAGATCAATCCAAACCTTTGGATATTTCCCTGAGATTCTATCTCGTTACCATTTCCAGATTTGTAGAAGCTGAGGAAACTATTGTCGTTGTAGGAGCAGTAGAAATGATTTGGACGGATGGGGGAATATCATGGAATCCGGCTTCTTATGGAAATAAACAATCCATTCCTTTATCAAACAATAACATCTGGACGCCATCCTTAACACTTCTGAACTCGGTGGATACTTTAGCACCTATTGATGGGGATACTAAATTCAATGTTAACATTATGAGTAACGGAACTATATCTTCGATTGTAGGTGGCGTCTTATCTGCTAAATGTACTACTGATATCTCAAAATTTCCATTTGATTCCCAAACGTGCATATTAGATTTTACAACGTGGAACATTTTTTCATCTGATATAACATTATCTCTTGTACCAGATTCACCAGTTGATTTAGGTTTTTATGGAAGAAACCCGGATTGGGCTTTGCAATCATGCAGTGCTCGCGCTAGTACATTAGGTAGTTACCCAGAATATAAAGTCACACTAACGATCAAGCGAGAGCCCTTGTATTATAGTATGATGGTAGTGTGTCCAACAATTTTATTTGGCTTGCTCAATCCACTAGTTTTTCTTCTACCTGTGGAGTCGGGAGAACGCATTGGACTTTCTATGACTATCTTGCTTTCATATGCAATATTTCTCACTTTAGTTTCAGATGTTATTCCTGCTACGTCAAATCCGATGTGCTTGATGGTAATTCTAATGATCGCTACAATTATTGTAAGCGGCATCATCGTTTTTCTAGCTATCGAAAATTCAGCGCTTTACCATAGGGACGAATCACGGAAAAAGAATATTTTATGGAAGTTTATTGGTGCCCGCCTTCCTTGGAGTAAACATCGTGATACAATAACACTTCTCTTAAAAGACCAGAGTACGGTTTCATGTTCATCCTGGACAGAACTGGACATTTCTTGGAAAGATGTAGCTGATGGGTTAGACATTTTGTGCCTGATTGTATCATATGGCAGTATTATAATTATAACTGCGGTATACTTTATATATATAAATTAAACATTGTTTGTTGCGTTAATTTGTTTATAGTACAAGGTATTAATATGCACTTTCAGTATTATTTCAGTAAATAATTTTGTAACATTCATTATTATTATGAGAGTGAACCGGTATATACATGGAGAAAATCACAGATCTAAGATTCCAGACACTGACAGACTTTATATAACATGTAATTGTTTCGAGACTGCCAGACACTGCCAAACTTTATATAACATGCAATTGTTTCCAGTACGTCCCAAGACAAGGGCGAGGATTTTTAAGGTCATTATTCAGGTAAAAGTAAAATACCGTTGGAGGTAGGGGTCGTAGTGGTCGTGATCATATGGTAGTTGGATTTACAACTACCTGTGCAATCAGTGCCCATCACCGCCAAAGTTGTGAATTCGAACCCCGATTATGGCGAGGTGAACTCAATACAACATTATGTGATAACGTTTGTCAGTAACTTGCGACAGGTCGGTGGTTTTTTCTCCGGGTACTCCGGTTTCCTCCACCAATGAAACTAACCTCCACGAAAAACTGAAATATTGTTGAAAGTGGAGTTAAACACCATAAACCAAACCTTTAGAGGTATCGGTACAAATTGATACTGAATCATTTTTTTTATGATATGATCATCAAAGAAAGATAACTCGAAGACATCAATCAAACACTGTACAAAAATGAAAAACAAAGGGAAAAAAACAAACAAACAAAAAAAGAAGAGAAAAAGAAAAAAAAATGTGTCAGAAACTACTTTGCAATGAATTGGAATGACATTAGAAATCTTTCTTTGCAGGATTCCAAATAGATAATTCCCAAAATTTCGGTTCAATCAATAGAGGCTCGAAGAAAAGTTTTCTTATTAGAAAGGGAGAAGGGAGGATACTTTTTTTTTAATCAAAATCGAAAATCGGTTCCCCATCTTTATTCTTGGTCGAAAAATGACCAAGAGTTCGTGTGTTCTATTTAATTAATGCCTTTAATTAGTTTTATTACCGGTCTCATGTCTGTCATCGTCAGAAAAACCTTTTGAAACTTTCGAAGTGGAGTTGAGAACAGCTTGGTATCACAGGCGCATGGGGCATGGATTTCGTTTCCTCCTCCCCCCTTTTTTCAAAATTTTCATATAAATCATTCCTTTTTCAAAATTTTCATAATCATTCGTTTTTCTTCATTTGACAATATCAGTAGACGTCATACATCATGAATAATACGTGTATTCTGTGTCCACAGATTTTCGACTGATACAGTATAAAAGGGTAATAAAAAAATTACTGAACTCCGAAGCAACTCAATTTTCATATTTCACGCCATATTGCTCACCTCGGTTGGGAAACACCAGTGTATTTTACACTTTTTACCTTGTCTACATATGGCACTGTCGTATCAAACTGTTTCTAAGACACTTACCTAATTGCCCATGTTGGAATTTCAGTCGGTACGTCGATCTTTTCCAAGAAATCTCACCAAGAATAGCGAAGCAGCTTCGTTTTTAGGTCAAACTACATCATATTAGACGGAAGTGCAAGAACGATAACCCTGGGTTTTTTACGAATGGATTACCTGCAATGAAAAACCCAGATGCGCTCCGAATATTTTTCCCGGAATTTTTTGGCGGGAAATATAAACCGCTGAAAAAACATAACAGCAGACGGATTATTTCGTAAAAATGGCACAACGACCATCTGAATATGGAAACATTGAAATAATTTTATGGTAAAAAACTGTTAACACATACAAAGAATTTCTCTGAGAGAAATTCAAACTGAGAAATAGATATGATTGAATGGTTTGAACTGAAGTAAATATTTCAATGAAAAAGAAATATTCAGCTTGCCTATACTTCAAATTATTAAAATCATACCCAAACAAATACATATACAGCTCATAAAATAAAAAAAGAAAAAAGAAAAAAAAACAAAGGAAGAAGAAGCTGAGAACAGCTATAGAATGGGACTATGGCATTTTACCCCCTTCCAGTGCCTTTCAGTGACATGAAATGAAAAAGAAATAGCCCCCTCAGTTAAATGGTTCCTCCGGCTCCCTTACACATTTTTATCAGTTGGGAGCCCATTTATTGAGGAAGGGGGTAAAATGCCATAGTCCCATTCTATAGCTGTTCTCAGCTTCTTCTTCCTTTGTTTTTTTTATTTTTTTTTTATGAGCTGTATACGTATTTGTTTGGGTATGATTTTAACAATTTAAAGTAGAGGCAAGCTGAATATTTCTTTTTCATTGAAATTTTTACTTCAGTTCTAACCATTCAATCATATCTATTTCTCAGTTTGAATTTCTCTCAGAGAAATTCTTTGTATGTATTAACAGTTTTCTACCATGAAATTATTTCAATGTTTCCATATTCAGATGGTCGTTGTGCCATTTTTACGAAATAATCCGTCTGCTGTTATGTTTTTTCAGCGGTTTATGCTTCCCGCCAATAAATTCCGGGGACATTATTCGGAGCGCATCTGGGTTTTTCATTGCAGGTAATCCATTCGTAAAAAACCCAGGGTTATCGTTCTTGCACTTCCGTCTAATATGATGTAGTTTGACCTAGAAACGAAGCTGCTTTGCTATTCTCGGTGAGATTTCTTGGAAAAGATCGACGTACCGACTGAAATTTCAACATGGGCAATTAGGTAAGTGTCTTAGAAACAGTTTGATACGACAGTGCCATATGTAGACAAGGTAAAAAGTGTAAAATACACTGGTGTTTCCCAACCGAGGTGAGCGATATGGCGCGAAATATGAAAATTGAGTTGCTTACCTTCTCTCTTATACTGTATCAGTCGAAAATCTGTGGACACATAATACACGTATTATTCATGATGTATGACGTCTACTGATATTGTCAAATGAAGAAAAACGAATGATTATGAAAATTTTGAAAAAGGAATGATTTATATGAAAATTTTGAAAAAGGGGGTAGTAGACAAAAGGGGGAGGAGGAAACGAAATCCATGCCCCATGCGCCTGTGCTTGGTATGCTTACTTCCGGTTTCTGTGGGTTGTAAAGGTATTTTCACTGGTTGATAGAAAATAGAAATTATTTTGGTCATAAATGGAAACAAAGTTGAGGAAATCATAGAAATGAGCAAAATCCTACGCCAGATATACACAAGTTAAGGGTAATCATGTTGTTTTATTGTGATTTATGATACCATTACCGAGAAGGCACGATAGACACTAAATCACTGAATATCAGAAAATGGGGGGAAGGTCAGTATTGCTTGTAAATGTATTCGATTGACAGTTTGTATCAAGTATTATACTGTAATTAGAACGTTTACTGACTATATTGGTGTAGGCTAAAATTTGCTTTATACCTATATCTAGGCCTCCAATAGAAGTATAAGGTCTCCTGGTTTCTGTGGCCAGGAACAATGGTCACTGTTCGAAAACGGGCCGTACTAAAGACACTATAGCAATTAAAAACCAACATGTCCATTTATTTGCCTTTTTGTGTGTAAATTTATCTCTTGTTTATTGTTGGTAGTTGCTTGGTTTTGTTGTAGATTCGATTTCCCCATTGATAATTGCTTTGCCAGTTGTTTTATTATTTTTTTGTTGATTCACTTCTCCCATTGATAATTGCTTTGCCAGTTGTTTTATTATTGTTTTGTTGATTCACTTTGCCCATTGATAATTGCTTTGCCAGTTGTTTTATTATTTTTTTGCTGATTCACTTCTCCCATTGATAATTGCCGTTGGCAGTTGTTTTATTATTTGTTTGCTGATTCACTTCTCCCATTGATAATTGCCGTTGGCAGTTGTTTTATTATTTGTTTGCTGATTCACTTCTCCCATTGATAATTGCTTTGCCAGTTGTTTTATTATTTTTTTGCTGATTCACTTTTCCCATTGATAATTGCTTTGCCAGATGTTTTATTATTTTTTTGTTGATTCACTTCTCCCATTGATAATTGCTTTGCCAGTTGTTTTATTATTTTTTGGCTGATTCACTTCTCCCATTGATAATTGCTTTGCCAGTTATTTAAAAAAAAAATTGTTGATTCACTTCTCCCATTGATAATTGCTTTGCCAGTTGTTTTATTATATGTTTGCTGATTCACTTCTCCCATTGATAATTGCTTTGCCAGTTGTTTTATTATTGTTTTGCTGATTCACTTCTCCCATTGATAATTGCTTTGCCAGTTGTTTTATTATTTTTTTTGTTGATTCACTTTGGCCATTGATAATTGATTTGCCAGTTGTTTTATTATTTTTTTGTTGATTCACTTTGCCCATTGATAATTGTCGTTGGCAGTTGTTTTATTAATTTTTTGTTGATTCACTTTGCCCATTGATAATTGCCGTTGGCAGTTGTTTTATCATTTTTTTTGTTGATTCACTTTGCCCATTGATAATTGCAGTTGTTGTTGTTTTTTTCTGTTGTAGATTCACAAATGAAACAAAATATTCACAAATGACCAGTCTTTTCACAAATAAAACATCACATTCATTAGAAAATACACCTTTTTTATCAAATAAAACAACGAAAATGCAAAACTCAAATTACAGATGCATCGTAGAAGGTATTATGTAATGATTTGACAGAGGGTGCTATTTATTAGTGGCGGTAACATCATGGTGGAAACGAGTGAGTGATTGTTGTTTAACACCAACTCAGCAATTTTTCAGGTATATCATGGCGAGAACAAGTTAATTTTCAATGAGATGATGATGAGGTCCACTTTGTTCTAGACCAACATGCCGAGTTGGATTTTTATAGTGCTAGCTCTCTGAAACAAAAGTCCGCGGATAGATATGTCGCTCAACTTGGACACATTGTTTTGATTCCGAGCCAACCAGTCTTTGCTCCCACTCCTTAATGTTGCGTGCCCAGCGAAGAAGCAATAAATACCAATTTTATAGTCGAACCACGATCTAACGCACTCGAGACGAGCACGCTAACCAATACACCACCGATGCAGTGATAGCAACGAAGCTGATAGATCAACAAGTTTATCGTGTCCTACATTGTAGTAATTTAGACTTCTATATCATGAACTATCAACTGTCATTAACTGAGTTGCACTTTTAATGAGATTAAGTACATTATGTAAATCCACCCTTTAACCAACTTAAAATTTATTATTAAATCACCGTCATGATCACCGATCAGGCATTCTAAGGTCACTTGAATAACAGCCTGAATATTAAGAATATCAAGGAAGGCTGATTACATAGAATTATATATGTGACTATATTGCTTCACACTGTAAAACAAATATAGCGTATTAATTGTCTTTATTCTGCGTGTTCTGTAATTAATTCACTTTCTGGTGTTCCGAACGCACCAGTGTCTAATCCCATTGACGGTATTCCGAAAGCTTCTGTGTCGTACTCCTCATCAGGAGCACCATAGACGTTATCATCCAAACCTTGATCTGGAATGCCAGTATATATTGGCTATGGACCAGTATCAAGAATTGGGACGCCTGGCCCGGGGGATGCAGGAGCAATACAGAAAATATATCATGCTAACTGTACAATTCCTCCACCAATTAAAGCTCCGATCAACCCGCCGATGAAACCTACAATTATGCTACCCAATACGGGCACAATGGTGCCAATTGCTGCTTCTATTTTGGCTCCGATAACTGCTCAAAGTTCACCTCCAGTAATTTATCCAAGAGCAATTTGTGTTGACTCTCCGAATGAACGTTTATCATCTATTATTGATACAGTAAAATAAATCACGTGGCTATCCCAATAGCTGCAGCGCCCGCTTGAACTTTGTTCATTCTAACCCATCGGAGTACTGAGTTTTTATTAACATATGAATGCGGATCAATTTTTGCAATACTCACCATATGCTCGTTAAAGACCCAGATTCAGCTTATTGGATTGGTCAGGAATGCGTTTCTTGTTGTATATATTATGGTACGTACCGTCTTTTGGTTGTGCATTCCTGGACCTCTTCTGTAGAATAGATTTTTCTCTAATATTTTTATAACTTTTTTTATCGACAGTAAATTCAGCTACTACTTCCGGAACCTCAACAGAGGCATTATGAAATTCTCGTGAGTGCTGCATCGATTCGGTTAACCATTTCTCGCCTACTACTTTACCTTTTTTCTTGGGGTTGCTTTTTGGACAGGGCATTTTTGTGAATCCTTAGCAAGTTTGAATTCCTGCTCGTTTATTTTCGTAAATACGTACGTACTATTATTTGGGGAAAGTAACAGCAGTTGCCTCCCCTGAAGAACCAAGAAGACCGAATTTTTCATGAATCTTTTTCTTATCAGCCTCATTATCACATTCAATGTCAAACCTTTTTTTTCCCGTCTTTCGATTCGTCGCCTCCACATATGATACACGTAACGCCATGAAGATATATAAAGTGTTATGGTTCCTCTAAATGTTTTCAATATCTGAAAATAGGGGTGTTCATTTATTATAACAGATATGACAACCAACAACATTTATAAAATGAGAGATAAATGCATTTAGAGACGAAGTCGAGTCAGCCATGAAGTAGAAGGAGTATAATTGAAAAAAAACCAATATAAACGTAGATATCACATTTAGTGCGCATGACCCGTTTCTGGAATAACTTTCATCAGGTACGCTCAACATCGAAAGATTGGAAAGGCAAATAATTTAAAGTTTTGGGAGTCTAAAACAGGATTGCTAAAATGTGCCTTTACTTCTATAAAGCCCTAGAAATTACGTGCTTACCGGTAAATATGGAGTTATATTTGTAATTTTCTAAAATTGTTACAAATTCACACGCATATATTCAAAAAACTCTCACGAGGATGCCATCATCTTTACATTTTGCAATACATCATCGAGAAAATAATTTCAACTTCTGGATCTTCTGCTAGACTTGACTTTACAATTAAGATTTTAACGCAAAGTTTTTGCGATTTCGGTCATTTTTTCACCTGTCAATATTTGTTTGCAAGAAACATATCAAAAACATAACTAACACCAATTTGACCGTTTTGAAAATATAAAATCAACATTTTTTCGATTTATATTGTGACAACATTACGTCATCAATACAATATATTGAGTGATTGTTTTTTATCGCCAACTCAGCAATTTTTCAGCTATATCATGACGAAAACAAGTTGCAGTTAGATATGGCGATGATGATGTCCACTTTGTACCAGACTAACACGCTTATTAGGATTTTTATAGTGCTAGCTCACTGAAACTCCTGATGCGGGTAATCATGTCGCTCCAATCAGGCACATTATTCTGATTCATAGCTAAACAGCCTTTCTTCTTACTCCATGATACTGCGTGCTTAGTTAAGAAATAGCAAATACTAAATTTATAGTATTTGATTTGACCAGACGGTCAGCACAATGCATCACATGTCGCTAGGCTGGTCCACTGGTATCCTGCAATGAGTGTCATGATAAATTTTGATGTCATACTCAAAAAAACACGCATAATGTATCACTATGATAAAATACTTGGGGGCGTTTCCGCTCATGTTGAAAAATGTGCATACTCTTTTCTCATTAGTTTTCATAAGGGAGTAATCTAAATGTATGTTGTATTCATTTTGTATTTTATTGTTAGCTATATTCTTGTAGGGGCCCGGGTGGCTCAATGAGTTAGGTCGTTGGATCTAACAACTCATACAAGCCTATCACCAATACGACGTGGGTTCGCGCCCAGCTTTATAGATCACAAAAAGGGTGCACTCAACTCGCAGCCGCAAGTGATAACGTTTACCTGTTGCTTGCCCGTGGTCGGTGGTTCTCTCCATGTACTCCGGCTTCCTCCACCACTAAAACTGATCTCCATGATATAGCTGAAATATTGTTAAAAGCGGCGTTAAACACCAAAATTTTTTTATATTCTTGTATATCAATCTAATTAAAATTAGACCTAGAATTCCTCCCGCCCTTTTCTGATATGTCACGCATCAGAAAAAAGGGGAGGTGCAGTCACGATCTAATTTCAATTAGATTGCTTGTATGTGTAAATCATTAACTGTACCTCAAGTAGGTAATTTAATGGAAATAAAACATTCTTCTATACTATCTACTTTTTATATGGGATATTATTTTCAAATGTGTTGGTCCATTATTAAAAAAGTTACCCAGTAGGCCTCTATGTTAATTATATTTTCTGAAGTGTAATAATCTACATATATCCCCGTATGACAATAAGTCGGTCAGTCATTGGATAATGTCTGATTATTTTTTTCATGTTTGGAAAGTAAACATTTTTATCTTTTTAATTATGTTCCTCCACTATTCTTGCTCACATGTGTAAAGTTCCATAGAAAAAAGATCGAAAATAATAACACACTGACCCATATTTGTTTACTACCCTTTTTCCAAATGGTGTCCTATTACGTCACATAAGGCCGGTCAAGGGTCAATAAATCACATGATTTTATCATAGGCCAACCAAACTTAAAAAGTAAACCGAATTAAGAAAGTATCGTATTTTAGCTTTTTCTGTGTAATTGTTTTGTCTGAAAAATTTGAAAAGATGTTTTTTTTTCTAAATACATGTAGTTTGAAATTGAAGTATTAAAAATTAATTATTTGATACAAACATTGAACTTGCTTACCCATATAATAAAATATTTAATCCAGTAAATTTTGTGTTTTTATTTTTGTCAATGCAATATATTAGACTGACTACATACTGCCATATTTTTGTAAAACAATTAATGACTGATTTCTGTTTATTTCAATCACATTTATTATCACAGAGTAGTAACAATACAGTTTTGTTGATGCTATTTGTAATAATGACAGGTTTTTTTCCTTCAGATAATCTCATTTTTCTGTTTGGTTTAATTTAATTCTCTGTTCAATTTACGTTATAAATTTTGATTATTGCTGTTAAATTAATTCTTTTTCTATCTTCTCTGTGAATATCATTTCACTATCCCAAGAAGTAAGGGGTATATTTGCTATTAAAGCAGTAGTGGAAATGCAAAATAATCTGCCATTTTGTTACTAATGGAGAGCGCTTGTATGTATTTACCCGATAAAATCAGCCATTTTCTAGAAAATGGTGGAATCTGAATGACCAATCATTATATTTTCAAAGTATTTTAAAATACAATTTGCTTGGCCTACATTCCAGAAATGGTCATGAACTGTGATGACGATTACATCAACAAACCAGAAAGGTAAAAATGCGTGGGAAATACCATCGCTTAAGACATATTTAACATGCATAATGATCAGGAAAAAAAGACATTAGTACAAATGATATTTTTTACTTGCATGGAAATTATTCAATTCAATCTTATCTGTTTTAATCTCATCTTGTAATTTTGAAGTTTAAAAGAATTCCCTCTGTGTTTATGTACGCTGTGAATATACAGAATGACGTCATTGGTCTCGTGCTGCGTGAGCATTGTAAATCAAAACAAAAGACCGACTTTATTGCATAACTGAGCAGATGTCACGACACGATACATCTAGAAAAAAAACATTGATTTGAAAACTGGATTTTTAGGAATTTTTTTCTGGACATTTATAGAAGTCAAACGGACTATACCATACAATCACGGCCATTACGACACCCTAGGATAAATAAGTTTTCACTATATTGTAAGAAAACTTGTTTTATAATAGTAATCACATATTAGTTTATCGATCTTTAATGGGTTTCCACGGAGGACATTTTACAAACAAACGAGAAAGAGAAGAAATAATACATATATAGCTATGCCAAAATTAGGACATACAGTAAGCACAGCAATCCATTGAGATATTTTGAATGACACACCTCGAGGATTATGAAAAGGAAGTTTAAAACAGTGGTGGACAACTATTCCACCAATATCTCAGTATAAAAAAAACCCAACAATCACCTCTCACCTCAAATCATTGATCATGACATATATCATTATGGAAATCCAGGTTCTGTTTTGGGACATGTAAAAAATGTGGCGGGGTTTAACCGGCTAATGGGATCCCAATCCTCCCCTCTTCATAATTGGATCTCCAACTGCAATATAGTTAATATAAGCAAGCGATAAACATATACACATAGTATTGATATTGTATATAAATGTGCTATCATGTATCTTATATATATTAAATAAACATGAATAAAAGAATAGAGAACACATAAGAATTGTTTTGTCTTGTCCATAAATTGACTGGACGTTGACTTTGAAAATTGGAATAAAGCCAACACACACGAGGGTATGCTATTTTAAGACATACAATCATACCTGTCTTATATATGTGACCTTCCAATGGAACATTAAAATATGGTCACACAATACAAGTTATTGCTCAATAGAGGTGGCCAGTAAAGCAGTTTTGACCATTATGACATGTTCACATTCACTGTTTAATTTTCTACGAAGTTGTTTGGACATATCTTACTGTCTTATTTTTATTCGTGTTGTTCCATACAACCAGATAATGATTAAGTAATGATATGGCTACATAAACTAATTATACTAAATATTTAGCCATTTACAACACTCGGAAGCTTGGTAAATTTAATATAAGTCACTATGCAGGTTAACTTCTAATTTGACAAAAATATTTAATCTGATGATATCACAAATCGTATCACAGACAAACATAATGTATCTTGCATCTTTTAAAGAGAATAGAATAAAAATGTTACTTAATTTTATCCAAATACAAATTTCTCAATGAAGGAAGCCGCGTCTATAATCTCATTTCTATCAATTGCATTATATTTTGTATATATATACACGATCGTTTATAACGCTCCTAAAAAAACCTACACATTAATCGTCTGCTTTTTTATTTGCCAGATAGTTCCATACTTGGCTCTGTAAATATTGATCCGTCCACTATTGTCTTTCTTAACAATAAAACTGCGATCAGAATTATTTTGCAAACTAGCCACCGATGTAGTCACGAATCCGTTTCCTTGTGATTCCTCTGGAAACACAGATAATGTCACTGTTCCATGTATGGTTGGTATACAGCAGTGGTTACCATCTTCTATTATCTGACTTGTGTTTCTGTTGTTGTTGTCAGTCAGGACGACCTTTATTGTCTGATCCGTGCCATTAGCCACGTGACTGTTATGCTGTTGACTCATCTCTCTACAATAATACAAACATTCAAAAATTTTAGAAAACTGGCATGATGCCAACACCAGGAAGGGTATATTTCATCTTATTAGACATAGGATCTAATAGAACGAGTGTGAGAGTGACACCTTAGAACATCATCAAGTAAAAGAGTACATGTTAAGATGTGTGGAATTTATTATGCTTAGCAAGATTTAACTGAAGTTTTTAACATTGTTAATATACAAAAATAAAAATAAAACATTATAATTCCTGAATTTGAACTAATGTCTGGGTGTCTGCGACGTTATGAAAACAATCGTTAGAATTTAGTAAATACATTCCATGTCTGTCAATATTCCCACAGGAATTTCCCTACAAGCAGGTGTTTATTCTGTTCAAATCACCGGACGACGAAACTGGATTTAGTACTGCTTTGAAATGAAATTCCTTATTCCAGAAAAAAGGTCAAAGGAACACCTTAAAAACATATTGTCTTTCTCGTCAATATGTTCATATTTATCAAGATGGCATTTTCTTACATTTTATCTAAGATTACTGGGTAACATATAATATGACTGAAAATTGTTGATGTGATATTGAAATCGTTGTTGAAAAGGCGAAGCAGATGATTATGTTCATTTCCGGAGAACATCAGTTAACTAGCTAAATAGCAGAGAAAAAAGTTTGAAGATGCCACAGATCTAGTCAGAAGTCGTATATCAAAGAAAGAAAAAGACAAGACATGATGGAATAGAGGGCACCAAAGATCTAGTCAGAGTCGTATATCAAAGGAAGAAAAAGACAATACATGATGGAATAGAAGGCACCAAAGATCTAGTCAGAAGTCGTATATCAAAGAAAGAAAAAGACAAGATATGATGGAATAGAGGGCACCAAAGATCTAGTCAGAAGTCGTATATCAAAGAAAGAAAAAGACAATACATAATGGAATAGAGGGCACCACAGATCTAGTCAGAAGTCGTATATCAAAGAAAGAAAAAGACAAGACATGATGGAATAGAGGGCACCAAAGATCTAGTCAGAAGTCGTATATCAAAGAAAGAAAAAGACAATATATGATGGAATAGAGGGCACTAAAGATCTAGTCAGAAGTCGTATATCAAAGAAAGAAAAAGACAATATATGATGGAATAGAGGGCACCAAAGATCTAGTCAGAAGTCGTATATTAAAGAAAGAAAAAGACAATACATGATGGAATAGAGGGCACCAAAGATCTAGTCAGAAGTCGTATATCAAAGAAAGAAAAAGACAATATATGATGGAATAGAGGGCACCAAAGATCTAGTCAGAAGTCGTATATCAAAGAAAGAAAAAGACAATACATGATGGAATAGAGGGCACTAAAGATCTAGTCAGAAGTCGTATATCAAAGAAAGAAAAAGACAAGACATGATGGAATAGAGGGCACCAAAGATCTAGTCAGAAGTCGTATATCAAAGAAAGAAAAAGACATTACATAATGGAATAGAGGGCACCAAAGATCTAGTCAGAAGTCGTATATCAAAGAAAGAAAAAGACAAGGCATGATGGAATAGAGGGCACCAAAGATCTAGTCAGAAGTCGTATATTAAAGAAAGAAAAAGACAATACATGATGGAATAGAGGGCACCACAGATCTAGTCAGAAGTCGTATATCAAAGAAAGAAAAAGACATTACATAATGGAATAGAGGGCACCAAAGATCTAGTCAGAAGTCGTATATCAAAGAAAGAAAAAGACAAGACATGATGGAATAGAGGGCACCAAAGATCTAGTCAGAAGTCGTATATCAAAGAAAGAAAAAGACAAGACATGATGGAATAGAGGGCACTAAAGATCTAGTCAGAAGTCGTATATCAAAGAAAGAAAAAGACAAGACATGATGGAATAGAGGGCACCAAAGATCTAGTCAGAAGTCGTATATCAAAGAAAGAAAAAGACAAGGCATGATGGAATAGAGGGCACCAAAGATCTAGTCAGAAGTCGTATATCAAAGAAAGAAAAAGACAATACATGATGGAATAGAGGGCACCAAAGATCTAGTCAGAAGTCGTATATCAAAGAAAGAAAAAGACAAGGCATGATGGAATAGAGGGCACCAAAGATCTAGTCAGAAGTCGTATATCAAAGAAAGAAAAAGACAATACATGATGGAATAGAGGGCACCAAAGATCTAGTCAGAAGTCGTATATCAAAGAAAGAAAAAGACATTACATAATGGAATAGAGGGCACCAAAGATCTAGTCAGAAGTCGTATATCAAAGAAAGAAAAAGACAATACATGATGGAATAGAGGGCACCAAAGATCTAGTCAGAGTCGTATATCAAAGAAAGAAAGAGACAAGACATGATGGAATAGAGGGCACCAAAGATCTAGTCAGAGTCGTATATCAAAGAAAGAAAAAGACAATACATGATGGAATAGAGGGCACCAAAGATCTAGTCAGAAGTCGTATATCAAAGAAAGAAAAAGACAAGACATGATGGAATAGAGGGCACCAAAGATCTAGTCAGAGTCGTATATCAAAGAAAGAAAAAGACATTACATAATGGAATAGAGGGCACCAAAGATCTAGTCAGAAATCGTATATCAAAGAAAGAAAAAGACAATACATGATGGAATAGAGGGCACCAAAGATCTAGTCAGAAGTCGTATATCAAAGAAAGAAAAAGACAATACATGATGGAATAGAGGGCACCAAAGATCTAGTCAGAAGTCGTATATCAAAGAAAGAAAAAGACAATACATGATGGAATAGAGGGCACCAAAGATCTAATCAGAAGTCGTATATCAAAGAAAGAAAAAGACAATATATGATGGAATAGAGGGCACCAAAGATCTAGTCAGAAGTCGTATATCAAAGAAAGAAAAAGACAAGACATGATGGAATAGAGGGCACCAAAGATCTAGTCAGAAGTCGTATATCAAAGAAAGAAAAAGACAATATATGATGGAATAGAGGGCACCAAAGATCTAGTCAGAAGTCGTATATCAAAGAAAGAAAAAGACAAGACATGATGGAATAGAGGGCACCAAAGATCTAGTCAGAAGTCGTATATCAAAGAAAGAAAAAGACAAGACATGATGGAATAGAGGGCACCAAAGATCTAGTCAGAAGTCGTATATCAAAGAAATAAAAAGACAATACATGATGGAATAGAGGGCACCAAAGATCTAGTCAGAAGTCGTATATCAAAGAAAGAAAAAGACAATACATGATGGAATAGAGGGCACCAAAGATCTAGTCAGAAGTCGTATATCAAAGAAAGAAAAAGACAAGATATGATGGAATAGAGGGCACCAAAGATCTAGTCAGAAGTCGTATATCAAAGAAAGAAAAAGACAAGACATGATGGAATAGAGGGCACCAAAGATCTAGTCAGAGTCGTATATCAAAGAAAGAAAAAGACAAGACATGATGGAATAGAGGGCACCAAAGATCTAGTCAGAAGTCGTATATCGAAAAAGAAAAAGACAATACATGATGGAATAGAGGGCACCAAAGATCTAGTCAGAAGTCGTATATCAAAGAAAGAAAAAGACAAGACATGATGGAATAGAGGGCATTAAAATATGGTCACATAAGACAGGTGGTCACTAAATACAGGTTTTATTAATATGAAAAGCACTGTGACGGGAAATTAAGGTCACACAAGTTATTGTTCAATAGAGGTGGTCACTAAAGCAGGTTTGTCCATTGTGACATGTTCGCATTCACTGTTTAATTATTAGGAAGTCAGTTTGGACATATCTTACTGTCTTATATTTATTCATGTTGTTCCATATTATACAAATATTCCATTTGATTGTGGTCAATATACAAGATTATTATACCTTACATTATATATTATACATAAAATAAAAGTGATGTTTTAACAAAATTGGTACCCCAGGGAAACATCATTGTTGTTCACCGGTCGACAAATGTTATTACCCTTATGTTCCATGTCTGTCCAGAAATGTATCCGTTTTGCATTCCGGAATTACAATCTTGACCGGAAGTTAAAAACACAAATATGAAGCTTATGAAAACACAAGATAAAAACACACAAATAAGTGTTTATTGCATCCAACATTATTGTAAATAGAATTTCGGTATAATAAAACAATTATTGCCTGCACTTGCCGTGACCATCATAATTGTTCCCCTTTGGGATGTTGTTTTCCCTCGGGCTTTGCTTTTAGCCCGAGGGAAAACAACATCCCAAGGGGGAACAATTATGATGGTCACCTTAAGTGCAGGCAATAATTGTATAATATTTTCCCGAGGTACCTTGAATTGCATGGATGTGTTAAATTGCCCGACGCCAACGGCGGAGGGTAATATAACACATCCATGCAATTCAATGGTGGGCGTGGCAAGTGAAGCTAGAATAGATAAAATATCGAAAAATAATGAATTTCTAATATTAAAAGAAATCTAGTTCTAAAATATAAAATAACCAGATAATGATTGAGCTATGATATAACTACATAAACTAACTATACTAAATATTTAGCCATCTATACACTCTGATTTGATAGATTGATTTATTTATTGTGATTAACGCCACTTTCAGCAATATTTCAGCTATATCATGGCGACCAGTTTTAGTGGTGGAAGAAGCTGGAGTACCCGGAGAGAACCACCGACCATGGGCAAGCAACTGGTAAACTTTATCACTTGCTACTGCGAGTCGGGTGCACCCATTTTTGTATTGGTGATATGCTTGTACGAGTTGTTAGGTAATCAAACTACCTAACTCATTGAGCCACCCTGGCCCTACAACTACCACATATCCAGAAATTGAGGGTACTTTCCTCATAAATATTCGTCATATTTAAATTAGATTTTGATCACGTGACTGTAGTTTCAAGCTTGATGGATCGTTTATTAGATTTGTCAAAAAATAGCATATAATACGGAAATTCAATGTGTCCGTCAATGATTCGAAAATTAAAAGTTATTGTTTATTTCCGCAAAGTTTTTCTTCTGTCAAAATTCAAATATTTTTGTTTTGTAACGATTTTAGACATGTCTTTGATATCGCGATCATGCAAAAATTATCATATTATATTTAATGTGGGAACCCCGAGTTTAGAAGCTAGAAATGTAAGGTTAGTTAATATAATTACATATATTATTGGGGAATCTAAATTAATTTCAGAAAATATGTCGCCAAATGTCATTCATTGTTAAATTTTGTGTCACACGCCACCAGTTTCATGTATTTCAGACATTTTTACATAGACTCTTAAGGCCACAAAGGGTTAGTCGCCTCGGATTTTCATTTAGTTCAGGAACCTCGAATATTTAATTGTTTTCATTAATTTTTACTTCATTTAATTCAGCTTGATTCAATGTATCATTTTCAAGTTCAGAAAGTGACACACATGCAATTATGAATGATATCGTCTATATAGATCATATGAAAATTGCAGACGCCCCGGTGTCGCCATCTTAGATATGCAAATGCGCAAAGTACCCATCATTTCTGGCTATGAACTCATTGAGCCACCCTGGCCCTACAACTACCTAACTCATTGAGCCACCCTGGCCCTTATGCACTCTGAAGTTTGGTATATTTAATACATGTCATTATGCAGGTTGACATTTAATTTGACAAAAATGTCTGCTCCGATATTATCACAAATCGTATCACAGACAAACATAATGTATCTTGCATCTCGTAAAGAGATTAGAATAAAAATGTTACTTAATTTTATCCAAATACAAATTTCTCTATGAAGGAAGTCACGTCTATAATCTACGTTTAATCTATTGCA
Source organism: Bathymodiolus brooksi (assembly GCA_963680875.1). Classification (NCBI taxonomy): domain Eukaryota; kingdom Metazoa; phylum Mollusca; class Bivalvia; order Mytilida; family Modiolidae; genus Bathymodiolus; species Bathymodiolus brooksi. Next base: position 95,347,189 of record OY804581.1, on the reverse strand, counting down.
TTGTATTTTGTATATACATTTGTATATATACACACGATCGTTTATAACGCTCCTAAAAAACACCTACTTATTATTGGTCTGCTGCACGCCAGATTCTATTTCCCAGATAGTTCCATACTTGGCTCTGTAAATATTGATCCGTCCACTATTGTCTTTCTTAACAATAAAACTGTGATTAGAATCACTTGTGAAACTAGCCACCGATTTAGTCACGAATGCGTTTCCTTGTGATTCCTCTGGAAACACAGATAATGTCACTGTTCCATGTATGGTTGGTATACAGCTGTGGTTACCATCTTCTATTATCTGACTTGTGTTTCTGTTGTTGTTGTCAGTCAGGACGATCTTTATTGTCTGATCCGTGCCATTAGCCACGTAACTGCTATGCTGTTGACCCATCTCTCTACTATAATACAAACATTCCAAAAATTTAGAAAACTGGCATGATGCCAAAAACCAAGAAGGGTATATGTGATCGTATTAGACATGGGGTCTAACAGAACAGATCATCAAGTAAGAGTACACGTTCAGATGTGTGGAAATGTGTGATGTTCAACAAGGTTTAATTGAAGTGTTTAAACATTTAATTTGCAAAAATTAAAAAAATTAAAATTTAATTCCTGAATTTTAACCATTTTGGGTTTTGATGCCATTTCGATCCTCTTATACATATAAATCACGTAAGATGGGTACAACAAATTGAAATATTTCAAGATGTCTGTCGATTATCTTTATTGTGAAATAAAATCTTCCATATACACGGCTGGTAATCGGCACAAGCAGAACAGTCGGTTCTGCAAAGAAATTCGTGAGGATAACTTCCGGTTTTGGTGGAGGAGAGTTCACGAAGACGCTTCGCAAGGTATGTACATATCAAAAATTGAAATTTTCTTTTTTACTGCTCGAATATTGCAAAATCAGAGAATGCTATGCTGTGACGAATGCTTTCACGATTAGAAACATGTATAGTTTATTCTTGTATATGAAGTGTAACTCTCGCAAAATCAATCGTCCCACGAAAAACATGACGAAAATTGTGACACTCTTACATTTCTAAGTTGTTCTTGACAAAGATGCAAGTTAAATTTTCATTATTTTTTCATCATGGGAGTCTAAATGTAATCGGGGATAAATTCCGATTCGTCAGAGGTAAATTGAAGTCTAGATAAATCTACAAGCTGTCAATTTTCTCGTTTTCCTGCTTGAGGAGATCGGTTCTGATAGAGCACATTGCGAATGCATGAGGAGATTTGTTAGTTTTGTTAATTGTTTTCTGCAAAATTGTTAAATTGACACTTTTAAACACAGAACTGATAAATACTCTAATCAAAATAAACTATTCTCTGTCCACTTTCAGGAGATGCCAGGATTCAAGGGAAAGAGGAAAAGGGGACTGACATTGACTCTTTACAAAAACCCATTTCGATATAGATTGCCTGTATCACCGCCAAGGAAACGAACAAAAACAAGTAGCAGTACACCAAATTTAAAATCCCCATCAATCAGGACACCAAGTTTATTTAAAAAAATCTCTTTCAATTTCAAAATATTTATATCCTTTCAAACGGGTTTACACATCTTTTCGGCGCAACCTTTTTACTAAAGACGACGGAAACTTCACCGCAGATCTACACAAGTTATAATATTACATGATTTCAGCACATACATAGGTCTAACGTAAATAAACATTCACTTAGTGCTAGTAGTCATGAATACATTAAACACAAGATGTCAATTAAACTGTGGACATATCCTTAAAATCGGTAAAGCGCTTTACATCTTGTAACCACTACTAACAGAGATCTTTTTTTATTTACAAGTGTGTACACATAACACACTACATAATAGAAAATAAGGGTAATAACAAAATTACCGAACTCCGAACAATCTAACAAAGGGAAAGTCAAAACTCATAAGTATATAAACAGACAAAATCAGTCAACAACCGAAAAACTGTGAAAACCGTAATGACCCTGACTTGGTACAGGCATTTCTAAAGAAATGGTGGGTTGAATCAGATTTTAAAGCGCCAAACCTCCCCCTTTCATTACGGCTCAAAGTTTCCGGCTGTCACTATAACAGTATTTACAACAATACTTGAACAAAACAGGTAAAACAGTTGTCAAATCAGCGCCAAATGTCAAAAACACTTTTACGTCACACATTGATAAAAAAAATATTTTTGACATTTTTGTTGAAACCTTATCTTTATACATTTTCACTATATGAAAATCCATCGTTTATAATCTTTTCTGCAGAAACGGAATATATTTCGACAAGATCTTGGTATCGGAATATAAACTTTTTAAGAGATCGAATAAGGCGAATCTTTTTATAGCCCTGGTCCAGTAGCCTGTTTCTCAGATGAAGATGACGTTTCAGGAAATCAGAATAATTGCTACTGGCCCTTGCATAACGAATCAATTGCTAGATGTAAACACCATATGCAGGAGAAGCTGTTATTTTGCTGCACATATTTGGAAAATTTATGATCTTAAAATTGAAGTTGTCCCGTTTATCATTAATTTTAGTACTGATTTGACCACTGTCGTCAAAGGAGTAGGTATGATAAGGGCAGAAATCGGCCTAAAAAATAGACAAATTTTAAATGAAACGTATAGCTTTCGTTGTTTCTTGATTTTATAAGACCTTTACCCCAACTACTATTTTGGTAACAATTTTCCATATTTGCACGTGCGATGACGTCACACTAGTCAATGAAAAGTCTATCGTTTCGTGAAAATATATGAAATCTAACAAGAAATGTGTATTTAATGTCAATTTTCAGTATAACCACAAGCAAGTACCAACGGCATATTTTAGTATGATGTTTAATATACATAAACACATATCTCATTTAATTTTTGTGTTGGTACTCGAGTGTGGAGAGTATGAAATCTGCAATAAAAAAATAATTTTAAGGTCGATTTCTCGTCAGCGGCCATTTTTTATTGACCGTTTTCATCCGTAATAAACAGAAATAGAAATCGACCTTTTAATCTCATCCAAAATAAAGTTGGTTATCGTAGTTGTTTTGCTACGGGAGTAAAACTTGAACAGTTTTCATGAAACAGTTTTGACGTTAAATAAATTTTGGAGGTGATTTACTGCCGACCTGATTGTGCATTGAGTCCGACGTGGTTTTTTTCTACCCCTCAGTGGAATTTCATGTGTTACTATACTAAAGTATACTTTAATATTATCCCCACAATTCACAAGAAAGTACAGAAAACAAAACAAGCAACCAAAAAGAAAATTAGTACGTCAGATTATCTTAGAAATTAATTCATTGGACATGCAAACACATCGGAACTTTCTATTTTTAGTAGTCCCTTTACTTTTTATTATTATTTTATTTTCTTTAACAAATATATTTTATTTGGCTCTTTCGCAAAGTGAATTCCCGATGAATAATTGTATTAACGTAAATTTGATTTATATATTATAGTATTATTACGTGATGTTTTTCATATTGGCCTAGTTATAGGTCCGAGGCCTGCTGTATTGGCCTGAGGCGCAGCCGAATGCCAATACAGCAGACCGAGGACCTTTAACTAGGCCAATATGAAAAACATCATGTAATGATACCTTTATTAATTAACCAGTCCAATATCTCTCGGGATTTGTCCTTGCAATTGTCGAAATGTCTAGCGGATTCCGATCTAGTTGTTATTGGACTGACTGGAATTGGGCCAATACGGAAAATATCCGTATTGGACTGGTTTTTGCCGTATTGGCACAATGAAAGTTTTTATATTGTATTGACAGATTTGATCATATAAAGGCTAATAAATCAAAGTTAATTAATAAAACTTAATATTAACGTTGCGGTGGCGTAATTGTTTAGCACACATGACTGCCGATAACAACATCGTGAGATCAATATTTTATTCTTACTTATTTCAATAAAGTATGGAAAAACAAACAATATATTTGATAATTCATAATTCATCTAATACAGTACATATAACGATATAACGTGCATGTTTTAACATAGTACACGGATGTCAGGTTTGATTTACATATTCGGTGTTTTGTTTACAATGGTCCTTTTGTTATCCTTACTAAGAATGTCATTGATATAGTCTATCGTTTATGAGTCAGTGCTAAATGTGTAGTATTACTTGGAATTTTAGTGGTATGATTTTACTTTAATGGGCCATGACCGATAATACAGTATTACCAAGCATTCTATTTATATAATCTATCACGTTTTACTTTTCTCAACAAAAAAAGTTTGAAGATACCGTAAATATAAATTACCGTCTTCCAATCAAAGTATACCACCGTAGTTGTACTCTTAGACATATCAGAATCGAAATAAATCATGGAAGCCAGAATGTGTTTTGAGTTTTAACATGGATTGGCGGATATTACTAAATTGTATCCCTCGCTTCTGGCTCGAGATAACATACTATTCTCTGATGTGATCGTTGCAAGGAGAATTTTGATTGGCTAAAAGGGTACTTTTAAAACTTCAGGGAAGCCGTGCGGTGACAGAAAATCAATAATCGCTCTCACCTATGTGCTGTCCATTTATATTGTGCACAGCAGACGACACACATTTCACAAGATGACAGAAAATCAATAATCGCTCTCTGTGATCTTTGTCCAAAGATACACGTATTTATGTTTTTCCTATAATAAGGACATACTTATTAATGTTGGAACATTCAGATAAAAATGTTATCAGTCTCTAGATGTTATATATCCCGTTTTAAAGGGATATATAACATCTCGAGACTAATAACGTATAATATCCGCCAATCCATGTTAAAATTCCCAACACATTCTGGCTTCCATGATTTATTTCTTAATTATTCAACATGGATTACATCCTCTCTTGCCGCTGTAGCGCTGCTTTACCATGTTATGCGGTTGACTTGGTTCCTTTGACATTCTAATTACTGAGAATAATTTCCTCTCATGATTTAAAAAATAAAAAGATCAACATTCGGTTATAAAAAGATTTAAAAAAAGCAATTTACAGAGCTCAGCATTGACGAGTTTCTGCGGTTGCTAGGGATAATATTTGGTTACTAGGGACATTGTAAGGTTTAAGGAATTCTTATAATATATACTGGTTAGTAAATGATAAGATGTCTCTAGATCTGCTAAGGTGCTGTTGTAGAATTTTTTTTCTTGATTAAATAAAAGGTCCATGAAGATCTACAGGAAAATACTGTGCATAGGGAAACATGTTGCTATGGACGGGGCATAACTATGAATAAAAATATCAAAATGTATTTTTGAAATATGAAATGACATTTGTAGTGTGTATAGCTTGACAAAAATGTACCGCTTAATCAAATATCAAGTCAAAAGATCGTAGTTGTCAACATTCAACCATTAATTGCAATAATATAGGCTAATTTAATGTTTACAAAACCGTTGCTAGGGTGACAAAACTACACAAAAATACTATATTGTGAGAACCAGCAGGGGGGAGGGGGGTTGTAATTTATATGAGTATTGTGATGAATATTAAGACAAATACCATTTGTCATGTTTGCATATGCATGGTTGTGTATGAGGAAATATAGCTGTTTGTACTATGTATTTGTACAAAATATGACATAATTAATCAATACTTGAATATGTCATTGTTTTACCTGTCAGACAGCAATGCATTTTTATTGGGTAATGTGTTCAGAGAAAATAAGAATAAATTGACTGTTTCACATTTTATTAAAGTAATGGAAATGCAAACTATCCAACTTCTGGAATTGTTAATTTTATCATAGTTTCACATTTTCTTTGGAATCATTTTTGTAAGCACATGTTCAAATTGCTGTCTGCTAAACATGAAAGTGTGGGAACTGAAGATTGCATTGCATAGCTATTATTGTTGAAATGAACTGAATCGCTATATATATATATTGTATGCATTAATTATGTACCTGGTACGTCCTTTATATATCATTATACGGGTTATGTGTTATTTTCATTTGTAAAGTACCTGTAGTCTAGTAAAACTGTCACTGAATACACAGAATTATGTCAATTTCAGCTCAGGCGCAGTCGCCATGTTTTAACTTGGAAGTGTATTTACGTTACTGATTTTGTCAATAAACATCGTTTTAAGTTTATGTACATCGTAACCATGGACATATTGTAACTCCTCAGATCAGTAGTAATCCATTCATGCATTTTATAGTGGCTGTCATGTGTTTTTACGGGAGAATTTGGCCATATTATGAGCCCGCTGTCTCATTCATCAACCACTTGTTGCTTACGATTGTTCACTTCCGGTGTGGCGCCAAGTACAAAATTTAACTTACGATGATTTAGTTGTTGTAGAAAAATTCTTTCTTTAACTTTGAGGAGTTACTTTTATAAAATAAGAAATATGTTATTAGTTATTTGAGTTTTAAAATTGTATTAAGTATTTTTGATAGTGTGCGTGCACCTTTGGTCATTTCCCACCATCGGTGGGATTTTCCCCACCGTTGGTGGAATATTTTCACGTTCGATGTGACGTCATTTGACGCCAGCATCAGGAGTTCTGCTTTTGGTTTTGACTGGAACGGTCAGTATTTTTGAGTCTCTGGCTAAAATATATATTTTTACACTTTTGGCATAATATTTTATTTTTAAAATACATTTTTATCAAAGATATGGAAAGTAAAAGTAACTATAAATAGTAAAAGTTTAGTTTGGAAACATAGAATTATTTTGACAGAACTGTGGGGCTGGTCTCCAAGATATTTTGTTGAGTTGCTATTAAAGCTGTATGATAATTTTATTTAGACAATACTAAACCAAAAATTGTAAAAGTATAATTTATCTTAATATTTTTGTTTTTACATAACTTGCTTGTAAAATTTGCATTGATGTTTATTTAAAGATAAACTATTATTAATTAAATAATGCTCTTGTTGGAAGTAAAAGAAATAGTTAATTAAAATGTTAACAGGATTTACTAGTTGTTTAACAAGTTCAAGGTTTTAAATTAATGAAACTTAGTATAACTCTAAATTGTATAATTAATTTTTAGTAATTAATTATAGGGATTAAAATTCTTATAAATACTTTAATCAACTTGTGACGGTGGAGTATTCCAAAAGGTTGGGATATAATAAACAGATATTCCTTAGGTTGGAATATAATAATACTCAGTATTTCATAAGGTTTGGAATACATTAAACTATAATAATTCAGTATTTCATAAGGGTTGGAATACACTAAATTATAATATTCAGTATTTCATAAGGTTTGGAATACACTAAATTATAATATTCAGTATTTCATAAGGTTTGGAATACATTAAACTATAATAATACTCAGTATTTCATAAGGGTTGGAATACACTAAATTATAATATTCAGTATTTCATAAGGTTTGGAATACATTAAACTATAATAATACTCAGTATTTCATAAGGCTTGGAATACATTAAACTGTAATAATACTCAGTATTTCATAAGGTTTGGAATACATTAAACTATAATAATACTCAGTATTTCATAAGGTTTGGAATACATTAAACTAGAATAATACTCAGTATTTCATGAGGTTTGGAATACATTAAACTGATATTCCAAAGGTTGAGAATATCATAAAATTGTATTGAAATTATCTACTGAAGTAAAAGTGATAACATTAATTAATACTAATAGTAACATTTGCACAAATAAATGTTAGCAACTCAAATAGTGTTGGTAATTATATAATGTGTCTAAATTGTTGAAGTGACTTGTTCTAAGGACAGAAACATTTTCTAGTATATGTGTACATTTGTATATTTTTGAATAGTCTCTAGGAAAGAGATTAATCTATTAATCTAAGGGAGATAATTCCTTTCATTAGTTATAGTTCGTAGATTGATTCAAATATTACTGTTAATAAAAGGGGGATAATTCTTTCTAAAAGTTGAAGTAATTAATCTCTAAGGTAGAGATTAAACACTTTTTGTTATTGTTAATAGTTTTTAACATTTGTTATTCAAAGTTTCCATATATTGTAAATTTTCTGGTTTAAATACACTGTGGACTGACCAGGGTTTAGTTTTGAACATTTTGATCTTATAAATTGATCTTATATTGAATTGAACTAATAAAATATGGAAACTTATTCACTCTTCATGATCATTAAAGCCTGCAACCTGGAAATTTAGTCTTCATAGGCTAAATACATTGTCATTGTCATCACTTGGCTGATTTATCGTTACCGTGGTAATAATTAATAGTAATTTGTTGATCTAAGGGTTTACTTTGCCTAGACGGGGATATTTTGGTAGAAGGTAGTTGGGAGAATTAGAACACTCCTATAGTTCAGAGGTTAACAGTTCTACCCCTGGAGCGCTACATAATTTTGGCATCCTCGGCGGGATCCACATTAAGATTTTATATCTACTGGGTCCAGTGATACGTACCATTGAGAATTGTTTAATAGCCTAGGCATGGTTAAAACAAAAACTTATGCCCCACCTAAGGGAGGTGTGGGTACAAATAAGGTAGAACTAAGTGAAGAAAGTGATGTTGACCTTCTTGATCAACATGACAGCACTGAGAATGAAGACATTGTCCTGACTGAGGTGTCAGACAATGAACTCCCAGATGAAACAGTGGTATTAAGGTCAATACTACCTGACGATGCACCCAGTATCAGTGGTATCAATACTATACCTCCATTAAGTAATGGTCCAAGGAGAAGCTTGCGACTCAGAAAGAAAAGTCAAGCTAATCAACCCAAAGGGAAAGCTCTCCCTACACTTGAGCTCAATGGTGAATCTAAGGGGGATTCCAATGTTGGATCTAAGGGGGATTCAACAGGTATTTATGGAATGCTCAAGGGAGCCATGCAAGAAATGATAACTCAAGTTATCTCAGCCATCCAAGCTGCTGTTCCAGGAAATTTTTCCACAGTGGGTTCTAAACCCATAAGACAACCAAAATTGAGAAATAGAAGATTGGGTCGGATACAAAGAAAGTCCCTCTCTTCAGAAAGTGAGTCAAGTGACTCAGAACACCCAGACGAAAGCTCTGATGAGTCAGGCATTGACAGTGTAGCCACCAGTCAGGTGACACACTCCCGATCCCAACGCAGTGCGGATCATCATCATAGCATGAAACTGCCACCCTACACAGGACAAGAGAAATGGGAGGTGTGGCATAACAGATTTGAAGCAGTCGCAGACCTCAGGGGCTGGAACAAACATGACAAATTGCAAGAATTGTTACCTAGACTACATGGTGAGGCAGGCGACTTCACCTTTGACCAACTGTCCAAGAAAACATTGGGCAGCTACCGGAAAGTTATTAAAGAGTTGAATAATAGATTTGGGGTTATAGAGACCACTAGAACATATAAACTCCAATTTAGTAGGAGAAAGCAACTGACAGGGGAGAGTGTTGAGAAATTTGCGGCAGAGTTAAAGAGGCTCTATTATAAAGCATATAAAAACCGGGATGCAAGAACCAGACAGGAGGACCTGTTACAGAGATTTTTACTAGGCTTGAATGATTATAAGGCTAGAGTGCATCTAGAACTCCACAGAGATCCTGCTACCATTGATGATGCAGTTTATGAAATCTTAACTTATATGGAGACTATGAAGAACCCTAACCAGCTTGACGAGATCAAAAAGTCAGTAAGGCAAATCAAGAATACCCCAAAAGACTTGATACATGGCCAACTAAATGGCAAGAAACCAGTTGAAACCAGAGAGACTGAAATGTCTAATCCAGTAGTCACAGGTGGCTCTGGTGAACAAAGTAAAACTATTATGATAAAAGAGGAAGACCTACAAGCTTTGTTCCACAAAATGATGGGACAAACAAAACAAGAGGTCCCAACCAAAACCTTCCAAAGACCAAATGCTATTCCTAATACCAATAAGCCTCCTGCTTTGAGACAGGATGGCGGCCAAAGGAATACTTTGCTATGTTTCTACTGTGGCCAACCTGGACATTTTGCTAGAAAATGTTTCAGCAACCCAAATAGGCAACCAGACACAAATCTCAGGAGCAATGGGAAACAGCAATGGGGACGACGAAATGAAGGCAGTAGTAGGGGGCCCAACCTTGTACCAGGGGCACCCCAAGGTTATTCTTTAAACTAGATAGGGTCCACTCAGATGACCGAGGGGGGACCCAAATAGCAGGTGAAATAAAAGGTCAACAATTGGGTCTTGAGAATATTGAAATCAGCAGTTTAGTTCCAGATCCCGTCACTAGGGATATACATTGGGTAGAAGTTAGTACAGAGTCAGAGGAGGTTGAGAATTTGTCCGTGATTCGAGACAATAGACCTCGACATAAAGATTCAGTTACAGAGGAGGTTGAGAATTTGTCCGTGATTCGAGACAATAGACCTCAACATAAAAATTCAGTTACAGAGGAGGTTGAGAATTTGTCCGTGATTCGAGACAATAGACCTCAACATAAAGATTCAGTTACAGAGGAGGTTGAGAATTTGTCCGTGATTCGAGACAATAGACCTCAACATAAAATTTTAGTTACAGAAGAGATAGTGAATAGAGATACTAGTGCTCCTAGTCCAAAATTTGTCGTTGGAAGACAAGTTATTAAAAGTGATGGAGTATATGTGGAAGGGGCCATACAGGGTATGAAAATGACCTTCACTGCTGATACTGGAGCTGCCAGAACTGTGGTTTCTGCAAAAATTTTCCATAAAATTCCACTTTCTAAGAGACCAACCTTACAGAAGTCCAATATACTAGCTAGTGCTAATGGGCAACCCTTGACTGAATTGGGAAAAGGAGTATTCACCATTAAATTAGGCAAATTAACTCTTGATAGTGAGGTAATTATTGCCGAGATAGAAGATGATGCCTTATTAGGTTTAGATATTCTTATGAAAGGTGAAGGAGGGCCCGCTGATATAAAACTGACTGAAGGAATTATACTGCTGAATAAAACCAAGATTCCCTGCATCCAGATTGGACAACCTGAAACCTTAAGAAGAGTGAGATCTGCTGACCATTTTGTTATTCCGCCCAAAACTGAGATGATTATTGATGTATTTGTTGATAGATTTGAAACTGATGATTTTACTAAGCCACAAGATTTCTTGATAGAACCTGATTCTTATTTTATTGAGACACATCCTGTTGTGATGGCCTCCTGTCTAGTTGATATTAGAAATGAGGTTACCAATAAAATTCGCCTGATGAATCCATTTGATTATGAGATACAAGTAAATCAAAATACTGTTGTTGGTGAAGCGGAAAAGGTCCAAAGTCAACCAACTACACTTTTCACTGTAGAAGACAGTGATGAGATAAAGAATTTTAATCCTACTAGAAGGATTAAACTAGGTGAATCCAAGCCAGTAACTTGGCCAACTAATGCTGGCATTATTAGAAATTTATCCAAGAAAGGAACCACCGAGGGGGGAAAAAGTGGTGTAGTTCCACACCATTTGATCAACTTGTATAATGAAGCGGCAGCTGGCCGTACTACAGGGGAGCAAGAAGAAATCCTTCACTTGCTTCAGAAATATTCTCACGCATTTTCAGTGAATGACTATGACTTAGGACTGACCCATTTGGTAGAGCACACCATAGATACTGGTGATGCAAAGCCTGTAAAGCAACCTCCAAGAAGAGTACCCATAGCATTTGCTGAAGAGGAGAAGAAACTCATAATGCAAATGCAAGAACAAGGCATAATAAGAAAATCTAGTTCCCCTTGGTCCAGTCCATTGGTATTGGTCATAAAGAAAAATGGTAAAGTAAGACCTTGTGTGGACTACCGGCGTTTAAATGCGGTTACCATAAAGGATGCCTTTCCCCTGCCCAGGATTCAAGATTGCCTTGATACTGTGGCAGGAGCAACCATTTTTAGCACATTTGATTTAACCAGTGGTTACCATCAAATTCCTGTCCGATCAGAAGATATACATAAGACAGCTTTTGTTACCAAATATGGTCTGTTTGAATTTCAAACCATGTCATTCGGTGTCTGTAACGGACCTCCAACGTGTCAAAGACTCATGGAACTTGTTTTAAATGGCTTGCAATGGCAAATATGTTTGATTTACCTTGATGATATTATTGTTTTTGGTAACAATTTTAAAGACCATATGCAAAGACTAGACCTTGTTTTACAAAGAATGGCTGAAGCCGGTCTTAAACTGAAACCAGAAAAATGTCAATTGTTGAAATCTGAAGTTGCCTTTCTAGGACACTTGGTGTCAGATAAGGGTATACAACCCAACCCAGACAATATTGCTAAAATCCTTGCTATGCCTCCTCCCACAACAGTCACTGAAGTGAGGCAACTGTTAGGGATGGAGAAGATGCTGGAGAGGATTGAGAGCCGCCAGCAGAAGGCTGATTCTGAAACAACATCAGTTTACACCACTGTCTCCACTGGCATCAGCTATCTTAGAGGCCAGGTGAGACAGCTGGAGCGCAATCAACAGCGTCAACTGTTATCTCAACCACCCCAGACCAAGAAAAGACCGGCCCGTCGACCCCTACAACAATCAACTTTGGCAAAGGCTCAAAAGAAACAATAGACTTTCATTCTGGTTAATTAGTACATTTTGTAAATCATTAATTGTGTAATATTGTTTTAATGTAGGGCTAGTGTGGGAACCCCCACGCTTAGCCACCTTATATTTACAATTGTATTTTTGGATAGGGTATTATTAGGTATTTCTTTAATTCTTTTTAAATATTTAAGTATATATAATTATATATCTTTAGTCAGTAACCCAGTAATCTACTAGAATTTCGTACATTTTTCATTGATATATAGGCTTTTACGAATCCCAGCTGCACAACTAAATGTCATTTTGTGATGGTCCAATTGATAAATACAGGAAAATCATAGTAACGTAATAGTATTCCTGCAGTGCTTGGAATTCTGTCCAAATCTGATTAATTTGGATGGATTAGAAATCTACATCTATATCTATGTTAAAAATTAGATGTTAAATAGCTCCGGTCAAGAATTTTACATTGGTAAAGCAAGTTAAATGTAAAACATTTGCGGGACGCTAAATGTTTAATTTGGGGGCAATGTGAGAACCAGCAGGGGGGAGGGGGGTTGTAATTTATATGAGTATTGTGATGAATATTAAGACAAATACCATTTGTCATGTTTGCATATGCATGGTTGTGTATGAGGAAATATAGCTGTTTGTACTATGTATTTGTACAAAATATGACATAATTAATCAATACTTGAATATGTCATTGTTTTATCTGTCAGACAGCAATGCATTTTTATTGGGTAATGTGTTCAGAGAAAATAAGAATAAATTGACTGTTTCACATTTTATTAAAGTAATGGAAATGCAAACTATCCAACTTCTGGAATTGTTAATTTTATCATAGTTTCACATTTTCTTTGGAATCATTTTTGTAAGCACATGTTCAAATTGCTGTCTGCTAAACATGAAAGTGTGGGAACTGAAGATTGCATTGCATAGCTATTATTGTTGAAATGAACTGAATCGCTATATATATATATTGTATGCATTAATTATGTACCTGGTACGTCCTTTATATATCATTATACGGGTTATGTGTTATTTTCATTTGTAAAGTACCTGTAGTCTAGTAAAACTGTCACTGAATACACAGAATTATGTCAATTTCAGCTCAGGCGCAGTCGCCATGTTTTAACTTGGAAGTGTATTTACGTTACTGATTTTGTCAATAAAAATCGTTTTAAGTTTATGTACATCGTAACCATGGACATATTGTAACTCCTCAGATCAGTAGTAATCCATTCATGCATTTTATAGTAGCTGTCATGTGTTTTTACGGGAGAATTTGGCCATATTATGAGCCCGCTGTCTCATTCATCAACCACTTGTTGCTTACGATTGTTCACTTCCGGTGTGGCGCCAAGTACAAAATTTAACTTACGATGATTTAGTTGTTGTAGAAAAATTCTTTCTTTAACTTTGAGGAGTTACTTTTATAAAATAAGAAATATGTTATTAGTTATTTGAGTTTTAAAATTGTATTAAGTATTTTTGATAGTGTGCGTGCACCTTTGGTCATTTCCCACCATCGGTGGGATTTTCCCCACCGTTGGTGGAATATTTTCACGTTCGATGTGACGTCATTTGACGCCAGCATCAGGAGTTCTGCTTTTGGTTTTGACTGGAACGGTCAGTATTTTTGAGTCTCTGGCTAAAATATATATTTTTACACTTTTGGCATAATATTTTATTTTTAAAATACATTTTTATCAAAGATATGGAAAGTAAAAGTAACTATAAATAGTAAAAGTTTAGTTTGGAAACATAGAATTATTTTGACAGAACTGTGGGGCTGGTCTCCAAGATATTTTGTTGAGTTGCTATTAAAGCTGTATGATAATTTTATTTAGACAATACTAAACCAAAAATTGTAAAAGTATAATTTATCTTAATATTTTTGTTTTTACATAACTTGCTTGTAAAATTTGCATTGATGTTTATTTAAAGATAAACTATTATTAATTAAATAATGCTCTTGTTGGAAGTAAAAGAAATAGTTAATTAAAATGTTAACAGGATTTACTAGTTGTTTAACAAGTTCAAGGTTTTAAATTAATGAAACTTAGTATAACTCTAAATTGTATAATTAATTTTTAGTAATTAATTATAGGGATTAAAATTCTTATAAATACTTTAATCAACTTGTGACGGTGGAGTATTCCAAAAGGTTGGGATATAATAAACAGATATTCCTTAGGTTGGAATATAATAATACTCAGTATTTCATAAGGTTTGGAATACATTAAACTATAATAATTCAGTATTTCATAAGGGTTGGAATACACTAAATTATAATATTCAGTATTTCATAAGGTTTGGAATACACTAAATTATAATATTCAGTATTTCATAAGGTTTGGAATACATTAAACTATAATAATACTCAGTATTTCATAAGGGTTGGAATACACTAAATTATAATATTCAGTATTTCATAAGGTTTGGAATACATTAAACTATAATAATACTCAGTATTTCATAAGGCTTGGAATACATTAAACTGTAATAATACTCAGTATTTCATAAGGTTTGGAATACATTAAACTATAATAATACTCAGTATTTCATAAGGTTTGGAATACATTAAACTAGAATAATACTCAGTATTTCATGAGGTTTGGAATACATTAAACTGATATTCCAAAGGTTGAGAATATCATAAAATTGTATTGAAATTATCTACTGAAGTAAAAGTGATAACATTAATTAATACTAATAGTAACATTTGCACAAATAAATGTTAGCAACTCAAATAGTGTTGGTAATTATATAATGTGTCTAAATTGTTGAAGTGACTTGTTCTAAGGACAGAAACATTTTCTAGTATATGTGTACATTTGTATATTTTTGAATAGTCTCTAGGAAAGAGATTAATCTATTAATCTAAGGGAGATAATTCCTTTCATTAGTTATAGTTCGTAGATTGATTCAAATATTACTGTTAATAAAAGGGGGATAATTCTTTCTAAAAGTTGAAGTAATTAATCTCTAAGGTAGAGATTAAACACTTTTTGTTATTGTTAATAGTTTTTAACATTTGTTATTCAAAGTTTCCATATATTGTAAATTTTCTGGTTTAAATACACTGTGGACTGACCAGGGTTTAGTTTTGAACATTTTGATCTTATAAATTGATCTTATATTGAATTGAACTAATAAAATATGGAAACTTATTCACTCTTCATGATCATTAAAGCCTGCAACCTGGAAATTTAGTCTTCATAGGCTAAATACATTGTCATTGTCATCACTTGGCTGATTTATCGTTACCGTGGTAATAATTAATAGTAATTTGTTGATCTAAGGGTTTACTTTGCCTAGACGGGGATATTTTGGTAGAAGGTAGTTGGGAGAATTAGAACACTCCTATAGTTCAGAGGTTAACAGTTCTACCCCTGGAGCGCTACAATATGCTACCAGAGAGAATTGGAATATTATTTTTAGAGTGTACATACACAGAACATAACATTTTGTCGAAAAGACTATGCAAGATATGTAAAATAAAACCACCATATTTGAATTTCCAATGATTATTTGGACCCTCCTCCATTTACGTTGCTAAGCAACAAAGGACAAAGTGAAATCATCAAAAAAAATATTTTTCTTACCTTTCAATGATTGTGTTTAATATTATATCTATATAAACAGTTTCTGAGATTGGGCCAAAATCTACACTTATCATACCCACTCCTTTACCACAAATTAATATTATTCTCAACTGTATGATATTTAATTTAGAGTGTATCATTTGTATTAGAAATTATAAAGATATGATTCACATTAAGTTTAAATATTCTTGATTATAAAATTATCTTAGTGCATTTTCAATTTTTTCCAATGTAAGGGATGTTAATCTTGTGTATCCAATACACAATGGAAGTTGTCACAAACAACAAATGATCAATAATGACAAGTTAAATCATGGGAAACCGCAGTTACAATTATGAATTGATTCCTTAAATGAAATGTTTCTTTCTAGGTGGACAGCCCATGAACAATGAAATATTACTTTTATACTTTTAAAAACCCGACGGGAAGAAGGGCATTAGTTCGTGAATTTAATACCAGACAGACATGCAAAATTTGTGATTGTACAGTGGATTACATGTGTCCTACCAAAACTAGCAAATCTTCTCATGCATTCGCAATGTGCTCTATCAGAACCGATCTCCTCAAGCAGGAAAACGAGAAAATTGACAGTTTGTAGATTTATCTAGACTTCAATTTACTTCTGACGAATCGGGATTTATCCCCGATTACATTTAGACTCCCATGATGAAAAAATATTGAAAATTTAACTTGCATCTTTGTCAAGAACAACTTAGAAATGTAAGAGTGTCACAATTTTCGTCATGTTTTTCGTGGGACGATTGATTTTGCGAGAGTTACACTTCATATACAAGAATAAACTATACATGTTTCTAATCGTGAAAGCATTCGCCACAGCATAGCATTCTCTGATTTTGCAATATTCGAGCAGTAAAAAAGAAAATTTCAATTTTTGACATGTACATACCTCCACCAAAACCGGAAGTTATCCTCACGAATTTCTTTGCAGAACCAATTGTTCTGCTTGTGCCGATTACCAGCCGTGATATATAAAAACCAGATATAATATATTTCAAACTATTGATTTTTCAATAGAAAGCGGAAGATTTTATTTTTCATAAAATAATCATAATTTCCGGAAAGTGAAAAATGCGGAAGCTAATCTTCGGGGGCCCTTCCTCTCCCGTGTGTATTACCAGGGCCGGATTATAACCTTTTGGTGTTCCTAGGATAATGAATTATGTCCCCCCCCCCCTCTCCCTCATACGGAGCCACCCTCTAACTCGCCCGCACCCGTCTTGGATATTTGTTTACTCGTGATATATTTTAGCGACATTTATATAGCTTGAAGTAAAGTTACTGCAAATTCTCTAAATACAATGACCATAAACAGGGGTAACTAATTGTTTAAAATTGGGTTCTCAGACTGCTTTATTAAAGTTGAAATTTTTTATAATGTTAAATGAATTCTTCAGCAATGCAAAATATTAAATATTATACTCATTTAAAATGATATTATATTTGAAAATCTTTTAGCAAGGCCACTCAAGCTTGGTGGTCCCCAATCTTGAGGTGCCATAGGCTACAGCCTATGTTAGCCTATAGGATAATCCGGCCCTGGGTTTTTCCTCCATTTAAATATTACCTAAGCTTAACAGCAAATTGTAAATCGAAGATAAAAATATTCCTACCTTTTCTACAAAAAGCGAATTAGTAGGATTTTCAACACATATACTCGATTTCAGATTCCTGTGTAATTTCGTCAACATCAGTAGAATATTTTCTCGACCAGACATCACCCATTTTCATCTTAGCCAATGTGTACCGTTATAAACATATTCACATGTATGTATGTTAATAAATAACACTTACATGTATGTCTAACACAGTCATTTTTCAAGTGACTGCATACTTGTTGTCTTGGGTTTTTCCCTGCTGATAAAAATAGAGGCAAGTGTGCGATTTTGGATTTGTGATTCATATTAGTAGTTTGTAATATTTCCTGTGAGAATCAACATGCACCATAATTATGTAAGAGATGCTGACAAACATAAGAAAAATATGGTCTTTCTTTTCTATCTGATAGGCAAGATAAAATGTCGTGAGATCAAGAATTGTAAAAAAGAGATAAAAATACTTGTAAACATGTGTCTTAAATTTTACCCCCCACCCCACAAAGTCAATAATATCTGGACAAAAAAATCACCAAAGCCAACGACATTATACCTTAAAGTACTACATGTTAAAGAAAACATACATTAAAGCAAGTAAACTTCCATGCTTAAAATTGTTTGGTAACGACATAATGATTCAGTAATTAATGGTTCACGTGTTACTGTGATCGTCCCCTCTCTGACAAAATGACAATTTATTTAATGAGGACCTAACTCGAATAATACTGCGCCCTCTATGGCTAGATGGTTAATGTAGCGACCAGCGGGAGCGTAATATAACGACTGGATTATTCTGGTTAATGAAGACCCACAGGCGCTCGTGGCACGGACTTACCACCCCCCTTTTTCTAACTTTCTGTTTACAAATTTATTTTCAATAAAAATTTCTTTATTTCTTTATTATTTCATCTCTTTTTCCTTATTTTAACTTGTTCGTGTCAATATTCATACAATCTTATGTTAACAACAATTTGCATGTATCGAGCCTATATAGATACTAATAATCCACTGTGTTATTAGTATCTACAGTCTGTATATAGGGTCGATACATGCAAATTTACTACTAAAATATACTCCGGTTTTCTCCACCAATTAAACTGACCGCCACGATATAACTGGAATATTGTTGAAAGTGGCGTTAAACACCATATAAAACCAACCAACCAACCAAACGAAAGCATCAGAGTGAAAATGTTAGGTTGACAATTTTGACTTCGGATGACAGAAGTATAATAGTAATCTAATAGCGGGTGGAATGTGATTTGTAGGTTCTCAATTACAATTTGACTTGTCGTAATCTGCCCATTTAACTAAGGACAGTGTGCCCTGAAAATAATTTTAAATTTCAAAAAGTTGTAATATTTAACATGTTGTTTAAATTTTCTCATGTTAATATTTTTCTTAAAAAGGTGTACAAAGGACATCGTATTAAAGATTGAAATTAAACGCTAATTATCTTTTTACAGCAATATAATTTGTTAATTGCCATATTTTATTATGTCCGCAGGCAAATGTAAAAGGCTCGATTGTTTTCATAACTATATTGAAGCCATGTTTGGTTGTTGTAACCTAAAATAATTAGCATACACGTCGTATCAAAACAAAGTTGTTGACCGCTGTTCTTCACTTTAATGTATGAAATGAAGCTATAAATACATGCTGTGGAAAACTGCAAATTTTATTTTGATTTCGATTTTTGATATCAAAATTTGTTATAGAATTTGGCGCAGTATCGATAACATCTTCTGATGAAATAGTGTTATAGAGGCAAAAAATTCTCACCTTTTTAGGATCCTGTTTTCGAATTATTATCCTTTCCACATAATATTTTTCTTTTAACACTTTGTTGTTGTTGCTACATTTATCAACATTTATGTATAGGAGAATGTCCAAGTAACTCTCCATTCCTTAAAAATAATGGAGCCGAGGTCCGGAAGGGGCCGAGGCCCATTGTTTTTAAGGAATGGAGAGATACGAGGACATTCTCCAACTTAAAATCCACCCATTATACTTTATTAGTAGATTGTTAATTCTACATCCAGACGAATTTGAATTATTTGGCTTCCACTTTAAAAATCAATTTTATTTTGACAAATGCTTACCCATCGGCTGTTCCGCGTCATGCGCTCTGTTTGAAAAATGTTCAACATTTCTTGAATGGGCAATTAAGTTTAAATCGGGAAAAAGATCTTGACGACTTTTTATTAGCCGGAAAAGCCGGGACAGGGGAATGCTTGCAGTTAATGGATCGTTTTAGGATAATCTGTGAAGATTTGGGGGTTCCCCTTGCAGAAGATAAAACAATTGGTCCTTCGTCTATTTTGACATTTCTCGGATTGGAAATAGATACTTTGGAAATGGTAATTCGAATACCACAATGCAAATTGTCGGAAGTAAAAGAAAAATTGGAATCTGCACTTGGTAGAACAAAAATAACTCTCCGGGATTTATAATCTCTAGTCGGCTCTCTAAATTTGTGTGCCAGAGCCATTCCATCAGTAAGGGCGTTTAATCGAAGGTTTTGCGATGCAATGTGTGGTATAAATAGGCCTTCTCATTATATTAGGGTATCTTCAGGTATGAAAGCGGATATTAAAATTTGGCTTTCGTTTCTAGAAAATTTCAACGGCACATGTTCTTTCGGGAAGAATATCTGGCTTTTAAATTCTCAAATAAATTTATTTACAGATAGCGCTGGAAACCCGGATTTAGGTTGTGGGGCATTTTTTGCAGGCCACTGGACTTATTATCAGTGGCCTGATCATTGGCATAAACCTGACATTATGGCAGACATTACATTTTTGGAGCTGGTTCCCATTGTTTTATCCATTTTTCTGTTCAAGCAGGACCTGTCCAATAAACAGATATTGTTTCATACGGACAATAAGGCATTAGTATGTATTTTGAATAAAAGTCCTCAAAATCAAGGCGGGTAATGGAGTTGATTCGGCCTTTAGTTTTGTATACAATGTTATATACATGTAATATGCAATTCAAAGCTATACACATTGAAGGCCGAATCAATTGCATTGCTGATGCTATATCACGCAAACAGTGGCAACGATTCAGGAGTCTAGCGAGGGAAGCAGATACAGAGATGACCCCAGTACCACAGGAATTTCTGTAGTTGATATTGGATGTGAAATTGGTCGTCTAGTCGATGCATCTATGGCGTCAAACACAAAAGACATTTACAAAGTTGGCTTAGATAGTTTTCAAGCTTTTCGCGTAGAGTATAACTTGGATTTAATATGGCCACCCCCTCCATCGCATATTGTACTATTTGTAGCTTATTTATCACTAAAGGGGAAAGCACACAGTACTGCTAGATGTTATGTGGCAGCTATTGGTTTTCGTTGTAAAATTTTACAGTCAAATTCTGTTTCTCAAGACTTTTCACAGAATTTTATAGTGAGTAAAATATTAGAAGTTATGAAACGAACGAAAAGCTTAAAGGATTCTAGACTTCCTATCACGCTTGAGCTCTTGACTAAAATAATCGATAAACTGTCATCAATTTGTTTTTCCTCATATGAAGCTCTGTTGTTCGCAACAACATTTACTTTCGCATTTCATGGTTTTCTCCGAGTTGGAGAGATAGTTTACACAAAGCCTGGTCAGGCACACCAAATTATTGGTTTAAAAGATGTGACAGTCGTAAAAGTAGGCGATTTACAGTCAATGAAGGTTCGAATTAATCATTCAAGTCATACATACGTTCATAATTACTTGTTGAGAAAGTTGATATATTAAATCTGTTTTTTTATTTAAATGTATACTATCACAAAGTGTTATTGTAAAAACGAACAATTTGTGTTTTGGTTAATAGGTGATACGGAATGGCCGATTAGGAAATCGGTGTGGATTGTAGGTTCGTCCATCATTAAACGTGCTTTAGTTTACGCCCGAGGCACGTTTGAAGGCTCTAATCTTGGCCTGAGACGGAGGGATTGTAGCCTGTGGTGGCAAGGCAAAGGAGGAATGGATTGGGGAGAATTAATTCCTAGAGTTAAGTATCTGTTACGTTTTAATAAACCACCTGATTTTTTGGTAATACATTGTGGGGGTAGCAGCATTGGAGCCGTAAAGTGGCGTGAACTCGGATGTCAGATTAAGGACTCGCTAGGTCAGCTGATGGCTCTTCTACCATCAACAAAATTGATCTGGTCCCAAATACTGCCTAGGATTTCTTGGAGATATAGTCAGAACAGTAGAGATTTGAATAGAGCAGCGGCACGAATCAACAACTATGCTGCTTGGATTTGCATACAGGCTGGTGGGGGTTACATAAGGTACCCTGAATTAGCCTGGAACGTGGAGCCTATGATGTTTTGTGAGGACGGTGTTCACCTTTCTGACATAGGAAACGAACTATTTGTGTTCCGTATACAGGCATACCTGTTTGATTTCATTTAAGTATGCCATATGATAAACACTTGACTTTGCAAGGGTACTGTTGTGAATGTAAATCTGAACTTCTGATTTTTAGCAATTCGTATGAGCTGACGTTATTGAGAAACGAATGGGCGTTTAGCAAACAAATGTAAATAGATTTTTTCTTTAAAATGTGTATTATCGTTTTGCCTGCTTGTGAAGATAATTTGATGTTTGTGTGTATATTGTTATAATTATAAGTACGAACAGGCCACGGCTGGATGTTGTGTCACCTCCACCATGAGGTGGCGGTGGCCGGATATAAAATGTACAATTTTATATGCGGCCATTTGGCGCAAAAGCGACACAATACCAACAGTTCTGCACCATGTTCACGTTATGGACTATAAAATCCGTCAAGTACTGAGCTTCTGTCCCCAGGGCCAGTCAGGATAATTATAATTATGATAATGTTCAATGACAATCGTGATTAATAACCATGATTAATGATAAAGCTTATAGTGATAATGCAATTCATGATTTATGATAATGTTGATAACGATATGAACAATCATGTTTGTTGACAATCTTAATAATGATATTCATGATTAATCATGAATAAGGCTAATGATAATGTTTCTGGACTCGCCACTTACGCCTTTTGGCCGGCAGTCCAGTTTTGTATAAGCCGTGGCCTCTATTCGCCAATAAAACATATATTCTTTCATTCTCTTACTCTATTTGTCAAACAGAAATCTAATTTAAGTCAATTTATCCATTTATGGGATAAATTGAATTAAATTAGTGGTGTTAATATTTTATAATACGAATGTGACGTCATAACCCCCTTTTTCTCAAAGATTTGGAAGGGTTGTAGACGAAGAAATATTTCAGCGAAGTATAATTTTAATTTGATACTTAATTTTATAGAAACGGAAACCCACCCACTCTGCACATTATATTGTACAAGTTACTGCTGTCGTTTTGCTATATTTTTCAGAAAACGTCGAAAAGAATACACTATTGCTTGTCACGGCTCTTCATGGGAAAATCACGATATGTCATGTTACATTTGATGTCAATAGCGTTGGTGAAATATTTACTTCTACAGTTGGAAAGCACGGTACAGTAATGAACAGTGTGGTGTTCACACAGGAATATCTACAGTTGACTTTGTTACCAGTTCATTTTAAGCTTCAATTCTTTAGTGTATTGGAACGTGGTTCACAAAATATGTATATCCACAAGGGACTACGCTATTAAGTTACTATCCGAAATCACAAAACTATTTCAGCACTTCGTTTGTGTAATGGACTTGGTTGCGTTCACTTCAACACTTAACCCGTGGTCGCGAAACAGGGATACAACATGAACAGTTCTGCACCATGTTCACATTAATGGACTTTAAAATCCGTCAAGTACCGAGCTTATTCTATTTGTCAAACAGAAATCTAATTTAACTGAAGATATGAGATTTCTGACTGCTATTGTATATACCCTTTGAGTATGAAATTCTATATTGTGTATTGTAAATATTAACTGCATGCATTGTTGCCTTGTGTAGGGAGAGGATTTATATAGGCTATTGCCTGCTATCCAATCCATTTCATTTATTTATGAATAAAATGTGTTTAAAATGAAAATGTTGAACGGTTGATTTGTAACATGAAATGTTTCAGAAACAGTATTTGAAAATTACAGTGCCATGTCTCAGATTTGGTTCCTTCTTTGTGGAATTGTGCATAGGGAAATATCTTATTAATGCGAAAAGACCCTTGATCCGTGAATGTACATATTGTAAATATTATTTTTTAATCTATGAAACTGGTAAAGTTCATCTGCTATGTACATATGATAAGATATGTTTCGTAATTCTAAATACGTATCTAAAAATGTATATGGTATGGATTTCCCAGTCCAAATAATTTGATATTTTAAATATATCTTCAAAACTACTTCTAAGTACCGAAGATATATTAAGAATATTAAATTTTTGGGGTTATTTATAGCACAACTCAAAACAAAAGTAGTCAGACGAATTACATATTATATTATATTTTATGTACAGTGAGAATGAATCATAAATCTGGACATGGAGTTTTTACCCTGGAATTAATAATAATAATAATAATAATAATAATAATAATAATAATAATAATAATAAAACGTGTCCGTGCTTTGTACGTCACTTTCTATACATACAAAATGTATATACGTTTCGCACGATATTGCGTCGTATGTAGCGTAACAAGTTAAATGTGCTTATTTTAACGTTATTTGAAAACACAGCAACGTTTCATTTTTGCTTGCAATAGATGATATATTTTTTTCTTTGAATTGTAACGAAAATATCTATTTTTTATCTTAATAAATTTCCTTAGTATTCATTTTATTCTTTTTTCGTGTATTTATTTAAACTTTTTCTTGTTTTGTTTGTATGGTTTCCTATGTTTTATTTACTTAGTTATTAATTTGTTTGTCATTTTCGTTTTGTTTTATTTTGTTCTGTTCTTTTACTTTAAACCGTATCAGTGAATTAATAGTTAGCATGCTCGCCTTTCACGCGGGAGATTGGGGTTGATTCACGGTCGGGTCAAACCTCTGGGGTCAAACCAAAGAATTCAAAATTGGTGTTTGCTGTTTCTCTTCTAAAAACGTAGCGTCTAGAGTCAGTATAATATATCAGAATTGGGTGACTTGTCTTCCTGCGAATTGTTACTTTAGTGTGCTAGCTCTATGCAAATTCGGCTCAGCATGTCCGTCTAAAACAGAATTCATTTCAATAGCTTCAAACATAGTTTGTTCTTCCCACGATATACCTGAAAAATTGCTGACTTGGCATCAAGAAACAATTATCAGTCCACCGTTTTAGTTTTATTTTTTGTTTTGTTTTTGCTTTTTGTTTTTTGTATTTTGTTTTTTGTTTTTTGTTTTTTTTTTTGGGGGGGGGGGAGGGGGGATGTCTTGTTTTTTTTTGGGGGGGGGGTTTTCGAAAAGAGGTCGTAGTAATTAGGAGAGAGAGAGAAAAAACCCAGAAGGCTAAGCCGTGAGGGTATATACAACTGTGAAACATGATTTATTTAAAGGGGTATTAGCTACGATTTTGACCAAAAAAATTATATGTTTTGGAAATTGGTAAATAGCTTTAAAATGATGAAATAAAGGTAAATATTTCACATTAAACAGCTTATCGAACCACTTTTCGGCTTTTGAGAACGAAAATTACCATCGATTAGTTATTTCTTTGCAAGCAAATAATTTGACCTCGCTTTTTCCGTATGCAACTGACCTTACTAGTGACAGGTAAAAACGAATCATTTGTATTTTGTCGCTTATTAACTGCAAACTTGCATGGTTCTTTGTCCGTAATTAACACCGACTAAAAGCAGATTCACAAAAAATAAGAAATAAGTGCATTGTTGTACTGATTTAATGACGATTCGACAAACTCCGTAAACAATGTCGATAATTAATAAGATGGCGTCCATCTCTTGATCGATCTCAAAACACGAACAGTTGCACGATTTTTCCCCGATGCGCGTACATTTCATAACATTTATAAGTTACAGAAACACGTTTTATTAAGGCATCAATCATATCTGATAGTTTTTACGGGTAACAAAAAATTACGATTTGGCAGATAATGCCCATTTAAGAGGAACAGTATGTTATATGTTTGATATTTGCATAGTAACACAGTAACACATATTTTAATAGACTCTCATAACTCTTTTAGAGTGGTTTTAGTATATGCTGTTTTATATATTTTATGTATGTATGGATGGATTTTATAGGTGTTATAAATAACGCCACTTTCAACAACATTTCAGGAATATCATGGAGGTCAGTTTTATTGTCGTAGGAAATCGGATTACTCGGAGAAAACCACCAACCTGTCGCAAGTCACTTACAAACTTTATCACATAATGTTAGGGGCCCGGGTGGCTCAATGAGTTAGGTCGTTGGATCTAACAGCTCATACAAGCCTATCACCAATACGGCGTGGGTTTGCGCCCGGCTTTGTAAATTACAAAAAAGGGTGTACCCGACTCGCAGCCGCTAGTGATAAAGTTTACCAGTTGCTTGCCCAGGGTCGGTGGTTCTCTCCGGGTACTACGACTTCCTCCACCACTAAAACTGGTCGCCATGATATAGCTGAAATATTGCTGAAAGTGGCGTTAAAACACCAAAAATCAATCAATTCAAAAATGTTATATCGAGGTCACCTCGCCATGAGCGGGATTCAAACACGCAACGTTAGTGGTGATAGACACTGATTGCATATATAGGAAATTGTAAATCCAACGACCATACGATCACGACCAAGACGGCAAGACGGCCCTTGGACTTTATATGTATACGAGACTTAAAAAAATATTTGTCTATCTGGTGACGGTCCGATAGTCCGATAGTCCGAACCCCAAATAGAAAATTCCGACAGGAGCTCGACACCCCTTAAGTGAATCGTCTTTGAATATCAAGGTTATAATTAAAGATGGAGTGAGTGATTGTTGTTTAACGCCAATTCAGCAATTTTTCAGCTATATCATGGCGAGAATAAATTAATTTTCAATGAGATTATGATGAAGTCCGCTTTGTACTAGACCAACACGCTGAGTTGGAATTTTATAGTGCTAGCCAACTGAAACAACAGTCCGCGGGTATACATATCGCTCCACTTCCACATTATTCTGATTCCGAGCCAACCAGTCTTTGCTCTTTCTCCTGAATGCTGCGTGCTTAGCGGAGAAGCAACAAATACCAAATGTATAGTCTTTGGTGTTAGAAATAGGATATCTAACTTCACGGTAATACAGTTGATAAAAAAAAATTCATTTAAACATCTACAAATATTTCTTCCGTTAATTTCATTCATTCTTTTATTTATTTTAAAGTAATTTAAATTCGGAATCATTTAATATCTTAAGCGTTGCTATTATGTGCATGCACACTGACACATATGCTGTGGTTCGTTGCTTTCTAAGCAAAAAAAAAACCTTTTTGCAATAGAAAGCATCCATTTTTGCCCTGATATGCAAAGAAAAATATACCTTCGTGACTTAGTTTTCGAGATATTTACGATCGAATTTCGACCATTTTTCGACAAATTTTTAAAATACGGATTTTTATAGCGGTAAAGAAAATATCACAATTTCAAAACGGTAAAAGATAATTGCATCCGGTTTTTGCAATAGCTTCCTATGATAATTTCGTTCAAAGACGATGAACATGTACATTGCCAATAATAGATTAAGTAGTCCAAAAATTCTACTTATTTGTGGAATATGGATTATTTAGTGGTTTCTTCATGAATAAATTTGCATGTAGAAAAAATATGACAATTGATATTTTCTTAATATTTTGTCATGATATTCTCGCAATGATTTTATTTAGAATTTTAACAAAAAGTAATGGGGTACATGTGCTTGTTTTTTAGCTACAGAACAAAAACCGTGCATTTTTCATGACAAACCTAGACATCGTCAATTTCGGCGCCAAATTACACTACAATGTATTTTAATAGGTAAAACGTCGTGGAGTCTTTCCCGCCGTTTTCCTTGGATTGGATGAAAGGGCAACGCAACCGGAGAATGAAATAAATGAAAGAGAACGGCTATAGTTGTACAGCGTATAGATAAGTAACTGCCGAACCCGTGCAAACGTTCTTGCTCAATGTTCATTAGATTTAATGGTGTATCACAACCGTCACACGCGTTTAATTGCTCTGCTAGTGTTTTTAGTTCAACTATTCGTCTCCCATCCTGCCAGCATATATCTTTATAATCAGTTCCAGGGTTTGCGTCTGTCTGGTCTACCTCTGTCTCGCCAACATTCCTATCCAACTCTTTCAAGTGCTCTGAACATTTTTTTCCGACGGCGTATTTCTCCTTCTTTTAAAAACGGCATTATTCGGCTTGAAGCAGGTGCTTTCAAATTTTTACGCAATCGGCTTTTTATGACGTCGATGCAACTTCCGCGGAAAATGTCGCGCTCGTTACTGTGACGTCGCAAAAACAACATGCGGTATTCTGCAAAGTAATTATCTGCCCTTGCTACTGTATCGTATTCCCTTAAACTGAAACACATACATTTGTTATTATAACTTAGATGGATAAAGTCACCAAGAGGCTCACAAGATCCAGATTTGTTCACCTGGGTTAAGTTCATGAGAAATTATCAGAAATTTCAATTGATGCCTTTGCTGCCATATCTGTGTACACATATTTGTAACTAAGTTGCATCATTTGTGCATGATCTGACAGGTAACATCTCTGCCAAAAACTGAATTGAATGTCTTTAGTGCCTCTCCGAGAGATGATAATGAACTTCCCATAAAGCTAAAATGTAAACTTTGACCGTGGCTGATGGCCATTTTGAACTTCTGATCTACACCAAAACTGTTATTGGGACGTCGTGGTCGTGATCGTATGGTAGTTGGATATATAACTACCTATGCAATCAGTGCCTATCACCACTAACGTTGTGAGTCCGAAACCCGATCAGACGAGGTGTACTTGATACAACATTATGTGATGAAGTTTGTCAGTGACTTGCGGCAGGTCGGTGGTTTTCTCCGGGTACCCCGGTTTCCTCCACCAATAAAACTGACCGCCACGATATAACGGAAATATTGTAGAAAATGGCGTTAAGCACTATAAGCCATACCATACAGAACCAAACCGAGTCATGGGTTTATTATCGAACGTCATGAAACGGTTGTGACGTCGCGCACGGTATTGGGGATACTGCGTTAATTCATTTAAAAATATCTATGAGACTTTTAATTTTCATTGAAGTTAGACCTATTATATATCAAAAGCTTCAAAATTAATCTTATGCTTAAATACGTAGTTCAAAATCCGATAATTAAAACGAATTTTGGCATAATATTAAGGAAAAATTGTTGAAAATCGCTGTACACGCGTAACTAAATCGTTGCACACAAACTGAGTAAAATTGCCTAACAAAAAAAACGAATTGCACAAAATGAAATATGTTTAATCTAATCTAACAAAAGTAAATATTTACAATGTGCATGTAATATAGAACTGAAAAATCGAAAAATCGGGGAAATCTGTTCAAAATTTAACGATTTTACGAATTCTAATGAAAATGTCCCACACCGTTACGCGACCGTTTCAAGCGTCGTCTTCTTGTATTCCATGCCATATTTTTTTTTACTGAACAAGGTTGAATATTTCTAACAGAGATATTTACGATGTGCTTTTCAAAGTATTTTTCTATACCAAAAATGGTTGAATTTCACAGAAAAATCTCATATATGCAGCTTATTTGCGGTTTCTTAACAAAATGTCCAAACGGGTACTTGGCTTAATTTTAGTGTTTTCGACGTAATATCTGGGGGGAAAAAACTGCGACGTTTTTGACGTTACGCTTTATAGCACAAATACCGTACGCGACGTCTTGTATATATGTTACCATTAAATTATGCTACTTTAGATTATCATAGCATAGAAATTCTCTGTTTTCGTTATAATGAATTGGCAGGCGTATCTTTTTTACTTCAACAGTGCATTGCTTTGAACGATTTTTCGGAAGGTCTTTCGAACTATCGGATTATTGGGTATTCGGACTATCGGGCCCTCGGACTATTGGGCTTTCGGACTATGGGACCTTCGGACTATTGGGACTTCGGACTATTGGGCCGGCACCGTCTATCTGTCTTGTCCGAAACAATCAACATAATGGAAATCTGAAAAAAAAATTGGATCATAAACGTTTGTTTGTCAAATATTTCAAGAATTATAGTTTTTTCATTTTCGGAAAGTATAGCCAAAATCATCTAATGATTTTTAATTTATATAAAAATTTAATATGATGACAATTTCATAAAATTGATAACTACTGGGCTGGTGATACTGTCATAGGACTAATAGTTCATACACCAACAGTGATATCGACGCAATAGTTTTGGAACATACAAACGTTCAATAATTGTACCATGTGCGGTTTCAACGACTAATGTCTCATCAGTGGGGATTGACGCCAAATGAATGGACATCCAAAAAGTATTACATGATGAAGAGTAATAAAACACAAATGAAGAACACTTATATTACAAGCTTGTAGCTAAAATCAAATAAAGTTAAAAAAATAATTTAAATGCCAATATACCGTGGCCCCGTTTTTAATCGATTTGTCTACTGAATCGTTTTTACAATGTTAGTGAATGAGAGTTTATCGTTTAACACCATGTGGCTTTTATTCCAGCTATATAGCATGGGAAGAACAAATTACGTTTCTATGAGATGATGATGTCCGCTTTGTACCAGACCAACAAAACTGAATTTTAATAGTGCTAGCTCGTTGGAACTACAATGCACGTGTACACGCACATGTGGCTCCACTGGGCGCAGTATTATGATTCCGAGTCAACCAGTCTTTGCCTTTATTCTTCAAAGATATGTGCCTATAATCTCGTTGAGATTAGGATTCCGAAGAAATTTTCTGTCTGTATCTTCATCCTAATCACGTTTCAAGCCCTATCAAGGGTATTCTGGAAATTTAAAATTTGACCCCCCGGTGCATTTCGATGGATATTTTGGCATGGACGGATTGTGTCAGATCAAGTGCAGGTAAGATTTCATAAATAGACATATTTTCTAGTTCAAATCTGCAAAAATATTGATATTTCCTTACCTTTTACAGCGTATATTCGACAAAAATAATCCAAATCCAATTTAAGCTGACCGCCAATGAACTACACCACGTGATCAAAATCGTCACGTATTTTGCTACAGCATGTTTCTAAATGAAAGGTCGATGTCAATTATTTATTGTGTATATGCAAGCATATCCTTTATGGGCTGTTGATTGGTTTTAATAAAATATTTATAACAAAATTTAAAAATTTCAAGCCGTGTAAATGGGATTTTTAAATTATAATATAATATTTGACATCGACATCTCGAACTACGAAACAGACTATACCAAAATACGTCACGATATTTGATCACGTGGTGTAGTTCTAGAGTTCAGTAAAATGGCGGTCAGCTTAAAGTAGATTTTGGATTATTTTGTCGGATATACGCTGTAAAAGGTAAGGAAATATCAATAATTTTGCAGATTTGAACTAGAAAATATGTCTATTTATGAAATCTTACCTGCACTTGATCTGACACAATCCGTCCATGCCAAAATATCCATCGGAATGCACCGGGGGGGTCAAATTTCAAATTTCCAGAATACCCTTGATAGGGCTTGAAACGAGATTAGGATGAAGATACAGACAGAAAATGTCTTCGTAATCCTAATCTCAACGAGATTAATGTGCCTATATCTATTTTATAGTCTTTGTTTTGACCCGATCGTGGATCAGGGCCCGGTGGCTCAATGAGTTAGGTAGTTGGATTACCTAACAACTCATATAAGCCTATCACCAATACGGCGTGGGTTCGCGCCCGGCTTTGTAAATTACAAAAAAGGGTGCACTCGACTCGCAGCCGCAAGTGATACAGTTTACCAGTTGCTTCCCCATGGCCGGTGGTTCTCTCCGGGTACTCCGGCTTCTTCCACCACTAAAACTGGTCGTCATGATATAGCTGAAATATTGCTGAAGGTGGCGTTAAACACCAAAAATCAAATCAAATCAAATCCGATCGTGGATCGAACCCACGAAGATCTACCGCACATGATGCGAGTACGCTAACCAATACACCACCGTAGCGGTATTGCTTGTTATAACTAAGCTTCTTGTTTCTTTGGAAAACAGAAAATGTATTATCTATTTAATAATGGCTACATTTGTATTTCTTTTAAATTCGTTTTCTTATATTTTTTTACTATTATTAGACTTTATTATTTATATTTCTATATATCTGAAATAACTGATTTTCATCTTATTGTAAATGAACAGGAGCTTGATACATCCATTTCGGGTAAATATATCTGATTAAAATTAGATCTCCTCACTTACTTCTTCTCCATCCCCTTTTCCTTCAAAAATTTTCTCTGGAAAAAAAACAGTATTTTGCGAAACTTCTATTAATTTATCAAAACTTGGTAGAAGGGAAATAACTGGAATAGTATTATCAATGTATTATTAAGATAGCAAATTTGTATGGCTATAATTTGGAACACCTCTGTGGTTAAAAAATAGGAAAATCTCATTCAGAACGGCAAAATGTAGCTTGATTTCATTAGCTCAGATGCATACGCCACCGGTAAGAGAACATATCCAGAGGTGGCGGATAATAATAAAGCGCTGAACGCTACCAAAAGTGCAATGAATTAGATAGGAATGAGCACAAAATTATATTTCAAGATTTTAGAATATAATGCGGTTTCATATTTGCATTCCACAAATTTCGAGCACAAAATTCAGCAACAATTGCTTCATTTTATTTACATGTACAATGTATCTGCAAACACAGTCTGATTTTTTTCCACTTTTATCTCCATGTCCTGTATGAGTGACTGAGTGAGTGATTATCGTTTAACGCCAAATGAGCAATGTTTCAGCTATATCATGGTGTGAACAAGTTACATTCAATGAAATAATGGGGATGTTCGCTTTGTTCTAGACCAACATGCTGAGTTGGATTTTTATAGTGCTAGGTCACTGACACAACAGTCCGCGGAAAATCACGTCGCTTAGCGGAGAAGCAAAAAATACCAATTTTATAGTCTTTGGTTTGACCCGACCGGGGCTCGAACCCACGATCTACCACACTCGAAGCGAGCACGCTACTAACCATCACACCACCGATGAAGTCGTCCTGAATGAATGCATAGTGTAATATACAAATGAAAGTGAATTCACATCCCCTCAAGGGGACTTCAGCATGATTGAAATTGTTCTCCCAACGATGAGCAAAGCTCGTATGAACGATGGCGAGAGACCAGGGAATGTTGGTCAGTTAACTTTCAATCAGCAAGGGAAGAACACAGCATCTAAATACAGTATATAGAAAGAACTGAAGAAGAACAAATATGATAACAGAATGTGAATAGTAAAATATTTAAAAAATTGTCTAGTTATGTCTAGTTTGAAGTCCCGAACCAATCGTTTTCATCATGTATTGCAACGGGACCTGCAGTCTAGATCCCGAGTCATGACCAATATAGTTCAGTTAAATAAAATAAGCGCTGATCGCTGCCAAAAGTTCGATGCATCACATAGGACTCGGCACAAACTTCTACTTCAAGATTTAAAAAATATATATGCGGTTTCATATTTGCATTCCACAGTTACAGGATACAGAATTCGGCAACAATCGCGGTATTTTATTTACATATTATACAATAAATCTGCGCCTGATTTTTTTTCTCATTTGTATCTCCACTGTCTCTTATCTTTAGTAACACAAGATACAACTATCAAAAGTTTGTTGAACGATTTGTCGGACTATCGGTTTGGTTTAGGTTTATGGTGTTTAATGTCAATTACAACAAATTTCAGCTATATCGTGGCGGTGAGTTTTATTTGTGGAGAAAACCGGAGTACACGGAGAAAACTGTCGCATGTGACTGACATACTTTATCACATAATGTTGTATTAAGTACACCTCGCTTGAGCGGTATTCGAACTCATAACGTTAGTGTTGATATACACTGATTGCAAAGATAGTAGTAAATCCAACTACCATACGATCAAGACCACGACGGCCCCTCTTCAAATTTGTTGTGCTTTATTTTCAGTGCGCGCTAAATTTGATATCTCCGTTTTTATTTCATTTCTTTTCTATAGTAGAATTGGTTTGGTTAATAGAAATTTAAAGTTTGTTCGACTGTCACATTAGGTAACAACATATTTCACGACTACTTCATGGTGTAGTATGTTATATGTTATTCAGCTATCAGACAGGGTATATAATGTGACATTCCCGGCTTAGGATCTATATTCCCTGAGGCGCAGCCGAAGGGAATATATATCATAAGCCGGGAATGTCACATTATATACCCTGTCTGATAGCTGAATAACAGATATATTACGGATTTATCCATTAATTTTTTTTTAAATACAACATCCAGCTGTATTAAATAAATTTGCCTCTTTTCTTTTCATTTTTCGTATCTCTAGATATCCGTTTCCGTACCTTTGACGTCATTCTTCAATGACGTCAAAATATGTGTCGCGTCCTATTTCATGTATGGGGTGTCTCATGAAGGAAAATAATGTACTAAATTTCTAAATCAAAACAGTTTCATATGTAGTAAATTTTAATATGATAATAGGTGTTACCTAACTTGAGACGAAGTCCAATATTTAAAAAAAAAAAATATTAACTCCGATATATGGACCTATAATTTTTTTTTCAAAGTAGACCGGGGGCGGTTCCAGACTTTCTTAAAAGAGGGGGCAAATAGGGGGACCCAAACCCAACGTCTCAATTTCATAGAAAATATTATTTCGGACAGGAGGAGGAAGAAATGAAACTCTGTTTAATGACATTGTCAGTCCCATGGTATATGCTTAATGGGCTAGAACACATTGCGATTTTGAGTCATTTTTTAACATTCATAACCGGAAGTAGTTCCAGAGTTTCAACTCTACATACAACATTTTAATTAACGAGTTTATTACAAATCTATGAGTTGAAAAGAAGGTACGAAACGTCTCACTATACATTTTTACCTCGGTACGAAACGACCAGGTTACGAAACGTCCTGCACCCTTCCAGATTACTGCGCATCCGATTTTCTGCAGATTTAATCATGTATTGGTTTCCGGTGTATCATTTCCGGTGCAAGGAATTTAAGCCATTAGTGATATGGAAAATATTGCTATTTCTATCATAGTTGGGACTTCGTCCCATATAACATTATTGTACAAGTTAGATAAACTACTATGAAACAAAAGAAGTTACCCGTAATGCGGGATATTCAATATGGGCCGCTTCTTCTTTTTTTTGATAGTACGGTATCTCATATCCAGAAATTGAGGGTACTTTCCTCGTAAATATTCATCATATTTAAATTAGGTTTTGATCACGTGACTGCAGTTTCAAGCTTGATGGATCGTTTATTAGATTTGTCAAAAATAGCCTATAGTACGGAAATTCAATGATTCGAAAATTAAAAGTTATTGTTTATTTCCGCAAAGTTTTCCTTCTGTCAAAATTCAAATATTTTTGTTTTGTAACGATTTTAGACATGTCTTTGATATCGTGATCATGCAAAAATGATCATATTATATTTAATGTGGGAACCCCGAGTTTAGAATCTAGAAATGTAAGGTTAGTTAATATAATTACATATATTATTGAGGAATCTAAATTAATTTCAGAAATATGTCGCCAAATGTCATTCATTGTTAAATTTTGTGTCACACGCCACCAGTTTCATGTATTTCAGACATTTTTACATAGACTCTTAAGGCCAAAAAAGGGTTCGTCGCCTCGGATTTTCATTTAGTCCAGGAACCTCGAATATTTAATTTTTTCATTAATTTTTATTTCATTTAATTCAGCTTGATTCAATGTATCATTTTCAAGTTCAGAAAATGACACACATGCAATTATGAATGATATCGTCTATATAGATCATATGAAAATTGCAGACGTCCCGGCGTCGCCATCTTAGATATGCAAATGAGCAAAGTACCCATCATTTCTGGCTATGTATAACTTATACTTACAACCATTGCGCTGGAACAGTTGACTACAGAACGACAGGGATATTAGGTTATTAATTAAATTCCTAACGGTGTATACGTGTATCACATTTCATTTCTTTGCATTAGCATTAGGGGAAAAGGGTGTATTTTATTCTGATAAAAAGATTTCGATGCTACATTTTTGTACCTGAAAATAAAAATGCACTCTGAAACAGAATTTTTGTTCTGGGAAAAAATTATCCCTTTATGACTAATAATACAAATCTGGGTAAAAGGATAAAAAATTATTTTTGCTTCAATTTTTAGCTTAAGCCACACAAAAAAAATCTTTTTAGATTCTCATCCCCTCCCTTCCCACTTTTTACCATTAAATTCACGATTTTCTATTTTCAATCAATTCATTTTCAAAATTTAACAAATTCTTCATTAGGGTATCAGTATACCAAATAAAGTGTATTTTTTTTATTATGTGATGTTCTATCACGATAGTTACCATATGTATCTAGTTCTACAATATTTAACTCAGTAGTCCGTAAGGGGCCTTTGTGGTCGTGATCGTTTGGTAGCTGGATTTACAACTACCTATACAATCAGTACCTATCACCACTAACGTTATGAGTTCGAATCTAGCTCAGGCGATACAACATTATGTGATAGAGTTTGCCAGTGACTTGTGGCAGGTCCGTGGTTTTCTCTGTGCTCTCCATTTTGCTCCACCAATAAAACTGACTCCCATTGAAATTTGTTAAAAGTGGTGTTAAATACCAAACCCAGTAGTCCGTACGTTTCCAATCGTGTACGTTTACATCTTTTATGTTGTTTTTTTTATTGTATAGAACGCTGGGTTTTATGCAAATTCCCGATTTCTTTCGTAGTATTACTGAAATTGTAGTTTAAATCGTTTGACTGTTCATTTCAATAACAGGTAGCTAACTAAAGTTATCAATAACGTTTTTACCTGCATTAGAATGGAATAAACCTACAGAAATCTTTAGTCCTTTACCATTAAAAAGTTCATTATGCCAAATAATTGTAATCTTCAATATATTTTTACATATATATTACAATGAAATAAATTTGATAATTGGGATAGTATAGTTGTGCGTGTATAGGTCAACAGATAAGAAAAGTTTGTCGGAAGTCATAAATCGAAGAAGGGCAGGCAATGCAATGGCCAAACGAAAAAGGACAAAATGATAAACAGTGGTCTACAAAAAACTACACAGAAAACTGAAGTTTGAGCAGCACGAATCCCACTTAAAACCTGGACGGAACTCTGTCGGTGACAACTTGAGTCTTTAGTTTTACATTGTATGACAGTTCCAGGTTTTTTACGATGATCCGCCAGTCTGATTGTACAAAATATTTGAATGTTACCAAAATTTGTCGAAAATAATTTAAAATAGTAAGAAACAACGAATTTTCTTTATTTAAGTATTTATAATGCCATTCATAATGCATCTGCTCAAAATCTTTCTAAAATAAATGCTATGATTAACCCGTTTGTTGTCGAATCTTTAACAGTTAATGACACTACACGGAGAAGGAATATATTATCTGTATAATTTTGTACCAAATAATTTTAAAGAGTGTGATTTAGATTTGAAGATTGCCTAAATATAGAGAGACCTAGATATATTAATTCAAAATTTTGTATGTGGAGACAGGGTCTTTATTATTCTATTTTGTTCACTTGGAGGTAGTATTTCCCGAAATTCAGGTATACTTTAAAATGTTGGAATGAAGTTCATCAGTATTGCAGTGTGAGTAACCAAACATCATGTACACCTTTTATGAACATGTATAGGCTACACCAAGGTACATGCCGATATAGCTTGTAAACGTCCATTTTATTTCTTAATATGGTCATAATAAAACTCTTTTTTTACAAAAACTGGTCTATTCAGAATTTCTTGACTTTGTAGTGGGAGAAGCAACAAATACCAATTTTATAATTTTTGACACGATCGAGACTCGAACCCACGATCTATCGCACTCGAGGCGAGCACGCTAACACTAACACCACCGATGCGGTTACAAACGAGGGACTATGATATAGTCTATATATAACTTTAATAGGATTGAACTTTTAACATATAAAATACGGAATCATCAACGTTATAAAAGCAACGCGTTTCAGGAATAACCTTTACCAGGTACGCTCAAGTTTAGAAAACCAAATAACTGAAAAGTTTTGGGATCAGGAATACCAAAGGGCCTACCCATCATAGCCAATTAGCCAATATCGGAAACCGTCACATATCCATGATGGAGGAGAACCTTAGTTTTAATGTAATTTTCTTTATAAAAAACAAACAAACAAAAAACACCATTATTTAACTGTTCTAAATTTGGCATTTAATTATCAATTAAAATGTTTTTTTTGTAATCTCAATGATGTTCCGAGATACATGTTTCCGAAATATAAATCGCTGCTGAGCTTTATAAATAAATGTTTGTTTGTTTTGTTTAATACCACTTTCAACAATATTTCAGTTATATCGTGGCGGTCAGTTTTATCGGTGGAGGAAACCACAGGGGCTAGGTGCGTCCGAAAAAAAAAAAAAAAAAAAAATACTATATAATACTACAAGGGGGCGAACTCACTTGCTCCCATTTTTTTAAGTCGTCGTGTTAAATTGATCGTAACTTCGGAACGCCTTAATATTTTCAAAAAATGTTTCCACCAGTCGAAAGTCAAGTAATTTTCCTTTCCAAAGAGACCCCAATTGTTAGTGTAGGCCTCCGAACTGCTGAGGTATCATACACGAACCAAAACAAAACGGCGTGAAAATCCGAAGTCGTACAAACGCTGGGATGACCACTTCCCATCTGTGTACAGACTTTCCCATGCGTAAACGAGTCATTTTGACTAGCTAAATACTTTCATCCATTCAAATTATGATAAAATTTCTTACCTTACGCCAATGTATATGTCCTTTAAGTCTGTTTTTGAAAGAAATCCCATTTGCATCCTTGACAAACGCCATAGACGTGAAAATTGAGAGAGTTCTAACGGGCTTTTTGATTGGCTGAACAATCTGTTTCCTTAATGCTGCGTACCTAGCAGAAAAGCAACAAATACCAATTTTATAGTCTTTGGTTTGACCTGACCGGGGCTCGAAGCCACGATCTACCGCACTCGAGGCGAACACGCTAACCATTAGGCCACCGATGCGCTTAAAAATCTATATGAATGCATGTTACTCCGCAAAATATCAGACACAGCACGAAAAACGTCACAATCCACCAGATACACCAATTAACACTAGAGAGACATAAAATAATAACCAGAGGCTCCCCGGAGCCTGTAATCGCTCACCTGGTTTTCAGTTTGACTTCCCAAAATTTTATAGAAAATGGAGGTGTCTGACATAAATTAAAAAGTGGGACAACGAAAAAAATCACTTCAGCTCAAGATTCTGAGCAGAAGATTTTAATGTATTTTTTAAAAAAT
The DNA here is from genome assembly GCA_963680875.1 of Bathymodiolus brooksi. Classification (NCBI taxonomy): domain Eukaryota; kingdom Metazoa; phylum Mollusca; class Bivalvia; order Mytilida; family Modiolidae; genus Bathymodiolus; species Bathymodiolus brooksi. Next base: position 95,308,092 of record OY804581.1, on the reverse strand, counting down.
AAATCTGCATGAAAAGGCAGAAAATTGTTTTCACAGATTAAATTTGAGCTCATTTTGACTTGTATTAAAGCAGTATTAATCAATTCAAGAAATTTATATTTCTTGTAACAGCGGCCATTTTGAATGAAGGATGAGGCTGGTGAACACTTATAATTGTGAAAGGAAACACCCAGAGGACATATCACAGCGAATCTTGGCTTAGTGTGTTTTGGCTCAGTCTGTTTTGAGGAGTAGATTTGAATCAAAATATTCCAACATTGCATGATCGGAATAAATCGGATAAAAGAACATTTTACAGAAAAACGTGGAATATATGTTGCCATGTATAACTAGTGTTAAATGTTTGCTTAGCTCACTTTGATTAGTAACAAAAGCAGCGGTATACAATTAAAGACATTTTTATTTTTAGTAGCAAACGTCATCTTAAATGAAGGGCGGGACTGTCGGATACAACTTTGAAAGGAGACCACCTAAGAAACCATTTTAGCCAAGTTTGGTTTAATTTAGTTCTGTAGTTTCAAAGGATATGATTTGAATGTGATCTTTTATCAAAATATGCCTACTTTGCATAGTCGGTATTTTATACAAATCTGACAGAAAAACTCTGAATACATATCGAACTACTCAATGGTGTTTATTTACAGTTAAAACTTGAGCTCATTTTGATTAATCATAATGCAGCAATAAACAATTAAAACACATTTCAATTTTTAGTAACGGCTGCCATCTTGAATGACGGATGGGGCTTTCGGCCACAATTGTGAAATGGGACGACGTAATGACCAAAAACAGCCAAGTTTTTTTAATGTGTGTATTGGTTTCATAAGAGAAAATTTAAACGTAAAAGCTTACGACGTACGACGTACGACGGGCTGTTTTGGTGTTCACCCACCCATTCAGTCAAGAAATTGTTGCTCATTAGGGTAGATCTACAACACGTTGTTTTGCACGAAGAGGGGTATTTATTTACGTATTGTGCCCAGGACGAGCTGTATATGAGAAATGGCAAAAGCTGATTGGCTCGAAATCATGATAATAAGTTCGAGTGGAGCGACATGTCTACCTGCGGAATGTTATTTCTGAGATCCAAACTCTATAATAATTAAAGTAAGCGTGTTTGTCTAGTATAAAGCTGACATCATCTCATCGAATGTAACTTGTCGCCACGATAAAGCTTTAATATTGCTCAGTTGACGTTAAACAACAAATATCCTCTCTTATTACAAATTAAAACTGGTATTACATATTTGTAAACATGTTGAATAACAGGTTGTATTATTTACGGTCTTTTCAAGGACGAGTTGATTATGAATAACTATACCTTTCACCGAATTTGGTGCATTACTTGTTAAATACGTGGGCATTATTATTTTAATTATACGTAATATAATAATATTTTCTCGCGGTTCGTTTAAGTATAGCGGGAAAATATTGTATTGCCGTTACTATAGTTTATGAATATTTATAAGATATATAGATTCGGCCAATAAAATTGGTTGTTTCGTTATCCGGGTATTAGGTGTACTTGTTTAGGTACTTCACTTTCTAGCCGCCGTGCAAACAGAAAACACTTAAATTTTTTATAAGTGTGATTGTACATAATTTACAATTTGCTTACTATTTAAGGTGAGGTCTGACACCTTATATCCCGAAATAGACTCGAGCATTGGCGCCGGGCACAGGTTTCCATAATGCATTCAAACATTGTTTCATGCGTCAGTTTTTCCTGGACGGCCTTGTCTACTTATGACAGATATTATCACATATATTTTTGTTGTTGAAGAAATGAGGTTATAATTGATATGAATTATAAATATGCAAATATATACATGTACATTGTAATACTATATTATGAATAAATATATCCGGCGTCTATCACGTACGGCAGGCTGTCGGCAAATTGATATTTGCGTTTGTTATTTATTAATATCAATTATAGTATAGATAATACTGCAGAATACCTTGAAAATGTATAAATAGATACGGGTATAAAAAGAAATATTATAATTTATTTTATTAACGCACACAAATAACCCATTTGGGTTTTAGAATTACAATTTACATAATATACATGTACAGACAAGACAAATAAAGCATACACGACTACATAAAAAAAATACAATAACATGAACTGCAATTATGACTGTGACCACAGGCACTTGGATCCAGGATTTGTTTTCTTCAATTTTATCAATAAAATGTGCATCTACAACGTATATGAAACCGTTTGACATGCTTCGTTGTGAAATAAACACCTTTATGAACTATGCCCCATTTTCCTAATACAATGTATCTACTCTATACATAATTTTTTTTTCAAAGTAGACCGGGGGCGGATCCAGACTTTCTTAAAAGAGGTGGCAAATAGGGGTACCCAAACCCAACGTCTCAATTTCATAAAAAATATTATTTCGGACAGGAGGAGGAAGAAATGAAACTCTGTTTAATGATATTGTCAATCCCATGGTATATGCTTAATGGGCTAGAACACATTGCGATTTTGAGTCATTTTTTAACATTCATAACCGGAAGTAGTTCCAGAGTTACAACTCTACATACAACATTTTAATTAACGAGTTTATTACAAATCTATGAGTTGAAAAGAAGGTACGAAACGTCTCACTATACATTTTTACCTCGGTACGAAACGTCCCGATCTAGGTACGAAACGACCTGGTACGAAACGACTATGTTACGAAACGTCCTGCACCCTTCCAGATTACTGCGCATCCGATTTTCTGCAGATTTAATCATGTATTGGTTTCCGGTGTATCATTTCCGGTGCAAGGAATTTAAGCCATTAGTGATATGGAAAATATTGCTATTTCTACCATAGTTGGGACTTCGTCCCATATAAACTTTATAAATAATATGAAACAGGCACTGCCTGGAAAGCTCGCGAAGCTAATCACTAATTAGATATCCTTGGTCTTGGATGAGTAAACATATGCAAAACTTTATGCTTATGTACATATAATTATTTACCAACTTTGCCTGAAAATAGAAATTTGGTTTACTAGTGACCACCAGTAGACATAATAGAGTATGTAAATGTTGCACATAGCATCTAGGGTAAGGGTAATAACAAAATTACCGAACTCTGAACAATCTTACAAAGGGAAAGTCAAAACTCATAAGTATATAAACAGACAAAATCAGTCAACAACCGGAAAACTGAAAACCGTAATGACCCTGACTTGGTACAGGCATTTCTAAAGAAATGGTGGGTTGAATTAGATTTTAAAGTGCCAAACCTCCCGCTTTCATTACGGCTCAAAGTTTCCGGCTGTCACTATAACAGTATTTATAACAATACTTGAACAAAACAGGTACATGTAAAACAGCTGTAAAAGCAGCACCAAACTCAGTGAAGTAAATGTCAAAGACACCTTTACGTCACACATTGATAAAAAAATATTTTGACATTTTTGTTGACACCTTATCTTTATACATCCATCGTTTATAATCTTTTCTGCAGAGACGGAATATATTTTGACAAGATCTTGGTATCGGAATATAAACTTTTTAAGAGATCGAATAAGGCGAATCTTTTTGTAAATGTTGCACATAACATAGGGTCTGAGACACTCTTCAAGATCACAGGTACTTGTGGACAGGACCCTATGGTGCCTCTGATTGCCCATCCCTCCTTTTTTTTCATGTACACAACATTTTGCAACTTTCTATGTATCACTGTATGACATATATACAAAAAAAAAACAATCAAAGAGCAGTTTCTATCCATACTGGGTTTCTGATATATGCATAAGGTTTTGAGTGTTTTTCTTTGAGACATTTTGGGCAATTGTGTATTTTATCAATACCTGATGCAATTAAGAGAATATAAATATAAGCTTGAGTTTGCTCTAGGAATAATCCAGAGCAGACGATCGGATTGCGCAATCGTGTTATTTTTAGCGACTCGTTACTTTCCGTGTAGGATTCGATAATTATCGGTTACCAATTTCACGCAATCGTAACTACTCGGCCATTCTCGCTACCCTGCAAATAACCTTGTATGCATTAGGCGTATAAATCACACTACTTTTCACATGTCAGTTACATGAAAGTTTGATAAAGTTATATTTTAAGCAATTTTCTATATTTCAATTAAAGTTTTAATTAGTATGTCTTCCATATTGGATTTTCGTGAACTATATTTTTGTGCGGCTTAACTTAACTTAACTTCCGGCAAACAATTTAAGAAGAATTTCTACTATGTACGTACGAGGTTATTTGCAGGGTAGCGAGAATGGCAGAGTAGTTACGATTGCAATTTCACGTTACCGCCGCCATTATGGTTCAAAGGTCAATCGGAGTAAAAAAACGTAAACAAGACGTCATTGCATTTGTAAACACGGTGACGCAGTTTATTCATCGTGGCAGTTATGCACATATCGTCCCTGTCGTAAGGAAGTTTTCGTGAATTTGTTGGTTAGGAAAATAATTTATGACTACATGTAATGTATCCCGTAGATCTTGAAAATAATGAGAGATCGTGTGAATATTCAGCCATAGTAGAATACATGTAGTAGTTCCAACTTCCGAGGATATTGTGACACAACCTCGCAAATAGTACTGTTTACAAAACATCCTAGACCTGCAAGAATAAATAAAAATATATCATCCTAGAGGGTACTTATCGATTAACTTGAAGAAAATTAATCTAAATCTTGTATATTTTGTTGTCCGACTATCCTATAAAAGGGGGGGGGGGGTCCTTATAAAAAAGGGAAATCAAAGAAGTCTTTTTTCCCCCTAAGCGATTGGCAGGTATTCGTACAAAAACCAGCTTTGTAATGTTAATGCTTTAAAGTTGGCATTATGTTAGACTTCTGCATGGTTTTATAGTTTATCATATTTATATCACATTAAACATGCAATTTTTAAATTATCATATTATGGAGCATCAAATAAAACTTTTTAAAAGGCCCAACTTAAAACTGGTGTGCCCCTTTTGTTAGAGAATGTATAAAGTCTGTGTGTGTAAGACACTTTAGATGTACTAACTTAAAAATGACTTAGTTCAACTATATATCATTTTGTGATTTTTTAGAAGTCAAAATCCTGTAAGAATGCACACCTTTAGTATTTGTACATTAAACACACTGCAAAATATTACAAAAACTCTAGCTCAAAACTATAGGGAGGGACAGACAGGGGTTAAATAGTATGCCCTGATACAGGGCTATACATTAACAGTCATGTTCCATTCTTACATGTATGTTAAGCACATTATTATGGTGTGGTTTCTGTTCATGAGGCACTCTATCCTTTCTCGTTTATGCCAATGTCATGAGACCAATAATAACATATAAGGATTAGTATGGAAAAAGTGTTAAATTCAGGAACAAGTCAGTCTTGGTTGGGCAAAATATGTACATGCACATGTACTTTGTAAAAGATTCAACTGGATAACTTTTGTAAATTATAGAGCACAAAAATTAAACAAATATAATAACAAGAAAATATTTATTGCAAAAACAAAACATTATTAAAAGGTCAGCTACATGTATAATAACAATGTTGTAAAATAACAAAACTATGAACTGGAACATTGAAGAATGGGTAATAAAACATTCCCCTCACCCTGATTAAGTCTTAAGTTAATGATTGAATGAAAATTATATTGCTTTTAACATCAAAAAGTTAATATTGGAGGACACTATGCAAATTTCTCTATCCTTTAGTTATTGAATTGAGAAGTTATAAAATCTGACAAAAGTTCCACCCCCCCCCCCCTCCCAAAAAACCCCCATACTACATGTAATAAGGTTCAAAACTCCTTTAATTTAAAAATATTTGTCTAAGACTTTCTCAGGTAAATGAACAAAGCCCAAAATATTCAATAATGTTACATGAAAAACAACACTCATATGGGGGACAAAAACATTCTATTCATAGAATTTTTAAACAAGAAACATAAACTATAACATGTGATGTGTAAACTATTTAAGCATGAGCAACAGGAAACACATTTAGATACAAAAAATGAAAAGACCAACACACTTAGTTGGATTTTTAGAGTGCTACAAAATGTAGTTCATTGAAACAACAGATATGTCGTTCCACTCTGAAACATTATTCTGACTCTACCAGTTTTTGTTCTTACTCCTTAATGCTGCATTCTTACCAATATTATAATCTTTGGTTTGACTAGACAGGGGCTAGAACCCATGGATAGAAGCATGCTAACTATTACACAACATTTTTGCGGTCGCATTGAAAAAGGAGTAGTTCTTCAAAACTTTCATTAAGCTAGGGACTTGTGTCCAAGTTAGTTAATGCAGTCAACATGATCAGGCATATATTAAAATAAACCCATACTATGATAGATTAGCTTCCAGTCAGATTTGAACTGACATCTTTTCAACATTATTGAAACGTACTACCTTGTACTATAGAAGCTACATTGTATATACATGTATTGTAATTGTTAGTAGTTGACAAACCTAATATGTATGCAGATCATTAGCTTCCAGAGAGATTTGAACTGACATCTCTCAAACATTATTGAAATGTGCTGATTCATTGACACCATAGTAACTACAACATTTTGTCATGAATTTGTTAGGAACATTTCAGCCAAGATTGGTTGCAATCCCTTCTGTTAAGTGTTATTATCTAATGGTCCTGAATTGGCACTACATAGACACGATATAGAGAATAAAAAAAACCATGCATAAATTTCATACCCTGCAGTGCAAGAACAATAAGCTCCTTCTGTTAAACCATCATCTTCTTTGGTGCAATATCTATACATTGTGGGGGTCGTCATCCAGTGTCTGTGATGATGAACACTTTGTTCTTAAAATACATAAGTTGTTGTTGTTCGACTTCGTCTTTAGGAAATATGCCTCCTGCAACCACCCACTTAAAAATATTCAGACCTGGGCAACCTTATAGGCTTTCAGCATGTCATTTGTCAATGCGACATAACCATGGGCTAACCAGAACTGTTTTATGTCTGTAAAAAACAATTGGTGTCCAAAATTGCATACCATCAATCATGTTCATCAAGCCTACCAGAATACATTTGAAGCCCAATGAACGGAGTCTGAAATTCCAGTCACTCAAAATTTTGTCGTAGCACCTCTTGTTATCTTGTAAAACATAATCTTGTGATGGCACCAAAGGCAAGTTTAACTTACCTGCCGACAACACAAGCCTGAATGCCGTTGGCGTCAGCTCTCCCTGAATCCGGGTCGTTTCGCCCCGTGAGTCGTTTTTCCCCTATTCCCGTTTGCCCTGGGTCGTTTCGCCTTCATTTATTAAGAGTGCTTTAAAAAATGAAATATGGAAAATACCATTGTAATAGTGCTTTAAAAAATGAAATATGGAAAATACCATTGTAATAGTGCTTTAAAAAATGAAATATGGAAAATACCATTGTAATAGTGCTTTAAAAAATGAAATACGAAAAATAGCATTGCAAATATTGGTATTTTGGATGTTGTAAGGCTTGTTCATGGGTACTTTATTTTTGTCTCCCTCATAATTAACATGCTTTCTAGACGTGTTTAATATTATGTATGGCTTCACTTTCATTGTTTGACAATTCAGGCTGTCCAAATTCCGGTGGCTTCATTTGACAATATTGGCGATAGGAAAATTAACATAATACATACTAAGCTAAGACATAGATGTAGTGGCCTTAATGCCGATTTATAGAGTAAATTTGAAGAATGATCCATGTTGTATATGTGGTCATTTATTTGAGGATGCTATTCATTTTTATTGAATGTCCACTTTATCAACACGATAGAACTTCTCTGTTTAATTATTTTAATAACATTGTTCCCATCTCTATAGAATATATACTCTTTGGATGTAATGAAATTAGTGAAGAATTGAATACTTTATTGTTCAAATCAGTGCAAAAATTTATTCGACAAACTTGTAGATTTAATAATTAATTATCACAGGCACTTGTTTCATTCAAAAAATATATGCCCCCTCCTCTTCCTTACTTCAAGGTAAACATCTGCCCTTTACCCCTTCCCCACTTCGCCTCAATATTTTTCGCATATTTGTGATCCTTTCGCTGACCCAATTATATCGTTACACTCCCGAGATATTTCTCTTTTCGACTGCCACATTTAAATATACCTACCGGGACCCCCTCAGACGAATTGGACAAGAGTATTCAGCGAAAGTGGCTTGGTGAAAATTTAAGACATTGAAACGGATACAACCACTTCTGGTTTGCGCTGGATTTTTCATATGCATTCGGAATTCTCTAGACCGGCCATGTGTAACAATGCCATCATGATCATCTCTCAAATGTAAAGTAAGCCTTTAAAATACAGATAATTGTTCCAATGCAGATTATAAAAATATGTTCAACTCCAAATTACTGACATTTGATTTTTAAAACACTTTTTTTTTTTAGTTTCTAAATCAAGTTAGAACGGACCGGAAGTGAGTGTATCCGTTTCAGTGACTGAAAAATAGAAAATGCGACTTTCGCTGAATATTCTGGTTCAATTCATCTGAAGGGGGCCCGGTATTTATATTTAAATGTGGCAGTCGAAAAGAGAAATATCTCGGGATTGTAACGATATAATTGGGACAGCGAAAGGATCACAAATAAGCGAAAAATATTGAGGGGAAGGGGTAAAGTGCAGATGTTTACCTTGAAGTAAGGAAGAGGCCGGGGCATATATTTTTTTAATGAAACAAGTGCCTGTGACTGTGTTAATTATCCCCAACCGTGATATTATCTCAAAACAATTTATTAGTTTTACCACCCCCCTCCTTTTTTTCTGTTAAATATTAAAACAATATTTAATATGTATGCTTAGTTTGACATGATTTTGCTTAATTTACTAATTATTGATATAGCCTGCACATTTGCTGTCATTTGATTTGTTTATGCTGTTACTGTATTTGTATGGAGAGGGACTAGTAAGTTGTAAAAACTTGTTTTCAATCCAATTGTATATATATATTGACAATAAAATCATTATATAGTAAATTGTTTGACACCTGCTTAAATTTGTAAAATTTCTTTGAACAATACAGTAATAAATTTGTATGTATTGTTTGTTCTGCATGGCTTCAAATTAGTTGTTGACATATGACACATATCAGTTGTTATTATTATTTCTTGTATACAACTAATAAATAAATAATTACCAACAAATTGTCGAAAAAGACTTCATCTATTATTATATAATAGCGATTAAGTGGGGCGAAACGACCCGGTACCCTCCCCCTTCGTTCTTGTTTTCGTCAGACCTCTGATCGTCAAGATTCTCGACTTTCCAACATCTAAACTCATCAATAGTGTAGATTTTACTACCAGGATCCATGTGTAAATGTAGAATAAAATTATATAGTTGAATAGAACTTCGAAAAGGTTAAAAATGAAGTGGTATCGCCAATGTCAATGAGACGCCAGGAAATAATCCAAGCTTAACAGGAAGGCCGCTTAACACCTGGATTTTATTCCGATTGGACTTTGGACCATTTGTTGTAAATTGGGGGGTCAACGGAACTTTTGAAAGTGTTTTTCTTTGAGACATTTTGGGCAATTGTGTATTTTATCAATACCTGATGCGAATATAAATATAAGCTTGCGTTTGCTTTAGCAATAATCCAGAGCAGACGATCGGGTTGCGCAATCGTGTTATTTTTAGCGACTCGTTACTTTCCGTGTAGGATTCGATAATTATCGGTTTCAATTTACAGACAAAATTCTTTAAATATTCATTTCAAACAAATAATTTGTATATTTTCGTCAAAGAAGAAGAATGTTGAATTAAATTTTATGTTTATTTCACAAGGAAACAATATAGGCAACAGCGATTCCGGTATTCGATACCTTTCGTACACCGTATCTTTCATACGGTCTAGAGGGTGTCGCGAAAAGCAGTTACCCGGAATGTCCCGGATGTGTTGAAGCTTTTTCATAGCCATAGTGGTATGGATAACCCGGACGTGGTGAAACTTTTTCATAGGCATAGTGTATGGATGATAAGGATTTCTGTTTTAGTCAAAGTAAATGGTATTCGTCATTATTCCTTTATTGATTTAATTTTACCATGTTTCAGTCATAAATAGCTCGCTTAACGAAGCGAGCTTATAACATTAATATATCAGATAACAAAACAACGGGTTTGCGAAACAGTTTCAATAATTTAAATGTAAACAACATGTAAATAAAACCTTGGTGTGTCCCCATGACGTCGAGAGTGTTCAAGGCTCAACGTTTTGTTTATTTGTTATGTACCGTAACAAATAAACAAAACGTCAAAATATGTGTACCAGCCGTGGAACATAGGAGTTTGCTGAATCGATCAGGTATTTGTGACGGAATTAACCGTTGTAATATTTTTTTGTTCATGCAGCCGTTTTGAGTATGAAAACAGCATTTAATTTGGTAAAAATACATTTATTATTCCGTATTATACCATTGATTCAGTGAAGCGTAATGTTTTGTCGTCCATGTTTTAATCTTTTTTGGGGACTGAAATATATACCCCGTCTGTTTTCCGAATATATGCTGACATTCAGGGCTGAAGAACCAATGAAAATATGTGTAACAAACTAAATTCGTAATATTATTTGTTATTCAGCTATCAGACAGGGTATATAATGTGACATTCCCGGCTTAGGATATATATTCCCTTCGGCGCATCAGACAGGGTATATAATGTGACATTCCCGGCTTAGGATCTATATTCCCTGAGGCGCAGGGAATATAGATCCTAAGCCGGGAATGTCACATTATATACCCTGTCGGATAGCTGAATAACAGATATATTACGGATTTAACCTTTTTTTTTTAAATACAACTTCCAACTGTATTAAATAAATTTGCCTCTTTTATTTTCATTTTTCGTATAGCTCTCTAGATGTCCGTTTCCGTACCTTTGACGTCATTCTTCAATGACGTCAAAATATGTGTCACGTCATATTTCATGTATAGGGTGTCTCATGAAGGAAAATACTGTACTAAATTTCTAAATCAATACAGTTTCATATGTAATAAATTTTATAAACTTTATAAATATAACATTAATATATCACATAACAAAACAACGGGTTTGCGAAACATCTTCAATAATTTAAGTGTTAACAACATGTAAATAAAACCTTGGTGTGGCCTCATGACGTCGAAAGTTTTCAAGGCTCAACGTTTTGTTTATTTGTTATGGTATAGCCATGGAACACAGGAGTTTGCTGAATCGATCAGGTATTTGTGACGGAATTAACCGTTGTAATATTTTTTTGTTCATGCAGCCGTTTTGAGTATAAAAACAGCATTTAATTTGGTAAAAATACATTTATTATTCCGTATTATACCATTGATTCAGTGAAGCGTAATGTTTTGTCGTCCATGTTTTAATCGTTTTTTGGGGACTGAAATATATACCCCGTCTGTTTTCCGAATATATGCTGACATTCAGGGTTGAAGAACCAATGAAAATATGTGTAACAAACTAAATTCGTAATATAAGTTGTCATTCGGAGTTCACCAGTCGTACAGTACACTTCCATTCCCCACCGTATCACCATAAATGTTGGCAAATTGCCAATATGAATATGTTGCGTCATGTATGATAGTAAATTGTTTTCTCAATTGTAATCTTGTTTAATGTGGATTGTCAATGCATTGTATACGTATTACTGATGTGCAGCTGATATGGACAGGCAGTGAAAGGTATTGGACATTTTTATTTGAATAATAAAAGTAGGCCAACTGTTCTGTCTGGCGAGTTGATACCAGAGGCTGACTTCTGTCTGGCGAGCTGATACCCGAGGCTAATTGTTTTGTCTGGCGAGCGGATGTCTAAATATATGTGTGGAGTTTTCTTTATATTTGATTTCTTTCTTTTGAAACAATGAATTAGGGGATTATGGTGTTTAACGCCACTTTCAACAATATTTTAGTTATATCTTGGCGGTCGGTTTTATTGGTGGAGGAAACCGGAGAAAACCACCGACCTGTCGCAAGTCACTGACATACTTAAAAAGCTTTATCACACAATGTTGTATCGAATACACCTCGCCATCAGCGGGATTCAAACTCACAGCTTTAGTGTTGATAGGCACTGATTGCACAGGTAGTTGTAAATCCAACTACCATACAATCATGACCACGACGGCCCCTAATGAATTAGGGAGTTTGGGTTATGATTATGGTGTTTAACGCCAGTTTCAACAATATTTCAGTCATATCGTGGCGGTCTGTTTTATTTGTGGTGGAAACCAGGGAAAACCACTGACCTGCCGCAAGTCACTGACAAACTTTATCACATAATGTCGTATCGAGTGTATCGCTCCTGCGCGAGATTTGAACTCACAAATTTAGTGGCGATAGGTTAAGACACTGAAAACACAGGTAGTTGTAAATCCAACTACCATGTCAATAAGACCACGACGGCACCCTGATGAATTAGGAGATATTAGTAAATCTATTTACGTTGATCGAGACAAGTGCCTGTGTTTATTTTGTAGAAATTGAGAGAAATCGGTGAACAATGACAAGCATGCTTTACATTTCTTGTTCTTTTTATAAATGCAATGCAATTTAGATAAAAGCGAAAGTGCCGGGTAAGACCCCATGCGTCATTCTAATTATATTTGGTAAGTTTACCTTGTACCAACTTCAATCTGCGTATGTTAGAAACAGAAAGTTGATTATCAATTTCCACTAAAATCAAGCAAAATAAATAACTACCATTGAACTCAAAAAGACCACAAAATATGCAGGTGGAAATCCAGGTCATATCTTGGCACAGATTCGTATGAACTTCGTTCTCTAAGTTCTGATAAAGATTGCTTTATTTTTAAACATCTATTTTGTTTTGGTTTTTTTTGTTTTTTTTCATAATACTTTATTGTTTGACTCGCCTGTTAACAAAACACCTTAGATGCCCAGGTAAGCAAAAATAATCTAAGGTTCCCTGTTTTACAATAGATCTCTTATCCAGGGTTAATAAGAGATTTATTAGAGTACACATGATCCCATTTCAAAAATACAACTAAATTTATCAATAATAAAATCAACATGTAAGTCAATCTATATCGGCATTTTATGATAGCTTCAACATAATTTTTTATAACATTTACATACATGCATTGTACTCATATATTATAACTACTTACTAATCACTGATAGAATTGTCAAGATTTTGGCTTTATCTATTGTATCATTACAAATGGCCGTTAGCAAAATTTTTAGTTCAAATTTTAAAGTCTGTTTCCATATATTACAAAGTACATTCTGATTGATATGAATTTTGTCATATTTAACTTTGTTTCTTGCCTTCCAAATAGACCACTTAGATATAAAAATTATTGAACCCAAACATCATATTTTTCTCATTTAAATTAACAGTTCCCACATTTAAAGTGTTTATTAAAATTGTGATGTTTGATCTTTAATAAATCTAGATTTTTGGAGAAAAAATTACGTCTAACTAAAAACAGATTTATTAGTCATCGCCACTTATCGGCCAGACATATTTTTCTTTTACCACTCTTTATTTTTAGATCTTACCACAAAATTTCTTTCAAGTAGGTCCCATTAACTTTAAATCGCGCTTCACTAAAAACAAATTTACTGTCATTAGGCCAGAAATATTGTCCTTTTACCACTTTTTTGTTGTTGTTTATTTTAGATCTTACTATATAATTTCTTTCAAGTAGGTCCTGTTAACCTTTTTTATTTTCTAATTTAATTAATGGTTATAAAAAATCACTATCTAAATTTGACTATAATCTCAACTTGAATAGACATAATAAAACTCATATAAACATAACAGTACATAAAATTATGATTTTTATTCTTCTATGATCTTCTGTAAAATACCAATAAAAATATGCTTGGACTGGAATATTTAACCAAGCTGCATCATACAGATGGTACTATCATCCAAAAACCTAATTATTGTCCTAGTATGTGCCTTTACGTCCTTAATTCCATGGTGTGATGTCCGTTACGATTTCCACATAAAACGATGTTCGGTTCGTCTTTACCTCCAGTTGTTTGTAGGAGGGGGCATGTCTTATTGTGTTGTTTGTGTTTGTTTTCGTATAGTGGTGTCCAACAATTTATCCAAATATTTTGTCATATATCAAAAGTTACGTTCTGAGTTCCGTGTTGTGATGTCTGCTATGATTTCTGTCTATAAAACGGTGTTCGGTTCGTCTTTACCTCCAGTTGTTTGTAATAGGGCTCATGTTTTATTTATAGTATGTTAACTTATTTACGTGGACGCATGGTGGTGTCTAACACGTATTGACTATATGAGTAACATGGCGGGTGTCTTATAAGAGGCAGGAACTGCTTACCCTTCGCGACCACCTGTGTTAGCCCCCGATATTTGGTGGGCCCTATGTTGCTCATCTTTTTAGTTTTCGTACCCGCTTCCGAATATGATTCTTCCGCTGGACTAGTGGAGAGTAGTGTGCGGATCGGAGCTGGAACGGCAAGGGAGTTTGGATCAGAACTGGAACAGCAAGGAAGTTTGGTAGAATACGTTAAAGACAACACTTTCCCACTTGTACTAACTGGAATAATACTGCGCCCTCTATCGGCACTTTCGCTGGATGCAGCGACTAGCGGGAGAGTAATATAACGACTGGATTATTCGGGTTACACTTGTACAAGCTTTTGAATCTGTGCACATTTCCTTTGACAGTGACGTCTAGAAACCCCCGTTTCCCCGCCGTTATATAATAAGCGCGTGAAATCTGAAACGAGCACCTGTGATTCAATAAACAGGACGTGCTCGTAATACGACAGTTTGAATTAGATACCGGCTGTTCTTGTGTCATTTACACGAATGTTGGTCACATAATTTTATATATGTTAATATATTCAATTACATTTTAAATATAAATATCATGGTGAAAACATGTATGGTCCACAGGTACTTGTGGACAGGACTCTACCCCCTTTTTCTTGAACATCGATTTTTTTTCCCATGTAAACAACATTTTGCAACTCTCTATGTAGAGATGAGCTCATCGTTCTTGGCTATACGACGTTTAATGAAAGACTTGTAACAAGAGACGGACAGACGGGATTACGAAATCACTTCATGTTTAATTAATTACTAGTATAATTTACGCAGAGATATAGATGAAACAAACATTTAAGGCCACAGTTAAAATAACAAAGACTGGATCTGACAAGACGAACAGACCGCCAGTAATCGTTTGGGCAAGCCTGTGCCTCACTGGTACCAATGAATGCTAAAAACCTCCACGTCACCTTAGTAGAGAGTTAAAGAAGGTCATAAACCCCGATACGAAGCACACATTTACAACCTACTCCCTGGTTTTTTCAAAGGAGTCCAACCTGAGTTCCAAACTGGTACCAGTTCAGGAACTGGCCTGTCCGGTAAACGTGAGAATGCCAATTGACTAAATTATATATACACCGTACCTACTTGTGGTACCACAAGAAAGTATACCAAAATATGAGCTCACGTACAATTGTAGGATTATGACCAACAGTCGTCTTGTCAGATCCCGCCAGATGAGTGGGTCTAAACCCGCTCACCGCCAAAAGACCCCCCCCCCCCTCCCACCACACTGATACTGAAGTGGGAAAACTCTTGGACCGCCGGAGGATAAGAAACTTTCTAGAGCCCCTTGTATTGTGTTCAAGTACACATTGATTCCAATATCAGATAGGTGTGTCCCATCATTTCTAAACAGATTAATATCCCTGGCTCTCATATTATTATGCTTTATGACGTATCCTCCAACGCCCAAGACGATATTTTTGACTGCAAGGTTTACTCGTTTTCGAGCTTTTTCCATTGCTTTATTTTAACATGATATTATATTGTAAGGACAGTAAAACAAGATTTGACAAGGGTCATACCACTGCTTGATTATCAACATTAAAAATAATTTGTTTATTTTTTATGTATTCCCCAAATGTACACCGAAATGACAACTGGAAATAATTCTAAAACGTAATATCAGCAAGGATCCCATTGTCCGCCCATTCTTTTGGCCAACAACCTTGAGCTCATTTACCCTGAAAATAAATGCCGAACCCTTTATCTCTCCCGCCGGCGCTATCCGTAAACAAACAAATTGTCTCATTAGAAGTCCACACATTATCTAGCATAACTGTAATTCCATTGTAATCCGATAAAAAGGATAACTAAACTTTCAGATCTTCTCGCATCTCTTGCGATACCCTAATTCTGTGTTGAGGTTTAGTTACCTTACATGTAGCATTTATAAGGCGCCGACTAAATGCCCTGGCGAACAATTTTACATGCAAAAATAAATAGACCGAGAAACACGTAAAGTTGGAAAAGGGGGGACTGAAAATGGCCCGGCAATTCTTCCCATTGTTAATTCTTTTGAATTTTTTGTTTGGTAAGCTCTGGCATGTCAGCAACACTTTTCAAATTCTTTGAGGTTATCGGCGATCTCGGTCCTGAATAATATAACGGAAAGCCAAATTTTAAACCTTTTTTCAATTCACAAGCAATGTCTTTATATGGATACTTTTTCAGCGATTTCCACCTCATTAACACAAATGGGCGAATGACCCAACGTATATAACTGAAAATTGCAAGAAAGTGAATTATGATTTACTACAAGCCAAGAGTGGGTGGTTTCCGTAGCACTCTGATCATTTGTGAATGAACCTGCAATTATTCCCATAAGTACAACGCCCTTTGTTATAGCCCCAGCAAGTACGGATGCCCTTTTTGGACATGTCCGAGCTGAAATCCCTGTGCTCGTTTTTGTCCCACTCCGTTAAGAAAGGGCTGTCTGGGGCAGATACATATAGTAGCCACAGTTCTACATCAACATCGGCCCACGATGACTGTGGAACCCTGGCCTTCCGTAGACGAAATTGTTCGTCATACGAAACCCATCCCAAGTTCGACACCCTCGAAGCCGCCAATCTAATAACATGCATATATTTAAGATATACTTGTGCCTTACCTGGCCATTTCTCGAGCATAATACTCATGAAATTGATAAAAGCTGAGGTCCAGGTGTGAATATGTTTTATTAGGTTATGCTTCTGTTGAAGAACAGTTAGTTGACCCCCCTTAACTGCTAGCTCACCATTCAACTGCGAATCATACACCAAATCTTTACCAGATTTTAGCATAAGACTCATGTCTATGTACTCCCCGGCCCACACCTTTTCTTTGATCTTTAAAGGTATGTGAGCGCTTACGGAATCAAACATACTGGGCTGACTAGCAGGACTTTCACACACTTGAACCCCACCTATTGACCCCAGATTTCCCATAAAATTATCGCTTGATCTATCTGAACTGTAAAACATACCCGGGTTCACATTCTGTTGATAATTGAATCCATGATTTATAGGTGGTGGTCTCTCATCTGTTGCCGGGATAACCGGGTGGGTCACTGGGCCACGTGGTCCTATCTGTCAGGGGTTTCAAAGTTTTTTATAATAGGAGGTACTTCTTAAATTTTAGGAGGTACCTAAAAAATTAGGCTAAGGGCCGTAAGGGGTCCAGGGGGCGGAAGCTCCTGAAATCTAGCATTTTGTGGACCAAAAAATGTACTTCAGAGATTGCAAAACATTAAGTGTTTTTGAAAGAAAAATCCCATTAACTTTAGAGTTCAGATTTCACCAAGAGTGAAGACCATGCATAATGCCTGGATTCCCCCCCCCCCCCCCCCCCCCCCAATTTCTTTATTGAATATTTCAATTTACAGACTTCAGCCAAGATTATTCATAGATAGTCTGCCATATATTAAAAAAAACCAAAAGGACCATAAAGAGCTACGGTTCCGCAGCTAGGCTTGACCAAGCCATTGTTATCAAAGCTTAAACTTCTCAAAATTCTTTTGTTGGCTTTGTCCTTTTCTTTTTCACAATACCTTGGCTGGTGTGGTTTTTTTTTTACTTTATTACCAGTAATTAAACTCATCAAAGACCATTGGCAGGATCAAGACATAAAAGTGTCATAATTAATGAAACCAAGGACGTATATATAATACGTCCTTGATGAAACACATACATTTAATTTGCAATCATCAATCTTTAATAAAATTTATAATTTTTTAATAGATCAATACAAATATAATTAAACAAAAACAATATATATTATTACTTTCACGACTTATGTGCAAAAAAAATGTTCGAACAAAAACGATTCGCGGGAAGACATTTATTAACATTTGAATCACAAAAGTTAAATTATTTTGGAAAACAAGTGGAGCCGGCGTTTTGACATTACAATGCAATTCGTATTTGAGCCATGTCCGGTCCTTTTTCAAGATTTCTAGTAATTTTCTATCCCTTATCTCCTCGTACCCCCTTTTAAAAATGTTTTTCAGCACACTTTCATTTCTGTGAACAACCGCGGTAGGGCCCCTTCAAAATATGTAAATAAATTAGCCATAGGTTTTTATATTTTTATACCGGAAGTTAAACAATATGGACGGAGTTAAGCAACAAGACAGTACGCCCCAGAATGTTTCGACCCTGGGTTTTAAATGGATAAAAAAAATCGCACAAAATATTGTCAATGTGTAGTCATATATTCATAATACATAATGATCATACTTATATTACTGGAGATTACACTAAATTGTGTTTGAACATAATTTGTAATCGGTCATTTTTTTATTTTGAAATGATGTCAGCTTTGTTCCGGTCCGAGTTTTACACAAGGATGAAAAGATATTGGGGCGAAAACATATCTATTTACCGCATGCGCAAACTGCTATTTACGATTCTAAGGTAAAGTTATTTTTAAAACAGGGTATATCCCATCAACTTGGTCGTGACGCAGTTGTTCGATTTGAATGCGAGAATTCAGCAATTGACGTGATCATTAATTTATGATGAAAAATATTCCACAAGCCTATCGACCATCGTACTTGTGGTTTTGACCACCGCTAATTTTGGGGGGTTCAGTAATTTCTGCCGGTACTATACACGATCTCAGGCGGGTAAAAGTACCGGGTACCGGCCCACTTTGAAACCCCTGATCTGTACCTCCATAATCGGGCCCGATTGTTGATCGTTCCCTCCACTGGAACCATTACCCTGGTGGGGATTACCCGTTTGTAAAGTTCTATGGGTTGATGGTTCATCGTCTACCCGCTGGAAGGTATTCCTTGGGACGACATCATGCTGCGGCACGGCATGGCCTGTCTCACTTGGTTTTTCGGCCTTTTTGACGATTTCGCCTTCTTTGGTGTGCTTGCTGTAGATATTGAAGCTTTGCTTGAAGGATTTCGACGTCGTTTTTGTGGTCTCATGACTATAGATGACCAGGTGGCAATGGATTTTCAAAAAGTTTTTTCAAAAACGTGTGATGTCTGACGGCTAGCATAAAACTGATACAACGGAAGTTGTGACGTACACACATAAAAAGGTTACAGTGCGACGGAACTGCTCGGACTTTTTTCCGGGTTATGTCGCTTTCATTAAACCTGTTTATCCTAAGTGATAAACATTATTGTCAATATCGTCTCCAACTTTTTGTTTATTTCTTGTGATTTAGAATATATTTCACAAATTTAGGAAAATAGTGTGTTTAAGGACATTATTTAGATTCATGATACGTGAGTTTATGATCTTTTATGACATTTGACTTTTGTAAACATTATGTAAAACTTCACATATCACAACCATGAAATCTACTCACTAGGAAAAACAATTTTTTATACACACACTAACGGATCGGCCGTGCTAACGAGATTAGACTTTCGACCCTACATTGCCAGAAGCAGGTTTTACACATATAGTGTAACGGTACCGTTAGATTTACTATGGATGTGTTAAAGTTACCAACTGATGTCAGAAATAATTATATGGAGTGCGAGAATAGAATAAATGAAAAATATTTGGAAATTGTCCGAAACTTGGCGATTGATGAACTAGCAAAGTTTAATAAATTTAAATACAGAGATCAGATGTATGACGAATTGAGAGAATGTGTCGACAAGTCCATTCCAGATGAGACTATTAAAATACAGTGTCATTATATGTCTAACGCTCTTAATAGACATTTACGGAAAGTGTAGGACTATGAATCCTAGTACGAATACGAGTACTACTTCGACAGGAAATATACAGGGATGGTCTCAAAAGGAATAAACAAAAACTTTTGAAGTCGCTGGACAATCTTGTTCTCGTAATTTTGAATTTTATATTGCGACAATCGTTGGTGACTTTGCATCATTTCGTTACTGCGCGTTATTTTTATGAATGGAATTTTCTCCTGGCCAGCTAAAGCGTATTAATCTTATTCTCTAGATTTCCATATATGGCTCTCCTTTCTATCGTTATTTTTAGGAATGATTTTATCCAATCATAGGTCGTCAAATAAATACAACATCGTACAATAATGACCCCCTACACTCTAGACAACAGATCGCTAGGAAACCAGAATGTTTAAACTAAATCGCCTCATATCTGAATACCGGATTAAAGTTGAACACGCAATATGTGAACTTAAATGTTACAAGGTGATGGGAACACGTTGGAGGCATCCTCGACCAAAGCTTAAGAATTTAGTCAAAATATGTGCAGGATTTGTTAATCGTCGAAAAACACTGTTCAACGATTAAATATATACATGTTTTAATACAAGTCTTTTTAATACCTGTATGAATATTAGTATGATTCATACTCTTAGTCTGAGTTATACACATTCCGTAAATACATAATACTGGCATTTTATCCTTATAAGGGTACAAAAAAGAACATATGATTTTCTTAAAATAAATCATTAGCGTATTTAACTTTGCTTTTGTAAAATTTCCTTATAAGTGTAAATCAATATACGATGATCAAATTACATTCGTTAAATAACCATTATCATTGTCTACTTTGACAATAGACCGAATAATCTGTCTCTTGTGTGTCTATATTTGTCATTATATATTTCCTTTTTATTATTTGGACATTTTTTTGACACAATATTTTCTGAAAACCTTAGGGAAAGGTGGGATTGAAACTAAAACAATCATAATTTCGTTGTGCACAAGTAGAACAGTATAGTCTCCAGAGTTAATTCTTGTTACTGATTGCTTTAATTTTCAAATCTTCTCGGGGGCTGATTGTATGTGTGTCCAAAAAAAAAATGTCCAAATAATAAAAAGAAAATATATATGTATTTTACTTTGCAAACCTTTGGTCATTAACGTTTCTACCTTTTTCAAATCTACTCGTGGGAAATGTCCACTTTCCCAAACGTCCTGCAAGATTTCTCTTATATCGTCGTTCTAACGTGTAGCGAATTTACACGTGGGGAAAACTAGCTGGTAGTTAGATATAAAAAATAAAACTTGTTTCAGCTAAATGTTCTATTAATAAGTCCAAATAATATTTTACAAAACAAATTAACAATGTTCATATATATGGTAGTCCAATATAACAATTACGGTAAGTCCAGTATAACAATAAAATGTTCACAACATACGATGTCCGTACACTATACGATCAGGAATCCTCATTGATTATTTTTTCGGGTCTCAATTTATACAAATTTTCATGTCAACGACTTGTTGTTACTCAGGAAATGACATATTGAAACGTATCCGATTAAGTGCGAATTATAACAATAGATATGAAATTAACAAAAACTGAGTAATTAAAACTTAATCTCCTTAAATACAATAGTTTTTCTATATTGTCAATCTCATTACGACAAACGATAATGTTTATACAACGTTACACGGATACAATGTACAGATGACTTTCGATCCTTTGTTATCGATTGGAAACGATAATGAGAATTTGGACTGGACGCTATCGTCTTCTTTACAAAATGTTACAGTATCAGATATGGGAGTTATGGCTAACGCCTTCACGAGATCGTAACGATTGTAAACGATTTGCTGATGTAACTGTTTCCTCCTCCCGTCTTCATGGCGACCTTCTTGGTCGTCTGAACCGTACCCGTATTGAGTCTGAGAGCATTGGTCTTGTCTTGCTGGGAGAAAGAGACGGTCACGTAGGGATCTACCACAGTTCTCAGAGTCTCCAACATTTCGTTTATGCCGTACATCGTTCCTTCGTACTGGCACTGGAAACCCACTACTGCAGAAGTCTCCGAACTAGTTTCCTGTAATACTTCGACACAGAATAGCTCGAAGGTAATCTCCATCCCGTTCTTCACGCCCTTCACCATAAATCTTCCCGGGGTCGTGGTGGCTATGCGGACGGGAGACTTTTCGTCCACGCAGGCCAGAGCGTCCAGCAGCGGTTTCAGGTAAAGACGAATAGCCAACATGTTTCCATTACTACAGTGTAGGAGGTAATTCATGAGATCTGCAGCTATTATGTTTATGATCGTAGACATGAACTGGTTATTTATGTTTACGATCGACAGCCCCGCGCTGGTAAATCGCAGGTCCACATGGTCCGAAGTGTAACTCGCTACTCGTAACGGAGACAGCAAATACAAACTACTGGGTAGAAAGAATCCGAACGAATCATGGTCAGTAGACATGTTCTGTACTTTTCTCGATGCAGGAGATTGTCCGGTAAACATGGCCTGTTCCTCGGCAGAAGAATATCCGAAACGTGGTCTGTGCTCTTCGCTGGCTGGACAATATATTATTATTTTTTTTTTATAATTTTTTTTTTTCAACCCGAATAAACTGACTCGGATTATTTCTGTTTAATGAAACAACAAAAGAGTTAACTTATTTTATAGATGGGAAAACGTTCGTCTGGATTTATATATTTTTGAATATTTATTTATCAACAAAATATTTGAAATGAAAAATAAATCTTTCAACGATATTTTTTTTAATTTTTTTTTAACTTATTTTATAGATGGGAAAACGTTCGTCTGGATTTATATATTTTTGAATATTTGTTTATCAACAAAATATTTGAAATTAAAAATATATCTTTGAATGATATATATTTTTTTTAACTTATTTTATAGATGGGAAAACGTTCGTCTGGATTTATATATTTTTGAATATTTGTTTATCAACAAAATATTTGAAATGAAAAATATATCTTTGAAATGTAACATCATTCACGAAACCGGGTCCTGCCATTTTGACATGACCCATTTCTTTCGCCCCGTGCTTACTTATATCAATAATTAAAAGCACAAAGTGACGATTCTTGTCATCTTTATTCATCAATCGTTCCTTCAGTACATTTCGTTCCATTCAATGTGAGCAATTCAAAGAGAAACTGAGCGAAATTCGGGGTTGGGGTCAAGCTGATCGTCATTTTGCGGCACATTATCGCTTATTTCTCAATTAATATACGATGACATAGCCAAAATGTTTCATCTGACAGCAGGAAATGGTTAATTAAGCATTTATTTCCCCCAAGTTCATGCAAAAAGCAAATAAATAAACATAATTCTTACCTTCTTACAATCCGGTTCCGTTCCGGAATTAGATATGCACGAGTCCAAACATTTTTTGCCGAGTCAGTTTGTACACAGTGAGCATTAATGTTAACATATTCGCCTTTGTTTGTCTATAAACAAGAACGAATCATACGTTTCAATCAGAATGGAATAATATTTGAACTACTGACGGCGAATCCATATATGAATGAGCGAACACCCAACGTGTATTTACAATGTGTAGGAATATTTTACTACAGGTTACGAGTTAACCATTCATGAAAAAGTTCTTTGTTGAACTGCTTAATTAGCGTTGTATAACATATGCTTTGCGAATTTTAGGGGGGCGCACGCCCCACACGCCCCATCTAAATCCGCCTCTGATTACAGTGATTCATAAACAATAACATTAAAAAATAAAAATATAAATATTGTACGTTACAATGAACAAAACTTCCCATAAAATATACTAAATACTTATACTAATAATAATAATTAAGTGCCGTCGACTATGACATTGTTGGCCACATCAGACATCAATGGTTAATTTACATGTAGTGTAGTGGTCAAGTCCTCCCGTGTCCTATGCACATGGACAAGTACTGTACGGTAGTTGTACAAATGCAGAGGAAATCAAGGGCCGGTGCAAATAGGACTATAACACATTCGCACACATATTATACATGTGAAATAACTACATTTTCGAAATTAAATACATATACTGTAAACCAACTTTTGTTCGCGTGCTATAAACCTTCGCGACTTTCGCGGTAGAGTACAAAATCGCGAAAGTTTATATCCGCGAACAAGTCGGTCTAAAGTGTGTAAGAAACAAGAACATATATTATAGCCTGGCAAACACCATATTATATATATATATATAGCGTAATGTATTTCTGGTATAGATCGATATCCGTTCATGTAAATTAACATAATTAATTTTCAAAAGAACTTTATTTGTAAGATACTGACAATTCATTTAATGCAGAGTACTAGTAAGTGTTAGACTTCACTATATATGGTATATACAGGATTTCGTTCCACAGTATTACAATTTTTCTGCATTAAAATTTATAAAGTTACGCGTTGGCAAATATAATTATAAGCGAAGAAAGTTATCGAAATGTGTTCAAAACAGGTTTTATAATTATACATGTATATTGTAGTATAAAGTGCCGTGAGCATAATGTTGACAGGTAATTAAAAGCGTTTGATTGTAATTATCAGCTGGGATTATAAAATCAATAATTGTTGTCACCTGTGCGTTGATAATTGAAACTATTAATCAACGAGGATAATCTGATAATCATTGGAAAAACAAAGGAGAGCAACTACAACATTATGACATCTTGGTCTATCATGTTCTATAATATAAACTTTTTTTGTTTTTTTTTTGGAGAAAATAGCACAGGTGACAAATTTATTATAATTATATGATGACAAAAACTGGACAAAATTATACACACTTAATTATGGAATTGGCGTAAGACAACAACCAATCAATTAAAAGGTACTGGATTGTTGTAGGTTATAATAATGCTGTATTGATGACTGACAATTAAAACATGTAGAAATGTTGAAGATATTTAAAAAGGAAAACTCTAGTACATATGTGTTCACGAAATCAGTGGGGTGACATACCCCATTGATTTCGTGAACACATATGTACTAGAGTTTTCCTTTTTAAATATCAGTCATCGAACGATCAATAATATATATTACGAAAGACAACTCTTGTTATAAAAAAAACAACCGATGTCGGTGGCGATGAAGACCAAAGTCATACCGCGAAAAATTTGAACTTTTAGCATTTTGGTTATCGCGAAATTAAATCTCCGCGAAACTGTCTTGAAGCAGGAAAACGCGAAACATAATAGCCGCGAAAATAAGTTGGTTTACAGTACTGTATAAACACTAAAAGCATGAGAGAATAAATATATCACTCATACCAATATTTGTTTGTCTGTCTATTTATATTAAATAAAGGGAAGAAAAAGTCCTCATTGTGTCCAAAGCACATGAACAATGCCATGGTTATTCAAATGCAGGGGACACCAATGGTCGATGCTAAAAGGACTTGTTGAATAATTAAATATGTGAATCTATTACAATTCAGGACTTAGAGTAAGAAACGTGTATATGTACTACATAAATAAAAACAAAAACATAAATATAAATGAGTAAGTCTAATATATCTGTCCCTCCCCCCTTTTTGTCTTGGGTACAACAAAATACAACATATTCCATTGTCAACTTAGAAACTTGGCAAGTAACTTGAATCAACACAAGTTCTTGTCACATTTGTCAGATGGTTCAGGGTGTCCTTAAAAAATGTATTTAATTAAACATAACATATCACAGATATGTACAGGTATGTTACATTACACCAGCATGTTAATACATGTTCATAGATGATACTGTAATGTATGCATTACACGGATATTTTGTAAAGCTTCCCTGATACCACTAACACATGATAATATGTTTTATCAAAAATTGTTTAAAAATGTTGCATGGAAATTCATGTTAAAATAGACATATGTACATTTTATTTGTACAAAATACACTTGGGACTTAATAAAAAAAATGTAAACTCATTATCTCAGTTTTCATGAAGAAAATTTCATTAAAGGAACAAAATAAAAAGAAATTTACACAAGCAATCAAAGATATAAATTAACAAGAGGATTGTGATTCGGAAATCAGTTGTACTTGATCAGCGTATGACGCTAGTAAATACCTTACTAAAGCAGCTAACCAAACTAATCGATCTATAGTTACTGGGATCCTTTGAATCGCCCTTATTTTTTTTATAAATTGGATGGATAATACCCACTGTCCATGCATATCTACTTGCTATAGTTGTGCGGTCACGGTTATAACTTTTTCTAGCGTCGTGGAAAGCTTTTCGTTTAACTTAATTTATCGAAAATTAAATATTAGTAGTACTGGATAGACTAGAAGTAGGTTACGAACAATGGTTCTGTAATTATATTCTATATATATCGTCGCTCATTATATTCTAATTTTAAACAAAATCATCTGTTTTGATTTTTTTTAAAATTATAATATCTTTTTAGAGTCGCGTAAGTATTTCTTGTAAACTAAATATTCATTCGCCCACCATGGACATGAATATTCATTTAATGCATTATTAAAATATATTTAAATATTTTTATAAAAATAACTTTTTTGGTATTTCCTACTTAAAGGAAGTTGAATGTTTATAAACAAGAATTTACATCATCAAGGTTATATATCGCATGTGTTCAGATATGAAAAGGTAAATATAATTTCATATATACATTTGTACTTTTAATTTATTTTTCAGTCGGAAAATGGATAAATATATAATAGTAATTATTACAATTTATTTTTTCTTAAATTATTAACTATTTTATTATTTTAATTGTAATTATGCTGAATTTGTATCAATTTTTTTTTTTTTTTAGGCTGCAATATGACTAAAGGAGAATATCCGCTGAGTTCAAACGAGGCAGAGACAATACATACTGGACAAGACAGTCTAGTAGGTCTTCCGTCATTTGATGGCTTAAACAACGTTATTGGATTTAATAAATATAGAATCCCGAATACAGACAGCGTATTTTCAGCTGATGTAAATAACAATTCCAAAATTGATGAAACTGATCATGTTTTCGGCGGAAATAACACAGAAGACGATTACAAACAAACTTCTCCTGTTTCTACAGAACTAAGCAATAATAATGAACAAATAGACATTGCCCAATATGTCCAAAATTTGGAGAGCAGACGCGCTAAGCGGACAATATCTAGGTTGCTTAGCGAAGAAATAAATGAAAGCGATATTGATATTGAAAACATCGAACACTATCTCGTTATAGCTCATCGTTCAAAGTCACAGAATACTTTAACATGTTGCGAAAATAAATTGATTTCTAATTTAAGTTCTGACAACTGTGTATCGTATTACAAAACAGCGGAACACTATGATTTAAAACAATTACAGGCAGCGGCCACTGCAGTCATTCAAACTATCTGTCCTGGTCAAAAACCGGAAGTGTCATCTCCCAACAACAATTATTCTAGTCAAAATCCAGGAGTTAGCATTAAACAACAAGACTGCAATTTTCAATCACCACCATGTCAAAAATCACATACAAGATACAAAAGTTATTCCACAGTATTTACTTGTGGTACGGCGGGTTCTAAACGTACTGTAACCGCCGTTGTATACGACAAAACAATGAGTATCAGAAGTTATGAGAACCTTCAGTGTGGGGATAAAATCAGTAAACAGTTTCCATGTTGTTGTCTACAAGACGATGAGAATGATGATCCTTACGTATTCTGGTGTTTTG
Organism: Bathymodiolus brooksi; assembly: GCA_963680875.1. NCBI lineage: Eukaryota > Metazoa > Mollusca > Bivalvia > Mytilida > Modiolidae > Bathymodiolus > Bathymodiolus brooksi. Next base: position 95,280,440 of record OY804581.1, on the reverse strand, counting down.
GAAAATCTGTTTACAGATACGATCCTATCTTGAACAAACGTAAAACAAAGGCTTCACTTGCCTGCAAAAGGTCCAAGTTTTGCATGGTGGCGTGTGCCAAACATTGTTATGTTATTGGGGGTGTTTATCAGAGTCGTAAGGTCCTAGAAATTGAGGAGTATTCGTGTAGTAAAAACAAATGGAAAAGGGTAGCTAGACTTCCCCGTGAATGTCTTCCCATAGATTCATCGTGTGTCGTCTTCAATGACTTAATTTACATATTTTGTGCAATATTGAACGAAGACGGAAACATCAAGGGATGTTCGACTGGTGTGTATGTGTTTAATCCTGTCAGACACACCGTGAAACCTTTAGCGGAGATTCCATTCTCATTCAATCAAATTAAAACATGTGTTTTGGGTTCATTCATTTACGTTGCCTCAGACAAAGGACATTTCATAAGATACTCGCCAAATGATGGCACATTTATAAAATGTCTTGACCAAATCCTTGTTTGTAAAGACTTTGGGATGTATAGCAGGGACAACACAGTCGTTCTCGTCGGTGGTAAGAATACCAATGGCACAAATTCTGATGTTATCAGAACATTTTGTACAGTATCTGGTCAATGGGAAACATTATCAGCCACGTTGCCAGATTGCATGACAATTTGTGGTACGTGTGAAGTCAAAATTCCAAGCAGTGCTGGTGCTATTGTACCGTTTTACGAGACAAACAATTACGAAAAATGGCGAAAGTAATTTCATATTAAATTATTATAATATAATAAAAATGCTAAACAATATAAGAAAGTGTTGATTTTTTATTTCATAATCCATTCTTCACATTTTTGTCAATAATTCTGATAAATTTGCTATGGATGATGGAAAAAAAGATACATTCGTTTCATTTTCGTCTGATATCAAAAACATCAAATATTTTTTGTGATGTGAATATTGCTAGTAAGTAAAGAAATTGTTTGTTTTCTGAATTGAACAATAACAAAACAAGATATAACTGCAGGAAAAACAAAATAAAATTCAAGTACATCTTGTATTTTAACTAATACAATATTCTATTGTAATTAGTATTCGAACATTTATACATGTTTTTTTTCAAATCAGTAAAAGTAAACAAAAACGCATCTATTGAAACACTTGACAATACACTTGTGTACATTTTTACAACAATATTAAATCAACAATTTTGAAAACAAAATTCCCAATAAAAACTCATGTTGGTATGTATTCACAAATAAATCCATTTTGATAGTTCTGTCCAACACACAATTCATATATGTAGGGTATTCTGTTTGTTCAGAAATGCACCTTAAAGGTACCTTTTAACTTTATCTGAACACATAGGACAGGTGATAAAATATGGTGCACACTGTAAACATCTAGCGAGGTGTCCACACGGTAGGATAGCTATAGACACATCTTCAAAACAAAATTTACATGACTTTATGTTCTCCTCAGTCATTCTCTGCATTGTTTCTATAATATAAAATGAGAAAACACTGGGTTAGTTGATTGCTTGATTGATTGGTGTTCAACGCTAAATGTAGCGGTATTTCAGCTATATATCGTGGCGTTATAAACCTTGTAATGTACATTTTTATAGAGTATTTATAATATAAAATGAGAAAATTTTATAGTAAAGATGTTTTCACCTCGAAATATACAGTATATCACTCATTCTCAGCAAAATGTCATAATTGATGTAGAAAAGCATTATGTTCCCATTGTTCTCTCATCTCTCATAGTCAGACTTTGTTAAGATTAAATGATTTCATAGAGGGAATCGTAAATGTCACATGTGATAAAGTAGCACACGGTTTCTCTCCTATATTTGTCAGCTAGCTTGTTCTTGCGGTTTTGTCTCAATTATTTCCCCTTTTCACTGAGTTGCCGTGTATAATATTTTAAATGTTTGTAAATACCTATTATTGGTATTTTCTATTCCACGCTTATTCCTGATTACTACGTGTACTGTGGTCTAACATTCGTATTTTAATGATACAAGTTTGTGCCACGTACCTAATTTTGATATTTTATGTTCTACTTTTATTCCGGAATATACACTGACATGAGAAATATTATTTTTATTTGTTTACACGAAATACTATTTCGTTCTGAGGAATTAATATTTTGCTTTAACGAATATTTCTTAATTTGTTTAAAGCGAATTATTATTTCGCTTAAACGTATAATATTTCCGTTTTAGCGAATTATTATTTCATTTTTTCGAAAAAAAATAAAATTAAAATGATTATTTCGTTTAGACGAATTATTATTTCGAGAAAAAAAGAATTATTAATTCTTTTTTTCTATATATTATTTCGTTTCAACGAAATATTAATTCGCTTAAACGAAATATTAATTCGCTAAGACGAAATACTAACGAAAAGAATAATTCGTTAAAACAAAAAAGTATTATGTGTAAAACGAAATAAAAAAAATATTTCTCATGTCGCTGAACCGGCTCCGTATTTACTGACAGGAAGACTAATATTTGATTTCGCTTACACTTAATACTATTTTATTTTAACGAATTATCATTTCAGTTTTTTTTTCGAAATATTTCGTATTATTCGTTTGAACGAAATAGTAATTAAATTTTTCGAAATTCCAGTTTCGTATTTATTCAGAATTATAAATTTCTTACTATCTTCTAACGTCATTTCTTGTTACTTTGTCTTTTTACCTGGTGTTTGTATTCCCTAACATTTAGTGTCTTTATGTTATTGCATTTGACCAATGTTGTACTAGGAAAATTAGGTAAACTCGTTCACAAACAAAACTGTTCTCACGACTATTTTTTTTTATATTTTATTATCAATTATGGCATCATTATTGTACTAATTAGATACATTACTATTGAAACAAAAGACGTTGACCATATTGGATGTGACGGGTTTTTTTTCCGAATTCGTACTCAGGTGAAGGCCTTGGTGCTTCGGTACTGACATGGTTTATTATCTATATTTTTATTTATCGAAATTTACATTTCTTAAATCATGTAATTATTATTAAAATTAAGGTTCTCCTCCCTCAGATATAGGTGACCATAACCGATTATGGCTATCATGTTTAGATCCTTTGAATTTCTTGCTCACAAAGACCTTTGAATTATTTGGCTTTGTAATATTTTGGCTTTGAACGTTACTGATAATGCGTTGTGTGCACTAAATCTGATATCTACGTTTTAAACATATCTCTAAAGACTACCCGGTGCTTATGATTAATGTATCTTCTATAATCTTTATCTCAACATACCAGCAAGTCTTTTAACATTGGGACAAATGTTGTTGACAAATTTTTTTCTTTCGAATTAAATGGCTCTTCTGCCACAAACAAGGGCAGTGTCATATATTTTTTGGAATTATGTCAAATTAATCCCAAATTTTGTATGTTTGTTCTAAATTTAACCTGTAATGACTAGGTCATTGAAATAAGTGGAAATTTCTTATCTTTGTTCCACGAATTTAAATCGACTAAAAATTTATATCTTCTATGGCTATCGGCCAATTGTTTTCAATATATTGTATATTAGTTTAAACATATTTTATTAATTAATAAATATAGTACAATATGATAAATTTCAATATGATGCAATACAAATAATTAAAGGGATTCGAAAACAAGTATATATTAATTATTGTAATTGAAATGAGATGTCAGGGCATCGAATTTCCACAAATATTCAGAAGGTCGATCTAAAAAGAGACTGATTTTTAAAACCCACCCTTCGAGTTTTCGAAAACTTAGCTATTAAATAGTAAATATATCGTACTAAAGTCTATGACTTCTTTATAAACTAGACAAATAATTAAAACAACAGAAAATGTAGTCTTAAATCAAATTATTTTACTTTTTTGATTAGAATTGTAATGTAATATAAATCGCCAATAAAATAAATTGTAATGAATACGAAAGAAAATATTAATAAAATGTTCTGAACAAAAAGCCAGTTTTAAAAAATATGTTATAATGTCGTAATTGGTGAAAAGAATTCGAATATCTATTGGTGGAATCGCCATTAACACGACCTAATTATAAGTCGGTTGCTGTTCCGAAGTTTGCCGAACACTGATAACTGCTATAAATAACCAGGAAGCATGTTGCCTGTAAATTCGTTAGAATTAATATAATTTAAGAAATATATCTATGAAATTGGATCCCGGGGTAATTAGTTAATATTATATATAAATGGTGTAAGAATGAGACTTAGAATCGGAAATACGTGATGAAATCAATAAAAACAAACCCAAACTCTGCAAAGGGGCCCGATAAAGGGAAAATTGTAAACAAATCGTATAGCATATTATTGACAACACTTGAGTTTACTTGATTACGGTATATTTTTTTTTAGAAAAAAACAGACATGAAGTTCATTATTTTAGTCTCTAATTTAAAAGAGATACCAACTAGTGTTTTCTCCTGAAAAAAAAAGAAAATATAAAAAACTACGATGCAATTCTACTGTCAAAATACGATTCGGCCGAAAAAAGATACTAAGTTATGGTTATGCTTACCGTATACGTGTTGAAAAATGGAGTAGGTCGGTATAACATCTTTTTTCAATTTTTACGCAAAGCTTGCTAAATCCTCCTTTTTGTGTCGTTTTCGTGTAGAATCCGTCAATGTTTTTGTTCTTCCACGATTCGATTTGAGCACGTTTTCTTCATCAACAAACAATTTCGCACATGCGCAAACGCTTTCCCGAATGAGTTCACTGTCAGGTCGTATGAATATTGCGCGTGTCAACATTGAAATTTTACTGGATGCGAGAAAACCAAATAGCGACGTATTTCCTTCATTCTATGCTATTTACGTATGATATTATGAAAAATTTCAACTGCAATTAGTATAAAACTTCGAATATTGGCAAATTTTAATATAAAAAAAAAATCAATTCTGACAGCTTGTATGCCTTTAAATGCATAGAACAAATATTTACTTTGGTAGGTGACTTTGACATTATCAGAGCTTAACTATATTTTTTGTATAAGCTTAAATGTTGAAGGACGTCTCTAATACAATCAACTTGATCATTTTTCATTTCCCCATAGGGCCCTATACTAAAATATTATTATGCAATGACAATCATCTTTAATCTTTAATCTTTAATCCCCAATTTAAAAAAAAAAGTTTCGAATGAAATGGAAATAATATAAAATGTTGATGACTTTTGATCAAATTATCACTTCACGACATTTGTAAACAGATTTATTATAAAAAGTTTACTGTATAGAATGTTCTGAAAAGAAAATTTAATCAGTGATGGTCAACAATTCCACCAACATCAACAAAGCGAACAATTACCTGTCACCTCAAATCTTGGACCATAAAAAGGACCATGAGATATGACGATGCGACAAGCAATAAATGTGGTGGGATTAAACCGGTTAATTGGATAATGATCCTCCCCTCTTGATAATTGGTTGTCGAACTGCAATACAAATATAAAAAAACCCATTAAAAATCTATCTAGATTAGCTACCACTCAAAAATCACAAAAAATAATGAAACATAAACATGGTCAGTACAATAGCAGGGTCAATACATGTTCGTCGTTAATTGACTACTAGCTAGGAAGAGGGAATATGTTGGTTAAAGACCATTACTTTAATGACGACATAAACATGGTCAGTACAATAGCAGGGTCAATGAATGCTCGTCGTTAACTGACTACTAACTAGAGAGGTATCATCTGCTGGTTAACGACCATTACTTTAATGACGACATAAACATGGTCAGTACAATAGCAGGGTCAATAAATGTTCGTCGTGAATTGACTACTAGCTAGGAAGATAGAATATGTTGGTTAAAGACCATTACTTTAATGACAACATAAACATGGTCAGTACAATAGCAGGGTCAATGAATGTTCGTCGTTGACGTACTACTAACTAGAGAGGTAGCATCTGCTGGTTAACGACCATTACTTTAATGACAACATAAACATGGTCAGTACAATAGCAGGGTCAATAAATGTTCGTCGTGAATTGACTACTAACTAGGAAGATAGAATATGTTGGTTAAAGACCATTACTTTAATGACAACATAAACATGGTCAGTACAATAGCAGGGTCAATGAATGTTCGTCGTTGACGTACTACTAACTAGAGAGGTAGCATCTGCTGGTTAACGACCATTACTTTAATGACAACATAAACATGGTCAGTACAATAGCAGGGTCAATAAATGTTCGTCGTTAATTGACTACTAGCTAGGAAGATAGAATATGTTGGCTAAAGACCATTACTTTAATGACAACATAAACATGGTCAGTACAATATCAGGGTCAATGAATGTTCGTCGTTAATTGACTACTAGCTAAGAAGATAGAATATGTTGATTAAAGACGATTACTTTAATGACAACATAAACATGGTCAGTACAATAACAGAGTCAATGAATGCACGTCGTTAACTGACTACTAACTAGGAAGATAGAATATGTTGGTTAAAGACCATTACTTTAATGACAACATAAACATGGTCAGTACAATAGCAGGGTCAATGAATGCTCGTCGTTGACGTACTACTAACTAGAGAGGTAGCATCTGCTTGTTAACAATCATTCCTGGCACACACAAAATTCTCAACAGATATTTCCAACAGATTCAATATTAATTAGTCTTAAATATTTAATGAAATTAAAGTTGAGACCAGAATAAATACGTCATCAATTTGTTGAAATGAAATCTTGAACTCAAAGCAGTAATATAATATGTAATGAAATATAAATGTACTGATTTAATTGCTAATTCGAGATACAAAGAGTCTATTTGCTAAATCATATCCTTTGCGAATAAGATTGTTTAATAATTTTCAATGTATCAGATTTAAACCTTTTAGCTTTTCAATTACATAGCCATTTAAAAATGGATGGGAAATACCTTTTTTGTGATCAGATCTCAGCATGTAGAGTTGTATTTATATACATGTACTAGATCTGTATAGCGATAATAAAATTTACTGAATGTTTTCAATAATGTATAAAAATGGTATGTTTGGTGTAAAAGTTTTTCTATTATCACGAGATTACGGTTAGAAACATATGAGTTTTACCATAAGGAACAAAGGGTTTTGACTTCTATTCACTGAATTCCATACAATTTACTATTGTCCTGCAGCTGTCAACTATATACTGTCAAAATATATTCCACTGGGCTAATGTACACAGCTTAAATCGGTTTTTAGTGGGGTTCATATAACTCGATCTTTAGTTTTATGTGTATGTATTGTAGATCGTTGTTTGTCCTTAAAATTGTCCTTTTTCATTTGGCCATTGTGTTGTCTGTTCTTCTTCGATTTACGGATTCTGATTATCCCTTTGGTATCTTCAAACTCTTCTAAAAATCTGCTTATGGAACAGAACTTTAGTTATTGATCAAGCCATATCATCCTCAACCTTCTGGTCCACGACTGTGACTAGATGTTCAGAAATAAATAGTCACCTTCCCAACACCCACAAGATTTGTTTGTATTTTTTTATTAAAAAGTCCAATTGTTTTGACATTTGCCAGTTTCAATTGTCTACTATAGCAAGGGAATCTAAGAATGTTGCATTTTTTTTTATCTATCAGTATCTTCGTCTATGTTCTTACGCAATTCTTAATTATGCTAATTTAGCAGGTAATCTAATCTAATTAAGAAGGAACTTGAACATAGCTAAGCAACAATGACTCGCTAAATATAATAGGAAATATATATGAATAGGTAAACAGAGCTGTAAAGATATATGGATAGTTACAGCCCCATTCCCGGAGCTCTGATTTAATCTACTTGTATTGTATTTAAATGCAGTCAAGCTTTCCAAAATTCTGTTATTTTGTTCTCGAAAAACAATTCGTCAATTTACTGAGATCGGTCAACTATATTTAGCGATCTAGTCACAGGGGCTTGTTACGATTTTTTTTTATCCCTCGACTACTCTAAAAAACCACAAGGGAGGAATCTCAAATGTCAAATTTTCATACAACACTTTTTCAAAATAGTTTTGTATTGGTGTCTTGACCTGATTCGCCATAATATTGGTACCCATTTGAAGCATAATAAATATATTTTTGATATTTCGATTCCTTTTTGTCATCATCTTTACCTATCTGCAACTTTAAAGCAATGCTTCACATAATTTGCAGCACCCGGTTATGTCTTCCATCATGATTACATGTCAGAACAAGGTCGAATTCCAAGGTGCGATTTGATTGGTCGGTTATTATTAGGGTAAGGTTTGAAAATCAAAACATTCTTTGCAATCCTGACCCTAAAAATAACCGACAATTCAAATCGCACCTAGGAATTCGACCTCGTACAGACGACGTTATTATTTCCTGTTAAGAAGAACATCTAAATTTCAGATATTTTAAATTTAACTGACCTTGTTTACTTCATTTCTAAATTAAGATATTGAGGTGATGGATTATATTTTTAACATGTAGATAATAAGTTGGTCAACTATAACTAATACATTGTATCTATATTTGTCTGGGTAACGAGTCACAGGTGCTTGTGTCAAGGATTTTTTAAACCTTTTGTTTACATATTTATTTTCAATAACATTCCTTTATTATTCCACCTCCTTTTCCTTTATCTATCGTGTTCGTATCCATACATATCCATACAATTCATGGTAACTACAGCTTGCATATGCCGGTGTTATAGAGCCATTTTCCCCCCGGAAAAATGGCTAGGGGGAAAAACTACTATAGGAGCGTTATAGAGCCATTTTTTCCCCATAGCCAGTTTCCCCCCCCCACCCCGGAAAAATGGCTATAAAGTAGGATTTCCCCCCGGAAGAATGGCTATATAGTGCGATTCCCCCCCCCCCCCCCCCCGGAAGAATGGCTATATAGTAGGATTTCCCCCCCGAAAGAATGACTACATAGTAGTCCCCCTCTGAAAATGGCTTGAATATTCAACTTAATTGCTCTGTTAAATTTTACTACCACTTGCCAGTGCCACTTTTGGTCGACTATTAGTGTCGATGGGTTTACTAGCCAAGTAGCTTGTACATGGATGATCCAAATGACTTTGAATGGGCTTTCCCAAAAGCAAAAAATAGGGCATCTAATGGGACATTATATGATACCCCACCACGTTTTGCATATTTTCAGTCTTGAAACGGCCATAACTTTTGAACCAATTATCCGATCAAACTAAAATTTGAACTTGATCTGTATTTTATGGTACTAAACAAATGTAGAAAAGCATTCAACACGTTCTAAAGGTATCATCTGGAAACCATCGGGGGACGGACGGACGGACACTCAACTGCAGAATTTTTCGGAGGCCATCACATAATACATATAAAAAGCAAAACATGGACATCTGTTACTATTCTTAAGGGGTACCAGGGGCGGATCCAGGATTTGTGGTTTGGGGGGGGCGTGAGTAGGCGAGGGGTCTTAAGGTCCCCAGTGGGTCCAGGGCAGAGCCCTGGTAAGGGACACAGGGGGACAAAGCTCCCCTGAAGCTCTGAGGGTTTGAGGAATTACAGACATTTATTAGAACGACAATTTTGAATCAACCACACCATTTTTATCAGACCAAAAAAACTTGACTTTGAGTTTTAATTTTGTCGGATAATTGTTAACAGTATGTTTTTGTCAGATTATAAGAACCTAAAGTAAAACTTTTTTTGAACAACCGTGATACGAATTGTTCAACTTATGACTGATCGATCACGATATTTTAACCCTTCAAAGAACTTGGTTTAGTGTTAACGCATTCCTCATTTCACTAATTGGTCTGTACTTTCGATGCTTGTCCTTTCGGGTGGTTCTAGTTAATATTGCCCGTCCGGATGGAGCTTTTCTTTTCGTCGTTTGATTCATTCCTTGAAAACGTATGATTCGACCGTTCTTGTTTATAGACAAACAAAAGCGGAAATTGTCAATACATGAACTTGTTGTTGATTTCTGATTAGCTTACGTACAGTAACTAAATTAGATGATCAGAATCGTTTCATGCAGCATTAATGTTAACATATTCGCCTTTGTTTGTCTATAAACAAGAACGAATCATACGTTTTCAATGAAGAAACCAACAGCGAAACGAAAAGCTTCATCCGAACGGACAGTATACTGATCATTTATCAATGGGTAGAGCTTTTTAGAATGATATTCCAAATTTACTCCTAATGTCATTACTATTCATTTTGACTTTTGAACAGTTTCAGATAAGATTGCTGGCCTGCCACAGTAATAATAGGGATTCATTGTGGTCAAAATAACACAAGCTTTTTATCTTGACAAATTTAACAAAAAGTTGTTTGTTGAACTGCTTAATTAACATTGTATAACATATGCTTTTCAAATTTTAGGGGGGGGGGGGGCGCACGCCCCCGCACGCCCCCCTCTAAATCCGCCTCTGGGTACCCATTTTATGTCCATATCTCACTAGTGGGAAGTTGGCCCCTAATAATAGCCCACAATAAATTGAGTGCGCTCGATGATTTAACGTAATAAACAAATAATCAATGTTATTGTGAGCTAGATTCACACTTTGTATTTGATTTCAAGATTTTTTTTGGAAATTCTGCACCTCAATCGATGGTTAAAATGCCCATGCTGACTCATCAAATATATATTCTCCAGACATACGTATATTTCTTTTATATATCAGTTTTATTTTATTTTTAACTATACCCAAATTTATGCAGTTAGAAAATTAGTACCTAAATGTGCATATTTGTCACGGACTGAAATAAGATTAACTAGAGTGACTATAGTATGTTAGACTTTGCCTTTGGATTTTGAAAGACGAAATTAAAACGCGAAATTGTGAAAGCGAAAACGCACAATCGAAAAAGCAAAAATTCTAAATTGCAACAGCGAAGAGGCGAAATCGAAATCATTTCTCCATTTTGCGTTTCAACCTTTTCAGGTTTTCGGCTCTCGCTTATTCGCGTCTTTTTTTTTTGCATCTTCGCAAGCAGGAAGGTGGCCGAGTGGTCAAGGCGCTGGACATTACAATCAGGATGTCGACACCGTTGTGGGTTCGATCCTCATGTGTGTCAAGGTTTCAAGGCACCTTCTCTAGCTCAGGGTTTCGCCGATTTTCCAGATTGAAATATCGGGCTCCCCTCACAAGACTGGTGACCTTGCGAGAACCCCATATCTGTAAAACGGTCGTTCATTTCGCCGTCGGAAAACTTGCCTTTAAGTTTACCATACCTTCACATTCGCGTTGTGAGTTCGACCTACGATTAGGCTAGGTTTAAGGTAAGGTTTAAAATTAGGATTAAGTTAAGGCCTAGGTTTAGGGATAGTGTTGGACCGAGGGATTCGGTGAGGATTAGGCCTAAGGGTAGGGTAATGTCTAGCCTAGAGTTTGCATACTTTAAAGGTCTTGGTTGGGTAAGTTTACGTTGAAGTCAGGTTTATGTTAAGACGAGGGGGAAAATTGACTATATAGCCATTTTTCCGCGGGGAAATTCTACTATATAGCCACTTTTCCCCCTGTCAAAAACTGGGGGGAAAAATGGCTATGTTCAATGATATAGTCATTTTTCCGGGGAGAAAAATGGCTATATAGTCAGTTTTCCGGGGGGAAACATGGCTAGGGGGAAAAACTACTATAGGACACCGGCCCTAAAATATTTATTATCAGCGAAAGCGTTATGAAGTATAACAACCAAAACACATCTTCTGTTAGGTCTCTTGATCTCGAAGGAATCTCAAAGCTTTGACACAAAATGTCATAATAATCACAACTTTTATTGAACATTTTATAAATATATTGCTCATCTCATCTTAAGAGACCGCATCGGTGATGTAATGTTTAGCGTGCTCGCCGCACGGTGATATGACTGAACAATTTCTCATCTAATGTTGAACAACAATCGCTCACAGATTATCTTAGATATACCACAGTCGATGTTGATATTTCGACAGTCCTCTATGTCTTTATAGAAACAAATTCATAAACTCTAAAAAGATACTTAATTGTTTAGGATTTAAACAAAGTAACAAACAGATGTGCAGACATTGATAATCAATTGCTTTGTTTGTTTGTTTGATGGTGTTTAACGCCACTTTCAACAATATTTCTGCTATATCGTGGCGGTCAGTTTTATTGATGGGAAAAGTCACTGACAAACTTTATCTATCAGTATCTTCGTCTATGTTCTTACGCAATTCTTAATTATGCTAATTTAGCAGGTAATCTAATCTAATTAAGAAGGAACTTGAACATAGCTAAGCAACAATGACTCGCTAAATATAATAGGAAATATATATGAATAGGTAAACAGAACTGTAAAGATATATGGATAGTTACAGCCCCATTCCCGGAGCTCTGATTTAATCTACTTGTATTGTATTTAAATGCAGTCAAGCTTTCCAAAATTCTGTTATTTTGTTCTCGAAAAACAATTCGTCAATTTACTGAGATCGGTCAAGTATATATAGCGATCTAGTCACAGGGGCTTGTTACGATTTTTTTTTATCCCTCGACCACTCTAAAAAACCACAAGGGAGGAATCTCAAATGTCAAATTTTCATACAACACTTTTTCAAAATAGTTTTGTATTGGTGTCTTGACCTGATTCGCCATAATATTGGTACCCATTTGAAGCATAATAAATATATTTTTGATATTTCGATTCCTTTTTGTCATCATCTTTACCTATCTGCAACTTTAAAGCAATGCTTCACATAATTTGCAGCACCCGGTTATGTCTTCCATCATGATTACATGTCAGAACAAGGTCGAATTCCAAGGTGCGATTTGATTGGTCGGTTATTATTAGGGTAAGGTTTGAAAATCAAAACATTCTTTGCAATCCTGACCCTAAAAATAACCGACAATTCAAATCGCACCTAGGAATTCGACCTCGTACAGACGACGTTATTATTTCCTGGTAAGAAGAACATCTAAATTTCAGATATTTTAAATTTAACTGACCTTGTTTACTTCATTTCTAAGATATTGAGGTGATGGATTATATTTTTAACATGTAGATAATAAGTTGGTCAACTATAACTAATACATTGTATCTATATTTGTCTGGGTAACGAGTCACAGGTGCTTGTGTCAAGGATTTTTTAAACCTTTTGTTTACATATTTATTTTCAATAACATTTCTTTATTATTCCACCTCCTTTTCCTTTATCTATCGTGTTCGTATCCATACATATCCATACAATTCATGGTAACTACAGCTTGCATATGCCGGTGTTATAGAGCCATTTTCCCCCCGGAAAAATGGCTAGGGGGAAAAACTACTATAGGAGCGTTATAGAGCCATTTTTTCCCCATAGCCAGTTTCCCCCCCCACCCCGGAAAAAATGGCTATAAAGTAGGATTTCCCCCCGGAAGAATGGCTATATAGTGCGATTCCCCCCCCCCCCCCGGAAGAATGGCTATATAGTAGGATTTCCCCCCCGAAAGAATGACTACATAGTAGTCCCCCTCTGAAAATGGCTTGAATATTCAACTTAATTGCTCTGTTAAATTTTACTACCACTTGCCAGTGCCACTTTTGGTCGACTATTAGTGTCGATGGGTTTACTAGCCAAGTAGCTTGTACATGGATGATCCAAATGACTTTGAATGGGCTTTCCCAAAAGCAAAAAATAGGGCATCTAATGGGACATTATATGATACCCCACCACGTTTTGCATATTTTCAGTCTTGAAACGGCCATAACTTTTGAACCAATTATCCGATCAAACTAAAATTTGAACTTGATCTGTATTTTATGGTACTAAACAAATGTAGAAAAGCATTCAACACGTTCTAAAGGTATCATCTGGAAACCATCGGGGGACGGACGGACGGACACTCAACTGCAGAATTTTTCGGAGGCCATCACATAATACATATAAAAAGCAAAACATGGACATCTGTTACTATTCTTAAGGGGTACCAGGGGCGGATCCAGGATTTGTGGTTTGGGGGGGGCGTGAGTAGGCGAGGGGTCTTAAGGTCCCCAGTGGGTCCAGGGCAGAGCCCTGGTAAGGGACACAGGGGGACAAAGCTCCCCTGAAGCTCTGAGGGTTTGAGGAATTACAGACATTTATTAGAACGACAATTTTGAATCAACCACACCATTTTTATCAGACCAAAAAAACTTGACTTTGAGTTTTAATTTTGTCGGATAATTGTTAACAGTATGTTTTTGTCAGATTATAAGAACCTAAAGTAAAACTTTTTTTGAACAACCGTGATACGAATTGTTCAACTTATGACTGATCGATCACGATATTTTAACCCTTCAAAGAACTTGGTTTAGTGTTAACGCATTCCTCATTTCACTAATTGGTCTGTACTTTCGATGCTTGTCCTTTCGGGTGGTTCTAGTTAATATTGCCCGTCCGGATGGAGCTTTTCTTTTCGTCGTTTGATTCATTCCTTGAAAACGTATGATTCGACCGTTCTTGTTTATAGACAAACAAAAGCGGAAATTGTCAATACATGAACTTGTTGTTGATTTCTGATTAGCTTACGTACAGTAACTAAATTAGATGATCAGAATCGTTTCATGCAGCATTAATGTTAACATATTCGCCTTTGTTTGTCTATAAACAAGAACGAATCATACGTTTTCAATGAAGAAACCAACAGCGAAACGAAAAGCTTCATCCGAACGGACAGTATACTGATCATTTATCAATGGGTAGAGCTTTTTAGTATGATATTCCAAATTTACTCCTAATATCATTACTATTCATTTTGACTTTTGAACAGTTTCAGATAAGATTGCTGGCCTGCCACAGTAATATTAGGGATTCATTGTGGTCAAAATAACACAAGCTTTTTATCTTGACAAATTTAACAAAAAGTTGTTTGTTGAACTGCTTAATTAACATTGTATAACATATGCTTTTCAAATTTTAGGGGGGGGGGGCGCACGCCCCGCACGCCCCCCTCTAAATCCGCCTCTGGGTACCCATTTTATGTCCATATCTCACTAGTGGGAAGTTGGCCCCTAATAATAGCCCACAATAAATTGAGTGCGCTCGATGATTTAACGTAATAAACAAATAATCAATGTTATTGTGAGCTAGATTCACACTTTGTATTTGATTTCAAGATTTGTTTTGGAAATTCTGCACCTCAATCGATGTTTAAAATGCCCATGCTGACTCATCAAATATATATTCTCCAGACATACGTATATTTCTTTTATATATCAGTTTTATTTTATTTTTAACTATACCCAAATTTATGCAGTTAGAAAATTAGTACCTAAATGTGCATATTTGTCACGGACTGAAATAAGATTAACTAGAGTGACTATAGTATGTTAGACTTTGCCTTTGGATTTTGAAAGACGAAATTAAAACGCGAAATTGTGAAAGCGAAAACGCACAATCGAAAAAGCAAAAATTCTAAATTGCAACAGCGAAGAGGCGAAATCGAAATCATTTCTCCATTTTGCGTTTCAACCTTTTCAGGTTTTCGGCTCTCGCTTATTCGCGTCTTTTTTTTTTGCATCTTCGCAAGCAGGAAGGTGGCCGAGTGGTCAAGGCGCTGGACATTACAATCAGGATGTCGACACCGTTGTGGGTTCGATCCTCATGTGTGTCAAGGTTTCAAGGCACCTTCTCTAGCTCAGGGTTTCGCCGATTTTCCAGATTGAAATATCGGGCTCCCCTCACAAGACTGGTGACCTTGCGAGAATCCCATATCTGTAAAACGGTCGTTCATTTCGCCGTCGGAAAACTTGCCTTTAAGTTTACCATACCTTCACATTCGCGTTGTGAGTTCGACCTACGATTAGGCTAGGTTTAAGGTAAGGTTTAAAATTAGGATTAAGTTAAGGCCTAGGTTTAGGGATAGTGTTGGACCGAGGGATTCGGTGAGGATTAGGCCTAAGGGTAGGGTAATGTCTAGCCTAGAGTTTGCATACTTTAAAGGTCTTGGTTGGATAAGTTTACGTTGAAGTCAGGTTTATGTTAAGACGAGGGGGAAAATTGACTATATAGCCATTTTTCCGGGGGGAAATTCTACTATATAGCCACTTTTCCCCCTGTCAAAAACTGGGGGGAAAAATGGCTATGTTCAATGATATAGTCATTTTTCCGGGGAGAAAAATGGCTATATAGTCAGTTTTCCGGGGGGAAACATGGCTAGGGGGAAAAACTACTATAGGACACCGGCCCTAAAATATTTATTATCAGCGAAAGCGTTATGAAGTATAACAACCAAAACACATCTTCTGTTAGGTCTCTTGATCTCGAAGGAATCTCAAAGCTTGGACACAAAATGTCATAATAATCACAACTTTTATTGAACATTTTATAAATATATTGCTCATCTCATCTTAAGAGACCGCATCGGTGATGTAATGTTTAGCGTGCTCGCCGCACGGTGATATGACTGAACAATTTCTCATTTAATGTTGAACAACAATCGCTCACAGATTATCTTAGATATACCACAGTCGATGTTGATATTTCGACAGTCCTCTATGTCTTTATAGAAACAAATTCAAAAACTCTAAAAAGATACTTAATTGTTTAGGATTTAAACAAAGTAACAAACAGATGTGCAGACATTGATAATCAATTGCTTTGTTTGTTTGTTTGATGGTGTTTAACGCCACTTTCAACAATATTTCTGCTATATCGTGGCGGTCAGTTTTATTGATGGGAAAAGTCACTGACAAACTTTATCTATCAGTATCTTCGTCTATGTTCTTACGCAATTCTTAATTATGCTAATTTAGCAGGTAATCTAATCTAATTAAGAAGGAACTTGAACATAGCTAAGCAACAATGACTCGCTAAATATAATAGGAAATATATATGAATAGGTAAACAGAACTGTAAAGATATATGGATAGTTACAGCCCCATTCCCGGAGCTCTGATTTAATCTACTTGTATTGTATTTAAATGCAGTCAAGCTTTCCAAAATTCTGTTATTTTGTTCTCGAAAAACAATTCGTCAATTTACTGAGATCGGTCAAGTATATATAGCGATCTAGTCACAGGGGCTTGTTACGATTTTTTTTTATCCCTCGACCACTCTAAAAAACCACAAGGGAGGAATCTCAAATGTCAAATTTTCATACAACACTTTTTCAAAATAGTTTTGTATTGGTGTCTTGACCTGATTCGCCATAATATTGGTACCCATTTGAAGCATAATAAATATATTTTTGATATTTCGATTCCTTTTTGTCATCATCTTTACCTATCTGCAACTTTAAAGCAATGCTTCACAGAATTTGCAGCACCCGGTTATGTCTTCCATCATGATTACATGTCAGAACAAGGTCGAATTCCAAGGTGCGATTTGATTGGTCGGTTATTATTAGGGTCAGGTTTGAAAATCAAAACATTCTTTGCAATCCTGACCCTAAAAATAACCGACAATTCAAATCGCACCTAGGAATTCAACCTCGTACTGACGACGTTATTATTTCCTGTTAAGAAGAACATTTAAATTTTAGATATCTTAAATTTAACTGACCTTGTTTACTTCATTTCTAATTTAAGATATTGAGGTAATGGATATATTTTCAACATGTAGATAAGTTGGTCAACTATTACTAATACATTGTACCTATATTTGTCTGGGTAACGAGTCACAGGTGCTTGTGTCAAGGATTTTTTAAGCGTTTTGTTTACATATTTATTTTCAATAACATTTCTTTATTATTCCACCTCCTTTTCCTTTATCTATCGTGTTCGTATCCATACATATCCATACAATTCATGGTAACTACAGCTTACATATGCCGGTGTCCTATAGTAGTTTTTCCCCCTAGCCATGTTTCCCCCCGGAAAACTGACTATATAGCCATTTTTCTCCCCGGAAAAATGACTATATCATTGAACATAGCCATTTTTCCCCCCAGTTTTTGACAGGGGGAAAAGTGGCTATATAGTAGAATTTCCCCCCGGAAAAATGGCTATATAGTCAATTTTCCCCCTCGCCTTAACATAAACCTGACTTCAACGTAAACTTACCCAACCAAGACCTTTAAAGTATGCAAACTCTAGGCTAGACATTACCCTACCCTTAGGCCTAATCCTCACCGAATCCCTCGGTCCAACACTATCCCTAAACCTAGGCCTTAACTTAATCCTAATTTTAAACCTTACCTTAAACCTAGCCTAATCGTAGGTCGAACTCACAACGCGAATGTGAAGGTATGGTAAACTTAAAGGCAAGTTTTCCGACGGCGAAATGAACGACCGTTTTACAGATATGGGGTTCTCGCAAGGTCACCAGTCTTGTGAGGGGAGCCCGATATTTCAATCTGGAAAATCGGCGAAACCCTGAGCTAGAGAAGGTGCCTTGAAACCTTGACACACATGAGGATCGAACCCACAACGGTGTCGACATCCTGATTGTAATGTCCAGCGCCTTGACCACTCGGCCACCTTCCTGCTTGCGAAGATGCAAAAAAAAAGACGCGAATAAGCGAGAGCCGAAAACCTGAAAAGGTTGAAACGCAAAATGGAGAAATGATTTCGATTTCGCCTCTTCGCTGTTGCAATTTAGAATTTTTGCTTTTTCGATTGTGCGTTTTCGCTTTCACAATTTCGCGTTTTAATTTCGTCTTTCAAAATCCAAAGGCAAAGTCTAACATACTATAGTCACTCTAGTTAATCTTATTTCAGTCCGTGACAAATATGCACATTTAGGTACTAATTTTCTAACTGCATAAATTTGGGTATAGTTAAAAATAAAATAAAACTGATATATAAAAGAAATATACGTATGTCTGGAGAATATATATTTGATGAGTCAGCATGGGCATTTTAACCATCGATTGAGGTGCAGAATTTCCAAAAAAAATCTTGAAATCAAATACAAAGTGTGAATCTAGCTCACAATAACATTGATTATTTGTTTATTACGTTAAATCATCGAGCGCACTCAATTTATTGTGGGCTATTATTAGGGGCCAACTTCCCACTAGTGAGATATGGACATAAAATGGGTACCCAGAGGCGGATTTAGAGGGGGCGTGCGGGGCGTGCGCCCCCCCCCCCCCCTAAAATTTGAAAAGCATATGTTATACAATGTTAATTAAGCAGTTCAACAAACAACTTTTTGTTAAATTTGTCAAGATAAAAAGCTTGTGTTATTTTGACCACAATGAATCCCTAATATTACTGTGGCAGGCCAGCAATCTTATCTGAAACTGTTCAAAAGTCAAAAGGAATAGTAATGATATTAGGAGTAAATTTGGAATATCATTCTAAAAAGCTCTACCCATTGATAAATGATCAGTATACTGTCCGTTCGGATGAAGCTTTTCGTTTCGCTGTTGGTTTCTTCATTGAAAACGTATGATTCGTTCTTGTTTATAGACAAACAAAGGCGAATATGTTAACATTAATGCTGCATGAAACGATTCTGATCATCTAATTTAGTTACTGTACGTAAGCTAATCAGAAATCAACAACAAGTTCATGTATTGACAATTTCCGCTTTTGTTTGTCTATAAACAAGAACGGTCGAATCATACGTTTTCAAGGAATGAATCAAACGACGAAAAGAAAAGCTCCATCCGGACGGGCAGTATTAACTAGAACCACCCGAAAGGACAAGCATCGAAAGTACAGACCAATTAGTGAAATGAGGAATGCGTTAACACTAAACCAAGTTCTTTGAAGGGTTAAAATATCGTGATCGATCAGTCATAAGTTGAACAATTCGTATCACGGTTGTTCAAAAAAAGTTTTACTTTAGGTTCTTATAATCTGACAAAAACATACTGTTAACAATTATCCGACAAAATTAAAACTCAAAGTCAAGTTTTTTTGGTCTGATAAAAATGGTGTGGTTGATTCAAAATTGTCGTTCTAATAAATGTCTGTAATTCCTCAAACCCTCAGAGCTTCAGGGGGGCTTTGTCCCCCTGTGTCCCTTACCAGGGCTCTGCCCTGGACCCACTGGGGACCTTAAGACCCCTCGCCTACTCACGCCCCCCCAAACCACAAATCCTGGATCCGCCCCTGGTACCCCTTAAGAATAGTAACAGATGTCCATGTTTTGCTTTTTATATGTATTATGTGATGGCCTCCGAAAAATTCTGCAGTTGAGTGTCCGTCCGTCCGTCCCCCGATGGTTTCCAGATGATACCTTTAGAACGTGTTGAATGCTTTTCTACATTTGTTTAGTACCATAAAATACAGATCAAGTTCAAATTTTAGTTTGATCGGATAATTGGTTCAAAAGTTATGGCCGTTTCAAGACTGAAAATATGCAAAACGTGGTGGGGTATCATATAATGTCCCATTAGATGCCCTATTTTTTGCTTTTGGGAAAGCCCATTCAAAGTCATTTGGATCATCCATGTACAAGCTACTTGGCTAGTAAACCCATCGACACTAATAGTCGACCAAAAGTGGCACTGGCAAGTGGCAGTAAAATTTAACAGAGCAATTAAGTTGAATATTCAAGCCATTTTCAGAGGGGGACTACTATGTAGTCATTCTTTCGGGAGGGAAATCCTACTATATAGCCATTCTTCCGGGGAGAAATCCTACTTTATAGCCATTTTTCCGGGGGGGAAAACTGGCTATGGGGGAAAAATGGCTCTATAACGCTCCTATAGTAGTTTTTCCCCCTAGCCATTTTTCTGGGGGGAAAACTGACTATGGGGGAAAAATGACTCTATAACACCGGCCCTAAAACATTTATTATCAGCGAAAGCGTTATGAAGTATAACAACCAAAACACATCTTCTGTTAAGTCTCTTGATCTCAAAGGAATCTCAAAGCTTTGACACAAAATGCCATAATAATCACAACTTTTATTGAACATTTTATAAATATATTGCTCATCTCATCTTAGAGACCGCATCGGTGATGTAATGTTTAGCGTGCTCGCCGTGATATGACTGAACAATTTCTCATTTGATGTTGAGCAACAATCGCTCACAGATGTTATCTTAGATACACCACAGTCGATGTTGATATTTCGACCGTCCTCTATGCCTTTATAGAAACATATTCAAAAACTCTAAAAAGATACTTAATTGTTTAGGATTTAAACAAAGTAACAAACAGATGTGCAGACATTGATAATCAATTGCTTTGTTTGTTTGTTTGATGGTGTTTAACGCCACTTTCAACAATATTTCTGTTATATCGTGGCGGTCAGTTTTATTGATGTAGGAATCCGGAGAAAAGTCACTGACAAACTTTATCACATAATGTTGTACACCTCGCCCTGATCGAGATTCGAACTCACAACATCAGTGGTGATAGGCACTGATTGCATAGGTAGTTGTAAATCCAACTACTATACGATCACGGCCACGACGGTCTCGATAGTCAATTGGAATCTGTGTAAGATAATGTAAACTAAAATGAAATGGTTTATAATTGAATTATGAGATTTGTATGGACCATCCTGAATTTTGTGGAAACGAAAGTTGAGAAAAGAGTAAACTAAAGTCTTTACGATTATGATTTGTCAAGAATGTTACAAGTTTAGATGTGTCATATTTGAATTTGGAAAAACATGGATGGGAAATACCCTTTTTGATCAGATCTTTGCATTGCATGCCAAATTGTATTTATTTAGAATAAATACAATTTTATATTAAGAAAAAAATAGCTGCGTAGAAATATAACTGAATAAAATAACTAGACAGCCAACAATAAAATGTGCATGGACTTGTGGCTACTATTCATTAATGTTTAGATTAAATGATAGTCCAGGGGGTAAATATTATTTACAATCGACCAAATTATAGTATTCCGTAATGAATTTTCAACGGTAATTTTCCATTCATTAATATATATTTTTATAGTTTCGTCACTAGTCATATATTCCAGATTAGGTTATTTCCTAAACTAACATCCGTGACCATTGATTAAATGTTTTTATAAATATTACTTATATTACATTACGTTGTAAAATTCTGTGTACAATTTGTAATAAATACATAAAGAAACAACAGTAGGCGCCATACAGAAAAAAATAATCAAATATTATAAGGATTTTTTTTTCGTATGAAAACACACTGATTCTGATTTTTGTATTAATATTTTCGTCAATTTATTTGCTTAATTGTAATAAATTCAGCATGTCTTTCGATTTTTGATTTGTGCTTATCACTTTTGTTTTTTTCCAATAATTTATGAAAACTGTATCCTTGGTGGAATAGTTTTTCCGTTTTCGTACCGTTATCACTAGATTACGGTCAATACATAAATAAAATTACAAATACGTGCAAAACGAACTAACTAAGAAATGTAAACACCATATGATGGTGCCAAATGAACTTCAAGATGAACTATGAAAATAACGGCTCGAATGAAAACTATTTATAAATATTATGATCACCTTTGTGTATTATGCTAAGTGTATTCAGTGCAGAAGATCGTGTGTTCAATATGCAGGAAACTTAATCACGACAATACTAATAATTTATGCTTCTCCGCTAAGCAAGCAACATTTATATTTAGGCACAAAAAGACTCGCCGGCTAAGACACGGAAATATATCTCCATGTTGAGAAACATGTCTATAATGCGAATGGTTAAAATATAAGCCTAAAATCACTGACGTGGATTCGATCGAATCCCTTTACACACCTCATGTGTTATAGTAGGGTGCCCAGTGTTAAAAAAGACGCTTAGTTATCGAGTATGGGTTAACGGAATTACACACGGCTAATTTTGGTTTTATATGCTAGAAAAATTATTACATTTTGTATTTTTAATTGTCGTCGTAAGTTTCTGTGGTCACGACTTTTTTTAATTTCACGTTTTTCAAAGGTACCCTCGGCTGACACATTGCACATGGTATTTTCAGGATGAAAAATAAAAATATTCTCCATTATCTAAATAGCTAAAAAGGTTTTTACATAAGAGATAATGTATCAAAGATATAATTAAAATAAAAACGGGATGTAAATAATTGATTTTTGAAAGAGTATATCAGCCTTATTTCAAGCCTCAAATTTGACCCCAAATTAACCGTATTTTCAACAAAAGCAAAGTAATTACACTACATTATAAATGTACTTTGATGTTGAAGAAAACATATTGATGAAATGTACATGTGTGCCAAAAATCATAATCTAAATGTCAGCGGTTGTTGAGAAATTGGCAAAATATAAACTCAAATAACAGTGTAAATTTCCTCTTTGTCATACACGGATTGTCATGTACCGGTTTTTGTTATTGATGTGTCGCTCGCCGGTCATTAGCTAGCAGGATCTCTGTCTCAATGCATTTAGTATTTTCTCTTCTTTTATGGCAAATATATTGGTTTTAATTGTTCAGTAGAATTGTTTGTGGTTTTTATGTTTTAAAAACATTCATTTTTCAGCCGGCCGTTGATTGGTTTTAAAATTTGTTTACTTCATGTGTTTCTATTACACGGACCAATCCTGCAGGATACGTTATAAGTCCGGTAATGGCTCAGTTTCATAGAAGGCCGACCGATTCCTGATTGGAAAAGGTTTCTTGCTGTCGCTGCCAACAAACAAGCATTGATAAAATTTCTTGGCGAATCGATTGTGCAACATTATCGTTTATCATCTCTTGAGATGTCATCCGGGGAAGTTCTGTATCTTTCTGGTGCTTCTAATCATTGCCAAGAAAATCTGAATCTCCGATTGCCAAGAGTTATACTGTACACATGAAGAGGCGGACACTCGTATGATTTTACATGCTATCCATGCAGACAAAACGTTCGGTGAAAGTGGAATCAAAGGTCGGATCATTGTTAAATCGCCTGATACAGATGTCTTGATTATATGCATCCATTACTTTCCTTCAATGCAACATACACAGGAATTATGGTTTCATACGGGTTCTATCACAAACACCAAGATGGGCGTTTTCATTCCTGTACATTCGATCTGTAGCATCCTCAATCCTGTTCTATGTAACATTTTACCAGCTGCACATGCCATCACAGGGTGTGATTCCACGTCATCCTTGTTCGGGATCGACAAACGAACCGTTTTTAAAGTACTTAAAGACAGTCCAGAAAACTTTAGAGATTTGTCCATCCTTGCAGACTGTGACACTGATAAATCTATAGATGCCGCCAGGAAACTTGTTTGTAGACTGTACGACCAAAAAGAAAAACTGAAGGAAGATCACGTCGATCTTAACAAATTAAGGGTAAGGTTAGCGACACTGAGGGATGCATGTTTCAAACAAACAAACAAATATAAAAAAAAAGCAAACCTGCCAGTAGACTCTGACCTTGACGTGGTTGGTGGGCTTTCAAACTAACAAGAGACCACTTTTTTATTTGCCAAACACCTGAGATATTTGGAGTGTTCAGAGTGGTTTGTAGCCACACATCGTCCAAACGCATAATATGTCCATAAACCTTACGTTTTTAAACAATTGGCGTTTGACCTTTCCATAAATTGCCATGTTTTTGCACAGAATATTCGTTAAGTATTGATTGACCCTACAAATGATATGTTGCAAACACATAAGCCATTAAATTTGAAATTTGGTACCTTTTACGAAGTTTGAGGTTAATAGATAGTTTACCAGTAATTAGTCAAAGTGTACCATAACTGAAACATGATTTTTTTTTGGAATCCGTCCACCAGTTGTCAAATGTTAAGGGTTAAAAAATAATTTGAAGGTTTCCTTCAAATGAATATCAAATAAAAATGAGAAATGTTCAAACTATGACAGGTCAAGGTCACTTTTATTTCTCATATATACGAAAATTGTAAAATGGCATTTTTTTTTAGAAAATGGCCTTTTGCTATATATTCAAACAATGTAAAATAAAAAATAAGCATAAAATAATAAAATATTAAGCTTAACAAATAAAATTGGCATTCCAGTTTAAAGTTCTTCACAGTCTTGTCGAAGAAGGAAGCCTTTTAAAACGGGTGGCGTGTTAGTTCCAATTTTTAGATCTTGACCTTTGACCCCAATTTAAAAAAGATGTGACCACAATACATTACGACGACATCTTTATTTCGATGCGGCTTGTTCTCCTCATTCCAACGATGTATCATACAGGTGTGTGTAATTCCGTTAAGGCAAATTCGCAAAAATCTTTCGTCGGGCACCCTACTATTAAGGGAACAATACACTTTGTTCTATGATTTCATGTCTACCTTCAAGTGGGTGTTTTCGCTGGTTAATTTGTAATATTATTCCGCTCTGTAAATACTGGGTAATATAGAAACATCACAGAAAATATAAATAACACTAATTTTTATAGTGTATAGTTTCTGTTTTAAATCAAGTAGGTTTTCTTGGAAAAATAACTAAATTTGACAAGCAGGAAGTATTGTCAAGTTATAAAGAATAGGAAAGATAATATCCACATGTGACCGTAAATCGGTCAGAATACCAAAACATCGCTTAATTTGATGAAGAAATGTCGGCTCGCTGACCTTTTTTGTTTGCACATGTTTTGTAATGGCACCCAAGTCACGTTACCTGAAATCGGTCAACCATAAAATAGTCACGTGGAACACAAATAGGCCTAGAAGATTGTATTTTTCAATATTTTTTAATTTGCTTTTTCTATATTTCCCCATTTTTTCATTAAATTGTATTTGTTGTCACTTGTTTTCAGCAGATAATATCTCTGTTTTCACGTACAATTTTATCCATGTAATTTATATTAAATCATATATATTACCCACAAATATTTCCGCTAAAAATCTGAAAATTGTCTAAGGAATTACTGAATTTCAAAACGAAAACAATGCAATTTCCGTTGCCTAATTGAGTTGTAAATATAGGTCAAGATGCGCAGTGGAATGTAAACAAACACAGGATATGCAAATTATCCATTACGGACTGTGTTTTTCTGGAAATATTTGCATTCCAAAATGGTGACCGATTTCAGGTGTTGACCGATTTTAACGGACGAGAGGGTACACTTATACAACATCAAAGGGATTACGTCATGTTGTACGACTTTCATGTCAAAAGGGTTGATTACTGTGTGTTTACAATTGGAATTATAATGTAAATATTGTGATTTTCATGTAATTATACTGTCTATCATGGGCGTCTTTAATTGACAAATAAACATATTCTATTCTATTCTATTCTACATAAATGTATATAAAAAAATGTATATATAATTGCAATATGTACAGTAGGTATAATATATCAATTGAGATACATATATGTATTTTTTCTTGGAAATGGGTTACATCAATTTTGTTTTGTATGAAATTTGTAAACTGAAACGACCCTTGTAATGATATACAAGGTAATGACCCATCCCCGACAAAATTTCCAGAAAGTTTTATTTAGTGGAAAACAAACTTGATGTCAAATTTCGTTTTTATTTAATTATGACCTTGTACCTGTGTCATATGTAGTGGAAATGTTTCCTTTGACATGTTAACTTATTACACTACAGTTGTCTAGATAGACAATAAACGTTAGAGAAAACCGAAGGGGCAATCAAAAATGGACAATCCAGAGAAACTGGGAACATTGGGTACACAAGATGAAGACAAAGCAAAAACAGGACACCACTATCCACTATATGTAAACACACACAAATAGCGTAAGGGAACGACCATTTAACTTGAAAGGGGGGGGGGGGGTATGGTTTTTTTCTAAACAAATATTCTGATTCCCAATGTTGCTGAAAAAAATATTCTGATTTTGGTGGAGGAAAAAAAAATAATCTGATTCAGAGTTTTTGTCATATAACCTACTGTTAAATTCTGGAAAAAAAATTCGCGCTTTGCGTGACAAAAAAAATAATAATTCTAACTCTTGTACGTGTTGTCCGAAATTTTTTTTCTGAACGAAGCAAAAAACCATAACCCCCCCCCCTTCAAGTGAAATGGTCGGTCCCTAAATAAGGCTTGATCCCTCCTACAAACAACTGGAGGTAAAGACGAACCAAACGTCGTTATTATAGAACACATAACTACATCATTGTCATTTTCAGTGCTTTCTAAAAGAGAAATGGTGTGTAACAAATACACCTTTCTGGAGATTTGAAGACCTAACTCAATGAAACAGCACATTATATTCCATACCTGTTTAAACCAGTGTTTCCTCTATTGAAGTGTCTGTACAGAGCCAGGAAAGAAAGAATAACACGTATGCTAGGGGTATAGATTTAGAGAATAACACGTATGCTAGGGGTATATAAATTTTTGCCTCTTTCTACAATTTTTCAATTGGATTTGGAACTGTTCGGACAAGTGTTATATTTTTTGTTTTTCATTTTAATCCTGAACAACACAAGAGAAACAAAATTAAACACCAGAAAGAGACACCATTTGCCTTAAAAGGTTAAGTATATATGGCATATATTCAGCTGTAGAATGAAATAGGGTTAGGGTTTTGGTATTTAACCCCACTTTCAGCAATATTTCAGTTATATCGTGCGGGCAGTTTTATTGGTGGAGGAAACCAGAGTACCCAGCGAAAACCACCGACCTGCTGCAAGTCACTGACAAACTTTATCGCATAATGTAATATCGAGTGCACCTCGCATGTGTGGAATTCAAACTCACAACGTTAGTGGTGATAGGCATTGGTTGCACATGTAGTTGCAAATAAATAGAGGGCTATAATAAGAGAATGACACTACCTGTTACTCTCAAATGTCAAATGCCCTTTTTTCACTAGTTAGCTTCCCTTTGTAAGATTGCTCGGAGTTCTGTAATTTTGTTATTACCCTTATGGACACGATTGTTTTTGTATTGATTCATTAAACTCTGGTTTTCTCTATAACCTTATTACCAAGCATGAAATTGAAAGAAAATTGTTATCATTGCCGTGATTTGTGCAAACAAATTAATGTAAATTGCTTTACCTGACCTCCCGTTCCTATATGTCCTATAACAAGGAACCCATATATTTGATATTAACAGAGAATGATGTAGGGAGACAACATTAATCTTGAGGATTAGATAACTAGAGGCTCCCAGGAGCCTGTATAGCTCACCTGGGTATAATAACAACATCAGTCAATAAAACTTGATAACTTCGGTAAAAAAAATTAACAAATGTAGCCTTCGTCATTGCAGACCCCTTCTACAAAAAAAAATTGGGCAGGGGTTCCCCCTTTAATGTAAGTTATCAAAATTGCTGTAAAAAAACATATATGTCAATGATTCTCAAAATTTAGCTTTTCTTACTTCACATTTTGTAATAGAGTTGCTTCCCTTTGATTATTTGAGTAACCAAAAGCAGTGAGTCAACAAAAAAATGCATTTCAAGAGGAATAACTCTTCACACAGTTGTCGCACATTTTTAACTGTGGGAAAATTTTTGTAGATCGTGACATGCTGAACATTTTTGCAGTTTAAACCTTCCCTCTATCTCTAATAGGTTTTGAGATATAATATGATAGTATTAAAATTGAGAACATTTTGATGAAAAAAGTGCAATAACTCCAAAATGGGTAATGGGATTTACTTCAAAATTGCAGGGTAGGAAGATCTTGACATGCTGCAAATTTTTGCAATTTAAACTTAACCTTTATCTCTTATAGTTTTTGAAATATAAGACGAAAAGTATTATTTTTTTTTTTAATTTATGAAAAAAGGGCAAGAACTCCAAGATGGGTAATCAGATTTACTTCAAAATTGAAGGGTAGGTAGATCTCGACATGGTGCACATTTTTGCAATTTAAACTTAACATCTATCTCTTATAGTTTTTGAAATATAACACGAAAAGTATTAAAATTTAAAAATAAATTGATCGAAGGGCCGAACCGCCGGACACATTTTTGGAAGAGAACCATCCAATGACTATTTCATCAAAATTTTGTTCTTATTGAGCAAATGGTTTCAGACAAGAAAGGGGACCACCCAAGGATCATTTCAGCAAAGTTTGGTTGAGATTGGCTCAGTAGTTTCAGAGGAGAAGATTTTTGTTTAATTTCAACCCCCTTTTTAGTTCATCTGGACCAAAGGTCCATGTGAACTATTGCCATCACTTGGCGTCCGTCGTCTGTCGTCTGTCGTCGGTAAACTTTTCACATTTCAAGCTTCTTCTCCGAAACCACTTGGCCGATTGGAACCGAACTTCGCAGGAATGTTCCTTGGATGGTCCTCTACAAAGTTACTGTTTTTCGTTCCAGTCGGATATTCAATATGGCTGCCAAGGCCAATAATATGCTCTGATTGGCCGAAATTTCAAAGATCTTCTTCTCTGAAACTAATGAACTGACTGAACCCAAACTGTACAGGAATGATCATTGGAATGTCCTTTACTAAGTTACTGTTTTTTATGCCGATCGGAAATCCAAGATGGCCGCCATCGCAGGACATAGATTAACATTGGACCCTATGGGAAAATGTTCAAATGCCTTCTTCTCAGAAACTACAAATATGATTAAAGTCAAACTGTACATGAATGTTCATTGGATGGTCCTCTACAATCTTAAGGTTTTTTGTTCCGATATGAAATTCAAAATGGCGGCTACGGCAGGACTTAGTTTAACATTGGACCCTATGGGAAAAATGTTTCAAAATGCTTCTTCTCTGAAACCACTTGAACAGTTGAAACCAAACTGCCCAGGAATGATCATTGGAAGGTCCTCTACAAAGTTTCTGTTTTTTATGCCGATCGGAAATCCAAGATGGCCGCCACCGCAATACATAGATTAACATTGGACCCTATGGGAAAATATTCAAATGCCTTCTTCTCAGAAACTACAAATATGATTAAAGCCAAACTGTACATGAATGTTCATTAGATGGTCCTCTACAAACTTTAGGTTTTTTGTTCCGGTATGAAATTCAAAATGGCGGCTACGGCAGGACTTAGTTTAACATTGGACCCTATGGGGAAAATGTTTCAAAATGCTTCTTCTCTGAAACCACTTGGACAGTTGAAACCAAACTGCCCAGGAATGATCATTGGAAGGTCCTCTACACGGTGTGTGTTTTTTATGCCGGTCGGAAATCCAAGATGGCCACCACCGCAGGACATAGATTAACATTGGACCCTATGGGAAAATATTCAAATGCCTTCTTCTCAGAAACTACAAATATGATTAAAGCCACACTGTACATGAATGTTCATTGGATGGTCCTCTACAATCTTAAGGTTTTTTGTTCCGATATGAAATTCAAAATGGCGGCTACGGCAGGACTTAGTTTAACATTGGACCCTATGGGAAAAATGATTCAAAATGCTTCATCTCTGAAACCACTAGGACAGTTGAAACCAAACTGCCCAGGAATGATCATTGGAAGGTCCTCTACACGGTGTGTGTTTTTTATGCCGATCGAAAATCCAAGATGGCCGCCACCGCAGGACATAGATTAACATTGGACCCTATGGGAAAATATTCAAATGCCTTCTTCTCAGAAACTACAAATATGATTAAAGCCAAACTGTACATGAATGTTCATTGGATGGTCCTCTACAAACTTTAGGTTTTTTGTTCCGGTATGAAATTCAAAATGGCGGCTACGGCAGGACTTAGTTTAACATTGGACCCTATGGGAAAAATGTTTCAAAATGCTTCTTCTCTGAAACCACTTGGACAGTTGAAACCAAACTGCCCAGGAATGATCATTGGAAGGTCCTCTACAAATTTTATGTTTTTTATGCCGATTGGAAATCCAAGATGGCTGCCACCGCAGGACATAGATTAACATTGGACCCTATGGGAAAATGTTCAAATGCCTTCTTCTCAGAAACTACAAATATGATTAAAGCCAAACTGTACATGAATGTTCATTGGATGGTCCTCTACAATCTTAATGTTTTTTGTTCCGATATGAAATTCAAAATGGCGGCTACGGCAGGACTTAGTTTAACATTGGACCCTATAGGAAAAATGTTTCAAAATGTTTCTTCTCTGAAACCACTTGGACAGTTGAAACCAAAATGCCCAGGAATGATCATTGGAAGGTCCTCTACAAAGTTTCTGTTTTTTATGCCGATCGGAAATCCAAGATGGCCGCCACTGCAGGACATAGATTAACATTGGACCCTATGGGAAAATATTCAAATGCCTTCTTCTCAGAAACTACAAATATGATTAAAGCCAAACTGTACATGAATGTTCATTGGATGGTCCTCTGCAATCTTAAGGTTTTTTGTTCCGATATGAAATTCAAAATGGCGGCTACGGCAGGACTTAGTTTAACATTGGACCCTATGGGAAAAATGTTTCAAAATGCTTCTTCTCTGAAACCACTTGGACAGTTGAAACCAAACTGCCCAGGAATGATCATTGGAAGGTCCTCTACAAAGTTTCTGTTTTTTATGCCGATCGGAAATCCAAGATGGCCGCCACCGCAGGACATAGATTAACATTGGACCCTATGGGAAAATATTCAAATGCCTTCTTCTCAGAAACTACAAATATGATTAAAGCCAAACTGTACATGAATGTTCATTAGATGGTCCTCTACAAACTTTAGGTTTTTTGTTCCAGTATGAAATTCAAAATGGCGGCTACGGCAGGACTTAGTTTAACATTGGACCCTATGGGAAAAATGTTTCAAAATGCTTCTTCTCTGAAACCACTTGGACAGTTGAAACCAAACTGCCCAGGAATGATCATTGGAAGGTCCTCTACAAATTTTATGTTTTTTATGCCGATCGGAAATCCAAGATGGCCGCCACCGCAGGACATAGATTAACATTGGACCCTATGGGAAAATGTTCAAATGCCTTCTTCTCAGAAACTACAAATATGATTAAAGCCAAACAGTACATGAATGTTCATTGGATGGTCCTCTACAATCTTAAGGTTTTTTGTTCCGATATGAAATTCAAAATGGCTGCTACGGCAGGACTTAGTTTAACATTGGACCCTATGGGAAAAATGTTTCAAAGTGCTTCTTCTCTGAAACCACTTGGACAGTTGAAACCAAACTGCCCAGGAATGATCATTGGAATGTCCTCTACAAAGTTTCTGTTTTTTATGCCGATCGGAAATCCAAGATGGCCGCCACCGCAGGACATAGATTAACATTGGACCCTATGGGAAAATATTCAAATGCCTTCTTCTCAGAAACTACAAATATGATTAAAGCCAAACTGTACATGAATGTTCATTGGATGGTCCTCTACAATCTTAAGGTTTTTTGTTCCGATATGAAATTCAAAATGGCGGCTACGGCAGGACTTAGTTTAACATTGGACCCTATGGGAAAAATGTTTCAAAATGCTTCTTCTCTGAAACCACTCGGACAGTTGAAACCAAACTGCCCAGGAATGATCATTGGAAGGTCCTCTACACGGTGTGTGTTTTTTATGCCGATCGAAAATCCAAGATGGCCGCCACCGCAGGACATAGATTAACATTGGACCCTATGGGAAAATATTCAAATGCCTTCTTCTCAGAAACTACAAATATGATTAAAGCCAAACTGTACATGAATGTTCATTAGATGGTCCTCTACAAACTTTAGGTTTGTTGTTTTGGTATGAAATTCAAAATGGCGGCTACGGCAGGACCTAGTTTAACATTGGACCCTATGGGGAAAATGTTTCAAAACGCTTCTTCTCTGAAACCACTAGGACAGTTGAAACCAAACTGCCCAGGAATGATCATTGGAAGGTCCTCTACAAATTTTGTGTTTTTTATGCCGATTGGAAATCCATGATGGCTGCCACCGCAATACATAGATTAACATTGGACCCTATGGGAAAATGTTCAAATGCCTTCTTCTCAGAAACTACAAATATGATTAAAGCCAATATGTACATGAATGTTCATTGGATGGTCCTCTACAAACTTTACGTTTTTTGTTCCGATATGAAATTGAAAATGGCGGCTACGGCAGGACTTGTTTAACATTGGACCCTATGGGAAAAATGTTTCAAAACGCTTCTTCTCTGAAACCACTTGGACAATTGAAACCAAACTGCCCAGGAATGATCATTGGAAGGTCCTCTACAAAGTTTCTGTTTTTTTATGCCGATCGAAAATTCAAGATGGCCGCCACCGCAGGACATAGATCAACATTGGACCCTATGGGAAAATGTTCAAATGCCTTCTTCTCAGAAACTACAAATATGATTAAAGCAAAACTGTACATGAATGTTTATTGAATGGTCCTCTACAAACTTTAGGTTTTTTATTCCGATATGAAATTAAAAATGGCGGCTACGGCAGGACTTAGTTTAACATTGGACCCTATGGGAAAAATGTTTCAAAACGCTTCTTCTCTGAAACCACTTGGATAATTGAAACCAAACTGCCCAGGAATGATCATTGGAAGTTCCTCTACACGGTGTGTGTTTTTTATGCCGATCGGAAATCCAAGATGGCCACCACCGCAGGACATAGATTAACATTGGACCCTATGGGAAAATATTCAAATGCCTTCTACTCAGAAACTACAAATATGATTGAAGCCAAACTGTACATGAATGTTCATTGGATGGTCCTCTACAAACGTTACGTTTTTTGTTCTGATATGTAATTCAAAATGGCAGCTACAGCAGGACTTAGTTTAACATTGGACCCTATGGGAAAAATGTTTCAAAATGCTTCTTCTCTGAAACCACTTGGACAGTTGAAATCAAACTGCCCAGGAATGATCATTGGAAGGTCCTCTACAAAGTTTCTGTTTGTTATGCCGATCGGAAATCCAAGATGGCTGCCACCACAGGTCATAGTATTAACACAGGACCATATGGGGAAAATACAGAAATATATTCTTCTCTGAAGCTATTGCACTGATTGAACCTAAACTGTGCATCAATCATTGGAAGGTCCTTTACAAACTTTGTGTTTTTTATGTTGATCGTAATTTCAAGATGACTACCACTGCAGGACATTGTTTTTACATAGGACCAATTGTTTTTTTTTATAACCAGGTGAACGATACAGGCTCTTGAGAGCCTCTGGTTTCTATTTTTAGCTTGGCGGCCATCTTGGTTGGAAGTCGGGATCACCGGACACAATTTTGGAAGGGGGCCATCCAAGTATCATTCCACAAAAGTTTGGTTGCAATTGGCCCAGTGGTTTCTGAGGAGAAGATTTTTATGTGAATTTCCCATAGGGTCCTATGTTAAGCTAAGTTCGGCTGTGGGGGCCATCTTGATCGAAGGGCCGAACCGCCGGACACCTTTTTGGAAGAGAACCATCCAATGACTATTTCATCAAAATTTTGGGATAATATGAAGCAGCCGGCCGCGATACTGGTATTACCAGTATTGTAATATTTACAATACTGGAAATACCAGTATTGTAAATATTACAATACAATACTGGTAATACCAGTATCGTACATATACAATACTGGATGTACCAGTATCGTGCATTTACAATACTGGAATACCAGAATCGTTGATCTATACACAATACCGGAAGCTCCAGTATTCTTCATCCAACAATACTGGTAATACTAGTATTGTAAAACACACGATACTGGAAGCTCCAGTATTCTTCATCCAACAATACTGGTAATACTAGTATTGTAAAGCACACAATACTGGTAATACTAGTATTGTAAAACACACAATACTGGAAGCTCCAGTATTCTTCATCCAGCAATACTGGTAATACTAGTATTGTAAAACACACAAACTGGAAACTCTAGTATCTGGTAATTTGACAATTCTAACTGTAAATCACAGCTCATTGTATTTACCGTTAGTATTAGGCTCCGCCCAGTCATGTCAAATTACCTTACCAATATATATCAAACTCTAAGGGACCATACAAAATATTTTGACATTACAGGGCTTTTGCCTCTTATGTTATGTACAGCAGAAATGACGTATGAGTATGAATTATATTCAATTCTTTTAGTATAATGTAGACATAAAAACTCGGGTTAACCGGAATTCTACCTAATCTTCCAATATCTGCAATACTGGTATAACCAGTATTTTCCAGAATCTTACAGTATCTGCAATACTGGTATTACCAGTATTTTCCAGAATCTTCCAGTATCTGCAATACTGGTATTACCAGTATTTTCCAGAATCTTCCAGTATCTGCAATACTGGTATTACCAGTATTTCCCAGAATCTTCCGGTATCTACAATACTCATATTTTGGCAATGACCAGTATCTTCTAGTATTGCAGATACTGGAAAATTCTGGAAGATACTGGGATACTAGTATTTACCAGTATCTGTACCAGTATTGCAGATACTGGAAGATACTGGTAAAATACTGGTATTACCAGTATTGTGTACCAGTATTGTAGTACCAGTATCGCGGCCGGCTGCTTCATATTATCCAAATTTTGTTCTTATTGAGCAAATGGTTTCAGACAAG
The DNA here is from genome assembly GCA_963680875.1 of Bathymodiolus brooksi. NCBI lineage: Eukaryota > Metazoa > Mollusca > Bivalvia > Mytilida > Modiolidae > Bathymodiolus > Bathymodiolus brooksi. The sequence continues at coordinate 95,245,342 of OY804581.1, read as the reverse complement.
AAGATTTTTATGGGAATTTCCCATAGGGTCCTATGTTAAATAAAGTTCGGCTGTGGCGGCCACCTTGGTCGGTGTTCTGAAATGCCGGACACAATTTTTTTTCTAATTTGCATAATCGGTCAAAATAGGCAAAAGTTCAAAGTTCATAAAAAATCCCGTAATATATGTTAAAAAGCTCATCATTATGCTTATACAGTTCAAATTTGGGCACTTTCTGGCTTAAAATAGAGCAGTTTTGCCCATTTGAAGAAATTTCTATTTTTAGTCATGGCGGCCATCGTGGATAAAGGACGGCGCTGACGGACACAATTTTGAAAGGGGACCACACAAGGATCATTTCAGCAAAGTTTGGTTGAGATTGGCCCAGTAGTTTCAGAGGAGAAGATTTTTTAAAAATTTCATCCCCCCTTTTTTTTAATTTGCATAATCGGTCAAAATAGGCAAAAGTTCAAAGTTCATAAAAAATCCCGTAATATATGTTAAAAAGCTCATCATTATGCTTATACAGTTCAAATTTGGGCACTTTCTGGCTTAAAATAGAACAGTTTTGGCCATTTGAAGAAATTTCTATTTTTAGTAATGGCGGCCATCTTGGATACAGGACGGCGCTGACGGACACAATTTTGAAAGGGGACCACCCAAGGATTATTTCAGCAAAGTTTGGTTGAGATTGGCTCAGTAGTTTCAGAGGAGAAGATTTTTTTTTAATTTCATCCCCCCTTTTTTCTAATTTGCATAATCGGTCAAAATAGGCAAAAGTTCAAAGTTCATAAAAAATCCCGTAATATATGTTAAAAAGCTCATCATTATGCTTATACAGTTCAAATTTGGGCACTTTCTGGCTTAAAATAGAGCAGTTTTGGCCATTTGAAGAAATTTCTATTTTTAGTAATGGTGGCCATTTTGGATAGAGGACGGCACTGGCGGACACAATTTTGAAAGGGGACCACCCAAGGATTATTTCAGCAAAGTTTGGTTGAGATTGGCTCAGTAGTTTCAGAGGAGAAGATTTTTTTTTAATTTCATTCCCCCTTTTTTCTAATTTGCATAATCGGTCAAAATAGGCAAAAGTTCAAAGTTCATAAAAAATCCCGTAATATATGTTAAAAAGCTCATCATTATGCTTATACAGTTCAAATTTGGGCACTTTCTGGCTTAAAATAGAGCAGTTTTGGCCATTTGAAGAAATTTCTATTTTTAGTAATGGTGGCCATTTTGGATACAGGACGGCACTGGCGGACACAATTTTGAAAGGGGACCACCCAAGGATTATTTCAGCAAAGTTTGGTTGAGATTGGCTCAGTAGTTTCAGAGGAGAAGATTTTTTTTTAATTTCATCCCCCCTTTTTTCTAATTTGCATAATCGGTCAAAATAGGCAAAAGTTCAAAGTTCATAATTTGTTTTTCTATTTTTAGCTTGGCGGCCATCGTGGTTGGAAGTCGGGATCACCGGACACAATTTTGGAAGGGGGCCATCCAAGGATCATTCCACAAAAGTTTGGCTGCAATTGGCCCACTGGTTTCTGAGGAGAATATTTTTTTTTAAATTTCATCCCCCCTTTTTTTCTAATTTGCATAATTGGTCAAAATGGGTAATGGGATTTACTTCAAAATTGCAGGGTAGGTAGATCTTGACATGTTGAACATGTTTGCAGTTTCAACTTACCACCTGTCTCTTATAGTTTTTGAAATAAAGGACGAAAAGTATTAAAATTTTACAAATTTGATGAAAAAAGGGCAAAGACTCCAAGATGGGTAATCAGATTTACTTCAAAATTGCAGGGTATGTAGATCTTGATGTGCTGATCATTTTTACCCCTTCAGATTTTTGATATTATTAACGGTCTTTGAGTTATTACCAAAAACCTGCAATTTTACCATATGTTCTATTTTTAGTAACAGCAGCCATGTTGGTTGGTGCACGGCATCACCGGACACAATTTTGAAAATAGACACCCTAGTGATGATTCAGACCAAGTTTGGTTTCCATTGATCTAGTACTTTCAGAGGAGAAGATTTTTGAAAAAGTTTACGACGTACGACAGACGCAAAGTGATGGCAATAGCTCACCTGACCAATTGGGTCAGGTGAGCTAAAAACAGATTAATTAAAATGGACGTTATAAAACACTGATGTCTTAACGACTTATATATAAATTGATATTTGTTGCAATATGATGAAAACTTGCTAAATATGTAGCAAATATCGATTCTTTTTTTTTATATTTAAAAATTTGGAATACAGTAAAATAATTTCAAAGACTGTCTTCTCTTTTCAGCTCCTCCAATATCCTAGATGATAATATCTACTAGTACTTAAATGAGAACTTTACCATTTTCTAAACAAATTATTAATTTAACATTTTTCAGTATATATCTGAAATAAAACACATTTTTTTCTTCATAAAAGCAAATTATTCATGATTTCGAATATCTAACAAACATATGAATTATTGACGTTTATCTTAAAATATTTTGTCCGAGTGAGGCTACTTGCATTGTAGGAAGTGTACACAGCTAAAATAGTTATTGAGAGTAATTTCAAAGACTTTGGGTATTATCCCTTCAGCTCCTTATACCTATCAAAGATGATAATACATGTATCTACTAGAACTTAAAATGACAATTTTACTAGTACTTTTACCAGAACTTGCTATACTAGCAAATAATGCTGTTGGTTTTTCTTATATTTAAAAATTGTGAAGACAGTAAAATATTTCCAAAGACTCTGGGTCTTCTCCCTCTAGCCCCTCATACCCTAGATGATAATATCTACTAGTACTTAAAATGATAATTTTACCATTGTGTGAGTAAATTATTAATTTAACATTTTTCAAGATATAATTTCTGAAATAAAGAATGCACATTTTAACTTTGTAAGCATTCCTGGTTTTTGTTGGAGTTCCATGTTTCAGAAGAAGTTTCTCCCCTTCAAATCATCTGGTTTCTATGAAAGTCCTCATTTCAGGACCCATTGAAAGCACTCTTGGTTTTTGCTGGGGTCAATGTCACACTGATGCCTGAACGACTTCATAAATTGATATTAGCTGGTAATTTGACCAGAATTTCCCAAATGTGAGTGAGCGATTGTTGTTTAACGCCAACTCAGCAATTTTCCAGCTATATCATGGCGAGAACAAGTAAATTTTCAATGAGATGATGAGATCCGCTTTGTTCTAGACCAACATGCTTAGTTGGATTTTTATAGTGCTAGCTCACTGAAACAACAGTCCACGGATAGACATGTCGCCACACTCGGACACATTATTCTGATTCCGAGCCAACCAGTCTGCTCTTTCTCCTTAATGCTGCGTGCTTAGCAGAGAAGCAACAAATACCAATTTTATAGTCTTTGGTTTGACCCGAACGGAGCTCGAACCCACATTCTATGCACTCGAGGCGAGCACGCTAACCATTAGGCCACCGATGCGATTTCTTCCCAAACGTAGCAAATATTGCTGTTGGTTTGGTTTTTCTTATATTTAAAAATTATGAATACAGTAAGATAATTTCAAAGATTGGGTTTTCTCCCTTGAGCTTCTCATACTCAAGGTGATGTCAACTTAAAATGAGAATTTTACCAATCCGTAGGCCAATTATTTATTTCACATTTTTCAGTATATAATATCTTAAATAAAGCTATGGTAGTTGGATTTACAACTACCTATGTAACCAGTGGCTATCACTACTAAAGATGTGAGGTAGAATCCCATTCGTGGTGAGGTGTACACACGTTTCTTTCGAAAAGTTAATCATTTATGATTTCAAATATCTAATGAACACATAATTTTTTGACATTTAAATCTTAAAATCATTTGTCAGAGTGAGGCTACTCGCGATTGAAATAGTTCTTGAGGGTAATTAAACTTTTGCGAGTCTCAATTAGGTTTCCTGAAAATCAAATTTTTAAGAAATACACCATTTTTGTTCACAGACAGTGACAGACAATGAGCTCATGATACAAATGTGTAATAATGATTAAAAAACAAGGAAGATTTGATCACATTTTAATTATTAAGTCTGGTTGAACCTAAGTCTTTTGCACTATTACAATAATTTCAACAATAACAAATATGGTCCAGAATTTAAATTGTTTTATGTTGCAAAAATCTGCCCTTTAATTGACCAATATTAAAATGATTTCATAATACATAATAGTACGTCTCAACTATGAAAATATATATATGAAAATCTTTAGTCGTGAAAATAAATTGTTGACATACGTACATAATTTGACATTACCTCATAATAGGTTGATAAATGTCTTTTGACCATGGCAACAAAATTTCTTCTTTGAAGAAAACAAAATAATAACTGAGCAAAACAATATGTAACAATTTTACAATAACCCTTCCATATCATTTTTTTTTCAACAAAAAAATTTCCATAGCATTCTATTCTTCACATTCAGGCCTTGGCTAAAAAACAACATATAAATACTATTCTTATAACAAATTTATACAAAACACACCATCAAAGTCAAAATTATAAATTAACTAAAAATTAAACAACAATTCTTGTTTACAACATTTGTTTACAGTGGCAGTCTTCCTGATTAATGTTGACCATATACAAGTTATATGTGTATTGGTTACAGTACCCTTCTCTTATAAGGCCACACCTTCTGCAGTGGGAAAGTGGGCCTTATAAAAGGGGGGCCACTCTTGAGGGGAGTAATTTCTAAGTGAATCTGATAAGACGAGGACTGTATTCCTTTAATATCAATAGTAACACAATTATATGATACAATCTGAAGTAGAGGCTAAACCAGGGGAAATAACCCTTAGTTTCTTCTGTCAATGATTTCTGTCTCCCATGGTACAATTTAAATTTATTTTCCCCCATATTCCACAATGTCAATTATAAAACATCTATTTTTAAATAAAAACATAAACTTTATTGAGCACTTTGTTGTTTACCAGTTCATTTTTTTAATTGAATTTACAAAATATAATATTTCTCTGAAAAAAGAAATACACATCTGTCACCTTATAAAGAAAATTTGAATTAAAAACAAGTGTAAATAAATGACATTTAACTACATAATTTATTGTACTATTACTCCTGTGTATAGACTCTATACATACACATATAATTTGATAGAATTATGATCAATTTGATGGGTGTTATATTCATATATCTATCAAGATCCCTCCATAGTAATTACCAGTACAATAAAACACTTTCATAAAAAAATATATAGCAAAAGCATGTACAATTAAAGAATTTTATTTTTGCTTTAAAAAAAATGTTTTTTTAAAGTTGATAATACTTTGATGATAGAATTAAATTGATTTTCAAGACATACTATTAAAATGAAAAACAAAAAAATACCACTGTCGGAACAATTCCAAAATCAAATACCAAAATCGTAGAAAGAGGCAAAATGGATACCCCTAACATGCAAATACGTGACCGCTCACTTTCCTGGCTTGGTACCGACACTTCAATAACTAGAGGCTCAGCCCACTGAGCCTGTATCGCTCACCTGACAATAGAATGATACTGAAGCAAATTTCAAAGGGAGATAATCATTACCTTAAAAAACAGCAGCCATCTTGAATGGAGGGTGGGGCTGTCGGACACAATTTTAAAAGGGACACACCCAGGGACCATCTATGCCAAGTTTGGCTCCATTTGGCCAAGCTGTTTCAGAGGAGAAGATTTTTTTTAACATTAGCCAATCAGAAAAAAGAATTATTCTTGGCGGCCATGTTTATAGGCCAAATGGAACGAAATGGAGAAACTTTATAGAGGACCTTACATAGATGCTTACTGCCAAGTTTGGTTCCATTTGGCCAAGTTGTTTCAGAGGAGAAGATTAAAATATGAAAAAGTTAACGGACGGACGACGGACGCCAAGTGATGGCAATACCTCACATGGCCCTTTGGGTCAGGTGAGCTAAAAAATGATGAAAAAAGGGGAACAACTCCTAGACAGGTAATCAGATTTACTTCAAAATTGCAGGGTATGTAGATCTTGACAAGCTGAACATGTTTTCAGTTTACACTCAACATCTATCTCTTATAGTTTTTGAAATAAAGGATGAAAAGTATTAACATTTTTAAAATTTGATGAAAAAAGGGCAATAACTTCAAGATGGGTAATCAGATTTACTTTAAAATTGTAGGCTAGGTTGATCTTGACATGCTGAACATGTTTGCTGTTTAAACTTAACATCTATCTCTTATAGTTTTGAAATAAAGGACAAAAGGTATTAACATTTTGAAAATTTGACGAAAAAAAGGGCAATAACTCCAAATTGGGTACTCAAATTATCTTCAAAATTACAGGGTAGGTAGATCTTAATATGCTGCACATGTTTGCAATTTAAACTTAACCTTTATCTCTAATAGTTTTTGAAATATCAGACAAAAATGTTTAAATAAAAAACAAAACAAAAAGGGCAATAACTCCTAGACGGGTAATCAGATTTACTTCAAAATTGCAGGGCATGTAGATCTTGACATGCTGCACATGTTTGCTGTTTAAACTTAACGTCTATCTCTTATAGTTTTTGAAATAAAAAACGAAAAGTATTAAAATTTTGAAAATTTGACGAAAAAAGGGCAATAACTCCAAGATAGGTAATCAGATTTTCTTCAAAATTTCAGGGTAGTTAGATCTTCCTGTGCTGATCATTTTTACCCATGTCAGATTTCTGATATTATTAACGGTTTTTGAGTTGTTACCAAAAACGTGCAATTTTACCCTATGTTCTATTTTTAGTAACAGCGGCCATGTTTGTTGGCCGAATGGAATTAAATGAAGAAGTTTTATAGAGGATCTTACATAGATGCTTCCTGCCAAGTTTGGCTCCATTTGGCCAAGCAGTTTCAGAGGAGAAGATTTTTTTAACATTAGCCAATCAGAAACAAGAATTGCCCTTGGCGGCCATATTTGTTGGCGGAATGGGACGAAATGAAGAAACTTTATAGAGGACCATATATAGATGCTTTCTGCCAAGTTTGGTTCAATTTGGTCCAGTTGTTTCAGAGGAGTAGATTAAAATATGAAAAGTTAACGGACGGACGACGGACGCTAAGTGATGGCAATACCTCACATGACCCTTTGGGTCAGGTGAGCTAAAAAGTGGCAGGGTATGTGTATTTGTATTGTTGGTTAATATACACGCTCATTAGCCCTGGCACATATACACCTGAGCTCTATAGATCAACATATACAGACAATTCTACAAAAATGTTATCATCAGTAATTTTTTACTGTTAACCACTGTAACGCCACCAAACTTTCACTCGGTCAAGACCTGCTCATATTTATTATTACAGTAGACATTTTACTCTTAAATCACACAAGTAAATATGTACAAGCACGAACGAAGCATATAATATGTAAAAACTATCACCTACATTATAAATATACCAAAAAATGAATTTGTACACAAATGTGAAAATGCAATGCCCAAATAAATAGAAATTATTGAATTATTTTTCTGTTGATAAATAAATTCACAATTTACTTATTAAAACATCTTAGTCTATATATTTATCAGACAGAAGGCAAAACATTTTTTTATTGCAAGACAAAATAAACTTATAATTACTGTTGATTGACTACATCTGATCGAGACATACAAGACTGATTGAATGATCGGTGTTTAATGCCAACTTTAGCAGTATTTCAGTTATATCGTGGCATAGTTATTTCTTGGTCAATACTAATATAATTGTTTAACTGGAATAAAATAACAATCGACATGTGTACTAGTAAGCACCAATGTTAAAGGTATATTTGTTAACTATTGCATCTTTATCAAGTCATATAATATGAAGATATGTAAACAGTATATACATATAGAATAATGGCAGTTATAAAGATCAAGACAGACATTATCACCATTACCAACAGCAAGTCAGATAGGACGAGCTTAGATACTAGATAATGAATGTAGCAGTCTTCAAAATTAGAATATTTATATAGATTCTATTGAAAAAATTTGGCAAAAGTCACTGGCCATGGGCCACCGGACCACTGCTAAAGTCGATGACTGATGTAGAGACCTTGAAAACTGACGTCATTGTTTTTATCATATCGGTACCATCATAATGTGTTTGACATCATACTGACTGATAATTTTCAGCATCAGAGTCAGTTGGTTTATATGGACAATATATGGGAAAAAAACTTCCAAATTACAGATAAATAAAAGTATAAATAGCACATATAAGTAATTTGTGTTGTTTATCCAATTTATTGCTTAACCAATGAACACATGGCTTATAAATATATACTATTGCGAGAATGGATTTCTCATAGCCATATCACATCGATGGTGAGACCATGCGAGATACTATGAGAAGCCCATTTCAAGTAATACCCGGTACATATTAACGGCAGTATGCTTAACAAGGATATGTTAAAGTAGCATTGTTAAAACATCATGTAGAAATCAACTCTATGTTTGTATCACTCTTGTCACATAATAGATATCACATATAAAGATCAAATAGAAAATTGATAAATCATCGATAACAAAAACTAACATTCAATATGGTTATATTCATTTTGACTAGTTGTATTGTTGATGTGGTTCCCAATGAAATGTTGATTATAATAATGTTATTATGGCTTAATTACCATACAAAAATAAAATGACACACAGTATCGATTCACTTTATAGAGTTTCAAATCTTTTTAATTTTAAAAACTTAAAACAAATGTTTGTTTGAAGTTTTATAATTAATCTAACCATATACAGTGAAAACCTGTGTAAAACAAATCCCTCAATAAACTGGAATCCTGGATATACTGAACTTTAAATAAAGTCCCAATGTAGGAAATCTCAGATAATTTCCCCCTATATGAACTGAACACCTGTCTAGGTTAGATTAGATTAAACTTATTTTATTGTTAACTATAACATTTGGATCGGACACAAGTTATTCCAACTTACAAAGGTTCTCTTTACATATTTACATACAATTATAAATTCCATGCACCAGCAAGTAATAATGTATTTATAATGATTACATTTTAAAACAAACAATGAGAAAAAAAGGATTTTTTAAATTATATGATATACTGAGTTCAATATTGTCATATTCATGGGAGAAAAACCAACAAAGGAGAAAAATTTTACACAAAAGAAAACAGCTGAATTCAATATATGAAATGTGATCACTGTGGGGTAAAACCTTTCCTTTGTTTGATATACCTGTCTATTATGAACACAAAGGTGGGTCCTAAGGAGGTTTGATTTAGACAGGTTTCACTGTATACTGAAAAAGTCATTAATACTTTTTATATCTTCTCGGCAGTCAATATATTATAAATATTTATCGCCATAATTACTCGACTTATACATACATATAATATTACCAAGGAAAGTTCCACAAAGTATATTTTAAATTAAAAAAAAATTGTCATATGGAACAACTTCAGCCCTAAATAAGGAAGTCAGCAGAGCTAAGTTCAAGCTTCCTAAAGATCCAACAAAATTTGCAGATGTTTTATCAAAACTTATTGAAAAAGCCTCACCAAGAAAATCTGATGCTCTTAAGGAAAAAGGTCATCTCAGAAGAATAGATGGGTAAATAAACTTTCAGATACTATAAAAGAGACATATGAGTCAATGCAAGGCAGAAAAAAGGCTCAAGTACATGTTCGAAGAGAATTTGTAAGACAACTAGCAATTATAGTTAAGAACAGAAACAAAAGCAAAGTATGCAGAACTCTAGGAATAAACAGAAAGTTTTTTTTACAAGATCATGTGAAGAATTTATTCAAAAGAAAAGAAGTGATGCCGTCACTATGGAGCCTGAGAAATCCATTGAAGACTTTTTTAGACAAGAAGACATTTCAATAAACATTCCAAACAAAAAGATAGTTAACAAAAACAATGAAAACAAATTTGTTTTACAGACATCATATCTTGACTGTTATCAAAAATGGAGAATGAATCAGCCAAACAAAAAGGTTTCCTTCTCAAAGTTTGTCAAATTAAAACCTAAGAATGTTTTGACACAGAAGAAACGTCAATTGATGAGTTGCCTTTACGAGTACCATGAAGGTGTGCACTTAAAGAATGAGGCTATCAACAAATTGTCAATACAATTAAAGAAGCCAGAACTAAAGTTGGTAGATAAACAAGCTTGTGTTGATATGATACTCTGTCCTACATTTGTAAGACTGAAGGTGAAGTAGATAAACATGCTTGTGTTGATACTCTGTCCTAAGACTGGAGGTGAAGTAAATTACAAGCTTGATTGTATAGATAGAAATTGTAATACATGCTCTACACAAAAATTGGAGCAAAAACTACAGCCATTATCAGTCATGGAAAATGTGAAATGGCATAGTTGGGAGCTAGTAAGATACAACAATCCTAAAACTGGCAAAGTTTCTTCCAAACAAAAACTTGTTGAAAAAACTGCAACACCAGTTGAATTCATAGAAAATGTTATCAAAGAAGTGACATTTTTGGCTCTGCGTTTGTTTGAAGCCAGATGGCAGCAAATTCAATTTGGTATCTTATCAAAATCCTTGAAGATAAAACAAGTTATGTTGACAGCAGACTTTGCAGAAAATTTCACCTATTTTAGCCAGAATGAGATACAAGGTGCACACTGGATGAGAAACTCTGTTACTGTACACCAAACTATAGTAAATTACAACTGCCCAGAATGTCCAGACAGCATTGTTGAATAATGCATAGACATTATATCAGACGACCTGGTACATGATGCACATGCTTTTGATGGATGTGCTGGACAATACAAATGCAAGACTGCATTTATGGATGGGAGTAATGCCCTGGAAGATTTGGGTGTAGTAGTTGAAAGAGCATACTATGGGTCCAGGCACGGAAAGAACCACTGCGACGGAGAAGGTGGGATTCTCAAGTCTAAAGTTACTAGAGCTATAAAAAAATGGAGAAGCAGTAATTAATAATGCAGAAAAGTTTGCTGATCACTGAAAAGAAACTCAAAAGGAAATAGAATCAATGACAAATGCAACCACAAGAGGAGAACAATAATTTACATAAGAGGAGAACAATAATTTACATAAGAAAAGAGGATATAAACCACAATCGAGCTGTTGCAAATGTAAAGACTCGCAAAGGAACGAGAAAATTACATTCTGTAAGAACTGTCAGGAGTGAAGTGGTGCTTACTAGGAGACTGCCATGCTTTTGCCAATCATGTCAACATTTCAAATATGATGAATGCGAGAACTCTGCCTATGTTGATAAATGGAAAGAAGCAAACCTGCATCATGTACCTAGAGTTCAAAGAAAAAGACAGCAGAACATCCCTCAGCAAGGTAATCAAGTAACTTTTTCTCCTGTTGTATTGAAGCCGCCTATTGGACATTTTCCCCATAACTCCTCCTTTCAATATCGGCAACAGAATACCGAAGGTACAAGGTAAAGGGATTATTAAAAAAAACGACAGAATCCAAAGAAAAGACAAAATCGAGATAACACACATGAAAAACGATGTATCACAAAAGTGAAAAAACTGATTTCTGTGAAAATTATTACGAGAAAATATAAATACAGCCTCCCATTGGCTATTTATAGAAATTGTATGATTGATTAACTATATTGATTGATGATCTGAAAATATTTGACATGTCATTCCTACAGAATTGGAACAAAATTTCATATCTGAAGATCATAACAAATACAGTTGATAACTCAGTTTTTTAACAAATACAGTCGACAACTCATTTAAAAATATTTTTTTTTAGTCTGAATCATCAGGTTCTGTGGAATAATCAGAGTCACTATCATCATCTTTTTCAGCATCTTCATCTTCAGAAATGTCCCATTGTGGATGATCCTCTACTATCTTAGCTTCCTTTACATCCAACTGAAACAAAAATAAGGAAAATATACAGTGAAACCTGTCTAAACCGAATGCTGAGTAAACCAGACAGACTTTATAGTCCTATATACTGAACCCTGAGTAAACCAGACACCTGCCTAAACCAGACAGACTTTACAGTCCTATATACTGAACCCTGAGTAAACTGAAAACCTGCCTAAACCAGACAGACTTTATAGTCCTATATACTGAACCCTGAGTAAACCGAAAACCTGCCTAAACCAGACAGACTTTACAGCCTACAGTACCGTATTTAGGGTTGCATAATGTGCAGGATTTTGACCAGATTCTTTATTTTGTAGGAGGGGTGTGCATTATAAACAGGAACAATGTGTTTCACTCTTTCCCAGACCGGGAAATCACATGAAATGATATGAAAATCATGAAAATTGTTTTCAATGATTAAAGATAAATTCACAGTAGGGACATTTACTCAGCAACATGTTTGAAATGGTCTCAACTTCTTTAAAAATAAATTTACAGAATTTTCATCCTTTGTGAATAGAACAAGTACCATGGTACGAGAAACACACTAATAAATTATGTCATATAAAATCTGAACTTTTCCATTGAAAGAACAATCGCAATCTATTCCAAGCCATGTGTGTCTTACCTTTATATTATGCGACTGATCAAAATCAAAGAAAGAATCCGACTTTAAATTAACTGTATAAGTATAAACACTGGGCTTCATTGGTGCTAAAAACTTCAATGTAATCTGAAAAGAGAAATAATAAAATAAACACTTTAAATTGTCAAGTCTTTTGTTTGAAAAGATTTATAGGTAAATTAACAACAGTAGGGACATTACTCAGCTACATGTTTTAAATGAACTTAGCTTCTTTAAAAATATTTTACAGCATTTTTCATCATTTGTGTATGGAACAAGTATGAGAAACACACTTCTGTTTGAAATGATTAATAGGTACAATAACAACAGTATTTCAATTACAACATAGGCACTGTCGTGGTCATGATCATATGGTTGTAAGATTTACAACTACCTATGCAATCAGTGCCTATCACCACTAAAGTTGTGAGTTCGAATGCTATTCATGGCAAGGTGTACTCAATACAACATGATGTGATAAAGTTTGTCAGTGACTTGTGGCAGGTCAGTGGTTTTCTCCAGGTACACCGGTTTCCTCCACCAATAAATCTGACAGCCACAATATAACTGAAATATTGATGAAAGTGACGTTAAACACAATAACCCTAACCCTCAATTACAACATGGTAGTCAGTTTTATATTGGCTGATGTAGAAATGATAAAAATAAAAGGATAACATTTCATCAAGGAATGTAAAACACCACACCAAAATATGTCATGGACAACTTGGAGTAATACACTGTAGAATAATATATTTCAACACCCTTGGGCAATATTTCTAAGATGATTGATTGCTGTTTAATGCCAACTTTAACAATACTTTTGAAATATTGATCACTTTGAAAACCTGTTATAAATACAATTTTGAAATTGGAATTATTTCAAATTTGACATGTTGTTTTGAATGTTTCTCCCAATATTTATTATATGACAACGCACCACAACATAATTTTCCAAATAATTTAATTACTAATAAAAATTCTACAGTAAATTCCACTTTCATCAAAAGTTTAACGGAGTGTACAACAACTAGAACATCAAACTTTATATTGTTGTTTTAAGAACACTCCCTGGAATAATGCTGTTTCTAGTGTAAGTAATAGACAATCAGAAGCAAGATCAAAGAAACAAAGTAGTCAACACAAAGACTGGACCAACCTTACCGTCAACAACTAGTCTTCATAATGTAAATTGATTAAAATATCTGGCAAGGTTTGGTTTATTGCATTTAATGCCACTTTCAACAATATTTCAGCTATATCATAGCAGTTAGTTTTATTGGTGGATGAAACTGGAGTGCCCGGAGAAAACCACCGACCTGCCATAAGTCACTGTTCAACTTTATCACATAATGTTGTATCGAGTACACTTTGCCAGCAGTGGGATTCTAACTCACAACTTTACTGGTGATAGACACTGATTGCATAGCTACTTGTAAGTCCAACTACCACACGATCATGACCACGATGGCCCCTCTTCCCATAATAATGCTGTTTCTAGTGTAAGTAATGGACAATCAGAAGTCAGAGTAAACAAACAAATCATAACCAACACAAAGTATGGACCAGCCTTACCTTAAACAACTAGTCCTTACAATGTAAAATTGATTAAGACATATGTGCCAATCTAACTTACCTCTTCTGTTTCCTTTAATGTCAGTATTTGTACAGGTGCTGTAATTAACATGTGTTGTTTCTTATCAGAAACATACAACCACCATCCTTCTTGTTTTTCCTGCAGAATAAAAAGTATATTATTTGTTTGAAAATGAGGTAATCTCTAACTGGTTTCAATGACACTATTTTAATCAACTATTTGAATCTTAATTTGTCCTGTTCATGGCTTTTTCCTACTTGTGGCAATGCTTTGAAAACTGTATTTGTACCACAAAATTGGAAGACATTTCCTCTAAATATTAGGTAGCATACTGTATAAGACACATTTATGTGGAAACAAAAATTCTTAATTTTTTTAAATTAAGTTAAGAGTTGAATATGTTAAAGTGTACCCCTTAAACAGTGCCCCCTCCCGATACCTTCATTTTCTAGCTGTTTGGACCAAGTTTGACACATGCTTTTTTCCAAATATATTGTGTGAAAAGGAGGACATCTGTTGATCAGAGGAAAACTTTCATTTCTTTCAAGTGCCTACGTATTTTTATATTTTGTTTTGGTAAATAATATGCAATAAAATATAAAATATGACTACCACAATTCACAATCCTCAGTAACCCAAAAAAAGGTATTCTATACTGCTATCTCAACAATTCAGTATTATTTCCACCAAATATAGACCTATTTACCTCTGGAAAGTATGGACACTGAACTAGAGGACTTTCTTTTGCTTTAGAGACTTACCTCTGGAAAGTATGGACAATGAACTAGAGGACTTTCTTTTGCTTTAGAGACTTACCTCTGGAAAGTATGGACAATGAACTAGAGGACTTTCTTTTGCTTTAGAGACTTACCTCTGGAAAGTATGGACAATGAACTAGAGGACTTTCTTTTGCTTTAGAGACTTACCTCTGGAAAGTATGGACAATGAACTAAAGGACTTTCTTTTGCTTTAGAGACTTACCTCTGGAAAGTATGGACAATGAACTAAAGGACTTTCTTTTGCTTTAGAGACCTATTTACCTCTGGAAAGTATGGACAATGAACTAGAGGACTTTCTTTTGCTTTAGAGACTTACCTCTGGAAAGTATGGACAATGAACTAGAGGACTTTCTTTTGCTTTAGAGACTTACCTCTGGAAAGTATGGACAATGAACTAAAGGACTTTCTTTTGCTTTAGAGACTTACCTCTGGAAAGTATGGACAATGAACTAGAGGAATTTCGTTTGCTTTAGAGACTAACCTCTGGAAAGTATGGACAATGAACTAGAGGACTTTCTTTTGCTTTAGAGACCTATTTACCTCTGGAAAGTATGGACAATGAACTAGAGGACTTTCTTTTGCTTTAGAGACTTACCTCTGGAAAGTATGGACAATGAACTAAAGGACTTTCTTTTGCTTTAGAGACTTACCTCTGGAAAGTATGGACAATGAACTAGAGGAATTTCGTTTGCTTTAGAGACTAACCTCTGGAAAGTATGGACAATGAACTAGAGGACTTTCTTTTGCTTTAGAGACCTATTTACCTCTGGAAAGTATGGACAATGAACTAGAGGACTTTCTTTTGCTTTAGAGACTTACCTCTGGAAAGTATGGACAATGAACTAGAGGACTTTCTTTTGATTTAGAGACCTATTTACCTCTGGAAAGTATGGACAATGAACTAGAGGACTTTCTTTTGATTTAGAGACTTACCTCTGGAAAGTATGGACAATGAACTAAAGGACTTTATTTTGCTTTAGAGACTAACCTCTGGAAAGTATGGACAATGAACTAGAGGACTTTCTTTTGTTTTAGAGACCTATTTACCTCTGGAAAGTATGGACAATGAACTAGAGGAATTTCGTTTGCTTTAGAGACTTACCTCTGGAAAGTATGGACAATGAACTAGAGGACTTTCTTTTGCTTTAGAGACCTATTTACCTCTGGAAAGTATGGACAATGAACTAGAGGACTTTCGTTTGCTTTAGAGACTTACCTCTGGAAAGTATGGACAATGAACTAGAGGACTTTCTTTTGCTTTAGAGACCTATTTACCTCTGGAAAGTATGGACAATGAACTAGAGGACTTTCGTTTGCTTTAGAGACTTACCTCTGGAAAGTATGGACAATGAACTAGAGGAATTTCTTTTGCTTTAGAGACTTACCTCTGGAAAGTATGGACAATGAACTAGAGGACTTTCTTTTGATTTAGAGACCTATTTACCTCTGGAAAGTATGGACAATGAACTAGAGGACTTTCTTTTGATTTAGAGACTTACCTCTGGAAAGTATGGACAATGAACTAAAGGACTTTATTTTGCTTTAGAGACTTACCTCTGGAAAGTATGGACAATGAACTAGAGGACTTTCTTTTGTTTTAGAGACCTATTTACCTCTGGAAAGTATGGACAATGAACTAGAGGAATTTCGTTTGCTTTAGAGACTTACCTCTGGAAAGTATGGACAATGAACTAGAGGACTTTCTGTTGCTTTAGAGACTAACCTCTGGAAAGTGTGGACAATGAACTAGAGGACTTTCTTTTGCTTTAGAGACTTACCTCTGGAAAGTATGGACAATGAACTAGAGGACTTTCTTTTGATTTAGAGACTTACCTCTGGAAAGTATGGACAATGAACTAGAGGACTTTCTTTTGTTTTAGAGACCTATTTACCTCTGGAAAGTATGGACAATGAACTAGAGGAATTTCGTTTGCTTTAGAGACTTACCTCTGGAAAGTATGGACAATGAACTAGAGGACTTTCTTTTGCTTTAGAGACCTATTTACCTCTGGAAAGTATGGACAATGAACTAGAGGACTTTCGTTTGCTTTAGAGACTTACCTCTGGAAAGTATGGACAATGAACTAGAGGACTTTCTTTTGCTTTAAGAGACCTATTTACCTCTGGAAAGTATGGACAATGAACTAGAGGACTTTCGTTTGCTTTAGAGACTTACCTCTGGAAAGTATGGACAATGAACTAGAGGAATTTCTTTTGCTTTAGAGACTTACCTCTGGAAAGTATGGACAATGAACTAGAGGACTTTCTTTTGATTTAGAGACCTATTTACCTCTGGAAAGTATGGACAATGAACTAGAGGACTTTCTTTTGATTTAGAGACTTACCTCTGGAAAGTATGGACAATGAACTAAAGGACTTTATTTTGCTTTAGAGACTTACCTCTGGAAAGTATGGACAATGAACTAGAGGACTTTCTTTTGTTTTAGAGACCTATTTACCTCTGGAAAGTATGGACAATGAACTAGAGGAATTTCGTTTGCTTTAGAGACTTACCTCTGGAAAGTATGGACAATGAACTAGAGGACTTTCTGTTGCTTTAGAGACTAACCTCTGGAAAGTATGGACAATGAACTAGAGGACTTTCTTTTGCTTTAGTTTCTATTGAAAATTCTTTTTTAGCCTCTTCTTGGTAAATTTTCCACTGTTCTTCTTCATCTAAATCATATTCATCCTTTTTGCTATCCAACCCTGACCCAGAGGACCTCCTCTTTCCTGATCCACTAGCAGAAACGTCAGCCTCTGAATCATTTTCTTCCTCTGGTTCAGATTCAATCTCTGATTCTTCATTTTCTACATTTGCTATAACTACTGCCTGTAAAAGTAACATTTATTGTTAGGTTAAGCTGGTTAGGGTTTAGGGTGTTTAACGGCACTTTAAACAATATATCAGTTATATCGTGACAGTCAGTTTTATTGGTGGAGGAAATTGGAGTACCTGGGAAAAACCATCGACCTTCCGTAAGTATCATTGACAAGCGTTATCACATAATGTTGTATAGAGTACACCTCACCTGTGAGCATAGATAGTTATAAATCCAAGTATCATACGATCACGATGGCCCCTCCATTTATTGTTAAAAAAAACTAAACTGAGATGGTTGACAATTTTACTTACAACAACATGAACCACTCCTCAGGTTCAACAAAGATTTCACAACACTAATAGTAGACAATGATAGGAGCTATAATAGAAATTAAGTGAATGGATTGGTGGTGGACAAAAAAATGTGGAGTGGCTTTACAAGTTAATGTGATCACAATTATATGTACTGAGTCCACAAATACAACTTTAAATTCTGCAATGTTGGGGGGCAGGGGGTTATGGTGTTTAACACCATTTTCAACAATATTTCAGTTATATCGTCATGGTCTGCCATGTTGGAACAATACATATGATTAGGTACTACAATCTATGATGAATAATGAGAATACAATACAATGTACCATCACTAATTGTAGACGTTTCTACATGGGAGAAAATTCTCTCATTTCACAACCCTTCAGGAGCACCTGAGTTCACCCCCGGTTCTTAGTGGGGTTCATGTTGCTCGATCTTTAGCTTTATGTACTGTGATGCTTTCTTCTTCATTTCAACTACAATTTACCTTGCTTTCTTCTTCATTTTCACCCTTTTCTTCTTTTTCTTCTTTTTCTGTTTGTTTTTCCTCAGTTTTCTCCCCTGCAGAAACAGTTGATGCCTTCCAGTTAAATGCTTGTTTTGTTTTCTTTTTAGGTTTAACTGCCTTCTTTTTGCCCTTTTTCTGTTTTTCCCAAACTTTTGGTGCAGGTTTCTTTTCAGCATTTTCAACATGCTGAAACATTATAGAAAATGTTCAATAGGGGAATTCAACTGGATTGTCAAATCAATTCATATAATTCTATATTTAATATTTGTTCAAATATATACATTAAACTGTCTTGACATTAAAAACATATACAACACACTAATTTATTATGGTTACACCTCTTGGTTCACAATCACTGTGGATGTAACAATGTCAAATTCTTATTAGAATTCCTCAAAAGAAATAAAAAATTATCCACACAGCATGTTTTTCTTAATAAAGAAAGGGATATAACTCTTCAATTTAACCAAGTCAAAACTACCAAATTTGTCACTTCTATCAATGTGGAGCAACCCCCTAGTGACTTCATTAATCTAAACTTATGCTATTGTTGGACAAATAATAATTTAGTATCCTTTCTGTATAATAGAGGAATCAAACTCACAGCAATAGCAGTGATAGGTACTAATTACATAGGTAGGTGTAAATCTATCTACCATATTTATTTTACAAATCTAATAAAGTATAAATTTGAACAAAACTTGTTTTACTTACATTAGCTGTTATTTCTTCCACCTCTTCTTTCTCCATCTCTGGTGGTAATTTTTCTGTTATTTCTTGTTCAAACAATTCTTCCATGTTTCTCCTCTCCAGTGTAACTGTTACTGTTACTATAGAACCTGCTGTTATTGTGGAATCTTCATCATCCAATACTACAACAATAAATATAACAACTGTTTACTACAGTCAAACTTGTATTAAGAGGTCACCTTTGGGACAAAGACAACAGAGTTGGCGAAAACTTTTTTTTTCTGTCTGACATTGGGTCAGACAGGAACTGGGGTTCTGTCTGACCCATGGGCTTTGTGTCTGTCCTACCATTTTTTTGTAATATTGTATATAACCTGTCAAATTTTGTTTTTTATACAGAACTGAATGCAAGATTACCTATAGTCATGATCATTAAACAATTCAACTAAATGTTTTTTCTGTATACATATTTTTATCTAAAAAGATAAGGCAGATATAGCTAACAATCCGAATAGTATACATCAATGTCAGTTTCCGGTTTACCTACATTTTTAATTTCAGCTAAGAATATGAATCTGTTGTCATCTTCAATATATAAGCATCTCAAAACATAGTTAATTAAACACAAACAATCTTTGATACTTGGGGAGTGTGGAAGTCAACTTATTTCTGTGCTCAGTAATATATTTCAGTTTTAATGTTCCACGTTTTGCAGGTGCTCGTTCCTACTGAAAGGATGTTTACATTTACGCATAGGAGTTTCGATTACAAAGAGGAACGTGTCGGTTTGACAGAATAAATAAACAAATTTCAAGTCTCTGTCTGACATTTTAATAAAACTGAAAACGGAATTTAATGCCATTGGCAGTGGAAACTGGGAGTGAATAAATTTCAATCACCAACTGGACGACCACAAAGTAATATTTTCGTTACGGACATTGGGACAGACACGGTTCATTAATTAATCGGACCGACCGTTAATTCTGCCGGTCAGGTCCGACGATTTTCGCCAACTCTGAGACAAATTGGCCTTATAAAACAGGAAACCTCTTAAAAGAGGCTCAATGCATATGAAATTTTCTATGACAGGACAAGAAAAAGGTGACCTTTTAATACAGGTGACCACATGGGGATGATTGTCTGCATTTAACATTATGAAAGGAAAGTTAAAACAATCACAATCAACAATTCCAGCGACATCAACAAAATGTACAATCACCTCTCACTTCAAATCATTGAACACAAAAAATACATCACACGTAACACTGACATCTGTTATAACAAATACTGATAATGTACACAACAAGAGTAAAACGAAGAAGATACTAATTATGTGTTTAGAAAAATGTACTATTAACAAACATGGAGAATACCATATAAAATGATAAAGTTTGTCAGTGACTTGTGGCAGGTAGGTGGTTTTCTCCAGGTATTCCTGTTTCCTTCACCAATAAAACTGACCGCCACGATAAAACTGAAATATTGTTGAAAGTGGGGTTAAAGAACTAAAGAACATACCCCCCCCCCCTAGAATAGAGTGGCACAAACCTACCTTCAGATCTGATTGTCAAGATTACATATGGCAGAGTGGCACACACATTCATTACATCTCTGTATTCATCTGGAGATAAACTTCTCAAGAGAGATATCCTTTCATCTTCTTTCATACTGATGAAATCACGGATTCTCTGAATATGTCTCTACAATTAAAAAAATAACAAATTATTATACTATTCTATGGATCAAATATATAGAATATTGCTGAAACACCAACTGATCAATTTATCAGCTATGCCAAGTCAAAATCTTGTTATATTTGAGGAATAGACTTATTGTACTACACTAAAACTATTAACAGTAATTTATGGTACTTGCCTATTAGTCAAACAGTTATCAGAAGTCTATCACCTTACCAATACCCAAATTTTTTGAGGGGGCTGTCATGGTCACGATTGTGTGGTTGTTGGATTTATAACTACCTATGCAATCAGTGCCTATCACCAATAAAGTTGTGAGTTTGAATATCACTCAGGCAGGGAGTACTCGATACAACATTATGTGATAAGTTTGTCAGTGATTTGCGGCAGGTTGGTGGTTTTCTCCGGGTACTCCAGTTTCCTCCACCTAAAAAACTGACTGCCAAGATATAACTGAAATATTGTTGAAAGTGGCTCTAAACACCATAACCCTAACCCAAAACACTAATCTAAAATTGCACGGATGCCAAATCTGTAGTATAGAAATCCAACCTTTAGTAGATTAATATTTATCTGTCACAAGTCGGGACCTAGAATTTAATGGAATAATGTCCTCTAATTTGTTGTTGGTGTTTTTCAATTTAAAAAGTTTGACAGGATTGGTTGTGGTTGGTGATGTTGTCAGCCATTCTTGCTTGACTTCCTGTTTTTCAATCAATGAATAATAAATCATATTTTTATTGTTACATCAATGTACGCCTGACAGAAAACAATATTACCTTTTTAGTGGTAAAATGTTTCAACATCTCTGGTCTGATGTGTGGAAGCTGTAACAGAGGACTAGATTTCTGGTCCAGGCCCTGCATTACCATCTGTGAGACCTTCATACAATTCTCTACCGTCTCTAGCCTAGGCATATACTGTACAGCTAAAATCAAATAGAATTTGATATTGAGTTATACAATTAGGACATAATAGTATTGTGTTTTAATATTTGACAACAATTAATTAAAAAAAAAAAATATATATATATATATTCTTTTAAATATGGGCAAGTCTTGTACTTTGAAAATTATCTAATATCACTATCAATATAACAAAAATGTAATAAGACTATGATTATTCCATTATGGTAGACTTTCTGTCAGAGGGCTTTGTTCTGTTGTCGATTTAAATTATGCAAATGGAGTTAACTGGTCTATATGTCACTTTTTAAAGTCAAAAGATATCTTTAGCTAACAAATTATTGACTAATGTTGGCAAATATTCAAACACAATGTTGTTATCTGACTCAGTGTTCCAGCTAGGTCCTTTTCACAGGGCGGACCGCCCGCCCTTTTTCAAGTGACGCCCTGTGCCTTTTTCATGACGCCATGCCCTTTTTCAAAGTCTATATGCCATTTTTAAGAAAATGTATCGTTTATTTTGATGTTTCGTAATGATCCGCCATTTTTCTCGATTACGCTTCCTTGTAAACATTGCACACGCATCATAATCAATATTCTACCTGTTTACCTTGACAATTAAGGAAAACAGCTGATTGACCGTAGGTTATTTGCAACAGCTGATTGACTCTAGCTAATTGAAAGTGATTAAAACTCATCAAATAAACAAATTTAACATGATGTCTTATTTCTGTCACAATGCCCAAGCGTGACAGACGTTTGAAGGAAGAAATTAAAAAATGTTTAAAATATAAAAAAAATTAAAAAATGCAAAGAAACAAACAGAAGTTTGAATGACTTTTTTAGATATATTTTTTAGCATCTTGATGGTGTTTAGCTTTTAATTAATTTGAATCCCTTACAATAGCGATACAAATATATTTAAAAAAAATAGTAAATATTTTTACAGTAGAATTTTACATCACTAACAGTGGTTCAAAGTGTTTTCTATTATTAGCAAATTAATATTTTGATAATTTTTTTTTATTTAATCCAATTTTAAAATGTTGAACTTTCAAATTCATCTGAAATTTAAACAAGTGATTAAATAGAGGAATGTCATGAAAGGAACATCATGGCATGCCTTAAGCTTTTATGAAATGAAAAGCTTGGTTTATCAGCACTGTACCCCAATAATATCATACACTTAATGAATACAGCTGCTGTGTTACCTCTGAGTACAGCAGAAGTAGAAAGGGTATTTTCACAGGTCAAATTGGTAAAGTGTGATCACAGAAATCGCATGAAAATGAACAATATTTTACATGTCAAACTAAATTGCAACAAAAACTGTTATGAGCATGTGTCAGATACAGTAGTTGACAAGTTTTTTTTTTAGAGTTAATGACAGAAAGATAGAATTCTATCTAGGTTGATTTGTTGAATAAACTGACCTATTTGCTCATGTATAAATAATAAAAGTCAATATTTTATTGTATACTTTATTTGATTTTACAGTGTCCCTAAAACATGCCTTTTTTGAAAATCCAACAGCGCACTAAAGTGCCCTTTTTCAGGATCAGCACCCTGCCCTTTTGAAATCCTAGCTGGAACACTGTGACTTATAATTAAAATAAAAAAAAAAAATTTACACTTTCAAACCCAATATTATTTGATGACATCAATCTTGGAATTGATGATGTGAAATATTTATTGTCGCTCAATCAAAATTAACAAGATGAACTGTGAGCTAATGCTCACTTATGATACTCCCGCTCTTCGGCAAACAGGAAGTAGGAATCTGACGGGTCCAAAAACGCTACCCACAATATGGTATACCTATATGACGCTTGTGACCAAATATCAGATTTCTGCCATCAACAGTTACTGAGAAAAATGTGATGAAAAATATCTTGGACGGACGGAAGGACGGACAGACAGACAGAGGTAAAACAGTATACCTCCCTTCCCCTTCGGGGAGCGGGGGTATAATTACATTCAGTGTTACATTAAAATTATATCTCTTTACATACATTTGATAACTAAATTATCTTTCACAATGGAAACAAACTTTGTCTTTAATGCTATCTACATGCACCATATATATATATATATATATATATATTATTTATTTTTTATTCCATGTACATTGGTAACTTTTCACTACAAATTGTTTACATACCATTCCTAGCAGCACCAGATACCAGCTGTGCTACTATTGTAACCATTTCGTTGATTAGGTATGGAGACTTCTTCAGCACGTACTGTCTATCTATAATAAACAAATAATAATTATGAGGTTATTCAAACATTGTCAGATTACAGAATATCCCATTAGGAAATCTTTTGAAGTTGAATTGCATACTGCAATAATTAATGTATATAGGTGAGAGGTCATGTATAAGGTTAACTTGCTCTGGCTTTAGAATGCCTGTGTATACCATACATGGTCAACCAGGGAACAATAGTTACTTACAAACAAACTTGAGGCATATCTACTTGTTTATATAGTTTTATGGTATAATTAATCAAATGGTGTATGCATTGGTTAACGATAGTTCTCTAGTTTAAGTATTATTTTACTATCTCAAAGCATTTGAAATCTGGCCTGATAAGAGGGGCTGCCTTTGGTGAGATGGGCCTTACAAGAGGGGCTGCCTTTGGTGAGATGGGCCTGATAAGAGGGGCTGCCATTGGTGAGATGGGCCTGATAAGAAGGGCTGCTTTTGGTGAGATGGGCCTTATTAGAGGGGCTGCCTTTGGTGAGATGGGCCTTATAAGAGGGGCTGCCTTTGGTGAGATGGGCCTTATAAGAAGGGCTGCCTTTGGTGAGATGGGCCTTATAAGAGGGGCTGCCTTTGGTGAGATGGGCCTTATAAGAGGGGCTGCCTTTGGTGAGATGGGCCTGATAAAAGGGGCTGCCTTTGGGGAGATTAACCTTATAAGAGGGGCTGCTTTTGGCGAGATGAGCCTTATAAGAGGGGCTGCCTTTGGTGAGATGAGCCCTATAAGAGGGGCTGCC
Organism: Bathymodiolus brooksi; assembly: GCA_963680875.1. Taxonomy (NCBI): domain Eukaryota; kingdom Metazoa; phylum Mollusca; class Bivalvia; order Mytilida; family Modiolidae; genus Bathymodiolus; species Bathymodiolus brooksi. The sequence continues at coordinate 95,220,567 of OY804581.1, read as the reverse complement.
TTTGGTGAGATGAGCCTGATAAGAGGGGCTGCCTTTGGTGAGATGGGCCTTATAAGAGGGGCTGCCTTTGGTGAGATGAGCTTTATAAGAGGATGACAACTGTATTAGGAGTTATTATTGGTGTTTAACATCACTTTCAACAATATTCACTTAAATCCTGGTGGTCAGTTGTATCGTTGGAGGAAACCTATATATTCTGAGACCATCATATCAATTAACTAACAATTTATTATGTTCTGTTTGTCTAGTCACAATCCCTTCCTTTTTTCCATGTTCATGACTTAATACTGGATGTTTATCATGAGATACACAATGGGTTCCATTATTGGAGCATGAGCTGCTTACCTTTAAAGGAGCACCCTTGTTTATCATTGGTTTTTAGTGGGGTTTATGTTGATAAATCTATATTGTTCGGTGTAGTGTTTTGTGGACCATGGTATATCTTTCATAATCATCAATGGTTTATTTGCCAGATCATATGATTAAATGAGGAATTTGTTTAGAGGATCTTACAAACATCATTTGTATTAATTTACATATCATTGGCACTTTTAGTTTAAGATAAGAATCAGAAACAAGAATTTCCCTTGGTATGCATGTTTTTAGTCAGATCTATAGGAAATGAAGAATTTACATACATTATTTGTACAAACTATAACAAAATATTTGCAGCTTTTTTAAAGTTTCAGCCAATCAAAAACAAGAATTACTCATGGCAGCCATGTTTTATGCCAGACCAAGACAACAACAACATAAGGATGGTGGGACGGACAACAGATGATGAATGCAAAGTGATGGCAAAAGCTCACATGAACAGGTCAGTGAAAAATGAAGATACACGTTAGCTGTCTTTACCTATTTCTAAAGTATTTTGTGGTAATTCCAGTCTGTTAAAATGTGCATGAAGAAGAGCTCTGGCTTTTACACTGTATGGATAACATAATGGTTTCTCCTTGTGTTTCTCTTCCAAATTAGGAAGCATTTTTATCAACTGTAAACAAAAATGGAAAATGATTATCAACTTTCACAACATTTTATGTTCAAACACATTGATATGAGTGTAAATGTAAATTACAATAGATTTGACAATAATTCCAATCAAGTTTTCTTTGAAAAATCTATCACATATATTGGTACATGGATATATTCTGTCAAAATTATTTTATTTTATTTAAGCTGTGGTTAAAAAACTGACTCAATTATCTTATCATTTCCATATCCTGATGGTATCCTTCATAATCATGTCTAATATATAAAAAGTGTAAAATATAACTGAAATACTGCTAAAGTTGGCATTAAACACCAATCAATCAATCCTTCAAAATCAATGAAATCAAATCAAATATTTTACTGTTTTATAAACTGTTTTACAATTAGTGACAAATAAACAAATTATAATAGTAATGTCATTGTCTTACTTGAGGAACTTCTTCATTGTCACTTGGTCTCTCTGTTATTTCTTGGTTATGAAATTTATCAAATTCAAAGGAACCAGCCAGTACCATTACAACTCCTGTTAAAACAAATATATTAAAATAATAACAAATTATTGAGTCTGTATACACAATCTGAAAGAACAATGCAACAAATTACTTTCTATAAAGGGCAGTTTTATTCTCTCCATTTAACAAGATGAACTGTGAGCTAATGCTCACCTATGATACCCCCGCTCTTAGGCAAACAGGAAGTAGGAATCTGACAGGTCAAAAAACGCTTCCCATGATATGGGGTACCTATAAGAAGCTTGTGACCAAATATAAGATCTCTGTCATCAATAGTTGCTGAGGAAAATGTGACGAAAAATGAGCATATATGTTCAATGTGTACAAAAATCAACAAAGTCGGCAAACAGGAAGTAGGAATCTGATGGGTCCAAAAACGCTTCCCACGATATGGGGTACCTATATGAAGCTTGTGAACAAATATCAGATCTCTGCCATCAATAGTTGCTTAGAAAAATGTGACGAAAAATGTGCATATATGTTCAATGTGTATAGAAACCAACTAAGTCGGCAAACAGGAAGTAGGAATCTGACGGGTCCAAAAACGCTACCCACATTATGGTATACCTATATGATGCTTGTGACCAAATATCAGATTTCTGCCATCAACAGTTACTGAGAAAAATGCGACGAAAAATATCTTGGACAGACGGAAGGACGGATAGAGGTTAAACAGTATACCCCCCTCCCGAGCTGGGGTATAATGAATAGTAAATATAATTGAACCTGTATATAAAGGGCACATTTTCAGGTGTCTTTGGTGCCCTTTATACACAGGTTTGACTGTAGTCTTATTAAGGTTAAAGGTTAATACACAACATGGTAACCTCTAACGAAACTTAATATTTTGGTCAGACAAATGGTCGATTTACATAATGGTAGATGTTACAAGTTTAATAAAATAAAAATGCGAAAACATGTAACTTACTTTTGAGCATCATGTTAGGAATCTTCTGGAAGAAATAGTAGTAGAGTCGTGTTGTATCTAGTAAAACTTGGTCTTTACTGAACTTTATAGATCTATACCACCAAGCTCCCTGAAATTAATGTAGAAAATTATATCACACCTCAATAACAAAGTCTTGAACAAAATTGAAGTCATAAAATTGACTTTAAAGAATAGCTGTAACTTCTGCTTGTTTCTATAATATTAACATCACAATCTTGCTCTCCTCCAAATACAAATCAACAATTATAATATTTATTAACTTGCATAATATGTACAGATATAAAGATTTAAGATTGTTTATTTGTTTTTCAAAATCACTAGGATTCTGTGGTAATTTTACTTGCAATTAATAAACTTAACTATTTAATTTTACAAGGAAACTTCCTACAAAAATAAATTTCCATATTTGTGTTTATTATTTCCATATGTTTTGGTGAATTTGTTAATAACTTACCACTACAACTGGTAGAAGAACCATAAACAAGAGTCCATAGACAGCTAATACCTGTAATACAAAATGTCAGTTTTAATTATATGATACTATTGAAAATTGTAATAAAACTTTGCTTTTTGCTTCGACGTAAAACTGTAAGCTTCCAAAGTTGATTATCTGTTGTACGTTCTGAGTTAGAACTTCCATTTAATTAGTTTTTCCTGCAGTTGTTTCATATATAACTGCTAAATGAAGGTGTCGAAAATACAAAGCTAGCAAAATATGACTTTTTTGTGTACCCTTTCACATATTTTGCTTTGATATAAACTGGCATAAACTAGTTGTTAATCAGGTCTGTTGACAAAAAATATCAAAAGGGGCAGCAAGGTATAAAAGGAAAATTTCCCTATTTAATATAAAATACCACTGTATATAGTATAACTGTAGTGTTTGTAATATTATGAAAAAGAAACATGAACTAGAAAAGAAGTATGCCCCCGCACTTGATAATTATGGACATAGTTGTTTTGTTAGGAGTGATTTTTTTAAAATGAAGTGTGTCTGTAAGACACAAATGATGCCCCCACCTGACCATCCAAATTCTGTGGACATGCACACCTCCATTATGTGCATAAACATCCTACAAAATATTAAAGCTGTAGTTCCAAAACTGTAGGAGGAGATAGCCGAACAAACCATGTATCTATATCTGGATGGATGAACAAAATGACTAAGTCCTACTACCTGTCATTTTGAGAATATTTGATGAAAATCAAAATCCTGTGGACATGCACACCTCCATTATGTGTATAAACATCCTGCAAAATATTAAAGCTGTAGCTCTAAAACTGTAGGATATAGCCGGACAAACCATGTAACTATATCTGGATGGACGAACAAAATGACTAAGTAAAACTACCTGTCATTTTGAGAATATTTGAAGAAAATCAAAATCCTGTGGACATGCACACCTCCATTATGTGTATAAACATCTTGCAAAATATTAAAGCTGTAGCTCTAAAACTGTAGGAGGAATTGGCCGGACAAACCATGTTCCCTTTATGCAGCTAGTACGAAAAAAATGATTCAAGTCCAACTACCTGTCATTTTGAGAATATTTAAAGAAAATCAAAATCCTGTAGGAGGAGATAGCCAGACAAACCATGTATCTATATCCGGACGGACGAACATATGGACAGGGGGTAAATTAATATGCCCCCGACTCTTCGTCGCGGGGGCATAAAAATTAACTTACCCATATTGAATTCTCTCTTTCAATAATCCATTTAGGTAACGCTATACCAAACTTTGTTACTGTAAAAAATAATGGAACAGTTTGACATGTAAATACATAACAAATCATTTTAGTGCCTCTTCAAAAATTGTCAATCAAAGAACCAGAATATTCCACACAGAAGAAGTGAATCTTTAATACTGCAGTTTTTGCTTTAAATCCCAAGATCTATATTTTAACTATAGGTATAATTTATTTAATCAGTTGACCAAAATGTTTTTTTAGCAGTAGATATACTTTTTGTATCTACATGTATTAATTAAAGGCAATTGATTGTCTTGTTCACTTTATCTATTTTCTTCTTTTTTAAATTGGTTGTCAAGGTAACACATATCTTGTATTAAAACTAAACTAGAACAACACAAAAAGTATGTAATGTACTTGAATTTTTCATCATATCAAACATAATTTTTATACCTTAAATCATCCAAAGAGCAAATAGAGCATGACACAAAATCTAGAGGTAATTACACTGTACATTATATCTTTTGTAAAACATTTAACAATCAAGCAGAAGTGTTAAACACCATAACCCTTTTCCCAATCAAGCAGAAAAGAAATGAGTAATTTCCAATTAGTCTGATATTACTAACCTCCTGGTCCATCAGGATTACCATATTCTTCCCAATTTTTCTTCGTTTCTTCATCTGTTAATCTATAGGTCAAATAATAAAAATTAAATTAAATTAAAATACAACATTTTATATTTGTACTGTCTTATCAAATTTGTCTTTACTTCAGAAAGCTGGAGATGACATTAGAGGGACAAGGTAACATTAAGACACTCATTGACCCCTAAAATGAAAGATGTTTGATTATTTTGAAACAGACAACAGAATAATGTCTGACAAATTTCTGCTATAGATTTGGTTATTTATATTTGAATGAATAAACCGAACCTGAATAAAAGGTCATCCTGTACAAACCAAACATTACTGGTAAATAAAATCCCAATGAAATTTTTGCTAAATTAACCTGTTTAAACCCAACACCTGTCTATTCATAAAAGTTTGTTCCAAGGAGGTTCCAATAATTTCACTGTATATCATGATAAATGAATCATACTTACGCTGCATAGGCTTTGGCTACTCTCATGAATTTTTTATGATCACCAGTGTCTTTGTCAGGATGGTATATTAAACTCAACTTCTTGTAGGCTTTTCTGATATCTTTCTGAGTTGCTCCCTAAAAAAAGTAAACATATTTTGACAGTCATGAAAGTATAAAAATATGCCAAAGCACGGAATTCTTCCACCTTCACAGCTCCAATGTATTCAGTCAACCCTACCCATACTGTCATCTCTATTAAGCAGTCACCTATGTTAAAGGGTCACCTTTTTCTTGTCCTGTCATGTAAAATTTCATATGAATTGAACCTCTTTAAAGTAATATGTAAGACAAATATCGTGGAATTTTTTTATTAAATATTTTCACTTAATTTTAACTAAAATCAACTGCATAACATTAAAAATCCACTCAAAAGCAGATTTTAAGAGCAAATCGCAAAATATTTGACAGCAGATAATTCTGTCATCCCGGCAGTAATGCAAATGATATGCACGTGACCCAAGATTTGAACTCTTTCGGGGAGATTATCGCTGATGCACACTGTTCAGTTGATGAAAAAAAATAAAAATATATTCCTTGTGTACCACATAAGAATAATTGCAACAACAAAAATTGGTTCACACGACATGAAAAAGACAGATTCCTCAATAATAATTGTCAGGAATGTGTGCGTGCTTACCTCAGCATCCATGATTGTTTATCTTTTCTTCACGAGGTCATGATCGGCAATCATCGGAACAAAACAACCGAAAGTTAATCAGTCTCCACAACAATGGCGAGGACGATAAACATGCATACGGATTTTCAGATTTCTAGTTGTTTGGAACATATTTCGACTTGAAACATGCATAAATAGCTTAGTAAAGGTACCGCCATATTCCAAATTGAATTTTCAGGGAAACATTTTCTTCACCCAAAACTGGTTTAATATTACTTTAAGAGGTCACCTGTCTGATAAGGTGACTTTTTCTTTGTCCTCTTACATTGTAATACAGATTTGACTGTATATAAATAGAAATATGAATCAACTGTGCTTTCATGATTTTTATGAACTAAAAAGTAAAGGATCAATGTCACTCTTCCTAATTGTGGATAATATTATTAATATCATATAGCCTTTTACCATTCTGGTCATACCTATCAATTTGCTTTTAAATAAGAGATTATAATTTCAGTCAAACCACCTTAATCATTTTCTAAGCTAGTATAATTTATTATATCACGCTTCTACTAGACCAGACCTCATGATGTGCACCTGTCCTTTGGCCCAAGACCAGTAAAACTTTGTTTGGACCAGTAAATTTTTCAGTTTTTATCTAGATCTACATATATTAAAAATAAATTCAATAATTTGCTTTGGAACAGTAAATTCAAATTTTCATTTTGAGGACCACTAGACCAACTTAATTCATTCTACTACAAATTTCATGACGGATATCAGCCTTTTTCTTGTTTGACCTACTTTCCCTGAATATTACAAGTTCAATATAAGGGTCATATTAATTAAAATAAATGTGTTTCTAAACTATTAAATTGTTCTCTCCTTAGGGTGAGTATTTACTGGATGAAATTGTAATAAAATCCTTGTTATCATTCAAATATTTCAGCCCTTAGGCCTTCATCAGCGTTTTATTTGATGCAGCCTGTTACATGTTACATGATACTACATCTGACGTAAAATCTCAGATGAAAGCATCATGTAACAGCTTGGATAGAATATAACACTGATGAAGGTCTTGTTGTCGAGATATTTGGATTAAAACAAGGAATTTCCTATAACTTTATTCAATGTGTTTCTTACACTTTGCATGCTACTAAGAAAAGATATAAATAGCTACAGGTCTGCCAATACATGTACAATAACAATAGATATCATGTATCATAGTTCATTGATACCTTTGACACTTTACAGGCCAATAAGATAGATATTGCCCTAGTAGTTATTGGACCAACTTACCCTGTCTACTTCAAGTTCAAGATAGGGGTCATATTCTACATAATCCATCTGTATTTTTGACAATTTATAGGTCAATAAGATAGATATTGCCCTACTAGTTATTGGACAAACTTACCCTGTCTACTTCAAGTTCAAGATATGGGTCATATTCTACATAATCCATCTGTATCTTTGACACTTTATAGGCTAATAATATAAATATCACCCAGCCTATCACCAGACATATTTTTCTGTAAATAAATCAGAGAAAGAGTGAGTGATTGTTGTTTAACACTAAATGAGCAATGTTAGAGCTACAGGTACATGTACATGTATATCATGACGAGAACAAGTTATACTCAATAAAATGATGATGATGTTCATTTTGTACTAGACCAACACATTTAATTGCATCTTTATAGTGCTAGTTCACTGATACAACAGTCTGCGGTTAGACATGTCACTGCACTTGCACACATTATCTGGATATCGAGCAACAATTCTCTGCTCTGAACACCTAAAAACTGTGTGCTTTGGTTTGACCCAATAAGGACTTGAACCCACAATCTACCGTATTCAAGACAAGCATGTTAACAATTACACCACTGATGCGGCTTTCAGAGATAGAATTGTTTACTGGATTATATTAATGTCAATCTATGAAGGGCAGTTTGTTTTCAATGTCTCACTATTACATTGTAGACAGAGAAAAGAATCAAAATGAACAAACTTTTTTTTTGTCATCTTTATTATCACAAACATGAATGATCATAAAACTAAAAGCCTTCAGTTTAACACACTGTTTTTAATTATGTTGTTGTGTTAGTTTTTTATGTCAATCAATAACATTAGGAAAAATTATTTGTGACGACACAAGAATACAAATACATCTACTTCTTTCTGAAGTAAAAAAATACTTGGAAATGTTCTATAATTGTCCATTGTGATTAATACAAATATAAGCTGTTTCCAATTTCTCTGGCTACTTTGTTTTTGTTTAAGGTTTACCCTTGTATATACATTCCTCTTTCCAAGGCATTTTAACAGTTTACCCCCATACTTACATCCCACTTTCAGAGTTATTTTTCCATTTCCCTTGTACACTGAGTCTTTGTCTTTTTAGCTGACAAGGTTCACAGTTACACTCTTTTTTTTTTAAATCAGGTCCAGCTGAAAACAAAAAAAATAAGACGTTCATGGATCTGTTAAGAAATGATAGTTCAACATGACAAAAAGCCGCTATATCAAATGGATGTGGGGCAAATATAGTAATACCTGGCTTATTTGACCATCTAAAGGGAAGACTGAAATAGGGTCACCTGTACATAGAAACATCTATGCTTGATAATTCATATATATATATTTCTAATAGCCAATTTTCAAATTTTAGCCATATATACATGTACATTTGTATATTATTTACATGTAGGTGTTTACAGTGTCTTTTATGTTAAAGGAGTCTGGCGCCATTCTCCAAACCTGAGACATTCCTTTGGCTTCATGTCATTTACATCCTGTCTTTATTATGGCAAGTGTACATGTACATGTATTTGATTCGTCTCATCATACAAGTGGATTTCCCTTTCAGAAAGGTTACATAGCCTACAGTTGAGAAACTAGGTAACATTTCTATACTATTCTTTTTGATGATGATGCCTGTTTTGAACTAGATCAACATGGATTTTTATAGTGCTAGTAGCTACTATCACTAAGTAATTCATGAAAACAACTGATTACAAGTAAACTTCTAACTTATTCAAAGTTTGACACAATTTCCTGGCTTTGATATATCAATCCAACCAGTGTACATGTATGTTCCAACTCCCAAAATGTCTCATGCTTTGTGGTTAAGTACCAAATATCATTTTCATAGTCATTTATCTGACCAGACCAGGTAAACAGGATGTGGAGAAGAACTGAACGAGGACAAATTTTAAGAGCTAAATCTCATATTACAAGAGATAATTCATTTGTTTAATTTTAAATTATTACAATTTGCTTTTTTTCATAACAACATTCAAAAGGCATTGGTAAATCAGGCTAATTGCATGTGACACCTACATGTAAGTTTTGATATCATTACTGGTACATGTATAACATCATTTTATTTACAAAAACCTAATCTTTTAGAAAAATGTACTGTTACTTCCTTATTTGCATTTACAAATAACAGCTATTTAAAAAGAAGGAAATAAAAAACACTCTTTTTAAAACAAAACTTTCACATGTTTAAGTTGGTTACCGTAATAGGATGTTATACAATTATTGTCAAACACACAAGGAAGTAAATTATTTAATCAGATACAACTACATGTTTATCCTAAAGGCAACCTACAAATTTGAAAATGTACATACTAAAAATTCCTGAGATCATGTGAGATGACATAATACCTTTCCTTTTTTTGTTTATATCTAATTGTATCTCTATGATTCCTCAGTTTGTAATATGACTAGAATGTACATTGTAGGTACAAAATAAAAATTAAAACAACAGGAAAAAAAAATTTTGTAGAATAAATTTCTCAACATTTCAATTTTCAAGTATTATTATCTAGTAAAAATATTCATCTTCTGTCGTCGCAAACAAATTAACGATCAAAACCATTTCAGAAATACATGTTTTATCCTGTATAAGCATACAATTACAATCTAAAGTTTATTATTTAAATAAATCCTTTGAAAAACTTTCTCACAAACAAAAAAATTTGATCTCAGAGACACTGCCTTTAATTTAAAAAAAAACGCTTTATTTTTATTGAAAGTATATTTAGCAAATGATTTCATTAAGATGTAAAGTTAGCTTAAATTAAATTGATAGTTCCAATATATTATAAATTAATGCTTTAGGAAACAGATTCTGATGACATTAAAGATTTGATTAACGCCACTTTCAGCAATATTTCAGCTATATCATGGCAACCAGTTTTAGTGGTGGAAGAAGCCGGAGTACCCAGAGAGAACCACCGACCATGGACAGGCAACTGGTAAACTTTATCACTTGCAGCTGCGAGTCAAGTGCACCCTTTTTGTAATTTACAGAGCCGGACGCGAACCCACGTCGTATTGGTGATAGGCTTGTATGAGTTGTTAGGTAATCCAACTACCTAACTCATTGAGCTACCCGGGCCCTGAGATTAAAGAACCCTGTAAAAAGATAGCATATAGTACTATCAAGATATTTCAGTTCAAAAACATGGTGGTCACAGTTTTCATGGTGGAAGTCAGTAGAAACACTGATATCAACATCCAAAAAACAACAATGTCACACAACATAAATGTAGGTGGAACACAGTGTTGCATTGGTAATTACTTAATATAAATTGCCTCCCAATATTGTTAATCTGCAGGCTAATTATTATAAAGTTACTTATCTAAGAATTAAATCCACCTAATCTTGAGATATAAACCAAAAAAATAGTAAATACAAAATGCCAGGTTGAGATTTGGTGTCAAAGATGTAACATATTTCAGTTGGTATATTTTTCCACTTGCAATAATATCTTTACAGTGTTAATTTGTCAATAAATACATATTCATTGTATTCAATATTAACTAAAGGATGTACATTTTTTTAAATGTATTTCATCATGCCTTTATGATTTTTGTCAGTGTAACCGGAACACACAATACAAAACAATGAGATACATGTAACTTGTAACAAGAAATTACATTTGTGTCAATTATTTTGTCTATAAATCATGTAATAGTTTTGTTTTTTAAATTAAAAAAAAAGTATACTTAATTATCAATATTTAACAAAACTTAAGATTGCTTATTTAAATAAGATGATCAAGGTCAGTTTTGTAATTTGCTATGTCTATCATTTTCTGTTTCAAAGCGTGCTTGATTAGATTGAACATGACATTGTCATCACATACTTTGTCAAATGAATTTGCAAGGGAAAATGTCAGTCCAAAGTGTTTTTCAACTGAAACACCTTATAAGTACTGGCTACTGCATTATGACCATGGGCTTTCTCAGAAGAAACCTCAAACACTGTCCACAGGAATGTAAGAAAACAGCCTACATTTCACTGATTCAATAAAGAATGGAGTATTGAGGAATAATATGGGGCCCCTACATGGAAACCAACATCAATAGGCTTGAAAGAATCCAACGACAAGCAGCAAGATTCATTATAGGAGACTACAGGTCACGGGAAGAAGGGAGTGTCTCCAACATGCTTGTGAAACTTGATCTACGAGCCAGAAACTCATATTCTTGTACAAAGTGGTTGAGGGGCTGGTTCCTGCTATATATATAGCTATTGAACCAGACGATTACCTGAAAAAAACACGACCCAAGAGATCTATCACTGCTAAAAAATTTGAGAACTACCATGCAACTAACATCGTCGAAAAACAAGTGAAGAACAATTATAATTTTAATAAATATATTAATAAAAATATAATAAAACAAAAACAAAATATTCGAACAAAAACGAATCACAGTTTTTTTTAACAAGATGCCCCCACTATTTTTGTGTATCAAATGTTTATAAATGTCTTCCCACCATCCGTTTTGTTTGAATATTTTGTTTTCGTTTAATTAAATTCATGTTTCATTAATTATTACAATAATCAAAAGCCTTTATAATTGCTGATGGTCTTTGATGTGCTTAATTACTGGTAATAAAGTAAAAAAAACACAAGCCAAGCCTAAGGTATTGAGAAAAACAAAAGTACAAAGCCAACAAAAGAATTTTGAGAAATTTAAGATTTGATAACAATAGATATTTTTATTCCAATTAAGGTCCCACAAGGGCAAAGTCATTACAATGATTATATAACAGTAAAATACATAATAATAAATTATACAAAGAAACAATACAAATTGTCAAATCATTTCAATATATATATCTCTGTTGAATTATGTTCAGTGGTGACATCAGTAAGATGGTTATGCTACATAGCATCATAACCAAAAAACCCCATAGATTTGGTCAACAAGGATGCAAGTATGATAACGTGATGAAACTTTTAAAACATGTAGGGTCAATATGGAAAAAATAGTGTCACAATATTTAATAAAAGAAAACTAGACATAAACAAATCATACACTGTACATGTGATAGAGTTGCTATGCTACAACTGGAGATTTGGACTCATAACTGGAGATTTTTTTATCCACGTATTTGATGCGTGTTTTTATTGTTTATTGATGTTTTCCTTTTGTTTGTTTCAGTATTGAACCAACTGCATCCCATTTCAATATATATTGTTTACATTTCTGACTTATTAGTAGTGTTTCATATAATGAATTAAGGATAAAAACTGTATTTATAATTTATTGATAATCATTCATAATCATAAGGTTATAACAAAGGAATAACAATGAAGCCAGAATGTTCTGAACAATACAATACAATATATTTTATTCCAATTAAGGTCCCTCAAGGGGCAATAACAAATATACAATATATAACAATAAAGTCATAGAGCACTAAAATTAAAAAGTCACTTTGCTGCTGGTGCGTTGGGTGATAGCATACGTTTCGGCATTTTTGTGGTTTATCAATTCCAACCTGGAACTTAGTCCTTAAATAATACTTTGATCGGCTTTGGTCCCAAACAAGCCATAACAACTCAATCCGAGATGAATTCATTGCACGTTTGATCGAAATAAGAAGTTTTCTTCTGCATCAAAGGTTGTCCTACTCCTGTTTGCACAACGGTTTATAACTATTTCAAATTGCCGCTATCACACTTCTAATCATCTAAGCGTGTGCCGCAAACCCACTTCCTTATCCCCAATTAACTGTCAATCAGTGGATAATTGTTGTATAATCAATTATCAACACCTTAATTAATCACCATGACCCAATTTACCTGTAAAGGTGTCAAACAGATCAATAACCGGATATCATTAAATATGACATTCACCTTTACCATTCATATCTCTCTGCATTTTTCGTCAGCGCGGGAGTTCCAATGGGGAATTTCCAGAAATATTGATCGCAAAATGTAGGTCAAGATTTTATTGTACTTGATTTTTTTCACGGGTGGAAGATTTTGAAAGTCGACGGGAGGGACCCTCAAAATCGGGAGAAAAATGCTCCCGCCGGAAGGTTCACATGTATGACAAATACGACCTCACAAAAAAAATGTAGAAGCTTACCAACTAAATAAAATGTATACTTTTTAGTTCAATTGTCCAGTAATCGGTCGTAATTATATATTATTCTGTGCGGTCCTGCAATGTCATGGTCGCTCTTTAATGGAAATTGAATATTTCTGGGGACGTCACAAAAGTATGGTTTAGTGAAGTATGATCGTCTGCTCTCCAATAAATTATGTGGTGGATAAACTATTAGGTAGGTCTCCATCAATAAATACCTCAAAGGTCAAGCGAAAACCGTACATGAAAAAATAAACCGATTTGCTTACATTTGTGCCGAAAAATGCATTGGAAGCCTTCTCTATTATATAACAGTGACACTATTTTTTTAATATCATCCTTTGAGTAGAAAAAATATTACATGCCATTTTTTCAACAACAAAAAAAGTGGGGGCGTTTTGGTAGGGGGCGTTTTGGTAGTGGGGATGTTTTGACCTGTTACCAACGTACCATCGTGTTATCGGTTTTCGTGCTATTATCGATTTTCAGATATAGCGATTAACAGTGTTAACCCTCCATTCATATGACGATTGGAATTTTCAAAGAATGGCTAGTTAAATATTTCTTTGTGCATAAGATTGTTTTTAAAGCCATTCTTGTATTTTAATATATTCTCGATTACCTGGCAACTTTTGTTGTCAGTAAAATGGCGTCATCTGTTTCCGTGGCAAATAAAAACAAGGCCGATATACGGGATGGAAACGAATATAAAATCCGGAAATGGCTGGTTTTAAAATTTCATGGTTCTGGCCATCTACCAAATCATACTACATCTAAATAAAATAACAGAATGTTTGAAAATGACCACTTTCAAAATTGTGTTTACTTTTGATGTTTTTTTTAGTGATGAAACCACAATGCACTGCAAAGTGACATGTATTTTATATAAGAAACAGGCACATTTCAGTCGGCTCTTTTGTTTACAAATACGATCAGTGTCCCCATGATAGTTACATGACAGGAAGAGCCGGTGTCTGAGAGGCAGACGACATAGTTAAATTTTATATAACCCTTCTGAATTTTTTTCCAGCTACTTTATAAATGAAGTACATTTTTGGCATTACAAAAAGTATGGTTCAGTAGGTAGGTTCACTGTTTTTGGTACTTACGTCTTTAAAAGTAAACTTTATCATTTTTTACAGATGTCAGCTTTCGTATTGTTTATGTTCCATAAATAGAAACCGGAAGACACGTCAAAAATAATGCGTGCGCTGTGGAAATCAAAATAAAATGGATACCACGAAAACAGATGACGCACGAAAACACATACCGTGACGATACTCATACAGATACAGATGACTTTCAGTTTCATGCATGTCCACAAGAACCTTTTGAAAAGGTGGTGTCTGCATAAAAAATATTGAAACATGTCAAATATATGTAATGCTTAAACAAAGTAAACCCACATTTCATGTCCTATGTGTATCAAATACGTAAGACAATAGCACATGGACGTCATGGTTAGAACAAGCAGACAAAAACAAAAACATATTACCGTCATTTTTTTTCCTTGGCCACAAATAGTATGTTGCTGGGATTATCACAAGACCCCAGAAAGACAAAAGGAAATAAAAGAATGTCCCTCCTTCTTCGTCATATTCAAACTGCATAGCCATGTTATAACAGATGGCTAGTGCAACGATCTCAAAATTCTTGAAAAAACTTAACACCGGAAGTACGTAATCAAAATCGTATTACTTGCCCCTAATTCTATACAAAAACTATCTAAATTAAATAGTATATCCCGATCTCACCGTCATAAACTTTAAACGTTCAATAACTTTAATTCCATTTTTCATATCATTATGACATGCTTTATTTTTTTGTGTAGTGAATCTATTAATTTATTATTTATCTGTTGCCAAAATTAATATTCTAGAATATATAAAATGGTGCTTACAGTATCTGGATACATAGAATCGGGATTGAGTGTTTATTAACCCTACCCAATTGTCGTGTTGTTATCCAGGCAGTGGATGAAGATTCAAGAATAAGATAGGCGAATGTTGAGTCGCGGCAATTTCAAACGGAGGAAGTCTTATGTAAGTCAAGGGCTTAGAATATCAATTTTATAGCTCGTTCTTCCACATGCTTTCCCAAAGAGTAATGGTCTTCAACCAACAGATTCTACATCCTAGATACTGTGTCCATATTAGTAATTATTTTCTGTCGGAGTAAAAAAAAACGATTTTTCACCTTTTTCATTTCATTAGAAAAACACCTTAAATTGAATATTTCGTGATAAAAAATATATCAGATAAAACTTGAAAGCTAGATCTTCATTAATTTGGCAGTTATAAGCATTAAAAATATGATTGGGTACTACCACTGAACGTCCAAAGTGAAACGGTTCCGAGAAAATCGGACGCCATGTTGATTTATGTGTCAACAAACAACCCATTTTCAAAAATAATTCCGCACGCTATTCCTGGACCAATATTTTTCATGTATGGCTTAAAATTTGCAGAAAGTCTTCAATTTTAACAATCCCATTTGAACCAATTAAAAAAAGATCGAAATCGTAACGTAAAATATAAAAGTTTACAAAACAGTGTTTTTAAACTCGCTTACCGCTTTTAAGCAAAAAGGTTCGCAGTCAGATACAATAATATGGACCTTCCTCTAAAGATATTTCGCCAAAATTTCAATGAATAAGCAACAATAGCATGCGGAAATCAATAAATGTTCGGGTCATATTTTCTGAATTTGCAATCAGAGTTGAGCGGGAAGAGTTATCGGACGTTGTGTTGCGCATGACCGGGAAGTATGTCTTTCGCCATCTTAGCCAGGGCAATTTCACAGAGTCGTAACCAAAAATGGCATTCACCGACGTATTGTGCCACCAATTGATACAATAATTATCTAACATTGATGTATTAAGGCCATGGAGGTCAATCATGCACGGTAAGTTACAAAATTTCTTCTAAAATATAGTTTTATTCTCAAAAGAAATATCGTTTTCAACCGGATCAAATGGGGTTAATTTTGAAAACAAAATATGCACAAATATCGCACAGAAACTTTACAAGAACTGAATTTATATATATCTTTGCTTCTATAAATGAAAAAGAGATAGAATTTAATTCACAATTTTATTATTTTACTTGAAAAATGGTGAAAACGGCAAGAATCAATATGAAGTTGTCAAATTCTCCTAACCTATAAATAACTTTATCAGACAAGTGGTTTGGTGACGTAACCAGGCGACTCGGAAATTATCGGGATTTATTAATACATCTATATAAAGGAGTTGTTCCGGTATTCTTTGATATTTTTATAAAAGTGGGAATCTTTTGTGAAATATCAAGATCTTTTTTAGTTTTTGGTTTTAAATGAAATTTGTCTACATGAAAACTGAGATAAAATTTATGCATTTCTCATTAAGTTCCTTGTGTAGTATGTTGTAGCAATACATAGGTCTATATAGTTTTTAAATAGTAACCTGAATTTCCATGCAACATTTTTGAATATATTTAAATTATTATAAAGCATATTATTATGATTCAGTGCTATTAGGGAAGCTTTATGAAATATATGCTTAATGCATACATTACAGTATGTGCATGTATTAACAGTCTGGTTATATACAATGTAACATGACTGTACTGTGTACATATCAGTGATATGTTAAGTTTAATTAATTACATTTTTTTAATTACACCATTACTGTGTGCACACTTGTTTGGTATGACAGAGCATTTATGATGCATGCTGCAAACATTTCTGGAGTAAGGCTATTTTTCCATTTAATCTAATTGCCACCAAACATAATATGTATAAAGATAATTTTTAGTCAAGAGTGCATTGTATTAAAACTTTTTTCATTTGTATATGTATGATAAAATATTTCTGGAAAAGACAAATTATTTTTAGTTCTTTATTTTTATTCTGTATAACATATTAAGGTTTATTTTAATTTTACAGGTGTGATCGTGGCATCTCAGTAGATCATTAAGAGTTTTAAATCATTAAAATGTCACTTCTGAAAGTTGATGCTGTTGATTATGATTCAGTTAATCAAATATGCATAGGATCACAAAACACACAATTTAAAGAAATCACAAAGATTTCATTTGGAATAAGTTGGTCGTGAACTGGGACGCAGCACTATTTGTAGTCGTCAAATGTAAAATTATAGTATATAAAGGAAAAGAGAGTGACATTGAGGACTGTTATGAATTTAGATTATAAATAACAGTAGAAGATAACAGTTTATTGATTTGTGACAATAAAAATGATAACTTTGAAAATTTGTGACTTTCTAATCGCATGAACTGTTTGCTTAAATCAGCTAAAATTGTCAAATTTGAGGTTTTTCCCAGACAAGAAAATGAAAATCGTGTATAAAATGTGCTAATTAAATGTTTAAAAGATAAAATAACTTTAAGACTGGCTTATAAATTGTACAGAGAACATATCTGATAATCCATATAAGACTTTTCATGGAATACGGGGCCATAATTGAAATATTATTTTTACTAAATTTCCAGGTAGAGGGCTAATGAACTAGGACATAGTTCATACCAGTGTCAGAATTGGGGTTGCTGATAGGTTTCTCCTTGCAGTATACAGTTATAGGATCAAAATGATACCAAACATTTGAACATTTGATATTATAATATTCGACAATCATTGAAATTGTATCAATTTCGGGAATTATCTGAAATTTTGATTGAATAAAGAAAATTGATCTTTTCAATGGAAAAAATGGCAGTTTTTACACAAACTGTAATAATAACTTCATTGATGTATGGATATTGAGGTTGTTTACCATAAAAATATCAATTTGAACATAAAAAATAGAATTAATTCCCTAAAATAACTTATTTTTACACTTTACGGAGCTCAAAATATTAAGCTACAGAGTTTATAATTCTGGCGCTACAGACTGTGATAATTTTTTTAGCTGATAAATATAGGTGTTCCCTGTTAGAGGGCTCTTTTTCCTACCATAATCAGTATTCAGAAAAATTCTAGTACTTTTTTCAGATTTTTTATGACCAAAAACTTGATTTTTTTAATAAAATTTGACGTCAAAATTATGGAGGCCTGCGCAAAGGAAATAATATTAAAAAAAACATATATATTAATTGAATAAATGTTATTCTTGATATTTTTACCTAGAGACTGGGCACTTTGTGGACAGTGCTGCATGTTTCAGCCTTGCAAGTTAAAGGTTTTTGAAGATATTTGACCACAAACCTGGTAGTTTGAACAAGCAGACGGCTGACACATAAATTAAAAAAACTAAGTCCAAAGGCTATTTTCATTGTTTTAAATTCTGTGACATTTTTTTCATGTAACACCTACAGGTGTGTATAATACCTCTTTTTGAAGCATAAGGAGGATACAGTACTATAGAAGAAAGCATGATGACCTATTAAGTAGTGGAAAAAAAATATTTTGGTCCAAAAATGTCATTTTTTTTACATTTTTCCAAAAAACAGAAAATCGACCACTTTTGGCTCACCAAAAAGGCCATAACTTTTGAACAGCTCAACCGATTTTAATAATTTTTGGACCAAAATTTCCCATTTTGTATGTACTGTCATATTAAACTATAATTGGATGATTTATTAGCATTTCAATTTTTGGCTTGACCACCCTAATATTACTTAGATACGATACGATAACGTAACCCTCAGTCCGCTTTGCTCCCAGCGAGGGTTACGATTCGGTCCCATTCAACGTAATGGAGCAGCGCCCGGAGTGATTCACACCGGGCGGTTTTTTGTCCCAATTCCGTTTAAATGGTTGGAAAAATTAACGGGGGTGAAAGATCAATATATTTAGATAAAGCTTGAGGTGTTAAGTAAACGCTGCATCAATCCATGGTAGACTTGTATCCATCTTAAAATTTGAATGCATGAGGAGATGTTTTATCTACTTATATGACTTGAACTACTCGGAAGAGGTGTGCCTACAATGGCAGAAATTAGATTACAGAATACAGATGCCATCCATTTTTCAGTTTTTGACTGAGTGGAAGCTTCTTCTTCAAATACAGACCTTATTACAGTGCATTCCTCTAATTTAGCATTATCACACTATTGCCCATGCTGGGTGTGACAACACGGGTGCAAGTTAAAAACATGCTGATGCCAGTGATGATGCAATACTGCACTTCTGCAGCTCAGTACCCCCTGCTTGAAAGCATCCAGGAAGGTACTATCCACCAATGGTTGTGGAAGGCTGTTCCATATCCCTATTCTGTCTGGGAAGAAGGAATGCCTGTAGGTTCATGTTCTGGTACATGGGACAAGGAATCATCCTATGTGACCTCTAGCTACAGATGATGTAGTATTCAGCTGAAGAAGTGGTATTACTACGAGGCCATTTACTATTCTGTACATCATTACAGCTTTTGCATCTTGTCCTTCTCTCGTCTAATGGTTTGCCACTGTAGTGTATTTAGCATAGATGTTACACTACTAGTTTGTTGATGGTCGTTCATTACAAACTCGGCTGGTCTTTGTATACTTTCTAATTTCTGGATGTTGGCGTTGGTAAATGGGTCCCAAATTTAAACTGTGCATACATACTCAAGCATTGGTCTTACTTGCGTTGTGTAGCATACAGTTTTTGTTCGTTGTTGACAGTGTTGCAGGTTTCTTTGAATAAAGACCCTGTGCAGGTTTTTATCGTTATTTTTTTAATCTGAAGCAACATTGGATATCCAATTATCAAGAGGGGCAGGGTTGGGATCCCATTTATCGGTTTAACATAGCAACATTTTTGTGCCTGTCCTAAATAAGACAGGACCTGGATTTCCAACGTCATATGTTATGATCTTTATGTTCAGTGGTTTTAAGATGAGAGGTGATTGTCTGTTTTGTTGATACATGTGTATTGCTTGAATTGTTTACCATTACTGTTTAAGCTTTTTTGTATGGTACATTTGTATGTTTATAAGATACTTGACATTCACTAGATGTTCGTTATTCACTGTTAACATACTGAATTATATGGCTGGACTGTTACATGTTAATTTGGTGAACCTACACTTACATGGTTTGATCCAAAATTATAGAGTCATGGCCATTGTTCCACAAAAGTTTGTAAATCGTACAAGTTACGACATAATGGAAGACTTTTTTTCCGACAAAGTGTACGACTGTTACACAAATAACTCAGATATTTGCTTGCGACTTCAGATATCCAATGTTGTCATCTCTCAGAGTGCCTGTCTGCCTTAAATATATGTCCTATGGATGAGTTGTAATTTAAATCAAATTGTGTACCCGGTAGTTTACTTGCAATGCTCATTTTAAATCATATAGCTGATGCAAAATTGAAAGATAAAACACTTGCTTTAGATAGATTTATAAAATAATGGGCAAGTTAATTTTCTTATGTTTTATTTATGGAAAATATGTTTTCAATTAAAAAAGTCAGGATCTGTTTTAAGGTTCTTAAGCTTTGTAGTTTTATGGTTATTGTTACTACATGTACACAAAATGTACATGTAAATGTAAATATGAAATTATATTTTTAATGGTTTTCAAATGCCTTTTTAATTTCTATATACACTTGTACATCCATATTGAAAATTTACTTGAACTTTTAAACAACATGAAATCTGGTTCTTGGGGAAATTATTCTCCAGTGATGAGAAGATTTTTTTTTCATATTTCAACCAATTGGAAATAGCTTTCTCTCCTGATCGCTACAATGTATACTAGATGTAGAATCAGATTTAGAAGTAACATTTGTAGTTTTTCATTTTAAGAAATTACAAAGTGGTTTTGTTCTTTATGGTTGTAAAAGGGCAATTCTGTGTCTTCAGAAATCCTTTTAGGATAAAATTTTGACGAATCACAACCAAGAAGTCCCACTACTGGAACTAGTTCATTCTTTGTAAATTTTGGTCTCTGGTCTTGTTTGTTCTGTTAATATTGATAATATTCTTAACATTTGTTTCCAGATTAATAAAGATAATAATTATGCCTAAAAGGAAAATAACAACTGAAACTACAACAGTGGCAAATAAGAAGAATAAAATAACTAAAGAAGAGAAGAGAAGTAAAACAAACACTGTGACAACCACACCAGTGAAAACAGGGGGTACTAAAGACAAAAAGAAGAGTTATCCTAAACTTATTGATGAAAATACAAATACAGAAAAGGTATGATTTATGTTTATTAGCTTTATAAGTTCTACCCTTTTTTCGTTTTTACATTATTTTTATTTGCATAGCAAAAATTCAATTGGATTGTAGCAATACAAATTACAAATAAACAAAAAGACAATAAAATAAATGTATAATTAAAAAATAAATCATGGAAGCCAGAATGTGTTTTGAGTTTTAACACAGGTTGGCGGATATTAGTATGGGGTGGCAGATATTAGATTTTTATCCTGGGCCAGAGGCGAGTGATAAAATTTACTAATATCTGCCAACCCATGTTAAAACTCAAAAAAAATTCTGGCATCCATGAATTATTTTGATTCTGATATGTCTAAGAGTACAAATATGGTAGTATACTTTTATTGGAAGACGGTAATTTATATTTACGTTTGCTGACAATGTCGCACACATTTTATGCTGCCAAATTTGAGCAGACGATAATTCATCAACATGTACATTTACTACGAGAAAGTCAGTCACATGCACCAGCGCATGACTGCTAATGAGATTATACCCAATCGATAAATCACTCGTTTGTTTACAAAGCGAAAGAAGGGCATATAAAATGACTGTTAAATAAAAGAAATCACAGTTTTGATATCTTCGATCAGGTGCTGATGGATTTTGTATGATATTATAAGAAGAGTTTGGAGATACCAAAGGGGTATAAGAAATGCAAATAATATTATGTGTATATGTAAATTAGGAAAACATTATAAGTCATCATGGTCATGGACCATTATATTAAATTTGATTTATGCAACAATCACTGACTATGTTTAGTGTACATGTAGAATAAATATATTAAGTGATTTTGTTGTTTAATGCCAAGTCAGCAATCAATTTTTCAGCTACATTGTATATCATGGCGAGAAAAAGTTACATTTTAATGAGATGATGATATCACTTTTGTATTAGACCAACACCTGGGTGCTGGATCCAGGGTGGACAACGTATGTCATACATCCGGTAATTTTTTTATACTGGATCCAGCATCAAAAGGAATTATTATGTTACTTCAGATAATGTCTTTTCTGATTGGCTGACGTCCCTAGTAACGTTCTTTGATAAAACGTTATAATCACCTCATGCTACGTAACGCGCTGTGAATATAACATTCCAATGTCTTGCACCATACGAATCCAAAGAAAACGTTGTGATAAAAGCTTATTTTAAGGGTAAAAGCAACATATAAAATGTGTCATATAATAAAACAATTAATGACTTTCAATTCGATGGATACCAGGATTTATTAACCCAAGAATAATATATTTACCTCGGCCATCTGGCCTCGATAAATATAATGTTCCTGTGTTAATAAATCCTTGTATCCACCTCATTAAAGTCATTAATTGTATAATATTATCGGAATGATTAGACAAATGACAACAGCTTTTTGAATATTATCGATGTAAATAGTACCATACAAATCCGTAGGGTACTTTGGTCTGGCTTTTATCATACAGGTTCGTTGTTAAAATAGTATAAAAATGAGTTTTATTTTGTCAGATGGTTGAAAAATTTCTGCCATTATAAAGTTTTCGATAAAAAAATACCCGGATGTATGACGTACATTGTCCACCCTGAACACATTGAGTTGGATTTATAGAAAGCTAGCTCACTGAAGCAACAGTCCACAGGCATAGATAGACATGTCGATCACTTCATTCTGACACATTATCCTGACTCCTACATTCTACCACAGTTGAGGCAAGCATGCTTATAACCATTACACCACCAATGCATTTCTGGAATAAATACACGATTCACACAGTTTGTATATTTTCCCGATATTAGTAAGTGTTGTTATTTGTGTAATGAACATATGCTGTATCAATTTCTTATTGTTATCTGTAAAACAAGATTATGATAATCGAGCTACATAAGGAATAATAGCTCAGAAGATTTTTTTTCTTCAAATATAGAATAATTCCTTTTGCTAATTACAAAATATATAATTATTTCAGAGTACAGGATTTACAGCAAAGCTACCTACACGTAGCAAAAAAGGAGAACTTGTGTTTGAAGATTGTCCTGAGTTAAGACCAAACATGACACCTAAAGAGGTTCTTCAGGCTGGCAGTTTTGGAGGAACATATTTCAGACCCATCAAATCAGGAGTAACTGGTTATTGGTTTTTTTAATATATTATTCAAGCTAAAATAGTAAAACCTTACAGTAATAGACCATGATCACCAACCTGTCTAACTTACTGTAGCTTTAAACACAAAACTGAGTCTGATTTCTCATCACCTGATCCTGAAATAAATAGCTATAAACAACTAGTTATAAATTATTATTACAATTTTAGATAATAATTTTATTTTAATTTAATGATTTTCAAAAATTGAATTCTCTCTGATATGAAAGACTACAAAGTACAGATGCAGAAATGTGTGAACCTGTAAGAAATCTCTGGTCTGTTTTAACTATAC
Source organism: Bathymodiolus brooksi (assembly GCA_963680875.1). NCBI lineage: Eukaryota > Metazoa > Mollusca > Bivalvia > Mytilida > Modiolidae > Bathymodiolus > Bathymodiolus brooksi. The sequence continues at coordinate 95,196,704 of OY804581.1, read as the reverse complement.
AACAAGGTAAGAATAATAACATTTAAAAATGACTATTTTAGGTAAAAGTTATTCTGGTGTTTGGGGAGATCTGCCTGAAGATTGGTTAGAGGGATTAAATGTACCTCGACAAGTAAGTTATACATTATATACGATAGTCAAATAGAAACTCAACAATTATTGCCGACAATATAACTGTCAGCAACAACACAAACTCCAAATCATAAAAATGAACATAATTGAAGTGAATGGAAATCTTGGTCCTGATAAAAATTTAATAAGTTCAATACCATGCTTTCAACATTTGATGTATGTATAAGAAAAATATTTCTGTTTTCATGATGGATATTTCTTGATGGGGGTTGTCAGGTTATAATTTCAGAAAGCGTAACCATGGACCATACATAGTGGGTAACATGTTTGGAGATTGCCACACTCCATACACGCTAAAGACCTCTTTTGTAGATTTTGGAAAAGAGTAGACACTTTGTAGTTCAACAAAAGACTAAATTTTTCATCCTACCCAGTGGCAGTCAAAAGTCGACCAGGGTTACCCATTCCCTCCCTTATTTCTAAATAGTTTTGATATGTTATTGAACTTGTTCTCGTCCTGAATATAGGTGAAATACTGCTTGCTGGATGTTAAACAATAGAAAATCTATCATCATGAAGATGTTTATTCCTAATTGATGACACCAATAAAACAGACCGCCACGATATAACTCAAATATTGTTGAAAGTGGCATTAAAAACCATCAAAGAAACAAACCTAATTGATGAATAAGAACTAATGTGAAAGGAATCATAGTTTTAGATAAAAATTTACAAATGATCGTTATGATTTAATTACAATAATTGCTGCTCACATTTCAAATATAGTTACAGTTTGGAAGTTTGTAAAATTAACAAAACAATCGACATCAATGCTAAAAAAAAAAAAAATTCTTTCAATGGAAAAATATAGCCTATTGATTACTTTCTCTAAAATTTTTGCAATTTCTAATGGAGTTAAATTTATATTACCAGTATGCAGAATGTAACTTTGATGTATTTTCTCTATAAAATTTGAATATGGTGGTATTATAAAAGAAACAATATTGCACATTTTCTGTCAAGAATATCTATATTAGTACTACCACACACGATTATTTTAATTTTAATTATTAAAAAAGATACAAAATAATTGTTTGTATATCACATCTTAATCTTAAATATAATGTACAGTGAAATCTGTCTAAACCGAACCCCTTTGGTACCAACTTTTGTGTTCGTAATAGACATGTATTCTGTTTATACAGGTTAATTTGACAAAGGTTTCATACATGTACAGTGGGACTTGATTTTGTGTTCAGTTTATACATGATTCAGTGTTATTCAGGATTCAGTTTAGACTTGATTTAGTGTTATTCAGGATTCAGTTTATACCTGATTCAGTGTTATTCAGGATTCAGTTTATACCTGATTCAGTGTTATTCAGGAATCAGTTTATACCTGATTCATTGTTATTCAGGATTCAGTTTATACCTGATTCAGTGTTATTCAGGATTCAGTTTATACCTGATTCAGTGTTATTCAGGATTCAGTTTATACATGATTCAGTGTTATTCAGGATTCAGTTTAGATGGTTTCACTGTATCTGTGTAAATTGTTAACATTTTTTTACTATAAAGTTATCAATTATTTATTAGGTAGCCTCTTCTGTATACCATGAACGTGTTAACACATATAAAGTGAAGTGTGGTGGCAGTTTAGATATGTGGGAGTCTAGTGGATGGATACATAAACAAGATCCTTATGGATGGTTCCAATGGTATTGTAGGTAAGTCATATTCGTAGGTTGTTTCATTTTGGATGATTCCATTATTTGGAACCCAGGTAAATAATCTTTATTCATCTGTTTGTGTATTGTAATTTTTGCCATTTGGTTTTTCTAATTTATTCTGATTGTTTTGGGGAATTCTTAGGTATTTATTGTTTTCATACAGAACTTATTTAGCTCACCTAACCAAACCAGTCATGGTCCATGGGGGCTATTGCCATCACTTTGCATCTTTCATCTGTTATCAGTCTGTCTTGTCTTCATCGTTAACATGTTGTATTTTGATCATCTCCAACTGGAAAAATTGAAACTAAGCTTTGCAGGAATGATGTGTGTGAGATCCTCTACCAAAAATCATTATTTATTTTGATCCACCAAAAAACTTTTGTCACATTGGTTCTAAATGGAGGTAACTTTAAAAAAAAATCTTTTTAATTTTAAGACACTGTACTTATATTGTCTATTTATTGAATTATATTGATACAAGACATAATGTGTTGTAGATTTTACCAAGGTAGAAGAACTCCAGATGATGAACGTCAGATTGGTAGATGGTTAAGATGTGCTGGACCTACAGGAAGATGGAAGAATAACCTCATTTCTAAGTGTGTCAGAAGTGGGTGTGGTTATGATAATCATGCTGTGTCCCCTGTGGTTAGACAAACTTTACAACACTGGGGATATAAACTTACTGAGGAAGATTTCAATGTGTATAAAAAGAAAATGAAGAGTAAGGGAAACGCTTAACAGAGATTTAGTTTTAGCATACCTGATCGATACTTTTGTAAATGTGTTTTTATACTTGCAAATAACTTGTATTGTATGACCTCAATTTTGAGTTCCCTTCACAATGCTTTGCATATTAATAAATCTGTATTTAGGGACCACCTGTCTTATATGACCCTATTTCAGTGTTCTCTTTGAAGGTCACACCAGATAGGTTTGACTGTAGATTTTTTTTTACTTGACTGTTGACAGACTGTTTATATTTCAATTTTAGAATCTTCAATGGCACCAGGGAAGTTGCATGCTTTTCTCATGAACTTTTAATCATCTATTGTCATTACCTGTTAGTTGAAGTTGAATTAGCAGTTTTATTTTCCACGATTTATATTTTAGATTTTTCATTAGCCAGGATTTTGTACAAAAGTTATGAAGGACGTTTTGTGAAATTTTAGTGTTTAATTTGTGTGATTTTCAAGAAAGATCTTTTTGTAATTATTAATGTGATTTTTAAAATCAATTCAATTTTAGGTTTAAAACTACAAGAAAAGTTGTGCATATTATACAACATACATCTGTTTAGCTGGGTCTGACAGTAGTTAAAATAGCATGTGACTCATATTGTATACTTACTTATAAACAAATTGAGGGGCCGTTGTGGTCGTGATAGTATGGTAGTTGGATTTGCAACTACCTATGCAATCAGTGGCTGTGCCTATCACCACTAACATTGTGAGTTTGAACCCTGATCTCGATACAACATTACGTGATAAAGTTTGTCAGTGACTTACGACAGGTCAGTGGTTTTCTCCTGGTACTCTGGTTTCCTCCACCTATAAAACTGACCGCCACGATATAACTGAAATATTGTGGAAAGTGGCGTTAAACACCATAAAACAAAGCAAAAACAAAAAACAACTATAAACAAATTTACATCTGCTTATGAAATATATGACAGAATATTTTTTTACGTTACGTATGTCATTGAGCATTTGCTTTACATTGTAATATTTCATTATGAATAACATTATTGAAATGGAATATTTTTTTTATTACAAAATGTGTCTATTGTCAAGGTTGTATTCGTTTTTGGTGTGTCATCTGGATAGCAGAGTCCACAAATGAGGACCACTTTCCCTTGTATTTAATTGTCAGCGACATTGTCATCACTGATAATTTACCACACTTGTTGGACGAGAAACGAAATATAACCCATCCCATCATGTAATATACACCTTCAATTTATTATGTTTGAATTGATTATTTAGGTGTCCATATGCTCATTTGAGTGAATGCCCTTTCAACTTTGCCAATTTATAAATGTCAAACAAAAGACCTATATATTTTTTTAAATCTTTTGTTAAAAAGTTAATGTTTCAATTTGATGACAGATACAATATATTTTTCAGTGTTACGAAGACATAAACATAATACTTTTATTACTATAGATTGGGAGTACAGACCTGTTTACAACTATGATTTTTGATCCCTAAATTACGCTCTACGCCCTCACAAGTTATTTCTACGCCAACAAGTTACAAAACTGAGGGGGGAAAATCGACAGAAAGTACTTTTGTTTCTTCTTTCCGAACGCAACACTGACTCTTTGTCGTTTAAGCACTTTATAATGATTGTATGTCCTTGCTCCTTACAAACACTTTGATGATCTAGTAACATGTGTCTGAAAATTAATGGCAGCATGCCAAATGCAGGCAGGGGACTGAGCCTGAAGAAGTTTATGAATATACAGGAATTTGGAATTGTCTCAAGCCCTCAAGGAAGAGGGATACATTTGTACAGTGTTCTACTTGTGAGACTGACTTCTCATATCTGGTAAAGAAGTGATTACCGCCATATTTGAAATTTGTCGATGAAGTTGAGAGTAAAGGAAAAAATGAGGTTTGCAAATATATATAGATTGTATAATCTTATTTAGCAATGAATTATCTTTAAATTTAACTCAATATATGTATGATTATTGATCTATTAAGCTGTTTTCAGATATTTTGTGTGATAGCCCTACTACTATAATAAATTTCAAATAGACATTTCTAAAAACCCAATGTTGGTTATTTGGAATTTTTTTTTGCACCGTAGTGTACAATTAATATTCTTATTTAATGAGAACTGTACATGTATTTATATTATTTCTAAAGTAAATACACTGTACATAAATTTGTTCAGAACAATAAATTATAAAAGGAATGAATAGATGTGGTGTTTACATTTACAAGCAAGGGAGATAATCGAACGTCACAATCATTTCAATGTCTATTGAGTACATGTTAAGCTACCTCTCTATATACACTGGATTTGACTGTAAAATTTTAGTTATTGATGCATTAACATAATTTTATGTTAAAAAGGGTTGAATAAACATGTTGCACTGTTGACAAATTTTCAGTTAGTTTCATATTAAGCTTTTAGGCTAGCCTATAAATCCTTACACTTAGACAATACACACAGGTATAAACAAACAATTATATTCAACAAGAAGCTGTATGATATACATTGCAGAAAAAGATACCTAATTTTTCAAACTTTTTGTAGGGAGGGGGTGTCCTCAAACCCCCTAGCAAATTAGACTAAAACTACTCTTAAAAGTAGAAAACTACTCTCAGCCAAGGAAGAAAACTACTCCTATAGGTCAACAGGAGTAAACAGGTCTGGGAGTATTAACATTAGATGATGCAATTGATACAGGATTTCAATTATGAAAGTATAATCATATGATGACAACTCTTTTAGTCATGTGAAATTAATTTGTTATTTATACAGAAGCTATTATAGAAACGTTTTGGCTCCTTTTTTTTAATTGAAACAATAGAATCTAAATTTACAATATTTGTATATTTTTCAATATTGATTAGTTAAGGATTTGTAAGAGCTAAATCACATTTTTGTGTTGTTTTTTTTTTAAAACTCAGGGAATTTTACTAATTGCATTCTTATACACAGTGCAATACATATATTTTTAAGATAAACATTAAATAGTTTTTAAAATAAATATAGATTTTGTGTTTTTATTATTGTCTTGAAATTTGTATACAATTAGTGTCAGGCATATGTGTAGCCGAATGGTTGAGGTCATAGACTTCTGACAACAAGCTAAGAAAAATTTGAAGATGCCAAAGGGATAATCAAATGTTGTAATTGTAGAAGGACAAACAAAACAATCTCCAAAAGTACAAAAAGACAAACAATGATCTACAAAGCACTACACAAAAAACAAAAGATTGAGTAACACGAACCCCCCCCCCCCCCCCAAAAAAAACCAGGGATGTGCTCTGGAGGGGTAAGAAGTTCCTGCTTCATTAGTTCCAGTTGCAAAGATGGCCAAGTGGTAGAGGTCATTGACTTTTTACCACAAGCTTAACAACACTGAAATGGGTTAGTGTACAGATTCTCACCTCAAGTGGTATTGTTACCAGACAACAATAACACAGCGTTTCACTGCTAATGATATAACTGTCCGAATGTTCCTTCCTTCATTAGGTCGCAACACATTAGAATCATTAGTTTCCATACATACAGTCAGTTTCCTTGAATACCAACAGCTACTCAGTAATGAGCAATGGTGTGTTAGAAGTGGTAGTTTGTCTGTTTATGTGCTTACCATTAGTTATCCTGCTAAGAAGAAAAGTTTGAAGATACCAGAGTGGTAATCAGAAGCTGTAAATAGAAGCACAGACAACACAATGACCAAAAGAAACATAATTAAAGGATCCGGACTAACAATGATCTACAAAACACTACACAGAAAACTGAAGATTGAGCAACATGAACCCCACTAAAACGTGGGAACTCGGATTCTTCCGATGGGTTGATTGATTGATTGGTGTTTAATCCGATGGGTTAGCAGTTCCTGCTCCACATATATAACACTAATAAAACATGACATAACAAGTGGGAGTTTTTAGGTGTAAATCGTAGCATACATCACAACACTGAACCAAAAGCATGTAATTTGACAAACGTATTACTCTTGTTACAAACCTGGTGATAAGTCATGAATCAGGATTGTAATTGCGACAAATGGAACATATGCATGGTCATTTACGACACAGATATTCCGTAACAGTTAACCAAATTATGGTGGGGACATAAATCTTTAGAAGTGATGACTAAAACTTAACCACTAGGTTGGTTCAGTATAGCTTCCTTGTTAAACAAGGAATGTATTGAACCAAGTAACCAGGAACCCTCTATCAAGAAAATCTTGATAGGAACGAGAAGCTCTGGAACATTGGATCAACTCAGAGACATATACTCTATATGCAGGTGCTGCTGGAATGTAGCTACATATAAATGAAAAGTTCACAATTTGAAAATTGAAATTATCTCGTTTGTCGATATGAAAGGATCCTCAAATTTATAACTTCACAACTGGCATTATTAATGGGATACACAGGAGATGCTAAAACCCTCGGAACATCTGGTTTTACACTTGTTTTATGGGGGTATGTGTTGTCCGTGCATTTGTTCATTTGTTTGTACTATTGCTTGTTTTTGTATCCATATAGTCCATTTGATACAATACCGGAATTTTATTAATTCCTTTTTTTTTGAGAAGGTGACTACTCTTGTCTGGCGAAGAAAATACTCAAATGCCAGGAGAACCTTAAGGATCAATATATTTCGTTTGAAACAATTGTTCGTGTCATTCCTGTCGTGCGTGTTGTTCTGCTGGATTGCTTAAATTTGTTTTTGTTTATTTATACTACCTTTGTCTGTTTACTGTCTTTTTTGCATCGTAATGATACGTCATTTGAAACCTTTTTGTACTTGGTTGCTCGATCTATGTTAATTAGTTCATAATATTTATGTTTTCTTAATTACTTAATCACCTTCAACAAGTTGTGTAATGACCTGATTAGACCATTTGTAATTTGCACATGTCAGATTAATTACATGACAAAAGCTTTAGATAATTGACATACATTTAAAAGTGATCACAAGTTCTGGAACACAACTCATGGCTAGTGCATATAAATATAAGCCTGTGCCAGTTTTCCAAGTTTACAAATTCTTATAGTATATGCTAGTGCTACATAGTGCTTTACCATACCTAGTGCTGTTATAAGTATTTTTCGTGTAAATATTTATTGATTAATCATGAGTTCTATTCCAGTTTTGATTGCTGGCCATTTCCAGGCTAAGTATTTTGACAAATATCTATCTGTTTCTAATGTACATTTGTATTTGTAGTTTCTTTTTCAGGGTATCGTATTGAGCAGATGTTTGCAGAGATCCAACCACTAGTCATCAACTACAACGTCATCATACATGTTGGAGCAAACAACCTGTCTCGTGGATCACCAGTCGACCAAGTACTAACCAAGTACCAAACTCTTGTTCAGAGCATCTGGTCCACCAACCCAAAAGCACAGGTGATACTCAGTGGTGTGATACCAAGAGCACAGAACAACTTTCCACACGCCATCCTCCATACTGATTGGCTACAAGACTACAAAAACCGGGCAAGCGAGCTAAACTCGAGACTGACAAAGATTGCATCTACACATCACCAGTTAACATACATTGGACACTCCAACTTCGTATGTAGTGGGGTACTACAACGCCATCAACTCAGCACCGATGGTCTGCACCTTAGTTTTAAGGGAAAATCTTCAGTGGTAGACGACATGGAGAAGGCCATACTAACACTTCGCCTCACACAACGCAAATATGTTACTCCTCCACCAACTACTGAATATCAAACCATCTGGGACTCACAAACAACATCAGTAACTTAAACCACCTCAGATACCAGTGCACCAGAGGAGGACTCACAAACAACATCAGTAACTTAAACCACCTCAGATACCAGTGCACCAGAGGAGGGCCCACAAACAACATCAGTAACTTAAACCACCTCAGATACCAGTGCACCAGAGGAGGACTCACAAACAACATCAGTAACTTAAACCACCTCAGATACCAGTGCACCAGAGGAGGACTCACAAACAACATCAGTAACTTCAACCACCTCAGATACCAGTGCACCAGAGGAGGACTCACAAACAACATCAGTAACTTAAACCACCTCAGATACCAGTGCACCAGAGGAGGACTCACAAACAACATCAGTAACTTAAACCACCTCAGATACCAGTGCACCAGAGGAGGACTCACAAACAACATCAGTAGCTTAAACCACCTCAGATACCAGTGCACCAGAGGAGGACTCACAAACAACATCAGTAACTTAAACCACCTCAGATACCAGTGCACCAGAGGAGGACTCGCAAACAACATCAGTAACTTAAACCACCTCAGATACCAGTGCACCAGAGGAGGACTCACAAACAACATCAGTAACTTAAACCACCTCAGATACCAGTGCACCGGAGGAGGACTCACAAACAACACCAGTAACTTAAACCACCTCAGATACCAGTGCACCAGAGGAGGACTCACAAACAACATCAGTAACTTAAACCACCTCAGATACCAGTGCACCAGAGGACTCACAAACAACATCAGTAGCTTAAACCACCTCAGATACCAGTGCACCAGAGGAGGACTCACAAACAACATCAGTAACTTAAACCACCTCAGATACCAGTGCACCAGAGGAGGACTCACAAACAACATCAGTAACTTAAACCACCTCAGACACCTGTGCACCAGAGGAGGACCCACAAACAACATCAGTAACTTAAACCACCTCAGATACCAGTGCACCAGAGGAGGACTCGCAAACAACATCAGTAGCTTAAACCACCTCAGATACCAGTGCACCAGAGGAGGACTCACAAACAACATCAGTAACTTAAACCACCTCAGATACCAGTGCACCAGAGGAGGACTCACAAACAACATCAGTAACTTAAACCACCTCAGATACCAGTGCACCAGAGGAGGACTCACAAACAACATCAGTAGCTTAAACCACCTCAGATACCAGTGCACCAGAGGAGAACTCACAAACAACATCAGTAACTTAAACCACCTCAGATACCAGTGCACCAGAGGAGGACTCACAAACAACATCAGTAACTTAAACCACCTCAGATACCAGTGCACCAGAGGAGGACTCACAAACAACATCAGTAACTTAAACCACCTCAGATACCAGTGCACCAGAGGAGGACTCACAAACAACATCAGTAACTTAAACCACCTCAGACACCAGTGCACCAGAGGAGGACCCACAAACAACATCAGTAACTTAAACCACCTCAGATACCAGTGCACCAGAGGAGGACTCACAAACAACATCAGTAACTTAAACCACCTCAGATACCAGTGCACCAGAGGAGGACTCACAAACAACATCAGTAGCTTAAACCACCTCAGATACCTGTGCATCAGAGGAGGACCCACAAACAACATCAGTAACTTAAACCACCTCAGATACCAGTGCACCAGAGGAGGACTCACAAACAACATCAGTAACTTAAACCACCTCAGATACCAATGCACCAGAGGAGGACTCACAAACAACATCAGTAGCTTAAACCACCTCAGATACCAGTGCACCAGAGGAGGACCCACAAACAACATCAGTAACTTAAACCACCTCAGATACCAGTGCACCAGAGGAGGATTCACAAACAACATCAGTAACTTAAACCACCTCAGATACCAGTGCACCAGAGGAGGACTCACAAACAACATCAGTAGCTTAAACCACCTCAGATACCAGTGCACCAGAGGAGAACTCACAAACAACATCAGTAACTTAAACCACCTCAGACACCAGTGCACCAGAGGAGAACCCACAAACAACATCAGTAACTTAAACCACCTCAGACACCAGTGCACCAGAGGAGAACCCACAAACAACATCAGTAACTTAAACCACCTCAGTGTAAAAATAGTCCTAACTTTACGTGTAAAACTACCCTGTCCTAAGTGTAAAATTTTGATCGTAAGAGAAATTTTAGTCTTATCTTTTATCGTAAGTGAAAAAAATAGAAAAAAAGATGGACGATGTATTGGCGCTTCGACTTGAAAATAAGAGAGCAATTCATCGTTAGTGCATTTTCTCTGACCGTATGGCAAACCTATTTACACATATTGATAAATATTTATTGAAATGAATATGGTTTAATACAAACAGACGCTACAAATGGCATTGTTGTTTACTCCTTTTTGGTGTGGCTAATAACAGAGTCTGTCTTAGATGCATTCCGTACATTTACCTCTTCAATGCAGCAGTGTATCGTTTACATGACCAAAAAATCAGGATAATTCTCATTAATTTTAGATTTCAAATTGGGAACGATCGACAATCGAAAAGACTACATGTACTTGCAAACTTGGGGAGAATTTTTTTTTTTCATTTTTTTTTTGGATAAAAACAGGAATACGGGATTTTCTTCTAGACATCTACTTCGCTTACACAAGTTTTGTATGAACAGCCGCTTTAGGACTGGAATTTTCTGGACCCAATGATATCGTTTTGATTTTGCCTTTATATTAGTAATATAATTTATTAATTTCTGGCAACTTCGATGATCATCGAACACTCTGGCAATACATAAACTTGTGTACATTCTTCTGTTATATTAATATTAATATATAACAGGGATATTTATTCGTCTTCATGATTGATAGATGATAAACACATCTTTATTTGGGTTATCTCAGAAAAATCGGGATACATTTTCATCAGTAAAAGAACAAGCGTTTGATTTTATGTGGGATGGGATTAATTGGAAAAAAGGGGTAAATATTTTGCTGACAAATAACCGATAAAATGAATTATATGAATAGGGTTTTTTTCACACTCCAGATGCACTCCCTTAAAAAATACTTCTACCAAAAGTAACCACGCGTGGATGATGACGCACAACTCCAAGTAATGATAATTATTATAGATCATTTTAATTTACATGCATTAGAAATGTTCCTCTATACGAAAATCATACCCGTTCATATTTTGTGCAGTTATTGGTGACCGATTCATATACAATTTTTTGTATTAAATAAAAATTCAATATAAACATACAAACACATCATAGCATAACAATTGCTTATAAATTAGTGCCGGGGATATTTTTTAGAATAATTTTATTTAAAAAAAATGCTTTGTTGTGCTATGGAAATGAAACTAGGTTGCTAAGGAAGATGGTTTATGGTGTTTAATGCCCCTTTCAACAATATATCGGTCAGTTTTATTGGTGGAGAAAACTGGAGTACTCGGAGAAAACCATTGACCTGTCGCAAATCACTGACAAACTTTATCACATAATATTGTATCGAGTACACGTAAGGAAGAATTTTTTATCGTAAGTTTAATTTTAGTCGTAAGATTAAAATTTGTCGTAAGATAATCTTTGTGAAAAGGACTTAGGAATTGTCGTAAGATAATCTTAAGTGAAAAAGTTAGGACTATAGTTACGAATTTTTGTGAAACCCTACATAAAACAAAATCATGTTTTCTGTACCAAAATTTAGAAATATGTTTGCTATGTCTGAAGCCATTCAACATACAACAAAGTAATGTAAAATTATATAAATAACACATAGCTGAGAGGGTGGTAGAGCAGATTGTTACCCCGAGAAATTGATTGTCAACCGAGGCGAAGCCGACAATGAAATTTCTAGGGGTAAAAATCTGCTCTACCACCCTCTCAGCTATGTGTTATTTGTTTTGTTATACTGAATGTTCTTTTCTCCTGGTTTCATTATTTCTTATGATTTTGATGGCCTGAATTTCAATTGCTGTTGTCTTTAAATGTGTTAAACTGTGATATTGATGATGTGTAATAAATAAGATTACATACATTTTTTGTATTTGTTAATATTTTTCTGCCATTTTGGTGCATGCTTTATACAGATGGGTGTTCTTAAATGAAAAGTGAGCAATTTTAACTGGATGGTACTATCGTGATCAAGACGTAACTAAATCATGTGTCTTACTACACGTATGGAGTTAACTGGATAGTACTGTCGTGATCAGGACGTAACTAAACCATGTGTCTTACTACACGTATGGAGTTAACTGGATGGCACTGTCGTGATCAGGACGTAACTAATTCATGTGTCTTACTACACGTATGGAGTTAACTGGATGGTACTGTCGTGATCAGGACATAACTAAACCATGTGTCTTACTACAGGTATGGAGTTAACTGGATGGTACTGTCGTGATCAGGACGTAACTAAACCATGTGTCTTACTACACGTATGGAGTTAACTGGATGGTACTATCATGATCAAGACGTAACTAAACCATGTGTCTTACTTCACGTATGGAGTTAACTGGATGGTACTGTCGTGATCAGGACGTAACTAAACGATATGTCTTACTACACGCATGGAGTTAACTGGATGGTACTATCGTGATCAGGACGTAACTAATCCATGTGTCTTACTACACGTATGGAGTTAACTGGGTGGTACTGTCGTGATCAGGACGTAACTAAACCATGTGTCTTACTACACGTATGGAGTTAACTGGATGGTACTATCGTGATCGGGACGTAACTACACCATGTGTCTTACTTCACCTATGGAGTTAACTGGATGGTACTGTCGTGATAAAAACGTAACTAAACCATGTGTCTTACTACACGAATGGAGTTAACTGGATGGTACTGCCGTGATCAGGACGTAACTAAACCATGTGTCTTACTACATGTATGGAGTTAACTGGATGGTACTGTCGTGATCAGGACGTAACTAGACCATGTGTCTTATTACACGTATGGAGTTAACTGGATAGTACTGTCGTGATCAGGACGTAACTAATCCATGTGTCTTACTACACGTATGGAGTTAACTGGATGGTACTGTCGTGATCAGGACGTAACTAAACCATGTGTCTTACTACACGTATGGAGTTAACTGGGTGGTACTGTCGTGATCAGGACGTAACTAAACCATGTGTCTTACTACACGTATGGAGTTAACTGGATGGTACTATCGTGATCAGGACGTAACTAAACCATGTGTCTTACTACACGTATGGAGTTAACTGGATGGCACTGTCGTGATCAGGACGTAACTAATTCATGTGTCTTACTACACGTATGGAGTTAACTGGATGGTACTGTCGTGATCAGGACATAACTAAACCATGTGTCTTACTACAGGTATGGAGTTAACTGGATAGTACTGTCGTGATCAGGACGTAACTAAACCATGTGTCTTACTACACGTATGGAGTTAACTGGATGGTACTATCATGATCAAGACGTAACTAAACCATGTGTCTTACTTCACGTATGGAGTTAACTGGATGGTACTGTCGTGATCAGGACGTAACTAAACGATATGTCTTACTACACGCATGGAGTTAACTGGATGGTACTATCGTGATCAGGACGTAACTAATCCATGTGTCTTACTACACGTATGGAGTTAACTGGGTGGTACTGTCGTGATCAGGACGTAACTAAACCATGTGTCTTACTACACGTATGGAGTTAACTGGATGGTACTATCGTGATCGGGACGTAACTACACCATGTGTCTTACTTCACGCATGGAGTTAACTGGATGGTACTGTCGTGATAAAAACGTAACTAAACCATGTGTCTTACTACACGAATGGAGTTAACTGGATGGTACTGCCGTGATCAGGACGTAACTAAACCATGTGTCTTACTACATGTATGGAGTTAACTGGATGGTACTGTCGTGATCAGGACGTAACTAGACCATGTGTCTTATTACACGTATGGAGTTAACTGGATAGTACTGTCGTGATCAGGACGTAACTAATCCATGTGTCTTACTACACGTATGGAGTTAACTGAATGGTACTATCGTGATCAGGACGTAACTAAACCATGTGTCTTAATTCACGTATGGAGTTAACTGGATGGTACTGTCGTGATCAGGACGTAACTAAACCATGTGTCTTACTACACGTATGGAGTTAACTGGGTGGTACTGTCGTAATCAGGACGTAACTAAACCATGTGTCTTACTACACGTATGGAGTTAACTGGATGGTACTATCGTGATCAGGACGTAACTAAACCATGTGTCTTACTACACGTATGGAGTTAACTGGATGGTACTGTCGTGATCAGGACGTAACTAAACCATGTGTCTTACTACACGTATGGAGTTAACTGGATGGTACTGTCGTGATCAGGACGTAACTAAACCATGTGTCTTACTACACGTATGGAGTTAACTGGATGGTACTGTCGTGATCAGGACGTAACTAAACCATGTGTCTTACTACACGTATGGAGTTAACTGGATGGTACTATCGTGATCAGGACGTAACTAAACCATGTGTCTTACTACACGTATGGAGTTAACTGGATGGTACTATCGTGATCAGGACGTAACTAAACCATGTTTCTTCCGTTTTGATGCGTTTTCTATGTAAGACAAGCCATAAAGACAGCTGCGCGTGACCTTGTCTTACATGGCATTATCAGCCAATCAAAACTGATTTCCCCTAATAGATTTAATGCGGTTTTAAATAAGTGTGTATTTACTGCATTGCACGTGGCGTTGTAATATTTTGTGTAGTAAACATGACATTGACATGCCAATGAATGAATGAAATCGACATGCTTTGTTTTTAAGTTGAAACGGAAGAAACAGGTACTTGCACTCGTCCTTATTGAAGATCTGGGATTTCTTCTAATCGTGAGAGAAATTCAGCGTCTTTCCACTCGTTCCGTTACAATGAACTCGTGAAAAGACGGCATTTCTCACACTCGTGGAAGAAATCCCAGATCTTCATTAGGGACTCGTTTAAGAACCTATTAGTCTTACTACACGTATGGAGTTAACTGGATGGCACTATCGTGATCAGGAGGTATCTAAACCATGCCTTTTAAACAACTTTTAAGTCTTTAATACAGACATAAATAGGACAAGTGGGGGAGTTGATTTTGTTAGCAGGAATATATATTCCGCATCGTTTTTTACACTATGAATACGAAGTGCGTATTTATCATAATTTTTTCCCTGGTGTATTCTGGGTAATTGCATCTTTGTTGCCAATACACTAAGCATTCATTGTCCCTACTATTGTACTGTCCATGCTTATGTTGTCATCCATTTTTGTGATAGTATGTGGTCTTCATCGAGTGGAAGCGAATCTGTGCAAGTTTTTTTTATCGTTTGTTTATATATGTATTGCCGTTGGAGATCCAGTTATCAAGAAGGGAGGATTGGGATCCCAGTAACAGGTTTAAACCCGCCACATGTTTGTGCCTACACCAAGCCAGAACCTGGATTTCCAACGTCATATCAGTGTTCAGTCTGTTCAATTTAACCGAAGGGTGATTGTTCGTTTTGTTGGTATTGGTAGTTAAACTTTCTTTTCACAATTAAAGTATAAATAATATTGTTCTGTAATGTGCATGAATTAAAAAAAAACAAAGTAAACAAATGGAATCCGGCTCTATAAATGGTTGATTAATTGCTGTTTAGGTACATTTCGATGACTTAATGATGATATTCTCTTTGTACTAGACCAACACGCTTACCTGGACTTTTATAGTGTTGACACATTATTCTGATTTCGAGCCCACCAGCCTTTGCTCTTACTTCCTATTGATGCAAGTTTAGAGAAGAAGCAAAAACACCAATTGTATAGTCATTTGGATTGATCTGACCGGGACTCGAACTCCCAATCAACTCCACTTGGGGCGATCATGTTAACCTCTATGAATGTAAACAGTATAATATCATGGTTAGTTATACTGAATCTCAATGGATCAGTGTTAAATATTCAGAATTGTTTTTAATTGCATTATTTTTTGTATACACAACTCACTATATATGAACATATAGTAACAAGACAGGTGTCACATCTAGAGCAGGAACTGCTTATCCTTCCGGAGCATCGGAATATTTCCCCGATTTGTAGTGGGTTTCATTTGTCTTAATCTTTAGTTTTCTGTGTAATGTTTAGTGTATCATTGTTTGTCCTTTTGTCCTTTTTCTTTTGGCCATTATAATGTCTGTCCTTCAATTAACGGCTTCTAATTATCCCTTTTGGTATCTTCAAACATTTCTTAAGGAAATAAGGAGCCGTCATGGTCGTGTTGTATGGTAGTTGGATTTACTATCTGTGCAATCAGTGCTTATCATCACTTAAGTTTTGAGTTCGAATCCCGCTCGTGGCGAGGTGTACTCAATACAACATTATGTGATCAAGTTTCCTAAAGACTTGCAACAGGTCGATAGTTTTCTCCGGTTTCACCGATCAATAAAACTGTCTGCCACAATATAACTGAAATATTATTGAAAGTGACATTAAACACAATAACCTTAACCGTTAAGCACATAAATACATGTTAATGCATTTCAATTGAAATTATAATAAAGCAATATAGAAAACATATATGTTTTATATCAAATGTTAATGCTGTGTACAAACATTGGGAACATTAGGTGAAATATAAAGCAAGTTAACCTTTACAATCAAATATTAATACAATATAAAAGTCTTTATATATCATATATCAAAACTGAGGAAACTGTGCATTAAAAACTAGAGATAAAACCCTATGAGGAGAAAAACTCTAGAAAAGCATTAGTTTCCATAATTCAATTACACATATACCCATAATAAGTAACCATGGATATTAAAAACCAGTGGTTCACAGTATCCAATAATCATGCAATCGCTCGCCTGGTTTTCATTTTCAGACTTCAAAATATTACACAAAAATTCGAAACATATAAATCCAAATAAGTTAAAATTCAAACTCTTTCTGATTTCTCCATTTAGTATAATTTGAATCAATTGTTTCTGAGGAGAAGACTTTGGTATGATTTTAAAAATCAAAATAAGCCTAAGTTGTACAATCTGTATATTAAATTAGAGTCCACCCAATGGAAAATCTGGAATATATGTGTCACAAATTTGAGCTCATTGTGACTTAAAATGCGGTAGTGAAGGATAATGGAAAAAAATTAAGGACACACAACGGATGACAAGTGATTGCAAAATTGAAATTGTTACTAGATTTGACACAGATAATTTCTTCATACAATCTTTTAAGAAACAATAACAAGTTTAATTGTAATACAAAATCCTATTACAATACAAACAAAAACGTGTTCTTAAAATATCTAGCAACAAAAACAATTGAGAGCAAAAAATTACTCTTTTATTGTATTACACAAAATACTGGTGGACACGTACTGTGAAAAGGGCTATTAACATAAATTACTGATGGACACATTATGCTTAAAACTGTGAGAGGGGCTGCAAACATAAACTACTGATGGACACTTTATTATTAAAACCGTGAGATGGGCTGTCAACATAAACTACTGATGGATACCTTATGTTCAAAACTGTGAGAGAGGCTGATAACATAAAGTACTGATGTACACTTTATTTTTAAACCAATGAGAGGGGCTGTTAACATAAACTATTGATGGACACCTTATGCTTAAAACTGAGAGGGGCTCTTAATATCAACTACTGATGAACACCGTATGATTAAAACTGTGAGAGGGGTTGTTAACATAAACTATTGATGGACACCTTATATTTAAAACTGTGAGAGGGGCTCTTAATATCAACTACTGATGGACACCTTATGCCTAA
This sequence comes from Bathymodiolus brooksi, assembly GCA_963680875.1. NCBI lineage: Eukaryota > Metazoa > Mollusca > Bivalvia > Mytilida > Modiolidae > Bathymodiolus > Bathymodiolus brooksi. Next base: position 95,178,690 of record OY804581.1, on the reverse strand, counting down.
AACTGTGAGAGGGGATGTTAATATAAACTACTGATGGACACCTTATGTTCAAAACTGTGAGAGGGGCTGTTAACATAAACTACTGATGTATACTTTATGCTTAATTCTGTGAGAGGGGCTGGTACCATAATCTACTGATTGTCACCTTATACATATATTCAAAACTGTGAGAGTGGCTGTTAACATAAACTACTGCTGGAAACCGTATGCTTAAAACTGAGAAAGGGGTTGTTAACATCAACTATTGATGGATACCTTATGTTTAAAACTGTGAGCAGGGCTGTTAAAATAAACACCTTATGCTTAAAACTGAAAGGGGCTCTTAATATCAACTACCGATGGACATCTTATGTTCAAAACTGTGAGAGGGGATGTTAACACAAACTAATGATGGACACCTTATGCCTTAAACTGTGAGAGGGGCTGCTAACACAAACTAATGATGGACACCTTATGCTTAAAATTGTGAGCAGGGCTGTTAAAATAAACTACTGATGGACACCTTATGCTTAAAACTGAGATGGGCTCTTAATATCAACTACCGATGGACATCTTATGTTCAAAACTGTGAGAGGGGATGTTAACACAAACTAATGATGGACACCTTATGCTTAAAACTGTGAGAGGGGCATCTAACACAAACTAATGATGGACACCTTATGCTTAAAACCGTGAGAGGGGCTGTCGACATAAACTACTGATGGATACCTTATGCTTACTGAGAGGGGCTGTTAACATAAACTATTGATGGACACATTATGCTTAAAACTGAAAGGGGCTGTTAACATCAACTATTGATGGACACCTTATGCTTAAAACTGAGAGAGGGGCTGTTAACATAAATTACTGATGGACACATTATGCTTAAAACTGTGAGAGGGGCTGCTAACATAAACTACTGATGGACACTTTATTATTAAAACTGCGAGAGGGGTTGTTAACATCAACTATTGATGGATACCTTATGTTTAAAACTGTGAGCAGGGCTGTTAAAATAAACTACTGATGGACACCTTATGCTTAAAACTGAGAGGGGCTCTTAATATCAACTACCGATGGACATCTTATGTTCAAAACTGTGAGAGGGGATGTTAACACAAACTAATGATGGACACCTTATGCCTAAAACTGTGAGAGGGATTGCTAACACAAACTAATGATGGACACCTTATGCTTAAAACTGTGAGAGGGGATATTAACATAAACTACTGGTGAACACCTTATGCATAAAACTGTGAAAGGGGCCGCTAACATAAACTACTGATGGACATTTTATGCATAAAACTGTGAGACGGGCTGTTGACATAAACTATTGATGGGCACCTGATGCATAAAACTGTGAGAGGGGTTGTTAACAGAAACTATTGATGGACACCTTTTGCTTAAAACTGAGAAAGAGGCTGTAAACATAAACTACTGATGGACACCTTATGCTTAAAACTGTGAGTGGGGCTGTTAACATAAACTACTGTTGGATACCTTTTGTTTAAAACTGAGAAAGAGGCTGTAAACATAAACTACTGATGGACACCTTATGCTTAAAATTGTGAGAGGGGCTGCTAACATAAACTTCTGATGGACACTTTATTCTTAAAACCGTAAGAGGGGCTGTCAACATAAACTACTGATGGATACATTATGTTCAAAACTGTAAGATAACAGGGGCTGTTAACAAACTATTGATGGACACCTTATGCTTAAAACTGAGAGGGGCTCTTAATATCAACTACCGATAGACATCTTATGTGAGAGGGGATGTTAACATAAACTATTGATGGACACCTTATATTCAAAACTGTGAGAGGGGCTGTTAACATAAACTACCGCTGGATACCTTATGCTTAAAACTGAGAAAGTGGCTGTTAACATAAACTACAGATGGACATCTTATGCTTAAAACTGTGAGAGGGGCTGTTAACATAAACTACTAATGGACATCTTATGTTTAAAAATGTAAGAGGGGTTGTTACCATACACTACTGATGGTCACCTTATGCTTCACAACTGTGAGAGGGGTTGTTAACATAATCTACTGATTGTCACCTTATGTTCAAAACTGTGAGAGGGGCTGTTAACATAAACTACTGATGTACACTTTGTTCACTTTATTTTTAAAACCGTGAGAGGGGCTGTCAACATAAACTACTGATGGATACCTTATGCTTACTGAGAGGGACTGTCAACATAAAATATTGATGGACACCTTATGCTTAAAACTGAGAGAGGCTGTTAACATAAACTATTAAAACTGTGAGAGGGTCTGTTAACATCAACTATTGATGGACACCTTATGCCTAAAACTGAGAGGGTCTGTTAACATCAACTATTGATGGACACCTTATGCTTAAAACTGTGAGAAGGGCTGTTAAAATAAACTACTGATCGACACCGTGTGATAAAAACTGTGAGAGGGGCTGTTAACATAAACTATTGATGGACACCTTATGCTTAAAACTGTGAGAAGGGCTGTTAAAATAAACTACTGATCGACACCGTGTGATAAAAACTGTGAGAGGGGCTGCTAACACAAACTAATGATGGACACCTTATGCTTAAAACTGTGAGTGGGGCTGTTAACATAAACTACTGTTGGATACCTTTTGTTTAAAACTGAGAAAGAGGCTGTAAACATAAACTACTGATGGACACCTTATGCTTAAAATTGTGAGAGGGGCTGCTAACATAAACTTCTGATGGACACTTTATTCTTAAAACCGTAAGAGGGGCTGTCAACATAAACTACTGATGGATACATTATGTTCAAAACTGTAAGAGGGGCTGATAACATAAACTACTGATGTACTTTATTTTTAAACCCGTGAGAGGGGCTGTTAACAAACTATTGATGGACACCTTATGCTTAAAACTGAGAGGGGCTCTTAATATCAACTACCGATAGACATCGTATGTGAGAGGGGATGTTAACATAAACTATTGATGGACACCTTATATTCAAAACTGTGAGAGGGGCTGTTAACATAAACTACAGATGGACATCTTATGCTTAAAACTGTGAGAGGGGCTGTTAACATAAACTACTAATGGACATCTTATGTTTAAAAATGTAAGAGGGGTTGTTACCATACACTACTGATGGTCACCTTATGCTTCACAACTGTGAGAGGGGTTGTTAACATAATCTACTGATTGTCACCTTATGTTCAAAACTGTGAGAGGGGCTGTTAACATAAACTACTGATGTACACTTTGTACACTTTATTTTTAAAACCGTGAGAGGGGCTGTCAACATAAACTACTGATGGATACCTTATGCTTACTGAGAGGGACTGTCAACATAAAATATTGATGGACACCTTATGCTTAAAACTGAGAGAGGCTGTTAACATAAACTATTAAAACTGTGAGAGGGTCTGTTAACATCAACTATTGATGGACACCTTATGCCTAAAGCTGAGAGGGTCTGTTAACATCAACTATTGATGGACACCTTATGCTTAAAACTGTGAGAAGGGCTGTTAAAATAAACTACTGATCGACACCGTGTGATAAAAACTGTGAGAGGGGCTGTTAACATAAACTATTGATGGACACCTTATGCTTAAAACTGTGAGCAGGGCTGTTAAAATAAACACCTTATGCTTAAAACTGAAAGGGGCTCTTAATATCAACTACCGATGGACATCTTATGTTCAAAACTGTGAGAGGGGATGTTAACACAAACTAATGATGGACACCTTATGCCTTAAACTGTGAGAGGGGCTGCTAACACAAACTAATGATGGACACCTTATGCTTAAAATTGTGAGCAGGGCTGTTAAAATAAACTACTGATGGACACCTTATGCTTAAAACTGAGATGGGCTCTTAATATCAACTACCGATGGACATCTTATGTTCAAAACTGTGAGAGGGGATGTTAACACAAACTAATGATGGACACCTTATGCTTAAAACTGTGAGAGGGGCATCTAACACAAACTAATGATGGACACCTTATGCTTAAAACCGTGAGAGGGGCTGTCGACATAAACTACTGATGGATACCTTATGCTTACTGAGAGGGGCTGTTAACATAAACTATTGATGGACACATTATGCTTAAAACTGAAAGGGGCTGTTAACATCAACTATTGATGGACACCTTATGCTTAAAACTGAGAGAGGGGCTGTTAACATAAATTACTGATGGACACATTATGCTTAAAACTGTGAGAGGGGCTGCTAACATAAACTACTGATGGACACTTTATTATTAAAACTGCGAGAGGGGTTGTTAACATCAACTATTGATGGATACCTTATGTTTAAAACTGTGAGCAGGGCTGTTAAAATAAACTACTGATGGACACCTTATGCTTAAAACTGAGAGGGGCTCTTAATATCAACTACCGATGGACATCTTATGTTCAAAACTGTGAGAGGGGATGTTAACACAAACTAATGATGGACACCTTATGCTTAAAACTGTGAGAGGGATTGCTAACACAAACTAATGATGGACACCTTATGCTTAAAACTGTGAGAGGGGATATTAACATAAACTACTGGTGAACACCTTATGCATAAAACTGTGAAAGGGGCCGCTAACATAAACTACTGATGGACATTTTATGCATAAAACTGTGAGACGGGCTGTTGACATAAACTATTGATGGGCACCTGATGCATAAAACTGTGAGAGGGGTTGTTAACAGAAACTATTGATGGACACCTTTTGCTTAAAACTGAGAAAGAGGCTGTAAACATAAACTACTGATGGACACCTTATGCTTAAAACTGTGAGTGGGGATGTTAACATAAACTACTGTTGGATACCTTTTGTTTAAAACTGAGAAAGAGGCTGTAAACATAAACTACTGATGGACACCTTATGCTTAAAATTGTGAGAGGGGCTGCTAACATAAACTTCTGATGGACACTTTATTCTTAAAACCGTAAGAGGGGCTGTCAACATAAACTACTGATGGATACATTATGTTCAAAACTGTAAGATAACAGGGGCTGTTAACAAACTATTGATGGACACATTATGCTTAAAACTGAGAGGGGCTCTTAATATCAACTACCGATAGACATCTTATGTGAGAGGGGATGTTAACATAAACTATTGATGGACACCTTATATTCAAAACTGTGAGAGGGGCTGTTAACATAAACTACCGCTGGATACCTTATGCTTAAAACTGAGAAAGTGGCTGTTAACATAAACTACAGATGGACATCTTATGCTTAAAACTGTGAGAGGGGCTGTTAACATAAACTACTAATGGACATCTTATGTTTAAAAATGTAAGAGGGGTTGTTACCATACACTACTGATGGTCACCTTATGCTTCACAACTGTGAGAGGGGTTGTTAACATAATCTACTGATTGTCACCTTATGTTCAAAACTGTGAGAGGGGCTGTTAACATAAACTACTGATGTACACTTTGTACACTTTATTTTTAAAACCGTGAGAGGGGCTGTCAACATAAACTACTGATGGATACCTTATGCTTACTGAGAGGGACTGTCAACATAAAATATTGATGGACACCTTATGCTTAAAACTGAGAGAGGCTGTTAACATAAACTATTAAAACTGTGAGAGGGTCTGTTAACATCAACTATTGATGGACACCTTATGCCTAAAACTGAGAGGGTCTGTTAACATCAACTATTGATGGACACCTTATGCTTAAAACTGTGAGAAGGGCTGTTAAAATAAACTACTGATCGACACCGTGTGATAAAAACTGTGAGAGGGGCTGTTAACATAAACTATTGATGGACACCTTATGCTTAAAACTGTGAGAAGGGCTGTTAAAATAAACTACTGATCGACACCGTGTGATAAAAACTGTGAGAGGGGCTGCTAACACAAACTAATGATGGACACCTTATGCTTAAAACTGTGAGTGGGGCTGTTAACATAAACTACTGTTGGATACCTTTTGTTTAAAACTGAGAAAGAGGCTGTAAACATAAACTACTGATGGACACCTTATGCTTAAAATTGTGAGAGGGGCTGCTAACATAAACTTCTGATGGACACTTTATTCTTAAAACCGTAAGAGGGGCTGTCAACATAAACTACTGATGGATACATTATGTTCAAAACTGTAAGAGGGGCTGATAACATAAACTACTGATGTACTTTATTTTTAAACCCGTGAGAGGGGCTGTTAACAAACTATTGATGGACACCTTATGCTTAAAACTGAGAGGGGCTCTTAATATCAACTACCGATAGACATCGTATGTGAGAGGGGATGTTAACATAAACTATTGATGGACACCTTATATTCAAAACTGTGAGAGGGGCTGTTAACATAAACTACAGATGGACATCTTATGCTTAAAACTGTGAGAGGGGCTGTTAACATAAACTACTAATGGACATCTTATGTTTAAAAATGTAAGAGGGGTTGTTACCATACACTACTGATGGTCACCTTATGCTTCACAACTGTGAGAGGGGTGTTAACATAATCTACTGATTGTCACCTTATGTTCAAAACTGTGAGAGGGGCTGTTAACATAAACTACTGATGTACACTTTGTACACTTTATTTTTAAAACCGTGAGAGGGGCTGTCAACATAAACTACTGATGGATACCTTATGCTTACTGAGAGGGACTGTCAACATAAAATATTGATGGACACCTTATGCTTAAAACTGAGAGAGGCTGTTAACATAAACTATTAAAACTGTGAGAGGGTCTGTTAACATCAACTATTGATGGACACCTTATGCCTAAAACTGAGAGGGTCTGTTAACATCAACTATTGATGGACACCTTATGCTTAAAACTGTGAGAAGGGCTGTTAAAATAAACTACTGATCGACACCGTGTGATAAAAACTGTGAGAGGGGCTGTTAACATAAACTATTGATGGACACCTTATGCTTAAAACCGTGAGAAGGGCTGTTAAAATAAACTACTGATCGACACCGTGTGATAAAAACTGTGAGAGGGGCTGCTAACACAAACTAATGATGGACACCTTATGCTTAAAACTGTGAGTGGGGCTGTTAACATAAACTACTGTTGGATACCTTTTGTTTAAAACTGAGAAAGAGGCTGTAAACATAAACTACTTATGGACACCTTATGCTTAAAATTGTGAGAGGGGCTGCTAAAATAAACTTCTGATGGACACTTTATTCTTAAAACCGTAAGAGGGGCTGTCAACATAAACTACTGATGGATACATTATGTTCAAAACTGTAAGAGGGGCTGATAACATAAACTACTGATGTACACTTTATTTTTAAACCCGTGAGAGGGGCTGTTAACAAACTATTGATGGACACCTTATGCTTAAAACTGAGAGGGGCTCTTAATATCAACTACCGATAGACATCTTATGTGAGAGGGGATGTTAACATAAACTATTGATGGACACCTTATATTCAAAACTGTGAGAGGGGCTGTTAACATAAACTACCGCTGGATACCTTATGCTTAAAACTGAGAAAGTGGCTGTTAACATAAACTACAGATGGACATCTTATGCTTAAAACTGTGAGAGGGGCTGTTAACATAAACTACTAATGGACATCTTATGTTTAAAAATGTAAGAGGGGTTGTTACCATACACTACTGATGGTCACCTTATGCTTCACAACTGTGAGAGGGGTTGTTAACATAATCTACTGATTGTCACCTTATGTTCAAAACTGTGAGAGGGGCTGTTAACATAAACTACTGATGTACACTTTGTTCACTTTATTTTTAAAACCGTGAGAGGGGCTGTCAACATAAACTACTGATGGATACCTTATGCTTACTGAGAGGGACTGTCAACATAAAATATTGATGGACACCTTATGCTTAAAACTGAGAGAGGCTGTTAACATAAACTATTAAAACTGTGAGAGGGTCTGTTAACATCAACTATTGATGGACACCTTATGCTTAATACTGTGAGAAGGGCTGTTAAAATAAACTACTGATCGACACCGTGTGATAAAAACTGTGAGAGGGGCTGTTAACATAAACTATTGATGGACACCTTATGCTTAAAACTGTGAGAAGGGCTGTTAAAATAAACTACTGATCGACACCGTGTGATAAAAACTGTGAGAGGGGCTGCTAACACAAACTAATGATGGACACCTTATGCATAAAACTGTGAAAGGGGCCGATAACATAAAATACTGATGGACACCTTATGTTTAAAACTGTGAGAGGGGTTGTTAACAGAAACTATTAATGGACACCTTATGTTTAAAACTGTGAAAGGGGCTGTTAACATAGACTACTAATGGACACCATATGTTTAAAACTGTGAAAGGGGCGGTTAACATAACCTACTGATGGACACCTTATGCATAAAACTGGGAAAGGTGCTGTTAACATATGATGGACACCTTCTGTTTCAAACTATGAGAGGGGACGTTAACATAAACTACTGATTGTCACCCTATGTTCAAAACTGTGAGAGGGGATGCTAACATGCACTACTGGTGGAGACCATATGCTTAAAACTGTGAGAGGGACTGTTAACATAAACTACTGATGTATATAGTATGCATAAAACTGTGGGAGGGGCTGCTAACATAAACTACTGATGGACACCTTATGATTAAAACCGCTAGAGATGCTGCTAACATAAACTATTGATGGACAACTTATGTTAAAACTGTGAGAGGGCCTGTTCAAATAAACTACTGATGGACACCTTATGCATAAAACTGTGAAAGGTGCTGTTAACATAAACTACTGATAAACACCTTACGCTTAAAACTGTGAGAGGCGGCGTTAACATATACCACTGGTGGATACATTATATGTAAAACTGTGAGAGGGGCTGTTAACATAAACTACTGTTGGATACCTTTTGTTTAAAACTGAGAAAGAGTCTGTAAACATAAACTACTGATGGACACCTTATGCTTAAAATTGTGAGAGGGGCTGCTAACATAAACTTCTGATGGACACATTATTCTTAAAACCGTAAGAGGGGCTGTCAACATAAACTACTGATGGATACATTATGTTCAAAACTGTAAGAGGGGCTGATAACATAAACTACTGATGTACTTTATTCTTAAACCCGTGAGAGGGGCTGTTAACAAACTATTGATGGACACCTTATGCTTAAAACTGAGAGGGGCTCTTAATATCAACTACCGATAGACATCGTATGTGAGAGGGGATGTTAACATAAACTATTGATGGACACCTTATATTCAAAACTGTGAGAGGGGCTGTTAACATAAACTACAGATGGACATCTTATGCTTAAAACTGTGAGAGGGGCTGTTAACATAAACTACTAATGGACATCTTATGTTTAAAAATGTAAGAGGGGTTGTTACCATACACTACTGATGGTCACCTTATGCTTCACAACTGTGAGAGGGGTTGTTAACATAATCTACTGATTGTCACCTTATGTTCAAAACTGTGAGAGGGGCTGTTAACATAAACTACTGATGTACACTTTGTACACTTTATTTTTAAAACCGTGAGAGGGGCTGTCAACATAAACTACTGATGGATACCTTATGCTTACTGAGAGGGACTGTCAACATAAAATATTGATGGACACCTTATGCTTAAAACTGAGAGAGGCTGTTAACATAAACTATTAAAACTGTGAGAGGGTCTGTTAACATCAACTATTGATGGACACCTTATGCCTAAAACTGAGAGGGTCTGTTAACATCAACTATTGATGGACACCTTATGCTTAAAACTGTGAGAAGGGCTGTTAAAATAAACTACTGATCGACACCGTGTGATAAAAACTGTGAGAGGGGCTGTTAACATAAACTATTGATGGACACATTATGCTTAAAACTGTGAGAAGGGCTGTTAAAATAAACTACTGATCGACACCGTGTGATAAAAACTGTGAGAGGGGCTGCTAACACAAACTAATGATGGACACCTTATGCTTAAAACTGTGAGTGGGGCTGTTAACATAAACTACTGTTGGATACCTTTTGTTTAAAACTGAGAAAGAGGCTGTAAACATAAACTACTGATGGACACCTTATGCTTAAAATTGTGAGAGGGGCTGCTAAAATAAACTTCTGATGGACACTTTATTCTTAAAACCGTAAGAGGGGCTGTCAACATAAACTACTGATGGATACATTATGTTCAAAACTGTAAGAGGGGCTGATAACATAAACTACTGATGTACACTTTATTTTTAAACCCGTGAGAGGGGCTGTTAACAAACTATTGATGGACACCTTATGCTTAAAACTGAGAGGGGCTCTTAATATCAACTACCGATAGACATCTTATGTGAGAGGGGATGTTAACATAAACTATTGATGGACACCTTATATTCAAAACTGTGAGAGGGGCTGTTAACATAAACTACCGCTGGATACCTTATGCTTAAAACTGAGAAAGTGGCTGTTAACATAAACTACAGATGGACATCTTATGCTTAAAACTGTGAGAGGGGCTGTTAACATAAACTACTAATGGACATCTTATGTTTAAAAATGTAAGAGGGGTTGTTACCATACACTACTGATGGTCACCTTATGCTTCACAACTGTGAGAGGGGTTGTTAACATAATCTACTGATTGTCACCTTATGTTCAAAACTGTGAGAGGGGCTGTTAACATAAACTACTGATGTACACTTTGTTCACTTTATTTTTAAAACCGTGAGAGGGGCTGTCAACATAAACTACTGATGGATACCTTATGCTTACTGAGAGGGACTGTCAACATAAAATATTGATGGACACCTTATGCTTAAAACTGAGAGAGGCTGTTAACATAAACTATTAAAACTGTGAGAGGGTCTGTTAACATCAACTATTGATGGACACCTTATGCTTAATACTGTGAGAAGGGCTGTTAAAATAAACTACTGATCGACACCGTGTGATAAAAACTGTGAGAGGGGCTGTTAACATAAACTATTGATGGACACCTTATGCTTAAAACTGTGAGAAGGGCTGTTAAAATAAACTACTGATCGACACCGTGTGATAAAAACTGTGAGAGGGGCTGCTAACACAAACTAATGATGGACACCTTATGCATAAAACTGTGAAAGGGGCCGATAACATAAAATACTGATGGACACCTTATGTTTAAAACTGTGAGAGGGGTTGTTAACAGAAACTATTAATGGACACCTTATGTTTAAAACTGTGAAAGGGGCTGTTAACATAGACTACTAATGGACACCATATGTTTAAAACTGTGAAAGGGGCGGTTAACATAACCTACTGATGGACACCTTATGCATAAAACTGGGAAAGGTGCTGTTAACATATGATGGACACCTTCTGTTTCAAACTATGAGAGGGGACGTTAACATAAACTACTGATTGTCACCCTATGTTCAAAACTGTGAGAGGGGATGCTAACATGCACTACTGGTGGAGACCATATGCTTAAAACTGTGAGAGGGACTGTTAACATAAACTACTGATGTATATAGTATGCATAAAACTGTGGGAGGGGCTGCTAACATAAACTACTGATGGACACTTTATGATTAAAACCGATAGAGATGCTGCTAACATAAACTATTGATGGACAACTTATGTTAAAACTGTGAGAGGGCCTGTTCAAATAAACTACTGATGGACACCTTATGCATAAAACTGTGAAAGGTGCTGTTAACATAAACTACTGATAAACACCTTACGCTTAAAACTGTGAGAGGCGGCGTTAACATATACCACTGGTGGATACATTATATGTAAAACTGTGAGAGGGGCCATTAACATAAATTACTGATGGTCATCTTATGCTTAAAGCTGTGAGAGGGATAGTTAACATAAGCTAACGTAAACTATTGATGGACACCTTATTTTTAGAAATGTGAGATGAGATGTGAGCATAAATTATTTGTGGATACATATTGCTTAAAACTGTGAGAGGGGCTGTTAACATAAACTCCTGGTGGAAACCTTATGCTTAAAACTGTGAGAGTGGCTATTAGCATAAACTACTGATGAACACCTATGTTTAAAACTGTGAGAGGGGCTGCTAACATAAACTACTGATGGACACTTTATCTTTAAAGCTGTGAGAAGGGCTCTTAACATAAACTACTGGTGGAAACCTTATGCCTACAACTGTGAGAGGGGCCGCTAACATAAACTACTGATGGACACTGTATGCATAAAACTGTGCAAGGGGCTGTTAACCTAAAATACTAATGGACACCGTATGCTTAAAACTGTGAGAGCGGCTGTTAACATAAACTACTGATGGACACCTTATGCTTAAAACTGTGAGAGGGGCCGTTAACATAATCTACTGATTGTCACCTTATGTTCAAAACTGTGAGAGGGGATGTTAACATAAACTATTGATGGACACCTTATGCATAAAACTGTGAAAGGAGCTGTTAACATAAACTACTGATGGACACCTTATGCTTAAAACTGTGAAAGGGGCTGTTAACATAAACTACTGATGAACACCTTATGCTTAAAACTGTGAATGGGACTGTTAACAAACAAATGTATACCACTGGTGGATACCTTATGCTTAAAACGGTGAGAGGGGTTGTAAAAAAAAGTACTGACGGACGTCTTATGTATAAAACTGTGAGAGGGGCTGCTAACATAAACTACTGCTGGATGCTTTATTCTTAAAACTGTAACAGCGGCCATTAACATAAACTACTGATGGACACCTTATGAATAAAATTGTGAAAGGGACTGTTAACAAAAACTACTGATGGACACCTTATATTTAAAATTGTAAGAAGGGTTGTTAACATGATTTACTGATGGACAACTTATGTTTAAAACTATGAGAGGGCAATTAACATAAACTACTGATGGACACCTTATGCTTACAACTGTGAGATGAGCTGTTAGCATACACTACTGATGGGTACCTTATGGTTACAACTGTGAGAGGGGCTGCTAACGTAAATTATTGATGGACACCTTATTTTTATAAATGTGAGATGAGATGTGAGCATAAACTATTTGTGGATACATATTGCTTAAAACTGTGAGAGGGGCTGTTAACATAAACTACTGGTGGAAACCTTATGCTTAAAACTGTGAGAGGGGCTGTTAACATAAACTACTGGTGGAAACCTTATGCTTAAAACTGTGAGAGGGGATGTTAACATAACCTACTGGTGGAACATTATGCTTAAAACTGTGAGAGGGGCTGTTAACATAAACCACTGGTGGACACCTTATATTAAAACTGTGAGAATGGTTGTTAACATAAACTACTGATTGTCATCTTATGTTTAAAACTGTGAGAGGGATAGTTAACATAAACTACTGATGGACACTTTATGGTTAAAACTATGAAGAGGAGTTGTTAACATAAACTACTGATGGACACCTTATATTTAAACTGTGAGAGGGACTGTTAACATTACTCGTGGATATTTGATGTTTAAAACTGAGATTTGCTCTTAACATAAACTACTGGTGGATACCTTATGCTTGAAACTGTGAGAAGGGCTGCTAACATAAACTACAGATGGACACCTTATGTTTAAAACTGTAAGAGGGGCTGTTAACATAAACTACTGGTGGACACCTCATGCTTAAATCTGTGAGAGGGGCTGTTAACATAAACCACTGATGTACACCTTATGTTTAAAACTTTAAGGGAACTGCTATCTATCATAAACTACTGGTTGATACCTTATGGCTAAAACTGTGAGAGGGTCTGTTAACATAAACTACGGGTGGACACATTATGCTTAAAACTGTGAGAGGAGCTGCTTACATAAACTACTGGTGAACACCTTATGCATAAAACTGTGAGAGGAGCTGATTACATAAACTGCTGATGGACACCTTATGCTTAAAATGGGAGAGGGACTGTTAACATTTTTTTTTATTTTTGGTGTTTTAACACCACTTTCAGGAATATTTCAGCTATATCATGGCGACTATGTATCTTCTTATGAAAATGTGACTAAAATGAAAATTTCAACAACAAAAATAGAAAAATAGTCTTGAATGTCTCTGTGAATTGAGGTGCACAATGTTAATATGTATAAATATGGTCTGTAAAGTTTCTGGGAAAACACACAATAGGTATACTCTGCAGAAGATGATTAAGATTCAAAATATGGAAACATTGGTGAAAAATTCTTAAAAACTTCTGTAATATACCATGAATAACTTCTACATGTATATAATATTATTTTTTTACTTTAAGGAAGTTGGACAGGTGTCATAGGAACAATAGTTGATTACACTAAATAAGTACCTCTTTTCCCTTCTCACAATTTACCATGCAATCGTATGCATCCTGGCAAAAATGGAAACACGTTTGTGCATAAAATCTAACATTCACAACTGTATATTAATCTTTAAGATTATCAATTTGTTTTAATCAACCATTCTATTTCTGCATAATTCTATTAAAAGGTCACGTGATTACATACTGATCCAATAAAATGTTAGTTTAAACATATTTCATTGTCCAAAAACTTGACAATATGATCAGATACAAGTATTACAACCTATAATATCTTCTCCTTTATATAAACAATATATATATATAGAGTTGAATAAATATACGAAAACCTACAATATTTATTAATAACAAAGACATGAATGTATGAGTGAAACAAGATTTGATATTTGCCAAATGACAGATCGAACCCATCTTTACTAACATTGGACCATATAGAACACACCTAGAGTAAAGAATAATTTAATAACTTTTGACTGAATTATTAATGCTGTAAAGGTAGGGTCTGTTAGAATTCAGTTACAAAACATACAATTCTGAAGTTATGTATTAAATATAATATTGTAACGTCTAATCCTACATTACAAATATTTATTGCATTTCACATAAATATTCTAAATAGCACATCATGGAGATGAATTTCATTATCTATTCTTAGGTCAAAATGAGGTTATCCAAATAGGAGAGAAAAAAGTATATCCCACAGTATTTTGTTAAAAATTCATCATTAATAAAACTGAATGTTGTCGTTATGCAACAAAAAAGTATTGAATAACTATCAATTTTTCTGACAAATATTGTGAAACTATTATATATCACTAATATTTTCTTCATTATATTTCCATATGATATATAATATTATATATAGTACATGTATATTCACAACTGCTACATTTAATTATATGTCTTGCACATTTTGAAAGTCATCATCTAATTGTTTTCTCATGTTACAGTTTATTATATCCTAGGTAAAATACAATCTTGAAATCTTGTTCAAAATTTAGACAAATTATTTCTGAATAGAGAACTAATTAATTAGACATGTTAATAAATAAAGAAAAGGTTGTATTTCTAATATAAAAACTTGTACAATTACTCTAATGAACCAACATTATGATAATTAAAAACAACCAACCACAAGTCAATTAACATTAAAGCATGACAACTTTTAATATAACATGTTACTATTCATCATAAGTTCAACACAGACATACAAAATAAACATAACCACAATATTAGAACACAAAGTCATACAACAAAGAGCCTGGTAATCAGTTTTCATATCAATGAACAAATTTTGTGGTAAGAACAATCTCAACCAAAATACACTATGAACCATACATGTATTATTTGTGATTTTGTAAACAGTTAGTATGTTAACATTTAACTGGTATACTGTGTCAAGAGAAATATAGAGCTCAGTGATATTAGATGTGTTGAGCTATACTGTTAATATAGGAGGAAGGTTATGCTGTGAGTGAGGATAAGTACACCTCAGTGAAATTATATCTAGTGTTGAGCTATACTGTTTTAATATAGGAGAAGGGTTATTTAGTGAGTGGGAAAAGTACATCTCGGTGAAATTATATCTAGTGTTGAGCTATACCATTTTAATATAGGAGGAGGGTTATTTAGTGACTGGGAAAAGTACATCTCAGTGAAATTATATCTAGTGTTGAGCTATACCGTTTTAATATAGGAGGAGGGTTATTTAGTGAGTGGGAAAAGTACACCTCAGTGAAATTATATATAGTGTTGAGCTATACCGTTTTAATATAGGAGAAGGGTTATTTAGTGCATGTGCATGTGCATGTGATGCATAATAAGGCGAGATATAGTATATAGAAAACCATAACAATCCATATATGATTCATTTCTTTTCAAAGTAGACATTCTTACCACATTACCTGTTCATAAGGACATCTGATAGTAGTGAACACACAGCAGCCAGTATATATTTTTACCATAATTAATACATATAAACTCCATCATTACATTTGTTTTTACAAAATTAAGAAGCAATCAATTAATTCAACCCAAATGAGACAAACATTTTATAGATTTAAAAAGTAGAAATGTGATCTTCATAGTTAAAAAAAGAAGGTTCATAAATAGTTTTGTTATTTTGTACTCCTAGTAAAAATTGAGAAATTGTTGTAGAAATAATGCTTGCCTTTAATTAAAACATTTCATGTGTGTCAAGTTTCTCATTCAAATATTGAACTTCATTTTTAACTAGAATAAGTCTCAAAGGTTAAATATTTTTTACAAAATATAGACCAGAGTAATAAAATATCAAACATAACTGATACATTCAAAAAAATAGTTCTTTAACCAAGTGAAGATAACTATGTACATCATGTGATTTTCCCCCATTACATCTGTTGAAGTGGAGGTAGCCCTGTTCATCCTGTGTTTTACCATTACATTTGTCCAAGTGGAGGTAGCTCTGTTCATCCTATGTTTTACCATTACATTTGTCCAAGTGGAGGTAGTTCTGTTCATCCTGTGTTTTACCATTACATCTGTCCAAGTGGAGGTAGCTCTGTTCAACCTGTGTTTTACCATTATATCTGTCCAAGGGGAGATAACGCTGTTCATCCAATAAATTTATACCATTACATCTGTCCGTTCTAGATATTACATTTGCCCTGTAATATACATGTTATTGTTATCATAAAATGGATGCATTTTCTTTAAATTTCAATGCTATTTTACATCAATAACAACAACTGATCCCTCGAGTCTTCAATTGTTTATATGGTCTACAATCATACATACAGTCCTTGGGACAGTAATCATAACTATTCGACTGATTAATTGCTGACTGATTGGTGATGGCTAAGTAAACAATTGCAGAGTTGGCCTTAAACAACAATCACTCACTCTTAAATTTTAACACAAAACGTAATAAATTTATATGATCGTTTATATTTTTAACATAATTTTAATTAAAGAAATGTAAATGTATACTATATGATTTGCTTTGCACGAATGGATTTCTCATAGCAATATCACGTCGGAGGCGAAACCCGAGATGTGAGATATGATGAGAAGTCAATTTCAAGCAAAACATACTAACGATAATATGTTTATAGAGGAATTGACAATGTGACATCAGTGACATCATTAAAACCTCACATTAAAAAATAGAGATATTATGTTGATATCATGTTGATATTATGTTAATATCCTGTTGATATTATGTTGATATTATGTTAATATCATGCTAGTTGCTTGATATTAGATATCATACCGTGCCAAAATTGTAACTATATAACCATAAACTATATAAAGGTCACTCAGGGGAACATACAACTATGAGCAGTTGCCCTTTACATACAGGTTAAAATTATATGCTCTATTCATTAATGGGAAAAATGAGACAGCCCTTTACAGGAAGTGATTTGTTATATAGAGGTGCCCTTGAAGGCATGTTTGACGGTATTTTATTCTAATTTGTTAACTACAGTAAATGAACAAAAAAGTTATAATCATATGCAAAATGTTTTGACCTTTTCGGTTTGGAAATTGTACTTATTAGTAAAGGAAACTAGAGTACCCAGAGAAAACCATCGACCTATTGGAAGTCACTGACAAACGTTATCAGATAATGTTGCATCAAGTACACCTTGCCATGGATGGGGTTCGAACTCACAACTTTTGTGGTGATAGGCACCGATGGCACACGACCACGACGGATCCCCCTAAAAAAATGTATATATGAATTTTTTTTAACATACATTTGTAAGAAAACCTGAAACAAAGGAAACCATAACATATTTGGGTTCTAGGTGTCCTTCTTGGGAATTCTGGGTTTAAAGGCAGCAAAAAGAAGCAAAAAATGACAAACTATATATTTCGAAAAAAAAATCCACTGTTTTATGTTATTTTAGACATGTCGACTCTATGATAATGCTATATTATATATTCATCAGAAAGTATTTTTGCTCCTCAATTTTATAGGTAATATCTATAAAAGGAATTTTTTTTTTCTAATATCAACAATAAATACATTCTATTTAAACATGAAATGAGAAATCTAAACAAATTCTTGTAAATTTCAGGTATATTGGTATTTGAATATTTGTAAATTTCATGTATACTGGTATTTCAATATTTGTAAGATTTTCAATATTCATAATCTGCATTATCCACATTTGGGGAATAAGTTCAGATAATTTAATTTACAGATTGTTGACGATTTAAAAAAAAAACCATTGAATATTTTACTCATCTTAGATATTATATATGTATATATATATGTGGTCGAGTGGTCTAGGGCGCTGTGCACATCTTGTTTCAAATAGAACATATATATATATATATATATACGTCTGAAAATTAAACCAAACAGTGTTAGAATTAGATTTTAGAGCTGTCAAATTTTTGTTCTTCCCTCGACGGGATTTGAACCCACACCATTGATACACTGCAGCACCATTCGCTTAGCCTTACGTCCAGCGCCCTAGACCACTCGACTACATCCACTCCCTGTATATATATATATATATGTTCTATTTGAAACAAGATGTGCACAGTAACACTGATTTCCCCTAAAAAAGTAATAAAATTATTCTTGTAAGGTTTTAAATGTTCATTTTCTACTTTATTCACAATAGGGGTAAAAGTTTAGAAACTTTAATTTACAGATGGTTGAAGCTTTTTATTTCTATACTAACAATACTGTATGACTCAACACTATATCTAATTTCTTGATAAATAAAATGTTTCAATACAGGATTTTATTCAGATTAAATATATGCATGTTTTTTTTTCAAAAATAAAATGCTTTAATCTCCTAGATATGGAATATATTTTAGTGAATTGAGTGAACAGAATGTCATTTCTATTTTGACTATTTTTTTAAATGTTAAACATTTATTTTCTTTTTTCTTTTGGCCATTGTATTGTCTGTCTTTTGATTTCCGACTTATGATTATCCTTTTGGTTTCTTCAAACTTTTCTTGTGTCTGTTTCATACCTTGGTTGTTTTTATGTACACTCAAAGGTGAGAGGTTATTGTTGATATTGTTATTATTACTGTTCAAATTAAGAGTTGAGGGGGTGGGGGTCCCATTAACCGATTTAACCTCACTGCATGTTTGTGCCTGTCCCAAGCCAGGACCTGGATTTACAACATCATATGTCATGGTCTTTTTAGTGTTCAGTGAGTTAAGATGAGACATGATTGTTCATTTTGTTGATATTGTTGGAATTGTTAACCATCACTGTTTAAACTATCTTTTCATAAAATCCTTTCCATTTAAATTCTAGAAACACTGATTAATTAGATTATACAACAAATTACCTTTCTTGATGTATTTTGTTCTAGTGTGGGGTCTGTTGGTTACTCTCTTATCTAAGATCTGTTTGTAAATCTATGGTGCCAGTCTGTTGATTAGCCTCTGATCTAAGATCTGTTTGTAACTCTCTTGTGCCAGTCTGTTGATTAGCCTCTGATCTAAGATCTGTTTGTAACTCTCTGGTGCCAGGCTGTTGGTTAGCCTCTGATCTAAGATCTGTTTGTAACTCTCTGGTGCCAGGCTGTTGGTTAGCCTCTGATCTAAGATCTGTTGTCAACTCTCCTGTGACAGTCTGTTGATTAACCTCTGATCTAAGAGCTGCTGTCAACTCTCTTGTGCCAGTCTGTTGATTAGCCTCTGATCTAAGATCTGCTTGTAACTCTCTGGTGCCAGTTTGATGGTTAGCCTCTGATCTAAGATCTGTTTGTGTAATTCTATTGTGCCAGTCTATTGGTTAGCCTCTGATCTAAGATTTGTTTGTAACTCTCTGGTACCTGTCTGTTGGTTATCCTCTGATCTAAGATCTGTTGTTAACTCTCTGGTGCCTGTCTGTTGGTTATCCTCTGATCTGAGGTCTGTTGTTAACAATCTGGTGTCGGTCTGCTGATTAGCCTATGATCTACGATATATTGGTAACTCTCTTGTGTTGGTCTGCTGATTAGCCTTTGATCTAATATATGTTATCAACTCTCTTGTGCCAGTCTGCTGATTAGCCTTTGATCTAATATATGTTGTCAACTCTCTTTGTGTCAGTCTGTTGATTAGCCTGTGATCTAAGATATGTTTGTAACTCTTTGGTGCAAGTGTGTTGATTACTCTCTGATCTAAGATATGTTGTCAACTCTCTTGTGCCAGTGTTGATAAGCCTCTGATCTAAGATATGCTCGTAACTCTCTGGTGTCAGTCTGTTGGTTAGTCTCTGATCTAAGATCTGTTGTCAACTCTCTTGTGCCAGTCTGTTGATTACTCTCTGATGTAAGATATGTTGTCAACTCTCTTGTGCCAGTGTGTTGGTTAGCCTCTGATCTACGATCTGTTGTCAAATCTCTTGTGTCAGTTTGTTGATTAGCCTTTGATCTAAGATCTGTTTGTAACTCTCTGGTGCCAGTCTGTTGGTTAGCCTCTGATCTAAGATCTGTTGTTAACTCTCTGGAGCCAGTCTGTTGGTTAGCCTCTGATCTAAGATATGTTGGGTACTTTCTTGTGCCAGTCTGGCAATTAGCCTCTGATCTAAGATATGTTGTCAACTCTCTTGTGCCAGTGTTTATAAGTCTCTGATCTAAGATATGTTTGTAACTCTCTTGTACCAGTCTGTTGGTTAGCCTCTGATCTAAGATATGTTGTCAAATCTCTTGTGTCAGTCTGTTGGTCTAGCCTCTGATCTAAGATCTGTTGTTAACTCTCTTGTGCCAGTTTGTTGATTAGCCTCTGAACTAAGATCTGTTTGTAACTCACTGGTGCCAGTCTGTTGGTTAGCCTCTCATCTAAGATCTGTTGTTAACTCTCTGGTGCCAGTCTATTGGTTAGCCTCTGATCTAAGATCTGTTAACTCTCTGGTGCCAGTCTGTTGGCTAGCCTCTGATCTAAGATCTGTTGTTAACTCTCTGGTGCTAGTCTGTTGGTTAGCCTCTGATCTAAGATCTGTTGTTAACTCTCTGGTGCCAGTCTGTTGGTTAGCCTCTGAATTAAGATCTGTTGTTAACTGTCTTGTGCCAGTCTGTTGGTTAGCCTTTGAACTAAGATCTGCTGTTAACTCTCTGGTGCCAGTCTATTGGTTAGCCTCTGATCTAAGATCTGTTGTTAACTCTCTTGTGCCAGTCTATTGGTTAGCCTCTGATCTAAGATATGTTGTTAACTCTCTGGTGCCAGTCTGTTGGTTAGCCTCTGAACTAAGATATGTTAACTCTCTGGTGCCAGTCTGTTGGTTAACCTCTGAACTAAGATATGTTGTTAACTCTCTGGTGCCAGTCTGTTGGTTAGCCTCTGATCTAAGATCTGTTGTTAACTCTCTGGTGCCAGTCTGTTGGTTAGCCTCTGATCTAAGATATGTTGTTAACTCTCTTGTGCCAATCTGTTGGTTAGCATCTGAACTTAGATCTGTTAACTGTCTTGTGCCAGTCTGTTGGATTAGTCTCTGAACTAAGATCTCTTGTTAACTCTCTTGTGCCAGTCTATTGGTTAGCCTCTGATATAAGATCTGTTGTTAACTCTCTGGTGCCAGTCTGTTGGTTAACCTCTGAACTAAGATCTGTTGTTAACTCTCTTGTGCCAGTCTATTGGTTAGCCTCTGTTCTAAGATATGTTGTTAACTCTCTTGTGCCAGTCTGTTGGTTAGCCTCTGAACTAAGACATGTTGTTAACTCTCTTGTGCCAGTCTATTGGTTAGCCTCTGATCTAAGATATGTTGTTAACACTCTTGTGCCAATCTGTTGGTTAACCTCTGAACTAAGATCTGTTAATAACTGTCTTGTGCCAGTCTGTTGGTTAACCTTTGAACTAAGATCTGTTGTTAACTCTCTTGTGCCAGTCTATTGGTTAGCCTCTGATCTAAGATCTGTTGTTAACTCTCTGGTGCCAGTCTGTTGGTTAGCCTCTGAACTAAGATACATGTATGTTGTTAACTCTCTTGTGCCAGTCTATTGATTAGCCTCTGATCTAAGATATGTTGCTAAAACTCTCTGGTGCCAGTCTGTTGGTTAGCCTCTGAACTAAGATATGCTAACTCTCTGGTGCCAGTCTGCTGGTTAACCTCTGAACTAAGATCTGTTGTTAACTCTCTTGTGCCAGTCTGTTGGTTAGCCTTTGAACTAAGATCTGCTGTTAACTCTCTTGTGCCAGTCTATTGGTTAGCCTCTGATCTAAGATCTGTTGTTAACTCTCTTGTGCCAGTCTATTGGTTAGCCTCTGATCTAAGATATGTTGTTAACTCTCTGGTGCCAGTCTGTTGGTTAGCCTCTGAACTAAGATCTGTTAACTCTCTGGTGCCAGTCTGTTGGTTAACCTCTGATCTAAGATCTGTTGTTAACTCTCTGGTGCCAGTCTGTTGGTTAGCCTCTGAACTAAGATATGTTGTTAACTCTCTGGTGCCAGTCTGTTGGTTAGCCTCTGATCTAAGATCTGTTGTTAACTCTCTGGTGCCAGTCTGTTGGTTAGCCTCTGATCTAAGATATGTTGTTAACTCTCTTGTGCCAATCTGTTGGTTAGCGTCTGAACTTAGATCTGTTAACTGTCTTGTGCCAGTCTGTTGGATTAGTCTCTGAACTAAGATCTCTTGTTAACTCACTTGTGCCAGTCTATTGGTTAGCCTCTGATATAAGATCTGTTGTTAACTCTCTGGTGCCAGTCTGTTGGTTAACCTCTGAACTAAGATCTGTTGTTAACTCTCTTGTGCCAGTCTATTGGTTAGCCTCTGATCTAAGATATGCTGTTAACTCTCTTGTGCCAGTCTGTTGGTTAGCCTCTGAACTAAGATATATTGTTAACTGTCTTGTGCCAGTCTGTTGGTTAGCCTTTGAACTAAGATCTGTTGTTAACTCTCTTGTGCCAGTCTATTGGTTAGCCTCTGTTCTAAGATATGTTGTTAACTCTCTTGTGCCAGTCTGTTGGTTAGCCTCTGAACTAAGACATGTTGTTAACTCTCTTGTGCCAGTCTATTGGTTAGCCTCTGATCTAAGATATGTTGTTAACACTCTTGTGCCAATCTGTTGGTTAACCTCTGAACTAAGATCTGTTAATAACTGTCTTGTGCCAGTCTGTTGGTTAACCTTTGAACTAAGATCTGTTGTTAACTCTCTTGTGCCAGTCTATTGGTTAGCCTCTGATCTAAGATCTGTTGTTAACTCTCTGGTACCAGTCTGTTGGTTAGCCTCTGAACTAAGATACATGTATGTTGTTAACTCTCTTGTGCCAGTCTATTGATTAGCCTCTGATCTAAGATATGTTGCTAAAACTCTCTGGTGCCAGTTTGTTGGTTAGCCTCTGAACTAAGATATGCTAACTCTCTGGTGCCAGTTTGCTGGTTAACCTCTGAACTAAGATCTGTTGTTAACTCTCTTGTGCCAGTCTGTTGGTTAGCCTTTGAACTAAGATCTGCTGTTAACTCTCTGGTGCCAGTCTATTGATTAGCCTCTGATCTAAGATCTGTTGTTAACTCTCTGGTGCCAGTCTGTTGGTTAGCCTCTGAACTAAGATATGTTGTTAACTCTCTTGTGCCAGTCTATTGGTTAGCCTCTGATCTAAGATATGTTGTTAAAACTCTCTGGTGCTAGTCTGTTGGTTAGCCTCTGATCTAAGATCTGTTGTTAACTCTCTGGTGCCAGTCTGTTGGTTAGCCTCTGAATTAAGATCTGTTGTTAACTCTCTTGTGCCAGTCTGTTGGTTAGCCTCTGATCTAAAACATGTTGTTAACTCTCTGGTGTCAGTCTGTTGGCTAGCCTCTGATTTAAGATCTGTTGTTAACTCTCTGGTGCCAGTCTGTTGGTTAGCCTCTGAACTAAGATCTGTTGTTAACTCTCTTGTGCCAGTCTGTTGGTTAACCTCTGAACTAAAATTTGTTGTTAACTCTCTGGTGCCAGTCTGTTGGTTAGCCTCTGAACTGAGATCTATTGTTAACTCTCTTGTGCCAGTCTGTTGGTTAGCCTCTGATCTAAGATCCATTGTTAACTCTCTTGTGCCAGTCTGTTGGTTAGCCACTGATCTAAGATCTGTTGTTAACTCTCTTGTGCCAGTCTTTTGGTCTTCTCGCTTTGATATTCTCTGGTGTAATGTTTGTTGGTCTCCTCTTATGGTAATCCTCTGATATACATTATACTAGTATGTCATCTTGTACTAAGTTTCCACTGATGTAGAGGCTGTCAAATCTATTGATTTCCTCTAATGTGCTCTTTAAAGTTCAATTAAATTCTCAATAACAACAACCTGCATGGCCCATTGATTCGCTTTCTTAAAAGGTATATGTATGTTTTCTGTCTGTTGATTGCTAGTTGGTCTTGGTCTACTTCTTGTGTGGGCCACTTGTCTTTCATGGTATCTATGGTGGTAGAAGTCTGGTCTTTCTTAGTTTTTGTTGCTGAAAAATAATGAAAAAGTTATGGATACAAAGAAATACAGTAAACAAGCATACAAAATTTCAAAATGATTGATTATGTAGTTTTCGAGATATGCTTGACCAAAGTTTCGATCAGTCATTTTTTGCAGTAATTTTGTAGACAAAAGACATTTACTGGCATATTATGACACCGTAATATTATTTTCAATAAACAATTAAAG
This sequence comes from Bathymodiolus brooksi, assembly GCA_963680875.1. NCBI lineage: Eukaryota > Metazoa > Mollusca > Bivalvia > Mytilida > Modiolidae > Bathymodiolus > Bathymodiolus brooksi. Next base: position 95,153,989 of record OY804581.1, on the reverse strand, counting down.
CTGTATTTCTAAATATACCTACTAACTATTATCATTTCTATGAGAATATAGAAAATTAATATGTTTTACTTTAAAGAAATATTCTAAAAATTACTATGAAAAAGGGATTAAAGCCACAATAGTTGTATAAGAATGGGCAGCATTTTAAATGAATAATTTTTACTATAAAATCACATAGAAGACTATTTTCCATATTATTCCTTTAAAGGCCTATATGCAATATCTGCAATACAAAAAAATGAAACCAATAAGAGTTATAAAATAGCTATTATTGTTTTTAAAACTTTCAGAAAAATTTGCTTTTCACCAAGACAAAAATGGTCAAGTCTTAAGTGTCCAAAACCAATTCCTTTAAAATCATAAACTTAGATTAAAATATTGTAAAAATCTAGTAAATTATGATTATTTCAAAATAAAAAGATGAAAAAAATATCATTTTGGAGTCAGAATATACCATAAATTCATTTTTATTATTGCTCAAAATTATCAGGAAGGGGAGGTAACTAACTTATAAAAAAATTCAAAATTTGATAATTTTGCATAATTATATTATCTAATTACAGTTTCAAAGAATATTGACAATACCTTAATTTTAGATTAGTTGTTCTTTACATACAGTTTGTATATGTACAGCAAATCTATAAATTTAATGATTAATTTTTCAAAAAATCATGTATCATCAGTACATCATTCACAAATGATAATCAATGATGAGAGCAAAAGTTGTCCCATTTGTTTATACGAAGTATTCTAATTAAGATAAATATAAATTATAATTAGTCTTCAACAAGCAATTAACAAAATATTACACTATCTGTAACTTGAATTATATTACGACATGAAATTATCAAAAAAGGGAGGTAATTCATCTTTTAAATTTTTTCAGCATTTTACTTTTAGTTTTTAAATGACAATATCAAATCATCTGACCAATGCCTAACTATTAGATATGCCATATTGTATACTTTCACATATGAGGTATTAAAATTATTCATCTGGTTATAAATTATTTGTTTGATATCCATTTATCATAAATGTTCAGTTTTGGTTCAATCAGTTTTATAGTTTTAAGAAAAGCACTTTACAAATGCGTTGATTGATTCATTATTAATTACTAAGGGTCCCCTCCCTCATGCATAGGTTACTGTAGCCAGTTTTGGCTATCCTGTTTAGGCCCTTTGGTTTTATTGCTCCCAAAACATTAAATTATTTGGTTTTTGAATCTTTTGATTTTGAGCGTACTTGGTGGGGGTTGTTCTGGAGATGTTGTGCACACTAAAATTGCTATCTATATTTTAATTATGTCCAACGAACAGAATTTCAGATATTATTAGGATGAGAACAAGCTCAGCAATATATAAAACCTTCACGCATATAGAAATGAAGGAAGGGATTGATCAACAACTTTTAACTGCCACTGGAAAGGTAGGACAAACAATTTAGTCTATTGTGCCTGCTACTATGTGGTCACCTCTATTAAGCAGACACTTGTATTAAAAGGTCACCTTTTTTCTTGTCCTGTCATAGAAAAAGTCATAAGAATTGAACTTCTTTTAAGAGGTCACCTGTCTTATAAGGTGACTTTTTCCTTGTCTCAAAGGTGGCCTCTTAATACAGGTTTGACTGTATTTACTCTTTACTTGAATTCTAAAAAAGAGGTCTTTAACATGCAGGAAGTGTGGTATTCCACAAACACACTACCCACTATGAGCCAGTCAGTCAGGTTTTTCGTATTATGATTTGACACCCCTTTTTTTTTTTGCACATTCCTGGTTTGATTCTAAAATAATATGTTTTAATACTTTTTCATACAAACTATTTGAATTTCCCTTATGACTGCTAAAATGGTACGAGGTCTAGTTAATGTCATTGTCCCCCTGATGAGTGACAACAGATAATCGCTCCAAGAGGTAGTGGCGGTGGGGGTATGGTGAAAGCTAGCAAAGGCAATGGAAAGGACTTTCAGTATAATTTGTAAATAGTTGAACCTTGTAACAGAATTTGAGGCTAGTTTTATAGCAACTAGAAAATTCAGAAGTTGCTACATAATGTTTTTTTACAAATCATTGGATAAATAACCGGTACATATAATTTTCACTGAACTTTGCAAGAAAGGGGACATGTTCGCCAGCTTTTAAAAGTATAATTTTAGAATCAAACTCAGAAAAGTTTAAATGGTCTATTTGTGCTCAGTCAAATTTAGTTTAAAAAAATCATTTTATCTATTTTCACATATGGTCCTATGTTAAATTATGTCATGCAGTGGCAGCCATCTTGAAATTTTGACAAATAGGAAAAATTATGACACTCTAAGGGGCTATCCAATGATTATTGCTGTACAGGTTTGAGTCAATCAAGAGCTTAGTTTTTGAAATTTATTAATTTTCATGTAGGGCACTATGTCAATCATGGTGGCCATCTTTGATTTCCGATCTACACAAAAAAATATTCATTTTGTTGAGGACTATCCAAGGACGGTTTCAGCCAAGTGTTATTCCACATTATCTTGTTTTTTTGTGAGTTATCGTTTTTGCAGGAGGATATTTTCGACTTCCACTATTATAAATTTACTTTTCACTATAGGTTTATGAACATAATAAACAAATGTAAATACTTTTAAAAAAAAATCACTATATAAATGTAATATCAACCATGCTTTGTAAGGTAAAATAAAATCACTTTTGTGTATGGGTGCAATTCCTATTGCAGAAAAGACAGGTAATGGTGTCGGTGAGGTAGTGATTTGCTATATAGCAAATAATTTCTTAAAATCAAATATAAATTAAAAACAATTAGAATAATTTTTCGACAAAATAATTTAAATGAATACGGCATGCTAGGCACTCACTGATACTGAAATTCTTTTTTGTTTTGTTTGGTTTTTGCTTGTGTCTTTAATTATAAAAAAATTATTTAAAAAACAAACATCAGAGGTAAGAGCAAGTAATAATTGTTAAACTTTTACTTCAATGAAAAAAATGTTTTCTTGTTTAAAAAAAGAATAATTTACTTGTAAATGTTTATACTTAGGAAGGAGTGTTCCAGGTAACATGCATGTTGGCACATTGCCTATGAATCACCTGAAAGACACAAACAATATAATATGCATGGACTAAAACAACAAAATGCATTTGGCTGGACAGATATTAGTATACATGTCTCATTTATTTGTTTTTACTTCTATTTGAATGCCATGTTACCTCATTCTGACCACCAAGATATATTAATTGAAATATTGTTGAAAGCGGAAATTAAACACCATAAACCAATCAACCTCTTTCTGAACCCCAAAATAATCAACTTGACCACTTCTGAACCTATTTTCAAAAAACATTTTTACAGGGTTTTTGTATACATGTATTAATGTATTATATATACATAATTTAAATAAATAAAAAAAAAAAAAGATTTAATCTGATTTAGCTGTATTAACTGTGTTTACGTGATGGCAAATTATAAAATCTACTCAGTATATACTAAATGAAAGTAGTCAGTTTGGAAGACGGATTTTTTTTTTATTGTCCAAAAAAAAAAAGGAAACAGTTGTTCTTATCCTGTTTGAAATCCAACATCCACTTTACCATTGGTTAGCAGGGGACTTGGACAGAGGGTAGTGTGGTACACAAGACTTATTGAATTAATCTATACCCATACCTAATCTGTTTTTACTGCAAAGAAATGTCCAAACGTCCAAATGTCATGTTTTTCTGTGCACAAATGTAATGCACCAATACATGTTATGACTTTGGTATGTGTCTCTGTTTCAAGTGATTCATAGACGCAGGTGAAATCTAAGTTATATTTTTAAACCGACGACCACTTATTTTTTCCATTGAGGTAAACAAAAATTGAATATTATATAACTTTTATTGAGTTAATTTTTTTCTTTATATAATATAAAAAATACGGGACCCATGTGGCTCAATGAGTTAGGTTTTTGGATCTAACAACTCATACAAGCCTATCACCAATACGGGGTGGGTTCGCGCCCATCTTTGTAAATTACAAAAAAGGGTGCACTCGACTCGCAGCCACAAGTGATAAAGCTTACCAGTTGCTTGCTCATGGTCGGTGGTTCTCTCCGGCTTCCTCCACCACTAAAATTGGTCGCCATGATATAGCTGAAATATTGTTGAATGTGGCGTTAAAACACAAAAAAAAATCAAAAAAAAATCTAATTATATAAAAAATAATAACTTAGAACCTCAGCACTCGATTAAAGTACATCTGAAATGGTGAGTGTCTTACAGATGTATTCATTTAAATTATCCTACATACAAAAGCCAGTTTTTTTTCTAGAAACATTTATCCTACTGTTTTTTATTTCAATTTCAGTTCAAGAAATTGTTTGCTATAACTAATGGATTATCCTCTCTTACTTTGTTATCTTAAACGTGATGCCCCCCTTTTTTCACCCTTTTCCTGCAAAGAAATTGCATACTCAATATGTTTAATTCAAAGTATAAAATATTGATATATATATAGTTAACACAGATAAAAAAATCCATCTTTCTTAAAGGGGCATTATCTGCCAAAATCGTAAATTTTTGTTACCCATAAAAACTATCAGATATGATTGATGCCTTAATAAAACGTGTTTCAGTAACTTATAAATGTTATGAAATGTACGCGCATTGGAGAAAAAAGGTGCAACTGCTCGTGTTTTGAGATCGATAAAGAAATGGACGCCATCTTATTAATTATCGGCATTGTTTACGGAGTTTGCCGAATCGTCATTAAATCAGTACAACAATGCACTTATTTCTTATTTTCGGTGAATCTGCTTTTAGTCGGCGTTAATTACGGACAAAGAACCATGCAAGTTTGCAGTTAATAAGCGACAAAATACAAATTATTCGTTTTCACCTGTCACTAGTAAGGTCAGTTGCATACAGAGAAAGCGAGGTCAAATTATTTGCTTGCAAAGAAATAACAAATTGATGGTAATTTTCGTTCTCAAAAGGCGAAAAGTGGTACGATAAGCTGTTTAATGTGAAACATTCACCTTTATTTCATCACTTTAAAGCTATCTACCAATTTCCAAAACATATAATTATTTTGGTCAAAATCGTAGCTAATGACTCTTTAAGACTCCAAGTTTATGTGTAAAAAATCTGTACTAGTTATTGGGAGGTAGCTCTAATTTCAATTTTTTTCCGGTCATATAAATTGGCATTAATTCAAGGATAATTTAGTGACTATTTTTTAAATTTCAGAACTGGTTAACATATACATAGGACAGTTTGCATAAAAATAGAGGAAATGTGGAATTACATGTTATACGAGCACAGGCAAGCCTATCCACAGTGTGAGGGTCTATTATTGTGGGATTTAGACAATGAAGAAAATGGTTGGGATAGTAGATTGATTGATTGATTGATTTTTGGTGTTTAATGCCACTTTCAGCAATATTTCAGCGACCATGGGCAAGCAACTGTTAAACTTTATCACTTGCGGTTGCGAGTCGAGTACACCCTTTTTGTAATTTACATAGCTGGGTGCGAACCCATGCCGTATTGGTGATAGTCTTGTATGAGTTGTTAGGTAATCCAACTACCTAACTCAATGAGCCACCCGGGCCCTTGGGATAGTAAAATTTTTTTAAAAAGCACCAAATGTAGGTACATTTCTCAATAAATGTATACTCTATAAAAAGAGCTAGAGAAAAGAAGACATAAACCATAAAAAATAAATACCTCAGTTCATGTCAAAATGAGTTCTTCACCAATAGAATACAGAAGTTTCACGAAAATACTTCTTTGCTGCAATATTCCTGCTCTTAGTGCATCAAGTCTACAAAAAAAAAGAAGAAATAAAGTTATGTGTGAAACACAGAACATTAATGAAAAGACTATGAAAGGAAGAAGAAAGTAATTGCTTGACATTAATAAGCATAGAGACAAAAACTATCTACATAATGTCAGTGTTCAATTGTATGGAATATATAATAGTCGACTGTATGTTGGAATTGGTCATACACCATTTCAGCCTGCAACTCAAGACAATTATACTGAAAATGAATAACAGTGGAACCTGTCTAATCCGACACACCAAGGGACCAGAGAAATGTGTTGGATTGTACAGGGTGTTGGAAAACTCAGGTTTTCTTTTTAGTTAACAGACATTTGCCCAAATTTAACAAGAGAAGAAATTGTGTATGTTTGATTATGTAGGTTGATTTAGATAATTGGAACTACAATGTAAAGGGATTGTGCACAATGTAGATGAAAATACATTTAATATTTAATTGATACACAATTAATATATTTAAAACAATTTCATAATCTGATCAGATAATTTTTGGTTGTAGCCATACCCTTTACAAAGAAAGTGAAAACAGTTATCTGAACATTTTTAATTATTATATTCTTGGTAAACTTACTTTAACCCTTATTAATGAGTCTCTAACCAATAAATTCAAATCATAATTTATTTGTGTACACAAGCTTAGAACAATTTCATAATATATCAGATAATGGTTGTAGCCATGTTCTTTACAAAGAAAGTGAAAACATTTAACTGTAAATTTTGATTATTACATATATATTCTTTGTAAACTTACTTTTAACCATTACTAATGAGCCTCTAATTACCTGCCAATCAATTAGTTAAAACTCAGATGTCAGATCGCACAGGTTCCACTGTATATCCAAAATATAAGCTAAACACAAACTTTATTGGAATTTGACCCGACTCAGGCAGGCTACATGACGAATGTACCGATGAATACATATCCCAATGGTCAATAAGGGATGATACTTTTGTACTCACCAGAAGCTTGCTTTTATTCCCATTTCTAAAGCTCATACAAATAAATATTATATTGTCAGACAATGTACATATATTATATATATACACCCATCTTAACCAAACCCTGAATAAAGCGGAATCCTGTATAAACCTAACCTAATTAAGTAAGCTGTTTTACAATAAATCACCTTTATTAATGTATTTTGCTCAGCTGTTGTGTCTGTTGATAATCTCTGGTCTGGGGCTGCTGGTTCCTCTCTGATGTAGTGTCTTGTCGGTTTCCTCTTTTGATTTCTTATGGTTTGGTGGTCGTCTCATCTGATGGAAGCCCTCTGAGTAGGGTCTGTCTGTATCCTCCTCTGTTGGATGTGTTGGCCCCTTCTGATGGAAGCCCTCTGGGTAGGGTCTGTCTGCATCCTCCTCTGTTGGATGTGTTGGTTCTTTCTGATGGAAGCCCTCTGGGTAGGATCTGTCTGTATCCTCATTTGGATGTGTTGGTCCTCTCTGGTGGTAACCCTCTAATATAAAACATACCTGGATTACATCATTGATTTGTTGATTGTCCTTTAATTTGGAAGAGTTTTTATCATGAGCAATGTAAATAAAATGAGTTATCTCCCTTTTTGAAAAGAAGCTGCAGCCTATAAAACTAGCTTAGTGCAGTCATTTTTTATTGAAGTGCCTGTAGCAAATCCAGTAGAGTGAGCAGTCAAGCATAACAGTGTGCAACAGTCCTTGCAATAGCTACTGTAACTGTCTGATTGTTGACAGATTTGTGATGGATCCAAAATTGATGGACGATAACTTAATTGACCGATTGCATCAGCCATTGATAAAAACTATTCCTCATTACCTTGACAAACTTCGGTCAATCGACCAGTCCATTAATGATATGCAACATATAATGGAATCATATATATATATATATTAATAATTTTAACACGAAATGTAACAAATTTATATATATATTAATAATTTTAACACGAAATGTAACAAATTATGTTTTTGTTTGTTTGTTTTGATGGTGTTTCAGTTTTATCGTGGCAGTCAGTTTTACTGGTGGAGGTAAACCGGAGGACCCCACTGACCTGTCACAAGTCACTGACAAACTTTATCACATAACGTTGTACACCTTGCCCTGATCAAGATTCGAATTCACAACATCAGTGGTGATAGGCACTGACTTGCATAGGTAGTTGTAAATCCCACTACCATATGATCTAACAAATTTCTTTTTAACATAATTTTCATTACCCCTTTGGTATCTACAAACTCTTTTTTTTTATAAAAAGCAAACTGCTAATAATTACTTCTTAATTAACATTTTTGTTAATTTTCTTAAATTCTTCAGTGTTTACACAAACATCATTTGTATCAAATTATAATTCATTGGGACTTGTATCAGAACAGAACTTTAAAGTTACATTAATAAATGAAAAATTACTTAAAAAAATGCTTAGCCATTCAAAACAAAGAATTTGCCATAGCATCCACATTTTTAAGAGGTAAATATAAAATGAGGAATGTTTGTAGAAGATTTCACATACATCATTTGTACTAGGTATTAAACAAATAATTTGTACCTGTAATTCTGAAAGTAGATTGAGGGGAGATTTATTTCTATAATTTCAGCCAATCAGTAACAAGAATCTCAAATAAAAAAGTAGATATCTAATTTAGTGTGCATGACACCTTTCTAGAATATCTTACAGAGGACATGCTTTTGGCCACAGTCAGATTAAATATGAGATTTTGGAGTGGATCACACAATTATTATTTGTTCTTGTGTTTTCAGAGAAAATAATTTCTTTTGTCCAGGCTGGCTTTCATGCTTATTCTAGTTTGTTCCTCTTCTATGTAAACAACTTCATGTTGTATACATGATCGAATGATAAATATAAGTGATTTCTGGTTTTATTTTCTGTGATTAAAGTCAGAAACAGACTGAATTGTTTCTTCAGTAAATATGTAGATACTGTGACCGAGAAATGCTGAATGTAGTGTTTGATAGTCTCTTATGATCAGTTACATCCATATCTTTTCTTACTCAAGTTATTTCTTTATTCAAATAATTCTTATGAAAATTAGAGTTGTCTTTCTTTGTTAAAAAAATATCTCAGGGGGAGGGCAGGGAACTCACATCAGATATTGATATGAATGAATTTGTTTATGTTTATTCTATACAAAATGAGGAATTTTTACAGAGGATCTCCCATTCAACAAATTATTTGTACTTTTATTTGTAGCTTCAGCTAAACAGAATAGACTAGCTAATATAAAAGTATCTCAAAAAAGAATTCTCACTTACCACTGACATCTCCATGCAACTCTTTTAATCTTCTCCACCCCGCCCCTCCCCCAGTAACCCAAATGCAGCTCCTGGCATTTAGGTCGATCTCCCTTGTAAAAACTACTCCTGCATGGTAGTTCAACTAAGGGGATCACGACACCCCATATATAGGACCCCAGTGTAGCTGCAGACACCTGTTCCTTCCCCACTGCCCCCTAGTCAAGGTACACAGAGCATAGTACCCAAGGGACATGGCCACCAAATGCAACTCCTGACATTTGGTTATGCCTAAATGCACTCGGACCTGGACATTTAAGCATAGGGGGGACGTTCATAGGTGTGAACCCCAAACACACCAGGCTTAACTTTCTATGCTTTAGTTTGTCCAAGTCCAAATAGTTCCACCTACCTGTTCATGAGATTAGTAATCGTCAGTTCAGGGTGTCCTCTGAATAGAGGTGGTTGCATCAAAACAGGTTTCAACTGTTCCTTTGTTACATGTCCTCCAAAGAGATCATTGTGTTTGAACATTGTCCTCTAAAAAGAGGTGGTTGTTTTAAAAGAGGTCATTCCATTAGAACATGTCCTCTGGCAATAGGTGTTTGCATCACAGCAAGTTGAATCATTCTCTTGATCGAAGCAATTATCAGATCTTGTGTGACCTTTCAGTGCAGATAATTTGTGTGCCTATTGCCACCCAGGATATACAATTTCTATCAGCTTTTCTTGTGTTTTTCTTTGCACTTTTGGTGTGGTTTATTGTTGTTGTGGGTACTAATATTGTCAACCATTACCGTTTTATACCCCCCGATAGGAACCACAAGCTCTGGAATATCGAATCAACTGAGATATATATCCAGGCACTGCTGGAATGTTGCTACATATAAATGGAAAGTTCACACTGGGAAAATTGAAATCATGTCTTATCGTAGTTTCTTTAACTGCCCCATACTCAATTTCGAGTCATAGGTCAAGTTATGAAGCAGACCTATCTGTATCTGTGGTATCCTTTATTTCAACCTCAATGGGATAAGTGTGATCAACAAATCACCAAACCTAGAATTATTTAGTGAAAGGACATCATCTATATAGTGAAACGTGAAATTAAAGGATCTGGCTATCTTCTTTTTGATTTTCATGAGAAGCCCCTGTAACCACAACCTAATTGTGCTCATCACAAACCAGGTTATGCAATTTCCATCAGTCTCTCTTGTGTATTTTGCACATTTCAAGTATGCCAGTAGTGTTGTGTGCTGTTGTGGTTATTTGTCATACAATAAAATAATTAAAATAAAAAAAAGACATCACCAATTATATTTTATTTTCAATAATCCATGCATTATATACATATTATTGTTGCCATCTACTGGAAGTTGAAAAAATGTAGGCATTTCCCATACAAAGGCAATTTACATCTTTGTTACAACATACTCGGAGAACAATAAGTCCCTCCAATCTGGTTCTATCGACCTCTAATATGGTCGTGGTCATAAGCAAGCTACCAAAGCTTTAAGGAATTCTCATTTAATTCCTCCTACATTTCTTAGTGTTTTCCTATATGGAGATTTGCATATCATTAGAGCATTTTTGAAAGAGTTATTTCCCTTTTTGACCTAAACAATTACATAAAAAAGATTTGAAATGTAGGAGGAATTGAATGGGAATTCCTTAAAACTTTGCTAGCTATTACTATCAGAAAATAATGTTAACTTCAAGCTATCACAGGAAATGAGGAGTTCATTAATAACAAGGTTCAACTGTATAAAAATTAACACATTGATCAAGACAAAAATATTGTGCATGTGAAACAATTCTTTGTGTAACAATCAATTACAAAATCTAGATAACAGGTTCTACTTGTAACAACATACAAGTATTACAAAGCGATACTAACATAAAAAAATTGTTATCAAAATGGCCACAAATCTGCCATCTTGTTTTTTTTTTTTTTAAAGAAAAAAATGCACTTCCTACTAAAATATCACCTTATGATCTTAAACCACATCCCATTTACAGGGTAGGGGTCGTCGTGGTCATATGGTAGTTGGATTTACTACTACATGTGCAATCTGTGTGGCCATCACCACTAACGTTGCGAGTTCTAACCCCGTTCATGACGAGGTGTACTCGATAAAGTTTGTCAGTGACTTGCGACAGGTCGGTGGTTTTCTCCACCAACAGAACTGACCGCCATGATATAACTGAAATATTGTTGAAAGGGACATTCAACACCATAAAACCAAACCATCCATTTACAGATGACCAAATACAGAAAATCTTAATAAAATGTCTTCAAAATGGCCACCATGCAGCCATATTGACTTTTCAAGAAAATATATTGTATGCATCAGCCCTTCATTAAACACTACTTCACTACAAATTATAAGCTCATGATCTCAAACCATCTTCAAGTTACAGTTGGATCATACCAAAACATCAATATGGTTGCCGTTCAACCATCTTGAATTGCTCATGCATCAGCACTTTATTCATGACCTATTTCACTACAAAATATAAGCTCTCGATTTCAACCAACTTACAGTAATGGGAGGTAATATACAAAAACGTTAATAAAAGGCTGCTGCTCAGCCACTTTGATCTTTTCAACAACAACACAATTGTCAGGCATCACCCTTTCATATTGCACTACTTAACTACAAAAGATCAGCTTCTAATTTCAATTAGTTATAACTAAACAATGCCCAATTAAAATTATATGTTTGTTGCATCTTTATTTATTTCTTTTGAGATACACCAACATCTAACAGCATTCTGTGTGAGGTCATGTCAGGTAACCATGGTGATACACCAACATCTAACAACATTCTGTGTGAGGTCATGTCAGGTAATCTTTCTTTCACCTTTCAATCACATACAACAATTAAATATATCAACAAACAAGACAACCCTTCTCAGTGACTGAGTGTGTTGTTGGTTTTAATACATAGATTTGGTACACTGATTGCTGATTGGTTGGCTTAAAATGTGACACCTAACATGACCCATTATTGGATGTTATTAGATATATATATAGCTCAAAAAAATTTCTGAAAAGAAACCATCTAATTTTAATTGTACTACACCAGTCAATCATGAATAACTTCATTGAATGGTCACGTTTAACTTTTTTACTTAAGTTGATTTTATAAGCTATAAACATTTATTTACAACAGGACTAAACATAAAACTGGATTAGTGTCGATATAAAGAAACCGCCCTTCCCAACACAAAAATACAATTCTACAGAAAAATCAAAAGCATGATTAAGAGGAATGAAATTAGAAGTGTTCCCACATATCACACTATGATGTCCGATGCAATTACAGAAGTACAATATGGGACTGTTGAGGTCGCAATTGTATGGTAGTTGGATTTACAACTACATACGCAATCAGTGTCTATCACCACTATAGTTGTGAGTTTGAATTCACTCATGGTGATGTGAACTTGATACAATATGATGTGATAAATTTTGTCAGTGACTTGTGAGAGGTCTGTGGTTTTCTCCAGATCCTCCAGCAACAAGGGCAACGCAAAGCGTGGTGTATCCCCTCGCCTAAAAATTAGACCCTGTGACCTTTGACCTTGCAAATCAATAGGGTTCCAGATTCTCTTAAGGTCTAAGTATGTACCAAGTTTGGTCAAAATCCATTGAAGGATGTTGAGTCTAGTGTTCACAAGGATGTTACACGGTAAAAAATTTACCCAGTGACCTTGACCTTTGACCTTGAAAATCGATAGGGTTCCAGACTCTCTTAAGGACTAAGTATGTACCAAGTTTAGTCAAAATCCATTGAAGGATGTTGATTCTAGAGTGTTCACAAGGATGTTATGCGGTAAATATTTGACCCCGTGACCTTGACCTATGACCTTGAAAATCAATAGGGTTCCAGATTCTCTTAAGGACTAAATATGTACCAAGTTTGGTCAAAATCCATTGAAGGATGTTGATCTTAAGAGTGTTCACAAGGATTGTGACGGACGGACGGACGGTAGCGTTACTATATCCCCTCGCAACTTCGTTGGCGAGGGGATTATAAAACTGAATGACATGATACAACTGAAATATTGTTGAAAGTGGCATTAAACGCCATAAACCCTAACCCCTCCAAAAATTATTTTAAGAAAATAATAATTTCATGATTTTTATATGTAATGCATCCTGGAAGCTTCATGCCTTTTAAAAAAAAATACCTCAGGATAAAGGGGAATAACTAATACATATTCTGACATACAAATATGTATATTTTTTTTATTGTAACAAATAAAGATATTGACCAATTAAAGAAATGTTATAAATTGGTCCCTTTACAAAATAAACTTATATCTATCTGTCTGCATCAATGGATTTAAACAACATTCAATCAATCACAAGTCAAAATACAAATATCATTAATCAACTTGGACTTTGTTGCATTGAAATTCCTTCTGATTACAGAGAATTCTTCTATTCTATCTGGCATTCTTCCAGGGAACAAAAAGTTATCTTCCACATAGACAGTAAATGATATTGGCAATCTTTCAGACTTTAGGTAGTAAATGATATTAACAATCTTCCAGACTTTAGGCAGCAAATGATATTGGCAATCTTTCAGACTTTAGGCAGTAAATGATATTAACAATCTTCCAAACTTTAGGCAGTAAATGATATGAACAATCTTCCAGACTTTAGGCAGTAAATGATATTGGCAATCTTCCAGACATTAGGCAGTAAATGAAATTGGCAATCTTCAAGACTTTAAGGATGTCTGTTATCTCTATAATGCAAAACAAGAGCATATTTATAATTATTTATACATCATTTTATGTACATTAAATTATCAAAAATCCAATTATCAAAGGGGGGATGGAGATCCTATTAACCAGTTTAACACCTCCACATATTTGTGCCTGTCCCAAGGCATGTCCTTTCTACTTTCTTTTTTGTGTTGTTCATTGATTTTAGGCGAGAGGTAGTTGTTTCCTTTGTTGATATTGGTGGAAATAATGACCTTCAATACACAATATCAGTATGTCAGTTCATATAATAGATATTCTAATATGACGTCCTTCAAACGCTTTGGGTCCAAATCTGTGGTAAAATATGTGTATATTGGTACATCAGCTGATCGGCAATGTCATAATTTGTTTTGGCAGTTATATAAAAATAAATATCGTATTTGTCCTATTAGAATAGAAATAATTCATGGGGGCTTGAATATATATTGATTTTACCACTATCGCTCAGGGTAAAATATTTGGCATAAAGGGCCAACCTGTGGTAAAATCAGTATATATTCAAGCCCCCATGAATTATTTCTTAAATATACAATGCCATGGCTTAATCAGTGTTGGATACTGTTCATTTCCATTTTTTTCTTCTGTTGGTCCCTACATTTCATCCATTTTATCACTTAAATAATAACGTGTGTAACCCTGCTACAATTGTGCCTGTCCTAAGGCAGGACTTGGATTTCCATGGTATATGTGGTAGCAGTGAGAGGTATATATGTCTTTGTTTTGTTGATATAGGTGGAATTTGTGACGACCAGTTTACAATAATTCTCTTCATTAAATGTATAATACGCAACAATGAAAAATATTTATCTACCTGTCATAAAGTTTCTCTAAACAGCTTGATGTTGGAGGCAGTATATGTCTGTCATCTCATGTCTGTTATCACATAATATAAGAACTTCATACAACTGAAAAGAAATAAAATATATTAGTTTGGCTCTCTAAACCTTTAATTTATAAATATTTGCTTCATTTATTTGTATCCTGTAGTGTTTATATAATATACAAGATGACACCATAAAGTCATTTTATTTCTGATTTGCTTTCAAAGCTTGACAGAGGTGAAGATATTGCTGTTTCCATTTCTTATTTTGCATATTTGTCATAGGATCTATTATGTATTTATAATAAAGCACATTGGTGATGTAATTGTTAGTGTGCTTGCCTCGATTGTGGGTTAGAGCCCATAAATTGGTATTTGTTGCTTCTCCACTAAACATGTAGCACAAGGGAGAAAGAGGCTCTGAATCAACATCATATGTCTGAGTGACGAGACATGTCTACCGACAGAATATAGAGCTAGAAATATAAAAATCCATCTAAGCGAGTTGGCCTAGCATAAAGCCGACATCATTATCATTTCATCAAATGCAGCTTGTTATCGCCATGATATAGCTGAAATATTGCTCATTTGGCTTTCATTCTTTGTATTTAAAATACTGACATAATTTTATTTTCGTGGATTGTGTTTGTCTTTCAAGGTTTGACAAGATATTTAAGGTATTTCACTTCTTTGCTACTCCAAAGCTGTTTGTTACTGTCATTCAACTCAACATTATACCATTTTGGGTCATTGTTTTTACTTTGGAATTTGCCAAACCGCACTTTTGAACTATGAGAAATATGTAACCCAAACTCTAAAGACCAGAACAACATTATCAATCTCAATATATTAACAATTTAATTTATCTATTTACCTCAATCTTGAACAATATGTCCATATCAATATATGACTGTAGCAAAGCTTGAATAACTGAAAAAATAAATTTCAATTTATAATAGTTAAAAAATAAACACTTCTTAGTAATACTAAAAAGTTGTATTGTGTAAATATTTAACATAAATATTATACTAAAAATGGTCACTGTACAAGAATATGTAATGTAGGTATTCCCAGAATTTTGATGGGTGCTAGTTTCATCAATTTGTAAGTGTAGATTCATTTTGCTTTGGTCTAGAAAGTGTCAAATTGCTGTTTAATACAAATCTATAATGCTAAATGAGAGCTATTTTTTGTGTGTCGCTTCTCTTTTACTGGTGAAATTGATGATTTACCCACTTTCAAAAGATATGCACAAAATAGTTTGCTCTCTCCGAAAGTTTCAGCGGTATTGTGGGTGTTTTTTTCCTTCATTTTTTTTATTGAAATATAAAGTTATGAAATATAAATTACAATTAAATGTTCTACATTCTTACATTCTAATCACAAATTGATTGCTGTGCAACCGATTCAATAAAAGGTTAAGTATACAGATATTAGAGATATAAAGTTATTTACCTTCTATATACACAAGGGTTGCCATCAGAAATATCTCATAATGTACACAACTGCAATCAGTGATTTACATCTGCTGTCAAAGATGTTCATAATTTACACAATTCCCTCCAACCAGTGAATAGTATCTGCTGTTGTTAGACATATACTGTTCATACCCTACTAATGTACAAATGTCACTCCAATCAGTGATCTAGTTACACCTGTTGTTCTCAAAGCCATCTTCAATGGTTCATATCCTTGATAAATTTAAATTAGCATCTTGCCCAGTCCATATCCTTGAAGAATGTATATCCTGTCACAAATGTATATATCTCTCCAAACATTCATTGCTCTCAAATTTAAAGCAATTAATTTTCTTGCTGAATTTAAGTCCTGTCAAAAATGTATATATCTATCTAATCAATGATCATGATCCGTTACCAATTTTTGAGACATGTTCCACCATTAATATCAAATGTATCTGTATTATATCTCTTCAAATAACTGTCATATCCATAGAACTAGATTTTAAATTGTTAATTTATCTGACTGAACCTGTCCAAGTCTGTCATTTGATACAAATATGGTTTTCAAAAAATCATAAATATATTTAAAAAAAAATTAAATTCACAAGTATCATAACAAAATAACATTCTGATAAACATGTGATATAAAATAAGTTTTTAATAGACTAATAATTTAGAAAATAAATTGAAAAATCAAACCCTTCCCCAACATAATAAAGTTACTTTGAATTGTGTTTACAATTTTTTTTTTTAATTACAGAATCCAATGTAACATAACTAAACATCTGATATGATAACACGTTAATTATTTAGATTAAATATCAAATAATTAAGGTGCTCCTTCCTCATGTATATAGACCGATAATTTGGAAAATAAATAGATAAAATCAAACCCTTCCCCAACATAATACAAGTTACTTTGAATTGTGTTTACAATTTTTTTTTTTAATTACAGAATCCAATGTAACATAACTAAACATCTGATATGATAACACGTTAATTATTTAGATTAAATATCAAATAATTAAGGTGCTCCTTCCTCATGTATATAGACCGATAATTTGGAAAATAAATAGATAAAATCAAACCCTTCCCCAACATAATACAAGTTACTTTGAATTGTGTTTACAATTTTTTTTTTTAATTACAGAATCCAATGTAACATAACTAAACATCTGATATGATAACACGTTAATTATTTAGATTAAATATCAAATAATTAAGGTGCTCCTTCCTCATGTATATAGACTGATAATTTAGAAAATAAATAGAAAAATCAAACCCTTCCCCAACATAATAAAGTTACTTTGAATTGTGTTTACAATTTTTTTTTTTAATTACAGAATCCAATGTAACATAACTAAACATCTGATATGATAACACGTTAATTATTTAGATTAAATATCAAATAATTAAGGTGCTCCTTCCTCATGTATATAGACCGATAATTTGGAAAATAAATAGAAAAATCAAACCCTTCCCCAACATAATAAAGTTACTTTGAATTGTGTTTACAATTTTTTTTTTTAATTACAGAATCCAATGTAACATAACTAAACATCTGATATGATAACACGTTAATTATTTAGATTAAATATCAAATAATTAAGGTGCTCCTTCCTCATGTATATAGACCGATAATTTGGAAAATAAATAGAAAAATCAAACCCTTCCCCAACATAATAAAGTTACTTTGAATTGTGTTTACAATTTTTTTTTTTAATTACAGAATCCAATGTAACATAACTAAACATCTGATATGATAACACGTTAATTATTTAGATTAAATATCAAATAATTAAGGTGCTCCTTCCTCATGCAGATAGACTGATAATTTAGAAAATAAATAGAAAAATCAAGAATCCAATGTAACATAACTAAACATCTGATATGATAACACGTTAATTATTTAGATTAAATATCAAATAATTAAGGTGCTCCTTCCTCATGTATATAGACCGATAATTTGGAAAATAAATAGAAAAATCAAACCCTTCCCCAACATAATACAAGTTACTTTGAATTGTGTTTACAGTTTTTTTTTTTAATTACAGAATCCAATGTAACATAACTAAACATCTGATATGATAACACGTTAATTATTTAGATTAAATATCAAATAATTAAGGTGCTCCTTCCTCATGCAGATAGACTGATAATTTAGAAAATAAATAGAAAAATCAAGAATCCAATGTAACATAACTAAACATCTGATATGATAACACGTTAATTATTTAGATTAAATATCAAATAATTAAGGTGCTCCTTCCTCAGGCATATATTACCTCTTTGGTATTTTCATTTTTGTTTTTTTTTGTTAGACAACTACGATTTTATAAATACAAAGTGAGAAAGCTTACCATTTACTTACATATACAACATGGAATTATCAATTGCAGACTACTTGATCGAGGTACAATTTTGTATCCCTTTTTTATGTGAGGAAGTTAATTCCTGAACAGAATATTTCACTGTTATGGTTGAGGTACAAATTTGTACCCCAATACAGTATGTGGAAGTTTATAATTCATGTAAAGAATGGTTCACTCACGATTGAGGTATAATTTTGAAAATAGTTCCGAGAGAAAAATTCAGTTCCGTTACTGAAATTTCAGAGTAATTACTGAGGTACAATTTTGTACCTATTGTTATCTTTTAGTCATAGGTAGCTTACAATTACAATACAAAATATGCCATTGTAATAGCTGAGGTAGTTTCTACTCAGATCTGACAGTGTCTGGAGTTTACAATCTCTTAATATTTCCCACAATGGGGAAATATTGTTCGAGAATTGTAAACTTCCAGACACAGGCAGAGGTACAATTTTGTACCCTGTTGTGTTTGAAAAAGTTTGTAATTCCTTTAAATAACTAGAGGCTCAGGTGAGCCTGTATCGCTCACCTGACATAAATAAGCCCTCTTAAGAATGTTTGCATGCCGAATACATCCAAGTTTTACCATTCAAATCCCATACGGTTCTATGTTAAAACTATGTCTGCTCATGGCAGCCATCTTGGATGGAGATCGTGGTCACCGGACACAATTTTGAAAGTATACTACCCAAGGACCATCCATGCCATGTTTGCTTTAAATTGGCCGACTGGTTTCAGAGGAGAAGACCGTTAAACAATTTTCCCATAGGTCCTATGTTAAAACTATGCCCGCTGACGGTGGCCATTTTGGACCGAGATCGGGGTCACTGAACACAATTTTGGCAGTTGACCACCTAAGGACCATCGATGACATGTTTGCTATATTGGCTTACTGATTTCAGAGGAGAAGATTTTAAAACATTTTTTTCCCATAGGGTCCTATGTTAAAACTGTCTGCTGAAGGTGGCCATCTTGGATGGAGGTCAAGTTCACCGGACACAATTTTGAAAATTGACCACCTAAGGACCATCCATGGCATGTTTGCTTTAAATTGGCTTACTGGTTTCAGAGGAAAAAAAATTTAAACATATTTCCCATAGGGTCCTATGTTAAAACTATGTCTGCTGATGGTGGCCATCTTGGATGTAGGTCTGGGTCACTGGATATAATTTTGAAAGTTGACCACCTAAGGACCATTCTTGCCATGTTTGCTCTAAATTGACTAACTGGTTTCAGAGGAGAAGACTTTTAAACATTTTTTTCCATAGGGTCCATGTTAAAACTAAGTCGAGTCATGGTGGCCATCTTGAATTTCCGATCGGCAAACGATTCACAAGTTTAGTACAGGACCACCCAATGATCATTCCTGCAGTCACAATTCAATTGGCTTGGTGGTTTCTGACAAGAGGATTTTAAAAATTTCAGCCAATGAGAACACATTATGGACCCTGGCAGCCATGTTGAATTTCAAATCAGCACCAAAAACACAAATCTGGTAGAGGACCATCCAATGAAGATGTATGGCAAGCTTGGTTGAAATCTGTTCAGCAGTTTCAGAGAAGTATAGTTAAATGTGAAAAGCTAATGGACGAACGATGCATGCTTATCCATGACAAAAGCTCACATGTCCTATGGCCAGGTGAGCTAACTAGAACTGTGATACCCTCCGCTTGCAATACTATGATGTTCAAACTTTGGAATACAGGTATATTAGCAAGTTACCTATGAAAAATGAACGGATATGGAGTTATGTCAAGGAGACAACATCCCATCTCCAAAATAAACTAACCAAGAACATACATCTAGGGGTCACCACAAGTACACGACCCCCCCTTTTCGTGAAAGTATAAGTTGAATTATCTCCCCTTCTAAATTTTAGACAGCAACGGTATTCCTTCATGCACATCTGCAGGTTGTGTACTACAACTGTGTAAAGTTTCATAAAAATTCAATAAGCAGTTTAGTAGGAGTTGCGCTTACAAGGTACATGACCCCCCTTTTCGTGAAAGTATAAGTTGAATTATCTCTCCTTCTAAATTTTGGACAGCAACCAGATTCCTTCATGCACATCTGCAGGTTGTGTACTACAACTGTGTAAAGTTTCATAAAAATTCAATAAGCAGTTTAGTAGGAGTTGCGCTTATAAGGTACATGCCCCCCCTTTTCGTGAAAGTATAAGTTGAATTATTTCCCCTTTTAAATTTTGGACAGCAACCATATTCCTTCATGCACATCTGCAGGTAGTGTACTACAAATGTGTAAATTTTCATAAAAATCCAATAAGCCGTTTAGGAAGAGTTGCACTTACAAGGTACACGAAAGTACGTGAAAGTATAAGTTGAATTATCTCCCCTTCTAAATTTTAGACAGCAACGGTATTCCTCCATGCACATCTGCAGGTTGTGTACTACAACTGTGTAAAGTTTCATAAAAATTCAATAAGCAGTTTAGTAGGAGTTGCGCTTACAAGGTACATCCCCCCTTTTCGTGAAAGTATAAGTTGAATTATCTCCCCTTTTAAATTTTGGACAGCAACCATATTCCTTCATGCACATCTGCAGGTAGTGTACTACAAATGTGTAAATTTTCATAAAAATCCAATAAGCCGTTTAGGAAGAGTTGCACTTACAAGGTACACGACCCCCCTTTACGGTGAAAGTATAAGTTGAATTATCTCCCCTTCTAAATTTTAGACAGCAACGGTATTTCTCCATGCACATCTGCAGGTTGTGTACTACAACTGTGTAAAGTTTCATAAAAATTCAATAAGCAGTTCAGTAGGAGTTGCGCTTACAAGGTACATCCCCCCCCTTTTTCGTGAAAGTATAAGTTGAATTATCTCCCCTTTTAAAATTTGGACAGCAACCATATTCCTTCATGCTCATCTGTAGGTAGTGTACTACAAATGTGTAAAGTTTCATAAAAATCCAATGAGTGGTTTAGGAGGAGTTGTACTTACAAGGTACATGACCCCCCTTTTCGTGAAAGTATAAGTTGAATTATCTCTCCTTCTAAATTTTGGACAGCAACCATATTCCTTCATGCACATCTGCAGGTAGGGTACTACAAATGTGTGTAAAGTTTCATAAAAATCCAATAAGTGGTTTAGGAGGAGTTGCACTTACAAGGTACACAACTCCCCTTTTCGTGAAAGTATAAGTTGAATTATCTCTCCTTTTAAATTTTGGACAGCAACCATATTCCTTCATGCACATCTGCAGGTAGTGTACTACAAATGTGTAAATTTTCATAAAAATCCAATAAGCCGTTTAGGAAGAGTTGCACTTACAAGGTACACAACCCCCCTTTTCGTGAAAGTATAAGTTGAATTATCTCCCCTTCTAAATTTTAGACAGCAACGGTATTTCTCCATGCACATCTGCAGGTTGTGTACTACAACTGTGTAAAGTTTCATAAAAATTCAATAAGCAGTTTAGTAGGAGTTGCGCTTACAAGGTACATGACCCCCCTTTTCGTGAAAGTATAAGTTGAATTATCTCTCCTTCTAAATTTTGGACAGCAACCAGATTCCTTCATGCACATCTGCAGGTTGTGTACTACAACTGTGTAAAGTTTCATAAAAATTCAATAAGCAGTTTAGTAGGAGTTGCGCTTATAAGGTACATGCCCCCCCTTTTCGTGAAAGTATAAGTTGAATTATTTCCCCTTTTAAATTTTGGACAGCAACCATATTCCTTCATGCACATCTGCAGGTAGTGTACTACAAATGTGTAAATTTTCATAAAAATCCAATAAGCCGTTTAGGAAGAGTTGCACTTACAAGGTACACGACCCCCCTTTTCGTGAAAGTATAAGTTGAATTATCTCCCCTTCTAAATTTTAGACAGCAACGGTATTCCTCCATGCACATCTGCAGGTTGTGTACTACAACTGTGTAAAGTTTCATAATAATTCAATAAGCAGTTTAGTAGGAGTTGCGCTTACAAGGTACATCCCCCCCTTTTCGTGAAAGTATAAGTTGAATTATCTCCCCTTTTAAAATTTGGACAGCAGCCATATTCCTTCATGCTCATCTGTAGGTAGTGTACTACAAATCTGTAAAGTTTCATAAAAATCCAATGAGCGGTTTAGGAGGAGTTGTACTTACAAGGTACATGACCCCCCTTTTCGTGAAAGTATAAGTTGAATTATCTCTCCTTTTAAATTTTGGACAGCAACCATATTCCTTCATGCACATCTGCAGGTAGGGTACTACAAATGTGTAAAGTTTCATAAAAATCCAACAAGTGGTTTAGGAGTTGTGCTTACAAGTTACACGACCCCCCTTTTCGTGAAAGTATAAGTTGAATTATCTCCCCTTCTAAATTTTAGACAGCAACGGTATTCCTTCATGCACATCTGCAGGTTGTGTACTACAACTGTGTAAAGTTTCATAAAAATTCAATAAGCAGCTTAGTAGGAG
Source organism: Bathymodiolus brooksi (assembly GCA_963680875.1). NCBI lineage: Eukaryota > Metazoa > Mollusca > Bivalvia > Mytilida > Modiolidae > Bathymodiolus > Bathymodiolus brooksi. Next base: position 95,131,095 of record OY804581.1, on the reverse strand, counting down.
TTGCGCTTACAAGGTACATGCCCCCCCCCCCCTTTTCGTTGAAGTATAAGTTGAATTATCTCTCCTTCTAAATTTTGGACAGCAACCATATTCCTTCATGCACATCTGCAGGTAGGGTACTACAAATGTGTAAAGTTTCATAAAAATTCAATAAGCAGTTTAGTAGGAGTTGCACATACAAGGTACATCCCCCCCTTTTCGTGAAAGTATAAGTTGAATTATCCCCCCCTTTTCGTGAAAGTATAAGTTGAATTATCTCCCCTTTTAAATTTTGGACAGCAACCATATTCCTTCATGCACATCTGCAGGTAGTGTACTACAAATGTGTAAATTTTCATAAAAATCCAATAAGCCGTTTAGGAAGAGTTGCACTTACAAGGTACACGAACCCCCTTTACGGTGAAAGTATAAGTTGAATTATCTCCCCTTCTAAATTTTAGACAGCAACGGTATTTCTCCATGCACATCTGCAGGTTGTGTACTACAACTGTGTAAAGTTTCATAAAAATTCAATAAGCAGTTCAGTAGGAGTTGCGCTTACAAGGTACATCCCCCCCCTTTTTCGTGAAAGTATAAGTTGAATTATCTCCCCTTTTAAAATTTGGACAGCAACCATATTCCTTCATGCTCATCTGTAGGTAGTGTACTACAAATGTGTAAAGTTTCATAAAATTCCAATGAGTGGTTTAGGAGGAGTTGTACTTACAAGGTACATGACCCCCCTTTTCGTGAAAGTATAAGTTGAATTATCTCTCCTTCTAAATTTTGGACAGCAACCATATTCCTTCATGCACATCTGCAGGTAGGGTACTACAAATGTGTGTAAAGTTTCATAAAAATCCAATAAGTGGTTTAGGAGGAGTTGCACTTACAAGGTACACAACTCCCCTTTTCGTGAAAGTATAAGTTGAATTATCTCTCCTTTTAAATTTTGGACAGCAACCATATTCCTTCATGCACATCTGCAGGTAGTGAACTATAAATGTGTAAAGTTTCATAAAAATCCAACAAGTGGTTTAGGAGTTGTGCTTACAAGTTACACGACCCCCCTTTCGTGAAAGTATAAGTTGAATTATCTCCCCTTCTAAATTTTAGACAGCAACGGTATTCCTCCATGCACATCTGCTGGTTGTGTACTACAACTGTGTAAAGTTTCATAAAAATTCAATAAGCAGTTTAGTAGGAGTTGCGCATACAAGGTACATCCCCCCTTTTCGTGAAAGTATAAGTTGAATTATCCCCCCCTTTTCGTGAAAGTATAAGTTGAATTATCTCCCCTTTTAAAATTTGGACAGCAACCATATTCCTTCATGCACATCTGCAGGTAGTGTACTACAAATGTGTAAATTTTCATAAAAATCCAATAAGCTGTTTAGGAAGAGTTGCACTTACAAGGTACACGACCCCCCTTTTCGTGAAAGTATAAGTTGAATTATCTCCCCTTCTAAATTTTAGACAGCAACGGTATTCCTTCATGCACATCTGCAGGTTGTGTACTACAACTGTGTAAAGTTTCATAAAAATTCAATAAGCAGTTTAGTAGGAGTTGTGCTTACAAGGTACATCCCCCCCTTTTCGTGAAAGTATAAATTGAATTATCTCCCCTTTTAAAATTTTGGACAGCAACCATATTCCTTCATGCACATCTGCAGGTAGTGTACTACAAATGTGTAAAGTTTCATAAAAATCCAACAAGTGGTTTAGGAGTTGTGCTTACAAGTTACACGACCCCCCTTTTCGTGAAAGTATAAGTTGAATTATCTCCCCTTCTAAATTTTAGACAGCAACGGTATTCCTTCATGCACATCTGCAGGTTGTGTACTACAACTGTGTAAAGTTTCATAAAAATTCAATAAGCAGTTTAGTAGGAGTTGTGCTTACAAGGTACATGCCTCCCCCCTTTTCGTTGTAGTATATGTTGAATTATCTCCCCTTTTAAATTTTGGACAGCAACCATATTCCTTCATGCACATCTGCAGGTAGTGTACTACAAATGTGTAAATTTTCATAAAAATCCAATAAGCCGTTTAGGAAGAGTTGCACTTACAAGGTACACGACCCCCCTTTTCGTGAAAGTATAAGTTGAATTATCCCCCCCTTTTCGTGAAAGTATAAGTTGAATTATCTCCCCTTTTAAATTTTGGACAGCAACCATATTCCTTCATGCACATCTGCAGGTAGTGTACTACAAATGTGTAAATTTTCATAAAAATCCAATAAGCCGTTTAGGAAGAGTTGCACTTACAAGGTACACGAACCCCCTTTACGGTGAAAGTATAAGTTGAATTATCTCCCCTTCTAAATTTTAGACAGCAACGGTATTTCTCCATGCACATCTGCAGGTTGTGTACTACAACTGTGTAAAGTTTCATAAAAATTCAATAAGCAGTTCAGTAGGAGTTGCGCTTACAAGGTACATCCCCCCCCCCTTTTTCGTGAAAGTATAAGTTGAATTATCTCCCCTTTTAAAATTTGGACAGCAACCATATTCCTTCATGCTCATCTGTAGGTAGTGTACTACAAATGTGTAAAGTTTCATAAAATTCCAATGAGTGGTTTAGGAGGAGTTGTACTTACAAGGTACATGACCCCCCTTTTCGTGAAAGTATAAGTTGAATTATCTCTCCTTCTAAATTTTGGACAGCAACCATATTCCTTCATGCACATCTGCAGGTAGGGTACTACAAATGTGTGTAAAGTTTCATAAAAATCCAATAAGTGGTTTAGGAGGAGTTGCACTTACAAGGTACACAACTCCCCTTTTCGTGAAAGTATAAGTTGAATTATCTCTCCTTTTAAATTTTGGACAGCAACCATATTCCTTCATGCACATCTGCAGGTAGTGAACTATAAATGTGTAAAGTTTCATAAAAATCCAACAAGTGGTTTAGGAATTGTGCTTACAAGTTACACGACCCCCCTTTCGTGAAAGTATAAGTTGAATTATCTCCCCTTCTAAATTTTAGACAGCAACGGTATTCCTCCATGCACATCTGCAGGTTGTGTACTACAACTGTGTAAAGTTTCATAAAAATCCAATAAGCCGTTTAGGAAGAGTTGCACTTACAAGGTACACAACCCCCCTTTTCGTGAAAGTATAAGTTGAATTATCTCCCCTTCTAAATTTTAGACAGCAACGGTATTCCTCCATGCACATCTGCAGGTTGTGTACTACAACTGTGTAAAGTTTCATAAAAATTCAATAAGCAGTTTAGTAGGAGTTGCACTTATAAGGTACATGCCCCCCCCCCCTTTTCGTGAAAGTATAAGTTGAATTATCTCCCCTTTTAAATTTTGGACAGCAACCATATTCCTTCATGCACATCTGCAGGTAGTGTACTACAAATGTGTAAATTTTCATAAAAATCCAATAAGCCGTTTAGGAAGAGTTGCACTTACAAGGTACACAACCCCCCTTTTCGTGAAAGTATAAGTTGAATTATCTCCCCTTCTAAATTTTAGACAGCAACGGTATTCCTCCATGCACATCTGCAGGTTGTGTACTACAACTGTGTAAAGTTTCATAATAATTCAATAAGCAGTTTAGTAGGAGTTGCGCTTACAAGGTACATCCCCCCCTTTTCGTGAAAGTATAAGTTGAATTATCTCCCCTTTTAAAATTTGGACAGCAGCCATATTCCTTCATGCTCATCTGTAGGTAGTGTACTACAAATGTGTAAAGTTTCATAAAAATCCAATGAGCGGTTTAGGAGGAGTTGTACTTACAAGGTACATGACCCCCCTTTTCGTGAAAGTATAAGTTGAATTATCTCTCCTTCTAAATTTTGGACAGCAACCATATTCCTTCATGCACATCTGCAGGTAGGGTACTACAAATGTGTAAAGTTTCATAAAAATCCAATAAGCCGTTTAGGAAGAGTTGCACTTACAAGGTACACGACCCCCCTTTTCGTGAAAGTACAAGTTAAATTATCTCTTCTTTTAAATTTTGGACAGCAACCATATTCCTTCATGCACATCTGCAGGTAGTTAACTATAAATGTGTAAAGTTTCATAAAAATCCAACAAGTGGTTTAGGAGTCGTGCTTACAAGTTACACGACCCCCCTTTAGTGAAAGTATAAGTTGAATTATCTCCCCTTCTAAATTTTAGACAGCAACGGTATTCCTTCATGCACATCTGCAGGTTGTGTACTACAACTGTGTAAAGTTTCATAAAAATTCAATAAGCAGTTTAGTAGGAGTTGCACTTACAAGGTACATTGAGGTATGAGGTTGTGTCCAGTTACCTGTTTAGGTCTGCATTTCTACCTATGTGTAACAATTCCATCATTCTTTTCTTGTTTTTGACTTCTCAGTAGATTTGTAACATAAGTAAAGCAACTTGCTAAATGTGCAGCAGGAACTACTTACCTTTGTTGGGATTCTGAGTTGACCCCTCTTGATTTAGTGGGGTTTGTGACTGTGTTGTCATTAACCTGTAGATTGCATGTTTCAGAAGTTCGACCAATTCAGCAGGAAAGTCTATTTTTGATTGATTGATTGGTGTTTATCGCCAACATTAGACTTGGTTGACTGGTATGGACTATCTGTGTCACAAATGACCATAGATATGTTCCACTTGTCGTAAACACTTCCCGGTCCTTCTTTCATGACTTATCACCATTTTTGTAAGGGACCGACCATTTAACTTGAAAGGGGGGGGGGGGGTTATGGTTTTTTGTTTCGTTCAGAAATTTCTTTTCGGACAACACAAAAGTTAGAATATTTATTTTTTTGTTGCGCAGGGCGCAATTTTTCCCCCCAGAATTTAACATTAGGTTATATGACAAACTCTGAATCATATTTTTTTTTTTTCCTCCACCAAAATCAGAATATTTTTTTTCAGAAAAAAACCATAACCCCCCCCCCCCCTTCAAGTTAAATGGTCGTTCCATAACTAGATTAAAACGACGGACACCACTAGTGGAGGAGGAACTGCTTACCCTTCCAGAAAACCAAGTTCACCCCAAGTTTTAAGTGGGGTTCGTGTTACTCGATCTTAATTTTTATGTGCATCAGGCCTCAAGTGAGATTTTAATTTTGGTGGACAGCTGGCCACCCAACTCCAAAAATCTGGTGGCCAAACTCAAATTTTAGTGGCCAAAGAAAAGAAAAATTGGTAGCCAAAATACATGGTAAAAAAGTAAAAACAAATATTTCGAGATCTTTTGCCCGGGTCATATTCGTACACGTCAGGCTCTTCATCACTATTCCTTTATGCTTTTGGTTCTTACTGTGGATTTTAAGGGTTTCTTTAAAGTCTTACAAAGCTTTAATTAAAGAAATCGGAATTTCAGGCCATACTTGGAATAATTATCTTACAGCCATTCTCATACACGAGCCAGGCAAAATTGAAAAGCCATGAATCCTGCAACAATCTTTTGACATTTTTTTCCGCTGTGATGTCTGCTTTTGGTTTCACTCTTACAGTTACAAGCCTTACTCGCCGGACTGGAATGTACTATTTCAACATCATTAATGGGCGACGATTTTGATTGCTTACTTGCTCCTGTCACAGTGTCATTATTATCGCCCTTTCTCTTTACACAGCTTGAAATTTCAACTGCTGGAACATTTTCACATGTTTACGTATGCACACAGCACATTAATACAGATCAATATCGATTTTACGCTTTAAATTACTTCGATTTCACTTTACTTTCAAGTGCAAAAATGACGATCTCTAAAATCGAATCAATGACGGAAAATTATCCAGAATTTCCAGTCGCCAACCTGAATTAACCAGATTTAAATTTTGGTCGCCAAAAAAATCCCGAAAATTTGGTAGCCCAGGCGACCATTTTAGGTAGACATAATTGAGCCTTGTATATATTTTGTAGATCATTGTTTGTCCTTTTCTACATTTTCTTTTGGTCATTGTGTTGTCTGTTCTTCGATATACGGATTCTGATTGCACCATTGGCATTGGTATCTTCAGCTATATCATGACGTGAACAAATTTTATTATTAACTTCAACACCTACAAGCTATTTAAAAATAAAACATACCTGTCTATAAAACAATCTGACTATATGCACAAATAAAAGAAACATTAAACAAATAAAACCATAAATATCATATATACTAGTGGAAAAAAGAAACTGTGCATTACTAAAAAATCAATTAAAGATCAATATCAAAATAAAATTTATTAATTGTGTACAGTATAATGTCGAATAATGCATTTTTCATCAAAAAATTCAGACCAATAACATTTAACGTCAATTGAATTCATTTGGTAAACGTCTTAAACAACACAAGACTCTTTAGACATTAACAGTCAGTAGTGTGTGTGTCCACCATTTGCATCAATGGATGCTTGGCAACGGCGACAAATTGATCTAACCAAGTTGTTGAAAAATGCTTGTGGGATATTGTTCCAAATGCGGATCAATGCCAGACCCATTTTCACTAACGTCACTGGCTGATTTGGCAGATGGCGTAACCGTCGTTCCATTTCATCCCAAACATGCTCAATGGGTGAAAGATCGGATGAAACTGCTGGCCATGGTAACAAATCAACATTTTGCTATATCAGATAGTCATGCACTACTCACGCAACATGTGGTAGAGCGTTGCTCTGCTGAAATGTGACGTTGTTGGCCTGAGCTTGGATGAACGGAATGACAAAAGGCTGAACAATTTCATCCCGATAGCGTATACCTGTCAGTTTTCCAGCAACAACAACCAATGGTGTTCTGCCATGTGCTGTTATGCATCCCCACACCACAACACTGCCTCCAAATGATTGACGTTGAATGACGCAAGTGTCTGCATATCATTCTCCTACACTGCGGTAAACATGAGAACGGCCATCACTGCTGTCTAGGTGAAATCGGGATTCATCTGTAAACAGGATGTTGGCCCAATCCTATATTCTGAATCTTAAATAACGTCTACACCAGGGTTTCAGCTGGGTTGTATTATACTAAGGTCAAATGACCTAACTCATATAAATTCCTTAGGCCTTTTGTCCTGAAAGGCACTTATTCAATAGGTCACTTGTGTCCTAATTTGCCTAAAACTTATAGGTCATTTAATGATATATTAAGGTGTGGTTTGATTTCAATTAATGCAGCTGGAGCTTAATTTAATATTCATTTGTTTCAAACTTGCATACTTATTACGATATTTGGAATTGACAACCAGACAGGTTTTCAGAGGTCACCATGTCTTTCCAAAAAAAATTAAGCTTAAGTGAAAATAAATAGAAATTAAAATCAAATTCTCCAATGAGGAACGAGTCAAAGACTTAAGAGAAAACAACCCTAAATAGGTTACAAAAAAGTCTACGTTGAAATAAACATTTTGTAGATTTATTTTTACATTTAAATTCACAGAGAAATTACAATTTTAGCGAATCTTTTCAACCATTTGTCTTAATCAGGAAAAAGCTTGTAATATTGGTCCATTTCAAAGGTTTCAATATTTCCCAAAAACCTAAATCAAGTCCTCTATCGTATTTTACACAAAAGACAAGTTTAAATTTAGCGCCAAATTGATATCCGATAATTTTTACGTGTCCGATCCGGAGTGATTCTTGTTCTCATATTTCAAATATTGATATTTTCGTTCATTAAAGCGTTTCTGAGATTGCGACTTTAATTTTGTCAATGTCCTTGAACTTCATCAAAGCATGGAAAAAACGATAAATGATACAATAAAAGAGTTTTGATCTGGCGTTTCACTTTAGTTTTAATCAAAATAAATTGGAGAATACTCGATCACGTGTACGATGCATACGTAGCATGTGTCAGTCTTTTTGGCCACTTATTTTGAAACAAACGGTCATTTTGACTGCAATGTCAAATTATTTCCCGTCATATATGCAAATTATCGGCCAATGACCGACGCCAAACGGAAACCCTGCTACACCACGTCAGCCTAGCTGCACGGTGTCTAGGCAGCATAATTGGACGGATTGAGGGCGTCTTGGCCTGATGTTATGTTCACGAAGTCTATTGCGAACTGTTCTAGAGCTGATCGGTCGTAATCCGGGGATGCTTTTTGCAGTGAGACTTGACGTCTGGAATCGATTTCGCAGATGCACCAGCCTTATGTGGTTATCTAGACAACGTGACATTACACGTGGACGACCTGAACGTCTGCGGTCTCTAGTGTTGCCAGATTGTCTAAATCGTCTCCATAATGACAGTATCGTGTTGCGATGACAGCCACAATGTATAGCAAAAACGCTATGAGCACCACTCAACTGCTAGGGGCCACTTCACACATATATTAGGGGTATGAGTCATGCTCTTTGTTGAAGACCCTATTGTAACTGTCAAATGTAGAACAGCAATAAAAGAGCTCTTCCTTTACTTTAATTTGTGTCTGAAGTGTAAAGTGGGCTAGCTTCATGTCCATTTACATTCATATCCTTTCTTACTAATATGTATCCTAGAAGGGAGACATGAAATATTCACAAATTGAGAAGCCATGACAAAGATATATTTTAAAAAAGTACAATATTTGTAGTAGTATCATGATATCTGCGAAACAAATTGTGCACAATATATACTGCATAAGACGGACTGAGCCGTGATCAAAACGAATTGGATGTTTATTGACAATACACTAATTCTAGATTTTAGTATATCGCCCAAAAAAAGAACCCAAGCAAACAACCAACATGCCTAGACTGGCTCATTTTATGAGAATGTCTGGTTACAGAGATTGGACGAGATACATGAAGGGTGCGAGATGTTCAGGGTTGTGATATGTGGTGTCTTTGGATATATGAAGAGATCACAAAGAAGACAGTCAGAGAGAACAACAAGAATAGTCAGGACAAATACTCAACATGGCTCTCCAATACATAGTACAAGGAAAGTGTATGTCCCTGATACCTAGGAAGTAACCCTCCCCTCACCAAAATACAATACCACAACAAAAGAAGATTTCACATTTTAATATTCTATTACAGAAACTATTGTTAAGAGTGAGTGAGCGAGTGATTGCTTAATGCCAAATGAGCAAGCTATATTCAATGAGAATACAATGATGTCTGCTTTGTACTAGACCAACATGCTTAATTGAATTTGTATAGTGCTAAAACAAAATACAGTCCGTGGGTAGACATGTTGCTTCACTCTGACACATCATCCTGATTCCGAACGAACCAGTCTTTGCTCTTTCTCCTAAAATGCTATTTACTTAGCGGAGAAGTAACAAATACCACTTGTTTGTGGTCTTTGGTTTGTTTTAACCCACAATCTACCTCACTCAAGGCAAACACACCATTATTGTAATAAAAAGGGGCAATGGAAAATTTTGAATACATCTGCCAAAAAAAAAAAGAGTCAAAATGGTAAATTAAACAAAAAATCAAATTTGATAGTCATTGAGTATGACATTAAGGAAAACGAGAAATTTCATTGGTTCATTAATTTTGAATAGTCATCCAAATTTCTCAGTCAATCATTTCAGCTACTCTTGTGCGTTAAAGAAGAATATTGGGAAGTTAAAATATTTACTTAAAAATAAGTCCATTTTTCAAAATGTTTTAACACCACCCACCCCCCTCCCTAAAAAGAAGCCAAAAGTGCTTTGGACAAAAACAACCCATTATTCCTCTCTCTATTGTTAGTAAAGTAATTGCAGGATAAGGTGATTAGGTCAGAATAGCTGAGATCATTGAACTAATTAATTTATCTATTAACCAAAGGCCACCCACCTTGCTGAACAATGAAAAATCTCTACTTCAGTCATAATCATTAAACTATTATAAATCACAATGCAGATGAAAAACCAAATAATATATTTGTGCGGAGACTGAAAGATGAAGAACAACAACCAAAACATGTTTCCACAGAAACTGAACCGCACAGGTGGTGTAATGGATAGAGTGGTTGTCTTAGGTGCGGTAGATGGTACATTCAATCCCTGGTCGTGTCAAAATAAAGACTATAAAAATAAAAATTTGTATTTGATGCTTCTTCCATAAGCATGCAGAACCACAGGATAAAGAGAAAAGATTGATTGACATGTCTAGCACTATAAAATTTCAACTAAGTGTGTTCAAATGGTCTAGTACAAAGCGGAAATCATCTCATCAAATACAACTTGTTCTTGCCATGATATCGCTGGAAAATAATCACTCGCTCTAGAAAACTTTCGTCATGATATAGCTGAAATATTGCTCATTTGGCATTGATAATAATCACTCACTCAACAAAAACTGGAGAATTGTTGGCAAATAATCACTTGCTGTTCTAAATTTGTGCCATGATAGAGCTGGAAAAATGAAACTGCATGCGTTGTCGTGCTGCGATACCCCCACTCGCTCTACATAAAGTTGATGTGTAGTAAAGTATTAGATTATAGTGGAACTTAACGTGGTGTAGAGGCATAAAGGAGTGTAAAGAGTGTTGGAATCCTCCTAGGGCAGTTGGCACAAAAATCAACCATCCTTGAAATTGGTATAATATGCGCATGCTCAGATCATGCATGGCCAACCAACATACCAAATATGAATAAAATGCGACAAAAGACAAATGACTAGTTGCGTACACAAGATGTGCGGACGGACATATGGTCAAACAAACATGAAAAGGGCTATAACTCGCGCAAAAATAAACTATCTGTGAAATCGGTATAATATGCGCATGCTCAGATCATGGCCATCCAAGATACCAAGTATGAATAAAATCCAACAAAAGACAAATGACTAGTTGCATACACAAGATGTGCAGACAGACATATGGTCAAACAAACATGAAAAGGGCTATAACTCTCGCAAAAATCAACCATCCGTGAAATCGGTCAATATTTGAGCATGCTCAGATCATGGCCAATCAAGATACCAAATATGAATAAAATGCGACAAAAGACTAGTTGCATACACAAGATGTGCAGACAGACATATGGTCAAACAAACATGAAAAGGGCTACAACTCTCGCAAAAATCAACCATCTGTGAAATCGGTAATATTTGAGCATGCTCAGATCATGGCCAACCAAGATACCAAATATGAATAAAATGTGACAAAAGACTAGTTGCATACACAAGATGTGCAGACAGACATATGGTCAAACAAACATGAAAAGGGCTACAACTCTCGCAAAAATCAACCATCAGTGAAATCGGTATAATATACACATGCTCAGATCATGGCCAACCAAGATACCAAATATGAATAAAATGCGACAAAAGACAAATAACTAGTTGTGTACACAAGATGTGCGGACAGACGTATGGTCAAACAAACATGAAAAGGGCTATAACTCTCGCAAAAATCAACCATCTGTGAAATCGGTATCATATGCGCCTGCTCAGATCATGGCCAACCAAGATACCAAATATGAATAAAATCCAACAAAAGACAAATGACTAGTTACGTACACAAGGTTTAGGGACAGACGAACAGACGGACAGACAAGGGTATTCCAGTATACCCACCACTCTGCGAGTTGGGGTATCAAAATCATGCACTCTCTAAACCTTGCCATGATATAGCTGTAAAATAATCACTAATTCTACAAAACTTGTGGGGCCGTCTTGGCCGTGATCCTATGGTAGTTTGATTTACTACCTATGCAATCAGTGCCTATCGCAACTGATGCGAGTTTGAATCTTGATCAGGGCGAGGTGTACAACATTATGTGATAAAGTTTGTCAGTGACTTGCGACAGGTCGGTCGTTTCCTACCCCAATAAATCTGACTGCCACAATATCACTGAAATATTGTTGAAAGTGGTATGATATAGCTGGGAAATTGCTGAAATGTACGAGTTTCCAAAATAGAAAAATGAAATGCGAGGTTTGATTTGTTGCGATTGTTGGTTAGGGGGAAAGTTCTTCCTGAACATCACAGACAAAAACCTTCCCCATAGGCTGTATTGAAGGATCCATTAAGGTATTGCCTCACAACCATTCTTGTTCTCTCTGACTGTCTCCTTTGTGATCTCTGCACAAATCCAAAAACACAACATTATTTCACAACCCTGAACATCTCGTATCCTTCATGTATCTCATCCAATCTCTTAAACCAGACATTCTCATAAAATGAGTCAATCCAGGCTCCATAGGTTGTTTGCTTGGGTCTTATTTTTTTCGGGCGATATACTAAGATCTAGAATTAGTGTATTGCCAACAAAATCCAGTAACATCCAATTCTTTTTTATCACAGCCCAGTCCATCTTATGCAGTATTTATTGTGCACAATTTGTTTCACAGATATCATGATACTACTACAAATATTGTACTTCATTAAATATATCTTTGTCATGGCTTCTCAATTTGTGAATATTTCATGTCTCCCTTCTAGGATACATATTAGTAAGAAAGGATATGAATGTAAATGGACATGAAGCTAGCCCACTTTACACTTCAGACACAAATTAAAGTAAAGGAAGAGCTCTTTTATTGCTGTTCTACATTTGACAGTCACAATAGGGTCTTCAATAATAAACATAATTCTTATCCTAAAATGAGCAAGAAACAGTATCTAGCCTGCAGTCAAGAGGTACTTTATATTTCTACTGATGTTGTAGGGTGTTTGAATTAAGAATTTCATAAGCTCATAGATTTTTTTTAATTTTTTTTTATATTTTTTACAGTCAGATTAAAATCAAATGATATATCGGATTTTAATTCAAGTGAACTTGGTATGATACCATGAAATCCTTAATTAAAACACCCTACAACATAGGATACACGTGACAAAAGGCCCACTCCCCTTTTAGAGGAGTTGTACCCCACAGGGGAGAAACTAGATCCTATTTCTATACCCCGGGATACTATCGGGGTTATGTTATTGAAATTTATGTTAATATCAGCAATTAAAACACCTTTATTGCTCGATCCAACATTATGGAATAAAGTTTGTCCGAGACTTGCGGCAGGTCGGTGGTTTTCTCGGCTTACTCCTCCAATAAAACAGATCGTCATAGTATAACTGAAATATTGTTATAAGTGGTAATTCCCCCCTGTTTTGACCCACTCTTTTTAAAAAAAAGCAAATGAACAATAAATAATTAAAACCCATATATAATATGGACAATCTTTGAAAGTTTTGAAGCTCTTGTGTACCTTTAATCAACAATGCAAGATTTCTAGGAAACCATTCGATGAACATTCATACCATGTTTGGTTTAACTTTTGTCCGATAGCAGTGAAAACTGACGTCGGACAAATAGATCTTGTATTACGGTTGTCCGATGGGACAAGTGAAAAAATCAGAGATTCCCAAACGTGCCGGTACGACGGACATATCTATTTCCACTGGTATAAAATACTGGGTTTGTATTAAAGAGTCCTGTTTCATCTCCAATTTGTCCATAATTTATTTTGATTAAAACTAAAGTGAAACGCCAGATAAACTCTTTTATTGATATCATTTATCGTTCATCCATGCTTTGATGAAGTTCAAGGACATTGACTAAATTAAAGTCGCAATCTCAGAGACGCTTTAATGAACAGAAATATCAATATTTGAAATATAAGAACAAGAATCACTCCGGAACGGACACGTAAAAATTATCGGATATCAATTTGGCACCAAATTTAAACTCGTCTTTTGTGCAAAATACGATAGAGGACTTGATTTAGGCTTTTGGGAAATATTGAAACCTTTGAAATGGACAAATATTACAAGCTTTTTCCTGATCTGGTTGCAAAGATCCACTAAAATTTGTATTTCTCTGAATTTAAATAAAATACTTTGCTTTATTAATATCACAGGCACTTGTTTCTGGTAAAAAAAATATACCTAGATACTGGTATATATAGTATCTAGGTATGTTTTTTTCTACCAGAAAAAAAGGATTTATATAACACAAATATGAGTTATTACAATTTGTGTGGTATTGGATCACAACACAGTAATATTTCAAAAGGAAAAGGGGGGGGGGGGCATATAAAAATCACTGGTATGCAAGACTCCAATCAAGGTAGACAGAAATAAAAATGTGACATTGAATATAAGTAGTTAGTTATGAATAAAAAAAAACCCAGAACAAATCAGTTCAGGCATTATGGATAAAGTTTGTCAGAATTGTGGCAGGTTGGTGGTTTTCTCAGTATACTCCACCAATAAAACAAGATAGCCATGATATAACTGAAATATAGTTAAAAATGGCATTAAACACCATAACTCCCTCAATTTGACCTCCCTTTTTTTTAAATGAACAATAAATAATTAAAATCCATATATAATATGGAAACACCCTCTTTGAAACCTTTGAAACAACAACACAAGTTTTGTAGGAATTCATTCAATGAACATTCATACCATGTTTGGTTTCAATTTGCCAAATAGTTTCAGAGGAGAAGATTAAAATCTAAAAGCTTACAGACAATGGATGCCAAGTGACAGCAATACGTCACATGACCTTTATATTCTTGATCAGAGTTGTCACACACCTAGTTGACTCTTTTCGGGGGGGTTGTACCCCTCAGCCGAGAAGCTAGGTCCTATTTCTATACCCTGGGGTTCCCTCGGGGGGAATGGGGGATGTTCTTTAAATTTATATACACAGTTGTACGTATGTAAATATCAGCAAAGAAAAAGGTCATTATGGTATGCGACACACCGCCCTATGGTCATGCACATACATACCAAATATCATTGACCCATCTCGAAAGACAAAAATGTTATGGCCCAGAAAACAAAATACTATTAAAAAAACATTATTTGACCTTGATGTCAAAGGTCAAGGTCCCACAAAGGTCATTATGGTACGCGACACACCGCCTTATGGTCATGCACCCACATACCAAATATCATTGACCTATCTCGAAAGACAAAAAATGTTATGGCCAGGACAAGAAAATATTATTTAAAAATAATTATTTGACCTTCATGTCAAAGGTCAAGGTCCAACAAAGGTCATTACGGTATGCGACACACCGCCTTATGGACAAGCACCCACATACCAAATATCATTGACCTATCTCGAAAGAAACAATTATTTGACCTTGAGGTCAAAGGACAAGGTCCCACGAAAGTCATTACGGTACGTGACACACCGCCTTATGGTCATACACCCACATACCAAATATCATTGACCTATCTCAAGACAAAAATGTTATGGTCCAGACAAGAAAATACTATTTAAAAAACAATTATTTGACCTTGAGGTCAAAGGTCAAGGAAGGTCATTATGATACACGACACACCGCCTTATGGTCATGCACCTATACCAAATATCATTGACCTATCTCAAAAGAAACAATTATTTGACCTTGAGGTCAAAGGTCAAGGTCCAAACAAAGGTCATTATGGTACGCGACACACCTCTTATGGTCATGCACCCACATACCAAATATCAATGACCTATCTCGAAAGACAAAAAATGTTATGGCCCGAACAAGAAAATACTATTTAAAAAACAATTATTTGACCTTCAGGTCAAATGTCAAGGTCCAACAAAGGTTATTATGGTATGCAACACACCACCTTATGGACATGCACCCACATACCAAATATCATTGACCTATCTCGAAAGACAAAAATGTTATGGTCTGGACAAGCTTCGCTGAGAAGCGGAAGAAGCAAATCAGACAAACAATATATATCTCCCTTCGTTCGAAGGGGAGACATAATTGCCAAGGGAGAGCAATATGTCACACAACATTTATATTCTTCATTCAGAGTTGTCATACACCTGGATGACCCCCCCTATGGGGAGAGTAACTCAATTTCAAAACACATTTTAATTTTAAGATAAAAAAAATTTGGTTGTGAACAAAAAATTAACATTTTTCTATTGTATTATTGAAATGTAAATATAAATTTAAGATAAATTTTATGCAAAATTGAACAAAATGTGATATTATCTAGCCTGCAGTCAAGATAATATCACATTTTCATTGTTCTTTGTATCTCAAATGAATTTTTGATATAAGTTATAGGGTGGTTGTGTTTGAATTAAGAATTTCATCAGCTCATAGATTTTTTTTTTTTTTTTTTTGGATTTTTTTAGTCAGATTAAAATCAAATGATATATTGGGTTTTAATCCGAGTGAACTAGGTATGATACCATGAAATCCTCAATTCAGAGATGGCACAGTCTATTCTTAGACCAATGATGTATTTTTTAATTCTATTAGTAGGGAGGTCAGGCTATTTTCTAAAGCAAGGAATTTTCATATATAAATATGACAGCTGTGTAGATTTCTTCAATACCATTACAGAACAGTTTAGTTTTTGGGAATTGGACAAGTGGTTCAAAAGTTATGCTCGATTCAAGTATAGAAATTTACTCCTAAATTTTATCCAAGATGGCTGCCATTTGTGCTGTATTTATGGCTGAATTCAATGCAGATTATTGGTAAAAGACCGAATTGTACATGTAATATTCTTTATTTTGCTTGAAGATTGTTTTTGGTTTTTTTAAAGGAACATGTTTCAGTATTGGCATTGTTTGCTTACTATTTAAAAAAATTGGTCAGTTTCCAGGTTAGCAGTCATTTTCGAAAAATGAAAAAAGATGCTAGTCTAGATTTCTGTGCTAGTAGTGGTTGCTAAGATATCAAATGATAATACACAGCTTTGTCTCAAGTAAACATTTGCACTTCTGACTGCCAATTTCAGTGTTAATATTGGTTCTTTTTCTCATCAAAGAAAAAATATGTTGGTGCCAATATGGCTTTCAAGCCCCTTTTTTGAAGGGCACCAAATTGTCAAAATGTTGAAATCAACCTATGAAACCCATTTATAGAGCAATTTTTCCTATTGAAATTGTATTTATCCTGATAAAAGCTTAAAAAAAGTATAAATGAACAAAGTATTCCCATTTCAGGCTTATATTTTCTTTAAAAATCAGGATTTGCATCTAAAAGGGGCATTTCTGATAGAATTACCTCCCTTTTTATTTTTGCAAAAAATAGGTTTTACGTGTTTATCCTATTTATCCGGAAACAGCTAGTGGTTATATTGAAAATATAGACTTACCTTATATTTAACAACATTATAACTAATAATAATGACTTCTTATTTGATTATTTGCTGTTTAAGTATAATCTTTGGAAAAAACAGTATATTTTTTAAAGCAACATCTACAGGCTTCCGCAAATTGTCCCAACAACTTCAACTATGGGGTATTTAAGGTAGGAGTGGATTTATTCATTATTTTATCATACTTTCTCATAAATAATGTCCACTTCCCTTTGAATCAGCTTGCAAAACTTGATTTTCTCTGTAATTATCTCCCTTTTTTATTTTTCCAAATGACGTTTTTCACACTTTTGGTATTGAAAAAAGTAGGATTAATATTAGTAATTATTAAGTTTAATACATTTTATTTTTGTGCATTATAATTGTACTGTTGATTGCTCTGTTTCCAAAGCAAATCATCTTTTTAAGTAGAATATTGCAACAATAGGCTGTGACAAATTCAGAATTCTTCTCATCACCAGTCAAGTTAAATGCAGCTCTCATAATGACACAAAAAGTGCTATAATATGATTCAATCTGTTTTCCACTACTGGCACTAGTGAATGCAATAAGGGCAATCTGCAAATTGGACATACAAATATCAATATTAGCTAGTGTTATGTTATTTGCCCAAATGAAGGGAGAGCATAGGTTGTGTAGAATCTACAAATACAAAGCTATGTCCGTTGTTGCATGTCCTCCTACTCCGAATGGAGAAACCAACAGTGTGAAATGAACATATTCAAAGCCAGTGTGTGTGTCAACTGGGGATGATTAAATCCAAGGTGCCATGTTCGAAAAAAAAACTTCATTGTGAACCCTGAAAGGCTTGTTACAAGGCTAAATTTGTTCATATCCATTATACCCGCCTCTTCAAGGACAGTCAAAAATTTAAGCCCAATGACCCATCCTATTCCTCAAAATGTGTTTATTATTCCCCTTCCGGATTGTCTTCTTGTTGTAATTGTTCACCAAGTTCTTATTTTTTTGTTTTCACATTTTCGCCTTGTCTCTGGATTGTGGTCTTTGGATATTCCCCTTTAATTTGTTGCTTCGGTATTCTATTGTCAATGTTTTATTGCTTGTCCTCTTTTCAACTTGAATATATAAGCTGAAATATTGCTCAGTGCATGTTCAGCAATCAATCATTCAACTTTAACTATTAGTTCCAAATGAATGCTTTCATGTTCACTTACATGTTACATCAATACCCAAATAAACCATAATAAATTAGATTTGAGCATTTGATTAACTGAGAAAAATTCAGTCAAGTTAAGTATATCACAGCAGAATTAACATCATATATAAAGACAAAGGATCTGAAAAAAAATTGCTTTTAATATCATTATTAAAAAATCAGGAATAAAGTCCTCATTTATATTGCTTGTCTTGTACAATACCCATAACTCCCTTTTTCACCAATTTCAAAATACTGTTAAGTTTTAAATTTGACAAAATTAAGTTCCTGACTAACCCCCTGCCCTGCACCTCTTTTGCCAAAAGAGGGGACAAAAATTGTCTTGTCCTATCAAACGATCTTTTCAATGAACATCCATATGATTGTGAGACTAAAATATCATTCTAGTTCAAGGGCCTTTCAAATAAAATGTTAATGTTTGCGCTAAAAAAAATCAATAAAGAAAGCCGACGATTGTATTGCAATCTATTGGCGGGAGTTATTTCCCATCATGTGGAAGCGCCAATAATAACAGGGGAACGCAGGTCATTTCGTAACATTTGTTAATATTGAAATCTAACGATTTCATCCACAATATATATTTTTCGTAGCCTATGCTATCATTTAAAACGTACCAGTGTAATTTCCTATTGTGATGAGTTGGTAAATCATGTCATTTGTTGCACCACGTGCTTCCAGTTCAGCCCCGACCCAATTTACGATAGACTCGTCCGAAGACTGAATTTTACCGGCCATGTCAAGGGGGGTAGTGGTCTTTATGTTATCTAAAACAAATGTTGCTGAGTTAATTGAAGTGAAAAGATATTTGCATGGGCAAGAAGAAAGGTAAACTTGAGTTCCGCGATTTCCGTTTGATTGAATCACGTTGAATTTCACAAAAAAATAATTTACTCAAGTTTTCTCTTGACGAGATAGATTCCGAAAAGGGGGATTTTCCCTCAAACGGCATTATCCAATCAAAATTGAAAGCTTCTTCTGTCATATGATAACTTTATTTTTAGGGTAAAACATCAGCAACATTTGTTTTTTTTCGATCTCAAAATAGAAGTGGGAGAAACTCCGGTGCCATTTTTGTGGCTACCATGTTTTCCTACAAAAGTGGGTATCCAACAGACAACAAAATAACAATGTAAACTATGATTTATTTGATTAACAATATTTTTTATATAATTTTTAAACATTACCTGTACGATATAGACACATTTCATTGCACATTTTACGCGACATTTTTTTATATTGCAAATAAAAAAAACTACTGATTGACTATTAAACTCAGAATATAAACAAAATGGCGGAAGTCACTGACCTCCCTACTATTAGTACTCCAAAAAAAGTTTGGTTCCATTTATCCCAGTGGTTTCAAAGAGGTTTAATTGTGAACATTTACAGAGGACAACGGATGCCAAGTTGTAGCAATACTTCACATGACCATTACTACCTTCAATGGAGTTGTGTACCCGATTTGTGTCACAAAACTAGATGACTCTCTTTTTTTGGGGGGGGGGGGGGGTGCAGTTGTACCCCTCAGTGGAGAAACTAGGTCTTATTTCTAATTCTATATACTCTGTGGTTTACTTGGGGGTGTGTTCTTTAAATTTATATACACAGTTGTATGTATGTAAATACCAGCAATTAAAACACCTTTATTGCTAATTATGGATAAAGTTTGTCAGACTTGCCGCAGGTTGGTGGTTTTCTCAGTATACTCCACCAATAAAACAAGATAGCCATGATATAACTGAAATATAGTTAAAAATGGCGTTAAACACCATAACTCCCTCAATTTGACCTCCCTTTTTTTAAATGAACAATAAATAATTAAAATCCATATATAATATGGAAACACCCTCTTTGAAACAACAACACAAGTTTTGTAGGAAATCATTCAATGAACATTCATACCATGTTCGGTTTCAATTTGCCAAATAGTTTCAGAGGAGAAGATTAAAATCTAAAAGTTTACAGACAATGGATGCCAAGTGACAGTAATACGTCACATGACCTTTATATTTTTGATCAGAGTTGTCACACACCTAGTTGACTCTCTTTTCGGGGGGGTTGTACCCCTCAGCCGAGAAGCTAGATCCTATTTCTATACCCCGGGGTTCCCTCAGGGGAATGGGGGATGTTCTTTAAATTTATATACACAGTTGTACGTATGTAAATATCAGCAAAGAAAAAGGTCATTATGGTATGCGACACACCGCCCTATGGTCATGCACATACATACCAAATATCATTGACCTATCTCGAAAGACAAAAATGTTATGGCCCGAAAACAAAATACTATTAAAAAAAACATTATTTGACCTTGAGGTCAAAGGTCAAGGTCCCACAAAGGTCATTATGGTACGCGAAACACCGTCTTATGGTCATGCACCCACATACCAAATATCATTGACCTATCTCGAAAGACAAAAAATGTTATGGCCAGGACAAGAAAATACTATTTAAAAACAATTATTTGACCTTCATGTCAAAGGTCAAGGTCCAACAAAGGTCATTACGGTATGCGACACACCGCCTTATGGACAAGCACCCACATACCAAATATCATTGACCTATCTCGAAAGAAACAATTATTTGACCTTGAGGTCAAAGGACAAGGTCCCACGAAAGTCATTACGGTACGTGACACATCGCCTTATGGTCATACACCCATATACCAAATATCATTGACCTATCTCAAGACAAAAATGTTATGGTCCAGACAAGAAAATACTATTTAAAAAACAATTATTTGACCTTGAGGTCAAAGGTCAAGGTCCAAACAAAGGTCATTATGGTACACGACACACCTCTTATGGTCATGCACCCACATACCAAATATCATTGACCTATCTCGAAAGACAAAAAATGTTATGGCCCGAACAAGAAAATACTATTTAAAAACTAGAGGCTCAGGTGAGCCTGTATCGCTCACCTGACATAAGAATGTCTGCATGCTGAATACATCTAAGTTACTATTCAAATCCCATACTGCCATAGGGTTCTATGTTAAAACTATGTCTGCTCATGGCAGCCATCTTGGATGGAGGTCGTGGTCACCGCACACAATTTTGAAAGTATACTACCCAAGGACCATCCATGCCATGTTTGCTTTAAATTGGCTGACTAGTTTCAGAAGAGAAGACTTTTAAACAATTTTCAAATAGGGTCCTATGTTAAAACTATGTCTGCTGACGGCGGCCATTTTGAACCGAGATCAGGATCACTGAACACAATTTTGGAAGTTGACCACCCAAGGACCATCGATGACATGTTTGCTATATTGGCTTACTAGTTTCAGAGGAGAAGATTTTAAAACATTTTTTCCCATAGGGTCCTATGTTAAAACTACAGTATGTCTGCTGAAGGTGGCCATCTTGGATGGAGGTCAGGGTCACTGGATATAATTTTGAAAATTGACCACTTAAGGACCATCCATGCCATGTTTGCTTTAAATTGGCTTACTGGTTTCAGAGAAGAAGATTTTTAAATATATTTCCCATAGGGTCCTATGTTAAAACTATGTTCGCTGATGGTTGCCATCTTGGATGGAGGTCGGGGTCACAGGACATAATTTTGAAAGTTAACCACCTAAGGACCATTCATCCCATGTTTGCTTTAAACTGACTTACTGGTTTCAGTGGAGAAGACTTTTAAACATTTTTTCCATAGGGTCCTATGTTAAAATTAAGTCGAGTCATGGTGGCCATCTTGAATTTCCGATCAGCAAATGATTCACAAGTTTAGTACAGGACCACCCAATGATCATTCCTGCAAAGCCACAATTCAATTGGCTTAGTGGTTTCTAACAAGAAGATTTTTAAAATTTCGACCAATCAGAACACATTATAGGCCCTGGCAGCCATGTTGGATTTCCGATCAGCACCAAAAACACAAATCTTGTATATGACCATCCAATGAACATTTCTGCCAAGTTTGGTTCAAATCTGTTTTGTGGTTTCAGACAAAAAGATGAAAATGTGAAATTCCCATAGGGTCCAATGTTAAACTAAGTCGAGTCATGGCGGCCATCTTGAATTTCCGATCGGCAAACGATTCACAATTTTAGTACAGGACCACCCAATGATCATTCCTGCAAAGTCACAATTCAATTGACTTAGTGGTTTCTGACAAGAAGATTTTTAAAATTTCAGCCAATGAGATCACATTATGGACCCTGGCAGCCATGTTGGATTTCAAATCAGCACCGATAACACAAATCTGGTAGAGGACCATCCAGTGAACATTTCTGGCAAGTTTGGCTGATTTCTGTTCAGAGGTTTTAGAGAAGAAGATTTAAATGTGAAAAGCTAACGGACGGACGGATGGACGCTTACCCATGACAAAAGCTCACATGGCCTATGGCCAGGTGAGCTAAACAATTATTTGACCTTCAGGTCAAATGTCAAGGTCCAACAAAGGTTATTATGGTATGCAACACACCACCTTATGGACATGCACCCACATACCAAATATCATTGACCTATCTCGAAAGACAAAAATGTTATGGTCCGGACAAGCTTCGCTGAGAAGCAGAAGCGGAAGAAGAAAATCAGACTAAAACAATATATATCTCCCTTCGTTCGAAGGAGAGACATAATTAAAATCCATATATAATATGGAAACACCCTCTTTTGAAACAACAACACAAGTTTTGTAGGAAACCATTCAATGAACATTCATACCATGCTCGGTTTCAATTTGCCAAGTGGTTTCAGAGGAGAAGATTAAAATCTAAAAGTGTAGACAACGGATGCCAAGGGAGAGCAATGTCACACAACATTTATATTCTTCATTCAGAGTTGTCATACACCTGGATGAACCCCCTATGGGGAGAGTAACTCTCTTCCATCCACCCCCCCCCCCCCCCATTCCCTGAAAAGAGTCATTCAGTTGTGTGATACAAATCAGGTACACAACTCTGATTAAGGTTGTAACGGTCATGTGAGGTATTGCTGCAACTTGGCATCCGTTGTCCTCTGTAAACTTTCACAATTAAACCTCTCTGAAACCACTGGGCTAAATGGAACCAAACTTTTTTTGGAGAACTAATCGTAGAATTAAAAAATACATCAATGGCCTAAGAATAGACAGTGCCATCTTTTGACTTCACTTTAATGTGGACAAATTTTCGCTATCTTTTACTGTTTCCGAGATACTCTTGACTGGAAGGGACCAAAAAATACCAATTTCAAAACACATTTTAATTTTAAGATAAAAAAAATTTGGTTGTGAACAAAAAATTAACATTTTTCTATTGTATTATTGAAATGTAAATATAAATTTAAGATAAATTTTATGCAAAATTGAACAAAATGTGATATTATCTAGCCTGCAGTCAAGATAATATCACATTTTCATTGTTCTTCGTATCCCAAATGAATTTTTGATATAAGTTATAGGGTGGTTGTGTTTGAATTAAGAATTTCATCAGCTTATAGAGATTTTTTTTTTTTTTTTTTGGATTTTTTTAGTCGGATTAAAATCAAATGATATATTGGGTTTTAATCCGAGTGAACTAGGTATGATACCATGAAATCCTCAATTCAGAGATGGCACGGTCTATTCTTAGACCAATGATGTATTTTTTAATTCTATGATTAGTAGTCCAAAAAAAGTTTTGTTCCATTTATCCCAGTGGTTTCAAAGAGGTTTAATTGTGAAAGTTTACAGAGGACAACGGATGCCAAGTTGTAGCAATACTTCACATGACCATTACTACCTTCATCAGTTGTGTACCTGATTTGTGTCACAAAAGTAGATGACTCTCTTTTTTTTTGGGGGGGGGGGAGGTGCAGTTGTACCCCTCAGTGGAGAAACTAGGTCTTATTTCTAATTCTATATACTCTGTGGTTTACTTGGGGGTGTGTTCTTTAAATTTATATACACAGTTGTATGTATGTAAATACCAGCAATTAAAACACCTTTATTGCTCGATACATTATGGATAAAGTTTGTCAGACTTGCCGCAGGTTGGTGGTTTTCTCAGTATACTCCACCAATAAAACAAGATAGCCATGATATAACTGAAATATAGTTAAAAATGGCGTTAAACACCATAACTCCCTCAATTTGACCTCCCTTTTTTTTAAATGAACAATAAATAATTAAAATCCATATATAATATGGAAACACCCTCTTTGAAACCTTTGAAACAACAACACAAGTTTTGTAGGAATTCATTCAATGAACATTCATACCATGTTTGGTTTCAATTTGCCAAATAGTTTCAGAGGAGAAGATTAAAATCTAAAAGCTTACAGACAATGGATGCCAAGTGACAGCAATACGTCACATGACCTTTATATTCTTGATCAGAGTTGTCACACACCTAGTTGACTCTTTTCGGGGGGGTTGTACCCCTCAGCCGAGAAGCTAGGTCCTATTTCTATACCCCGGGGTTCCCTCGGGGGGAATGGGGGATGTTCTTTAAATTTATATACACAGTTGTACGTATGTAAATATCAGCAATTAAAACACCTTTATTGCTCGATACAACATTATTGATCAAGTTTGTCAAACTTGCGGCAGGTCGGTGGTTTTCTCGGCTTACTCCACCAATAAAACAAGACAACCATGATATAGCTGAAATATTGTTAAAAGTGGCATTAAACACCATAACTCCCCAATTTTTTTCTTAAAAAATATAAAATTGGAAATAAAAGAACCGACGTATCCTCCCGCACTTGCATAATATTTAGTTTTATATCAGCATGCCCACAGGTTTTTTCATCTGGGGGTACATGTACCCTTTTACCATCATTTTTAGGGGTGCAATGTACCCTCTAACTCTTCATTTGGAGGTACAAAGAAAAAGCCACGCAAGGTCGTGCACCATGCTGTTTTTTGTAAATATTACGGGTTTTAACAGTAACAGTTCTTCTGATTGGACAATTAAAAAATAAGGAGCCAATAGAATTGGACGATCTATAAATCATATCATCTCACTTAAAATATGCAAGGAATGCTCTGATTGGATAGTATTGCCAAAATTAACTAATCATAACAACTCTATTATACGTAGGGTTCTTTCAATTATACGTGCATGATTTTTATTCTATGTGAAACACGTGCTGCAGTACTTGAATGGGCATGCTGTTATATATTTGTAGAAAGCAGCCTTAATGTATAACATACTTTATTGAAGGATGGAGTATATTGCAGCATGATCTGAATAATATACAGGAAGTGCTCCACTTTGAACACTGTAAACCCCTGAAGTAAATATAGATTTTCCCCCAAAACCCTTACTTCAAATATTTCTATGTTAGAACCCATCCAAGATAATGATAATTACAAGCCACACGCACAAAATTATTCAAATCTATTCATGTTTACTGAAGTTATCGCATAAACAAGACACAATTCTCAATATTGGTGATTTTTCAACCAAAAACTAAGATTTCCCCCCCAAAACCCTTGCATCAAATATTTCCATGTTAGAACCCATCCAAGATAATGATAATTACAAATCACATGCAAAACATTATTCAAATCTATCCATGTTTACTAAAGTTATCGCGTAAACAAAGACACAATTCTAAATATTGGTGATTTTTCAACCAAAAACTAAGATTTTCCCCCAAAACCCTTGCATCAAATATTTCCATGTTAGAACCCATCCAAGATAATGATAATTATAAGCCACATGCAAAAAATCATTCAAATCTATCCATGTTTACTCAAGTTATCGCGTAAACAATAAAGTGTGACGGACGGACAGACAGACGGCCGCTATTGCAATATCCCTATCGAGGGGAGATAAATATCCTAGTAGAGCAACAATTTGGGCAGCCATAACAAAGACCAGTCCAAAGGACAAAATTCTATTTGGGAATGGGAAAAGCTCCAATGGATTTGTTTAAAAAAAAAAAAATTCTAAACAAGTGATATATCTATAAAAATGAAGTGAACTTACAGGCAACTGTACTGTCAAATCTAACTTGTTACTGATTCAGATATCTTGGATTCACTGTGACTGATCAAGAGCTCCTGCAAAAAAGAACAATATTTAAACAAAGTCTTACATTGTGGAAAAGTAATGGACATGCTTAACAACTTTTACAAGGAACCATGACCTAGATAAGCCTTACAAAGTAACTGGAACAAGACAAAAGTAAAGCTTACAAGGAAAATCATGCCAGTTGCTATTGATAGAAACATGTCCGTCATGTGCCTATGGGGGCGATACCCGATTCAGGGCGATCCGCAAAATTTTAAAATGTACTGTCTTAGTGTCTGGCTAGATACGATAACGTAACCCTCATTCCACTTGTGCTCCAGTTATGGTTACGAATCGGTCCCATTCAACGTATGGGAGCAAATTAAAATTTTCGTTAAGTGAATATTTCAACTTTCTTTTTGCATATCTGGTCATAACTTATTATTCCCTACAATTTTTAAGTAATGGCGATACGAAATAAGTGTTACAATACCTGTTTCTACCTTCACGATCGATTTAGTATTCGAAAATTGTTTCTTGTCCGCTATGGCACCTTACGTATACTCTCGTGATGGGCGGAGCCTATCCATATATGGATCTGAATGCCAAATATAAAACTTACTACGATGTTAAATACTACGATTGATCCAAATAAGGATATCTCCAAAACGAGGCAAGTGTACGTGAAATAGCAACTTGTAAACAAAATGACGGACAGAAAGAAGATTTCATTCATTCCAATTTTCAGATAGATATGTCTACCATGGATTGATGCAGCGTTTACTTAGCACCTCAAGCTTTACCTAAATATATTTATCTTTCACCCCCGTTAATTTTTCCAACCACTTCAGTGCCTGAAATGGACGGTCGCCCAGTCACCAAATGCGACCAATATCTTATTCGAGCAACCGAAAGCTGCTCCAAATTAGGTAGTCACTGGCCCAACAAAAAACGTTTGGGCGATTGCCTATTAGACCGTTAAAAATTGTTGTTTTTCCGAAACCCGACATAAACTGTAACGGTAGATAACTCTTCTGTTCTAGTTGAAAACAGTTTGTTACGAGCACAGCGATTGGTCCAAATACATTTTTGCAGCCAATGAATACACAGCTAATGTAATTTACTGTTCTCCCCAATTATGTATTTTTATCGAGCCAATCAATACACGTTTCCTACACGTTTTCATGTAATACACAAGTATTCACTAAATATTAGAAAAGAAACATGTTTTTTGTTTCTTTATGATTTAATTATTAAAATTGTTAAAAATCATGGACGAAGTGGAAAGTTGTGAACAATAAAGAGAATTCTGTCAATTTATAATGTTTGCGATCTGGTATCCACGACCACGGTTCGGAAATTTATTCATTCAATCTGCTGCAAAATGTACATCATAGTAATCATTGAAAAACTTTTCCCCAACAACGGAGAGAAAATCGTTGACAGTAATGTCAAACTACGGAAACGATCTGGCCTGTCACTTCTTTTAAACTTTTCATAGTTCATGTGTACACTGCTACATTTTAATGACAATTGGGAGTGGTTTTCTTTTTTGGAACAAGAACTTTTGTTTACAAATTAAAAAAAACGGGAAAAGTTAACAGTTGTTTAATATATAACAGAAAATGACAGCACCGTTTGTTATTTCAACAAACTGGTGAGATACTTGTTTGGAATGAATAACCAACTGACGTTACCCCGAACTGAGAGGTTATTTTATCTTTAATGTGATCATGGCATTGATCTCCCCTTACACAAACCAGCCTTCTATTGTCCCCAACCGATGGACTAGCATCGTTTCTTAAGACCACCCTAGCCAATGGTGTCAAGGTTGTCAAAAAGGTTATAACAAGTAAATTCAGGTTTCATTAGATAGCAATATATGCATTGGGGTGTTTTCGGCTTGGCAAATATTTCTCAAATAAAATTCAGCTTGTATGTCTTTTGAAATCAAACAAAAGATTAAAGCATTGATCTATGATTAAAGAAATTAAATTTGGTAATTAAAGCTATCTAATTAACACATTTATGTAATCAAAACAAATGAAAATAATCATCCCGTTAAGTTTATCTGTGATTTATTGATAAAGGGACTTAGTTATCAAAACAAAAGTTATTTACAAATATTAATGAATTGCCTCTTTGATGTCCATTTAATAAAAGATGATTAAAAAAAAAACACATAAAAATTTGTATACGTCTACATGTAAAATAAATAAGTTTTTAAATTCAATCAAATTATTTTTATTATTTAGTACCGAAATAAACAACGTCTACATGTAAAAAAAAATTAAAAAAGTTTTTAAATTCAATCAAATTATTATTATTATACAGTACCGAAATTTCCAGTACCGAGATGTCCTGATACCATAATCTGACGAGTTTTTGTAATATAACCTAATGTTAAATACTGGAAAAAAAATTGCCCTTTGCGCGACAAAAAATATAAATATTCTAACTTTTGTGTTGTCCGATAAAAAAAATCGGAACGAAACAAAAAACCATAACCCCCCCTTCAAGTTAAATGGTCGGTCCCTTACAACGGAATTAGGACAAAAAACCTCCCGGTGTGAATCAATCCGGGCACTGCTCCCATTCCTTGAATGGGACCAATTCGTAACCCTCGCTGGGAGCAAAAGCGGACCGAGGGTTACGTTATCGTATCTAGTGTCTGGCGAATTCTCTATTTAAGAAAAAAAATTAAAAAAAATGTTCAAAAGCTTTATTTAAAGACGATACATAGCAATACAAATAACACAAGCTCTATTGAGCTTTTAAAGCGTCTATCAAACAAACATAAAATAGTAATAGAAAACATGCATGATGATGACAGTGGTCAGTACATATAATACAGCAAGGCACATATAACACAGGTGCTCGTAGACAGGACCCCATATGGTACCCCATGTCGTGGTACCGCCCACCAATTTATTTTCGTTTATTTTCTTATTTCTGACATATTTCGCTTGGAAAATATATGGGAATACTGACAAACAGGAAATATGTCAGAAATAAGAATATAAACGAAAATAAATTGGTGGGCGGTACCACGACACGACCTGTGACATATAAGGCATACATGATACAATCATAAGACATTACAACATTAAATGCTATAGCACATATACCGTATATCATGCATACTTACTAATAAATAAAATTTAGAATGTGTTTATTCAGTACTTACAAACTAGATGTGTTCTGCCAGTCGATTTACACATGGATCAAATAATTCTCACATGTGCGGCCATCATCGATTTTCCTGTCGCGAAACATTTTAAATACACGTCACTGGTGTGAAACTCAAATCAAATCAACAGAGCGGTTTTTTTTGTTTTTTTTTGTCACAGGCAATTCCAGGGGCGGATCCAGGATTTTCGTGTGAAAAATCACGATTATACGCCAAAAAATCATATGTTTTTCAATTGCCGAGGGAGGCGCGAAAATTTTTGAGGTATTTCGTGTGAAAAATCACGATTTTACGCCAAAAAATCATATTTTTTTCCAATTTTAGGGGGGGCATTCAACACTAGGAAAAATACAATATTCATTCACATATAATAACAAATGACGACAGGAATAAACAATATGACTATGACGAATTCTACGATATACTGACTCATTATATTAAACTTATAACTGAATTTTAATATAATAACTTTTAAATAAATAAATTAAAGCATTAAATCTAACTGAATCATTTATAACTTTATAACACAAATGTAAATACCTGAAAATATATGCGACGCTATTAGGTGTCCGCCTATTAAGAAGTCCTGGAAGTTAATGAAAAATATATAAAAAAATCGTGGTGCGTGTTTATACTTGGGTCTGCTCGATTAGTTTTTTTTAATTTTCGTGACAAGCATGCAAGTTAGTGTTGGGAGTGTTAGTATAATTAGTCGTCAGTCACGGTCATACGTCATGATGAATATGATAAAATAATGAATGAATAAACGAAACAAATAACATAACATCTATACTTTTTTTAATAGAAAAACTATTACGGTGACATTTTTTTTTTTTCGTTTTTTTTTTCTTTGGCAGTAGCATAGCTATGGGGGGTGTCCGCCCGGGTGGCACTTGTGGACCTGTTGCATAAGCCTGTATAGACTGCATTGAAAAATGCCGGGATCACTACATAGGTTGAAGGATGTTTTCATCTTTGACTTTGGAGTTACTTTAAACATATTTTAAGACATTTGGAATCTAACACCGGCAAAAGTGCAAGACAGGGAAATCTCCGACACCCGAGGGTAAGATTTCAATCGTTCGCTGACGAGGCTCGATTGAAATCTTATCCGAGGGTGTCGGAGATTTCCCTGTCTTGCACTTTTTACCGGTGTTTGATTTTTAATTCTCACTTTTAGCAGACGATCATGTAAACAATGTGAGTTATTTCCCCTTCATGTCAATCAAAAAAAGTAATTCCGTATTTTTGTGTATTGCGTGAAGGTTATTATGTAATAATATGGCCGATTGTTAGGATTTGTGTGTTTATAAAAGATTGAAAACTTATATACAGTGAATTGTTTATTTTAAAAAGGAAAAGCATGGAGAATTCGGGGGGCGGTTGCATTTGCCGGTAAAACGCACGTGATTTTTTTGTCTTGTACTAACTGCAAGATAAGAAAATCTCACATCGGTAAAAATAGGAACTGGTCTGTCTCAAAAATGAGAAATAATAGTCTCCTATGTTAAAGTCAGGGGGGGGGGGGCGCACCCGGCGCGCGTCCCCCCTTAAAATTGGAAAAAATATGATTTTTTTTGGCGTAAAATCGTGATTTTTCATACGAAATACCCCAAAAATTTTCGCGCCTCCCTCCGCTCGGCGCAATTTTTTTAAATGCGCCCTCCCCCTAACTTGAAATCCCGGATCCGCCCCTGAAAGTGTCCCCCGGACAATATTTTATAGAGACTGCGATATGTTGTTGAGGTAGCTGAGTTATATGGCTTACCATATCCGTACGACTTATTTGATACTCCACCTGGTAAATATCAATGGAAACAGCTAGTAAATAAAGCTGTATATATCTATCATTCCAACAGATTAAGTCCTCAAACAGAAGAAGCGCAAGCAAAATCATCGTTAAAATATATTTATTTCAACTACTCAAAAGATGGGAAAGTACATAATCAGTGGCGGATTTAGAGGGGGCGTGCGGGGCGTGCGCCCCCCCCCCCCCCTAATATTCGCAAAGCATATGCTATACAACGTTAATTAAGCAGTTCAATAAATAACTTTTTCATGAATGGTTAACTCGTGACCTGTAGTAAAATATTCTTACACATTGCAATTTATTTGTAACAATCTCTGCATTTGCCCAAGGTATCTGCACAAGAAAGTGTGAACAAATCCTTTGTTCGGGTACGTTTATATTATTTATATCTACCAATGGATGTCTGTACAATTTTTTTACACATTTTTAACAAATAAATCTGACTACAATTTATTTGTAATACATTAATATCTACAACTGCACATGAAAGTGTGAAAATAATCTCGACAAAATGGTTTATGTATATCTCACACCTGATTTCCGTAAACATATTTCTCGAGAACTTTGATTGATACATTTTTGTTGTTTGATCTTTTAGTGTAATGAGGTTTTTACGCCCGTTGCTCAAACACTTGATGTCCGTCCGTTTGTTCGTCCGTCCGTCTGTAAGATTTCTGCAATCCGCAACTCCCCTGACTGTAACCACGCAATGGATTGACTTAAACTGTATAATGTACTTGAAATACATTGTAGTTGTGCACAATGGTTTTTAGATTTTTCATTGAAGGCCGGGTGGAGGGGGTAGGAGGATGATTCTGCAACCCGCAACTCCTAAATAACCACTCAATGGATTGAAGTGAAACTTAAACTACAAATTTGACATGCAACGTAGTTTGCTCACCACGGTTTCATTTTTAGAATTGGAGGTTAGGGGTAGGAGGGAGATTCTGTAATCTGCTTTTTTGGCGTAAAATCGTGAATTTTCACACGAAATACCCAAACAAATTTCGCGCCTCCCTCCGCTCGGCGCAATTTTTTCAAGTGCGCCAACCCCCCCCCCCTAACTTGAAATCCTGGATCCGCCCCTGATAATATCTAGAAATCCTGTGGTTCTGAACCATATGCTGTGTAATTAGCTGCTCTGAATGCCAAGATAGCCACTGGCACCATAATTCTGCAAAAACAAGTTTCAAGATTTTCCAACAATACGAAGACTCCAATATGTCAGCTATGCAGTAAGGAGATAGAGGATATTTTACATTTTATAGTAAGATCTCTGCATTACAGAAAGTACGTTCTCCATTCCTGACAGCAATCCAGAGTTCCGGATGGGTGGTTCATACACTCCAGGATGTGCAGCTTCTTCTTCTTCTTTCCCGCTTCGTATAAACTTCCAATTATGGAACACCTCCGGTTATATGTCGGAGTAATTAAAATCCAATCACAATATGAATATTTACATATGAATTTTATATAGTACACCTCCGTGTACAGTGTCTGTTGTATAGAACAGTTTTTTCTCAGTGTTTTTAAAAGCAGTAATATTTTAAACTTGTATAAGTGCGGAAATCCTGTGATATTGACGGATTTTATAATTATACGAGGAACTCTATAGAAGAATTCGGTTCTCCTGACAAAGGAGGGAACTTCTGGATATGTAATCAGGTAATCAGGTAATCAGGTATGAAATATTGTCCGTTGCTATGAAATTGTGGTTAGGGTTAGGGTTAGGGTTGTTAAAATGTCTGCTGGACACTATAACATATGTAAAAGTGTCCGGCGAACACTTTGAATTGGAGTACACAATTAAATGCTGCACAAAAATAAACAATGTGATAGGACACAAGTTTCACAACTTACACTGAAACGTCTTCTCCAATACATACAAGAATTAATACAACATGAACTTATATATACATACATATTTCATATACCCCCCGCCCCCCCCCCCCCCCCCCCCCCCCTCCAATGTTAATCGTCATGCAAATTGATTATCCAAGCTAAAGTCAATTAAGAAATAAATCATGGAAGCCAGAATGTGTTGGGAGTTTTAACATGGATTGGTGGATATTAGTATTTTATCCCGAGCCAGAAGCGAGGGATAAAATTTACTAATATCCGCCAATTCATGTTAAAACTCAAAACACATTCTGGCTTCCATGATTTATTTCGATTCTGATATGTCTTAGAGTACAAATACGGTAGTATATTTTGATTGGAAGACTGTCATTTATATTTACGCTTGCGGAAAATGTAGCACACAATTTATGCTGCCAATGGAAAAATCAGACACATTCACCGGCGCAAGTGCTAATGAGATTATACCGAATGGATAACTCGCTCGTTTGTTAACAAAGCGAAAGGAGGTTATGTTAGAATCCCTTTTATCTTAATGACACGAACACGCCGAACATTCAATTTGGATAGAACTTTCTAATGGATTTATATTTAAAGTTCGGTAAATGTTCTGGGTGTTGTTTTTGTTGTTGTTGTTAAAAACAGTTATTTATGATATGACGACTCGTGAGTGATTGTTGTTTAGCGCCAATTCAAAAAAAATTCAGCTATATCATGGCGAGAATAAGTTAATTTTCAATGAGATGATGATGAGGTCCGCTGAGTTGGATCTTTATAGTGCTAGCTCACTGAAACAACAGTCCATGGGTAGACATGTCGCTCCACCCGGGCACATTATTCTCATTCCGAGCCAACCGGTATTTGCTCTTTCTCTTTAATGTTGTGTGCTTAGCGAAGAAGCAACACATACCAATCTTATAGTCTTTGGTTTGACCCGACCGGGGCTCGAACCCATGATCTAACACACAGGCACTTGAAGTCCGGACCCCCCTTTTTCCTCATTTGGTCCCTCCCGCGATTATGGTATGGATCTTTGTCTTGAAGTATATCTTTGAACCATTTATCCATATGTTACAACATTTCATGTTACAACTGTCTCGTTCTAATAACTTTAGTTTTTAGGTCCAGCTGCCGTATTACTTATATGTATATATATATAAGTAATACGGCAGCTGGACCTAAAAACTTAAGTTATTAGAACGAGAGAGTTGTAACATGAAATGTTGTAACATATGGATAAATGGTTCAAAGATATACTTCCAGACAAAGATCCATACCATAATCGCGGGAGGGACCAAATGAGGAAAAAGGGGGGTCCGGACTTCAAGTGCCTGTGATCTAACACACTCGAGGGGAGCTTGCTAACCATTACGTGGCCGGTGCGGTTATATAAGGCCTGTTTTTTTTAATTCTTAACCATTAACCTGGTTTTAAACTTTTTTTTATGGTTGAGTGTTTTTTTACGGTGTGGTTTTAACCATGCGGTTAAATGGTTAAGGAACATCTTAACCGGGATCGAAGCACGGTTGAATATGTTTGAACCTTGTTAATTACCAGTATATGTTTGTAATAGGAACATCTGTGTATTATAAACCCATTTCCAAGTTGTTTATTGACATTCTGCATTGTTGTATTTGTTTATTAAGAATCAAATTCTTTTATTTTATTGTTTTTTGTGTTGTTTTTGTTTTGTTTGTGTGTTTAACAGTTGAATTGTTTGATTTGTGAATGAAGAATTAATTTTAATTTGTTAAAAAATAATCAATGAACTAGAAAATTTCTCTTAAATATTGTTCTTCAACCTTGCATTTTTTATCTATCTTAAACATGTTTATGGTTCATGATTTAAACATGTTTCAGGTTGTTTTCCACCATAAACAAGTTTGAGAATAAAAAAAAACCAGGCCTATAATATGACGACTCGTTAATCCAGTTGCATGAGACTGTCTCGAAACTAAATCATACGATCTTGATCAATAAAGTAAGACATATATCTATTATAACCCTGTTTCATGTTACAAATATGACTAATTTACATATATATATATAACCATGACATAGAAAAGCGACAGGTGTCTTTAATGTAGTTTTGTATAGCCAGAAATATGCAACAAATTACATCACAGCTAAGTTTTTCATTTCAAAATAATACGGGCCTGGTGGCTCAATGAGTTAGTTAGTTGGATTATCTAACGACTCATACAAGCCTATCACCAATACGGCATGGGTTCGAGCCCGACTTTGTAAATTACAAAAAAGGGTGCACTCGACTCGCAAACGCAAGTGATAAAGTTTACCAGTTGCTTGCGCATGGTCGGCGGTTCTCTCCGAGTACTCCGGCTTCTTCCACCACTAAAACTGGTCGCCATGATATAGTTGATATATTACTGAAAGTGGCGTTAAATACAATAAATCAATCAATCAATCAAAATAATGATAAGTCAATATTTACCGGCATTCCAATCAAATTCAACTTATTTATTTCAAATAACATAATAATACGCATTACGGGAAATCTGTAACAGTGTGAGAAGTAATGCTCTGGAGTGTCATTAACGTATCCACATAAACAATTAGAATTTACAATATAGAGGATATAGATGATATAGGGAGGGGCTCCGGGGTGCCAATTGATAAAATATTGTTGAATATGGCGTTAAACACCATAGCCCTTTTCACAAAAATTCTTACGATAAAAAATTGTCTTAAGTGTAAAACTAAGATTAAAAAGAGTTTCACAAAAATACTTACGATAATCTTAAGTGTAAAAATAGTCCTAACTTTACGTGTAAAACTACCCTGTCCTAAGTGTAAAATTTTGATCGTAAGAGAAATTTTGGTCTTATCTTTTATCGTAAGTGAAACAAATAGAAAAAGAGATGGACGATGTAACGGCGCTTCGACTTGAAAATAAGAGAGCAATTCATCGTTAGCGCATTTTCTCTGACCGTATGACAAACCTATTTACACATATTGATAAATGTTTATTGAAATGAATATGGTTTAATACAAACAGACGCTACAAATGGCATTGTGGTTTACTTCTTTTTGGCGTGCCTAATAACAGAGTCTGTCTATAACGATGCATTCCGTACATTTACCTCTTCAATGCAGCAGTGTATCGTTTACATGACCAAAAAATCAGGATAATTCTCATTAATTTTAGATTTCAAATTGGGAATTGGGGAGAATTATTTTTTTTCATTTTTTTTTTTGGATAAAAACAGGAATACGGGATTTTCTTCTAGACATCTACTTCGCTTACAAAAGTTTTGTATGAACAGCCGCTTTAGGACTGGAATTTTCTGAATCCAATGATATCGTTTTGATTTTGTAATATTAGTAATATAATTTATTAATTTCTGGCAACTTCGATGATCATCGAACACTCTGGCAATACATAAACTTGTGTACATTCTTCTGTTATATTAATATTAATATATAACAGGGATATTTACTCGTCTTCATGATTGATAGATGATAAACACATCTTTATTTGGGCCGTTATCTCAGAAAAATCGGGATACATTTTCATCAGTAAAAGAACAAGCGTTTGATTTTATGTGGGATGGGATTAATTGGAAAAAAGGGGTAAATATTTTGCTGACAAATAACCGATAAAATGAATTATATGAATAGGGTTTTTTTCACACTCCAGATGCACTCCCTTAAAATGTAACCACGCGTGGATGATAACGCACAACTCCAAGTAATGATAATTATTATAGATCATTTTAATTTACATGCATTAGAAATGTTCCTCTATACGAAAATCATACCCGTTCATATTTTGTGCAGTTATTGGTGACCGATTCATATACATTTTTTGTATTAGATAACAATTCAATATAAACATAAAAACACATCATAGCATAAAAATTGCTTATAAATTAGTGCCGTGGATATTTTTTAGAATAATTTTATTTAAAAAAAATGCTTTGTTGTGCTATGGAAATGATACTAGGTTGCTAAGGAAGATGGTTTATGGTGTTTAACGCCCCTTTCAACAATATATAGGTCGGTTTTATTGGTGGAGAAAACTGGAGTACTCGGAGAAAACCATTGACCTGTGGCAAATCACTGACAAACTTTATCACATAATATTGTATCGACTACACCTAAGGAAGAATTTGTTATCGTAAGTGTAATTTCAGTCGTAAGATTGAAATTTGTCGTAAGATAATCTTTGTGAAAAAGTTAGGACTATAGTTACGAATTTTTGTGAAAAGGGCTACAGTGCACCAGAAGAGGACCCACAAACAACATCAGTAACGTAAACCACCTCAGATACCAGTGCACCAGAGGAGGACTCACAAACAACATCAGTAACTTCAACCACCTCAGATACCAGTGCACCAGAGGAGGACCCACAAACAACATCAGTAACTTAAACCACCTCAGATACCAGTGCACCAGAGGAGGACTCACAAACAACATCAGTAGCTTAAACCACCTCAGATACCAGTGCACGAGAGGAGGACTCACAAACAACATCAGTAACTTAAACCACCTCAGATACCAGTGCACCAGAGGAGGACCTACAAACAACATCAGTAACTTAAACCACCTCAGATACCAGTGCACCAGAGGAGGATTCACAAACAACATCAGTAACTTAAGCCACCTCAGATACCAGTGCACCAGAGGAGGACTCACAAACAACATCAGTAACATAAACCACCTCAGATACCAGTGCACCAGAGGATGACTCACAAACATCATCAGTAACTTAAACCACCTCAGATACCAGTGCACAAGAGGAGGATTCACAAACAAAATCAGTAACTTAAACCACCTCAGATACCAGTGCACCAGAGGAGGACTCACAAACAACATCAGTAACTTAAACCACCTCAGATACCAGTGCACCAGAGGAGGACCCACAAACAACATCAGTAACTTAAACCACCTCAGATACCAGTGCACCAGAGGAGGACTCACAAACAACATCAGTAACTTAAACCACCTCAGATACCAGTGCACGAGAGGAGGACTCACAAACAACATCAGCAGCTTAAACCACCTCAGATACCAGTGCACCAGAGGAGGACCCACAAACAA
This sequence comes from Bathymodiolus brooksi, assembly GCA_963680875.1. Taxonomy (NCBI): domain Eukaryota; kingdom Metazoa; phylum Mollusca; class Bivalvia; order Mytilida; family Modiolidae; genus Bathymodiolus; species Bathymodiolus brooksi. The sequence goes on along the minus strand of OY804581.1, from coordinate 95,093,167 downwards.
CATCAGTAACTTAAACCACCTCAGATACCAGTGCACCAGAGGAGGACTCACAAACAACATCAGTAACTTAAACCACCTCAGATACCAGTGCACCAGAGGAGGACCCACAAACAACATCAGTAACTTAAACCACCTCAGATACCAGTGCACCAGAGGAGGACCCACAAACAACATCAGTAACTTAAACCACCTCAGATACCAGTGCACCAGAGGAGGACTCATAAACAACATCAGTAACTTAAACCACCTCAGATACCAGTGCACCAGAGGATGACTCACAAACAACATCAGTAACTTAAACCACCTCAAATACCAGTGCACCAGAGGAGGACTCACAAACAACATCAGTAACTTAAACCACCTCAGATACCAGTGCACAAGATGAGGACTCACAAACAACATCAGTAACTTAAACCACCTCAGATACCAGTGCACCAGAGGAGGACTCACAAACAACATCAATAACTTAAACCACCTCAGATACCAGTGCACCAGAGGAGTACCCACAAACAACGTCAGTAGCTTAAATCACCTTAGATACCAGTGCACCAGAGGAGGACCCACAAACAACATCAGTAACTTAAACCACCTCAGATACCAGTGCACAGAGGAGGACCCACAAACAACATCAGTAACTTAAACCACCTCAGATACCAGTGCACCAGAGGAGGACTCACAAACAACATCAGTAACTTAAACCACCTCAGATACCAGTGCACCAGAGGAGGACTCGCAAACAACATCAGTAACTTAAACCACCTCAGATACTAGTGCACCAGAGGAGGACCCCCAAACAACATCAGTAACTTAAACCACCTCAGATACCAGTGCACCAGAGGAGGACTCACACACAACATCAGTAGCTTAAACCACCTCAGATAACAGTGCACCAGAGGAGGACTCACACACAACATCAGTAGCTTAAACCACCTCAGATACCAGTGCACCAGAGGAGAACTCACATACAACATCAGTAGCTTAAACCACCTCAGATACCAGTGCACCAGAGGAGGACTCACAAACAACATCAGTAACTTAAACCACCTCAGATACCAGTGCACCAGAGGAGGACTCACAAACAACATCAGTAACTTAAACCACCTCAGATACCAGTGCACAAGATGAGGACTCACAAACAACATCAGTAACTTAAACCACCTCAGATACCAGTGCACCAGAGGAGGACTCAAAAACAACATCAATAACTTAAACCACCTCAGATACCAGTGCACCAGAGGAGTACCCACAAACAACGTCAGTAGCTTAAACCACCTCAGATAGCAGTGCACCAGAGGAGGACTCACACACAACATCAGTAACTTAAACCACCTCAGATACCAGTGCACCAGAGGAGGACCCACAAACAACATCAGTAACTTAAACCACCTCAGATACCAGTGCACCAGAGGAGGACCCACAAACAACATCAGTAACTTAAACCACCTCAGATACCAGTGCACCAGAGGAGGACTCATAAACAACATCAGTAACTTAAACCACCTCAGATACCAGTGCACCAGAGGATGACTCACAAACAACATCAGTAACTTAAACCACCTCAAATACCAGTGCACCAGAGGAGGACTCACAAACAACATCAGTAACTTAAACCACCTCAGATACCAGTGCACAAGATGAGGACTCACAAACAACATCAGTAACTTAAACCACCTCAGATACCAGTGCACCAGAGGAGGACTCACAAACAACATCAATAACTTAAACCACCTCAGATACCAGTGCACCAGAGGAGTACCCACAAACAACGTCAGTAGCTTAAATCACCTTAGATACCAGTGCACCAGAGGAGGACCCACAAACAACATCAGTAACTTAAACCACCTCAGATACCAGTGCACAGAGGAGGACCCACAAACAACATCAGTAACTTAAACCACCTCAGATACCAGTGCACCAGAGGAGGACTCACAAACAACATCAGTAACTTAAACCACCTCAGATACCAGTGCACCAGAGGAGGACTCGCAAACAACATCAGTAACTTAAACCACCTCAGATACTAGTGCACCAGAGGAGGACCCCCAAACAACATCAGTAACTTAAACCACCTCAGATACCAGTGCACCAGAGGAGGACTCACACACAACATCAGTAGCTTAAACCACCTCAGATAACAGTGCACCAGAGGAGGACTCACACACAACATCAGTAACTTAAACCACCTCAGATACCAGTGCACCAGAGGAGGACTCACAAACAACATCAGTAACTTAAACAACCTCAGATACCAGTGCACCAGAGGAGGACTCACAAACAACATCAGTAACTTAAACCACCTCAGATACCAATGCACCAGAGGAAGACTCACAAAAAACATCAGTAGCTTAAACCACCTCAGATACCAGTGCACCAGAGGAGAACTCACATACAACATCAGTAGCTTAAACCACCTCAGATACCAGTGCACCAGAGGAGGACTCACAAACAACATCAGTAACTTAAACCACCTCAGATACCAGTGCACCAGAGGAGGACTCACAAACAACATCAGTAACTTAAACCACCTCAGATACCAGTGCACAAGATGAGGACTCACAAACAACATCAGTAACTTAAACCACCTCAGATACCAGTGCACCAGAGGAGGACTCAAAAACAACATCAATAACTTAAACCACCTCAGATACCAGTGCACCAGAGGAGTACCCACAAACAACGTCAGTAGCTGAAACCACCTCAGATAGCAGTGCACCAGAGGAGGACTCACACACAACATCAGTAACTTAAACCACCTCAGATACCAGTGCACCAGAGGAGGACCCACAAACAACATCAGTAACTTAAACCACCTCAGATACCAGTGCACCAGAGGAGGACCCACAAACAACATCAGTAACTTAAACCACCTCAGATACCAGTGCACAGAGGAGGACCCACAAACAACATCAGTAACTTAAACCACCTCAGATACCAGTGCACCAGAGGAGGACTCGCAAACAACATCAGTAACTTAAACCACCTCAGATACTAGTGCACCAGAGGAGGACCCCCAAACAACATCAGTAACTTAAACCACCTCAGATACCAGTGCACCAGAGGAGGACTCACACACAACATCAGTAGCTTAAACCACCTCAGATAACAGTGCACCAGAGGAGGACTCACACACAACATCAGTAACTTAAACCACCTCAGATACCAGTGCACCAGAGGAGGACTCACAAACAACATCAGTAACTTAAACAACCTCAGATACCAGTGCACCAGAGGAGGACTCACAAACAACATCAGTAACTTAAACCACCTCAGATACCAATGCACCAGAGGAAGACTCACAAAAAACATCAGTAGCTTAAACCACCTCAGATACCAGTGCACCAGAGGAGAACTCACAAACAACATCAGTAGCTTAAACCACCTCAGATACCAGTGCACCAGAGGAGGACTCACAAACAACATCAGTAACTTAAACCACCTCAGATACCAGTGCACCAGAGGAGGACTCACAAACAACATCAGTAACTTAAACCACCTCAGATACCAGTGCACAAGATGAGGACTCACAAACAACATCAGTAACTTAAACCACCTCAGATACCAGTGCACCAGAGGAGGACTCAAAAACAACATCAATAACTTAAACCACCTCAGATACCAGTGCACCAGAGGAGTACCCACAAACAACGTCAGTAGCTTAAACCACCTCAGATAGCAGTGCACCAGAGGAGGACTCACACACAACATCAGTAACTTAAACCACCTCAGATACCAGTGCACCAGAGGAGGACCCACAAACAACATCAGTAACTTAAACCACCTCAGATACCAGTGCACCAGAGGAGGACCCACAAACAACATCAGTAACTTAAACCACCTCAGATACCAGTGCACCAGAGGAGGACTCACAAACAACATCAGTAACTTAAACCACCTCAGATACCAGTGCACAGAGGAGGACCCACAAACAACATCAGTAACTTAAACCACCTCAGATACCAGTGCACCAGAGGAGGACTCACAAACAACATCAGTAACTTAAACCACCTCAGATACTAGTGCACCAGAGGAGGACCCCCAAACAACATCAGTAACTTAAACCACCTCAGATACCAGTGCACCAGAGGAGGACTCACAAACAACATCAGTAGCTTAAACCACCTCAGATAACAGTGCACCAGAGGAGGACCCACAAACAACATCAGTAACTTAAACCACCTCAGATACCAGTGCACCAGAGGAGGACTCACAAACAACATCAGTAACTTAAACCACCTCAGATACCAGTGCACCAGAGGAGGACTCACAAACAACATCAGTAACTTAAACCACCTCAGATACCAATGCACCAGAGGAGGACTCACAAACAACATCAGTAGCTTAAACCACCTCAGATACCAGTGCACCAGAGGAGAACTCACAAACAACATCAGTAACTTAAACCACCTCAGATACCAGTGCACCAGAGGAGGACTCACAAACAACATCAGTAACTTAAACCACCTCAGATACCAGTGCACCAGAGGAGGACTCACAAACAACATCAGTAACTTAAACCACCTCAGATACCAATGCACCAGAGGAGGACTCACAAACAACATCAGTAGCTTAAACCACCTCAGATACCAGTGCACCAGAGGAGAACTCTCAAACAACATCAGTAACTTAAACCACCTCAGATACCAGTGCACCAGAGGAGGACTCACAAACAACATCAGTAACTTAAACCACCTCAGATACCAGTGCACCAGAGGAGGACTCACAAACAACATCAGTAACTTAAACCACCTCAGATACCAGTGCACAAGATGAGGACTCACAAACAACATCAGTAACTTAAACCACCTCAGATGCCAATGCACCAGAGGAGGACCCACATCCCTACAAGTCTGCCTTACTAATACCAACGTCAAGAGCAACAACTACCTCTACACAAACTTCTGAAGTCAGTATACAAGGTGAGTGTATAACAAGCAAATTATGTATATATGCAATTGCAAATGCTGTGGAATACTGCTTTACTGGATACACTGGTTTCTTGCAAATCAAATTTGATCAAAAATACATGAGAGACCATCTAATATCGTGCTTAGAAAAGAATAAATTCAGACCATTTCCAGAATGTTACATGTCAAAGAAATCTAAAGCTAAATCAACAAATTTTATAATTGAAACAAATTGTGAATGCAGGGAGACTGATGGCATACAAAATATGGTTGGGTGTGAATGGACAAAGGGAAGTAAGACATGCAACACATGGAAACATAAATCACGTGCAAGTCCTGATTCTACTAACACATGGTATTACAGTAAACACAAGCTACACCGATACATTTAATTAATTACAATAACCATACAATTAAAACACCCTGAGTTAAATAAGCATGTCACAACTACAGGAAATTGACCAGTTTGTTTATTGTATTGTATACACATCTCTTTTGTTTTGTTTGTTGGTGTATTTTTTTTTATATATGTAATTATTATTTAATAAAATTAATAAAATTATACTTGTTTTTGTGCTTATTTTTTATCATATCTACATAACGGTTCACATTCATTCTGCCGCCTTTTTAAATTTTAAGATACAAAATGTATATAGAAAATTCAATTGTTGAATAAATTACAATCCTGTCAAGATTTCCATTCTGTGTTAAGATTTTGCTAACTTTTATTCCAAAATCCTAAATAGACCAAGGTTATGTTATATTCTATGAAATATACAATTTTTTGGACAAAAAAAAAAAAAATACCTAATAAAAACTGTCGGTCATTTTAACTTAAGTAAAATCCCGTCCTTTCAATATTTTCATATAAATTTTCAAACAAGAATAAATGTATATATCAAAATAAAGCTAATTTTCCAAATCATCTTTGACATAAAGAAAACGGGTTGGTCTATTATTGAAAGAATTATTCAACATCAGAGACAAGATTATTGATAAATTGCTCACCATTTTGTTTTGTGTAAAAGTCCGTCCTGTCAAGATTTTCATACTTTAATGTACACAAAAATAATAACCTTATATATCAAAATAAAGCTTATTTTACAAGCTTTCCAAATATATAAGCATTTTCTGACATCAAAGACGAGAACACTGATAATTTTCTAACCTTTTTGTTTTGTGTAAAAGTCCGTCCTGTCAAGATTTCCATATTTTAAGAATTTAAAAAAAAAAAAAAATTTATTCCAAGATAAAGCTTATTTTACAAGCTTTCCAAATATATAATTATCTTTTAACAGAATTTATTATTTAAAGAATAATTTGAAAGACAAGTACACTGATAATTTTCTCGCCATTTTGTTCCGTGAAAAAGTCCGTCCTATCAAGATTTTGAATTCATCTTTCAATATTTCCAAATAAATTTTAAATCAAATGTTAAATATTTTTTCTACTTTACAAATCAATTAAAATTTTTAAAAAAGCTCATGTAATAAAAAAAGTTATGTCTAAAAATGTATCAAAATTGCCCGTCCTGTTTTTCTCCGTCCTGTTTTTAGACCAACCCGTTTTCTTTATGTTATTTTTATTCTTCCAAATTTGCAAATATTAAGAACAAAGGCGTGATCTGTCTAATCCTAGCTTTATTCGATTTTTTAGTCTACTCGCAACTTCCTTTGTCTTCGGAAAGTATTAGCTGTCTTTATAGACACTTAACATTTAAATAATAACCAGTGCATCTCACATAATTGATTATAAGTAGATATTAAACGCTATTATAAAGAATTCAGGAACCGATCTGAGTAGACATTAGAATTATGCTTCACCATATATATCTTTTATTTCATAATTATCATCCGCAACTCGTGCATCATCTCCTGGTTATAATGACATCAAATAATTATCATTTTGTAATGTGTAATGGAAAGTGTGTATTTGCGAACGGAGTTCCTAGTAATTTTGATGTAATGGTTTCAGTAGTAACTTTGAATAAATATGTTTTTTTTAAAATGAGGTCGTCGATTCAGTGCAAACTGATTTATGAAGACTTCATCAACAAAAATTGTGTTTTAGTGATTTAGATCAATTGAAGGCAGTTGTTGAAAACATCCCCTCCACAAAATATATATGTTATAGTGAGTTATCACTCGCTGATCCATCAATCGAAGTCAGTTGTAGAAAACATTCCCTCAAAAAATATGTTTCAGTTATCACTCACATGCCTAACAATTTTTTGCGGCGTGGTGGTCGGTCGCCAGTTGAAGGTCAACATGTTTCGATCACATTATACTTGTAGTAATCAAACTATCCGTCCATGTGTCCAGTTTTTGTATCTGGTAAATGAACCAATGTATCTAAATGTGTGCTCCTCATATTTTTTTTCACATCTCCGTCATTTGACCTTTAGCCTTGCTATTTATTACACTTGGATGCTGCACTAACACCATTCGAAACCGCTGCTATCATTATATTGATTTTATTTTAATTCAATATACCTAACATTTTCTTAACTTTCTTACTGATATAAGGGGCCATCGTCGTGATCGCATATGGCAGTTGGATTTACAACTACCTATGCAATCACTGCATATCAACATTAACGTTGTGAGTTCGAATTTCGCTCATGGCGAGGTGTAATCGATATTACATTATGGGATAAAGTTTGTCAGTGACTTGCGCAGTTCGGAGGTTCTCTTCAGGTACTCCGGTTTCCTCCACCAATAAAACTGATAACTGAAACGTTGTTGAAAGTGGTGTTCAACACCATAACCCTAACCCCCTCTTACTGATATGTAATTTGTTCTACACAGTTATTGGAGTTTTCAACACTTATTTCCCAGGAAGAATACACCAATTTATCGGCGATTACTAGAATAGTTTTTAACTTTTAGATAGTATGTCATGTACAATGTACATATATTGACATTTATCCATTTCGCCAAAGAGCAATGATCGTTTTTGTTTACTAGATTGTATTAGCACATTTTTCATACAACATTGAATCTGTTAATTGACACAAAAATACATTATATGTTCCCATTTGTGGAAAAAAGTGGAAAACCAATTTACAAAATCAATTTTTAATAACATTAGTAAGAATTGTTTTCATGAAAGATCTTTTTCTGTCAAAATAATTGCATTGTGCTGAAAAATACATCAGAAAGAGACAAATATTTTTCTTTTCTATTTATGATTAATATGTTGTTGAACAAGTTCCAATATTTGATATGAGAGGTAATATATAGACAATACGTGCATGGTGTCGGAAAATATATAATTTATTTGTGTGAGCATTAGAAAGAGATTGAAAATTCAGCCTTTGCCATCCTGTTCTGACCCTTTGTTGCGCAACGAATACAAAGACATTTCATTTTACTGACAATGCACGTATATATTATGTTTATTCTGCAATGTCAAAAAAGTCTAAAGCAACTGCCAAATTCTTAGAAAACCACAGAAAAAGCGTGGTCGTTACCTCTTGTACGTCTGCGCATATACTGTAACCGTTTATTAAAATTCGCTCTACATGAATCGGGTCATAACAAAGCTATATTTTGGTCAGTGACCGTATATTACAAAATAAAAATCCAGTCAATGCAAGTCCACTGCTCAAATATAACGAGTGTAGGACAAATCTATTATAATATCATATATTCAAATATAAGACAATGGGGTCGATAAAAAGGAAAAACATATATCAATGATAACATGTAATACAAACTCTACAAAACATACATAAAAAACTAAATATCGAATAAAACGAACCCCACTAAAAACTGGAGGTGAACTCAATTGCTCCGGAAAGGTAAGCAGTTCCTGCTCCAGTAGTGACACCAGTCGTGTTAATCTAGTCACAAACCCGGCGATAAGTCATGAATGGGGAAAGGACTGGGAAGTGTTTATTACAAGTGAAAAATAAGGGTAATAACAAAATTACCGAACTCCGAGCAATCTTACAAAGGGAAAGTCAAAACTCATAAGTATATAAACAGACAAAATTAGTCAACAACCGGAAAACTGTGAAAACCGTAATGACCCTGACTTGGTACAGGCATTTCTAAAAAAAATGGTGGGTTGAATCAGATTTTAAAGCGCCAAACCTCCCCCTTTCATTACGGCTCAAAGTTTCCGGCTGTCACTATAACAGTATTTATAACAATACTTGAACAAAACAGGTAAAACAGTTGTCATAATAGCACCAAACTATCCGTGATCATTTGTGACACAGATATTCCATAACGGTCAACCATGTCATGGTGGCGACCGTAAGAGGTTCGAAGTGATGATTTCAACTTAACCAACAGGAACCCTTGGTTCAGTCGCTTCCTTGTTAGCAGCAACCCTTCATCAAGGAAATCCTGATAGGAACCAGAGGCTGAACGGTGATGTATTGTTTGTGTTAGAAGTAGCGATTTTGCCTTTCTCTATGATTTATCTGTTGGATTTTAGAAATGCCAAGACATTGTGGTATTTATTGTTTTTCATTTTACTCTAATCCAAATGTCAAATAAGTAGCTGTACAGTTAAATTCATAATGGATACAAGTATTATTAGTTTTTGCTGTAAGATTGCTCGTAAAAAATAGCCGGTCATCATGATATCGTAAGTTAAATATTTCCTCATTTAAATTGTGAAACTGATCAGTGCTATTCATCCTAATTGACATTTAACACATCTGAGAGCTGGTTATTTTTGAGTCGAATGTAGACAAATAATCCTTAGGATAAACACTGTGTATATGGCGGCACCAGGGACTGCTGACCTTTGATGTAATATCTTATTATTTTTTATTGTAATAAACTCCCAGAAGAGACGCCGGGTAATAAAAAATAAAATTATATTCTTTTAAGACCTCATAATTTCACTAAGATACTAAGTTTGGGCCAATAAAAATACTTTAAAAATAACCCTGCCGATTTTTATTGATGTATTGTATCAAGTCAGGATGGCAAACTGTCATGTGTTATGTGTTTTTGGTGTCCATTTTATCCTCGTTTCTGGGATTTTCCGATATAATTTTGGAACTTTTCTGAAGATCTGATCTTTTGTTTTCCACTTTATTATTCAATTGTTTTACAACTATGACCATACAAGACCATGTTACTGTTTTATGCTGATACTACTTTATACTAGGAAACACGTTGAACTGGAACGTTCCAGTCATGTCCTACTTAGGACATATTATCATGTCCGACTCATATCCAGTCAGTCTCTGCTCAAGATGCGTGCTTCGCAGATAAAAATAAATAAATACAGATTTATTTTCTATATTGACCCGACAAGGAACAACCCAACAATCTTCTCCTATTAATGGCGTCTGTGCTTCTCACCGTGCGAAATGTTGGGAATTTTGTTGCGTGCAGATAAGAGTTCCTGCTATGATCAATAATATATTTCTCAATTTAAGCAAACCGTTTTGCCGGTTTGTTCGTAATTAGGTTTTCCTGCTATAAAGTATATAAACTGGTTCCTAGCAATATCCGACCGTTTTGGAACCTTTACAGAGACGGTCAGATATAATGTGGACAAGTTATGTCTTTTTTATTATGTTACAATAACTATTATATATAGATTCTCCTTCAGTTGCCCGTGAGTTACATTATTTCTCCACTCTCGAGAGTTAAATTAAAAATTTTAATCACTCGCCGTCTTAAATTTAGCTCTCGAGAGTGGAGAAATATCGTAACCCACATGGACAACTGAAGGAGAATTTGTTTCTCCCATTATTTAACACGAATTTTATTTCAAAATCCTTCAAAATTACCGATTTGACAACATGCGGGGAAAGGCACGAGACATTATAATCCTTTAGAGGATTACAGATTTTTCCACCGCTGGTTCAGCGGGATTAAAATGCCGTAATAATGGGAGACATATAGATTAACCTATTTAACCATTAATACACCTTAATGACCACAATGTAGTTTGGCTTATTAATGTGATTATAATAACGTGATGTAATAACGTGATGTTGGACATATTTCGTGACAAATTGGTGTTTGCCATAATAATTGGCTTGTATACTAAAACCCTCCGAAATGGCTTCTTCTGCAGGGACTTACTAAGTTGATATTGATAGATCGAAAATAGACAAACACGACATTGTCAAGTGTGATATAACAAATTAATTCTATTAGCGAAAGTACAAACTTTAAGATGAAAAGTTGGTGTTTTATTGACAAGAAAAGGACGTTAATTATTATTTTGCGAGAAATACATGATTTGGAAATAAAAGTAGTGGACAAAGAATATAAAATACTTACTACAGTAGGCTTTTGTCGTTATTTTTGTTTGTGATTTTTTATATCATGTTACAAGTACAATACATTGTTTTCATTTCTAACTATTTTCAATAGCTTAATAAAGGCCATCAGAAATGATATTTAAGTCCTTTTTCGATACACATCAATTTGTAGAATATGTATTATGTTGAGAATCTCTATGTGATACACAATACTTTTAAGTTCTATAGCTAATCACCATTATACGAGTATGTTTTCCATCAACTTGTAGACTGCTAAGATGACAATGGACCTTTTCCGTTTCATGCAGTATTTTTTCTCTCCTCTAGATATCACCGGCAAGACTTTTACCTGACTTAACTATATGAGTTCATCCGATTTGTGTGTTTGATTCACGTTGCTTATCTTTTTGATTTATTGTGTTGTGACTTTGTTTTGTTTGTCTTCGCTCTATGTCTTGTTCCTAATGTTGTCTATATCTCTTAATGATCTATTCTTGGTTGTCCCTTCGGTTTTCGCTAACGTTTATTTTACTATATCTAAAGATGATGATTTGATTTGATTTATTGTGTTTAACGCCACTTTCAGCAATATTTTAGCTATATCATGGCGGCCAGTTTTAGTGGTGGAAGAAGCCGGAGTACCCGGGGAGAACCACCGACCACGGGCAAGCAACTGGTAATCTTTATCGCTTGAGGCTGCGAGTCAAATGCACCCTTTTTGTAATTTACAAAGCCGGGCGCGAACCCACGGCGTATTGGTGATAGGCTTGTAGGAGTTGTTAGTTAATCCAACTACCTAGCTCACTGAGCCACCCGGACCTTATTACATCTAAAGAAAAAATGTGTATCGGGATAATGTAACTACCTAAACCGATCTCTCAAAAACTTCCATGGCTGTCGATATTCACAGAAAAATTCACCAATTTACTTGTGGAGCCTCATGCCGTTATGGTAGAAGTGTTTCTAATAAAAAAAAAGGTGAGTTTGTTAGCAGTTCCTTTATACCTCATCTCGCTCACGGTGTGATGTGATGTGTTAAATGTGTCTTGTTAAGAATGGCAATGTCACATTTGTTTTTGCTTGTTTTTCCTTTCATTACGTGATTGTTTGAATGACTGACTGAGTGAGTGAGTGATTGTTGCTTAACGACAAAAAAGTTACATTAGAAGAGAAGATTATGATATTTGCTTTGTACTAGACTAACACGCTCAGGTTTTTTCATAGACTGATATAATAATCCGCAAGTTAACATGTCGCGTCACTCGGACACATTATCCTGAATCTGAGCTACTCAGTCTTTCTGCGTGTTTAGCGGAGAAACAACAAATACCAATTTAAAATCTCTGGTTTAACTCGAGGGGGCTTCCAATTCACTCTGATCTACCGCAGTCGAGACGAGCACGTTAACCATTACACCGTCGATGGCTTCCAATTCATCCTGATCTACCACAGTCGAGACGAGCTCGTTAACCATTACACCGTCGATGGCTTCCAATTCACCCTGATCTACCGCAGTCGAGACAAGCACGTTAACCATTACACCGTCGATGGCTTCCAATTCACCCTGATCTACCGCAGTCGAGACGAGCACGTTAACCATTACACCGTCGATGGCTTCCAATTCACTCTGATCTACCGCAGTCGAGAGGAGCACGTTAACCATTACACCGTCGATGGCTTCCAATTCACTCTGATCTACCGCAGTCGAGACGAGCACGTTAACCATTACACCGTCGATGGCTTCCAATTCACCCTGATCTACCGCAGTCGAGACGAGCACGTTAACCATTACACCGTCGATGGCTTCCAATTCACTCTGATCTACCGCAGTCGAGACGATCACGTTAACTATTACACCGTCGATGGCTTCCAATTCACTCTGATCTACCGCAGTCGAGACGAGCACGTTAACTATTACACCGTCGATGGCTTCCAATTCACTCTGATCTACCGCAGTCGAGACGAGCACGTTAACCATTACACCGTCGATGGCTTCCAATTCACTCTGATCTACCGCAGCCGAGACGAGCACGTTAACCATTACACCGTCGATGGCTTCCAATTCACTCTGATCTACCGCAGTCGAGACGAGCACGTTAACCATTACACCGTCGATGGCTTCCAATTCACTCTGATCTACCGCAGTCGAGACGAGCACGTTAACCATTACACCGTCGATGGCTTCCAATTCACCCTGATCTACCGCAGTCGAGACGAGCACGTTAACCATTACACCGTCGATGGCTTCCAATTCACTCTGATCTACCGCAGTCGAGACGAGCACGTTAACCATTACACCGTCGATGGCTTCCAATTCACCCTGATCTACCGCAGTCGAGACGAGCACGTTAACCATTACACCGTCGATGGCTTCCAATTCACCCTGATCTACGCAGTCGAGACGAGCACGTTAACCATTACACCGTCGATGGCTTCCAATTCACTCTGATCTACCGCAGTCGAGACGAGCACGTTAACCATTACACCATCGATGGCTTCCAATTCACTCTGATCTACCGCAGTCGAGACGAGCACGTTAACCATTACACCGTCGATGGCTTCCAATTCACTCTGATCTACCGCAGTCGAGACGAGCACGTTAACCATTACACCGCCGATGGCTTCCAATTCACTCTGATCTACCGCAGTTGAGACGAGCACGTTAACCATTACACCGTCGATGGCTTCCAATTCACTCTGATCTACCGCAGTCAAGACGAGCACGTTAACCATTACACCGTCGATGGCTTCCAATTCACCCTGATCTACCACAGTCGAGACGAGCACGTTAACCATTACACCGTCGATGGCTTCCAATTCATCCTGTTTTTATTTGTTGTTTCTTTCACTACATTTTTGTCTGAGTATGACATTTATGTTGATATATTTTGCATTATTTAAAGTATTGTGGTATTTATGATTTACGTGTTAGAACAAAGTCACATTCGATGGATGACTACAGAGCATGCAACTATGTCTTTCGTCAAAGATTGATATTATTTCTACAAGTAGCATAATAAAAGACATGAATATCTTTGTTTTGGAAAATAATGGCTTTCATGAAAAATGCATATGAATAATAGAATAGATTAACTCTCACAATGTACTATCAGCCTGCCAACAACAAGGGTAAACAACATAGAAATAATTATTTAACGACTTTCCATCATTTTTAAGACGTATTTGGACATTGTAGTTGGTGCAATCATGACTATTCTTCTTATTGATGACATCTAAACCATGTTATGATTAACACACTATGCTCGGAACACTCGATCCTTAGTCTAATACATATCATACTTAAGTCATTGTGTCTTGCTCTAACACTCGGCCCTTAATAACAAAAACATGCTGTAGCATTGCGTGTTACTCGAACACTCGGCCCTTAATAACAAAAACATGCTGTAGCATTGCGTGTTACTCGAACACTCGGCCCTTAATAACAAAAGCATGCTGTAGCATTGCGTGTTACTCGAACACTCGGCCCTTAATAACAAAAACATGCTGTAGCATTGCGTGTTACTCGAACACTCGGCCCTTAATAACAAAAACATGCTGTAGCATTGCGTGTTACTCGAACACTCGGCCCTTAATAACAAAAACATGCTGTAGCATTGCGTGTTACTCGAACACTCGGCCCTTAATAACAAAAACATGCTGTAGCATTGCGTGTTACTCGAACACCGAAACCGAAATCGTAATCCTAAGTATATCAAACTTACATCACTGTGGATAATACGAGCACTAAACCTTATCCCAAAGACTTTATTTTTACTTCATTCTATCTTACTGGAACACGAAATCGTTTTTTGTTTTCAAAAATACACGGGGCTTATTTCAGTATCTTTTACGTATACGAGAACAATAGATCTTTAACCTAAATGATATCATACTGAAATCATTGAATTTTACTTTTGAACCTTCATAAAATTCACTTATGAACCTAAAATTCATCTTTAGAACAAATAGATTTTTATAGTAATGAAATGTAGGAAACGCAATAATAAATTTTGATACTGTCTGTTTTATCATTTATTCATTATATAAATGTGATGATAAATAACCCATTGTCTTGAGACTTATCTTAAGCTTATCTATGTAGAGCGATCTCTTATGCACCTTGTTTTTGTAATATGTTGAAAAACAGACTAGCCTTAATTAAATAACTTGATTAATAAACGGTTTAACGTGAAGCCAACGTTGCTTTATTAAATAATATTCATTGACCTTAGTTATTGGAGATTTCCTTTAGGATAAAATTTAACTTTCTAAAGTACGTGAAGTCCTCAGATAACAGATGTTAATACTTTTGTAGAACTTTATTTTTTCTGTGGGCTATGTTGTCATACACATATCTGTTTACTTAACCATAATGATTTCCTTGATAGATGGTTGCTGCTAACAAGGAAGCTGCTGAACCAAGGATTCCTAGTGGTTAGGTTGAAGTTATCATATCGAAGCCACAACGGAGTATCTGTGTCACAAATGACCACGGATATGGAACATATTAGTCATAATCTTAGTCCGGTTCTTTCCTCATTCATGACTTACCACCAGGTTTGTAGCAATAGTAACACAACAGGTGCCACATATGGAACAGAAATGGCTTACCTATTCCGCAGAGTTCACATCAGATTTGAGTGTTTCTCAATCTTTAGTTTTCTAAGTAGTGTTTTGTAGATCATTGGTCATCGTCTTATCCTTTGTCTTTTGGTCATTGCATTGCATGTCCTTCTGCGATTTAATGCCTCTGGTTATCCCTCTGGTTACCCCTTTGGTATCTTCAAACAAACTAGAGTTGTTTCACATATATGACAAAATCAAAAACAAAAATACCATACTGTTGAAACAGTTTCAAAATCCAAGAGTACAAGACCGCTCACGCTCCTGGCTTGGTAAATGCACTTCCATAAAAAGTGGCGGAGCTATACCAGCTTTTTGGGCCCAATCGTCCGTCTTAGTGAAATTATTCGGTGTATTTACATGTATTGGAAATAAACGTTAGAGAAAATCGAAGGGGCAATCAAGAATGGACAATCAAGAGAAATCGGCAACAATGGGTAAACAAGACGAAGACAAGCAAAACAAAAACACAACACAATATATGTTGGACACCATTATGTGCAAGCAAACACAAATAACAATGAAGCAACAATATAATTGTAAATTGACAAAGAGAGATAGCTACGTTTTATATGTACTATATATTAATCTAAACAGATATAGATCGTTATCTGGTGACTACAATAATATCTCAGAAAACACAACAATAACCATTTCTCTCCTGTTATATTAAATTGACAAGGTTTTCGTCGATTTGACAAATTATTCACAGTGTAATTAAACTGTAGCCTTTTTACTCATTTCCGGGAACAATATCGAATGTCCAGATTACAATTATACCTCTCCACATAAATAATATGTTTCGTATCTTTACCAATACTTCTAAGCTAATTAAGGCTCCTGTTTGTCGAGTGGCAATGTTCTGTTTGTCTCAGATTTTTATAAAAGACATCTTAACAATGGGAAAACGATGTATGATTAAAATAACATTAATTTAGTATGCAGACAAAGTGATAAATCTCGTACGATTTAGTCTCCGTTCATATATTATCTACCAAGCCTGTTTGTAAAAAATGAATATTAATCTAACTATTACGTAGGAATATAAAACCGCTTTTCAACTGATAAGTATACGTGGTATATTGTATAAGTCATACATATTTAAAGTAAGTCTAATTTGATAAATGTTACTAATGTCAAAGCCAAAGCTCTAATGGTAAGTTGTCTCTTCATCCAACTTTAATGACATTGTTATATAATGCGTATTTTGACTATCACCACTATCGTTGTAAGTTCGAATCCTCTCACGGCGAGGTGTACTCGATACAACATTATCTGATAAAGTTTGTCAGTGACTTGCGGGAGGTCGGTGGTTTTCTACAGTTACTCCGGCTTTCTCCATCAATACAACTGACTACAACGATATAACTTCAATATTGTTGAAAGTGGCATTTAACACCATAACCCGTATATTGACACACCAGCTGCTTTGCGCCCCAGTCCAATGTCTATGGTATTGGTTTGAGGACTGATGTGAACTTGTTTAGTTGTCTATGGTATACTGTTGATGAATGGCTGCTTATGCTATTTGGTGGAGGACTGATGACAACTTAGTTGGCTGTCTATGATATTTGGTTGAGGACTGATGACAACTTAGTTGGCTGTCTATGATATTTGGTGGAGGACTGATGACAACTTAATTGGCTGTCAATGATATTTGGTTGAAGACTAATGATAACTTTGTTGGTTGTCAATGATATTTGGTTGAGGACTGATGACAGCTTTGTGGGTTCTCTTGAATATTTGGTTGAGGACTAATACATTTGTTGGTTGTGTATGATATTTGGTTGAGGACTGACATATGTTGACTAAGGACTGACGATATATATGTTGCTTGTCTATGCTATTTGGTTGAGGACTGACGATATCTATGTTGGTTGTCTGTGATATTTGGTTGAGGACTGACGATATCTATGTTGGTTGTCTATGATATTTGGTCGAGGACTGACGATATCTATGCTGTTTGTCTATGATATTTGGTTGAGGACTGACAACATTTTGGTTGACTATGGGTAATACTTGGAGAAGAAGAGCACATACTGATTTTAATTAATTCATGTTATAACGTTATATTGTATTACATAGTAAGATGTGCCCTTTTCGTGATTTTTTACAGTCCATTCTGTGTAATTTATTTCCTATATGAAACTTATTGTTGTGTTAATTGATCGATGAATTTGAATAAATTTTGAAGTGTAGACTTAAAATTGCATATTGCATTTGTGCAATGTTTCACACTATACAAAGACGACTAAGTAAAAACTAATCAAATGAACCAATCTAAATTAAATATAACAAAAAAAAGTTTGAAGATACCAAATGGGTAATCAGAAGCCGTAAATCAAAGAAGGATATACACTACAATGGGCAAAGGAAAAATGACAAACGTACAAATAATGATCAATAAAACACTACTTAGTTAACTAAAGATTGAGCAACACAAACCTCACAAAAAGCCGGTAGTGCCCTGGAATGTTAAGTAGTTCATATTCCACTATTCGCATAAAAAAGCCATTGCCATGCTTGAACAGCGAGATGATACACGTACTTCCAAACAATTTGCTGGTTATAACGTTTTCAAATTAACACCATCGATAATGAGTATTTTAGGCAAAAAATATCATTGGATTTTGTTGTTTGTTACATGGATATTTTACATTTACCAACTGGAAACTGGGGGCTGTCGTGGACGTGATCGTATAGTAGTTGGATTTACAACAATCAGTGCCCATCACCACTAAAATTGTGAGTTCAAACCACATTCATGGCGAGGTGTACTTGATACAACATTATGTGATAAAGTTTGTCAGTGACTTGACATGTCGGTAGTTTTCTCCGGTTTTCTCCACTGACAGCCACGATATAACTGAAATATTGTTGCAAATGGCGTTAACCACCATCACCCTATCCCTAACTCGTATCTTATCTTGAACTAGCAGTTGCTTTACACCGCAGTTGAATGTCTATGTATTGGTTTGAGGACTAATACTAACTTGTGTGGTTGTCTATGTTGAGGAATGAGAATAACCTAAGTAGGATGTATATGATATTTGGTTTAAGACTTATGATAACTGTGTTGCTTGTCTATGATATTTCGAAATTAAAACCTAGGTGGGTTTACTGATTATGTTTTATTACAGTAAATATGTAGAGAAACATATCATTATTGACATGTTCAAACATGAACAATATTGTTCTGTTAACTTCATAGATATTATCTCATTATACCAAGCTTCCAATATTGACCATTCCTTAAAATAATACTCTACTTCTAAACCAACGGTCGGTGTTGATGTTCTTTATTCCTTCAATAGTATAGAACTCCGTACAAAATTGTTTCTATTTATAGCAATTATTTTCCACGGCAAATAGCTGCTGTCAATTATGTCCTGTCGTCTTCTAAAATAAAGTCATTAAAACGACCCCGAGTACCTGCATATAGTAACAAATCCTATTTAATGAAATATTACGAAACGTAAAGAAGATAATTACTCTCAGAAGGAGGCAAGCGCTTAAAGACTATTATTTTCATTGCAATCATGCTGTCAAAATATAATATGCTATGCCACTTTCAACGCCCACATCTTTCCAAATGTAATGAACTTGTTAAACCTTACTGCTCCTTAATATCAGAACATATTATTCGCTTCTTATTCCCTTCTTGTGTTTTATATGTTTGTGGATTTATAGGAACTACATGGATATAACATAACAAATAGACATCTTGACATCTGGAGTTTTTTTGACATCATGGAGAAAAAGTAAATGTCTGATAAAACAAATACAAACCCTTTTATGCTGGTTCTAGATTTTATATCAATCCCAATAATTACCCCATACAAATAAAGAGAACCAATAGTCAATTTGAATTTCGAGTAAAGGGAGTATTATGTTTCAAACCAACAACGATTCATGCACAAAGATAAAAAATAGACTTGAACTACAACAACCCAAGAGAGTATGAAGAACAAGTTGTCTGTCTGTCCATGGTATAGCCTTGGGTAATAGTTGGTGTCTCGGGCAATAAGATACTTACTATTACCCGAATATCCAGTCAATAAGTATTTTCTATTATACCGAACATCACATGAGACGAAGCGGCACACCATGATTTATGTTGACGTCGGGATTTTAGTTTAGCATAGCAAAAATCCTGAGAATTTTGAATTTCCATTATTGTGTTCCCTCCAGTGAATCAAGATGATTACAAATTCCGCAAAAATATATCGCGTCTCTGGTCAATAGCACAGAAGAGATGAATAGAGTATAGACATGTGGACTATTCACCGGTGAATAGTTTATTACCAAATTTACCATTAATTAGAATATTCATGAACATGTCTATTTAAGAGAAAAAATTGTGCTGAGTTATAATAAATATAAATATTGTTGTTTTAAGAACAGGTCTATAAAAATGATACTTTGCTTAGTTTTATGATTATTCCCTATGTTGATATACACATTGACGTATGGTTTCCTTATTTGATCATAATTATCGTTTTGACGTCCTAAAGGTTTTAGCACTGCGGATGTTTTATAAGAACATGCTAATCCGCTCGCGAGCACATGGTGTCACCCTCTGTTGTTATGTTCGTTGTTTTATTTGTCTGTGTTGTGTTTTTGCTTTGTTTTGTTTCGTTCCGTGTTATGTGTCCAGTGTTGCCTGTGTTGTCCATTTTTGAATAATTTAATTTGATTTTTAAAATATTTCAATCTGATTGACTAATCCGCCTGGAGAAAATTTTGGTTATACTTGATAACCTGGGTTGGTATTGTGACGTCACCAACGTGTTCATCCGCCAACGACAAATTCAAATAGTCACATGAAATAATCGTAGTTAAAATAGAGAAATCATTAAATTTTGTTGTAAAAATTAAATTATAAGGAATATTTGAAATTGTTGAACACAGAAAAGGTTATACTAGAAATGCCTGTACCAAGTCAGGGTCATTACGGTTTTCACAGTTTTCCGGTTGTTGACTGATTTTGTCTGTTTATATACTTATGAGTTTTGACTTTCCCTTTGTAAGATTGTTCGGAGTTCGGTAATTTTGTTATTACCCTTATTTGCATAACCTGGTTTGGGTCAGCTTACGCTTTTCATAAACCACTTCGCGGTTTATTAAGCGTAAACTGACCCAAACCAGGTTTTATCGTATAACCTGTTCAACAATTTCAAATATTCCTTAATTGTCCTTCAGTTCTTTCTAACGTTTATATATACAGGACTATTTATTAATTAAAACATGTTACGATGATTTACAGTGGCGTCGTGTAATTCTTTACTATAATTGTTCTTAAAGCTAGCGACATTATATTTTACTAAATTACATTTGCATGTGTGGGACAATACAGGTCAACGAAGTCTTTATAGAGAAGTTGCATATGATCATGATGTACATTTCTGTAAAACAAAGTTCTATGTATATTGATCAGGCGTCATATAAAATATAACAAAACTCTCGTTTTCGATGAAAATAATAAAATGAGCGAATCGGATGTCGCCATTACGACAATACTGATGTTTTGCGTGGTGAAGTATCTTGATTAGAAGAGTTTCACATGTAAATTAGCGATTAAAAAGCAAACAAAATGTAGCTGTCATTGTTGTCTTTGCAGACCAACATTTATCCTGAATAATGTAAGTATTAAGCAGGTTCTATGTCATAAACATTTAGGTCTTATTTTCAGTGATAAAATGACATGATCTGATCACATTGACGACATTTGTAAAAGAAGTAACAAACATTTAGATATAATTTCTAAAATACGTTATTTATTACATAGACTATGTATCGAAAAACTATATAAATCATTTGTGTGTTCCCTTTTAGACTGTTCAGACGTTATTTATGACAATTGCTCTAATATCGACTCAACGAAAATACAAAACATTCAGCGACGGGCATGTATCATCTTGACGAGTGCGAGTAGAGAAACAAAACATAAAACCTTATTAAAAGAAGCTGGTGTTGAACCACTTGAGACGCGCAGGAAATTACACAGATTGACATATTTATTTAAGATAAAAAAAAATTAACACCTGATTATGTTGTTAATATCCATCCCCTATCGAATCATAGCACACAAAATTACGATCTGAGAAGACCATCACAGTTGATTCATATAAGTGCTAGAACTGCCATAAACTAGTATTACAATTCCTTTTCCCCAGCCACTATAAGAGACTAGAATAGTCTTCCCAAAGACGTCTTATCAGCCAGATCAGTTCCTTGTTTTACAAAATTACTCCAACAAACTGACGAACAGACGACTAATCCTATTTACCCTCTTGGACATGCTATGGAAACATTACCCACACCGGTCTTCAACTTGGACTAAGTAGTTTAAATGAACATTTATTCAAGTATAATCTCTCTCTTAGCAAATTCTGCGAACAGTGTAACGGGAATCATACTGAAACTACCGAACATTATTTACTACAATGTAACCGATACACAATTTCAAGAACTACTCTGTTACTTGGTATAAAACATATTCTATGTCCTGAGTTGAATATTACATTATTACGAGATCTATGTCCAACACATCTAAGTAAAATCATGACTGAAGGAAGTGACGATCTATCTGACAATATTAATCACAAACGTTTTGAATGCGTTTTTCAGTACATTAAATCTACAAAAAGATTTTCACGCTAATCCTCCCCTGCATAATATTGTTTTTTGTTTGTGTCCTCCCAATTAAATCAATACCACATCAGTCAAATCTTTGTTAAATTATTTTTCTTTATAATTGTTTGTCATTTAACGCGTGCCCGTATGTGTGTGTGTGTGTGTGTGTGATGTCATGTCTTGTATATATTTAGCTGCGGAACCGTAGCCCTTATGGTCCTTGGTCAGTTTTCTGATATTTGCGGACCTCAGAAGCTTCGGTCCATATAATATTTTTTTGGTGACGGACCGGTCAATATACTGCCATATGACTCTCAGTGCCATGCACTATTTGCTATAGATATAACGTACCAGAAACAAGGCGAACAAAAATAGCTTTCATTTCCGTTGTTTCATATTTATTTTACTTTTGTTATTACGGTGTCTGTTCTATGATATGAGGATATTAAAAACTACTGGTGTTTCCTTGGTTTACATAGTACGTCTACATCATGTAATTATCTCACATTCACCTCCAAGTTGTTGGTGCTATTTAAGGTATCGGGTATCCAATCTTTTTGTCGCTCTCATCATTGTTCGTGGGACTTCCGGTTGTCGGAACTTTTGTCACTTCGTTTCTTATATTTTTCATTTTTTTTAGTCGTAATCGGCGTTGCTTTGTCTTTGTGGATGTGATGCCTTGCACTGTTTCCTCTAATGGATATATTGCCTTTGTACCCCCTACAGCACAAACAATTATTAACTGGATGACAAATCTGAATATGATATCTATTTAGATTGCCAACATGGACGGATTCTGGATTTCTCACGTGGCTTAATATCTGTAATTTCCTGCATTTTCATATAATTTTGTCTAAGCAAAATTGTGCATCTCAATGGCGTCATTTTAATCATCTTAATAGAAAATTAAAATCTACCAGACATCCACAAGTACCTGATGGCTTAGCGATCTGTCATCGTTATGTATACTGACTAATTTGTTCTAATGTGCATTAAAATTTAGAGATTCCCTGGCATTACAATCAGATTACGTAGCAAATTTTGTGCAATCTGCAGTCATGGAATTTTTTTTATATTATATTTAATCCTTTAGCTCTTATTATAAAGTTTCAGAGGGACCATCTTATCACGTCTAGATCCGTATTTATGTTTGCAGCTATACGACCGTCTTAGTCTTATTTGCCTGAAATTTGTGGTGTGTTTTAATTTCTGTGTCAACACATGTTGACCTTTTGACAACCAAGATTGAGTTCTCAACATACTAATATTTGACTTTTGCAGTCATTTGTATCGTTAGCAGTCAATTTGTGTCTTTAGAGGTCAGTTTTGTTCTAAGCAGTCATTTGGTCTTTATCAGTCATTTTCGTTCTAAACAGTCATTTTGTCTTTGGCAGTAATTCCTTTCCTTAGCGCTCATTTTCATTTTTGATAGTTTTGTTTGTTTCCTTATGTTAAATAGAGGTATTTATTATTAAACCCACGTCAAAATGTGAAGACTAAAAACATCAAAGTTGACAGTTTTAATTTAGAATAATGACAAACAAATCAGCTTGGAGGAGAGAAGAAAGTTATTACATATAGATATAGATTGGGTGATGTTTTAGTGGGCAATGAAATAAAATATAGATCAGAAGTGCCACTGCCTTTCCTGTACTGTAATTAAACACAATGAATGGATTCAATCTGTGCATAATATATGACAGGATATGATTTATGACTATTTTAGAAGGAAATTAAATCTTGAAGAAGGAAATAACAAATAAATAATATACTGATGCTTACCAATATATCAAATTAGCATACATTAAATTTATCTACCATTCTATTATTGATCGATCGATTGATTGATTTATCGTAGTTTAGTATTAGGGTAGAAATATGTCAGCTACATCGTAACAAAACCTATATTATAAGCAATTTATCAGCAGGTATGTATAACATTGGGCATGGAAGGGTTAATTATAATCTCATTCGCGCATGCGCCGGTGAATGTGACTGACTTTTCCGTCGTAAATGTACATGTTGATGAATTATCGTCTGTTCAAATTTGGCAGCATAAATTGTGTGCGACATTTTCCGAAAAGGTAAATATAAATTACCGTCTTTCAATCAAAATATACTACCGTATTTGTACTTTTAGACATATCAGAATCGAAATAACTCATGGAAGCCAGAATGTGTTTTGAGTTTTAACATGGGTTGGCGGATATTACTAAATTTTATCCCTCGCCTCTGGCTCGGGATAAAATATTAATATTCGCCAATCCATATTAACACTCAAAACACATTCTGGCTTCCATGACTTATTTCTTAAACAGTAAAGGATCAGAAAAATATGTTGTTCAATCGTAGGTAATGAACAATAACAACTGATGTAATGTCTTTAAATTAGTTCTGATATTTTCAAGAAGATGTTTGGTATGCCATTTGTACAGCCCACAAAAACTATATAAAAATTTCTCTAATACCTATTACGCATATTTAAGCATTTATTAAAGTATATAGTTATACAGACCAATGTGGTGGTGCAATGGGTATCGTGCACGCTACGGTGCAGTAGATTATGGGTTCTAGCCCGGTCTATAAAATATGTATTTGCTGCTTCTCCGCTAACAACACATCATTACGGATTCAGAGCAAAGGATGGTTGACTAGGAATAGAGGATACTGTGTCGAAGTGGAGCGACATGTCTATCTACCATCGTCATTTTTCTCAGTGACCTAGCACTAAAAAATCAAAATAAACGTGTTCATCTAGTACACAGCAGACATATCATCTGATCACCATGACAACTTGCTAATTTGACAGTTTTCCGTTCGTTGTTGGAACCATTTTGTTAGATCATCCTCATAGCATAGATATCATAACGACTATTTTTGTCTATTTAAATATTCATTTGCTGACGAAATCAGATGATTGAATTAAGAGAGGTTATTCATCAGTGTACAGCTTAAATGAACAACAATTAAAATAATAATTTCATTGAGGACAATGTTCGATTATATTGTTGCTTTTTTTCTATTATGTAATTTCTATTTTCGTGACAAATTATTACTTTAATATGAAGGATAATTTAACATTTTGAATCATGTTTCAAAACAGAGATTAAGTTATCATCCAAATGTTTTTTCCCCCCATTCATTTGTATTCTGATGAGTGAAAGATTATTTCTATCTATCCAATAATTCACTGATATTATCTCTGATCTTTTATCAATCTTTTAAATGAGAACACACAAAATAAATAAAACTATTTATAATGGGTATATCAAAAGAACAGCATTTAATTAAGGTAATGTCTTTATGATTTCTGAAAGTGTATACGATAATAGAATGAATCGAGTCGCTCGCTGTAGAATGGATGTCATACACATTTTGATGAATACAGAAAGACCATATTCATAGGGCAAACATATAATATAGCAATTTGTTTTATCTTCGTCTCACATGATTATTAAGCATATATCAAATTCGAAAATAAATTACCAATTTCTGGAAAATAGGTACATTTAATGCACCAAGCCTTTTTAATATTTCTATGATTTACAAACATGATTTTTGTTGGTTGGTTTTATGGTGTTTAACGCCATTTTCAACAATATTTCAGTTATGTCGTTAGATTTATTGGTGGAGGAAACCGGAGGACCCGAATAAAACCACTGACCTGTCGCAAGTCACTGACAAACTTGATAACATAATGTTGTATCGAATACATCTCGACATGAACGGGGTTCGAACTCACAACATTAACTACCATGCGACCACAACTACGACGGCCCCTAACATGCAACTAAATTGTCGATAATATAATGTTTAACCACAAGACTTTTCCAATAAATCTAATTTAAATATTTAATGCATTATAGTCTAACAAAAGTGTCTCATTTGGATATGGAAGACATATTAAATACAAAGTGCTTTATACTTGGTAACATTTAACAAGAACGAATGTGGCTTTATGTCATTAAAGAAATGCATAAGTGGAGTAGCTAAGGCCAAACGATGTGAACACCAGAATTGAAGGGTGAGTCCCCATTGACGAAAATATTGGACGTAGACGTAAAATGGTGCATTCATGAGGCATTTTCAGGTAAGAAATCAAGAACTTTTCATCTATGGTTTTAGTTATAAAATAACAAAGTAGATATTCAATTTAGCGTGCAAGACGCGTTTTCCGGTTGTTGACTGATTTTGTCTGTTTATATACTTATGAGTTTTGACTTTCCCTTTGTAAGATTGCTCGGAGTTCGGTAATTTTGTTATTACCCTTATTTAACTAGGTACGCTCATAATCAAAAGATTGGAAAGTCTTTGGGAGCAAGAAAACCAAAGGTCATACACAGGATAACCAAAATCGGTTATGGTAATCTATTCTTGAGGGCGGAGAACCTTAGTTTTATTACTAGTGACCTTATTTACTAAATTTCGTTCTAATAAACCATGTCAGTGATGAAACACTGGGGTTGATTGAAGACAATGTAGCTTTTGTGGATTGGAGACAACCAAGGTAGCCGTTAGATTTAAGACAATGTAGGTATTGAGGTTGGTACAAGACAAGTTTGAAGATACCAAAGAAATAATCAGAAGCCGTATATCGAAGGATACCCAATGTAGTAAAAATGTTATAAAAACAGATAAAACTTAGTGCAAATGACGCGTTTCTGGAATAACCTTCATCAGGTACGCTCAAAGTCAAAAGGTTGGAAAGCCAAATAATTCAAAAGTATTTGGGAGCAGGAATACCAAAGGGCATAAATTTACGCCAAAATCGGCGTTGGATTAATGCAGTGTGGGTGTTGGAGTTGGGATAATGTAGGTGTTTGTTTAGACCCAATTTTAGTGTTGGATTGAGAGCAATATTGATCTAGGATTCATTACACGAATTATGAACATGTGTTTTAATCAAATGAAAAACTAACACTAATGCACCGTCGGAAGAATTACAAATTCCAATCAGAAAATCGTATAAACAGATCCAAATCAAATTCTCCCAAACAAACATTTACATGATCCTAACATCCTGCTTTGGTACATGCACTTAGATGACAAGTCTAAGAAAAAACGAATTAAAAACAGAAATTGCATCATAGCAGTCAAAATAGAAAATACCGAATAATATTGTAAAAATAAAAACAATTTGAATGAGTAAATTTTAGAATCTTCAAATGCGGAAACGTAATTATATTTACAAGAAAGACAGAAGTTTAAAGGGTACAATTTGATCGAACTGCAAATATTATGCAATAACAAAAACAAGCAGTGGGGAATATATATTTAATGTCTGTAAATATTGAATATTATATTTGAAAAAAATCAGTTTTACTAAATGATTGTAAACGAACATTCAGACATTGAAACACTTGTCATGTTTTCCTTATTAGACTAAAAACTGTTCAATTTCCGGAAGAAACTTTTGAATTGATTGCATGGTTTTATTTTCAGTCTATTTTACTATAGTAACAAAATTTATTTGATAATATAAATCAGGGATATTTAGGGCAAGGCATAGCAATTTGTAGAATCTTTCTAACTGTATGATATATAGCTCCTAGCTATTGACATAACTGTCATAAAAACACATTTCTCATTGCCATACAAAGAAACCATATATCGGTTTTGAGTACTACCGGTAAGTAACTTACTTTGTATTTTTAAGCAGTGAAACTGAAAAAATGTAAAAAGGTGTAAATCCAATTCCCATGTGATCGCGGTAATATGCACTGATGGCATAGAAAGATGTAAATCTATTTACCATGAGATAGCGGTTATGACGATCTCGTTGACATGGGTAATATCAGTTAGTCGGCCTAATAACGGGGTAATATCAGTTAGTGGCCTAATAACGGGGTAATATCAGTTAGTGGCCTAATAACGGGGTAATATCAGTTAGTGACCTAATAACGGAGTAATATCAGTTAGTGGCCTAATAATGGAGTAATATCAGTTAGTGGCCTAATAACGGGGTAATATCAGTTAGTCGCCTAATAACGGGGTAATATCAGTTAGTGGCCTAATAACAGAGTAATATCAGTTAGTGGCCTAATAACGGGGTAATATCAGTTAGTCGCCTAATAACGGGGTAATATCAGTTAGTGGCCTAATAACGGGGTAATATCAGTTAGTGACCTAATAACGGAGTAATATCAGTTAGTGGCCTAATAACGGAGTAATATCAGTTAGTGGCCTAATAACGGGGTAATATCAGTTAGTCGCCTAATAACGGGGTAATATCAGTTAGTCGCCTAATAACGGGGTAATATCAGTTAGTCGCCTAATAACGGGGTAATTTCAGTTAGTCGCCTAATAACGGGGTAATTTCAGTTAGTCGCCTAAAAACGGGGTAATATCAGTTAGTTGCCTAATAACGGGGTAATATCAGTTAGTCGCCTAATAACGGGGTAATATCAGTTAGTGACCTAATAACGGGGTAATATCAGTTAGTGGCCTAATAACGGGGTAATATCAGTTAGTGGCCTAATAACGGGGTAATATCAGTTAGTCGCCTAATAACGAATACTAACGAAATAAAATGAAAAGCAAAAAATACCACACATATGATCAGTTCTAGAAAGTTATCGAAAAATCATAGAAACAGACTCAAAATCTATACTCCTAACACACATACACATGTCGGGGAAAAGTTAAATATTACCTCTACTGTGACATAATATCACATTTTCTCCAATGTATATCTTTATATGTGGGGTAGCAATTCAAATGAAAATAAATCTGTAATAAAAACTACAATGTTTAGTACAAACGCTTTTAAATACATACATGTCAAATATTTATACCAAATGAAAATTACAAAATGCATGCTAAATTTTCTGAATTTTAAGAATGATTTTTCAGTTTGTAATGGGTACAATTATGATGCGGAAAATATTTTGCTGTTGTTATGGAAAATATATAGCACTATGACTTAAATACAATATGTATAATAAAAATACAAAAACAAGAAAGAAGATATTAATTAACGAAGTCTGATAATTAGATATTAAACTTAGTTTCCACTACGCGTTACTGGAAGAAGAGGAGCCTGAAAATATCAAAGCGGTAATCATAATCCATACATTGAAGGACGAACAACGCAATGGTCATCACGTAAATTCAGATTCAGAAAAGACCGGAAAGCCAAATAATGTTCTTCCCCTTGATATGTCAGAATAGCTTGGGATGAATATATAACTGCAGAAAATGGCTTCAAGTGAATCATGTTATAAGCTCTTACTTGAAATAAAGATATCTGCCATTTGTTTATCGGATTATGTTTGTCTTTTTTCATTTGGCGATTGTATTGTTTTTCTGTTTTTTGATCTACGGCTTCTAATTACAACTTTGTTATTTTGAATCTTTTCTTAAATTAGAAGTTAGTACTTTCCAAACCTACTGAAATTAGTAACACGACAATTGCATGCAATCAACTTAATAGAACTATCGTTTATCTCGTTCGTGCATATATAGCCATAGATAATTGTGGCTATACTGTTTAGAGCATTTTGACTTTGAGCGTATGCGAACCCATTATAATAAATCCAGTTGAAAGACCTGTCTACCCGTGGACTGTTGCTTCAATGAACTTGCACTGTGCAAAAGGCTGGTTTAAAAAAACCAACCACACATTAAAGACTCGCATGTACTTTACTGCGCGCCTTGGAATGTTGTTGACCTAAGTAGCATTATAATGATCTACAGATCTTATAAATTTAAATAAATAGTCCTATTCCTCAATTAATTGTGCAGAATGTATACAGGGTTATCGTCATATTGACTTTCCTGTTCCAGTATTATAAAGTATTATTGCCTTTCCTTGTACCCAATTTATTGTGATTATCTTCTTACGTATATTGTAAATTTAATCCGAAAAGACATATATGATCTGCGTAAGTGAACACGTAAGTAGACAATTGCTATTAAAACTATGGTTGTAAACTATGGTATTTAATCATGCAGCATGCCTGTACAATTGGGAGCGTAGTAAGGCATGTACGTGGATAAAATTAAATTAAACCATCAAAATTTCAGGACGAACTAATATGTTCTTCAATCATTTGTTGGACTCTGTTTTTTTTTTGTGTTGTTGTTGGTCGTCTGTTTTCTTGAATATCACCTAATGCATCCAATATTCTTCATAATCCAGTTAAAGAATATATGCACATTTTCTGCACACAAGTCATCTTATTTCCCAGCGCTTTAATGCAATGCTTACACGACTTATCACCGGGTTTGTAACTCGATTAACACGACGAGTGCCACTAGTGGAGCAGGAACTGCTTACCCTTCCAGAGCAGCTGAGTTCACCCCCGGTTTTTAGTGGGGTTCGTGTTAATCGATCTTAATTGTTATATGTATGGTTTGTAGATTGCTGTGTGTTCTTTTGTCCTTTTTTCTTTCGGCCATTGTGTTGTCTGTCCTTCGATTTACGGATTTTGATTACCCTATTGTATCTTCAAACTCTTTTTACACCATATAGAGTATGTGTATTTTACGGGTTAACAAGCAACAACGAACAATCGTTATGCAATGGAGGTTACAATACGTCACTAGACCATTACCGATCGCTGTAAAATGTCAACTACGTCTAAATAGTAATATTCAACATGGAGCTATCGTTAAGCATTGTACACTTCAGATGGCTTAGTAGTAACACAATACAATGCACAATCTTGATGCAGCATGAATTTGAAATTAAGCCACATCAAGTCAGACAATTAATTAGAATTGTGGTTTCAAATTATATAATTCCCTGATGGTTAAACGATATTGAAAAGGACTGATTAGTTTATGAAAATATATATATTACTTCAAAAAATATGATTTTTTAAACAAAATGTACTTAATCATATATTTTATTGATTTTAATCAAATATTTCCAAAAACTTGCAATTTTGAAGGAGATTTGGTTATCTTGGTCAGGAAGACCTACTTTCAATTTTTTGACTTTGTGCATACTTGACAAAGGTTATTCCCTCAAAGCGCATCTTGCGCACCATAGTAGATATCCACATATTTATTAAAAAAAAAGTACACGGAATCTTGCTGTGTTTCAAATATGTAACGGGGACATTGGTGGTCGAGTGGTTCAGCCAAACACAAATGATTTGAATTTATGCCCAGGTATCTATCACAGGTATCAACGTTTATATAAACCTACTTCTGACAAGGCTTTTCACCGACCAAGTTCGTTATATAGCCGTCCATATTTTCCTATGGTCAAGATATATCTGAAATAAAAACGTAGATATCAAATTTAGTGCGCACGATGCATTTCTGGAATAACAATCATCAGAAGTGACGATCAATAGATCAATACTAATAATTCAACGTAAATCGAACATGCAATTTGTGCAGTTGCATGAAGGATATAACCCAATAATATAGCTGATGTCAAAGTTACGTTATTGTGAAATATCATTACATAATTGTAATAAATTCAATATTTCCGGTTCTAATGTAGCATCACTTTATAGAATAAACTTTTACGAAAGCTATTCACCAAACGTAATATAAATACATTATGGAGGTTTCAAATATATTGACAAACGGATTTTAGTAGGGTTCGTGTTACTCGATCTTTAGTTTTATGTGTATGTTTTGTAGATCGTTATTTGTCCTTTTGTCCTTTTTCTTTTGAAAATGGCGTTGTTTGTCCTTCTTCAGTTTACGGATTCTGATTACCCCTTTGGTATCTTCAAACACTTCTTGCTATCAAAATGGCTATTAAGCAAACGCAAAAGCTCTTAGTCTACAAATTTGTTATTCCAAATAAGAGTACATTTATATATAAAGAAAGCATAAAAAGGGGATCAATGCAGAAACGACAAACAGTTATTTTGGTCAAATGGAAAAAAAATATATCGACATGTTTATACCAGAGTAAATATCAGAGTTTAAGTATTAATGAAATACAAAGAAGACAATGAGGTGTTGCATAATCACATTGACATAGATGTAGTTTGTTTTATCTAGCACCTAATATAATATTAGTATTAGCTTCAGAAATTAGTTAGCCAAATAATGGTACTAATTGTGTACATACAACATTTCAGACATGATACCACGTAAGTCAAATATTAACTTGTGCTTAGTGTATGTGATGAAGCTGATTCCAGAAACGCGTCGTGCCCACTGAATTAGATATATAAATATTTATTTTTATTATCCATATATCGCCCGTTAATAATGTCAACACTCATCGTGGTGGGTTGCTGATAATAGTGACAAATATAAACGTCAGAGAAAACAGAAAAGGCATTCAAGAATTGACAATATTTGGTACTCAAGACTGAGGACAAAGACAAAACAGACCCCACCAACACAAACCTGGGGTGAACTCAGGTGATGGCGAAAGGTAAGCAGTTCCTGCTTCTTATAAGACACCTGTCGTGTTACTCATATATACAGTGAAGTTCGGTAAGTCTTGTCATGGAAAGAGGAAAGAAAAACATCTACGTAAAAAGTAAAAGATTCATTCTCATTTGAAATAGGGATTTTTCGCAACGGTCAACCAGATCGTGATGACGACCGTAGAATTTTTGTAGGGATGACTTCAACTTAGGAGAACGTGTCCTTGTTTGAATAGCTTTTGTATCAGCAGCTGAGCTCTGTCCAGAAAATCACAAGCTCTACAAAAACGTATGAGTTATGAAATGTAAACTCCATACGCTCGTGATGATGGCATACTGCTAACAATAAAAGGAAAGCTGACTATTGGAAAACGGAAGTCATCACGTTTGTTGTAGAGTTTTGTTTTTAATCTTCCTCCGTTGTCCATTGAGTGTCAGTAGTATCAAGCCCATTTGGATAGATGCTATGTAGATAATCACCGAATTGAGAATTGTTCAGTGACAGAACATCATTTATATAGCGGAAGCTGGAATTTAAGTTCTGGGCTAATTTTCTATCTTTAATCTGGAAATACACTTGAAGGAAGCGAGTAGAAACAAATCGGCGAGTAGCGGAGTACAACTCGTACCCATTGGAATATCAATCGTTTGTTGAAGCACCCATCCACCAAACAGGACAAGCATGTTGTCGATTGAAAAATCTTATATTTGAATGATCTTGTCCTGTTTATATTAATTATTAGATTTTCAATGGTTTTTGACAAAGTAAGACTTGTCTCTACCAATAACAAGATAATGATGCCTTTGTTCTCCGTTCTTCTTTGAGAAGAAACGCTGAATCAATTCTGTAACTCAGCAGCGTATGTGGAATGAGATCTAGAATTTCAAGTCTCCAATAAGTCTTTTGAGTTTTTTAATTTCAACATTTGATTAACGCCACTTATGGAAAAGCAGGTATGATAATATTGCTGGAGACCCGTTTTTAATTGTTGATCATTTCTATTTAAGCTTTTATCATAATTTCTATTTCTCCAATTCAGTATTAGAGAATTTAGCACAACCACATGTCATCTATTTCATGACAATCAGGAAACCAGGGTATCCGTAATAAATAATATCCGTCCGCAAGCTCAATGACACATAACGTTTCATAGATTACATCTTGACACGGCATCAACGGAAATCGCTTATGCTATTTTCGAGGAAATAGGCACTGATTGGATGAAAAAGATGTAAATACAATTATCATAGAATCGGGGTAATAGGCACTGATTGCATAGAAAGATGTAAATGCAATTACCATGAGATCGCGGTCACGTTAACCCGTAGATAATATGGTTGTCGTAATATCAGGAAGAGTGTCATAATAACTAATACTGTGATAGAAGTGGCTAAGATGCATTGATTGAAGTCATAAATAAAACGAAAAAAAACCATACCACTTTGTCAGAAAACTTAAAAGAAATTCTAATAGAAAAATCGTAGAAACAAATATACTTACCACACATATACACGACACTTTCCTGGTCTGGTACATGCGCTTCAATATAAAGAATCGTTCAAAGCAAACGGTATTGCCATTGAAGATCCAGTTATCAAGAGGGAAAGGTTGGGATCCCATTAACCAGTTTAACTCCACCACAAGTTTGTGTCGGTTCCAAACCAGAACCATGATTTCTAACCTCGTATGTTGTGGTATTTATTTTGTGTTCAGTGAGGGAAGATGAGAGGTAATTGTTGCTTTTGTTGATATTGGTTTAATAGTTGACCATCACTTTTTAAACTTTCTTTTCATAATGATAGCTTCAATTGGTTTTGCACATGTTGGAATTGATTTATTTTTCCAGAACACTATACAGGGTTTTCCCCCATTATTCTTGGAAGAGCTCGGATTGCTCACATTCGTACTTCTGGTTACTTTTGTGTGTTATTTAACTGATGCATTCTGTGTACATCTCTTGACTAACGATTAGTCTTACAGCTTTTTTGTGTTGTTTTTTGTTTTGTTTTTTGTTTGTTTGTTTTTCGTTTTTGTTTTGTTTACTTTGCTTTTAACGAGAAAGAGGTAACGTCAAAATACGGGATATGATATGCAACTGAAAGAAGCACTTATAGATTGCCAGAAAAATATGTTAATGTCTTAAAAATGGAAATGTCCCAGTAATAACTGTTAAAGGACTCAAATGAAATCCGCCATAAAGATGGCCTGCAATAGAAGTTAACATTTAAATGATTTGCTTTCAAATATTTTGGCTTTAAGCTTACCTGATGAAGATGAAGATTAATCTAGAAACGCGTCGTGTGCACTAAATTTGATATCTACATTTTTATCATGTTACCCTTCTGGAGCCCCTAAAGTTAATCCTCGTGTTTTATGTTTTTGGGTTCGTGTTGCCCAGTCTTTAGTTTTCTGTATAGTGTTTTGTAGATCATTGTTTGACCTTTCGTTATTTTGTAGCCATATTATTGTTTATCCTTCGATTTACTGCTTCTGACTACCATTTTGGTATCGTCAAACTTCTATTTTATAACCTATCATTAAAATAGATTCTCAGAATGTATTCACAGATGCTGCGTCAGGATGAGAATGGAGCATTAGGTAAAACGATTTACGTTAAATATGTCGCCCAAAATAACAGAAGCCATTTAATTTTCTTTTGAGCTGACACTAACCGTTGCTAAAATAACTGGGTTGACGAACTAAGCCAAGGATGTCTGGTCTATATGACGCAAACGGTTTGAAAGAAAATACGCTAAATCACATTCTCATCCTGTTGTGTGCAAGAACTATTTCTATTATTATAAATAAGTTTTAATAAGATCTTTGTTCTTCAAGGTATTAATTACGATAATGGGTTTTCAGCGTGGAACATTCTACGTATATTATAATTATTACCATAAGGCTTCCTTATTCTCACACAAAAAGCGTAACACTGCTCAATATTATCAGGTTTTATCCTTGATGTAAAAATGATGTCATTGTTTTTTTTCAGTAATTTTTGCACAATACGATTATATAAGTTAATGACCGACTTCAAACTGATATCCCGAAAGAATTACTATCAGTTTTAGATTTCAGCACTTTATCACAATCTTCATGTAGATAATAAGGGTATTAAAATTGAAATATGTCAATCAATTTCAGGGTAAAGGAAAGATTTAAAAAATACATACAAAGAGTGACGAAATATCTGAAATATTATTATTAAAAGAAGTTCTAAATAGATATGAAATACAGATACTGTAACATTGTTAAGAACTTTGTAAAATGTTGAGGAAAATTCAGAGAGATCTGTTCAAATTACCATAGTATTGATGACAGATGGGAAACAGCCTATCTATTGTAACAGAAGACATGGTTCCTTGCTTTGCACTGTATCTACGGTTTGTAGTTATTTCATAAAAAAAAATAACGGCATCGGTGGCGTAAAGGTTAGCATGTTCGCTTCGAGTGCGGTAGATCGTGGGTTCGAGCCTCAGTCGGATTAAACCAAAGACTATAAAGCTGGTATTTGTTATTTCTCCGTTAAGCACGCGGCATTAAGGAGATAGAGAGCAAAGACTGGTTGACTCTTCTTCATTGCACCATTGCATTGCCTGTCCATCTTCGACTTATGGGTATTGATTACCCCTTTGATATCAACAAACGTCGCTAACTACAGTTGTTTCATATATAATGATAATGTCTTATGTAACTTGCCCTTATAATAGATTTACAGAATATACTTCCAGCTGTTACGTCAGGGTGGGAATGAAATATCGTGTAAAACGATTCACGATATTGTTTTGTTTCTCAAACTAACAGAAGCCATACACTTTTCGTTCAAATTGACAAAAACGCTTGCTAAAGAAAATTGGGTTGACAAACTACAACAAGAATTTTTGGTCTACACGACGCTAACGATATGGGGAAATTGACATTCTCATCCTGTTGCGTGTAAAAACTATTTCTATTATTATAATTAAGCTTTAATAATATCTTTGTTCTTCAAGGTATTAATTAAGATAATGGGTGTTCAGCTTGGAACATGCTAGATATATAATAATTATTTCCATAAGGCTTCCTTATTCTCACATAAAAAGAGTAAAACTGCTCAATATTATACGGTTTTAGCCTTGATATAAACATGCTGTCATTGTCTTTTAAGTTATTTTTGCACAATACGATTACATAAGAGTTAATGGCCGACTTTAAATTGATATCCCGAGAGAATTAATATCAGTTTTAGATTTAAGCACTTTATCACATGTTCATTTATATAATAAGGGTATTAAGCTTGAAATATGTCAATCAATTTTAGGGTAAAGGAAAGATTTAAAAATTACATATAAAGAGTGACGAAATATTCGAAATATTATTATCTAAGGAAGTTCTAAATAGACATAAAATACACATGCATTAGCAGGTACTGTAACATTGTTTTAGTGGGGTTCGTGTTACTCTATCTTTAGTTGTATATGTATGTTTAGTAGATCGCTGTTTGTCCTTTGTACTTTTTCTTTTGGCCATTGTGTTGTCTGTTCTTCTTCGATTTACGGAATCTGATTACATTCTTGGTATCTTTAAACTCTTCTTAAGAACTTTGTCGTGTCAAGCAGCAGACTATGAAATTGGTATTTGTTGCTTCTCTGCTACGCACGCAGCATCAAGGAGAAAGAGCAAAGGCTGGTTGGCTCGGAATCAGAATAATGTGTGCGTGTGGAGCGAAATGTCTATCCGCTTACTGTTGTTTCTGTGAGCTAGCACTATGCAAATCTAAGTCAGTGTGTTGATCTAGAACAAAGCAGATCTCATCATCATCTCATTGAAAATTTACTTGCACTCGCCATATAAAATTGCTGAATTGGCGTTAACCAACAATCACTCATTCACTCATCAAAAAAGATTATATATATTTAATATGTGCTTGACAAAAAGGCTGTAGTCACTATAACGTCTAACCAATAAATAATACCAGACTAAAATACTTTTTATAGTACTAGCTTACTGGAACATAATATATACAACTGTTCACATGTTGACACGTTGCTTCACTCGGACACGCTATCCCGATCCAAACAGTCTTTACTTTACTCTTACTCCTTGTCAATATTATAGCCTGTTTAATAGTTGTTCGTATACTATCATATTAAGCAATGCAAGTTATACTAATACGATGAAACGGATCACCAGCATTATGTGTTGTTTAAAGATATCCTAAACATGATATAGCACTAACATTATAGCATATTAGACATGTCGAATAAACTCTTTTATATTTACCCATGCAATGTAACGTTTAATCTAAACATTCTATATTACTTGTCATAATATATGATGTTACACACGTGTTAAATAGCTCAACATAATGACTCCACAACAAAATTGATTGAATTTCATTACCCTTAAAATCTAATCAGTTCCCTTTTCAATATCGCTTAACCATCAGGGAATAATATAATTTTAAACCACAAATTTAATTAATTATCTGACATGATGTGGCTTTTTTTTTAATTTCATATCGTATCAAGATCGTGCATTGTATTGTGTTACCACTAATCCACCTGAAGTGCTTATGGATGTTGAATGTTACTATTTAGACGTAGTTGACATTGCATAGCGATTGGTAATGGTCTAGTGACGTATTACACTGTACAATTTGTGACCTCCATTACATAACGATTGTTCGTTGTTACTTGTTTACCCGTAAAATACACATAGTATATAAGGTGTAAAAAGAGTTTGAAGATACCAAAGGGGTAATCAGAATCCGTAAATCGAAGAAGGAGAAACAACACAATGGCTTAAAGAAAAAGGACAAAAGAACAAACAACGATCTACAAAACATACACATAAAACTACAGATAGAGTAGCACTAACCCGACTATAAACTGGGGATGAACTCAGGTGCTCCGGAAGGGCAAACAGTTCCTGCTCTACTAGTGGCACCCGTTGTTTTAATCTAGTAATCCGGTAATAAGTCATGAATGCTGAATGGACCGGGAAGTGATTACAATAAGTCGAACATATCCGTGGTCATTTGTGACACAGATATTACATAGGGGTCAACCAAGTCAATGTGGCGACCATAAAACGTTAGAAGTAATTACTTCAAATTAACCAACAGGAACCCTTAGTTCATTAGCTTGTGTATAATTGTACGTTGTGGTATGCTACACCATAGTAAACAGAACCCGTGTATATCTAAATTAGAGCACACTGCGGGATGACCTTCATAAGACACGCTCAAAGTCAAAAGATTGGAAAGCTAAAATAATATGGAACCAGACGTTGTAGCCTACATGGTACAACAATGTTGTGCGTTGTATAATATCATTCCATATACATTGATGTGTCTACTTCGTATACGTTTGTTGTGTTATGTCCATTACTCTTTTGTAGTATACATGATATCTGTTTTTCCTTTATTTTAGATTGATCATAACATTTTTTCTACACCTCATAATGTCTAGACTACTTTATTATTGTTATTTATTATATATGCAGAACGCCACGTGGTTTTACACAATATTACATAACATAAGCGATACCTTCCCCCAATGTATTAGCAGACACAATGACATGTCCCTCTAGTATTAATCCGTACAATATATTATAGCAAACGCTAATGTCAGTATTAGTATGAGTGACTGAGTGAATAATATGACGAATGTTAGACATGTGGAGATGGTACATCGGCCTGCAGACAGTCTTTCTATGATGGACTCTATTAAGTTCTATTCGATAAATAGTCCATTTTTGCATTCTGTCACAGTAACCAGTATCAAGCGGCCAATTGTATACAACTGAGGGTTACTATTAACTTCTAACTGACACATAGTAGCAGTTCAACACGCTGGATTGGATTGTCATGGTGCTAGATCACTGAAACAACATGCAGCAATCCCCATTTATACTGCAAAGCTGGTCAAAAGTAAGACGGTCTGTAGTCTACAGATAAGGTTATTATTGCTGTCTATCCGATAAATAGCACGTATGTGCATCCTGACACAGTTGCCAGTATCAAACAGTCAGTAGTCTACAACTGAGGGTCACTATTAACTTCTAAATGATACATAGTACCAGATCAACACACAGAGTTAGATATCTATAGTGCTAACTCATCTCTTTGAGGAAAAATATGCATACAACAATTCACAGGTTGAAATGTATTTGCTCTTACTCATTTTAAGCTTCATATCTTGTTTTATAGTTGCTCGTATAGTGTCATATTGTACAATATAACTGATATTAAAGCGATGAAACGGATCACCATAGATATGTTTTGTTTAAGGATGTGTTAAACATGATATAGCACTATGAATGTAACATATTAGATATGTCAAGTGAACACTTTTATATTTACTCATGCAATGTAATATTTATCCATAATGTTTTAAATTATTTACGGTTATGTATGTGTCTATCACGAGCATAAATTTTGTAGCATTCCCGGATTTTTCTATTGGATATTGGAACTGTTGTGGTATGATTTGATTTTAATTTTTTGCAATGTTTTTATATGATGTTGAAAATGCGTTAAATATCGCATGATTCAACAGCAAATTTGATGAATTTCATTACCTATGAAAAAAACCTAATTAGTCCCTTTTAATATTGGATAACCATCAGGGAATTATGTAATTTGAAACCACAAATTTAATTAATTATCTGACATGATGTGGCTTGTTTTTAATTTCATATTGTATCACTATTATGTATTGCATTGTGTTACCACTAAGGCATCTGAAGGTGTACACTGCTTAACGATTGCTCGATGTTAAATGTTACAATGTAGGCGTAGTCGACATTGCATAGGGATTGCTTATGTTCTTGTGACGTGTTATAATGTTAACTTTTTAACTTATGTTGTTTGTGTCTTATAAGATGCAAGAAATGCTAACCCTTCACGAGCACCTGGTTTCATCCCCGGTTTTTTGTGGGGTTCATGTTGCTTATCTGTCTAGTTTTTTGTGCTGTGGTATGTTTTACTTTGTTTATCGTCGTCCTGTGTTTTGTGTATCCAATGTTGCCAGTTTCTCCGGATTGCCCCGTCCCTTTTTTCTAACGTTTATTGCATAACGATTGTTCGCTATTGCTTGGAAGTTAAAGAGACCACAGATACAGCTTCGTCCGCATCATTTGTGGACTTATACTTCGAATTTGACGACAGTGGTCAACTCAGTACTAAAATTTATGATAAACGGGACGACTTCAAATCATAAATTTTCCAAATATGTGCAGCAATATACCAGTTTCTCCTGCATATGATGTTTACATCTCGCAATTGATTCGTTATGCAAGGGCCAGTAGCAATTATTCTGATTTCCTGAAACGTCATCTTCATCTGAGAAACAGGCTACTGGACCAGGGCTATTAAAAGATTCGCCTTATTCGATCTCTTAAAAAGTTTATATTCCTATACCAAGATCTTGTCGAAATATATTCCGTCTCTGCAGAGACGATGATAAACGATGCATTTTCACATAGTGAAAATGTATAAAAATAATGAAGTCAACAAAAATGTCAAAAATATTTGTTTATCAATGTGTGACATAAAATTGCTTTTGACATTTGCTTCACTGGGTTTGGTACTGCTTTGGCAACTATTTTACCTATTTTGTTCCAGTATTGTTATAAAAACTGCTATAGTGACAGCCGGAACCTTTGAGCCGTAATGAAAGCGGGAGGTTTGGCGCTTTAAAATCTGATTCAACCCACCATTTCTTTAGAAATGCCTGTACCAAGTCAGGGTCATTACGGTTTTCACAGTTTTCCGGTTGTTGGCTGATTTTGTCTGTTTATATACTTATGAGTTTTGACTTTCCCTTTGTAAGATTGTTCGGAGTTCGGTAATTTTGTTATTACCCTTATTTGTTAACCGTAAAATACATATAGTCTACACGATGTAACAATACTTCGCTGTTGTATGCTACACCCACAGTAAACAAAACCCGTAGATATCTAGGATAGAGCACACGACGGTCACAGTTAAACAATTGGAAAGCTAAAATACTATGAAAGTCATAGAGAGTAACTATGCCAGACTTTGTAGTCAGCATGATACAACAATGTTGTGCGTTGTAATATATCATTCCATATACATTGATGTGTCTACTTCGTATGCTTATTGTTTGCTGTGATGTGTCCATTAATCTTTTGTAGTATACATTGTATCCGTTTTACCTTTATATTAGATTGATCGATACATTTTATCTTGACCTCAGAATGTTTCGAAGTAATGACTTCAATTTATCCAACAGGAACCCTTGGTTCGGTAGCTTGTGTATAATTTTACGTTGTGGTATGCTACACCATAGTAAACAGAACCCGTATATATCTAATTTAGAGCACACTGCTGGATGACCTTCATAAGACACGCTCAGTCAATAAGGGTAATAACAAAATTACCGAACTCCGAACAATCTTACAAAGGGAAAGTCAAAACTCATAAGTATATAAACAAACAAAATCAGTCAACAACCGGAAAACTGTGAAAACCGTAATGACCCTGACTTGGTACAGGCATTTCTAAAGAAATGGTGGGTTGAATCAGATTTTAAAGCGCCAAACCTCCCCCTTTCACTACGGCTCAAAAGATTGGAAAGCTAAAATAATATGAAAGCAGACATTGTAGCCTACATGGTACAACAATGCTGTGCGTTGTACAATATCATTCCATATACATTGCGGTGTCTACTTCGTATACGTTTGTTGTGTTATGTCCATTAATCTTTTGTAGTATACATGATATCTGTTTTTCCTTTATATTAGATTGATCATAGCATTTTTTCTAGACCTCAGAATGTCTAGACTACTTTATTATTGTTATTTATTATATATGCCGAACGCCACGTGGTTTTACACAATATTACATAACACAAAAGATACCTTCTCCCAAATGTATTAAGTAGACAATGACATATGTCCCGCCAGTATTAATCTGTACCTTATAATATATCATAGCAAGCGCTAATGTCAGCTTTAGTATGAGTGATTGAGTGAAAAATGAGAAAAGCTTGAAGATACAAAAGAAGTAATCAGAATTCTAAATGCCGAAAAGAGAGAGAAAAAAATAAAATGACAAACAGCGATTTAAAAAACACCACACAGAAAACTAAAGATCAAGCAACCCGAACCCTACTGAATACATGAGTGAACTCAAATTCTCCGGAAAGGTAACCAGTTCCTGCTCCATATGTGGTACCCGATGCCAATTGCCAGACATTAATTATAACCTTTTAATTTGATTGTCTGTTAGTCCATTCTCATGTCACCAGTCTTTACATAATAAACTATTTGTGGTGTTTGGAATGTTCTTGTTAAATAAATCACCAATAGACTCATTAGTTTATGTATGTTTTGTGCTATGTTTCTTTGAATCACTACTGTGCACATGTTCTCATCAGGAATGTAGGTCAATCGTCGTTAGTGTGACTGGCTCAACCTTTGCTACTATCATACTATGTATTCAGGTCATTAGTCGTTAGCGTAACATATCAACATTTCTAAGTTGAAGTCATCACTAATAAATAAACGTTAGAGAATACCGAATTTTACGGTCGCCAACAAGACATGGTTAGCCGTTACAGAATATCTGTGTCACAAATGACCGCAGATCATATTAAGTATTCAGATCAACCTTATTTCGTTTGGCAGATAACAATTATAATAAAGTGAAGAAAATACCACACCATCGAAACAATTATAAAATGTAATTAATAAATTGTAGACACAGAGGAAAATTATATACCCGTAACACACATATCAAGGACAACATCACATTAACAATCTAGGTCAACCGTTACTATCAAAACGTAGATTTAATTTTATTCACACAACGCATTTCAGAAATAACCTTCATCAGGTACAATAGTGTGTCAGATCAACCTTTGCTGGTTTATCATTCATGATCCAGATCAATATTTGTGCCTATCATACTAGGAATGCAGATCAACATTTGTGCATTGTTGAAACATTGCAAAAACAGACAGCGCCATGAAAGTAGCAAAAGTCTGTTCATTGTGATGTCTTTTATAGATAAAACATTTGATATTATGATCTTTAGTTTTATGTGTATGTTTTGTAGATCGTTGTTTATCCTTTTATCCCTTTTATTTTGGTCATTGTGTTTTCTGTCCTTCTATATACGGATTCTGATTACCTCCCTTTGGTATCTTCAAACTCTTCTTGATAGCAACAAGAAATCATATATTTATAGAACACTAAGCAAATACACAAGACAATTAACACAATTTCAAAATTATTAACGCATGATGAAATTAGTCGTTCTAAGAAAGATTTACTTAATAGGTTTCTTACACAGGAACACATTATAAGCGCTATGCAATAATTAAATTAGAGATTCCTTAGTTTTACGGCGATAGTTTTTATATCATTAAAGATTTTCATTAGATTTCATTATTTCTAGTTATTCTATGATTTCAATAACAAACAATTAGATGACTCTATTATCACTGATGAACTCAGGAACAAACTCGTCGTTTGCAGTGGTGCAATGAACTTATGTTATTCATGTCGATATCATTGTTAATATTTCATTTGATAGTATTTGTATTTTGCTGTTTATCCTATCAGAAGCAGCTATCAGAAAAGTAACAGGTGATATTACAAGCGGTTTACCGATTAAATGTTTCCATGAATTACATATCTTACAATAAAATCGTAGATATCATTTCTAGTGCGCACAACACGTTTCTGGATTAACCTTCGTCAGGTACGCTCAAGTTAAAAAAAATGGTCATAGTGTACGTGTTGTTAATATATAAGATCACGGATGACCTCCACACAAATAGGTATATATTTTGTTCAGAGGTATACTAAATAA
The DNA here is from genome assembly GCA_963680875.1 of Bathymodiolus brooksi. Classification (NCBI taxonomy): domain Eukaryota; kingdom Metazoa; phylum Mollusca; class Bivalvia; order Mytilida; family Modiolidae; genus Bathymodiolus; species Bathymodiolus brooksi. The sequence goes on along the minus strand of OY804581.1, from coordinate 95,048,589 downwards.
CTCTTAGGATAAAACGGTAACCCACACCAGGTTAATGAATGAAGTTGTCCAAGTGCTCCTGGATTGTTCATTCTTGATTGCCTCTTCGGTTTTCTCTAACGTTTATTGATAAGCAAGAGGTGCATGGAATGTCAACAGTCATTCAATGCATACTACAGACCTACAGCTGTCTTTGATTCTTAAATATTGACTTTATATGAATTCATTAGAATTCAAGAGTAATTGACGTGCAGGAAGTGTAATATAAATTCTTCGTAGAAATATTTCGTCTAAAGTTTAAACATTTTCGAATAAAAAAAAAGATGAAAGTCTCAACTGTAATATCTATTTAGGAGAGAAGAAATAAATGTTAGAGAACACCGAAGGAGCAATCAAGAATAGATAATCAAGATAAACGGGCAACACAAGACACAGGACGAAAACTAACAAATCAAACATACAACAGAGAAAACTAAAAGTAATGAGCAACACAGACCCCACCAACAACTGATGCCGAATCCAGTTGCTCGCGAAAGGTAAGCAGTTCCTGCCAATTATATGACACCAGCCATGTTACTCATATATACAGCTAAGTTCAGTAGAAGTCTTGGCAGTGATATAGGAAGGAAAACATCTACGTAAAAAGTAAAATAGCCATTGTCATTTGAGATATGGATATGGAAGTCTGTCTATTAGAGACGAGTATTTAATATATGTTAAGTATATCACTAAAACTGTTTTTGCAATTTTTCACTAAGCGTTTGAATTGGTATAAAGAATAAAGATGAAAATAAGAAAATACATGTGAATAACTTAAGGTCATTTTCCTCCATACAACAATAACGAAAACCTTCTGTATCATCGAGCGCCTCTATTGAGTTCGGGAAACAAATTACTTAATGTGCGTCAATATAAATTGTGTCTAGTACCCTGACGATGCGTCTATACGATATATAGCATTGACATTATTTAAAGTCGACAACAGCCAAAACGAAGCAACATGCAATGGTTTTGGGCTACTTTGCGTGTCATTGTATATCACTTATCTATGTATTTTTGTACTTAGCATGACAAAAGTGTATGGCCTATATTATTTGTTTTCTTTTTTTTGTTGGTGTAGACATCTCAGTACCATAACATGAAGTGACATTTCTCAAACTAGTTAATTGTGTCCATATATGTAGTAATTTGTGTTGTGTTTTGTTAGTTTCCGTCTTGTCACTGTTGTCAGTTTCTCTGGATTGTCAATTCTTGATTGCCTTTTCAGTTTCCCTAACGTTTATAGCTAAATTATGATATTTCCCAAACCTGGCATTGTTAATCAAGTTTACACATCTGACACTTCTAAGCATAAACAACATTGAAAAACCTCATTTGTAAAGGATTCACATACGTTATTTCAACAGTAGTTAACAGATCTTCCGGGTACCTTATCTTTACCATTAGTATAACTTTCTATAGACATCCCACGATTCTAGTGTTGGTCAAGTAAACACAGGTTATTTTTCAGCGTGATCAGATAAACAAACTAAATATACGACTTTATCGTAACGGTACCAGTTCATATTATAAATGATCTTGCAAGGTCAGAAACCCTACAACATATTTTTTACACTTTTGTGTTAAATATTCAGCTATATCCAAATTGAATTGAATATGAAATAATATGCATCATGCAAATTTTTGAAGTATTATTTGTATTAATGATACTATACGTATATATTATGAATAATTCTTTATAGAACAATAGTCAAAACAACAAATAACATGGTCAGCACGGTAATATTACTTCGACCTCTTTCATTGTGACATCGTTGTTCAGAACCAATCGGGATTAGGGTTAGGGCTATAGTGTTTAACGACACTTTCAATAATATGTCAGTTATATCGAGGCGGTCAATTTCATTAGTGGAGGAAACTGGAGTACCTGGAGACAACCACAGATCTGCCGCAAGTCACTGACAAACTTGATCATATGATGTTGTATCAAGTATACCTCGCCTGAGTGGGATTCGAACTCACAATATTACTGGTGATAGGATATTGATTGCATTGGTAGTTATATATCCAACCACCATACGATCATGACCACGCCGGCCCTTCAGAACAAATGATATTTAATATCATAATAATAATAATGTTGATACCGTTGGGTAGTATTAGACAATTTGTTTTGGTTTAATTTCATATTTCCTTCCTCTAGCGAGTGGAATATATGATCTGACATGCTAAATATGCTCACATATTTCTGCAACCACATCTTGCTCAAGCCACAGAGCGGAAAGGTGGAAATGTAATGCCCTTGTAGCTGCTACCAAAGGCTAATCTTTACGTCTTTAACCAACTCACTGTAATGTTCCAGTGGTAGTAAAATTTCATTGCCCCAGTTCTCCAGTTCCACCCTAATTCCTGTATATTTTCATATATTGGTCAAATTTATTCATAGAATATTTCCCTATTGATGATAAGCAAGCAACAATTAATAACCTCTATATTCTCAGAATTATAGACATGGTGCTTTTTATTGTGACATGAACTATTTCCTTATAACATGTAAAATATATTCTATCCGATCCCTTGTTCAACTTTTCCGAAGTTAACAAATTGCTCAATTATGTAAAGTGAAATGGCTGCCTTGATTAAATAGTGACAGACAGTTGAAAATGTATGACTGCAGCACGTGGCTTGTCGATGACCTGCATTCCAGTTATTTTACGTAATATGCGATTTGCAATTAAACTACTTTCCGTTCAAGCCTTCTTTGTTTTACATAATAACATCTTTTTTTTAATATTTACTCAGTAGGTTACTCGTTAAAATACAAAAAAGAAGCAATTTATTTCATATATTGTACTGAATGTTTTGGTATATATAGGTTGAAGTTATATTTGTAGGTGCAGCTTAAGGTTGTGTTAACTGGATTCAGTATACAAAATTAAAATGTTGGGAGATTTGGAAGAAGATAGCATATTAATTTTCAAGATATATTAAAATTTCGTAGAATAATATTATGCTTCATTTAGAACTATGTACGGTACAAATATCAAAACAGAAGAATTAGATTATTACAAAAAGTATTTTCAACTTGATATCATATACTGTCACCAGATTACGCTCAATATATAAGGCAAATTGGGTCATTATATATATATTCTGGGTACACTATAACCCAATAATCGTCGGGTTTTTTAAATACGGTAGAACTTCGCTGATTCGAACTAGAAGGGACTGTTCAAAACGTGTTCGAGTTATCCGAAGTTCGAACCCCCGAATTAATTTCTAGTATCATACTGTTCTATGTAATAATTAATCTTTACATAGTTTTCCCCTTCGAGTGAACAATGGGTGTCCGCTTTTTGTGCAGAATCTATCAAATGCACACACCTGTAAGCTAGAACTATGAAACCAGAAGAATTGGGTTATTTCAAAAGTACGTCTTACATTAGTTTACGTTCAATGTGCAAGGTAAATTGACTTATATATAACTTCTGGGTATTTTCTAATTCAATAATCGTTCGGTTTTCTTTGCATGTAATTTCCAGTGTCACGCCGCTGTACTAAATAATAAACAACCTTTACATCAATAGTTTTTTTTTCTCAATTATTATGAATTCATGCAGAAAACAATATCTGGACTTTAGTTTGGCAAGTTATATAACACATTTTAAAATTTAAAATTGAATAACCAATAACATAGGATGAATAAAGAAGACATTATATTGTTATCTTTTTTTAATATTATTTCTTGTGGTTTTAATTTGCCAATTTTTTTCGTACGTTCAATTTATTGCAAAACAATATTTATTGCATTTTTGTTACATTCAGTACGAAATAATATTTCCTTTCTCGTGCTTATTTGTGCCTTTAACATTTATTAGTATGTATAGAAACTGATATACATTGTATTATGACTTTTATAGATATAACACTATTCTGTTATTACAAAAGATTTATGCTATATTTAGTGCTGGTAATGATAATTTGTGATGAATGGATTTAGATTGATGTCGTTGCACTTATTATTATAAGTGCAACGACATCATTAAAACAAGAAGAAGACAAACCATATGACTATCAGCTGATCCAGGATGTAATTTGTCACTTCGTCTGTTGTACAGAGTATACGTTTTCTATAATAGAGATTGAACGATATACTATATGAATAATATGTTTTATGTTTTTTTATTGATATAATAAAGATTGAGAAAAGGTGCAGTCAAACTTGTATATGGCCCTCAATGAAAACCGAAAATGTGGCCTTTATGAGCAATTGGCCTTGTATGCACAGGCTAATATTATATGCACTATTCATTAATGGGGGAAAATGAGACTGTTTTTTGTAGACAGTGATTTGTTATATAGAGATGTCCTTTAAGGCAGGTTTGACTGTATTTTCAAGATATTAAACATATATACATAATAATTGAGATTGCAAATACTTATAACAGATGCCGCTGAACCTTCTTTGCTACCTACGTTGCTATCGCCAATTGATTGACCGCTTCGAAATATCAATATCTCAATTCTTTACGTAGATGATTTCTTTCCACTATCAACGGTACTACTTTTACTAGATCTAACTATGAATAAAACAACCAGTGTATGATCAGAAGTAGGACCTGCTTACCCCGGTTCCACCCCCGTTTTTACTGTTGGAGTTCATGTTGCTTATCTTGTTTTGTCATGTTTTGCTTTGTTTTGTTTTATCGTAGTTCTGTGTCACGTGCCCTATGCTGCCAGTGTTTCTGAATTGTCTATCCCTTTGTCTCTTTTTGGACAATAACATATGCTTAGATTAAATACTGGTTGGATTTACCACTACCGGTGGAATCAGTGCCTATCACCACTAAGGTTGTGAGTTGGAATCTCGCTGATGATGTACTCGATACAGCATTATGTGATAACGTTTGTCTGTGATTAGCGACGGGTCGGTGGTTTTTTCTGGGTACTCCAGTTTCTCCCACTAATAAGACTGACGCTATGATATATCTGAAATATTGTTGAAAGTGGCGTTAAACACCATAACCCTAACCATCAATTGTCATATGCAACCTCTGACATAATCTTTAACTCGATGAAGGTGATCAGTATATGGAAACAGTAGAAGTAGAAGTACAGTCACATGAAACGATTATTCTTACATTTTCGTGGGGACAAATTCAACGTCAATGAACTCCTACTAAGAACTATTATTACCTACGCACTCATTACACTGGCAAGGATTGTCTAGACTTATTATAGAGTTTCAGCTGTTACTTTGACCATCATCTTATCTTTATGATTTCTGTCGACTATTAAATCTTTATTTGTCATTTTTATAATAAAACATACAAATGATAATTCAGTGCATAAATATTTAGTTCTGGTGATCCGTTAAAAATTATTACATTTACGTGGGAAAAATAGAGCTGCGAAACTGTTGATGTACACACGTCCAAAGTCAATAACAAATATATATATAGTATATATATATGTCTTACGAGTCTGTTATGTTATTTCTATATAACAGGTGTCGTAAAATGAACATAAGGCGACATTAATGTAAGCATACTATGAGTAGTAACACGATGGGTGTTTTATACGAAACAGGACATGTTTACACTTCACGAGCACGTGGGTTCACCGCGAGCACCTGGGTTCACCGTGAGCACCTGGGTTGACCGCGAGCATCTGGGTTCACCGCGAACACCTGGGTTCATCGCGAGCACCTGGGTTCACCGTGATCACCTGGCTTCACCGCGAGCACCTGGGTTTACCGCGAGCACCTGGGTTCACCGCGAGCACCTGGGTTCACCGTGAGCACCTGGGTTCATCACGAGCACCTGGGTTCACCACGAACACCTGGGTTCACCACGAGCACCTGGGTTCACCTCCGGGTTTTTTTATGATGCTTATGTCTTTAGGGTACTGTTTTGTGTTATGTTTTTTCATGGTATTTGTCTTCGTTATGTTTCCTGTGCCCAATGTTGCCAGTTTCTCTAGAATGTTCATTCTGGATTGCCACTTCGGTTTTCTCTAACGTTTGTGTCATAATATTACAGTCGTCGTGAAATGACATTTGATTTATGGAACTTGATGCATTTTTTCTTTTAATACTAATAAAACATTTATCTGTTGTGTTGATCTCCAAATAATTACAACATCACCACTTTAAGGAAACCGTCAATTACAGTCAAATATTTTGAATGGTGTACCATCCCATTTTAAGTAATAATGAAGTAATTTATTTTACATTTATGCATTGAAGTGCACACAGTAGAGACAGAAATGTTAAATTGACAACTGACTTGTACGAGATTTGATATTGTGTTTTATCTTCGTGTTTAAACTTCCGTGGAGGATAAAACCCTCCGAATATGGCGTCTATTGGTGGTGTAGAACGAGACAAATGCAGTATTTAGGAGGGCCACACTCCTCAAACGGAAAATACAATTTGAAACAGCACGAGAGTAGAGGTTATCGGTGTCCCTGAGCAATCAATGCATATCATGACTGAGGCTGCGAGTTCGAATTCCGCACATGATAAGGTGTACTCGATACAACATTATCTGATAAAGTTGGTGAGTGAATTGTGGCCGGTTTGTGATTTTCACCGGGTACTCTGGTTCCCCCACCAATGAAAAACTGAACTATTGTTGAAAGTGGTGTTAAGTCCTTTAGTCCTAACTCTGTAAGACGGTTCTTGTTATGAATAGAACTGTGGTACTTCCCAGTTGACGTCATACAGTATTAATTACTGGTAATCATAAATAAGAAAAGTGTTCACGAAAGATATACTAAGACAGACATTTTTTACACATTACTCAATAATAACTTTAGCTGCAAGATAGCGAAAAACAAAATCAGCCAATGTACTAAGCATTGACATACTAACCACATTTTCTCTGTTGTATTAATAAGTAGCCACTCTCAGCAAAAAATATATAGTATGTAGGCGTACATCCATTGACATATCAAAATCATCCTTTATAGAGCTTTCTGGGTTTTTTAATTCTTAAAGGAAGCCACTGACTTGTATAAGCGATATAGTTTAACTTACATCTTTTCCTCATGAACTATACTAAATTTCTCCTTAAAATGGTATCGGTAACCTACGTTTGAGTATTTGTCTGGGTTTTGTTGCGATTAAATTACATGATGTAGATCACCTCACGGACCATGTAAGCTCGGGTTATGTATAGCGAATTTGATGCTGCCTTCTTATAGACATCTTGAACAACACAATTACGGAAAATTTATGAAAATAACCAAGGAAGTAAAATTGATGAAATTAGCCGAGAAGGTTAAATTGTTCAAATAACACCGAAACTAAAATGGACGAACATAATATAAAACACTAATTTGATGCCATAAAGAAACGTTTAAAGATTCCAATTGATCATATCAGAAGACGTATATTAAAGAAGGAGAGACAATACAATACTGAAATGAAAAGTGTCAAAATGACAACCAATGATCGACAAAGCACAACACAGAAAACTAAGGATTGAACAACATGAACACTCGGAGGATTGAACAACATGAGCACTCCGGAGGATTGAACAACATCAACACTCCGGAGGATTGAACAACATGAACACACCGGAGGATTGAACAACATGAACACTCCGGAGAATTGAACAACATGAACACTCCGGAGAATTGAACAACATGAACACTCCGGAGGATTGAACAACATGAACACTCCGGAGGATTGAACAACATGAACACTCCGGAGGATTGAACAACATGAACACTCCGGAGGATTGAACAACATGAACACTCCGGAGGATTGACCAACATGAACACTCCGGAGGATTGAACAACATGAACACTCCGGAGGATTGAACAACATGAACACTCCGGAGGATTGAACAACATGAACACTCCGGAGGATTGAACAACATGAACACTCCGAAGAATTGAACAACGTGAACACTCCGGAGGATTGAACAACATGAACACTCCGGAGGATTGAACAACATGAACACTCCGGAGGATTGAACAACATGAACATTCCGGAGGATTGAACAACATGAACACTCCGGAGAATTGAACATCATGAATACTCCGGAGGATTGAACAACATGAACACTCCGGAGGATTGAACACCATGAACATTCCGGAGGATTGAACAACATGAACACTCCGAAGAATTGAACAACGTGAACACTCCGGAGGATTGAACAACATGAACACTCCGGAGGATTGAACAACATGAACACTCCGGAGGATTGAACAACATGAACATTCCGGAGGATTGAACAACATGAACACTCCGGAGAATTGAACAACATGAATACTCCGGAGGATTGAACAACATGAACACTCCGGAGGAGTGAACAGTTCATGCTCCACTAGTTACATCCGTTGTGTTGCTCTTTTATAAATGCAAGTGGTAATAACAATGTAGATTTGCGCATGGTGCGCTTCTGGAATAACATTCATCATGTACGTTCAAAGTCCAAATATTTGAAGTCATGAATGAGAAATTGGGAATAACGACAAAGCGAACACATCCGTGGTCATTTGGAACAAAGGTATTCCGGAACGGTTACCCAAGTCATTGTGGAGACCGTAAAGCCATACAACTTTCGATGAAATGTCTTCAACTTAATCACTTGGAACCATTAGTTTATTTATTTTGCTATCATTTTTTCTTTTATTTATGTCGACTGTTTATCACGAATGTTGGTTTTATCGTGTTGCATTTGCATCCTGTTTAGATCCTTGAATTGACTTTTTTGTCTTTAATTTGAGCGAGTGAGCGATTTCTATTGAACACCAAGTTAGCAGTTTGTTAACAATATTATGGCGATAACAAGCTATGTGATTAGAAGAGATGATGAATATGTCTGTATCTGTATCTGAAACAAACATTCGCGGGTAGACGTGTCGCTCCACTGGGACACATTATTCTGATTCCGAACCAACATTTCTTTGCTCTTAAACCTTAATGTTGTGTGTTTAGCGGAGAAGAATAAAATACCAAATATATTGTCTTTGGTTTGACCCGACCTGCACCGAACGAACGATCTACAGCACGCGAGGCGAACACTTTAGCCGATGCGGACCATTTATTTTGAAATGCTTTTTACCTTCCGTCTTTGACAATAATTAATTCAATTATAGTATCACCGGTGTTGCTTGTTTAGCATCATGATTGTGATTATTGTATAGTTCCCCACTACTTTGTATTTCACCATTTATTATCCACCCGCTAGTCAGGGTTTCGGCACTCACATGTCTTAGATATATTTATGATTAAAATTTGCAGTTCCTAGATAATGTTATTAATATTAAAGCTAAGGTCCTCCTCCCTCTGCCATGTATGTTGGTGACCCTTAGCCGAAGGTTCTCCTCCCTCTGTCATGTATGTTGGTGATCTTAGCCTAAGGGCCTCCTCCCTCTGACATGTATGTTGGTTGATGACCTTAGCCTAAGGTCCTCCTCCCTCTGCCATGTATGTTGGTGACCTGATCCGATTTTGGCTATCATTGTTACGCCCTTTAGTTTTCCTGTCCGCATAGACCTTTAAAGTAGTTGACTTTCCAATCGTGTGACTTCAAGCGTACTCAAGATGAGCTTTATTATAACAAAAACACGTTGCATGCACTAAATTCGATATCTACGTTTTAATCATACAACTGTACAAGTCAACATGTACAATGAAGACAACAAACATCTGATCAAAGTGATTGATAAGGCAAAGTTATGTTTTTTCTCATAATAAAGTAAATTTCTGCCAAATGCAGAATAGATCTGAAATATGTTAGTACATAATGACATAAGGGAAACACATTGTATTGCGTTTGGGAGATTTCCTTACTCAATGATAGCAATCTTTGCTATGCACTATTCTTATATTGATGACATATAAACAAGTCATGCAAGGATATTAAAATAGAACAAACATAACAGTAACATACTTTTCGTGTATTTAAGGCTAAATTTAGATATACAATATACAGCATCGGTGATGTAATGGTTACCGTGCTCGCCTCGGTAGATTGTGGGTTCGAGACCCGATCGGGTCAAACCAAAGAATATAAATATGGTATTTATTGCTTCTCCGCTAAGCACACAGCTTTCACGAGAAAGAGCAAATACTGTTAGGCTCGGAACCAGGTTAATATGCCAGAGTGGAGCGACATGCCTATCAGCGGACTGGTGTGCCAGTGAGCTAGCACGTGTTGGTATAGTTCTAATCGGACCTCATCATCATCTCACTGACAATTAGCTTGTTTTTGCCATGATATAACTGAACAATGATGAGATGGCGTCACTCACTCACTCACTCACTCACTCACTCACTCATATCACACCCGTCACTCACTCACTCACTCACTCACTCACTCACTCACTCACTCACTCAATATACTATAAATGAGCTTAAAAATACGAAAACAATCCTTAAGCAATAAATTTATATAAAATGCCATTTTCCAGGATTTGTAATCAGTGACAGGAAATGGATGTTTCCATACACTGTATAAAATCCTAACTGATCGCTATTAAAATCACAAGTTAACTATGTTAACTACAATTTATCACACACATAATGGAAATGTAACGGTTTTTGGTACACATTGTTTGATCCAAATACCCAGGTAAACAGTGACAAGGTGATAAAAACTTTGATTTATAATGTAGTATGCACGGTGTCTCACTGGAATAACTTTCATCAGGTACGCTCAACGTCAAAAGATGGGAATATCAAATAATTGGAAGGTGCTTGCGAGCAAGAAAACAAAACATCTTAAGTTAAGATGAACTATAACTGAGGGTAGAAAGCGTTAGTTTAATAAAATCATTGATTGATTGATTGATCGATATCAGATCAACTACGGTTGAAAGGGTATTTGTTTATAATAAATCAGTTTATTTAGAACAGTTTCATGTTCTCCATTGGATGACAAATGCAAATAATTTGAAACTACATATGATGGGCATATTTTCAGGTTCATTTCAGTGTACTTTACATAAATGTTTTATTGTATATTCGTGCTTACAAACAATACACCACCATCTAGTTAAAAAAGATGATGTGTGAAAATACTAGGGGGCGAAAGTATTGATTGACACTTCTAGATGAACCTATTATCGATAATAACATGTTTGCCTTTCAACAGACCACCAGTTACCATTCATAATGAGTTGTTATTCATTAAGAGTCGGTACAATTGGTGTACTAGCAGCATGACAATCTCCAAACAACAGTTTAAAATTAAATTGAAAAAGGTCATAAATGTCACGTGTACCAGCTTTGTTATGGTACACGGTGAATGGCCAATAAGAATGCTTTATCCAATAAACATAGTGTTCTGATTGGATGATTTTGGAGTATGAGTTCGTGTGTGTTTATTTACGCATAATGGTGTCCAAATACATATTGTGTTGTGTTTTTGTTTTGCTTTTCTTCGTCTTGTGTGTTATATGCTGCCAGTTTCTCTGGATTGTCCATTTTTGATCGCGCCGACGGTGTTCTCTAATTCGATAATCGTACTCGAAGGTTTTAGGGCTGACAGTCTCGGTCTTTTCTATAGATGTTTTTTACTTGTGTAGTTGTACTGCTGTTGACATTTATTTGGATTATGACTCTATCTTAAGCATTTTCTGACCATGGACCCCAGAGTTATCAGATATATGTTCACATGTGTTTTCAAATTACAAATAAATAGTACTGAGAAGAATCAAACAGTAACTGTCTACCCATTGCAAGCACCTTGGTTGATCCCAGTTTTTGGTGCGGTCCGTGTTACTGAGCTTTTTAGTTCTATGTGTTGTGGGTTTTGCTTTGTTTATCTCCATTCTATACCTTCTGCCCAATGTTGCTTGTGTCTCTGTGATATCCATTCTTGATTGCGACTCCGTTTTTCTCAAACCCTTTTCTTACTTATTAATTTATTTCATAATTTTCTTGTCATTTCGACTGACATATTTCAGAATGTGTGTTAGTAGTAGCTTTAAGTATAACATGATAGTCTAATGCATTTCCTGTACTGCTAACTAAGTATAAACGACATGCTAAGTTATCATATAAACTGCTTTATACGTGACAAGGGACGCCAAACAAGATGTTGTACATGATAAATATCCCATTTCTCTATTCTGTTATTGACAGTAAATATATTCTTCATTCTACGGTGCTGTGTAGCGAAGTAAGGATGAGCAGACCAATATATATTGTCTACATTTTATCAATCTGACTGTACAAAGGCAATTATAGAAATTTAAACAAGGGTTAATAAATACATATTGTCTAAAACTGTTACAAATATGCCAACTATCCTAATGTTATAACCATTATGCATTCAATAATTTACAATGTTAAACAACTTGAAATGGAAATTATTAAAAGAAAGCGTTTCTGAAATGGAAAGATTTAAATTGAAATAAATTTGATGTTTGAGTTGGCACAAGTTGACATAGTGTAATGAATTATGTTATCCACTTTTGAGGGAGACATATTGTATTTGTCATCCTTTACGTCAGTCACAAAAGTTTGTACGCACAAATCATCTTACATTTTAAATGGGAATTCCTCCTCAAAACCCTGCCTTCGCACTTTTTCTTTTGGCCATTGCGTTGTGTGTCCTTCTATTTACGGATTCTGATTACCCTCTTGGAATCTTCAAATTCTACTTATTACCATATGGAGATTTGCATATCGATGCGGTAATTTGTGTCGACAATTTCTGAAGCAGTTGTTGCCTTTTTTCGCTTGGAATATTTGTTTGCATGTTGAACTACTTCTACATTTCAAATACTCATATCAAGCATATAACAAAATTAATAAAATTGCTAGCTTTTTACTTTTTGGTGTTGTTCTATTACGTGTCTCTGAGTTCCGTGTTGTGTTTTCCATTATGTTATTTATGCTTGTTTGCGCAAAGTGGTGTCCAACACATATTGTATTGTGTTTTTGTTTTATTTTTCTTCGTCTTGTTGCCAGTTTCTCTGGATTGTCTATTTTTGATTGACCCTTCGGTATTCTCTAACGTGTATTTACAGTTTCTCTGGATTGTCCATTTTTGATTGCCCCTTCGGTATTCTCTAACATTTATTTGTCCTGTGTCTTGTGTTCCCTCTGTTGCCAGTTTCTCTGGATTGTCTATTTTTTATTGCATCTTCGGTATTCTCTAACGTTTATTTGTATTGTGTCCTGTGTACCCTATGTTGCCAGTTTCTCTGGATTGTCTATTTTTGATTGCCCCTTCGGTATTCTCTAACGTTTACTTACAGTTTCTCTGGATTGTCTATTTTTGATTGCCTCTTCGGTATTCTCTAACGTTTATATATTATACAGAAAAATAAGCTACCATTTATTTTTGTGTGGGAAACAGTGATGCTTGATGATAATTTCTATTGGAATTGTATTGCTGTTTGTATTTTTTTCTGGATTGCTATTGTATAGTTATTTCCTTGACATTTATTGTTTGCCAATTCAGATTACGATACAATAATCAATATGTATTCCATATCTTATTAGGCTTTGTTAACAAAGAAATACCGAGAGCATATGTTAACAATTTCATGTGTTAATCCGTTAAAATAAAGCTGAAGACAACCGCTATATGCATATTAGTTCTAGTTTTAACAAGCTGATGCCGGTTATTATCCAACATTTGTCCTCCTACTATCTTGATAATGCAGAGGAGAACAAGAATCCACCCTAAAGACTCCATCAACATCACCCAAATCATAATTATTATGTATTGTATCAATTGTTTACACTTTTAAGGAATGCACAGTTTATAGTAAAAATGAATTTCTATGTCGTACTAAAGAGTCAAATGTAACTAAGTATGTGATTCTGTTGGATTGGTCAACACTACATAATTATATCTTGCAAATGCTATTTTGTTTATTTAAAGACGACGTCAAGATTCAACTCATGCCATGACAGTGTACATTGAACTGGCTTTTTTCTATTTGAGAAAAAAAGTATTATGGTCTTGCCTGACATTTCACTTTCGATCAGATATTTTGCACCAATTCAATAACAGTATGAAATATACCCTATACGCACATTCTACTTTAAGTTTCCTTTGAAATGTAGCTGATTTGATTTATTATTCCCCTTCCCCTTGTTTTCTAGTTTAAAGTCGCAAAAGCAGTTTGTTTATTTGTCCAAAATATTAAGAAAATTCCAACTTTCAAAATGTCAATGAATTATATTTATCTTGATGCAAATCAATATAAATTCTGAGCGGAATCACATTTAAATGTTGTTTTATCAGAACAGTATATTAAACAAATTAATTTTAACAGTTATAGATTATTCAATGCATGGTGTAGTTGACGTTTGCCTTCTTGACGTATTTTAAAATAATTAGGAGCTTAATGGAATAAAGATATTACCAACTACACACTGTCACCTGTATCAATCATTATTATAGTATAATGTTACAGTTTTCCGGTTGTTGACTGATTTGTCTGTTTATATAATTATGAGTTTTGACTTTCCCTTTGTAAGATTGTTCGGAGTTCGGTAATTTTGTTATTACCCTTATTGACATATTCAATGAATTAAGTATGAAATTACTCAACGTAAAAAACCAACACAGAACTGACTGTCCCAACAATTTGTTTTTATTCGGAGTGTAACATGGTCTATTTGTAATAATATATTGTGACGAGATGGCGAATCTGTACTCTCTGGATACGTTCAATTGTAATAACAACGTAGATATCAATTTCAGTGCGCACGACGCGATTCTGGAATAACCTTCATCAGGTATGTTCAAGGTCAAGTGATTGGAAAATCTAATAAATTATGAACATGGGAACAATAAATAAAACCCCAAAGGATATAAGCATGATAGTAATAAAAACGAAATGACGATTATGTTTTCTTCGTACCCATAGCAACGTCTCTAATTGCAATAAAAACATAGATATCGAATCTAGCGCGCATGACTAACCTTCATAAGGTATGCACTTGAAATGAAACGATAGAATTCCTTACAACTGTGTCTAAATTTCAAATTTGCATAATGATTATTCCAGAGTTTAACCGGTTATTGATGATCTACATCGTATACTGGGAGAAACAGATAATAACTGTTTAAGATACATATAGTCCATAAAAACATTATTGACAGTGCTGTTATCTATTTTATTTATCCATACAATTTGTGTTTTTCATATTTAACAATATAGTTCATGGCACTAAGTGCCATGTGGCAGTTTATGGATCGGGATATCACCCACACAATATTATATGGACCGACGCGAAGCTAACATCGGGAACTAATAGTCCACCAACAGAAGTATTCTATACGGTGATATTCATTATTTTACAATAGATCATACTTTGCTAAAAACCACTTGAGAAGCAACGTTAGCCCTTCAAGAGCATTTAATCTTTCTCCAGTTTTATGGCAGTTTCTGCTTTTGTTTCTATATTATGTTATATTGTCTTGATATCTGTTGAGTTTAATAACTCATTGGAGATTTTTATTGTCTTCCTAGGTGGAAAGCAACAATTGATGATTAAATGAAATCTGCAACACGCAATTAAGTGAAATTAAATTGCATACGATGCATCTCCAAATTAGAGTATTGATTGGTGCATTCTATTGCAGATTGTCATTCATGTGTACGGTGTGAGGCATGAAGACCTTTTTCTCACTTTTGAGACAGACCAGTTCCTATTTTTAGCGATGTGAGATTTTCTTATCTTGCACTAGTGCAAGACAAAAAAAATCACGTACGTTTTACCGGCAAATGCATGCTGTACAGTTTATGTCAACTGTCCCTCCAATTCGCCATACTTTTCCTTTTTAAAATAAACAATTCACTGTATATAAGTTTTCAATCTTTTATAAACACGCAAATCCTAACAATCAGCCATATCATTACATAATAACCTTCACGCAATACACAAAAATACGGAACTACTTTTTTGATTGACATGAAGGAGAAATAACTCACACTGTTTACATGATCGTCTGCTAAAAGTACATAAACAAACACGAAACTAAACACAGCTGATAAAAGTGAGAAATAAAATCAAACACCGACAAAAAGTGCAAGACAGGGAAATCTCTGACACCCTCGGATAAGATTTCCCCGTCTTGCACTTTTGCCGGTGTTAGATTCTATATATCTTGAAAATATCATGAAATATTATATAAACTAAAAACAATATCGGTAGGAACATTTTGCGTGAAACCAATACACACACGAATTTTATGAAAATAGCGAAGACTATTAAAATTGCATTTTACTTTGCGGTGATATAATGGAATGATTATAACTTCCTTGTGGTGAATATGATGGAATCTGTTTCATTTATGCGTCCATCAAACTAACTTAACCTCTCCTCTTTTTTATTGAAGTGCATGTACCAAGCCAGAAAAATAGTGGATATGTACTATATGTATATGCGTGTTGGGGATATCGATATGCCTCCATTTCCAAATGTTTTTTTTTAGTAGATTGTGGAACTGTATTATTTGATTACCCTCTAATTGCAACATCACCATTATACAATATTACTTCTTTATATCCTACCTCTCTCAACTTAAATACATAATACCTCATCAATATTTTGCGACAACCACTCGTCTTCTTGTTGCAAGTTAAGCGTTTGCGGCAAACATGTGGACGAGTTGTGGAATTTTGCTGTTGTTGGTTGAATGCCCACCATCACTGACTAACTCTGATCATCTGACAGGGGAAATACTGTAAATCATTTTCTAATACAGAACACCATATATTTGGGAAAGTCGGCGATCTACTGTAAATTATTTCCTAATCTAAAACACCATATACATGGGAATATCCGCGTTTTCATCTAAGATTCTGAAAGTAATTGAGTTACTCATTAATATGCAAAATACATCATTCGTATATTAATCATATAAAATTCAGTTCACAAGATATAACGCCGTTACATTTAACCCACAACATATTGGAAATAATATAACATAAAATTAAACTGTTATCAAGAAAAATTGACATTCACCAAATTTCGTTTTATTGTCAGCTGAATTGTAGAAGAAATTATAAATAATCTTACTGATATAACATGTAAAAGATAATCATCTGTGACGACTTCTGTCTAGAATTAAATATCATTGTTTTGTGACATAACACATAAAATAGAAAACTTGATTCATAAACAATTCATTGATATTATATATTGATGTGATTGGTGCTAATACTAGATGATGAAATTGTAGAAATTGTGTGACATTTTCGCTAGTGTTATACTGCTTCGTAGGCTTGGCTTTTATTTTTGTAATGAGGTCGTTGATTATTATATATTTATTAGCTTTCATTTCCTATCCTTTTCCAAATAAAACACATACAATGTGATTCCAACGGTTTTATATATATATTTTTTAATTTCTCTCCATAGCTAAATCTTAGCAATATTGGAAATACGACTCTATTGGATAGTTGACCAGTCAGGTGAAATCCTATCCCCACATTGACCAAAAGTCTGACAAGTGTTTTTTGTTCGCTAGCGGAAGTTGCAGTTTAACTATATATATCTTTATATTGTTCTTGAGAAAATTTTATTGTATGAAATGTGGCTTCAATATCTGTCTATTTTATATAGCTATTAGATATGTCGGTAGATATGACTATGCAATTGTACCAGCATCAGATCATGTGGCATTAACCATTTATCACCCAGTATCTCCGTCTAATATCCGAGTGGTTATATCGACAGAGACACTATTGTTAAGGGCAAAGCGAATGGATAAACCGTGTTAAACAATTATATTACAACAAAGCGAAATAAAAAAATCTGTTCTTAGCTTATTTGATTAAATCGTTGAACAGAACCATTTTCCGGCTACTTAATAGAGTTGTATGTACAACGATAATGAATGCTTTTAAGCTATTACCGATATCTATATAACAGTGCTGTATTAAATTTTGCAGATTTTCGTCAGTGGCTTGAGGAGGAAATATCTATGTAATAGTGACGTATATATAATCCGATGATAGTGCAGATTGATATAAAGGATATTATTAAGTTAACTTAAACTTTTTTGTGATATAAGAGAGGGTGTAATATAAAGGTAAGAATTAGTTTTTTCATATGAATATAGATCTAAGTCAAAGGCGTATATCATAATACACACATAACATGGAATATTTAGTCTTAGTAAGTTATGAAAACCTTTTATAATATCTGTTTGACTTCGATAACGAACCGATGAATTCGAAAACAACAATTTGCTGATTTATAGATATTTTTAAAATAATCATTCATAGATCATAATTTACAGTTTTAAGAGGAGAAAATGTTGATATGTGTGTATTAACGAGAATAAGCATACATTAGAAGTTGTCTCTTTTGTAGTATAATATTTATTTTCACAATTGCCAATTGCATTTTGTTTATATCTTATGAGGCAGTAGTTCATCAACAGGACAGGCGCAAACATTTCGTTCTTTTTCTTTTGGCCATGATCGCACTTCTGGAGTTCGAATCCCGCTCATGGCGAGGTGTACTCGATATAACATTATGTGATGAAGCTTGCCATTAACTTGCGACAGGTCGGTGGTTTTCTCCTGGTACTCCATTTTCCTCCACTAATAAAACTGGACGCCACGATATTGCTGAAATATTGTTGAATATGGCACTAAACACCATAACTCCACCCTCTTGTATCTTCAAACGTTTCTCACAAGAATCCGAGCTCACTGTCAGATGACGTACGACACGATTTAATTTTGTATGGTATGGGTGTCTGTTAAGTTTTCTACATATCATATTTTTAATAACACTTTAATCACATATTTTTTTTGTTTTAAAAAAAAAAAAATTCTTCTTCAAATGCACACATGAAAATGTATTAGTTTTAAAAAGCATTATTAAAGTAGACTAGAAATCCATCAATAAAGGACCTAATTTAGAATTTTGAATTGCAAAATTGTTCAGTATAATAAAACACTTATATACTTGATATTCGGGTAATAGCACTTTAATTGTCCCCTACCTTGGGGACAATAAAAGTGCTATTACCCTCATACCCAGTCAATAAGTGTATATTATGAGTCGTGGATCTCATTAAGTAGGTGCACACACAATTGATGTTATAGATAAAACAATCCATCCGTATTTTGTATCTGGTATCTCGGTTTGTGCAAGTTCAGTTTGCATCGGCTAGAGGTAAAGACCACCGCTGATTTGAGTACTAGAATCACTCATGTTAAGGTATTTGTCATACTGATCACTGAAAGATTTGTAGTGACTACGACATTAAGGAATTAGGTCAAGTCGCCCCCAAGACAAGTCGCCCCTAAGACAAGTCTCCCACTTTTCAGGTCAACTCGCCCACTTTTCAGGTCAACTCGCCCACTTTTCAGGTCAACTCGCCCACTGTTCGGGACAACTCGCCCACTGTTCAGGACAACTTTCTTAATAAAAGACGGGTATTTAAAGACATAAAGAACACCAATAACAGTCTTGGGTAGTAAATTTTCATATTTACCCCGCCACCTTTCATTGAAGTGCCTGTACCAAACAAGGAAAATGAGCGTGCATGCATGCGTGTGGTAGGGGTATCCATTTTGCTTTTGTTTATACGACTTTTCGATTGTATTTTGGAATAGTTCCGACAGTGTAGTATTTTTTGTTGGTTTTCGTTTGTTCACCTATATATTGCATGACCTTTTGTCCTACTCTCGTGCATCAACATCATTTCATGTTAAATGAGTTATATTCTATAGAAATAAAGTAAGATAAATAGTTCAATTTTATATGAATTATGTAAAGGCTTAATACTAATGAAGACGTGAAATGTCAGTCCGGGCTAATTATATAATCTATTAACTATCCAAGTTATGGGATATCTCATTATACTTGATAATGAAATTAGTATGCCATCAGAAAATAATAATGATAGAGTGCTTCTGCTGTAATAAGATCATCTTCTATCACCTTGTAAGGCATTGTTATTATAGATGGAATTGTTTACCTTCATTGTTTGAAGTTTCGTTCCATAGATTAAGTCATCCACGTGGAAGTTTTATGAAGAATTTAACAATACATGTATATACACTTTAACAAACGAACACTTAAATTATCAAGTGTGTACGTAATTCGGTTCTGGATATTGGTGATTCATGGTACTCTCAGTGAGATCTCATTGTGGTCAGATTTACTGGTTATTATTGTTTGAGACAAGACGAGACGAGCACCTGAGTTCTCCCCCGGTTTTAGTGGGGTTCCTGTTACTCGCTCTTTAGTTTTATGTGTATGTTTTGTAGATCGTCGTTTGTCCTTTCGTACTTTTTCTTTTGGCCATTGTGTTGTCTGTTCTTCTTCGATTTACGGATTATGATTACGCCTTTGGTATCTCCAAACTCTTCTTTTGACTATTTATTCTGGTCTCCTGCGAAGGCAATTATTTCCATTGGATGTTTATGACTCGTTGATATTAAATCTGTTATTTTTGTTGTTGTCTAAATAGTAATAGTCTTTAACCAACATATTCTACCTTCCTAACTTATAGTCCATTAACTACAAACATTTGTTGGCCTGCAATTGTACTGTCCATGTTTATGATATCATTTATTTTTCTGATAGAATGTTGACTTTTTGAGTGAAAGCGAATTTGATAAGTTTTTTTTTAAATCATTTTTTATATATATATTGCCGTTGGAGATCCAGTTATCAAGAGTGAGGGTTGGGATCCCAATAACCGGTTTATCTCGCGATCTTTTGTGTCCTAAGCCAGGATCTGGATTTCTAACGTCATATGTCGTGGTCTGTTTTGCATTGTCAGTTCAGCTAAGATTAGAGGTGATTGTTCGTTTTGTTGATATTGGAGGAATTGATGACCATCTCTGTTTAAACTTTATTTCTATAATTACATCTGTGCTGTGATTATTCAATGATTACATGAGTAGATTCAAAGCAAACTACTATTTGAAAATGGTAATGACGGCTTCTCTGCATTTTAAACAAAATGATTTGGCTGGCAAATTGAACATGAAATATGCTCTATCGGCGTATGCTAAGGGAAAACATTTCAATAATTACGGTTCTGTATGCTTTACAATGATTTGTGTCATTATGAAGTTAATCTTACTGCCAATCTAAAGCAAACCTTGACACAAAATATATCTACCGTGAAACATTACATTATTTACGCCTGGAATATAGCCTAATTTGTTAGAATAGTCATTTATTTACTCTTCTGATAACAAAACAATCTGGTATTCTATATAATTATATGCTTCGTTAATAGTTTCTTCTAATGATATCATGCTAAACCAATAATTGATGACAGGAAGATGCACTTTTCTGATTTCTACGCACAACAAACCCATATATTTTGGGCTTTCTTTTTCTTTTATTTTGCTTGTTTGGTTCTACATCATGAAATATGAATATGTTTATTTTATCCCCTGTGTAGATATTCAATTACAAAAATATCCATAATTAGGAAAAAATTAAAGAAAACCTTTTTATCGTGAGACGCTCCGAATATTGTTTTAATGTGTTTTTGTTTTATTTCAACAATATTTATTTGCATAATACAAGAATAACATTTTATAATCCTGACGTTTGTTTGTAATGGGCACTTTACTGACAAGAAAATACAGTTGAATAATCTTTTATACAAACACAACAATAATAAAAGAAAAACATTTTGACGACTGTTCGGATTTAATTCCTGTTATAACGATAACAATTAGTTTGACTTGAAAAGGAACTTGTTGATATATAATTGTTGTCGTTGTTGGCATCACTCACTTTGGGAATTACACTCTAGTACTTCACGATATTACCATATATGGGATAAGAGGAGCTTCCGGTACATATGGTCTCACATCCGGTTTTCGTTGAAGTTCGTGTAAGCATAATTTTAATCAATTTTGCTTTGTACTGCTGGTTTTTTTTCAAAATCCGGATCCTCTTTGACTTTATGTATTATTAATGATTTCGTCAATCTATAATGAAATACCTTGAATGTGGAAGTTGTGTTAACGACCTTATATGGATGAATGATAGCATACTCTTCTAAATAATACTGCTAAGTTGAGCTTCCCTTTAATTTCAATATTGATAAATGATATTTAAAATAATATGTAGTATCAGGCCATCGATGCTATAACACAATTTATCATTGTAGAAGGAAATGGTGTTTAAGACAATCTGACCTGGTCTAAAGAGACTGACGAAGACATAAATAATACCTATAATAGACCAATCAATTACGTGTATTAGGTTACTTAAGAGTACATATATACAAAGCACGATACATCATATACTTAAAACATGACCTACTGTCTCGGAAAAGTAAAATTTTTATATATGTGACACATATTTATCATGAAGAATACACTGATGTGAAATAACGTATTTATTAAGTACATATACGTTGTAGAAAATGAAAAACAACATGAATATCACACTGTCCGAACAATTCTAAAATCAAATATCAAAATGATAGAGACAGACAAAATCAGTACCCCTAACACAGAAATACGTGAAAGGTCACCTTCATGGCTTTGTACAGGCTCTACAATAAAACAAAATGGCGTAATAAAGCTATATTTATAGGCCCAAACCTTTAGTGACATACCTAAAATATGACCTAAGTATATTATTTAACACCTATGATACGTAATATACTTTAATGTGATCTACTATTTTGATAATTCCGTTTTAATTCTACAGAATTTCACCTGTAGTACATAAAACAATTGAACCGAATGTCACATATTAAATTACAATCGTTCTAGTGAATGAATAAATGTCAATAGCTATTTCATTTTGTGTGTGATTTTCTTGGTATATATAGATGTAGCGAAAGGTTTGTTCCGGGACTTGTCATTGGCTCAAGGTCAAATACGTCAGTCATTATTGGTACAACATATGTTGGTTGATACAACCCCATCTTGATAACGTCATTGGTGCAGATTTGTACTATTGATACAACCCCGTCTAGATAACGTCATTGGTGCAGATTTGTACTATTGATACAACCCCGTCTAGATAACGTCATTAGTGCACATTTGTACTATTGATACAACCCCGTCTAGATAATGTCATTGGTGCAGATTTGTACTATTGATATAACCCCGTCTAGATAACGTCATTGGTGTAGATTTGTACTATTGATACAACCCCGTCTAGATAACGTCATTGGTGTAGATTTGTACTATTGATACAACCCCGTCTAGATAACGTCATTGGTGTAGATTTGTACTATTGATATAACCCCGTCTAGATAACGTCATTGGTGTAGATTTGTACTATTGATACAACCCCGTCTAGATAACGTCATTGGTGTAGATTTGTACTATTGATACAGCCCGGTCTAGATAACGTCATTGGTGTAGATTTGTACTATTGATACAACCCCGTCTAGATAACGTCATTGGTGCAGATTTGTACTATTGATATAACCCCATCTAGATAACGTCATTGGTGCAGATTTGTATTATTGATACGGTAGATAATTTTGATTTCTGGAAATTTTGATAAAGAAAAGTCAAACAAAATACAGCTGATACAATAATAGTATGAGATGGATCAGCATTGATGCGAAAACAAAAAACAGAAAACAAACAAATTGTAGCACATGAGTAGATCAATGCATATTCACGAAATTATATATTAGTGCAATAAATCTGGTGCAATATATCACTTGCTACATATGTGAGGTTTTTGTTTAGGTTTATGGTGTTTAACGCCTCTTTCAACAATATTTCACCTATATCGTGGCGGTCAGTTTTATTGGTGGAGGAAACCGAAGTACACGGATAAAACCAGCGACCTGTCGCAAGTCACTTACAAACTTTATCATGTCATGTTGTATCGAGTACACCTCGACATGAACGAGGTTCGAACTCAAAACTTTGGTGGTGTACTACATATATGATGGTATACATACAACCATATACTATGCGTAGAAAACCTCTACAATTTGATTAAAGATATACTTTCAAATTTACTTTACTATGTCAATTACCTAATTCCTTGTAAAATACTTAGAAACAACAGTGTAATAACATCGTTAAATAAATTTGCAAATAACCATTAAGAATATTGCCTTTGAGGGCGAAAAACAATTTGAGCGATGTGTCTTTAATTGAACGATTTTTAAGTATTTATCACGAAAAACAACACTCAGTAAACAGCGTATTACCATTGTTTTTAAGCTTCATACAAATTACAATGCTATAATTATAGTATTTTGCATGACATATTTCAAAAGCCATGAAGGAACACACAGTGTTAAATAAAATACAAAAAGTAATCCAAGTTATTACGAATTATTAATTATCATTTCGGATTGGTAACCCGTTATCTGAGTATACTAATCCGAGAACACCAATAGGTGACTGTAGTTCTCCTAAAGTTTAACATAAACTTCTATATGAAACATATTTAAAATTCAATATTTAAGAAACAGCAATAGTAAGACAGTCATATGTTGGGTGAAGTATCAATAGAAAATTGACATAATAAAAAACAGTAATATATCTGTATAATGTGGTGTTAGGTCTAGAAACTGACTACAATTAAACAAATTATTAATGCACTTTGTGTTCAATAAATATAGCTTTATTATTGCAAGATATTAGGTGGCATATTTGTTCCATTTATCTGCATGTTTGTATATATTTTATCTGTTGAACTTCTGCATATTTCACGTGTTATTTTATATATCACTGTTTATAATTTACATGCAGTATATTTTCATAACAGCAAGGTAATTGATAGAAGATGGAGCAAGCAGATACCATTTAATCGATAACATAAATCATACATTGTTGGGGTATTTAATTCTTTCTATCAAACTAATTTGAAACATAGCTGTCTATATACACAAAGAAACTTGTGTCTGTTTCTCTCACTTGTCAGAGAAACCAGTATTCCCATTTATAGCAATAATTATCTTGATACATTTGTAGCCTCAACGGAGAAATTGTGGTCAATCGGTAAGCGCTATTGTACATTGTGGTCATATTGGACATGCAATCGGCATAAAACAAGAAGGTTTGTACAAGACCTTCGTCATGCCTGCAAAGTAATAGTTCAATTTGCCTATTTGTTCCAAAAAAAGAATATTTTCTTAATGTGAGCCAATCAGAATCCATTATTCACAGACTTTACCTTATTTCACATACAATCAGCACAAACTGATTAGTAAAGCGAGATAACTTATTCCAAGTATCGGCTGTCAATGGATCATCAGTCCGAGGAAGCCGCTTACGAAATCGAGATAACGGAATAAGAAAATCATTTAACTAATTTTTGATCCGAGATCTCTGATAACCTGTTAGAAACAGACCACAATGTTAAAGCTAAAATATTGTTGAAAATGGTGGCAACATCCCTAATCCTATCCATAAGGACGTGTATGATGAATGGCTTCTGTCTTTCTTGTTTTATCTTGGACTTTGAGTCTTGATAGGTCGAAAATCTAATCTGAAAATGCATAGAAACACAGAAAAAAATCGATACCTTTAACACACATATACACATGACTCGGGGTGATATATCGTTGTTCGTTGTGTTGCTATTAGTGGTATGCTTAACCATCACTGTTTATTTAATTTCCCTTTCATACTTTTTGATGTGACTGTCGGTGTTTTACACACGTGAAAGTATTAACATGCCTGCATTATTTCACTAAAATGTATTCTTGGACATATCAAACCAGTTTATCCTCGCCACTTTTTTTAAGTGCCTGTCCCAAGCTTGGAGAAGGGCGGTCATATATACGTGTTTCTTAGGGTGTTGATGTTGCATCAGTTTCTACGATTTGCCGACAAGATATTGGATTTGATCGGACGGTAAAGGTAAATATTCTTCATTTTATTTATATGTATGGGAGGTTCAGTTATCAAGGGATGATGGTTGTGAACCATTAAGTCGATTTAATCCCACCACTTCTTTGTGCATGGCCTAAACAAGTATCTTAATTTCCACAGATTATGTCTTGTGTAAACTTATCTGAGATAAGAGGTAGTTGTTGCTTTGGTGCTATTGTTGTAATTGTTGGTCATCATTTAAGCTGTGTTTTCATAATTGTCAAATGTACATAATTGCAGTCAATAATAAATCGTTTTATTAGAATAAATCGAATGTCAGACGAAATTTATAAATGTTGAAAACATTAACAAAAACAAGTAAACTTGGCATCATATTTGTACAATAAACTATTATGGCGAAAATAGTTTGTCCTAAGTGTTTTTCACATATAAATGCATTACTGAAATCAATAATCAATAATATCAGTGCACTGGATTAATGGCTTTGGAACAGCATGCAATATGTTATCAAATAATCAGTAGGAGAAATGTATTACAATACTTATCTAAAAACTGTGCTTATACGATACTGATGCATCTTAATATATATATATATACACTAAGATAGCAACTCTTTGCTTAAATGACGTGACACGGGATATTGTTTTACACGAAAAGTGAAAAACTTAGACATTCAGATTGTAGTTCTGTCTTTACCCATATCATTCAGATAAGCAATTATCATTATGTAATTGACTAATATTTCCTCAAACATGTTAATGCCTAAATCATTTAAGAGAAGAGCATAAAAATAGAGTATGACTTCGGATTCGTCTCAAGAATAAGTTAACATAACCCTGGAGCACTCCATAAGAACCAACATATTCATGATGACAATTCAAAGCCTTTCTGAAATTATATTAACTAATAAGATATATTTACTTGAACTATTGTCAGTGTATCGTGATCTAGAATAGCGTTTCATCAAAAAATGTGTAGAACTATTAATATGCAAAAATGAAAATTACAACCCGATGCATTCTTGTAAGATACATCTGAAACAGCAGGTTCGCATGCTGAGCATATTGGAATGCATGCAGTTTGTTGTAGAAACTTATTACTAATTATAACAACAATGTTGTTGATCTATAGGTAAGTGTTCACAAAATCTCTTTATCACCCAATCAATGTCATGTTTTGGGAAAAATGCGTTATAATGATATTGTTTTGATCGGTCTCTCTTTGAACACAACAATTCCTCCCAAAACCTATTGAGATATATTTTAGAATATTCCATATGGCTGTTGATATGCAAACTTGTCATTATTGACATATATCATGTATGGTATATTTATAAATTGTTATGTATGTATTGCTTCATATGGAGTGTGTGTATATTATGGCTATTTAGTCATATATAGATACACATTTGAAATTGGAAAAAGACGCAACATTCTTTCAGAATAGTGTAAACAAGTTAGACGAAATGCACATAATTTCGAAAGAAATTACAGTGTGCTTCATATTTAAGAAAAACGACATTATCAAATACCAACGAAAAACTAAGCAAAGGTAAATAAAGGTATGAACTCTCACAAAAACCATGCGGCGAGTCGTAATCAACTGTACACGGAAATGACTATAAATAAACAAACCATGCTCCATACTGTCGGAATTGAGATGACAATATTGGAAATGTGGGTAATAGTATGTGGAATGTAACTTGTATTAGACTGTATAATTAATTGGGAGGACACAAATATAAATAACCTCGCTGTTGGAAGCGAATGTAACATATGAGTTGAATAAAGAGAGCCTGTATATCACATATGAGTTGAATAAAGAGAGCCTGTATATCATATGCAACGTGGTCGACTATTTAGCAAATTGGTGTCAATTTCAATGTGTCTGGCCTTCGAAGTGGTAACCTACCTTTCATAAAGTTATTTAAGCACATTTTTTGTGTTGTTCTTTTATTAAAACGTAGGCTGTAATATGTTTGTTCCAAGTATTTCTAAATAGAGGTTTGCAATATAATAAACTTACCATTCACTATAGTGCTGTAAATAAGGGTAATAACAAAATTACCGAACTCCGAACAATCTTACAAAGGGAAAGTCAAAACTCATAGGTATATAAAACAAAATCAGTCAACAACCGGAAAACTGTGAAAACCGTAAGAAGACTATCACGGTACAGAACGAACAAATGTAGCATTAACAGGAGACAGTATACATATAAAGATACATAGTGCTTAGCAATGGTATTCGACTTGATTTGATTGATTTGATTTATTGTGTTTAGCGCCACTTTCAGCAATGTTTCAGCTATATCATGGTGACCAGTTTTAGTGATGGAAGAAGCCGGAGTACCCAGAGAGAACCACCGACCATGGGCAATCAACTGGAAAACTTTCTCACTTGCGGCTACGAGTCGAGTGCACCCTTTTTGTAATTTACAAAGCCGGGCACGATCCCACGCCGTATTGGTGATAGGCTTGTATGAGTTGTTAGGTAATCCAACTACCTAACTCATTGTGCAACCCGAGCGCTGCAATGGTGTTCGACATTTTCAAAATAAATAATGTAATTAGTATTAAAACTAAGGTTCTCCTCCCTCATGCATATATGAACATAGCAGATGTTGGCTGTCCTGTTTAGGCCTTTTGGTTTTCTTGCTCCTAAAAATATTAAATTGTTTGGCTTTCAAATATTTTGTCTTTGATTTTGCCAGATGAACGTAATTCTAGAAGCGCACCGTGTGCACTAAATTCCACGTTTTAATTGAAAACATTTGTATTAATGTTAACTTATTGATATCAATCATGTACCAATTGTAACTGTTGTCAAATTGTATCATTGTTTAAGAGACAATAAAGGCATTAATCGAATGAAATCGGGTTTAAACAGGTTAGTTTACATGAAAACAATGTATTCATTTATGCGGCTGTTTTAGATGATGAATTAATGTCAATGTAGTCGCCTTTGTCTGATGAATTGTTTTTGTTTATAGTGTTTTGTATATCGGTTTATTATAATATATTATTACTATAGTAGCAAAAAAAATTAAGTGATCATTGAACAATATAACATTTATGTCGGTCAAAAGCCCACTAGTGCTTGTGTTTTCTTGTTATTTGAATATGCCGACTATAAATAAAACTTATCTTATCTTATCTTATCTTATAACAGACAAAAACGTTCAATAATATAATAAAACTATAGAGAAATGAGGGAGGAATGGAACAACCGGAAAACGAATATACAATGTCACCAAGAAATAATAGAGTGTGGGATAGGGACGAAACATTTAATCTTATATAGCAGCTACGGTGTACTTACTCATTTTCTTAATCTAGAAAAGAATTATTTAATGTGCAGGGAAAGTGATACCCTACAATCACGTTACCCACTATCGCACACGGTCAAGGCTCTCTGCATTATAACCTGATAACCCACATCGGAGGGCACCCACTATCCACAATATTAGACGCACCGATTAGCTTCGTTGTTCGGGCTCTGGGAATCGTCACTAGTACCCACAAATGAGTAATAATGAAGTTGGAATATATATTAAGGTCACGTGAGAGAATCTTGTACTAAGAGTTTTGATATTTGAAAGGGTGAATATTGGTGTTAGTAGTTGTTTTGTTAACCAACCTGTTTAGCGTCTTATTATCAATTATTTGAAGTGTCAAATCGTCCTATATTGAATACAGTCGTTTACGTGTAATGATTCCTTTAAATCCTAGTAGAGATCAACCAACACATGCAAATATGTACCCTTTATTGCATTGACTGATCACAATTATTACCTTATCTGAACATATGTTTTATTGACATTCCTGTCTTAAGGTGTGTGTTGTAGTGAGGTGCGTAACTTGTGAGATGATGATTCCTCAGGCATAGATGACCGACAGCCAATTTTGGCTGTTCTGTATAAGACCTTTGGTTTACTTGCTCCAAAAGACTTATTTCCAATATTTTGACTTTGAACATACCTGATGGAACCGCAACTGCTTATCCTTTCGGAGCACCCGATTCCTTCCACAGAACTCTACGTGCGCGCTAAATTAGATGTCAACGTTATTATTGCACTCGACTATTTGTGGTATGACATATATCTCAACTATTTTTAATTGGATCTGAATAATGGATGGCATTCTTGATACCGACTCCTGTTCATAATTTGTAATTTAAGAATGTGAAATATCTCATCATTTCTAGTAATGTTCTATATAATGGCAGATGCCTGACAGTTTTAACAATTGTGGTATTTCTCATTTATCTCAACGCAGCATTATTTGTCCTCATCATGTATCGAATATTACTCGATAATTCATATTTATTGGTTTCTTGGTGGCCAAGCAAAAATACTTTAATTTTCAATGAGAAGGCAAAAGGGAAAACATAAAGCATAGAGTTGAAATATTGTGCAAAATGATTCCACCCCCCCCCCCCCCACAAAAACCCCCCAAAACCCAGAAAAAGTCTCTCCTACGACACTATTGCCCATTAGCGTGCACTGGACGTGCCACTTTCCCGTCACGTGTCGCATATGGAAGAAGGCTTCACCTTGGTATCAATAAATTCATAAATAAACACGATAAAGTGAACCGATGAAATAATTGTAATGCTTTGTTGTTTCTATAACATTTCAGACTATACTATACAGCTATCAGACATTTGTTTATAGTCATTTATTCAATTATCTTGATACTTTAACAGCATGCTGTCTAATTATTTGCACCATTTATATTTTGTGCTCTTGATATCAAGGTAGTGTGATAATCAATAAACACCGGTAAACAATCATCGGTATTATCTTTATTGTTATAGGTATCACATATAACCAAATTTATGAGGTGTAATAGATATTTTACTAACACAATACGTGTTGATGGCATTCATCATTTGTTCACAGTTAGATCAGCATTCCATAAATTTAATTTGTAATTACCAATTCTAAAATTATATTATATTAAGGTCGAGGAAGTCTGTACTGCATTTATCTGTGTCTGTTCTTGTCATGTCACAGACAACTTGTCTTAAAATAATTGTCTATGGAAAAAGAAATAGTGCATGGTCTCCTTCAATTATTAACAAATGGTTCAAGGTTGTAAGATTATAGCTCAAGATAATTACAAAAACGGGGATAATTTGCCATTATTGCTTTAAGATATTTCCACACGACGACATATACTTAAAGCTAAATGGAAAGACAATCATACCGTTAGTTAGATACATCTGCCATCCACGAAAATCGTCTTTATAGAATCCGGCTATTTTCTATATATGTATATATAAGCACGTATAATTAATCCTACGCATAGCAATATCTTCAGATTTATGAAAACACTGGAACCAATGAACTTGTTAAGAGCCTCAGAGGGTGTGCATGTTTAGTGGCCTTTTCAACAATATTCCAGTTAAATCATGACAATCAGTTTCAAACATGTATACGATCGCGGTCACAGAAATGTCAATATAATCTTCAGAATTGCTTGACATTCGAAGACATTCATTTCCAAAGCTATAATAAAATATAGTTCAACGTCTACAATATTGCAATGACATATAAAATGGAATCCACCTAGTAACCAGTGTTTCGGCACTAAGATAATTCATCATATATAACTATATTTACTATTGATATTTACAGTTCCTAAGTAATAGTATTATTATTAAAACTAAGGGTATCCTTCTCCAGGCTAACCCTGGTTGATTTTGGCTATCCTGTTTATGTAACATTAGTTGATTTTGGCTATCCTGTTTATGTAACCTTAGTTGATTTTGGCTATCCTGTTTATGTAACCTTAGTTGATTTTGGCTATCCTGTTTATGTAACCTTAGTTGATTTTGGCTATCCTGTTTATGTAACCATAGTTGATGTTGGCTATCCTGTTTATGTAACCTTAGTTGATTTTGGCTATCCTGTTTATGTAACCTTAGTTGATTTTGGCTATCCTGTTTATGTAACCTTAGTTGATTTTGGCTATCCTGTTTATGTAACCTTAGTTGATTTTGGCTATCCTGTTTATGTAACCTTAGTTGATTTTGGCTATCCTGTTTATGTAACCTTAGTTGATTTTGGCTATCCTGTTTATGTAACCTTAGTTGATTTTGGCTATCCTGTTTATGTAACCATAGTTGATGTTGGCTATCCTGTTTATGTAACCTTAGTTGATTTTGGCTATCCTGTTTATGTAACCTTAGTTGATTTTGGCTATCCTGTTTATGTAACCTTAGTTGATTTTGGCTATCCTGTTTATGTAACCTTAGTTGATTTTGGCTATCCTGTTTATGTAACCTTAGTTGATTTTGGCTATCCTGTTTATGTAACCTTAGTTGATTTTGGCTATCCTGTTTATGCAACCTTAGTTGATTTTGGCAATCCTGTTTATGCAACCATAGTTGATTTTGGCTATCCAGTTTATGTAACCTTAGTTGATTTTGGCTATCCTGTGTATGAAACCTTAGTTGATTTTGGCTATCCTGTTTATGTAACCTTAGTTGATTTTGGCTATCCTGTTTATGTAACCTTAGTTGATTTTGGCTATCCTGTTTATGTAACCTTAGTTGATTTTGGCTATCCTGTTTATGTAACCTTAGTTGATTTCTGCTATCCTGTTTATGCCCTTTCGCTTCCTTGCTCCCAAAGATTTTAAAGTTATTATGCTTTCCAATCTTTTGATGCTGAGTGTAGCTAATGGAGCAGGAACTTCTAATCCTTCCATCTGAGACCACCCACGGTATTTGTTTTTCTTATGTTGAGTCTAGCTAATGGAGCAGCAACTTCTAATCCTTCCATCTGAGACCACCCACGGTATTTGTTTTTCTTATGTTGAGTGTAGCTAATGGAGCAGGAACTTCTAATCCTTCCATCTGAGACCACCCACGGTATTTGTTTTTCTTATGTTGAGTGTAGCTAATGGAGCAGGAACTTCTAATCCTTCCATCTGAGACCATTCACGGTATTTGTTTTTTTATGTTAAGTGTAGCTGATGGAGCAGGAACTTCTAATCCTTCCATCTGAGACCACCCACGGTATTTGGTTTTTTTTTATGTTGAGTGTAGCTAATGGAGCATGAACTTCTAATCCTTCCATCTGAGACCACTCACGGTATTTGTCTTTATGTGGTTCGTATTGTTTGATTGTTAGTTTTCTGTGCAGCGTTTTCTAGATCAATGTTTGTGTTTTTATCTTTGTTGTTTTGT
The DNA here is from genome assembly GCA_963680875.1 of Bathymodiolus brooksi. Lineage (NCBI taxonomy): Eukaryota > Metazoa > Mollusca > Bivalvia > Mytilida > Modiolidae > Bathymodiolus > Bathymodiolus brooksi. The sequence continues at coordinate 95,015,668 of OY804581.1, read as the reverse complement.
CCATTGTATTGTCGTTCGTCTGGTGACCCCCTTTGTATCTTCCTATTTACTTATTCCAGAAAGGCGTCTTGCGCACTAAATTAGAAATTTTAGCTTTTATGCATACTCTTTTTATCTATTTTATGTCCATCAGTTGCCATAACAATATTGTCTTCACAAAGATATCTTTGTTAGTCATTTCAATGAAACGTTCCAATAGACGAAACACAATAATGATACTGGCTTCAATTGTTGTTGATTTTACTTGTTTTTCTTTCTTTGTTTCTTTGTTTGTTTGCATTTTGTTTTTTTCCTTTGTTTTCTTTTTTCGCTTTTGTTTTCTTATCAAAATATGCGATTAGGGAGGTCATCATTCATCATGGTAAACTTTGGAATAATAGACTGCATCTACACTATCTAATCTGATTTACCTGTTAATGCTGGCTATGTCAATCACTTCATATTGCAATTATCAGTTATATATCTGAGAATCCACCTGTAATTGTTTGTTTCAAATTGCCATAAATACATTAGAATAATCGTTATCTGTACATGCACCGTTTGTAGTCAATTTGTTCTATACTGTTAGCATAGCTTGATGATAACCATGTGTTTGTTGCATTGTTTTGTATATTATTTTATTCGGCTGTGAGACAGACCATTGATGATAAGCATGTGCTTATTGTATTCTTTTTACATATTATTTTATTCTGCTCTTAGACATGCCCTGGTCTGGTGTAGCTTAAGTAATATCTCTCCACTTCAGGCAAGGGGATTTATCACACCTATTTTAGATACCCTAATGTAACTGTGAAATGTAAAATAGCAATACAACTGCTGTTTCTTTACTTTAATTTGGTCCTAAGTGTAAATTTGGATAGTTTCTCATGTTTAATTACACCCATATCCTTTCTTTTGATGACAGTGTTATATTACTTCACTTATGCTACGTCTCTAATTGCCCAATATCTGTATAAAGCATGTATCTGTTATCACGTATTGGTAGGGTAATAACCATATACTTAGATTTTGTCCTTTATGAAATATTGGTAGAACAAAGGCCGTGAAGTTTGACGTTATTTGTTTCCACGTATTAGTACAGTAATGACAGTGAATGTAGACGTTGTCTGCTATCACCAATCGGTAGGGTACGGACCATGACGTTAGAGGTTGTCTGTTGTCACGTATTGGTACGGTTAGGACCGTTACGTTAGAGGTTGTCTGTTGTCACGTATTGGTACGTTAGGACCGTGAGGTTAGAGGTTGTCTGTTATCACGTATTGGTACGGTTAGGACCGTGAGGTTAGAGGTTGTCTGTTATCACGTATTGGTACGGTTAGGACCGTGAAGTTATAGATTGTCTGTTATCACGTATTGGTGCGGTTAGGACCGTGAGGTTAGAGGTTGTCTGTTATCACGTATTGGTACGGTTAGGACCGTGAGGTTAGAGGTTGTCTGTTTTCACGTATTGGTACGGTTAGGACCGTGAGGTTAGATGTTGTCTGTTTTCACGTATTGGTACGGTTAGGACCGTGAGGTTAGAGGTTGTCTGTTGTCACGTATTGGTACGGCTAGGACCGTGAGGTTAGATGTTAGAGGTTGTCACGTATTGGTACGGTTAGGACCGTGACGTTAGAGGATAGAGATTGTCACGTATTGGTACGGTTAGGACCGTGAGGTTAGAGTTTGTCTGTTATCACGTATTTGTATGGCTATGACCGTGAGAATATAACAACATCGTTCTATGATATTTTGTGATTACAAGCAACGATGGACAAAAGAAGAAAACAATGTGTTATATTCAACATTAGACCACGGGGTATCACTATTGGGTTAGCATTACTACGTTTTCTTCCCTACATTTACAGGGAACCCTATTAAATTCCTGACGATTCTATAATGTAGTTTTATTTCATTAGTTATTTCTGTCGATGCGTTTAACTTATTAATTTGATCGTATACTGGGTTATTTGAGTACTCTGAACTTGCCTTGAGTTCAATGAATTGTTCTGAGATGATCGTGTTTTTATATTTGTGTTAAATGCTCTTTTCAAGATAATTTACCATGAACAATATTGCCCAGATCACTTCTTCACTGACCTGTATGTCATTTTTTTATAATCTTTCAATCGTCATGATGACACTTTGTTTTAAATTGTTTTGAAAATGTCAATTGCATTGAATATGCTATGTGTGCTTAACGCCATTTTCAGCATTATCTCAGCTTTTCATGGCTGTCCGGTTTATTGATAGAGGTTGTATGTAGCCCCGACACTTCCCTTGGTAATATAGATTAGTGTTTAATGATGTCTATGATGATAATGATGGTATATTTGTCTTGTGTCCCATTAAGTAACGTTGGGTGTTACCTTTCAGACTTTTTCGTTTTAGAAAGATCAATAAATGATTTTATCTTATCATATAAATTATGCTATTTATACAGGGCATCGGAAAACAACCAATGAAATCGAGAGATAAACTTTTAAATAGTTCCCAAATGTAACATTAGCATATACTAACATATGCATATAAACAAGGACGGAATCCTTCTGGGATTTTTCTTTTTTTTATGGTGCCAGGAATGAGAGTTTCTCTATTTATTTCTTAATGTTTTTCATCATCTGTGGTATGTCTCTTTACCGAATAATGGTTTTTTTTCTCAAAGTGTTATTTTTCCGTATCAAAATAGTCTTTTAGCACAACAATATCATTATGAAAAAACATGTAAGGCAAACACACATTAAACATTTTAATATTTCACAGTGTTATTGGGCTTAGCAAACCCGAGTCGATAAAACCAACCAAAAATAACCTGCATTGTGTGACATTATTTCCTGCCGCAGAGATTCGTTTATATTTTTCAACTTCACTGTTTCTCTAATAAATTAATTTAACATGGTTACTATACGAAGACATACTGACACATTATTAATAAACTGTCAATTTCAGTTTCATTGTAATTATATATATAGCAAAACAAATCCTGAAATCTAGTTTACGACTAACAAATTATACGAATTTTACTTCCCAAGAAACATCATTATCAATAATCCTTTAATTACTATTCATTGTGTGGTAAAATGTAACATTCGTTACAATATTCACGGAATTCGCTCATGTGATCAATATACATAACATGTAGACAAGAGCGGAATTACTGTTTGATGATGAAACATTATCAGTGTCACGGCACGATATAGCTGAAATATTGCTAATGTTGGCGTTAAGCACTAATCAATCAATCAATCAATCATTATCATTGTCTAGTATTATATCAGGTATACCATGAGGTTGGTTTTATTTGGTGACGGAAAATGGAAGATTAACTGAAAACAACCATCATACATTTAATAATGAACTTTGTATAATGTTGTATCGAGTACTCCTATTCATGAAAGGGAATCTATTTCATAAACTATTTTTGTGATAGGATAGGCACACGACAGATCTTTTATAAGAAGCAGGAACTTCTTGTTCTTCCTGGTATAGTACAGGACTCATCTTGAGTGTAATTTTGCACTGACGCATGTCAAAGACGACTAAAAACCCTTCGGCATGTGAACAGTTAAAACTATATACAAAAAGACATGGACCTAGTGTGTGAAGTATGCAGCTTGGCTGGAACTCGGCTGCATATGGAAGCTCTCGATGGTATTGGCTGATGTAGTTGTTTCTGGTAGCCTGTTCCAATCAGTGGTGGTTCTTGGAAAGAAAGAGAACTTGTAGATATCCTTGTCGTTTGTTGGTTGACGATATATATTTGCGCCCCTTGTTCTAGCATCAACTGGTAGTAAGTAGGATGGTGCATTGATGTCAATGAGGTCATGTGTGATCTTGTAGAACATGACTAGCCGTGATGTCAACCGGCGATATTCTAGGGGTTCCCATTTGAGTTGGTTTATCATTGCTGTTACACAACCTGGAGTGCGGTCATAAAAGACACCGCCAACAAATCTGGCGGCTCTTCGCTGTTCAACTTTCGCAAGCACCTGGGTTCATCCATTGTTTTTGGTGTGGTCGGTGTTGCTCATCTTTTTAGTTTTCCTTGTTTTTTGTTTTGTTTGTCTTTGTCCTGTGTCCTGTGTACCCAATGTTGCTAGTGTCTCTGCATTATCCATCCTTGATTGCCCCTTCGGTTTTTTATAGCTCTTACACAGGTCATATGATCATAGTCTACGTTGACATAGAGGAAACATAGAAATAAGAGCTTTTTAGCCAAAAGTTCCCACAGAGAGCCATCTACTATACCAAATTCTAAATTAAAATTCAAACAGTTGATACGTTAATGATTTGTTCATGAAAAGAGAGTGAATGCACATGTATTTATTCATATTTGGGTAAAGCAAAAACACCGATTCCCGCAATACCGTAAGAATGCATAATATTATATATTGTCAAAATGTTTGACTTTTCGGTCGATAATACGTTGTTCGTGTTTTTGGAATGATATTTCACTAAATATTTGACACACCAATGATACATAATTTCATACACATTGTTTAATTATTTTATGTGATATGCTTCTAAAGTATAAGAGCAAAAAGCATTTGCCGGACGGTTGTCGATAGTAGATCAGCAATTGCTTATCATTCCGGTGATCTTAATTCACACCCAAATTTTATTGGGGTTCACGTTGCTGAATCTTTACTTTTTTGTGTATTGCTTTGCAGAACTTTGTTCTATTTTTGGTCATTGTATTGTGTGTCCTTCAAATTTCAGCTTCTGATTACCTCTTTGGTATCTTCAAACGATGCTTACCCCTAATCGTTATGTTCGTTTCACTTTATAGCAATGCTATTAATTGTCCATGATCGAGTCATTCATCACTATCTACTTTAAACTAGAAACAAACAGCTTAACTCTACAATAACCATTAATGTAATCGGTTGTTGTCTGACATGCCTCCTTTTCAATTTCCTTTGCTCTCAAACTACTAAACCCCAGTTAAGTTTTTATTTTGTGTTAAATTATTTGTGTTTTTATTCCCTTCCAATAATAAATAAACTACAAAAACAAAATTATTTTACTAAAATTCTTACTTAGGTCATGTTTGTTGTTTGAATATGTAACCACGCAACACTTATTAAAGTGACACTGAAATACAACCTAATAGAACATCATGGATGAAACTAACAGCCGACTTGCAGCGCAAAAGTATATATTTAAAAATAAATCATTTTTTTCTTACGAACACGTATTAAAGGTACATGTGCATGTACAAGTGATGTTCAACGTATTCATTAGGAACTCTTGATTCCTTGGCTTCCTCATTACCAGCAACCATATATAAAAGACATCCAGAGTGTATGTTTAAATAGTCGATCTAGGATTGGACGTAGAAGATATGTCATCAAATAACAGAATAATTCGACTGTAGAATATGTCAGCAATAACCCAGATATGTTCCTTTTGCCTTGATACCATTCCCTTTATTTCCTAATTCGTGTACAAGGAGTAATGCGAACGGGATCATTAGTAGGACAGAAACGTCTTACTCTTCCAAGGCGTATACAGTTACACTCGGCTATGGGGTTCGTGTTGCACAGTTTTAAATTTTCTGTGTAGAGTTTTGTAGATCGTCGTATGTCCTTTTGTCTTTTATCTTTCGGTTATTGCATTGTCTATCCTTCTTCAATTTATGGCTATTGGTTACCCATTTGGTATCTTCAAACTGTCGTTAAAATAAACAAAAACATGACTGATAACCATATTGTTTTCAAAAGCAATATATAATTAAGATATAATACATTTTTGCACATTCCCGATTCGATTCTTAAAGAATACGTTTTTAATACCTATTTACACAAGTTATTTAGCACATGACGGGCAAAATGGTATGCAGTCTTGCAAGAGCAATGGACAGAACAGCGCATTTTAGTATAAGTTTCTCATAATTTGTAAATATTCTGAAATGTGTATTGATTAAGGGTTGTTTTCAAATAGACTGGTGATGAATCAGATTGTTGGTGTAATGTTGTTGACTTGTCATTTAACAATTCAATTTTCATTCTAGGTCAACGTTTTTGCCTTACTTATTTCTTTAATATTTTTTGTATCGTGTATTGCATAAATGATATATTTATTGTTTTGTTCGTTTTTCGAGGCAATTAAATCATGGATAATTGTCTGGGGATTCTCTTCATACACTTTGACAAGATTTAAATATCACCACGTATTATTTTTCAATGTATTTATGTTATTATGTCGGATTAATGACATGAGATATGAGAGGTTAATTCCTTTGAAGCACTCGGTGATGTCTGGTCGTTTGTCTATGTGTTAATCTTATATTATATTGATATACATTTATAATGTGTTTTTCTTAATTTCTTTTTGGTCTGTTAAAACACGTATTTCATGGTTCATCTTGGGTTTTTAGTGGGGTTCGGGTTACTCGATTTTTAGTTTATGTGTATGTTTGATAGATCGTTGTTTGTTCTTTTGTACTGTTTCTTTTGGCCATTGTGTTGTCTGTTCTTCTTCGAATTACGGATTCTAATTACCTGTTTGGTATCTTCAAACTCTTCTTAAATAAGCAAAACGTATTTAGAATTCCTGATCAATAGGTTGATATCATTTCTTGTGTAGAAGTTCGTTCTGTTTGATTATTTCCTCTTTGGCTTGTATTTGGTTTGTTTAAATCATAGTCACTGTCAGTTCCTTTCAGATGATGGGTTTGACAATTATATTTTGGTTCAAAGTTGACTATTGTTTCATTATTATGGTTTATGATCGCATTGAATACTATCTTTTCAATTTTTAGATAGTGCTTGATACCATTGGGTGTCTTTAATAGAACTAATGTTATACATGTGACAACTTCTGTTTCACGAAGAATAAATGTATACTGCATAATGTTCAAGATTATATAATTCTTTATGATAACGTTAATCTCCCGGTTGCTGCCAACAAAGAAGTTACTGAGCATATCGTTCCTATTGATTAAGTCGAGGTCATCACTTCGAACGTTTTGCGGTCGCCACCATGACTTGGTTGACCATTATGGAATATTTGTGTCACAAATGACCACGGATATGTTCCATTTGTCGTAGGCGCATCCCGGTCATTTTCTCATTGATGACTTCATCACCGGGTTTGTTACTAGAGTAACACATCGGTTCCACTGCCACTACTGGAGCAGGAATTGATAACCCTTCCTGGGCACCTGACTTCATCCCTAGTTTTAGTGGGGTTCGTGTTGCTCGATCTTTAGTTTTCTGTGTAGTGTTTGTAGATCGTTGTTTGTTCTTTCGTCGTTTTTTGCTTAGCCATTGTGTCGTCTGTTCTTCGTCGATTTACAGATTCTGATTAACCTTTGGTGGTATCTTCAAGCTCTTCACTAAGAGGGGATGCTTGGACTCACACATTATCTTAACCCCGCCACTTTTTATTGAAGTGCATGTACTAAGCCAGGGGTATCGATTTTGTTATTTTGGTATTTGATTTAGGAATTGTGCCGACAGTGTGATATATTTGTTTTTCAAGGTATGACTGTCGTTGTTGTTACCTCATATTGATATTTGACCTTTATCCGACCTCAAACATACCACATTATGCTTAATAATTTTTGGTAGCCTAGTTATATTCTCTAAAGTGCATTAAATTGATAGCGTTATGTCATAATTATTAAAATGATGTAAAATTGAAATATCAATTTGCATGTAGATTGCAAAATATGTATTGGATGCAAGTCAAATATCTGGCAAACATCTTAGAAAACATATCATGCAGAATACAGGGTTAGTTCTTTTCATTACTGATACTGCTTTACATACTGATGTATACCACTGATATCAAACTTTTAGTTCAAGGCAGTATTCCTATTTCTGATGCGAAGCAGATAACATTCTAATAATAAAACAACACATATTATTATATCTTACATAATGTTTTATTATATAAAAGTAATGAAACAATTTGGATGTTTTCCGAAAAATTGCTAGCGAGGCAGACCACCCGATGAACAACCTAAACATATACAATTTATAGGGAGGCAATATGTTGTCGCCGGGCCTACTACCCCTGACGACCGAAAGTACCATAAAAATCTTTTTTTTTTCAGTCCAATTCCGGCATTGTATTTTGCATAACGGGCATTAATTTGTTGTTTTCTGCAAAGCAAAAAATTAAAGTTATAAACATCTTAGAGTAGTTTCGGTATAATAAAACAGCTTTGTCTTCATATGAAGTGAACATCTTAGAGTAGTTTCGGTATAATAAAACAGCTTTGTCTTCATATGAAGTGAACATCTTAGAGTAGTTTCGGTATAATAAAACAGCTTTGTCTTCATATGAAGTGAACATCTTAGAGTAGTTTCGGTATAATAAAACAGCTTTGTCTTCATATGAAGTGAACATCTTAGAGTAGTTTCGGTATAATAAAACAGCTTTGTCTTCATATGAAGTGAACATCTTAGAGTAGTTTCGGTATAATAAAACAGCTTTGTCTTCATATGAAGTGAACATCTTAGAGTAGTTTCGGTATAATAAAACAGCTTTGTCTTCATATGAAGTGAACATCTTAGAGTAGTTTCGGTATAATAAAACAGCTTTGTCTTCATATGAAGTGAACATCTTAGAGTAGTTTCGGTATAATAAAACAGCTTTGTCTTCATATGAAGTGAACATCTTAGAGTAGTTTCGGTATAATAAAACAGCTTTGTCTTCATATGAAGTGAACATCTTAGAGTAGTTTCGGTATTATAAAACAGCTTTGTCTTCATATGAAGTGAACATCAAGTTGTGAATGTTTCTGACAAGATTGATAATATATTATCATGATTGAAATTTAAATGTCTTTCAAAATGTATTCAATGAAACTAAGGTTCATGTACCTTAGGTATAGGTAACCTTAGGTGATTTCAGCTATCCTGTGTAGGTCCATAGGTTTCCTGCTTTCTAAAAACATTTAAACTATTTGACTTCCCAATCTTTTGAGCCTGAAACGTAGGTTTTAAGTACATAGTATTTGTTACCTACAATAGAAAACTATTTTGTAGGATTTATTATAGCATCGGAGAACTATAAGAAACATCAGACTACGGCACTGATAGCATGTGGCAACATAAAATGTGGTGTACGAAGTAATTAGGAAAATAAAATGAATAATTATTTGGATACAAGTACAAATAAACGTCCACCTACAGGAATAGACGTTAACACCTGCCTAGCAGCAATGCAAACATAATACGGAAGAGCAATAAGAACCATAAGATTGTCACGTAACATACTGATGTACCAGTCGTTAACATGCCATATATTGTCTCCTCTAGACTTTTACATAGGGAGTTATTTATAGATGACGTGTGTTTCTCCATCAGTCTCCTGACTTTCCGATGAGAAAAACAATCCTAGACATCTTATTTAATCTCATTGTTTTATCATCTCATTTATCTAGAGTGTACTTTACTGAACAATCTGGTTAAATAATTCACTTGACCACCATGCGTATAAAGCTAAGACATGTAATGATATATGTATAATATATAAATAAGAGAAGTTTTAAGATGCCAATGAGGTAATCAGAATACCATACATCGAAGAAGGACAGACAATACAAGGAACAAATGAAGAAAAAAAGGCAAAAGGACCCACAATGATCTACAAAACATTGCACATAAAACTAAAGATCGGGTAACAAGAACCCCACTAATAATACACAACTGCTTCTATTGCAATCTAGTTATGTGGTAGGTGTCCATGCCAACAGGCAGTCAAAGTGACACCCATTATGTCCTTTCAGTGATTAATTCACAGTTGGGTGAATATGTTCTTTGCATTATTTGTAACGATCTACAAAACATTACACAGAAAACTAAAGAACTAAAATAAGTTCTTTAGATATATGAAAAGATTGAAATGATTAGGTTATGTAACAGAAGACGTATTTAGAGTAACTCTATCAAGTGATGATTCTGAAACAAGTAAAATATGATTGGAAGATAATGTAGGAAGTAACAAACTCATTAAACTATGTAGAAAAAATATAACTATTTGCACAACTTTTTCAAAGACATATTGCGTTCTGAGTTCCGCATAAAAACGATGTTCGTTTCGTCGTTTTCTCCAGTTGTTTGTAGGAAGGGAATATCGTATTTACGCTAATTGTGTGTAATTGCGCATAGTGGTGTCCAACACATATTGTGTTGTATTTTTGTTTTGTTTGTCTTCGTCTTGTGTACACTATGTTGCCAGTTTCTCTGGATTTCAATATTTGTTTCCGAGCCAACCAATATGTGTTCTGTCACCTTAATGCTGTGTGTTTAGCGGATATGCATCAAATATTAGTTTTATAGTCTTATGTTTGACTCGATCGGGAGTTGAACCCACGATTTACCACACTCGAGGCGAGTACGCTAATTATGACACCACTGATGTGGTTAAGCGATTGTAATCGATTATATGAATTATTTCCCTCCGTAGTGCACTTCTACATACATCATAGACCAAGTTTCATCGATTTAGTATGATCTTAAATCATATTTATCGGCATTTTCTGATAACGTGTGTAATATTTACAATTTGATGTTTAATTGAATTCTCTCAAATAATCTTATAAACAGAACACAAATGGTCATAGACATGCATAGCAGAAGATTTATAAATCCATGGAGGATACATTTCAATTAACGGGAAATAGTGGACTGAGACAAAGAAAGAAAAATCGTTAGTGCAGATAAGTCAAAATCATAATCACAAAGACATAAATATTTCCTATTATAATCCTTTACATATATGACAAGTAAGAATATTTAGTACATAAAATGCAGCCTTGGTGTATATTTTGTATTAACTTTTAAGAATTAAGAAGACATTAATAATGCAGAATTCCATCATAAGAAGAGTTTGAAGATACCAAAGGCGTAATCAGAATCCGTAAATCGAAGAACAGACAACTTAATGGCCAAAAGAAAAAGTACAAAGGAACAAACAACGATCTATCTAAAAAAAACCACAAACATAAAACTAAAGATCGAGTAACACGAACCCCACTAAAAGCAAGGGGTGATTTCAGGTGCTCCAGAAGGATAAACAGTTCCTGCTCCACTAATGGCACCCGTCATGTTAATCTAGTTACAAACCCGGTGATTAGCGTAATGTTGGATAGTCTCTCCTGTTCATTTGCATCTATATCATCTCTTACTAATTAACTCCTGCACATTTCTTGTTTCATATTATGTATGCGAATGAGTGTGATCTGTTGAGAGTAAGTGATAACTAGTTTTTAAAGATCGTACAAATAAACTCTATATTAGCTGTTAATGTACGTATATTTGTACTGTAATGTCATGTATGTATAAACTTAATGATACGAAAGGGGTAAGAGGAACCCGAAAATAGAAGAAGCATAGACAACACAATGATCAAATGATAATAGACAAAAGGGCAAACAACGATCTACAAAGCAATACACAGAATATTAAAGAACGTGCAAACCGAACCCGATTAAAAGCTGGGGGGCGAACTCAGATGTTCCGGAAGGGTAAGCAATTCCTGTTCCACTAGTGGTGCTCATCGTGTTACCGTGCCGATGAACTCACAAACTTTACATGAGCGTCCTTCGGACGTTTATTCAGTTTGTGAGTGCATCGACAACGTTTACACACGCATGAACTAATGAAAAGAAACATTTAATCCTATAATGCATATAGGTTAGTTGTATCAACTAAGTCTCTTCAGACTTACAGATTAAACATTGTCAAAGCTTTTAGACATGGATAATATGTAGTTTTTACATAAACAATGACACGGGGAGATAAACCTGTATATCATTCATTCCATTGTTAAATAATTAAACAGAAGGATCCAATACTTCTCATTCACATGTCAATTTCTTCTTTCTATTTGTGGTATATTTACCGTGTTAATGATAAATGTTTAATGGTACATAAAAAAACAACAAAAAACAAATCAGGAAAGGACATGTTTTATAAAACCACGGGGGACTAAGTGTACTATTGTCCAAACAATCATGTCAAATGTAATTGTTTATTTTCTACTTTAAATTAATTTGACATCTAGTTAATTAGAAAAAAATATGTTCTCCGTGTAACAGAATTCCCTGTATTCTACTTCATCGAGAAAAGGAGAAATATGATTTAATGAGAAATATCACGAAATGTCCTAGTAGTACCATTATGCATAGTAATCAAGGTTTACAAAAATGATGCTCTACTATATTTCCCGGGGCTATAATAAATTGCATATGGCAATGTATACCGGCGTACTTTAATAATTTATTATTAACACTCTTCTTTTCAATTCCACTAGACAACATTTATATATACACTCCGGCAAAAGTTAAGCACCACCCTATATTTTTATCGATATATCTTTTTACATCAATACTGTTAAAACAATTAAATAGATATCACCATTTTTCTTACACTTCTTACAAGACTACACCAAGGGCTCTAAAATTACCTATCTACGAAGTATTTATCATCCTGAAAGACGTGACTATGACGTGGCAAAAATGGGGTTCAAAACAGGCGCTGGAAAAACGTAAAACCAGTTTATCTTTGATGGAAGTTTTTAACATTGCATTAAAATGCAGAGTCTTCAGATCTTAAGAACTTTTAAATGCATCTATTGTAAGGCATAAAAATCAATAACGAGTATATCCACCGCGATTAATGTCAAGTTCTGTAACACGCCTCGTCATGCTTCGCACAAGACGCCCAAGCCGTTCTTGGTGGAACTGTTGCCACTCCTGTAAGATAGCAGTTCTTAATTCGTCAATATTTTGACAATTTGGATTACGTTGGTTAATTTTTCGGCCAATAAAGTCTCATACATGCTCTATAGGGTTCATATCTGGCGACATCGCAGGCCATGGAGTTGTCTGAACAGCTGTAAGAAATGTTGTACAATTCGGGCTCTATGTGGCCCAGCGTTGTCGTCCATGAACATTGACCTGTCAGCCAACGCATCATTGTTGAAATGGGGGACTACGCATGGAGCGAGCACATTGTCACGGTATTTTTAGCCTGTCAGATTACCATCAAGAACGTACAAGTCCAACTTACAGTCAAAAGAAAAACAACCCCAGAGAGTTACCCCACCCCCAAAAGCAGTTGTGCCCAAAATGTGGTTGTCCTGAAATGAAGTGTTTCGTTAGCGCCAAACCCTTGCCCGACCGTCGGTAGGGCGTAACAAAAAACGACTTTCATCAGACCAGTGGACCCGTCTCCATGTGCGAATAGTCGACCCCAAATGATCATGTGACCAGTTAAATTGAGCATGACGATGACGTAATGTCAACTGTGGACGTTTTATGGGTCGTCGCGCTCGCTTTCCCTGATGGTGGAGGCGTCTGATTACAGTGCGTGTGCTAATATGGGCTCCAAACGCTAAATTACCACAAAGTGCACCAACAGTACTGAACGTCTGGATATGAGCGTCGTTTTGCGAGGTCTAGCTGCACGTGGACGATCAATAGCATTCCCCGTTTGACGAAAACGCTGCATCAGTCGTACAATGATGGAATGGTTAACCCTGAAGTGGTCTGCCACCCTTCTATGGCTAATACCACCGTTATGCATGCCAACAGCTTGCCACCTTTCTGGTATGGTTAATTTTCGCCGCACCATACCAAACCAATACAAAATGAAACCTAAAACTCTACACACAAAAAATCAGCTTTCGTTCGCAAACACAAATATTGAAAAGTACACGTGGCAATTTACACACCCTGTCATATACACATAAATAAAAATCGATCAATAACCTGTTTCACAGGTAAGTAAGTATGTGTGTACAGGTAACGAAAACAGCAAACCGATTTGAAATAAGTTCATTATTAGAAAAGATATTATTGAAACAAGTCAGGTGGTGCTTAACTTTGGTCGGACTGTATAGATGGAATTTATAGAAAATCTTCTGTCATTAACATTTACGGTCACCAAATGACGCCCAGGCGTTTACTCTCTTATAATATTGTCTCTGTGCTATAAATATATATTTCCGTCTTTTGTTATATTTATAGATTATGTCAGATTGTGTACTACTCTAAGCTAACACTGACATATAGTTTAACAGTTAATAGATTATGTCAGAGGTTGTTCTACTTTAACATGTTGTAGATTATGACAGAGGTTGTTCTACTTATAGATTACGTCTTGTATTACATTTACAATTATTGGACATTTCTTCAATGTATTCAATCTGGTTGTAAGCTGAAATTGATCAATGTGAAAATTACATCACAGAAAAAACTAATGAACCAAAAGTAACTATATAAATAATCATGAGAACAGACCACAGCTACAACATGCAATATTACATAAGTGTAAACTTTATATTACATGTATATGCGACCAAATACCATGTTTCATCAAACACATTTTAATTAAATGTTTTAAAACATGTAAAAAACGTCAGAATAATGAAGAATTTTCAATTATTAGTTTCATGTCAGGAGTAATTTTATGTGTGAGTAAACCAGACATTATTTACTGATTGCCTGTATATAATGATATGAGTATATACCATGTCAACAGAACAAACATACAGCTCAGTACTAATCAAATTAAAACACACAAATGTAAATGTTGTTAGTTTATATTGGTGTATCTGATGTTGCATGTTACGAAAACCATTTTTTTCAGATTTTGTTTAACGTGATTTCTTGTGGACTATGTGTTAGATATAGTTCTTCAACTTTTTGTTAACCTGTAGTACTGTATAATTCGCAAACCGATAGCCACTATGTCCTAAATCGATGCTGCAAATACGTACAATACCAATGTAATTTCCATTGCTTTTGAAATTGATCAAGGTATGAATATGACCAATGAATATGACCAATGAATATGACCAATGAATATGAATATGACCAATGAATATCACGAGGTTACATTACTTTTTATATTAATGAAATATTGAAATATTGTACATATATAACATAGAATGTGAACAAGGTCATGCTGTCCAGGCCAGAACGACTTTTTTTATTATTCCACTTGGTTCCTTCTACGTTTTTTGATGAAAAGTTGCTCCATTGACCCTTCCACTTAATTTATCTTACTTTTCAAGCCGATTGCTCCATTTGTAATAGCTACAAAGCCTTTTACGTCATTTTTACGTCATCTTTTCGTCATCCTTACGATGATTTATCATTGTATTCTCGACCATATTTCGTCTCTATGTAACAACAGAGAGCATCGCATGTTTACTCATAATCGAATGTATCCGTTACTGTTCGTAAAAGGACGTGGATCATTCGCAGACGACCTCTTCTGTTGTCAATGTCATGAAACATCCCAAGGAGCATTTAAAAGATATTCAAAGGAAAAAACGTGTTTCATTTGTTGCTTTAGCATTATAACAATTAAAAATCTGGAACACAAAAGTAGATGCTATAAACAAAAATGTCTGCCCTCAACTCTGATGTTGTCTGGGTAACGACTGCTTTTATGATCGTTTTTAACACCACCGACTCAATATGATACATACTTTTTTTCGATTTGGTTTTTGATTTATATTTGAATTTTGATAGTATATATAATTTGCGAATAAAGTAGAATTTTGATTACTGGTGCTACATTTGTTCACAAAGAACTTAATTATAGAAAACAACATTTGTTCACTGTTGTCTTTATATATGCCGCACACTAATCATTGGCAATTTGAAACATACTTGAATCAGTTAATTGGAACATCAATACATATTAAAAGTTTATTTGTCTAGTAACTCTGAGACTACCACATACAAAAATATATATCTAGATTAGATGCTAACATCTATGTATGCATCAATAATTTACACGAATGATCATGTACATAGACACATTAAATGGGAACACTTTCCTCAAAGATTGATCTTGTATCGAGCGAAGGACAAGACCCATTGAATAAGTACAGGGTTATGTCATCATGTCATTCATGTCCTGTAGTACTAATTATCATATATATATTTTTTTGTATATGATAAAAATATGAAGAAATGTGGGGTATAATCTCTCTGATGATATTTGCAAGAAACACTTCACTTACGTAAATTATTACTTGAAACAATTCCAAAATGAGCAACAGTTTTCTATGTGTGGTCATTGGTTGCCCTTTGCATTGGAATTTGTCGAACCTATCCATAACATTCCACCATTTTCCTATATGGGCTATTGCTTGGAAACTTGTTGGTGTCGTGGCCTTAGCTCAAATATCGCAGGATTTACTACATTTAACAGCAATTAAAGAACCAGTCTATTGACATTGTCTGGTTTATAACTTGACATGATGGAAACACAACCAACCAATCAATTGACATTATCTAGCTCATAGGAAGACATTATGGAAACAGAAATGTCAGACAGAACTGTCCATCTCCATTTATCATTCAATATACATCAGAATATATGTCACCATACATTGACAGTTTGTCAACGACTAATTACATCAAGAATTAAATCCTTTTCTAATCAAACCTAGATGTAGAAAAAGGATTATTTTTATTGTAGTGCCTGTACGAAGTCAGGAAAGTGAGCGATCATGTATGTGTGTGTCCGGGGTGTCATTTTTAGCTCTTTTTACGATTTTGATATTTGATTTTGGAATTCTTCCGACTGAGAGGTATTGTTTGTGTGTGTTCTCATCTTATTGCTATGTTAGTGTGAAAGTAGATGAGAACAGCTTGACCAATAATTACTTTAACAACACTATCTACAATATACGCTGTTTAATCTCTTCTTTAGTCTATAAAACTAGTTTACCCCGCCAATGTTTGGAGTGCATGTACCAAGCCAGGGATGTGAGAGGTCATGCATTTGTGTGTTAGAGGTAACAATTTGGCCTCTTATTATGAGTTTTCAATTGGACTTTGGAACTGTTCCGACAGTGCAATATTTTTTCTATTTCATTTTAGTTTTACTAATGTTCTGTATTTATAGCAATATATGTTTTTTTTTATTATTATTTCATAGTTTAAAAGAGATAAAGTTTAAATGTGCAAACCTATGTGCAATGTTCCTTCTGTAGTGATAACCAACAGATTACTGTTTGGCTACATCGCACAAATGTGATTGACAAAGATCAAAGTGATAACGATAAAGTCACAAAGATACATTTAGAAGTCTTGTTTATTTATTACTGTAGCAAAGATAGAGCAAACTATTTGATTTTTATGAAATTCAAATATCTTAACTTGTTATTTTATTACTAAGACAAACAAACAACTGTTACATATCGTAGTATCTGTAAAACATCAGCCATATTGTGAGATAATATATAATTGATATGTCATTAGATAAACATTTATAAGATATACAGACTTTGAAAGAATTTTAACGATAATGTAAACCAATTTACGTTGCTTTAGTTTCTATAACCACTACGTTATTATATTTTGCACAGTACCATCCATGTGTACCATTAGTCCGCTCACATTTGAAATCTAACGAATATCTATGACTTGATAATATTAAATGTATATACGCAGCATTCCTTCTAAGCATATCAATTGTGGACGATCTATTTCAATAACATCTTAGTGTGTGACAGTCATTGTTAGCACGAGTTTTCGTGGGATTCGTATTGTTCATATTGTCCAATTGCATGTCTTCACGTTTTTCGTTCCGATTGTGATTGTGATTTTTGGTGTTTAACGCCACTTTCAGCAATATTTCAGCTATATCATGGCGACCAGTTTTAGTGGTGGAAGAAGCCGGAGTACCCGGAGAGAACCACCGACCATGGGCAAGCAACTGGTAAACTTTATCACTTGCGGCTGCGAATCGAGTGCACCTTGTTTGTAATTTACAAAGCCGGGCGCGAACCCACGGCGTATTGGTGATAGGCTTGAATGAGTTGTTAGGTAATCCAACTACATAACTTATTGAGCCACCCGGGCCCTTTTTTCATTCCGTGTTGTGATATTCCTTACGACTTCCGAGTAAAAACGATGTCCATACTTCCAATTGTTTTGTTAGGGGATAACTGTTTTAAATGTTATTTGTTTATTTCTATTTACGTATACTGGAGTCCGTCGAGATTTCTATATTAAATGATGTTACATGTAGTGTCATTTAGTAATAACATGGCGGATACAGGAACTCATTATCCTTCCAGGGCACCCGAGATCACTCCCGGTTTTTAGTGGGGTTAATGTGGCTTAATCTGTAGTTTTTCGCTTAGTGGTTTGTAGATCATTTTTCTTTTTCTTTTCTTTTGGTCATTGCATTGTCAGTCATTCTTCGATTTACGGTCAGAAAGGTCTCAAGATACCATATAGGATAATCAGAATTCGTACATCAAAGGACAGACAATGCAATGGTCAAAGAAAAAGAAACCAAGGAGACAAAAGATTACACAGGAAACTAGATTGAAAACACCGAGGGCGTGCCGGAAGTTAACAATACTGTAAAATACGTTATAAATATCGACCTGTTGTGATATTTTTGTTATTGTAGCTTGATTATTGTTTTTTATTTTGAATGGTTCTCTAGCAGTTATTTCTATTGTTTCCATTTTGACATTGCTAGACAATCTCTACCGGCTATGTCATCAACAATAGAACTTTCTTACATATTTACTTTCATCTTTCATATAGTTCATATAGGATAAGTTTAAAAAGAAGACATCTTTTGAGTCCAAAAAAGCCATTCATTTGTTTATAATAGTTTCCATAATCTTGTAGTGTTAGCATTGTGGGGTAATTTATATTAATTCTCTGTAACTTATAGATTATAAATGTATGATAATAAAATGTGGTAATATTTAGATATATTCATAATTTATGTTTTTAATATTTCATTAAAAGATGATAAATATTCTTCTAGTGTACCTAAAACGTACTTACTAATATAACAGGAAAACAGCTTTGTTATAAAAGAACACTATAATCTTGAACTTTATGCATATTATATTTATTCTGCGTGACACAGAAGTTGTTATATGTATAATATTATGTATAATATTAGTTCTATTAAAGAGACCCAAGATATTAGATAGTAAACAAGGCCGCCATAAGGAAACAACATTGAACTTTGAAACAAAATATAGTTGCTAATTCCCATCTTTCGTCATCTGAACGAATGTGACAGCATATTTTCTCAAGAAGGTGGTGATATCTTCAGAATAACCTTTTGAAAGATAAGATGAAACGATTCTTTAAATATTCTTGACTTAATAGTTTAGCGTGTTATTCAAAAAGATCAAATATGGAAAAACCATTTTTTTTCTAAAAATCATTTGCTGAGTTTACAAAAATGAGAGATAATTAATTGTATTTCTTTTTAAGAAGAAAACATAAATCAGGACGAATGTAGAAAGAAATAGAACTAAATCACGAACTTACAGAAATATTCAAGTTGAATATATTGAGTTATTTTTTTAACGTAAATTAGATATTGAAAGACAGCATATATCAAATCATGCCAAAATTAGAATTAATAACAGCAATCTCCTCATTAAACAAGCAGGTTGCAAAATTATTGAATTCGAAAATACAATGTGTCATCGTTCTGAATCTGTTGTTGAAGGAGAGTTCCATTTAGCATTGCTTACAAAGCTTACCGACAACGAGAGAGCATGTTTTATTTCAATACTATATATCTAGTTCGTTTTTTTCTCTCAAAAGTATGGCCTAATTTTATTCTTTTGATAATTGGATCTCCAACGGTAATACAGATATACGAAGAGGTTGAAGATACTAAAGGGGTAATCAGAATCCGTATATCGAATGACAGACAACACAATGACCAAAAGAAAACGGACAAAAATGACAAAAACGATCTACAAACTATACACATAAACTAAAGATCGAGTAACACGAACCCACTAAAAACCGAGGCAAAATATGTGCTCCTTGCACGCATATACGTAATCACCCACTTTCTTTGCTTGGCACAGATATTTAAATAAAAAGTGGCGATTCCAAACTAGATAAAAATTAAGTGAATGTTTATATTTCAAGTAAGCATCTTGATACTTCATTATTAAGCTTTTCTTAATTGCGCGAAATTACATTTGATACTTTGCGTCCTAAATAGCATTGCTCACATAAAAGTGACACGAGTAATGATTAAAAACACGATTTCATTAACCTTGCAAATAATTACGGTATCTGTTTCCTGGACATTCCTAAAATAATGTGTTTATCGACTTCAACTACGTCAACAGTTTAGTTTACATATCAATCAAGTTTCTATAACATCCTCTGACAGATCAATCGGACGTTGAGTCAGTAAGACCGAATTTATAAACATTGTCTAAGGTATAGTAATAGTTTTATCATCCATATCACTCAGAGTAATGGTATATACAATGTAGTCTGGATAGAAAGGAAAAATAAAACGGATATAGGTCTGCAAACGAACAAGCAAAACAACAAAGTACAAAATTACCATCACATTGATAAATCATTAACAGCCGTAATCAGGCTTCATGTTTATTTCCTTTCCAAATTCCAGTATTTAATTATATGTATTTATTGGGGTTTTTTCAGTTGAGTTTTTTGGTACTGCTGACCACTAATTATTTATCAATTAATTGTTGTTTTGAGTTGTGTTTTGTTGTTGTTTCTGGGTGAATTGTTTATCTCTTAATTGTTGTTTTAAGTTGTGTTTTGTTGTTGTTTCTGGGTGAATTGTTTATCTGTTAATTGTTGCTTTAAGTTGTGTTTTTGTTACTGTTAATTAATTCATTGTTTATTTGTCAAGTTTGGTATTGTTTTCAGTTGTGATTTTGTGACTGTTAATAATATATTTGCTTACTTGTTAACAGTTGTTTTCAGTTGTGATTTTACTGTTCATGCTTTAATTGTTTATCTGTTAATTGTTGATTTCAGTTATGTCTTTGTTACTGTTAATGGATTAATTATTTATGAGTTAATTGTTGTTTTCAGTTGTGTTTTTGTGACTGTTTATTATTTAATTGTTTATCGGTTAGCTGTTGTTTTCAGTTGTGTTTTTGTGACTGTTTATTATTTAATTGTTTATCGGTTAGCTGTTGTTTTCAGTTGTGTTTTTGTTACTGTTAATTAATTCATTGTTTATTTGTCAAGTTTGGTATTGTTTTCAGTTGTGTTTTTGTAACTGTTAATAATATATTTGCTTACTTGTTAACATTGTTTTCAGTTGTGATTTTACTGTTCATGCTTTAATTGTTTATCTGTTAATTGTTGATTTTAATTGTTACTGTTAATGGCTTAATTGTTTATCGGTTAGCTGTTGTTTTCAGTTGTGTCTTTGTGACTGTTTATTATCTAATTGTTTATTTGTTAACTGTTGTTTTCAGTTGTGTTTTCTTGGTACTGTTAATGGTTTAATTGTTTATCTGTTAATTGAGTTGCCTTTTGTTATTTTGTTAATAGTGATGATATTTCCAGTGAGAATTGTCGTCTTTAATGTAGTTTAGCCACATATCTTAACACCGCAATCCATTGACAATTGTCTCATAGACTGAAAAAATTCTACTCCACACTAATCCAAGATCCATTAAATAGACATGCTACTATCACCAGACCATGACGTTTCGATAAATGGTGATTTAAATTGATCGGAAGATGACTGTCTGACATTTTCCCAAACGAATTTAAAAGATAAGATTAAGGAACGATCTTTGGCATCAGCAGAGGTCGTGACTGAATACAACATGATTGATAGTTAGTAAATAAAATTGACATGTT
The DNA here is from genome assembly GCA_963680875.1 of Bathymodiolus brooksi. NCBI lineage: Eukaryota > Metazoa > Mollusca > Bivalvia > Mytilida > Modiolidae > Bathymodiolus > Bathymodiolus brooksi. Next base: position 94,994,067 of record OY804581.1, on the reverse strand, counting down.
TCATTACGTAACTAAGCAAAGCATCATTGATTTTTAAATCTCTTCCCAGAATTCAAATTAAAATTGACGCCATTTTTTTCAGAACTTAATTTCAGCTGAAACCCCTCACCATCATGTTTACCAGTAAGAGTCAAAGCTTTTGGTGCATATTTAAGATTGTAAACAAAATAGTAGCTTTATTTCGTTCTAATCAAATATTGTTTTAATTATTGTTTTTCTATTTAATTAAATAGAAACACGGAAGCCACTGTGGTGTGAAAAACTGCACTGATAGTTTATCCAATACATAGCACAATCTTCATGATGTAAATCAGTATGATCTGTGCTGCAATCATCCCTTGATTTCCATTGTACATTTTCGTTGGTGATATATCTTTTTAAATTAGATTCAATTAGTCCCAACAATAGGTTTTTTTTATGTTTTCTTCTGAAGGTGCAAATTCTTAATATAGAAAAAAACAAGCTCGACTTCCGTAATAAATCATTCATATGAAATTGATATTTATATCTAATTTTCAGCTACATTGCACTTCCATCACATTACTGTCTTCTCAACAATTTTAAGCAAACTAAGATATTAACTTTCCTTTAGTGTGATGTAAGATGCTTTCCTATTTTACGTACTACATTCTCGGTTCGTATGCAGAAATAGTTATTAAAATAACATCGTTCCTCTGCACAATACATACCGATGTTGACATGACCGTAAAGTAGTTTGATTAATGTCTTCCAACAGAATCATTGTTTATCACCACTATCGTTTGGTTTGTGAGTTCGATTCCCGCCCTTGGTGTTGCTTACTCAACACAACGGCATTGGATACAATTTGTAAGAAATGTTTTGAAGATATTAATGAGGTAATCATCAGCCGTAAATCGAAAGACAGACAATACAAAGATCACAAGAAAAAGGGGAAACAACGATGTGCAAAACACTACACAGAAAACTAAAGATTGAACAAGGCATGAACTCAGGTTAAGTAATATAATGACTGGAAACTGGCTATCAATACCGTACTAGGCGTATTATCAACTCATTACAATAAAGCCCTTTAGAATATTTAAATCTATGCAGTTTTCAAATGTAATAGCAATGTTATCCTGATCCAACAGAAACAATATTTGTTTATTAGCATGTCACGTTAATGCAATCATGTTTATTGCTTTAAAATGTCCCGGGTTGGTTTTATTTTATTTTATTTTTTGCATACCATGCATCGATTATTCCGTAATACACTGAGATCGTGCTTTTTTTCAAGTCACTTGTATAATTCTTAAATAAACATGATCCAGTGGGAAAGCATGTGTCATGTATACACTAAAAATGATACCTACTGTGATAAATGAAAGCATATTAATGTATTTTTCCTGTTGATAATTGTCTTAGTAATTATTATCATGCCACCTTCTGTTTCTAGGAGGGCTCATGTCTTATTTACGTTATTCGTGTTTGTTTGCGTAAAGTGGTGTCCAAGACATATTGTGTTGTGTTTTTGTTGTGTAACTAAATTGCCTGCTTCTCTGGATTATCCATTTTTGATTGCCCCTTCGGCATTATCTAAAAGTTATTTAATTAGGTTCCAATCTGAAAGGCTACATATTCATTCATCAAAGTATAAAAAAAAACAGACATGCAAGCCTTCTCAATAATTGTATTGTGGAAATAGTGGATCCGATCAGCACATTTCTTTGCATAAGTACAATATCTGTGCTTTTCGTTTATTTAGTTATCAACCATATAATATGGTTTAATTATAATACATAGTCTTACTACATATTAATATTACCAAGTTGTTTTTCAAATATCATAATATTTATATAATAAAAACGTATATTTCTAAATGTGTGTGTACTACGGGTTTCTGGAATAACCTTCATTATGGTGGCTTAAAGTATGAAACTTTGAAAACCTGGAATAACCTTCATTATGGTACGGCTTAAAGTATGAAACTTAGAAAACCTGGAATAACCTTCATTATGGTACGGCTTAAAGTATGAAACTTAGAAAACCTGGAATAACCTTCATTATGGTACGGCTTAAAGTATGAAACTTAGAAAACCTGGAATAACCTTCATTATGGTACGGCTTAAAGTATGAAACTTAGAAAACCTGGAATAACCTTCATTATGGTACGGCTTAAAGTATGAAACTTAGAAAACCTGGAATAACCTTCATTATGGTGGCTTAAAGTATGAAACTTAGAAAACCTGGAATAACCTTCATTATGGTACGGCTTAAAGTATGAAACTTAGAAAACCTGGAATAACCTTCATTATGGTGGCTTAAAGTATGAAACTTAGAAAACCTGGAATAACCTTCATTATGGTACGGCTTAAAGTATGAAACTTAGAAAACCTGGAATAACCTTCATTATGGTACGGCTTAAAGTATGAAACTTAGAAAACCTGGAATAACCTTCATTATGGTACGGCTTAAAGTATGAAACTTAGAAAACCTGGAATAACCTTCATTATGGTACGGCTTAAAGTATGAAACTTAGAAAACCTGGAATAACCTTCATTATGGTGGCTTAAAGTATGAAACTTAGAAAACCTGGAATAACCTTCATTATGGTACGGCTTAAAGTATGAAACTTAGAAAACCTGGAATAACCTTCATTATGGTGGCTTAAAGTATGAAACTTAGAAAACCTGGAATAACCTTCATTATGGTACGGCTTAAAGTATGAAACTTAGAAAACCTGGAATAACCTTCATTATGGTACGGCTTAAAGTATGAAACTTAGAAAACCTGGAATAACCTTCATTATGGTACGGCTTAAAGTATGAAACTTAGAAAACCTGGAATAACCTTCATTATGGTACGGCTTAAAGTATGAAACTTAGAAAACCTGGAATAACCTTCATTATGGTGGCTTAAAGTATGAAACATAGAAAACCTGGAATAACCTTCATTATGGTACGGCTTAAAGTATGAAACTTAGAAAACCTGGAATAACCTTCATTATGGTACGGCTTAAAGTATGAAACATAGAAAACCTGGAATAACCTTCATTATGGTACGGCTTAAAGTATGAAACTTAGAAAACCTGGAATAACCTTCATTATGGTACGGCTTAAAGTATGAAACTTAGAAAACCTGGAATAACCTTCATTATGGTACGGCTTAAAGTATGAAACTTAGAAAACCTGGAATAACCTTCATTATGGTACGGCTTAAAGTATGAAACTTAGAAAACCTGGAATAACCTTCATTATGGTACGGCTTAAAGTATGAAACTTAGAAAACCTGGAATAACCTTCATTATGGTGGCTTAAAGTATGAAACTTAGAAAACCTGGAATAACCTTCATTATGGTGGCTTAAAGTATGAAACTTAGAAAACCTGGAATAACCTTCATTATGGTACGGCTTAAAGTATGAAACTTAGAAAACCTGGAATAACCTTCATTATGGTACGGCTTAAAGTATGAAACTTAGAAAACCTGGAATAACCTTCATTATGGTGGCTTAAAGTATGAAACTTAGAAAACCTGGAATAACCTTCATTATGGTACGGCTTAAAGTATGAAACTTAGAAAACCTGGAATAACCTTCATTATGGTGGCTTAAAGTATGAAACTTAGAAAACCTGGAATAACCTTCATTATGGTGGCTTAAAGTATGAAACTTAGAAAACCTGGAATAACCTTCATTATTGTACGGCTTAAAGTATGAAACTTAGAAAACCTGGAATAACCTTCATTATGGTGGCTTAAAGTATGAAACTTAGAAAACCTGGAATAACCTTCATTATGGTGGCTTAAAGTATGAAACTTAGAAAACCTGGAATAACCTTCATTATGGTGGCTTAAAGTATGAAACTTAGAAAACCTGGAATAACCTTCATTATGGTGGCTTAAAGTATGAAACTTAGAAAACCTGGAATAACCTTCATTATGGTGGCTTAAAGTATAAAACTTAGAAAACCTGGAATAACCTTCATTATGGTACGGCTTAAAGTATGAAACTTAGAAAACCTGGAATAACCTTCATTATGGTGGCTTAAAGTATGAAACTTAGAAAACCTGGAATAACCTTCATTATGGTGGCTTAAAGTATGAAACTTAGAAAACCTGGAATAACCTTCATTATGGTACGGCTTAAAGTATGAAACTTAGAAAACCTGGAATAACCTTCATTATGGTGGCTTAAAGTATGAAACTTAGAAAACCTGGAATAACCTTCATTATGGTACGGCTTAAAGTATGAAACTTAGAAAACCTGGAATAACCTTCATTATGGTACGGCTTAAAGTATGAAACTTGGAAAACCTGGAATAACCTTCATTATGGTACGGCTTAAAGAATGAAACTTAGAAAACCTGGAATAACCTTCATTATGGTACGGCTTAAAGTATGAAACTTAGAAAACCTGGAATAACCTTCATTATGGTGGCTTAAAGTATGAAACTTAGAAAACCTGGAATAACCTTCATTATGGTGGCTTAAAGTATGAAACTTAGAAAACCTGGAATAACCTTCATTATGGTACGGCTTAAAGTATGAAACTTAGAAAACCTGGAATAACCTTCATTATGGTACGGCTTAAAGTATGAAACTTAGAAAACCTGGAATAACCTTCATTATGGTGGCTTAAAGTATGAAACTTAGAAAACCTGGAATAACCTTCATTATGGTACGGCTTAAAGTATGAAACTTAGAAAACCTGGAATAACCTTCATTATGGTGGCTTAAAGTATGAAACTTAGAAAACCTGGAATAACCTTCATTATGGTGGCTTAAAGTATGAAACTTAGAAAACCTGGAATAACCTTCATTATGGTACGGCTTAAAGTATGAAACTTAGAAAACCTGGAATAACCTTCATTATGGTGGCTTAAAGTATGAAACTTAGAAAACCTGGAATAACCTTCATTATGGTGGCTTAAAGTATGAAACTTAGAAAACTTGGAATAACCTTCATTATGGTGGCTTAAAGTATGAAACTTAGAAAACCTGGAATAACCTTCATTATGGTGGCTTAAAGTATGAAACTTAGAAAACCTGGAATAACCTTCATTATGGTGGCTTAAAGTATGAAACTTAGAAAACCTGGAATAACCTTCATTATGGTACGGCTTAAAGTATGAAACTTAGAAAACCTGGAATAACCTTCATTATGGTGGCTTAAAGTATGAAACTTAGAAAACCTGGAATAACCTTCATTATGGTACGGCTTAAAGTATGAAACTTAGAAAACCTGGAATAACCTTCATTATGGTACGGCTTAAAGTATGAAACTTAGAAAACCTGGAATAACCTTCATTATGGTACGGCTTAAAGTATGAAACTTAGAAAACCTGGAATAACCTTCATTATGGTGGCTTAAAGTATGAAACTTAGAAAACCTGGAATAACCTTCATTATGGTGGCTTAAAGTATGAAACTTAGAAAACCTGGAATAACCTTCATTATGGTGGCTTAAAGTATGAAACTTAGAAAACCTGGAATAACCTTCAGTATGGTGGCTTAAAGTATGAAACTTAGAAAACCTGGAATAACCTTCATTATGGTACGGCTTAAAGTATGAAACTTAGAAAACCTGGAATAACCTTCATTATGGTGGCTTAAAGTATGAAACTTAGAAAACCTGGAATAACCTTCATTATGGTGGCTTAAAGTATGAAACTTAGAAAACCTGGAATAACCTTCAGTATGGTGGCTTAAAGTATGAAACTTAGAAAACCTGGAATAACCTTCATTATGGTGGCTTAAAGTATGAAACTTAGAAAACCTGGAATAACCTTCATTATGGTGGCTTAAAGTATGAAACTTAGAAAACCTGGAATAACCTTCATTATGGTGGCTTAAAGTATGAAACTTAGAAAACCTGGAATAACCTTCATTATGGTGGCTTAAAGTATGAAACTTAGAAAACCTGGAATAACCTTCATTATGGTACGGCTTAAAGTATGAAACTTAGAAAACCTGGAATAACCTTCATTATGGTACGGCTTAAAGTATGAAACTTAGAAAACCTGGAATAACCTTCATTATGGTGGCTTAAAGTATGAAACTTAGAAAACCTGGAATAACCTTCATTATGGTGGCTTAAAGTATGAAACTTAGAAAACCTGGAATAACCTTCATTATGGTGGCTTAAAGTATGAAACTTAGAAAACCTGGAATAACCTTCATTATGGTACGGCTTAAAGTATGAAACTTAGAAAACCTGGAATAACCTTCATTATGGTGGCTTAAAGTATGAAACTTAGAAAACCTGGAATAACCTTCATTATGGTGGCTTAAAGTATGAAACTTAGAAAACCTGGAATAACCTTCATTATGGTGGCTTAAAGTATGAAACTTAGAAAACCTGGAATAACCTTCATTATGGTGGCTTAAAGTATGAAACTTAGAAAACCTGGAATAACCTTCATTATGGTGGCTTAAAGTATGAAACTTAGAAAACCTGGAATAACCATCATTATGGTGGCTTAAAGTATGAAACTTAGAAAACCTGGAATAACCATCATTATGGTGGCTTAAAGTATAAAACTTAGAAAACCTGGAATAACCTTCATTATGGTGGCTTAAAGTATGAAACTTAGAAAACCTGGAATAACCTTCATTATGGTGGCTTAAAGTATGAAACTTAGAAAACCTGGAATAACCATCATTATGGTGGCTTAAAGTATGAAACTTAGAAAACCTGGAATAACCATCATTATGGTGGCTTAAAGTATAAAACTTAGAAAACCTGGAATAACCTTCATTATGGTGGCTTAAAGTATGAAACTTAGAAAACCTGGAATAACCTTCATTATGGTGGCTTAAAGTATGAAACTTAGAAAACCTGGAATAACCTTCATTATGGTGGCTTAAAGTATGAAACTTAGAAAACCTGGAATAACCTTCATTATGGTACGGCTTAAAGTATGAAACTTAGAAAACCTGGAATAACCTTCATAATGGTGGCTTAAAGTATAAAACTTAGAAAACCTGGAATAACCTTCAGTATGGTGGCGTAAAGTATAAAACTTGGAAAACATGGAATAACCTTCATTATGGTAGCTTTAAGTATAAAACTTAGAAAACCTGGAATAACCATCAGTATGGTGGCTTAAAGTATAAAACTTGGAAAACCTGGAATAACCTTCATTATGGTTGCTTTAAGTATAAAACTTGGAAAACCTGGAATAACCTTCGTTATGGTAGCTTAAAGTATAAAACTTAGAAAACCTGGAATAACCATCATTATGGTGGCTTAAAGTATAAAACTTGGAAAACCTGGAATAACCTTCATTATGGTTGCTTAAAGTATAAAACTTGGAAAACATGGAATAACCTTCATTATGGTGGCTTAAAGTATAAACTTGGAAAACCTGGAATAACCTTCATTATGGTGGCTTAAAGTATAAAACTTAGAAAACCTGGAATAACTCTCATTCTGGTGGCTTAAAGTATAAAACTTGGAAAACCTGGAATAGCCTTCATTATGGTGGCTTAAAGTATAAAACTTGGAAAACCTGGAATAATCTTCATTATGGAGGCTTACAGTATAAAACTTGGAAAACCTGGAATAACCTTCATTATGGTGGCTTAAAGTATAAAACTTGGAAAACCTGGAATAACCTTCATTATGGTTGCTTTAAGTATAAAACTTGGAAAACTTGGAATAACCTTCATTATGGTGGCTTAAAGTATAAACTTGGAAAACATGGAATAACCTTCATTATGGTGGCGTAAAGTATAAAACTTAGAAAACCTGGAATAACCTTCATTCTGGTGGCTTAAAGTATAAAACTTGGAAAACCTGGAATAGCCTTCATTATGGTGGCGTAAAGTATAAAACTTGGAAAATCTGGAATAATCTTCATTATGGAGGCTTACAGTATAAAACTTGGAAAACCTGGAATAACCTTCATTATGGTGGCTTAAAGTATAAAACTTGGAAAACCTGGAATGACCTTCATTATGGTTGCTTTAAGTATAAAACTTGGAAAACATGGAATAACCTTCATTATGGTGGCTTAAAGTATAAAACTTAGAAAACCTGGAATAGCCTTCATTATGGTGGCTTAAAGTATAAATCTTGGAAAACCTGGAATAACCTTCATTATGGTGGACTAAAGTATAAAACTTGGAAAACCTGGAATAACCTTCATTATGGTGTCTTAAAGTATAAAAGTTGGAAAACCTGGAATAACCTTCATTATGGTGGCTTAAAGTATAAATCTTGGAAAACCTGGAATAACCTTCATTATGGTGGCTTAAAGTATAAAAATTGGAAAACCTGGAATAACCTTCATTATGGCGGCTTAAAGTATAAAACTTGGAAAACCTGGAATAACCTTCATTATGGTGGCTTAAGGTATAAAAGTTGGAAAACCTGGAATAACCTTCATTATGGTGGCTTAAAGTATAAAACTTGGAAAACATGGAATAACCTTCATTATGGTGGCTTAAAGTATAAAACTTGGAAAACCTGAAATAACCTTCATTATGGTGGCTTAAAGTATAAAACTTGGAAAACCTGGAATAACCTTCATTATTGTGGCTTAAAGTATAAAACTTGCAAAACCTGGAATAACTTTCATTATGGTGGCTTAAAGTATAAAGCTTAGAAAACCTGGAATAACCTTCATCATGGTGGCTTAAAGTATAAAACTGGGAAAACCTGGAATAACCTTTATTATTGTGGCTTATAGTATAAAACTGGGAAAACCTGGAATAACCTTCATTATGGTGGCTTAAAGTATAAAACTTAGAAAACCTGGAATAACCTTCATTATGGTGGCTTAAAGTATAAAACTTGGAAAACCTGGAATAACCTTCATTATTGTGGCTTAAAGTATAAAACTTGGAAAACCTGGAATAACCTTCACCATGGTGGCTTAAAGTATAAAACTTGGAAAACCTGGAATAACCTTCATCATGGTGGTTTAAAGTATAAAACTTAGAAAACCTGGAATATTCTTCATTATGGTGGCTTAAAGTATAAAACTTAGAAAACCTGGAATAACCTTCATCATGGTGGCTTAAAGTATAAAACTTGGAAAACCTGGAATAACCTTCATTATTGTGGCTTAAAGTATAAAACTTGGAAAACCAAATAACCTACCACTGATTACTACTACAGACCAGACAGTAAAACACATATAACCCTACCATTGATTGCTACTACAGACCAGACAGTAAAAAACATATAACCGTATATTATTTATGAGATGTCTCTTCACATTTACACAGTCTTTGTTCCAAATGTCATCATATATTAAGGTTACACTATACGGTAGCTATTTTGATGATTTATGATATTATTGAGTTAATTAATTGTCAATATAAGGCGTTTAAAGTACATCTAATTTTGTGTTGAGGCCATTTCGTTTTTGTTTTCCTATTATCTTCATCTATTCGTGTTTATGTTGATGTTGTATTAATAGGTTTTCTACCATTGGACATTGGATGTCTTCTAATGAATGGTTTTAATTTGTTTTAGATGGTTGATAGCGGTTTGCTGTCTTATTTATGGCTTTAGATAATGCATTTTAAATGACATTCTAATCTTTGTAATGATAATTCATGTATTCCAATATGAATTGGGTTTTTTTTTCATTTGACATTAATATTGACGTGGAAGATGCCATTAGTAGATCTACATGTAATGATTTTAGAATACAGTTGAAATATGATAAATCAGTCATTTTGTATTTTTTCAGTTGTCCTTGATAAATTGTCGTTTTAACAATTTCGTAGAATATAATGGAATGTATGTTTCTATCCCTCCTATATATCATAATTAGTGGTCTGTTAAAAATATTTCTACTTTTCGTACATAAACGTAAGAGAAAAAAATCACGGAAGAACAATCCAGAGAGGCAAGCAACATTTGGAACAATCCACAGAGCAAAAACAAACAAAACAAAATTCACAACATCGTAAGTTAAATCTGTATGGATTGTGCCGTGATGTAGTTATTTGAAATAAGCATATACATATAGAGTATACATACAATTATGCACACTACCTGAGGGAGAGACTTTGGATCAGGTAGAAATTAGAGGCTTGTCTTGCGGAGTAGAATAAATAAATTTATGTTCAGAGACGATGAATGTATATTAAAATTATCCTACAATGTCAGACTAATAGAAAACAACCTTAACAAATGTCATTCAAACCAGTCCAAAGAAATCCTATGTGTATCCACTTAGTAGCTTGAGAAGACCTGTCTGGCCGCTTCCACTCATAGAAGCATGGTAACCAGAAGTCGTTATAGTCAGTGAATATACCACACAAATTATTCAGTCAATGTAATTTGACTGCTATAATAGAACGAATGTAGGATAATTATTAATATAATTGCCTCTTGGTTTCCTGTATTATTATCTTTGATATCTAAAATAGCGTCTAAAGCTAAATCAAATTCAAAATACAAATAAACAAGACGACACATAAACGAATGGCTATAAACGAGTGGCTCGTGTTTGACGAGTAGCATACTCAATGCATGTCAAGGACAATAATACAGCTTATCTAAAGGTTAATGGCTGCTTCATTGTTTTAAGCATTTAATGATTGCTTCATACTCATTCAGAAGTATATTACGTACATGGGTATCGGGTGTACCATGTGAAGCAGGATCTGCTTACCATTCCGGAGTTCACTTCCGACATTTTGTGGGATTCGTGTTGCTCGACATGTAGGTGCATGTGTACTGTTTTGTAGATCGTTGTTTGTCCTTGGCCATTGTATTGCATGTCCTTCTTAGATTTACGACTTCTGTTATATTAAAGTTTTTTTTTCTATCATTGACAATAAACTCTGAACATGAAACGAAGAACAAAAATATACAGTTGATGTTTTCTCATTGTCATCTATACACTTAATGGCAGATTTGCTTTTTTGTGATTTTGATCAAAACAAAGATTCCGTCTTGTTTAATGTGTTTGATTTATTGTGAGTATTTGTGAGTCATCGATCATTTAACGTTTAGCCATATTTACTATTTATGCTTTAAAAGAAAAAGAAAAAAATTCATTTGGTTGTATTTGTATAGTATAAACACATAATCCTGAGTATTGTTTATATAATGATCAGTTAATGGGAGTACTGTGGCTGGTATAATATTAGTTGTTGTATGATGTTCTGACGGTTGTTGTCATCATGATATTTGTATTAGTACATCAAATACTTATGTATTGACTTCGTTGTCATATCTTTGTTTAAAATACTACATTCAACACAAATACGACATAAAGTGGAGCATGGTAAGGGCCGTTTCAATTAGATGAACGGCATTGCAACTGTTGCTACTCCAGCACTTGTAGGTGATCTAGATGGTTTTTTTTCTCTCTCATTATCCTCCTCATTACTTCATGTAAGCACATTATTACCTACTTCAGTGAAGTACAAACGTATGTTATAATATCGATATGCTTCATTAAAATATTTAAAGGCTTCGGTAATTAGTGTCTTAACCGTAAATACTATTTAAGCGATTAGAATGGCGAGGCAAGAGACAATCCAAAGTACATTAACCCACTTGTGCTGTTATATAGTATATATATATAAGATACGGCGTAGATATCTAATAGAAGTTTAATAGACGCAAATGATGATCAGAGAAAAGCCCTTCCAATTTTACGACCTGGTTTATTTCAGCTGTCTGTGTGTTGTCGCCACCAATAAAACGAGCAACGACATACATGAAATATTGTAAGGTCAAGAGATACTCATACTCATAATATTAGGGAGGTCAGACATTTTTCAGTTTTATTTACACAATGGCAAATTCTGTAATTCTGTCTTACATTTGAAGACACCTGCAGTGACAATGCACTAGAACACTATTATTTAAAGTGAATTATTTAAAAGGTGACATGTTGAAATAAATAAATAATGCACATGTTTGGAGAAAATTCTTCATATGTCATAATTTTTAATATTTAAACTGGACAGAAGTGACCAAAATTGAATGGAAACTTTGGAAATGGCACCGCTATTTTGAAACTATTTATTCCCTGAAACACATGTTGCTGACCAGTTAGACTGAAAGTAAAACTCTTCTGTAGTGGATAGTAGGCTAGGTTTTAATAATATCATACAGTTTGATGAGAAAATTCAAAATTTGTATTTATACATTCAATTTTATGGGTTAAATGTATCCAATTTTGGTGACGTTTTCAATTTTCCCATTGAAATGCATGGTAAAAAATAATTTAATAAATGTGTTTGGAAACACATGTTGCTGATGAAACAAAGACTACAACTATGCAATTTCTTTTAGAACAATGTTGTCTAAACTACATTTATCAAGTACAGTTTCATTAGATTTCATTATTGTTTTCAAATAATTTCTAATATTCTATTTCTTGGTAAAGACAGATAGAATTCAAAATGGCCACCATTATCAAATATAAATGGTCATTTTCCCAACTTCAAATTGTCATAACTTTTGAACCGCTTAACAGATTTAAAAAAACTAAACACCACTGTAAATATCTTCAGGAGATCTGATCATTGGTGTGTACTTTAAGATATTTTAACACATTTTCAAAAAATCTGACCCTCCTAATAATATATATGAAGTGAATGTTGTTACAGCTTATTATTTTTCATATCACAATACCATATCGTATCTGCTCAATATTTCACAAAGTACAAAATGGTGTGTGTCGGCGGCTTTTTTGGTGATGATCAAACGATATAAATTATACTGTACCAATTGAAAATAATGTCAGACTCTACGTAATCGAATTTACTAGTATTAACATGGTGTGAGATTCCAATGAGGTTGATAAAACGCTGTTCTACTTTTCATGAAACCGTCACACGTCAGGTGGTTATCGGGGCTTGAACTCCCATTTGTGATTTTATCCTTGAGGTCAGAAGTCTACAACTTATATCACCCGATCAACAATACCCCCCGAGTAAATGTAAGGTGATCAACGAACCCTATCTGAATATAACTTCTTGAAGTCATGAAAAGAAAAATTGAACTATGATTGTCAACAATTCCATCAATATCAACAAAACGAGCGATCACATCTCACCTTAACTCACTGAACACACAGGAGGGGGCGGACAACGACATATAACGTTGGAAATCCAGGTCCTGGCTTGGGACAGGCACAACAATTACCGTGCATAAAGTGTATATACATGTAAACAAAAAGAACATAAACAATATATCTACATTATAAATATATATTTTTGATGGAATTTCAAGGTAGACAGAAAGCTGGAACATTCAATCAAGCTGCTTTGTTTAGGATACACTTAAATCGAGGATGGAATTTTTGCTAAAAAATGTACGAACTGAATTCCGTTTCATTGCATGTATACGAACGTAAACAATTACTATATATTAAAATAAATAACAATCTAAAGCTTTATCACTTTGCTAAGTTTAATTACATGACGTGTAATAATCGTTAGCATAGGTCCGCATGGTTTTAATCTTTTATAATTATTAAACGTTGATGTAAGCTGGCATGGTTCTATACCTACTGTATGCATCATGTTTAAATATTCCAATTACAGTATGATGTAAATACACTCTTATACAAAATTAAAAATTAAACAGAAGCTTGTGAAGTACAGCTCAGGACATTTATCTTGTGAAGTATGCTGCACGTAAATGTTTGTTTTGGAGATGATGCTTAATCACTAAGATAAACATTTCTATGACTTTATTCTGAAATAATTAAATAACAGACGTTAAAAGGGAAAGCCAAATGCGCAGCAACAACATATAAATAGTGCAATATGTTTGTACTTAAGCTGTGCTTATTGACGAAGAGTTTGAAGATACTAATGGGGCAAACAGAAGCCGTACATCGAAGGACAGATAACACAATGACCAAAGGAAAAAGCACAAAAGGGCAGGTAACGATCTACTAAACATTACACAGAAAACTAAAGATCGAGCAATACAAACCCCATTAAAAACCGGGGGTGAACTCAGGTGCTCCGAACTGTGGCAGTTCCTGTTCCACATATGGCACCCGTCGTGTTACTCTTGTAATTCCCCCCACCATTTATGAATATAAACTATATTCGTGTAAGTATCATACCCGATAAGTGAGATTCTTCCATGTGATAGGAGATACTGACTACTTTTGTGGTAGTTCATCCTCCCTTGTCATTTTCTTCAGTTTTATTGGGTTCACTACTGTTTGTTTTGTTCATCCACATTACTGATGTTTTATGTTGTACTCTTCCCTCTAATTGGCAGATTATCTTTGTCTAGGAGCACAATTACCTTTATCTAGGGGCAATTTATGTAGCACTTTAAATCTACCTATTACCTTGGCATCCATTTGTAATTTGTCTCAGTGAATCATCTAGCAGTAGAAAATTAACGTATGTTATTTAATTTGACGTGACAGTACTGCATCAGCTTATTTAATTTAACATTGACGTAAGTTCTTAGTTGTTAATAGGAAAGCAGAATATATATATAATATGTGCATGCGCGGCCTATGCAGAAGACGTAATTGCCCATTAATTATATTTTGCTTGGTTTTCCCAATATTGTTTTCTTGCTTTTTATTTACTGATGCAATATCATAATATGCATTAACTATCACGTTGGAAAGCTTTTTCTTGAGGAAATTTCCTTCGGGACAAGGGGAATAACTGTATTTGTTTACTCATGACGTCATGAGTTGACAATGAAATACATTTGATTTTGAAACTGCGTGACCTTGGGCATTAAATTACAGCATTTAGTTTAATAAATAAAGAAAAAATTGCTACCAATAAATAAATCTTTGCATGGAAGTTTTCCTTAGTATCTTTTGGCTTTCTTTTAATGGTTTCGACCATACATAATCTCGACGTCCGCGAGATGTGTAGATTGTAGGTAGCTTACAGTAATAAGGACGTTCTGTCTGCAATGATCTCTTTAAAAATTGTATGCTACGTTACAAGATTATAGTTTTCGGGCACGAATTAACCTATTTTGTCAAAGATGAAACGAAAGGGTAAAAATGCTACAAAGCAAAAAGGCTTTCAGAATGTTGTAGTTGCAATCGATAAGAAGATTTGCCGATACCAAAAAGGTAATCAGATTCCATACAACAGTTTTGTCGAGTTCGGAGGGAACATTTTTCAACAAATCAAAGGCATCCCTATGGGAACAAACTGTGCCCTCTCCTTGGCAATATTGTCCTATATTCCAATGAGGTTGAGTGTATCAAAGACAAACATACAGAAACTAAGGTCTTTGAACTTACTTTCATATTAATGATGATCTGTCAACTAAGAATCCAAACTTATTAATATACTCCAAAGAACTTGAGATAAAGGAAACAACGACACTACTTCCTTTCCATATTTTCTTGACATTTACTTTAATTTTGATACCAACATTTAAGACAAAACAGACGACTTCAATTTTTGCAATTATAAAAATTCCACAGATTGATAGTTGTATACTAATCCCTCCCGCGTATGGAGTGCATATTCCACAACTCATAGCCTACGTTTTAGATTGCACTTTGCATTCAGACATTTTTTAGCGTCACAGTATTCTAGGTACTAAACTATTAAGTCAAGAATGTTTAAAGGATCGCTTCATCTTTTTTTTCAAATAAAATCTTTCGGAAGATATCAACAAATTGTTGAAAAGTATTCTGTCAGTTGTGTACATATGACGACAAATGGTATTGACAATTCAATTATATTTTGGCTCAAAGTTAATATCTATATAATGGGAACTAATAGTATACATATGAAAACCCCCATGTCACTATCACGAAGATCGAATGTTGTTGTATATAATAACGCTGTTGATCCTGTTATTTGTTTGAGTTGGCATTTTACTCACATGTAGAAAGCACTTACGTGGTCGTATCATTTCTCTATTATCTCATAAAACTAATTTAACCCCGCCACATGTTATTAGGGTATCTATACCAATCCAGGAAAGTATGTATTTGTTGGTGTATCGATTTTGCCTCTTTGTTCGATTTATGATATTATATTTTGGAATTGTCCTGACAGTATGGTATTTTTTTGTTTTTCATTTTATTATTCAACTATTGCAAATAAATACAAACATGAAATACTATAATGGTTTTCATGGAAACTATATACAATCTATGAAATAGTTTGACAAAAACCATAACTACCATTGTCACGTGTAATTACAAATTTGTGTTTGTTTGTGTATAGTGGTGTCCAACACATATTGTGCTGAGTTTTTGTTTTGTTTTTCCTCGTCTTATGTGGCATGTGTTGCCGGTTTCTCTGAATAATCTATTATTGATTGGCCCTTCGCTATTCTCTAATGTTTTTTAATTTCTTATTTTTCTCGCTGCGTGTAAACATCAAAAGTTATTTAAGATGTTAATCATAATTTAAAGTAACCTTGAATAAAATTAGGACATATTGAACTGGTATATCATTAATTTTTAAAACCTAAATGGAATCTAAATTGTGAATTACTCAGTATATTTTTCATTATATTGTACAAAGACATATTTCTGTATGATTTGAAAAATCGATTATGCTGATAATTAGTCAAACATTTTACTTTAAAACCGCTTTCATCTTCAGAAGTAATTAGATATATATGATTTTGATTTGCATGTAATGTAGCAATATATTTCCTAGAACAATTTTATGCCAGCTAAATATTCAACAGTCTATCTGATCTACTGTATCACGCTTGCCTCTTTTAGAATCTGATCTTCCGATCATTTAATTTTATTGTTTATGTCGTGTTTGTTTGTACATTGACATTGATTATTCGTTGAATGTTGATTTTGGTAGTTCCTATTCTGAAGGATTGAAGAGTAAATATGCAACACAATGGTAGAGTTAGTTTCTTTGTTTTGTTTTTTGTTCTTGTCTGTGTGGGATTTCAACCCACATCGTAATTACCGTGTATCACCATACGCTAAGCAATTTAGGGCACTTTATTTAAATATAGCTTCATTAACCGAGGTGGAACCTTGTCACGTCGGGGGATGCCTAAGGCAGAACATATTCATTTGTTTAGGCGTGTGGTGATGGCATATACACATACATTGTGTATTCATATGACGGCAATCCAACACAACAATTTGAGATGTATATTGCATATGACGATTTTTATATCATACAGTCTCAAAAATTAAATATTACAAGTGACTGTAATACTATTTATCCTGCAACTGAGTGATTTTGAGTACTAATAAAGGTGGTCAAATAAATTTCAGTGTTATTAGGTCATGGACCTAATAAATTATTTCTGATATCTGAATCATGTGGAGCGACAGAAAGAAACGGTAACAGTATAAGCTCTGACGTCACATATTACACCATTGAAAACGATTAGAACGACGCTTGTTTCAATTATTTTCAACTAGGTAGGTGCTATATACTTTTTGATATTGCAAGATAAGCACAATATACGTACATTGTCGTTATATGTAAAATTGATTCGCATTCGTTACGAAACGGGATAGAAAATCTCACCAAAGGCTCACTTTTCTATCTATTTCTAAAGCTCGTGTAATTAAATTATACATTTAACGACAATGTACCTATATGGTATATATATAGATACTCTCACCCATGGGACTCCAAAATGATTCTGAGTTGTGTTAAATATATTCAAATTGATCATTCAACCCAACATTGTCAGAGTAATATGTTTAAGCTGCCATGTGTTTTTGTATCATGTTTTTCCTTCGGCGGGATTTTACTCACACCAATAACGCCAAGTGACATTAAACGAGCAAAAATTGTGTTTATGCCTTTTAAGGAAGCTTCGATGTACACGACATTCGATGGATAGATTGTAGGTCGTTTACGGTAATACGGTTGTTCTATTTATTATAGACAAATTGCTTTGTATTGATTTTTATCCGGCACGTGTAGGATAAGCAATGTGTCGCCCAGTAGTCAGTATTTCTACACTCATATGGTTTAGTAGATATATCTATTATTGAAATTTATAGTCCTAAATAATGAAATTAGTAGTAAAACTAAGATTCTTCTCAACTCATGCATAGGTGACCTTAGCCGATTTTGGTAGTTATGTTTAAGTCCTTTAGTTTTCTCCCAAAGCCTTTTTGAATTAGTTGACTTTCCAATCTTTTGACTTTGAACGTACATGATGAAGGTTATTCCAGAAACGTACCTGATGAAGGTTTTTCTCGAAACGTACCTGATGAAGGTTTTTCCAGAAACGTACCTGATGAAGGTTTTTCCAGAAACGTACCTGATGAAGGTTATTCCAGAAACGTACCTGATGAAGGTTTTTCCAGAAACGTACCTGATGCAGGTTTTTCCAGAAACGTACCTGATGAAGGTTATTCCAGAAACGTACCTGATGAAGGTTATTCCAGAAACGCGTTGTGCTGTGCACACTTAAGTTGATATAGACGTTTTTATTCGAATAAATACACCTTCACATTGTAGCTGCACATAATGTTGCACAAGTGTTTTTAAAATTTGAAAATGTGTTTTCAGTCAGAAAGTACAGGCTTTTGCCAACATTATCCGTAATGTTATACCTTCGTGTCTTATTCGCTTAAGAAAAACAATCGGTTTAATGAGTAATGGGAGACATTTATTTTCTACAATCTAAATGAAAAGAGTCATATGTTTTTGATGAATAATGCAGAAGTGTATGTGTATTTTCAATAATCCACTGCTTAGGTAATATTGCTGACAATTTATAACAATGCTATATATATATATATATATATATATATATATATATATAGCTTTTGAATTTAGAATCAATTGGAAGGCCGCATCGCTCATATTTCCCTATTCAGCACAATTTATGGGACAAGGTTGATACCTAGGTGGGTTATGCCTTAAATATTGAAATATTTCAAAACTGTTTTCTTTTAAATAAACAAATTAATATTTGTCGAGAAACTCGCCAGAGTAATATCAATTATACTTAAACTAATAAGCACGCACAGCCATTGATTCATGTTAGCATACAGTATACAATTCACGCTGAACACACATTATTTAGCAAAACAATGAATGCAAGATATATTAATTATTATATAATTTCCATTTAAAATTGGCCATATTTAATGGAGCATGATTTGAAGGAATAAATTCGGTGAGTGTAGGATTTATTGCTGTATGATGCCATGGTCGATTACTATTATTAAATGATTGTCGTACATGTGAATGAAGTCAAATGAGAAAAATACGTTTACAAAAGTAAATAGAAATTGGTACAAGAGTTGTGTTTGTCAGATAGCGGGTCAAAGTGCTTTTTACGTTATCACATCCATTCGGTGCTCATTTCGATTGAATTGCCTTGTTGGATTGTAGAATTTTTGTACTCGTACTCCAAAATTGTCCAATCAGAACCAAATATTTATTTTATACAGTGTTCTGTTTGGCTGTTTTTTCTCGAGTACGAATATAAAATCGTGCTCAATAGTTCATTGACCACTAGGCCTAAGGCGAAGATCTTTGTCTCCATATGCATACATATGAATAGTGTCATGTGATATATTCAAGGCCGTCTTAGCAGCATTATAGGATCCCAGATCAAAGCAGTGTACTGTGACCCCTTCCTATCCAACCCCCCACAGGAATAAAAGTGTAAGTTTCGATAACATTAAGCATATATATATTTATTGCATTGGTACTTCCAACAAAATCAGTGTTTAACCATTAAAAAACAACCTATGCATAACATACATACATTGGCATGGGGACCATATGCTCATGGCGTCCGCGTGCAACTGCCCATCGTTCCAATGCGCTTAGACGGCGCCGGGTGTATTGTATTACCAACAAAAGAAGCTTCATATTTTATTTTGCATATTACTATGTAGAGTCAGTTTGACATTTGCGATGGATATAGTATTACTAATGTCATATCTCCTTTTGAAAACTGTCCATGCCTGACAACAAACCTGATAGTTGGTCAGATGAGAAGACAGAATATTATTTTTACAATATGCAATATGATGTGCCGACGTACAACACATTGAAATTCGTTGTCTTGAAATTGAACAACAACATACTCATTCAAAACACCGGATAAAGTCAGTTAATGACGGTGAGGAAAATATTAAAATAATAAGGAAGACTATGATCATCTCTATATTATTGTTTGAATTCCATTGATGCGGAAAGTAATAAATTACCACACAATGTAATGTATGAAGGGGATAAATTATGATCCAGAAATACATCAATAATGATTAAAATAAGAAAAAAAGTGAAATATGATGTTGACAATAAATTATTCCAAATATATGTAATAACCTTTCTCTGTGATATTTGTAATTGTACATTTAAGAATCATAAATTTTGATAATCCACACGATGAACTGCATTGGAGTGAAATGATATTAGCTTACTACCAAAAATAGACAAATTTGTTGTGCCCCCACAATTGTAGTGGGAGGAAATTAAAAGAAGATAAATCGGAGGACACGTGTAGAAACACGTTTATTGTTGCTGATGAGTTTTTAGTCTAATTCCAAGCAATATTATTTGTCAATTAAGGATGTTTTGTGGTTAGTGGGTGGTAAAGGCCCGAGCTTATCTTACACATTGAAACTTACTGAAATAATTAAAACAAAAATTAAGATGTCAGTGTCGTGGTCTGCAGAAAGGATGTAATCATTGATTTCTAGAGATGTACACATGTTGAGCGATGTGCTTTGTGAATATTTACTAGACAACCCCACACATCCACACAAAGACGTGACATTTTATGACCTTTATAGTGTAGGTTATCATGCTTTTCATGTTGCTACTAACGACTAATTGTATCTTAAAATGCATATGAAAAGTCTCAATGACAATTCACCCACCCCTCCTTTTAGCCATACAATATTACTTTTACCTACACAGTTATTGTACGGTAAGTTCAATACAGACGTTCGATGGTAAATAAGTTATAATAAAATACATAGTACAATCTAGTAGGTGTCCATGACAGCACGCAGTCAAAGTGGCACCCATCGTGCTACTCTTGTTACAAAGAGTTATCCTTTCACTGATCAATTCTCAGTTTGGTGAATATGTCGTGTCCATCTATCACATTGAAATAAAGGATACATCAGGTACAGCTAGGTCCACTTCATACTTTGATATAATGGGGTTCAAGCTGCTCAATTGTCTGTCTTCTGTGAAGATTGTTGTCGACTATTGTTTGTCTGTTTGTCCTTTTTCTTATGGAAAACGCATCGGCTGTCTTTACAGTTTCTGATCATCCTTTTGATGTTTTCAACAAACTATTCTTAGATCTCGTCTTGAATATAACATAGAAATAGCTGACTTATGGTCAAATAGAAGTCAACAAGTAATTATAAATTTAAAACACTCTTGGTTTATTAAATTACTACCTTATCAAAAATATAATTAGCATATTATTTAGGTTGGTGTTCAACAATATTTCAGCTATATCGTGGCGGTCAGTTTTATTGGTGGAGAAAACTGGAGTACATGGAGAAAACCACTGACCTGCCGCAAGTCATTGATTGACAAACTCTATCACACAATGTTGTTTCGTGTACACTTCTCCTGAACGGGGTTCGAAATCACAACGTTAGTAGGGATAGGAACTGATTGCATAAGTAGTTATCAATTCAACTACCATACAATCACGACCACGGCGGTCCCTATATAATTAGTATATCGCTATATGATCCGTACATTGATTATGTATGTAATCTGTAAATACGGCATTTTATGATGTTTATGTCTTATAGCAAATATTTACCGTTTTAACAATCTTGAAAAACAATTAGATATGCAATTTAGTGATAACGACGCGTTTCTAGGCTGATCTTTGGGTACGTTCAAAGTAAATAACTTGAAATAATCTAAAAGACATTAAGATTACCTACACGTATGTCTGGGGTCTATGTCTTGCTAATAAATGCATTATTACATTTGATTTAACGACCTAAGTCAAATTAGATGTACAAATGAATCGGCTGTCACATGTGCCCGGGAAAGGAGATCCTTACTGCTCAGATATATATAGAGAATGTCATTATAAAACACAATTGGTTAATTATGATGCACACATTGACTGTTGTATTCGTCTGGGATGTTTTATTTATCAATTGTAACGCAAACAAATGATTCGGCTGTCACCTGTGCCCGGGGAAGGAGTTCCTTACTGCTCAGATATATATAGAGAATGTCATTATAAATCACAATTGGTTAATTATGATGCACACATTGACTGTTGTATTCGTCTGTGATGTTTTACCTATCAATTGTAACGCCAAAAAAAACAACAAAAAACTTTTTCTCGGTTTCTCGAGCAGTCTGTTATTCTCGTGATTCATGACACGAGATTGCCACAAAAGCAGACATACTGAATAATTTGTTGTACAACTGATTATTTCCAGTCTCTTATCGTTCTACGAGTGTAATTTATTTACCATTCCTTTGCATTTAATAATGCTACATGAAAAGCACTAAATTATTGCAAAGCACTAAATTATCGATTGAAGAAAATTGATCAAATCTAATATCATGACTGATGCCTGTGAAAATGTAAGTCACAAGGGACACTACTGAGTTACTTTTATATAGAGGGCCCGTGTGGCTCAATGAGTGGGTTTGCGCCTGGCTTTGTAAATTACAAAGAAGGGTGCACTCGACTCGCAGCCGCAAGTGGTAAAGCTTACCAGTTGTTTGCCCATGATCGGTGGTTCTCTCCGGGTAGTCCGGCTTCTTCCACCACTAAATCTGGTCGCCATTATATAGCTGAAATATTGCTGAAAGTGGCGTTAAAACAATAAATAAATCAATCAATCAATCAAATATTTTTGTATACCTACAGTTTACAATATACCATTCAATTACGGCTACATTGTCAACTAATATTCATTTTCAGAAAAATGAATTGTCCTTAAGTGGGACGAAAATTATGCTTTCAATTTAGAGGAACGCCATCATATATGTGCTTATATTGTCAAATACATTTAACATGGTTTGAATGTTGAATAATACCTTTGCAATCTTAACAAATAATATCATTTTCTACTAGACTCTAAGACAAAGGAGAGTATTTAAATTTGTCATTATGAATATCCAATATCTTGATTGAAATGTGTGAACCACACAACTCGTATGTTACGCTCGGGTTGGGGTTTGAGTTCAGACATTTTATAATGTCATTTTACAATGTCATCGTCTTTTAATTACAATTGGATTTCACTATGCACAAAATCACATGAGATATCAGTACTGCAAACCTTATTTTGACACCACCAATGGGAACCCCTTATACTAAACCTTTTGATAAAATTTCTGACATTGTCATTGCAACTTTCAAATGGCATAGTCAGATCTTATGGTACCGCGGGGTCTATGCTTTCGTGTACTCACGTGCAATTTTAACCAATTTCCACAGCCATTATCTTTTTCATTTAACTACCACTCTACCTTAGGAACTTGATATATGATTATTTTTCAAGTCATTCATATTATGTATGGTATTGGTTTTTACAATGTCGCTGTGGTTTTATTTCTAAATTGTTACATTAGGGACTTTGAAGGAATGGTCTTGGCAGATATCATGGCTGTAAATGTATTGCCAATAGTGCACAAATGCTTGAAAGATGAAATTGAAAATTAGTAACAGGAATATATATGACAATTGAATGTAGATTGTGTCCATATGGAGTTATTATTTTTGTCGCAACCAGTCCTATATCACTTTGATTTCCCATTCCTGAATTGATTTCAACAATATTTCAGTTATATCATGACGCTCAGTTTTATTGGTGGAGGAAACCGGATTACCCGGTGAAAACCACTGACCTGCCACAAGTCACTTTATCGAGTACACCTCGCCATATTCCTCAATTGGTAGTCCTCGTTATTATAATAGTGCCAATGAGTCTCATTTCACCTGTGACTTTGTCTGAATTTGTGTAGCAATAACAATGTTAATTGTTTGCTTAGATCGTGATTACGTCCAATTAAGGATTAAGATTGTCACTATGGGTGTGTATTCATTTTTATAATATGTAACACTAACAAAACAATCTTATTATTTCACAGCTTAGATCAAATCTTTTGAAGGTATACAACCTCATTAATACAAGCTATTTACTACATGTTTAACCTTCGGGTTTTGTATTCCATATTTCACTGGTGTTTTTATGGATTAATTGTCTTGATTGGTTGTTTATGCTTTTCATTATTTTATCACTTAGTGGTCTTTTAACGGAATACGCATGCATGGAATATATTACATTAACGCATTATCTTACTCGTACAAATGTATGTGGAAAACACTTGCATGATCGCATAATTTCACTAAGAGGGGAAAGCATAGATATATAAAACGTGCTTGCGTGCGTGCGTGCGTGCGTGCGGAGGTGGGAGAGGATCGGTACTTATAGTTTTAAACGTCAGCTCAGGTAGAAGGTGATATTCATAGCTACGTTTCCTCATTAATACATCTAATAAAAACGTAGTAATCACATTTAATATGCACGACGGGTTTGTGGAATAACCTTCCACAGGTACGCTAAAAACCAATATATTTGAAACATCAAATATTTTAAAAGTCTTTGGGAGCAAGAAAAACAAAGGTTCTAAACAACTCAAGTCCCTTAATGTCATCTATGTCTGAACGCTTGCAAATTACATAATTTAAGAACTGTATATTTCGATAAAAATATATCTAACAAACCATGTGAGTGTTGACTGAAATAATGAAATTTAGAAAAAAAATTGAAAATTCCTTAAATATGATTTAAATGTGTATTTATCTATTTAATAAAAAATAAAAAAAAACGAATACTAGATTAGCTTCTCAATTTGCCATCTATGTTTTATTCAGATGTTTTTCATATCATATTTTATGGATAACGATCATCTTCCAAATGATATGAATTATGTTTTTAAACAGATAATAATGATATAGATGTTTTCTTCGTCTGTTTTTTATCTTACATGATGAGACTACCAAAGTATGTTTTCTCCAACTGTGATGTATTTCCTGCTTCTGTCAGATACCATGATAAAGAAATAAAATTAAACTTTAATACATTTTATCTTTACCTTGGTTAATTACTTGTCTTACTTATATTGTTTTGCTATGGCGTATCTCTATGATTGCAGAATGGTGTCAGTTCTCGTAAAGTAAGAATATATACGTTAGAGAAAATCGAAGGGGCAATCAAGATTAGACAATCCATATAAACTAGCTACATTCGGGGTACAAGACATACATAGTACAAAGACAAACAAATCAAAAACAAAGCAAAACTTAAAAATTAAAAAGATGAACAACACGGACCCCACCACAAATCGGATGTGAACCCAGGTCCTATAGAGGTGTATCCAGTTCCAGCTTCTTATCAGACACCCGACATGTTACTTATTTCAGACATAGTCTTTGTAAACTTATATTGCTGGGAATTGTATTATTTCTTTTATATTTTCGAATTTAATTTCACACTGTATTCCAACTAATAGTGTACGTATAATGCGAATTGTGCTTAAATGAGATTTATTCCAAGCATTAGTCACAATCATGATATAAATAGTGATTCGATTTTTGGTGTTTTAGCGCCACTTTCAGCAATATTTCAGCTGTATCATGGCGACCAGTTTTAGTGGTGGAAGAAGCCGGAGTACCCGGAGAGAACCACCGACCATGGGAAAGTAAGTGGTAAATTTCATCACTTGCGGCTGCGAGTCGAGTGCACCTTTTTTGTATTTTACAAAGCCGGGCGCGAACCCACGCTGTATTTGTGATAGGCTTGTATGAGTTATTAGGTAATCTACCTAACTCATCGAGCCACCCGTGCCCTTGATATAAATAAGTTCACTAGTAAGCCTACTCTTTTGTAGTGTGGTTTGTGATTTTATCCTTTTATGCTCTACATGTAACTCTGTATATGACTCTGATTCTTTAGAGATATATGAACGCACATTGTGTCGCTTGTTCCGTAAAATTGTCCGTGTCTTTTTGTTTTCCCCAGTTTTGGTAACCAAATTGAGTGCGTAGTAACAAAATAGAGTGTATATATTTAATTGATACACCAATGCTGATATATTACATAAAACATATATCAGGTGATCAGAAAACAGTGACAGTTTAATGGCTCAAATCTTTCGAAATAGTACGTTTAGATAAAAGAATGATCTAAGTCTGCAATGCTAATCTTATAAGTAGATGATTATAGCAATGATAATAGCGTAGGTCTCTATGCACTTGGTATTTAGGTTACAATGAAGCTCGGTTATATCGATGTAAATATTATCATTCCACAACAATATCTTCTTTCGTAAAAAAGCAATGCGAAAACAGTCCTTAAAAATTACCAACGATACTAATACGGATACCAAATCATTATTCAGAAATAAAGTAGTATGTTTTAGATGATGGTCGTGTCTTTTAACAGTAGCACATTTGGAGCAGGAACTGCTGATCTTTCAGGGGCTCCCGAGTTCACCTGCTGTTTTTAATGGGATTCCTGCTGCTCGATCTGTCGTTTTCTGTGTAGTGTTTCTAGATTATTGTTTGTCATATTGTCCTTTTCTTCTGGCCATTGTGTTGTCTGTCCTTTTTCTTCTGGCAGTTGTGTTGTCTGTCCTTTTTCCTCTGGCCATTGTGTTGTCTGTCCTTTTTCCTCTGGCCATTGTGTTGTCTGTCCTTTTTCCTCTGGCCATTGTGTTGTCTGTCCTTTTTCTTCTGTCCATTGTGTTTTCTGTCCTTCTTCTATTTAAGGCTTCTGATTACCATTTTGGTATCTTCAATCTTGTCTTGTATTGGTGTTATTTACGGACTAGCTACAATAGTCTCCTTCCTGTTAAATATAATACACTTGTGAAACATTTAAATGCTTTGTTGCAGTAGTCTATTATTTTTCTAGTATCACTATATATCACATAATCGTCAATTTGTTAAAGGCGATCATTATTTGAAAAAAAAAGTATTATGAATTGAATAATACTACCTACATGTCTTAATTAATACATTATTTTAACACAATTCGAAACGAAGGTGCATTATCATGTATGTATATTCCCTATAACCAATTTTGTTTTAGTCCGCCTAAGCTGATATTGATAGTCACAACACATTACATGAGTATGGTGTTAATTAAAGAAACTATACTATTGATGGTTAGACCACGTGGTACAGAAATAGTATACGAGTAAGCAATACATATTTGTAATGTTCCTGTAACACGTGATGTATACAGAACACGTGGTACAGAAACATTGTAAGACTACGTTGATTACTGTTAATAGTCACATTATGAGTCACAGAAACATTATACGACCACGGTGCCTACTGTTGATAGTGGGATCACGTGGTACAGAAACTTTATAAGACCACGGTGATTACTGTTGATGATGAGACCACATGGTACAAAAACATTATACGAACACGATGCTTACTTTTGATAGTCAGACCACGTTGTACAGAAACCTTATATGGCCATGGTGCTTACTTTTGATAGTCAGACCACGTGGTACAGAAACAGTATACGACCACGGTGTTTACTGTTGATAGTCATACCACGTGGTACAGAAATATTATACGACCACTGTAATTACTGTTGATAGTCAGAACACGTTGTACAGAAACATTATATGGTCATGGTGCTTACTTTTGATAGTCAGACCAAGTGGTACAGAAACATTATACGACCACGGTGCATACTGTTGATAGTCAGACCACGTGGAACAGAAACATCCTACGACCACGATGCAAACTGTTGATAGTCAGACCACGTGGTACAGAAACATTGTACGACCACGGTGCATACTGTTGATAGTCAAACCACGTGGAACAGAAACATTACACGACCACGAAGCATACTGTTGATAGTCAGACCACGTGGTACAGAAATAGTATACGACCACTGTGATTACTGTAGACCGTTAGGCCACGTGGTACAGAAATATTATATGTCCACGGTGTTAACTGTTGATATTCAGACCACATGATATGGAAACATTACACGACCACGATGTTTACTTTTGATAGTCTGAGCGCTTGATACAGAAACATTATATGGCCACGGTGTCTACTGTTGACATTCAGACCACGTGGCATAGAAACATTATACGACCATGGTCCTTATTGTTGACAGTCAGACCGCGTGGTACAGACACACTATGCGACCACGGTGTTTACCGTTGATAGTCACACCACGTGGTACAAAACACTATGCACCCAGAAACAGAAACATTATACGGATACAGTGCCTGAAACTATAATGTTGCACACAATATACCTATATCAACACCTCTGCATTGATTATAAACATTTCAATTACAGAATTTCAGCTACTGAGATGTTGGCGAAAACATTTAAGATATCACGTAAATTATTTATATTTTTGATATCGTAAGGCCAGCTAGTTTTATTGACCGCTGTAGTTAAATCATATCAACGATAGAATTTATATGACTTTCAATTATGTTTCTTGTCTTCGTTTTTCAAAATATGATTGATGTTTTTGGATTATGTATTTAATTACTGACAAAAGATGCATCATTCCTTACAATAAGGTAAGAATCTTTTAATATCGTAAATATATATTTATTTGACTGAAATTAACAATGATTTACATCCTTTGAATACATTGATCCTATTTTTACATGTAATTGAATATAATGCAATAAGGTTTTTTTTATTAACCAAGATGTATGTAGTCGATCCTGTCAAACCATTTTATGCCAGACAGATACACACTTTTGTTGATCAATTTATAATAATGATTTATTCATGAAAATTGACATCACCGGAGTCATCATGGGAAACAGTCTCTCTTTTCCTGGTTCAGATTTCATTAGTTTTCAAAGTGTCGCATTGGAATATTACAAATAGATTTAAATCTTGTGGTGTAATGGTTAGCATGTGGTATATCGTGGTTGAAGCGACATGTCTACCCTCAGACTGCTGAACTACCACTGTATATAAGAAATCACTTTACCGAAATGTCACTTGTTCCTGCTATGATAAACTGAATAAATGCTCTATTTGTGTTAAGCAATGCTCGTTCACTCACACCGATCTAAACTGAATAAAATTAAAAAAAATATGTTATACATATTTACGCGAAGCAACATATTAATTATAGAATGGGTCGTTGTTAATGTGCTGCTTTGTAGCAGAGCTTTCGGTTGAATGTGAAATACGCTTTGCTTGTTGTTTTGTTTGTTTGATGGTGTGTAACGCCACTTTCAACAATATTTCAATTATATCGTGGCAGTAAGTTTTATTTGTAGTGGAAACCGGAGGACCCGGAGAAAACCACCGACCTGTCGCAAGTTACTACCAATCTTTATTACATATTGTTGTACACCTCGCCCTGGTCGAGATTTGAACTCACGACATCAGTGGTGGTAAGCACTGATTGCATCGATAGTTGTAAATTCAACTACCATATGAACATGGCAACGATGACGCCTGAAATAGGTAATATATGTTCAAGTGAGCTATATGTCAGATATATTCATGACAAGAACAGGCTTAAGAAAACAGTAAATCGTTAATCTATGAACGGATGTTTTGATGGCAGCCAAAATGGGACGAAAGAGGACTGAGTTTGAACATTGTACTATGTAATGGGCCTTAATAGAACTTAACAATGGTATTAAAGTTGGTTTCTACTTACAAGGGTTGCAGCGTTCTCTATGCGCTATCAATTTTTAATAAGTCCCATCCTATGGTCTAATAGTGAATTGCATTTGTCTTCAGCAAATAGGAGATATTCTTTAATAAGACAGTATGTCGTATATCTATAGTCAACGTTCTTTATGGAGCAGATGGCCATACAATATCGTGTTACTGACCACTATCGCCTAACACTTTTCTTGATTTGTGAATCAATTTGAATGAACCAAAAATATTAGGACTATCATATTCATATTATAGGATTAGGATTATGGCGTTTAACGCCACTTTCAATGACATTTCAGTTATATCGTGGGGGTCCCATTTATTGGTGGAGGAACCCGGAGTGTCGTAAGTCACTGACAAACTTTATCACAAAATGATGTATCGAGTACACCTTGCAATGAGTGGGACTCGAATTCACAACGTTAGCGGTGATAGTCACTGATTGCACTTATAGTTGTAATTCCAAATACTATACGATCACGATCAGACGGTCACAATAAGATAGTTTATCCACATAGCACATTTAAATATCATTGTTTCTGGTAATATATACTTTCTCAGGGAAACCAAAGCACCAAATTGTACTGTGTAGAGGTTTTGCAAGAAAGTGGTGAGATACATATTTATAGCAGTATATCTCAATCGAAGCTTTGGAATGTTTACTTTCTGTAGACAAAATAGGCAATAGCATTGTATAAGTACCCTAGTTTCGATGATGTAAGAAAAGCAGTATGAAAAGAAATTATTACATTTCTTATGTCTTATAAGAGGCAGGAACTGCTTACCCTTCTTGAGCATCTGGGTTTACCCCGGTTTGTGTAGACGTCAGTGTTTCCCGAGCTTTATAGTTTCCTATGTTGTGTTGTGTTTTTGTGCTTTGTTTGTCTTCGTCATGTGTCTTACGTATTCAATGTTACCAGTGATTCTGGATTGCCCATTCTTGATTGCCCCTTTGGTTTTCTCTAATGTTTATTCATCCAATTTCACAGACTGCGCACAAATATATAGGTTATAGTTATCATACATCATAATCAGTATAGAAACTATAAAACACTCAACAAATAGCTTAAATATGCTAGAAATAACATTCTATATTTTTTCGAGATAAATTGAACGGAGATATTAGGATATATATATTGATAGCAGTGTGCAACCAAAATGTGTGTTTCAATTTACTTTGAATATCTGATGACGCTATAAAACAAATGTTTCATACCATCAGACACATGCTTGTAAATTATCCTCAGCTGATTTAGCTCTGATAACGATACATAATATATATATATATATGTTTGATTAATTCAGAATAATTTGATTGAAATCTGTACATTTGTTTGTTAAAAACATCGAATACTGGTACCTTATTCCAGCCTCGTTAACATTAATATACAGCTATTAGTGTCTGTTAGTAGGTACATATCTATTTTAAATCATGATGCATAAATATGACACAGAAAGTACCCTTGAATCTGTACGATCCGCTGATCACATCATACAGATTTTTAATTTGACATTTTTTGGGGGGTATATTCTGTAACAATATTATATTTTAAGGATATGAAAAATATTTTGGGATGTGAGAAAAAAGATATATTTATTTGATCGGGAAATGGGGTAAGTGTCCCTTACATGTCATTTTCTGGAATCCGTAATTCAGTTAATGTATTCTATTGTTAAAGATGTTCGTAATACGCGGAAATTTCATTCGATGAAAAATGTGTGATATGCTTCATTACATGTTTCATTTTATCATAGCTAAAGCTGGGACTATAATACGTTGGCATACATAAAATTAATTAATTATGGTTTTGATTCTTTTTTCTATTTTGAATGTCCCAAAATGAACGAAGAATTATACTGATAGCTTCTAGAATAAACATACTGAATTAGTATATCATTCTGTTATTACAAATGCAAGTTGTAAAATATGTTGATTCAAGTAAAAAAATTAAATGATAAAATGAAATTTGTTCATAGCTTATCGCTTATTTTGCTCAATTATTACAAATTTATCTCTTGGCTTAGATCTTTGCAGAGATATTATAAATTGAAAAGAAAAAAATGCAACATGGTCGGAACAGTTTCAAAATTAAAGAGAAACATCGTAAGAACAGAAACAAAATCGATATAATTCTTAACCGCTCACTTTCGTTACCTTGGAAATGCTTTCAATAAAGAGCGGTGGTGTTAATCTAATTTTATGATTCCAAAACCTCCTCTCTGAGTGAAATGATGCAGTCATGAGAGAGTTTTCTACATTTGAGTGAGTGATTGTTGCTTAACGCCAATTCAGCAATTTCTTCAGCTATATCATGGCGAGAACAAGTTAATTTCCAATGAGATGATGCTGAGGTCCGCTGTTTTCTAGATCAACACACTGAGTTGGATTTTTATAGTGCTAGCTCACTGAAACAACAGTACGCGGATAGACATGTCGTTTCACTCGGACGCATTATTTTGATTCAGAGCCAACCAGTGTTTGCTCTTTCTCCTTAATGTCGCGTGCTTAGCAGAGAAGCAACAAATACCAATTTCATAGTCTTTGGTTCGACCCAACCTGGCCTCGAACCCACGATATACCGCACTCGAGGCGGGTACGTTGACCATTACGCCACTGATGCGTTTTTCCTACATTTGAGTAAAAAGCCAACCATAGCATATAACTGGATTACATTTTTATTCCTTGTGGCAAGAAATTATATTCACTGTTGTAAATGGACTGACACAAAACCATTCCTTAACATTTTCAAAGTTAAAGTTAAACAAAAAGAGAAAATCGAAAAGATTAATGCACTTGTTGAAAATAAAATGTACAAACATGATAATAAATGGTGTTGCATACATGAACTTAATTTATAGTGGTCTACTTTTGTCAACATGCAAGAAAATTATTTATACATAAGAAACTTATATTAGAAACTCATGTATATATAATTATATATAGGGGGTAAATCAAAATCTGATGACATATATTCTTAAATAAACTATGTATTTGGTTTATTGCATGGAGACAAGGGGACACAACATTTCATATGTTTGTATTGAAAATGTATGTACAAATAATGTCTTTGTCTGTGCTGTTGTGTAATGTCTGTGTTTGTTATGTATATATTTTGAAAATGTCTAAAAAAATAAAAGTAAAAAAAAAAAAAAAAAAAAAAAAATATAACTGGATTAACAGCATTGTGTAAAGAGAGTTGAGTCTTAATTTTGAACTTCATGCATAATTTATTTAGCCTTCGTGACACAGACGTTGTAATATGGATTGTATTAGTTCTATTGTGACCTTTACCTGATTAATTATAGCAGAATTCATTTAATAACTACCAATGACAATTATTTCTAATCCATATTTTACACATTATTGAAGTCATAGCATTGTATTTACCAATTATTCATGTATTGGAACTGTCCTTCATTTAAAGGAAATTGCTTCTTCTTCTTTTGTCCTTTTGTTATACTGTGTTTAAGCATATGTGAAAGATATGATTTCAATACGGTTGTTTCGAATCATGTCAATTCCGATCACGTTCCGTCTTGTTCGTGTCATGACGTCTGAAATGTTAGGCAGACTACTTCCGGTGTTTACGTTATTAATGTGAGAACGTCAATATATCATAATCGTAGATGCGGTAGAATATAAGTAATTGTAATATGGAGACACCAAGAAAACGGCTGAGGAAATACTGGTATTCGATACCTCACTGTCTGTCTGATAACAGAAATATATCAAGACAGATCGTTTTTCTTTCACGATGCTGAGAGCAGTAAATAAAGGAAGAAAACAAATTTAATTTTAAAGAAGTAATTGTCTGTGCATTGAAGTCTTTGATATAAGTAAAATAATTTAATTGATATCTGTCTTTAATAGAAAATGTAAAAACAATTCTTTAAGTTGAGCAACGTTAAAACGGCACTTATCGATTGGAGGTTTCGTTGTGTACATTGACATCGGAAGTCCAGTATCTAACATTCCATCAAAATCACGTGGTTTGGCAGACGAAAATAAAAAGTTTTTTGACGGAATGGAAATGATTCGAAACAACCGTATTGGCTCATTGTGAACTTCTATTTTCCTATCGATTATGTATTTCTAGAGTTTGTTATTCTAGAGCTTGTTATTCTAGAGCTTGTAATGCTAGAGCTTGTTATTTTAGAGCTTGTTATTAGAGCTTGTTATTCTAGAGCTTGTTATTCTACAGCTTGTTATTCTAGAGCTTGTTATTAGAGCTTGTTATTCTAGAGCTTGTTTTTAGAGCTTGTTATTCTAGAGCTTGTAAGACCACAGATATATTCCGTTTGTCGTTGTCGCAATCCCGTCTTTTTTTCCTCGTTCATAAATTATCATCAAATATGACTTATCACCGATATTTTACATAAGTAACACAGAGGAGTGCCACTAGTGCACGGGAATAGCTTATCTTTTCACATGAGTTCAATCCCAGTGTTGGTTTCGTATTGCCAAATGCATTGTTGTATAGTGTTGTGTGGATCATTGGTTGTATTTTTCGCGTTTACCTTTTTGTCCCTGTATTGTTATGTTAATTACAGCCGTTTTACGCAAGAAAACATTATTTCGGTAAAGTGAAATTGTGGATACTAAACAATAAATCGTACAACACAATGAAAAAAAGCAAACAAACAAGCAAACAAAAAACAAAGAAATGCGGAAAACAATAACACGGGAGATAATTTCCATTCCACTGGTTGTTTTTAGAGTATAAATAATTAGCCTTTAGGTTTGTTAGAAACACCATATTACTCTAAGATGGATTACATAGTCGTTACATATGAGTTGTCTCAGCAGGTGGCCTACTGCAGGACTGCATCGATATCATCTATTAGAATATGTTCATTTCATTTCCTAATGACTAAGTAAAATGTCTTGTTTATCAGATTCTTCGTAGAAATCAAATGTGCAGCAGTTATAACATGTTTTCTAAATAATTTAAAGAAGAAGAATTAGAAGCGTAGCTGGATACCGCAATACATTACTCAATAACACTTTATTTTACATGCATAAAAGTTTGTTTTCATTAAATACGACTTACAGAAATGTGCTTTAATTTATAACTTGTTTAAATGTCCGTATAATAGGTATCCCGCTGTTCAGTGTAAATGTTCTATGGTGGGTCTTCTTTGTTTTCTTTTATAGAATGAGCTTCAACGTACTTTGGCTATGGTCGGTGATGTAGTACAAACAATCAGAAACAGGGAAATTGACGTGAATGTCATGAGGTTTCCTATGATTAAATACGAGTGCTGTTGTATAACGGCATGGTTTCCATACCGCCTTCCCTTCCGTATATAATCTAAAAATACAAATCCTAAGGGAAATTAATATGTTACAGTAATCAGTGCACATGTTTGTGCCCTTTATATAATGCTATTAAATTACTAAAACAGTACAGCAAAGCGCGTTAATCAATATATGCAACAATTTAATACAGTCGAGGTCAGGCATCACAAATATGCATCAACAGATATTACTTGCGGGGGCGTTCTTCTTATTTTACATATTTATCTTGGACATTATAATCAGGAGAAATGTACGAACACATGACTGGAGTCACAAGTAATAGAGGAAGTGTCATACACATTATGAGAAATAATTTTAATTTCGGACTCGCAGTTTATTATAGAAAGACAGTTTAAGCAATAATGGTCAACAATTTCACCAATATCAACCATACGAACAATCACCTCTAGATCTTACCTAAGCTCATTGAACATAAAACGACGACGATATATGACGTTATGAATCAATGTCCTGATTTGAAACAGGCGCAAAAATGGGACTCCATATGCAATACATATACAAATTACAAAACCTGCAAAGTTTCGCTTTCTCTGAAATTGATGTCACGACCGTTGTCACAATTATTGATGATGCAGTCACAACTACTATCGCTGGACGCACAACTAAGATGGAGCTACGCGTCAAAATTAGTTCTAGAGTCATTGTTATAGAAAAGTAGGATATTATATCTATATATAACAGAAGTCAACAGCCTTAAACCGACTTGGAGGATGTTTCCGAATAACAATGGTTTGGGATCTAGTAAATTGAAGAGGAGCACAAACCTCACGTGTTCCTTTATTCGTATGAGGCCAACTTCATACCGGCGCTTCTTTAGAACAACGAAAAGAATCTAGCCCGATCCTTTAATTTCATGTTATGTCCTTTCATTAAATAATTCTAGGTTTGGTGATTTCGTTGATCGCATCTATCCCATTGAGCTTGAAATAAAGCATATCACAGATACAGATAGATCTGCTTCATACCTTGACCTACATCTCGAAATAGACAATGATGTGCGGTTAAGAACGAAACTTTACGAGAAAAGAGATGATTTCAATTTTCTCATTATGAACATTCCATTTATATGTAGCAACATTCCAACAGCATCTCCATATGGAGTATATATCGCTCAGTTGATACGATATGTGGTTCTTATTAGGATTTCCTTGAAAGAGGGTTGCTGCTAACAAGGAAGCTACTGAACCAAGGTGTCCACTTGGTTAAGTTGAAGTCATCACTTCGAAAGTTTTAGTCACCACCATGAATTGGTTACCCGTTATAGAGTATATGTGTCACAAATACACACGGATATGTTCAACTTGACGTAAACACTTCCCGGTCCTTTCCTCATTCTTAATTTATCACCAGGTTTGTAACTAGATTAACACGACTGGTGCCACTAGTGGAGCAGGAACTGCCCACCCTTCCGGAGCACCTTAGTTCACCCGGGTTTTAGTGGGGTTCCTGTTGTTCGTTCTTTTGTTTTCTGTGTAATGGTTTGTAGATTTTGATTTGCCCTGTTATGCTCCTTCGCTTAGCAATTGTTTTGTCTGGTCTTCGATTTACGGACTCTGATATCTTCAAACTCTTCTTGAAGTGCAGTACACATAGATTTTGTTGCTGGTATTTGTATATGTCTAATACATTTATTTAATTCGTAGACTTAGCTTCGCGAGAAAAAGTGTGTTTATTTAGGACAAATCAAATGCACAACACATCAACGAGCTATTCATATATTAGTTGTGTGAATAATAAAACAATCTTTATATATCCTTTCTGAAATTAGCGACCTGATCATATATTTATGTTTTTCCCAAATTACAGAGCTGACCAACTATGAGTAGAATACAAACATAGATATCTAATTTTAGTACACACGAGGCGCTTCTGGGATTTCCTTCATCAGGTGCCGATCAATCAATCAGGAAATGTATACTTTAACTGTATAAGACATACAACACACATATGTTCTTATTGTCATTTCATAAATCATATTGTTCTTTGAAGTTATCATTCTGCGGAAAACAAAATACCTATTAATCTTCTTGATATAAATCCATTAATTTACCAGATCATCGAGTCATTAGCATACTTCAAACAAATCATATGGTGATATATAGTCACCTGTAGATCAGAGTAATCAGCCAATAAGTCATATATTATAATTGTAATCGTTTATTAAACCTTATATTTATCTTGTCTCAATCATAGTGTCTGCTTTCTTGAGCTGACGGATATCAGCCGCAGTGGTTGTCTGTTTGTTTGTTTGATGGTGTTTAACGCCACTTTCAACAATATTTTAGCTATATCGTGGCGGTCAGTTTTATTGGTGGACGAAACCGAAGGACCCGGAGAACACCACCGACCTGTCGTAAGTCACTGACAAACTTTATCACAATGTTCCGCTGCAGTAGATTCATTCTCCATTCTGCAAAGAATTCTACAGTAACAATATAAATGTGTATGTATGTCACAGATTTGTGGCTGTTTGAAAATCTCTACCGATAAAAGCAGTTGTATCACACCAGCCATTAGTTCGATAATGTATCTGTTATTAGCTTGGCCTTTTTGCCCAAGACAAAAATCTTCTTAATTTTCTTATCTTTTGTTAGCTTTATTAGTATGTTATACGTAATATTACGATCACACGAACGATGCTATTTCAATTTCCACAGAACTATAAGCCAGTCATTCATCTGTTCACTATTATTACAAAAGTAGCATTAAATATCTGGTTCATAGTATGAAGTCTACTCGTGTTTAGACAACTATATATATATAGACTATCTGGAATTAACAAAATAATTTGTATGGTTTGCGTACTTTATATTTTGTCTATAGGATAAACATAGTGAATCCGGACGTCGATGATTTAAGACATTAATTAACTAAAGACTTAGCAACACGGATCCTACAAACACACGGGGTCAAGTATCTGAGTACTCTGTCTTCCTCTACTAAAAGTGACTACCTCGATATTTTTTAAATATGATGGAGAGTCACGTTATAGACGAACGATCCTAATCCGACTTAATGGTTCTTGCAATAATGAATTTGATTTTCCTGTCTACCATTTCTTGCAAAATTAATATTATCAAAATGAAAGACAAACATACTACACTGTTTGAACAGTTTAAAATTCGTAGAAAGAAACACAATCGATACCTTTAACACTCAAATGCATAACTGCTCATTTACCAAGCTTGGTAGTCATTTTGTTGAAAAGTAGATGGATTAAACTAGTTTGATGGACACAAATCTAATTATATTGACTGAGTATATATTTTAGGTGTAGTAATACAATGTATAAATACGCTCAATATTAAACGTGAATACTCACAAAATGATTTTTTGCAAACAAAATTAAAAAAAAACAAACTAACAAACAAAAGTGAAACCATTTACTGAGCAGGAGGCGAACTTCGTTGTATAGCTGCGTTACTGCTATAAATTATATCATGTCATTGTTTGCTACACCTAATGTGCTTGTATCTCAAGTGACAAAGGTTACCAGAAGCCTACCGGTGAGCCGTACGTAGCTTTCTACAGATGTAATGTCTTTCCCCACCATTTAACATGGTCACCAACCTTTTGAACAGTGATTCATTCGTAAAGCAAACATTTATTCTATTAATTTAAATGAGAGTCTTATATAGCAGAGTTGATGTTATTACGGCCAACGTTATCATACAGATCAAAGTGCTTATAATTCATTTTCGTCACCATTTTATGAGTATATTTACGTTATAATATCCTGATAGGAGCTGAAAATTAATTAAAATTTGAACCACCTTATATTATAATATATACTGACTCATGTTCCGTGGTCAATGTTCCAATAAAACAGTGAAATCTACACAATGGAAATAAAAATATCGAGTTTCAATAAATTTTAGATGTATTTTGCTATGTCTAGATACACGATTAAAAAAGACAAGTAAATTAGATGTACCATGTTATTACCAGTTCCAACACAGGAATAACGGTGCATTTCACTAAGCACAGTGTATACATTATTGTGCAGTAACGTATTGTATATCTACTCATGTTTTGTATATCTACTCATGTTTTGTATATCTAGTTTGATGGAGTTTGCTAGAGTACTGTAATTCCACATTTCATGTATATCTTCATAGAGGTTGTTCAGGCTGCAGATTTTTGTAGAGCTATGTACAGGGTGCTTGAATTGCCATTGCATATGGTACGGATTGTTTGAAATGTTGATATATCGTTCTACGGAATATGGTTTTATTTGTTTGTATTGATGGGGTACATATTTATGAAGTTTGGTTTCATGTTTGTTGAGATTGATGATTTATATGATAATCTGAGATTGAAGTGGTGATGTTTATTTCTATTGAGTTAGGGTATTTGTGTTAACAGTGGTGTTGTGTATTTTTAGTGGGTTAGGTTCCCTGTGTTTATATTGGTGTCGTGTACTAGTATATCTATTATATTGTGTTCTCTGTGTTTATATTGGTGCCCTGTACTAGTATATCTATTATATTGTGTTCTCTGTGTTTATATTGGTGTCGTGTACTAGTATATCTATCATATTGTGTTCTCTGTGTTTATATTTGTGTCGTGTACTAGTATATCTATTATATTGTGTTCTCTGTGTTTATATTGGTGTCGTGTACTAGTATATCTATTATATTGTGTTCTCTGTGTTTATATTGGTGTCCTGTACTAGTATATCTATTATATTGTGTTCTCTGTGTTTATATTTGTGTCGTGTACTAGTATATTTATTATATTGTGTTCCCTGTGTTTATATTGGTGCCATGTACTAGTATATCTATTATATTGTGTTCTCTGTGTTTATATTGGTGTCATGTACTAGTATATCTATTATATTGTGTTCTCTGTGTTTATATTGGTGCCCTGTACTAGTATATCTATCATATTGTGTTCTCTGTGTTTATATTGGTCTCGTGTACTAGTATATCTATTATATTGTGTTCTCTGTGTTTATATTGGTGTCGTGTACTAGTATATCTATTATATTGTGTTCTCTGTGTTTATATTTGTGTCCTGTACTAGTATATCTATTATATTGTGTTCTCTGTGTTTATATTGGTGTCATGTACTAGTATATCTTTTATATTGTGTTCTCTGTGTTTATATTGGTGTCGTGTACTAGTATATCTATTATATTGTGTTCTCTGTGTTTATATTGGTGCCCTGTACTAGTATATCTATTATATTGTGTTCTCTGTGTTTATATTTGTGTCGTGTACTAGTATATTTATTATATTGTGTTCCCTGTGTTTATATTGGTGCCATGTACTAGTATATCTATTATATTGTGTTCTCTGTGTTTATATTGGTG
Organism: Bathymodiolus brooksi; assembly: GCA_963680875.1. Lineage (NCBI taxonomy): Eukaryota > Metazoa > Mollusca > Bivalvia > Mytilida > Modiolidae > Bathymodiolus > Bathymodiolus brooksi. The sequence continues at coordinate 94,953,884 of OY804581.1, read as the reverse complement.
CCCTGTACTAGTATATCTATTATATTGTGTTCTCTGTGTTTATATTGGTGTCGTGTACTAGTATATCTATTATATTGTGTTCTCTGTGTTTATATTGGTGTCGTGTACTAGTATATCCATTATATTGTGTTCTCTGTGTTTATATTGGTGTCCTGTACTAGTATATCTATTATATTGTGTTCTCTGTGTTTATATTGGTGTCGTGTACTAGTATATCTATTATATTGTGTTCCCTGTGTTTATATTGGTGTCGTGTACTAGTATATCTATTATATTGTGTTCTCTGTGTTTATATTGGTGTCGTGTACTAGTATATCTATTATATTGTGTTCTCTGTGTTTATATTGGTGTCCTGTACTAGTATATCTATTATATTGTGTTCTCTGTGTTTATATTGGTGTCGTGTACTAGTATATCTATTATATTGTGTTCTCTGTGTTTATATTGGTGTCGTGTACTAGTATATCTATTATATTGTGTTCCCTGTGTTTATATTGGTGTCGTGTACTAGTATATCTATTATATTGTGTTCTCTGTGTTTATATTGGTGTCCTGTACTAGTATATCTATTATATTGTGTTCTCTGTGTTTCTATTTGTGTCCTGTACTAGTATATCTATTATATTGTGTTCTCTGTGTTTATATTTGTGTCGTGTACTAGTATATCTATTATATTGTGTTCTCTGTGTTTATATTGGTGTCCTGTACTAGTATATCTATTATATTGTGTTCTCTGTGTTTATATTGGTGTCGTGTACTAGTATATCTATTATATTGTGTTCTCTGTGTTTATATTGGTGTCGTGTACTAGTATATCTATTATATTGTGTTCCCTGTGTTTATAATGGTGTCGTGTACTAGTATATCTATTATATTGTGTTCTCTGTGTTTATATTGGTGTCCTGTACTAGTATATCTATTATATTGTGTTCTCTGTGTTTCTATTTGTGTCCTGTACTAGTATATCTATTATATTGTGTTCTCTGTGTTTCTATTTGTGTCCTGTACTAGTATATCTATTATATTGTGTTCTCTGTGTTTATATTGGTGTCCTGTACTAGTATATCTATTATATTGTGTTCTCTGTGTTTATATTGGTGTCGTGTACTAGTATATCTATTATATTGTGTTCTCTGTGTTTATATTGGTGTCGTGTACTAGTATATCTATTATATTGTGTTCTCTGTGTTTATATTGGTGTCGTGTACTAGTATATCTATTATATTGTGTTCTCTGTGTTTCTATTTGTGTCCTGTACTAGTATATCTATTATATTGTGTTCTCTGTGTTTATATTGGTGTCGTGTACTAGTATATCTATTATATTGTGTTCTCTGTGTTTATATTGGTGTCGTGTACTAGTATATTTATTATATTGTGTTCTCTGTGTTTATATTTGTGTCGTGTACTAGTATATCTATTATATTGTGTTCTCTGTGTTTATATTGGTGTCGTGTACTAGTATATCTATTATATTGTGTTCTCTGTGTTTATATTGGTGTCGTGTACTAGTATATCTATTATATTGTGTTCTCTGTGTTTATATTGGTGTCGTGTACTAGTATATTTATTATATTGTGTTCTCTGTGTTTATATTGGTGTCGTGTACTAGTATATCTATTGTATTGTGTTCTCTGTGTTTATATTTGTGTCGTGTACTAGTATATCTATTATATTGTGTTCTCTGTGTTTATATGTGTGTCCTGTACTAGCATATCTATTATATTGTGTTCTCTGTGTTTATATTGGTGTCGTGTACTAGTATATCCATTATATTGTGTTCTCTGTGTTTATATTGGTGTCGTGTACTAGTATATCTATTATATTGTGTTCTCTGTGTTTATATTTGTGTCGTGTATTAGTATATCTATTATATTGTGTTCTCTGTGTTTATATTGGTGTCGTGTAATAGTATATCTATTATATTGTGTTCTCTGTGTTTATATTGGTGTCGTGTAATAGTATATCTATTATATTGTGTTCTCTGTGTTTATATTTGTGTCGTGTACTAGTATATCTATTATATTGTGTTCTCTGTGTTTATAGTGGTGCCCTGTACTAGTATATCTATTATATTGTGTTCTCTGTGTTTATATTGGTGTCCTGTACTAGTATATCTATTATATTGTGTTCTCTGTGTTTATATTGGTGTCGTGTACTAGTATATCTATTATATTGTGTTCTCTGTGTTTATATTTGTGTCGTGTACTAGTATATCTATCATATTGTGTTCTCTGTGTTTATATTGGTGTCGTGTACTAGTGTATCTATTATATTGTGTTCTCTGTGTTTATATTTGTGTCGTGTACTAGTATATCTATTATATTGTGTTCCCTGTGTTTATATTGGTGTCGTGTACTAGTATATCTATTAAATTGTGTTCTCTGTGTTTATATTGGTGCCCTGTACTAGTATATCTATTATATTGTGTTCTCTGTCTTTATATTTGTGTCGTGTACTAGTATATCTATTATATTGTGTTCTCTGTGTTTATATTGGTGCCCTGTACTAGTATATCTATTATATTGTGTTCTCTGTTTCTATTTATGTCCTGTACTAGTATATCTATTATATTGTTTTCTCTGTGTTTATATTTGTGTCGTGTACTAGTATATCTATCATATTGTGTTCTCTGTGTTTATATTTGTGTCGTGTACTAGTATATCTATTATATTGTGTTCTCTGTGTTTATATTGGTGTCGTGTACTAGTATATCTATTATATTGTGTTCTCTGTGTTTATATTGGTGTCCTGTACTAGTATATCTATTACATTGTGTTCTCTGTGTTTATATTGGTGTCGTGTACTAGTATATCTATTATATTGTGCTCTCTGTGTTTATATTGGTGTTGTGTACTAGTATATCTATTATATTGTGTTCTCTGTGTTTATATTGGTGTCGTGTACTAGTATATCTATTATATTGTGTTCTCTGTGTTTATATTGGTGTCCTGTACTAGTATATCTATTATATTGTGTTCTCTGTGTTTATATTGGTGTCGTGTACTAGTATATATATTATATTGTGTTCTCTGTGTTTATATTGGTGTCCTGTACTAGTATATCTATCATATTGTGTTCTCTGTGTTTATATTGGTGTCGTGTACTAGTATATCTATTATATTGTGTTCTATGTGTTTATATTTGTGTCGTGTACTAGTATATCTATTATATTGTGTTCTCTGTGTTTATATTGGTGTCGTGTACTAGTATATCTATTATATTGTGTTCTCTGTGTTTATATTGGTGTCGTGTACTAGTATATCTATTATATTGTGTTCTCTGTGTTTATATTTGTGTCCTGTACTAGTATATCTATTATATTGTGTTCTCTGTGTTTATATTGGTGTCCTGTACTAGTATATCTATCATATTGTGTTCTCTGTGTTTATATTGGTGTCGTGTACTAGTATATCTATTATATTGTGTTCTCTGTGTTTATATTTGTGTCGTGTACTAGTATATCTATTATATTGTGTTCTCTGTGTTTATATTTGTGTCGTGTACTAGTATATCTATTATATTGTGTTCTCTGTGTTTATATTGGTGTCGTATACTAGTATATCTATTATATTGTGTTCTCTGTGTTTATATTGGTGCCCTGTGCTAGTATATCTATTATATTGTGTTCTCTGTGTTTATATTGGTGTCGTGTACTAGTATATCTATTATATTGTGTTCTCTGTGTTTATATTGGTGTCCTGTACTAGTATATCTATTACATTGTGTTCTCTGTGTTTATATTGGTGTCGTGTACTAGTATATCTATTATATTGTGTTCTCTGTGTTTATATTGGTGTCGTGTACTAGTATATCTATTATATTGTGTTCTCTGTGTCTATATTTGTGTCGTGTACTAGTATATCTATTATATTGTGTTCTCTGTGTTTATATTGGTGTCATGCAATAGTATATCTATTATATTGTGTTCTCTGTGTTTATATTGGTGTCGTGTACTAGTATATCTATTGTATTGTGTTCTCTGTGTTTATATTTGTGTCGTGTACTAGTATATCTATTATATTGTGTTCTCTGTGTTTATATTGGTGTCCTGTACTAGTATATCTATTATATTGTGTTCTCTGTGTTTATATTGGTGTCGTGTACTAGTATATCTATTATATTGTGTTCTCTGTGTTTATATTGTTGCCCTGTACTAGTATATCTATTATATTGTGTTCTCTGTGTTTATATTGGTTGCTTGTACTAGTATATCTATCATATTGTGTTCTCTGTGTTTCTATTTGTGTCCTGTACTAGTATATCTATTATATTGTGTTCTCTGTGTTTCTATTTGTGTTCTGTACTAGTATATCTATTATATTGTGTTCTCTGTGTTTATATTGGTGTCATGTACTAGTATATCTATTATATTATGTTCTCTGTTTATATTGGTGTCGTGTACTAGTATATCTATTATATTGTGTTCTCTGTGTTTATATTGGTGCCCTGTACTAGTATATCTATTATATTGTGTTCTCTGTGTTTATATTGGTGTCCTGTACTAGTATATCTATTATATTGTGTTCTCTAGGTTTATATTGGTGCCCTGTACTAGTATATCTATTATATTGTGGTCTCTGTGTTTATATTGGTGCCCTGTACTAGTATATCTATTATATTGTGTTCTCTGTGTTTATATTGGTGCCCTGTACTAGTATATCTATTATATTGTGTTCTCTGTGTTTATATTGGTGTCGTGTACTAGTATATCTATTATATTGTGTTCTCTGTGTTTATATTGGTGTCCTGTACTAGTATATCTATTATATTGTGTTCTCTGTGTTTATATTGGTGCCATGTACTAGTATATCTATCATATTGTGTTCTCTGTGTTTATATTGGTGTCGTGTACTAGTATATTTATTATATTGTTTCTCTGTGTTTATATTTGTGTCGTGTACTAGTATATCTATTATATTGTGTTCTCTGTGTTTATATTGGTGTCGTGTACTAGTATATCTATTATATTGTGTTCTCTGTGTTTATATTGGTGTCGTGTACTATTATATCTATTATATTGTGTTCTCTGTGTTTATATTGGTGTCGTGTACTAGTATATCTATTATATTGTGTTCTCTGTTTCTATTTGTGTCCTGTACTAGTATATCTATCATATTGTGTTATCTGTGTTTATATTGGTGTCCTGTACTAGTATATCTATTATATTGTGTTCTCTGTGTTTATATTGGTGTCCTGTACTAGTATATCTATTATATTGTGTTCTCTGTGTTTATATTGGTGTCCTGTACTAGTATATCTATTATATTGTGTTCTCTGTGTTTATATTGGTGTCGTGTACTAGTATATCTATTATATTGTGTTCTCTGTGTTTATATTGGTGTCCTGTACTAGTATATCTATTATATTGTGTTCTCTGTGTTTATATTGGTGTCGTGTACTAGTATATCTATTATATTGTGTTCTCTGTGTTAATATTGGTGTCGTGTACTAGTATATTTATTATATTGTGTTCTCTGTGTTTATATTTGTGTCGTGTACTAGTATATCTATTATATTGTGTTCTCTGTGTTTATATTGGTGTCCTGTACTAGTATATCTATTATATTGTGTTCTCTGTGTTTATATTGGTGTCGTGTACTAGTATATCTATTATATTGTGTTCTCTGTGTTTATATTGGTGCCCTGTACTTGTATATCTATTATATTGTTTCTCTGTGTTTATATTGGTGTCGTGTACTAGTATATCTATTATATTGTTTCTCTGTGTTTATAGTGGTGCCCTGTACTAGTATATCTATTATATTGTGTTCTCTGTGTTTATATTGGTGTCCTGTACTAGTATATCTATTATATTGTGTTCTCTGTGTTTATATTTGTGTCGTGTACTAGTATATCTATTATATTGTGTTCTCTGTGTTTATATTGGTGCCATGTACTAGTATATCTATTATATTGTTTCTCTGTGTTTATATTGGTGTCGTGTACTAGTATATCTATTATATTGTTTCTCTGTGTTTATAGTGGTGCCCTGTACTAGTATATCTATTATATTGTTTCTCTGTGTTTATATTGGTGCCCTGTACTAGTATATCTATTATATTGTGTTCTCTGTGTTTATATTGGTGCCCTGTACTAGTATATCTATTATATTGTGTTCTCTGTGTTTATATTGGTGTCGTGTACTAGTATATCTATTATATTGTGTTCTCTGTGTTTATATTGGTGTCCTGTACTAGTATATCCATTATATTGTTTTCTCTGTGTTTATATTGGTGTCGTGTACTAGTATATCTATTATATTGTGTTCTCTGTGTTTCTATTTGTGCTGGATATTTTATTGATGTTTATTCCATTTTTGTGTGTGATTATATCGTCGGTTTCAGCTCTGCATAGATCACACCCCTTACATTTGATTTATAGTCTGTAATAGTGTTGTTAATATCGCGTGCTCGTTGGTAAATATACTTCTCAGACTTTCTTCTATTAGTTATAGTGACTTCATTTAGCATACATAACACTATATTTTCTTTGTTTACTTTGATTACAATATTGTGTGTTATTTTGCACACATTGAATACATTGTTGTCTAAATTGGGCCACATTAAAAGAGAAATCTGCTATATCCTGAATTTTGATAGATGGAATATGATATATTTCCTATATCGAAACTGTGTCGTGATTATTATAAATTCATGATATTAGCGTTGGTTGGTAAACGTTACTAATCATAAAATGGAGCTGTATATGCGCAAACCAGATATTGCATTTATTGGTTTAACCCTATTACATTTATGTGCCTGTTCCAAGCCAGGACATGCATTCCAATCGTCATATTTCGTATTAGTAGTAGTTTTGCTATGTTCAATGAGGGTGAAGAGAGAGGTGCTTATTCGTTTAGTTGATATTGGTGGAATTGTTGACCCTCGCTGCTTAAACTCTCTTTTCATAGCGTATGCTTAGTGGCTGTGGTTCGTGTTGTTTGAAAGGAAAGATATGCGTTTATAAATTTATGTTCTATTATGCTTGCAGAGAAGCTTAGTAATATAATATCAGCTCTTTGCTGATCAACTCATTCGTAAACGGCATTGAAGCATCGCGTACATATCAAGCTACTATTGAAGTTTGGGCTTAGGTTTATGGTGTTTAACGCCACTTTCAACAATATTTCAGCTATATCGTGGGGGTCAGTGTTATTGGTGGCGGAAACCGGAGTACCCTGAGAAAGCCACCGACCTGCCGGAAGTCACTGACAAACTTTATCACATAATGTTGTATCGAGTACACCTCGCCATGAGTGGGATTCGAAATCACAACTTTGTTGGTGATAGGCACTGATTACACAGGTAGTTGTAAATTTAACTACCATACCATCACGACCACGACGGCCCCAACTACTATTGATACTTCAATAGTATATTCAATTCAAAGAAATAAAATAGTATGTAAATTGTAGTATCGTCAGTACATGTAAGTAATATCTGTTCATTTCATTTCATTTTGTTTTAACAAATAAAAAAAAACAAAAAAAATATCGTGAAATATTTTTATCGCAAACAACACACGTTTTATATCTTTATATCATGATTATTACACAAATTACTTCACTCTATCTGTCAGTGACCTCTTAGATCATTTTCTAATTCATTAACAGATCAAATATTCCTTTATATTGTCAGTTCAATGAAATCATTATGAAGTTTTATTTATGATATAGATCACCTTCTCTACAGTAATTAACGGTTTGTTCACCTCTGATGTCTTACTGCTATATTTAAGACATACTAAATATTTCTGGTGTCTTGTGTAAAATATGTCATATATTGGTTTATTCACATGGAGAAAGCGCAGAGATATGCGGAGTGAAGCTTTAAAGTATTTTGTAAGCTGTAATGTTTTTGAATGAATACAATTTTATTAGTATAGTCTCATCGATAATGCTGGTGTTTTCATTTGAATTTAAAACTGAGGAATCTGAATGATTTTCAAAATCACAGTTTGAGAAAAAGAATCCATTTAGATATTAGTGCAGATATCAAAAACCTTGACATTTGAAAGCAATATTACATCTTAAAGATTTTTACATAAAGGTAATAATTTAACCCCGCCACATTTATTGAAGTACCTGTACCAAGACAGTAATATGAGGGTCATGTATATGTGTGTTGGGGTCATCGATTTTGCTTTTGTATTTTACACAATTTCCCTAATAGATTTATGTTTTGCTTGTCATTTTATTACATGTTTTCGTGTAAAATTAATTTCGTGTAAGAATAACATACATCTGAAGACAAATACTTTATGGTCGGTATCATGAAGTGAATATTACATACAAATCATGCATATCTGCATTGATTGTAGTCATGGCCCCAATGTAAACTTTCGAATTTGTCCTCCCTTAGTTGGTTCTCAGAATTACAACTTGACAAACGAGTAGCATACATTGTAAACGATACAAGAGATAATAACAAAACGGAACACCTATTTCGAATATAGTTTTAATTCGATGTTGGGTTTTGTTTGCTCACTGCAATGTTTAATTTCAGCAGTGATTGGTGTTTAATTTGAGCAGTGATTGGTGTTTAATTTGAGCAGTGATTGGTGTTTAATTTCAGCAGTGATTGGTGTTTAATTTGAGCAGTGATTGGTGTTTAATTTCAGCAGTGATTGGTGTTTAATTTGAGCAGTGATTGGTGTTTAATTTGAGCAGTGATTGGTGTTTTATTTCAGCAGTGATTGGTGTTTGCTTTGTTAATATAATTTGCTTTATTGTTTGTTTTACCTGTCTTTTGCTACTATTTTTGTTTTGAATTCATATCTGGACCTTTCCCGACAATTTATTTATGAAAACGTAGATATCAAATTTAGTGCACATTCATGACGCATTTCTGGGATAACCCATAGGCACTTGGGTTCAGGATTTTTTTTCTTCAATTTTATCAATAAAATGTGCATCTACAACATATATGAACCAGTTTGACATGCTTCGTTGTGAAATAAACGCCTTTATGAACTATGCCCATTTTTCTAATATATCTACTCTACTCTAACAAGGCAAGAATGTCAAGTTTGTTCTAAAAATAGCAACAAATGTACTTACCGGTATCCCCGCTCTTATCCGCTAGAAAAAATCGCTTTTGATGACTCGTGGCATATTCCCGGTTTCCTTTCAACCTTATCTAACTGTTGAACACAAAAGTCTCTTGTGGCGGAGCGCTTAAACGATTACAGTCGGGTTTGTTTCTCTCAAGCGAGCTGAATGGTCATCCGGGACGGAACAGCTTTCAATTTTCCAAGGGACGCAACTTTTCTCGCAATCTGAGGATTTCCGAGTGGACTAAAGCAAGATAAAAATCTTAATGAGTTACGAACATCAATTATTGCGGCAAAAAACGAAAACTTGGAAAACTGAAAAAATACTTTTGTATCCGAAGAATGGAAGAAGAAAAGCATTTAGCCACGGATGAAACAAATGAAAACATGGAAAAAGATAAAATAATTGATAATGGAAACAGTATTTCATGGTGCAAATATCATTTTATTTTCTCTGGTGAATTATTATAAAAAAAAATATCCTGGACCCAAGTGCCTGTGGAATAACCTTCATCATACACGCAAAAAGGCAAACTATTTGACAGCCAAATAGTTTTAAAGTCTTTGGCACCAAAACAAACAAATGATCTAAACAGAATAGCCAAAATCGCCTAAGGTAACCGGAGGAAGGAGAACCTTAGTTTTAATAATAATTACATGATTTAGGAACTGTAAAATTACAATAAAAATATATTTAATAAACCATATCAGTGTCGAATCATGGACTACCGAGCGGATGATACCCTCGGGGACTAATAGTCCGCCGGCAGAGATATCGACCCATTGACATCTTTGGTATTATGTGTTGTTACTTCAGTTTTGCTGAAATAATGGTACAAAGCCACATGTAAGCGTTTCAATATACTTAAATATATATGCATAATGAGTAAATGAAAAGCTAACAAATACCAAGCTGTCGGAACAGTTTTAAAATCCAATCGTAAAATCGCCGAAAGAGATGAAAATTCGATACCCTGAACACATAAATAAAAGAAGCAAAATATTTTGACGGAAATCTTAAATTGAAGTCATTACATGAAAATGAAGAGAATAAACTTTAGAGAATACCGAAGGTGCAATCAACAATGACAGTCCAGAGAAATTGGCATAGTGTAAATAATACATGTGCCCTCCTATAAAGAACTGGAGGTAAAGGCGAACCTATTCTCATATATTTTTATAGCTATATCATTACACGAGCAAGTAACATTTCGGTGACAATTATGATAATGTCCACCTTGTAATTGACTAAAACATTTGGCTGAACTTGTGTAGAAACCGAGCGAACCAGTCTTTGTTCTCACTCCTTACGTTTGTTTGCTCCTAAAGACATTAAGCGCGTCGTGCCCACTAAATTTGATATATACGCTTTTATTAAAATATTTATCTTTCGAATGTTTAAAGTTTGAACGTACCTATTCTGTTCTTGAATCTCCACCATATATGAAGGGTCACCGTCAAATATAAGCTGACGTACGCGTTAAAATAATGATAACCAAACAATTAAAAATTAAAACGGTTTGGTTTAAAAGGTAAAAATAACTATTACATGTATTTACACTGTACACGGTTGAACTGGCCTGGATTAAAAATAATTAATCTTAAAAATCCTAGATTTACTAAAAGGATACAAATCATTATAATAAGGTATCTTAAAGATTAAAAATAACGCTCTTATCACTGGTCTGAGGGTTTCATCTATATCAAAACATGACCAACAGTAACTTTTTACTCTAAGAGTAGTTCTGCTCTTTTCACATGCAGAGCATACATCATATCTCTGCAGATCGTGTCAACATCTTTCCTGTATTGAGAGTCAATCAGATTACTTGCACTGCAGATAATTATCAGTTGTAGTAAGTCCTTCTCGGAATTAAATAAGTAATCTGTGTTTACTTGTATTTTCTCAAAATATAAAGCTAATCATACCAGATGATTATTTCTTATTGTCGACAGTGTATCGCATTTAAGAAGAAAATGCACATAGTCCTCCGTGACCTTTTGGCATAATCGATATATGGACGATGTGGTAGATTTTTCATAGCGGCTGATGATATGTTGGATTTTGCATGTTCCTGTCAAAACTCGTGATTTTATTACTCCTTTTTTGACGTCTCGTTTGTTATCTCTGACACTGCTCCAACACAACTTTGGTTGTTTATATTTCCATGTATCTGTTTCCATATAACTTAAAGTTGACTTTGTTTTTGCATCTTCTGACCACTTGTTTTTCCAGAAGTTGTAAATTTTTGTATGCGTTATAGGTTTCCAATGATTCTTAGGGAACGAACATTTAACTTGAAGGGGGGGGGGGGGGGGGGGGGGGGGAGGTAGGGTTATGGTTTTTTCTATATAAAATAATATTATTATTTAGAAGGGAAAGAAATTAAATAATCTGTTACAGCATTGGCCACAAAAAAATATTCTGCTTTACATGAGTATAAAAAAAATAATCTGGTTTAAGAGTATTGCTTAAAAAAAAATATTAATCCCAAGAGTTTTGCAATAAATCTCAAGTATACTTTATGCCATATCTACACACCTATAAACCTGACTCTATTTGGAATTTATATTAAAGATTTCATTTAGTTTTTCAAACTGTACTTGATCATTCAGTAAAAATCTGAACTTGATTAATTAAAATCCTCACTTGTTTATTTACATGTACAAATGCGAGATATAACATGGAAATGTATAGTATATATGAGCTATATGCATAGCATCTAAAATGAATACTGGCTCACACCTTTATACGAAGCATTGAAAAATAAATCTGTTTTGACTTGGTAAGAAAAAAAATAATCTAGTTTGATTGCAATTGAAAAAAAAAAAAATGTGTCCAACTGTTTAGAAAAAAAAATTCAGATCAGTAAAAAAACCATAACCCCCCCCCCCCCCCCTTTTCAAGTTAAATGGTTGTTCCCTTAGGATTTAATAAAATCGTATGAGCAGATGGAAATTCATATGAGAGTAAAATTGCATTCACTGTTATAAACCAGCTATTAGAGTCACAATCTTTGATTGCTCATTGTCGTAAAGCCAGTTGGTACTCGACTGAATCTGGATCTTTCAATATCCGTAGAAACAATCCAATAATTGCCTTATGTATTCACTCGGCTGCTAGCAAGATGTAGATTGCTGGATCAGCTGTTTGTTGTGGCAAGCCTAAACACTGCTCAAGGGTCTTTTTCTGGAATTGCACGAGTTTGTATATATCTGTTGTTGTTATCTTCAGTGTTTCAATTTCATAAAGCATCCTTGGTACAACGAACGTTCGCCATAATTGCCAAGCTATCAGTGGATTTATTCCATTGATTCCATGTAGACCTGTATCCATGAGTGAATACATATTGCCCCTTGCTATATAGATTTGTTTTTCTATATCCGGTATGTTGTTCTTCTGTCGTTCTATACCTAAGTGCTTTAAGGATATTTTTCGCTTATAGTTTCCTTGAAGAGTGTTAGTGGTTTATTTTTAGCTTTGTTGTCATTTATGCGAATGATTTCTGTTTTCTTACTGTTAATTGTCACTCTCTCATTTGAAGTACATTGCTCTATAATATATAATTGTGTTTGTGCTTCCTGTTCAGATTTAGCATATAGCATTATGTCCTCTGCACAAGTTGGACAACCCACATAACTAGTTCCTATTTTAAATCCCATATTACTTCTTTCTAAGGTGTTTAAGATGTCATTGTTGTAGGCTTTGTAGAACCCGGCAGACAATATTCCGCCTTGTTTAACCCCCTGGTAATTAACATATGGTTTTGAAATTTCTCCTCCAGATTTTACTTGAGTAGTTGTTTTCCTATATAATTCCTGTATTAATAGCCAGGTTGATCCAGTGATATCCTGATGGTATATTTTCCTTTCCTATATAATTCCTGTATTAATAGCCAGGTTGATCCAGTGATATCCTGATGGTATATTTTCCAAAATAGACGAGTATGATCTACAACGTCGAATGCTTTTTCGGCATCCAAGGTAATAAGAATTAGGATTTCATTGTTATCTTTGGCCTCATTTATAGATTCTATTATGAGGAGAGCAATGTTGATAGAGGACACGCCTTTGGTGAATCCTTTTTGTAACTTATTCTGTTGTTTTTCTAAAGTTCTTTCTATTCTTGCTCTGATGCACATTTCTAGTAGCTTACATATAATTGAGATAACAGTTATGCCTCTATAATTTGATGGATTTGATAGGTCTTTATCTTTCGTAGGTACCGCCGTTAATAATCCTTTCTTTATTGAGTCTGGTAGTCTGGTAAAATATGCTATTGATGGTTGATGCAAGGTAGTCAGAAATGGTTGATCCACCATATTGCAGATGTTCAGCAGTCAAATTTTGTATGTCTTCAGCTTTTTTCTTTTTCAACGTTGCCACCAATTTTGAAATTTCTGTAGGAGTAACAGGTTGGATTGTTACTGAACTATTTTCACAGATATTAATAATCAGCTCGGCATCTATTTTCACTTGTCTGTCATGTTCCTCATTGAATCTTAGATTTTGCTTTGGCTCTGCTAGATTGGCAAAATGGTTTCTAAAAGTCTCATTTATTTCAGCGGGTGTCATGAACTCATTTTGTTCTACACGCAATATTTGAGTATCTGCTGTGCTAGACGCGCGTTGATTCTTTATTAGCTTGAAGAATAGCTTTGTGTCTCTATCTGATGATTCCATTATTTCCTCGTGCAACTTAGTTCGTTTTTCTGCAGTTTGCTGCCTTTGAATTGATCTAAGCTCTTTTCTGGCTTCTGTTCTTTTTATTTTGTAGATATTAGAACTACTTTGTGAGGATCCTGCCTTTTTCCATAGGTAAATGTTCTTTTTGATTTGGCGACAGCTTCTGATAAGTCTGATGAGTCCATGAGTATTTTTTTCCTTCTCCGAAATTTGGCTTGATTTTGTGGACAGCACAAGCTTATCGCTTTCGGTATGCTATTTATAAAGTGGGTAATAGATTGTTCCACTCCGTACGGTGTTTTCATTTTGAGATATCTGAAGTCCTCTAATTCTAGCTTTGCATTTTTCTTATATTCCTCTTTATCTACTTTGTCCCAATCAATCTTAAGTTTGGGTATGCTACCATATAGACATTGTTCCAGAAATGCGTCGTGCACACAAAGTTAAATATTTACATTTTTATACCAGCTAAGGAGCTTGGAGCGGAACATGAATGACAAATTTATGTATGCAGATAATGTGACAGGAATACTAAAATGTGCATTACATTAATATGCCTTACTGAATAGTCACAAAATAAGATAAGAAAGAGAATGCACGACTTCCGAATATTATAATTTAATACTATATTACATAGCGGAGATATGAAATGACAATAAGATAGCGCCCCTACTATTAAACTCAGATAAGGAATAATTACTTGCTAGGATCGTTACACATACTGCTAATATCATATAATTAATTAAACATTACATTAGTCACAAATGTCAACCTAGCAATGAAACAAACGAGATAACTGTGCGCGTCATAATGGTCTTATTTTACCTAATTATTACAGCTAGTTTTGTGGAATCGGATCTAAGACGCTTTTTGAAGTATGAAGTCTTTTTTAGCTGATTTCCTTTAAACGGAAGTAGTTTTGATAAATACGTCCAATATTAAACCTTACTGTACAATTATCATCACATCAAAGTTAGTTACACTACACTTCTTAGATGTCTCATCTTTCGATTTAAAGTGTACATGATGATTGTTATTCCAGAAACGCGTCGTGCGGACTACATTTGATATCTATGTTTTTAATTTCAATATTACGCCTAATCAACATTGATAACTGTACTGAAAACCAAGGAGCCATTATGGCAAGTTGCAAATACCTTACTTTACCTGGAATTACTCTTATCAAATCCATTGCAATAAGAATAAATTATAGATTCCACAATATCTAAAGACAACAGACGTGAAGTTGGGATGGGATTAATTTAAGCGCCACTGACAATAATATACAGAGTTGGATAAGGATAAAATATTTAGCTTTTATTCCGTCTTTTGTTTTTTTTAAATCTACAAAAGAGATATTTAGCGTGCAGAGAGCCCAGAACCCTCAGTCAGGCTTTCTCCATTATGATTTGATAACCCCTCATCAGGAGAACAACATCTATCCACCACCTGGGGAAGCGATGTGCGTCTCTTTGTGGGTTGCGCCATATGAACCATCACCATTTACAATAAAGGGAGTAGATGGAATAATGCTATTGGTGAAATTAAACCCAAAAATTATTACATTGTCATAAATCTAGGACGAAACTGGTCCGTGTTCACTGTGGCTAGAAACTAGTCTAATACGGAAATCCGTATAACGATTGTTTTGGTTTTATTGAAGTTCAGTGTGTCATATAAGATTACATGTTCACTGTATCTACTGTTTTAATTCTCCATATCACAAAGAGCGAAATTGCGTAATGCGAAGTAATGTGTCTTCAACAAATGCTTTATCTATGCTTTTTTAATTTATTTTTTTCAAGCAGTTTTTCCCATGATATTGGCGAACAAACTGCTTAGATTGAATTAAGCTTAACTCTCTCTTAGTACTCTACAATTTAATGATGCTACATATCGTTCTTTCACAATTTGTAATGACAATTTACGTTCGCCGATGTCTTAGCAGTAGAAATTATAAGACTTATAAGATATATCAAAACGGAAGCAAAAGAAACGCGTTACATTAAGAACTTTAATAGATCCATATTTAATACTTACGTATAGGTGAGTGTTAATTAAAGTTCGGTACAGAATTATCTTTTGCTAATAATTCAAATAGACATTTCATTTTGTATAGCGAACAGTAATAGCCTTTGATATTTCCTAATTCCATTTACCAATATAATATATAATCTACTTATAATGGCATAAAAGGTCGCATAGTCAGATTATTAAGAGACGCTAAAATATTAATGTTTTAGAAATCCTAATGTATAATGTGGAAGCATAAATCCAATCAGAAGCATAATCAGTCAGTTACAAATGTTAATTATTAAGCATACGAAAACACTAGACAATGTATCAATGATTTCCCTAATAGAGTGAGGGAGTGATTGCTGCTTAACACCAATTCAGCAATTGTTCAGCTATATTATGGCGAGAACAAGTTAATTTTCAATGAGATCATGATGAAGTCCGCTTTGTACTAGATCAATACGCTGAGTTGGATTTTTATAGTGCTAGCTCACTGAAACAACAGTCCGCTGGTAGACATGTCGCTCCACATGGACACATTATTCAGATTCCGAGCCAACCAGTTTTGCTCTTTCTCCTTAATGCTGCGTGCTTATCGGAGAAGCAACAAATACCAATTTTATAGTCTTTGGCTTCATCTGACCTGGGTTCGAACCCACGATCTACCGAACTAACCATTACGCCACCGATACGGTTTCCCTAATAGAAGGTAAAAATATTAAAATGATATTTTGTGCATATAAATATATTTTTTACTAGCAAAAAAAGGAGGTTTATAATCTAGTGCGCACATTTAGTGATACATTTCTGGAATTACCTTCATCGGGTCAGTCAGAAAATTAGAAAGTCAATTTAAAAGTAGTTTAGACCAAGTAAACCAAATGGTCGAACAGGATAGACACAAACGGCTTTAGTTTGAGGACGTTTTATTATTTAGAAAATGTAAATTTCAAGCATTACCATGTTAGTTCTGAAGCACTGATTACTGGGCATCTGATACCCCCCGTCCACCAGCAGTAATATCGACTCAATGATTGTAATAACAACGTATAGTTCGTAAGGATTAAGTGGCATAACCTTTAATGACGTAATGAGAAAATACTCATATTAGAAACGATGTTCCCTTCGTGTTAACCTTCAGTTGTTTGTAGGAGGGATCATGTCTTATTTACGTTATTTGTGTTTGTTTGCGAATAGTGGTGTCCTCCAAATATTGTGTTATGTTTTGTTTTGTTTTTCTTCGTCTTGAGTACCCTATGTTGCCAGTTTCTCTTGATTGTCTATTTTCGATTGCCCCTTCGGTATTCTCTAACTTTTATTTACTGTCCTGGATAGTCTCGTTGCATATTGATATTGACTACATCAACTGTTATAAAAAATATAATTTTAGTTTTTATTCTAGACAACATTGTTCGTTTGACGTATTTTTGTAGATGAAAAATCTTTTTGGTGCAATTAAAATAAAGCAAAACAAATGACTTGATATTCGTTGTTATAAGAAATGTCGGAAATGAAAGCAAACATGCGCCTTGTACCCAAGGCGAATTGTGCTTATTGAATCTTATATGACTCTTCGCATGGGCATTGTTCAGGATAGAACTACCATTACTTTCCCTTTGTAAGATTGTTCGGAGTTCGGTAATTTTGTTATTACCCTTATTAAATATAAATCTCTGAAGATGACGAAAGATGGTATTGGTAATTAGATTTTGTTTTAAAAGTTGACTATTGTTTCTCTACAATGTCTTCTTTTGACCTTGTGTATTATCTAATACTTAAGTAATGGTTAATGCCATCGTCTCAATAATATTATCCTATGACAAGTTTCATGTCACGAAATTTTAATACATTATTCACAAAGTGCAAGATTATTTACGACAATGCCGCTCTCCAGGTTATATGTGAGGATTAGCATTTGACTCACAAACATGTGAGCATTTGTATTACCTCATAATTTTCATTTGACCATTGTGTTGTCTGTTCTTCGATATACGGATTCTGATTACCCCTTTGGTATCTTCAAGCCCTTCACTGTGAGGGGTGATTTAGTCTATTGACAAAATATTGTATCACAAAGAGTCTATCATGTCAAATACTGGATATGTTTTCTTCATATGAATATTTTTCATTGATCTTTTATCTTTGTCTTCTCTATCCATATTATGATTCTGTGTTTAAACTATGATTCTGTGTTTGTAGCTGAAAATATTGAATATTAATTATATATAAATATATCACAATACAATCCTAAATAGATATTGGCAGCAATGATATTATATAGAAAATAATGGACATATATTAAAAATCAATTTGATTATAGGATTCATTTGAGAAGTTATAAATCATATGGGAATAGACAAAAGCTGACCGTATTATAAAAGTACAATGAGCATTCTTTTTTGATTATCTAAAAATGAAGTTAAAACACTTAATATTAATTGTATGCTTTTTAAAGCATTGTGTTCGGTTTCACTTTCCCATTGAATATTTGTCAATATTAATAGAATTAGCATTTTTTAACTCGTTAATACCTTTCTAACAACAGTTTTGATACTTATCTTGTTTCCTCATTGATAAAAAGAACAAAGAACTATTTTTTTTTATATCACTCGACTTTCCATTATTCAAATAAAAACTATTATTCGACCCGGGTTTTAGTGGTGTTCCTGTTTCTCAATCTTAAGTTTTTCATGTAATGTTTTGTAGATCATTATTTGGCCTTTTCCCCTTTATCTTTTAGCCATTGCATTTTCTGTCCTTCAATCTACGGCCTCTGATTTCCCCTTTGATATCTTCATACTTTCTTGTGTTATCTTGATAAATTATCATGTATTAAACGTTTTAAGTGAAAAGGCATTTCAATTGATATATTATGATTGTATTCTGTCTAATAGCTATCGTACACTAATAAATGTATAGATTTAATCTCTTTTGTGACCATTGTAAGCTTTCAGACTAACAAAATGAATTGAAGAAAAAAAGTTTCAGGATATCGAAATAATGATCATCAGCCGTAAATAGAAGAATGAGAAACAATACAATGACCAAAAAAAGACAAAAGAGGAAACAATAATCTACAAACCAACACACAGAAAACTAAGGATTGAGCAACACGAACGCCACAAAAAGCGGAGATAAACTCACGTCCTCTACAAGGGTAGCAGTTCCAGGTCTCCTAGTGGCAACGGTTTTATTACTGCTGTTGCAATTCCAAGCTGCCAATTATAAGTCATGAATGGCGAAATGACATGATTGTGTCTACGACAAACGGGACAAATCCATGGTCATTTACTATGAGCCAAGTCATCGCTGTGACCATAAAACTTTCTAATCGATGACTGTATTTCTGAGATCCCTTGGTTCAGTATCTTCCTTGTTAGTAGCTACTGTGTATCAAGGAAACCATGGTTGTTTCATCTTAAATGTTTTAGCGCGAAATGGTATTTCCGTAAGTGAACATGAATCGAATCTATGCAGGTTTTTCTTTCTTTACCATTTGTTGATATATGTATTGCCGTGGGATATCCAGTTATCAGTCGGGGAAGGCCGGGATCCCATTTACCGGTTTAACCCGGCCGTATATGTGCATCTATCCCAAATCATGACCCGAATTTCCAACTTCATATGTCATTGTCTGGCTTGCGTTCATTGAACGACAGTAATTGGTTATTGTTCGTTTTGTTGATATTGGTGGAATTGTTGATTATCATTGTTTAAATTATCTTATCCAAATTAACTCGGGTCACAATAAAATAAAACTGAGCGGTTTTAGGCCATTGTGTTGTCTGTTCTTCTTCGATATGCGGATTCTAATTGCCCCTTTGGTATCTTCAAACCCTTCTGAGATTGTCCCCAAAAATATAAGTTATATTTCTCTCTCGACAATTATATAATAAACTTCTAGTACAGAAAGACAAGGGTATTAATATTTCATATAGTTTATGTCAGATTTAATCACTTCCGTGTACTTTTTCTAAGATGGAGAAATTGAAAGATAACACACTGTTATTATTTGTTAGACTGATGTGTGGACAAACGAACACGAAATTCCCAGGATAATGATAATTGTATCCATAGGAAAACAAAAAGGCTGTAGCATTAAGATATGGAAATATGCTTAAGATTTGCAAGCTTACATGTTTGTAAATCGAGATATATCAACTGTATAGCAATTGGTTGTATTGTTTGCATTAGTAGATCTGATTGAGACAAGTTTGCATCCATGCAGTGTTATTTATGAGAAATTAGAGTTTCAGGACATTAAGATAAATTTATTGAATAAAGCACTGGGCAGAAACATGTTACGAATTAGTGAAATGGACACACCTTGATTCAAGCAACAATCCGTACAACATAGCACAAGAAAGAATTGAAACAAACAATGTTCGTTCTGAAATAATTCAGTAGTATTACATAATACAAGAATAATCATTATTCCACTTAGATGATGTCTTAATATCTTTACACTAAAATGAATTCAGGCATGAACAAATGATATGCCTACACCAGATTTCTTGAATATGAAGATTTAAAGCAAATATTTATTTAAATATATAGATCAACAATAGTTCTAAAGAACACTATAATAAATCGTCTATCATATGTAAGACAACGTCGTTTCCGATGTTTAACCACTCTTTATTCTCGGTATTAATTGTTTCTCATTCACATCACTAATTATTTGATGATTCTTATCAGAACTAATATATACCTTACTGGTATTTCATAGTGGCAAACATACACGAATTATCCATGAGGATATAGAACTTAAAATTCAAATGGATATATATTCTTGTGTTTTCAATGTTGGCTGCATATACAAATAACTTAAATGCACGAAAAAAAACTTGATAAAGGGATTTATTAGAATGATAATAATATTTGGCTACTCCGACAGAAATTGAAAATATAATTATATTACATCAAGAGAAAATCTTAACATGATTGCAGTCTACTTACTGGTTATTTAGACTGACATGCACAATATAATGGGGGAAATGTATTCGTGATAAAAGTTGCTTACATTAATATTGTTGACAATTAGATTATTGTAGAGGACATTCTAGTGCGTTAATTCTGCCACTTGTCAGATAATATATTCATCATTATTTTCTTACAATAGCATCCAGAAAATACACGCGCTCATTGGAAAATTATTTTGAACTTTTATTAATTTGCAAAAGCAACAAGGCATAATACTATGTTGGTTGGATTCAATGCTTATCAATCACCAGAATTTAAATCCGTAATGCTATTTTATAATTTAAGACGTCACTGTCAGATATAGATAAAATATGATGAACATTTGTTCACTGTGACGAAACCATCACGCTGATGTAATTGTTGATATGATAAACTCGTACTGATGTCATAGTTGGATATGATAAACATTTCACTGATGTCACTAACAAGAACAGTACACTGATAGCACTGACTGATGTAACTGACAACCGCATCACACTGATTTCACTGACAAAACGTCATATTGATGTCAGTGACAAAAACGTCATACTGATGTCAGTGGCAAAAACACCACACTGATGTCACTGGCAAATTTGAAAACGTCACACTAATGTCATTGGCAAATTTGAAAACATCATACTGATGTCGTTGACAAAAACGTCATACTGGTGTCACTTCAACACAGCATCATGACAGTATGACAATCAGATTTGAAAACGACGACAATATGACTATCAGATAAGAAAATGCTTATTTATTTGATAGATAACAGTGTGACTTTCAGAAATTGATATATTGCGTTGAAATAACACACTGTCGGAATATAACAAATATGAAAAACACAACATACCACACTGTTGGAATATGACAACTATGAAAACCACAACATACCACACTGTCGGAATATGACAAATATGAAAAACACAACATACCACACTGTCGGAATATGACAAATATGAAAACCACAACATACCACACTGTCGGAATATGACAAATATGAAAAACACAACATACCACACTGTCGGAATATGACAAATATGAAAAACACAACATACCACACTGTCGGAATATGACAAATATGAAAACCACAACATACCACACTGTCGGAATATGACAAATATGAAAAACACAACATACCACACTGTCGGAATATGACAAATATGAAAAACACAACATACCACACTGTCGGAATATGACAAATATGAAAACCACAACATACCACACTGTCGGAATATGACAAATATGAAAAACACAAAATTGTGACTGTCAGATATGCAAAACACTACCATAGTGTGACTGTGTGATATAAAAAAAAAAGAAAAAAAAAGCACCATATATAATGTGACAGATTATGATAACGTGGCTGTCATACATGGAGCCTGTATATCTACTTATGTACTTGCTGTTTTTTTTTTTGCTTGGAAATTTGTTATTTTCATTAATTTTCCTAAGTGTTGAAATATATGAACCGAATGACAGATAATGTGTAATTGCTAGATATAAAGAGGACATTGAATCGACATTTTTTTTCATATCTGCTCATAATTCCGATTTTAATCATGATAATATAAGAAATAGATTAATATATAAGCTATATAATATAGTGTATATTTACCATAACACTTTTATTATCGTAATCTATACGTTCAGCATCAAGTCAACGTTCTCTACTTCAAACACAAAGTAAACATTCTAGATATTTAAAATATTGTTCTTTTCTGTGGAATGAGAAATAGTTCAATGTGCCATAACTTACAAATGGTTCATAGTATTATTTTTGGAATTCCTTTGATAAGGTTCTACACCCTGAAAGTTCAAGGAAGTTTATGACTAACATAAAAAAAATACAACATGTACGAGAATTGAATATTATTTCAAATATTATAACAGGAGTACAATTGCTCAAGATGGTAAGTTTGTGTTCATATAATCTTAAATCTCTTCTAATAAGGGTAATAACAAAATTACCGAACACCGAACAATCTTACAAAGCTCATAAGTATATAAACAGACAAAATCAGTCAACAACCGGAAAACTGTGAAAACCGTAATGACCCTGACTTGGTGCTGGCATTTCTAAAGAAATGGTGGGTTGAATCAGATCTTAATCATAGTGCATGTATATATAGCGTAGACAATATAAATGTAAGGCTACAATGTCATTGGTTGAAGCAATACAAGTGAAATATACAACACAAATTATGGATATATATATATATATATATGAATAAAAGAAGCAAATAAGATCGATAGATAAAGTTATACAAAAAAGACAAAAACAAATAATAAATGTTTGAAGATACCAAAAGGGTAATCAGAAGCCGTAAATCGAATAAGGACAGCCAATAAAATGGCCAATAAGTGACCATATTAATATATAATATGTTGTTATGATATGGAGGATATCACTTGCTCTACGTGTACCATACGTATGTAGCTATTTCATTATTTAAATGTGATATCTGAAATGACGCCTATGCGAGATAGTTGATGAAATTTTCAATTCAGACATATTTGTTAAAGAAATGAGATAGTTTTCAGTTATTGTCTTTCAGATGACAATGCCATACTTTTGTTTTTCTTCGTCTTGTGTAACCTGTATCGCCTTTTCTCTGAATTGTTCATTTTTTGATTGCCCCTTCGGTATTCTCTAACGTTTATTCATATCATATAATCTGCAAAGCTTGGTTAAGCAATTTATGTCCATTTGGATGTTAGTAATTCGTTTGAAAAACCTGACTTTAGAATTCGACAAGGAAGATATTTACCAACCAAAAAAACTATGCTATTAGAACATGGCGTGGTGAATAATGCTGTTATTACACTATTTGCCAGTGTGTTTGACTGGTCATGATTTTATATTTTGAAGAATATATCAGTTACAAATATATGTGATATGTCAAAATGCTTGCGACTCTAGTTATTAATTTTTGTAAGCAAAATTTTAAATATTATTTTACGGTGTGGATTTCAAATAAGATAAATTATATAAAAACAATTTTATCTATGATTAAATTTTACATTCACCTGTTCAGATTATCCGATATAGTTACGTTGATGATATCACTATATTTCAGCAGTTAATGTCTTGTTATAATAGTACACGAGCCATAGATCTTGCAAAACCGAAAAGTTGCATACCAGCAAATCTACAGAATCAGATATACACTATATTTAATAAATAGCACGGTATGCGCAAAATTCAAATATCCCGTGTATATCTAGTTGGTGATGCGATTATATTTGCTGGGAAAGGAATTCAAACTGATTAGAATCAACATTTACATTTCTAAATTCAAATTTCAAAACTTTGATTTCAGTGATGTTGAATTACTTTTTTTTTCAATATAGATTACTACTTTAACATCCATTTAAACATACTAAAACATATATAATTATGCATTCTAATTGTGAAAATGTATTAATCAATGGTGTCTTATTTATAGATTCCTAATGTGTACAAGTAGTAAAATAAAACCCAGATAATTTGTACATTTTTGTACAACAAATGTTAACGTGCCACCAACACCATCATGAATCACCATCCCAGCTCCTTCCTCCCTCCCCCCCAAGGATAAACATTTGACAATGACAAATAACTGCTATGGAAGCTGTTACTGTCTTTGCCCAAACATAAATGAAAACGCAATTTGACTGTTCAAACAAGATGAATACAGGAATAAAAGAGAATATAAAGTACCAAGATACCATACCTGTCGGTGGTTAATGTGTGTAATGAAATTGTGTGCTCGATTATATCTTGAACAATAATTATTGGAATATAGATTTCTGTTGGAAGGTAGAAAGATTATACTTACTTTTGATAATATCTACAAACCAATTCACTTTGAATTCTAAGCTATATGTGCTCGAGTTTTTGGCATCTCAACAATTGTTATTGGAACATATTTTGCGTTGGTGTTTTAGGAATGATTTGTGCGATATATTTTCGTGAAAATTAGTTGTACGATACTATCAAGGGATTAATACATAATTGGACAGAAATAAGAAGGAAGGTAAGTCCAATATTTTCTTCAAATACTGCTCTAGCAGTATAACAGGCCGGTTTTAAGATCAAAGAGTACTGAATTGTTACAGTGATGTTTCAATATTAGATATGCACTTTCAAAAGATTGACTCCATCTATCTATAATTAGTTAGAAAAAATCTTAACTGATAGATCAACACTAGTTGGTATCTTATATTCCTAAATAAGTCAATAAATGCCCTTGATATGTTAGAATACTTGTGAATGCTTTATCATGCACTGTCAAAGACCGTGTTGCTCATCTTTTTTACCTGGGTGACAACGTGTTGCTCATAATTTTTACCTGGGTTACACCATGTTCTAATCATTTTTACCTTGGTGACACCGTGTTGCTCATTATTTTCACCTGGGTGACACCGTGTTATTCATCATTTTTACCTGGGTGACACCGTGTTGCTCATCATTTTTACCTGGGTGACACCGTGTTGCTCATCATATTTACCTTGGTGACACCGTGTTCTCATCATTTTTACCTGGGTGACACAGTGTTGCTCATCAATTTTACCTGGATGACACCGTGTTATTCATCATTTTTATCTGGATGACACAGTTTTGCTCATGATTTTTACCTGGATGACACCGTGTTACTCATCATTTTTACCTGGGTGACACCGTGTTCTCATCATTTTTACCTAGGTGACACCGTGTTGCTCATCAGTTTTACCTAGATGACACCGTTTTACTCATCATTTTTACCTGGGTGACACCGTGTTCTCATCATTTTTACCTGGGTGATACCTTGTTGCTCATCATTTGTACCTGGGTGACACCGTGTTGCTCATCATTTTTACCTGGGTGACACCGTGTTACTCATCATTTTTACCTGGGTGACACCATGTTGCTCATCATGTTTACCTGGGTGACACCGTGTTCTCATCAATTTTACCTGGGTGACACCGTATTGCTCATCACATTTACCTAGGTGACACCGTGTTGCTCATCATTTTTACCTGGTTGACACCGTGTTCTCATCATTTTTAACTGGGTGACACCGTGTTGCTCATCATTTTAACCTGGGTGACGTGTTCCTCATCATTTTTACCTGGGTGACACCGTGTTTTCATCATTTTTACCTGGATGACACCGTGTTGCTCATCATTTTTACCCGGGTGACACAGTGTTACTCATCATTTTTACCTCGGTGACATCGTGTTGCTGGATGACACGCGTTGCTAGGTGACACAGTGTTACTCATCAATTTTACCTGGGTGACATCGTGTTGCTCATCATTTTTACCTGGGTGACACAGTGTTACTCATCATTTTTACCTGGGTGACATCGTGTTGCTGGATGACACCGTGTTGCTGGGTGACACAGTGTTTCTCATCATATTTATCTGGTTGACATCGTGTTGCTGGATGGCACCGTGTTGCTAGGTGACATCGTGTTACTCATCATTTTTACCTGGGTGATGCCGTGTTGTTGCTCATCATTTTTGTTTCTGTGTTGTGCTTTGCGCTTTGTTTTTGTTTTCTTTGTTTGTTTGTTTGTTTGTTTCTTTTTTACTTTCTTTCTTTCTTTCTTTCTTTCTTTCTTTCTTTCTTTCTTTCTTTCTTTCTTTCTTTCTTTTTGTTGTTGTTTTTTTTATTGCCTTTCCTCTCAAATGTTGTCTGTGTTTCCAGATTGTCTTTTCTTGAATTTCGTTTTGGTTTCCCCTAGCGTACACTATTAAGATACTTCGACTAATATATATTATAGCTCGATATTATATTGCATGTCAGCAGATGTGTTGATATATATGTCAAACTTGTTTCTGTTTAAAACGTAGAACTTATGGAAACAGTGATGTCATTATAGTTAACATGATATATAAAGCCTACATAATATGAACCTGTCTATCAATTAAAGCTGTCTGCTCATAAAAGATTGCACGAGATACGCTTTTGTTAATGGATAAAGACTTAGAATTGTGCTGATTTCGTTCCAACAAAATAATAACATTCCATTTTCGCATGAATTCAATACCTATTGGTTGCCTATAATGACATTTTCTCTTCTAAAAGCAAAATATAATGTATTAAATGTAAGTAATGAATATAACACGAATATACTAGCCTAGAGATAAATGCATAACCTCGATGCACTCGAAGCATGTTAGATATTTTGCTGCGATCCGGGATATCGATATATCACATAATTTCACAGCTAGTTATAACCCTTCTGAAAGTTGCCCATTACTTTTAAGCTGGACGAAGCAAATACACAAATCTTCCTCCCTGAGGAGTAGACGTTTATGAGTATCTCGTGTCGTTCGTTCGTTCGTTCGTTCGTGAGTGAGTGAGTGAGTGAAAAAATGTAACATTTTTGTCATAAATTAATGATTATGATATATGTGTTGCGGTAGATACTTACGTTCGATTGAATTTTTATTGTGTTAGTTGACTTAATCAACATTCCCCATATCTCTTTATGTGTTACTAGACTTTCTTCATCACCACCTGGATTTAATACACATGTGTGTATTATAGCGCTTTCTCATTCAGATACTGATACCCCATCATTTCTTCCAATAGTACTTCCAGGGAGTACACACCCACAATCGTTGTATAAATGCCTGTCATTGTCCGTTAAATCTCAGTAGTTTTATAATACTGAGAGGCTTCACTAACAATAAAGTACGTCTGTTCTACTTCCTAGGGTGTCATAGTTTGACATGTAGGAGAGTAGACTAAGACATCAACTATGTACTATTATAAAGAGCACTGTTTCGACAATGACGTCAAATAATGTGATTAAATTAAGCATACAAAATCTAGCATCACATTATATGAAAAGTTCGAAGATAAAAGGGGTAATCAGAGGTCGTAAATAGAAGATAAAAGGGGTAATCAGAGGCCGTAAATAGAAGATAAAAGGGGTAATCAGAGGCCGCAGATAGAAGATAAAAGGGGTAATCAGAGGCCGTAAATAGAAGATAAAAGGGGTAATCAGAGGCCGTAAATAGAAGATAAAAGGGGTAATCAGAGGCCGTAAATAGAAGATAAAAGGGGTAATCAGAGGCCGTAAATAGAAGATAAAAGGGGTAATCAGATGCCGCAGATAGAAGATAAAAGGGGTAATCAGAGGCCGTAAATAGAAGATAAAAGGGGTAATCAGAGGCCGTAAATAGAAAGTAAAAGGGGTAATCAGAGGCCGTAAATAGAAGATAAAAGGGGTAATCAGAGGCCGCAGATAGAAGATAAAAGGGGTAATCAGATGCCGTAAATAGAAGATAAAATGGGTAATCAGAGGCCGTAAATAGAAGATAAAAGGGGTAATCAGAGGCCGCAGATAGAAGATAAAAGGGGTAATCAGAGGCCGTAAATAGAAGATAAAAGGTGTAATCAGAGGCCGTAAATAGAAGATAAAAGGGGTAATCAGAGGCCGTAAATAGAAGATAAAAGGGGTAATCAGAGGCCGTAAATAGAAGATAAAAGGGGTAATCAGAGGCCGTAAATAGAAAGTAAAAGGGGTAATCAGAGGCCGTAAATAGAAGATAAAAGGGGTAATCAGAGGCCGTAAATAGAAGATAAAAGGGGTAATCTGAGGCCGTAAATAGAAGATAAAAGGGGTAATCAGAGGCCGTAAATAGAAGATAAAAGGGGTAATCAGAGGCCGTAAATAGAAGATAAAAGGGGTAATCAGAGGCCGTAAATAGAAGATAAAAGGGGTAATCAGAGGCCGTAAATAGAAGATAAAAGGGGTAATCAGAGGCCGTAAATAGAAGATAAAAGGGGTAATCAGAGGCCGTAAATAGAAAGTAAATGACACACAATGT
Source organism: Bathymodiolus brooksi (assembly GCA_963680875.1). Classification (NCBI taxonomy): domain Eukaryota; kingdom Metazoa; phylum Mollusca; class Bivalvia; order Mytilida; family Modiolidae; genus Bathymodiolus; species Bathymodiolus brooksi. The sequence continues at coordinate 94,925,362 of OY804581.1, read as the reverse complement.
AATGGAAAAAAGAAAGGGACAAAATAATAAACAATGATCTACAAAACACTACACAGACCACTGTAGATCGAACAACACGAACCCCGCTAAAACTGGGGGTGCTTTGGAAGGGTAAGCAGTTCTGCTCCACATGTGACACCCATTGTGTTACTCTTGTTGCAAACCAGATGATACGTCATGGATTATGAAAGGACTGATCTGTGCGAAACACAAATTTCTTATATGTAATTGTTGTAATCCGTGATATCAAAAATGAAAAACACAGTGATCCGTAGTCCGTAAAAAGATGTCAATGGGAACTTCATGGTTTATTCCTTAACGTCCAATGCATATTAAATATATGCACATTATATGCATTAGGTTCCACTTTTAGTCAGTTGTGTAATCCGTATCACACTATAGCATTGAGTAGTGATGCGGTTTACAGAACCGACTAGACATGATGTAAGCAATTCTATTAACTCATTTAACGATATAAATGTATTTATCTATCTCATGTTTCCATAGTGCAACTAGGACAATACTGTTACATTTCATTATTATATATATATATTACTAAATAATGTCCAGACACTCAAAGTAGTTACATACGCCACAAGCCTTAAATTTATCAATGTTAACACTAACTTAAAAGACAACTGTGTGTAATTGTTCATGACACAGTTCCCCGGAATAGTCAGGAACTGCTTACTATTCGCAAGCATCTAGGTTCACACCCAATTTTTGGTGGGATCAGAGTTGCTCATCTTTTCAGTTTGTTTGTGTTTTGTTGTGTGTTCGTGTTTTATAAGCCATCGACTTGTGTCTTGTGTCCAATGTTGCCAGTGTCTCTTGATTGTCTTTGTCTTGTGTTGTTTATCCTTTTTCATTTAGCCAGTGTGATGTCTGTCCTTCGAGTTACGCATTCTGATTACCCCTTCGGTATCTTCAAACTCTACTTTCTACATCAGTCACGCTCAAAGTCAAAAGACTGAAAAGCCAAATCATTGCATTAAGAGCAGGACATCCAAATCTTATGAACAGGACAAAAAAAAACCCACCTTAACCTACATGAGGGTGATAAACCATAGTTTTAATTAGTATTGGATGATTATCAACTGCACTATCTGGTTGTAAATAAATGGTATGTTCCATTTTACCAGTTGTAAACTAGAAAATGCTTGTCCACATGGATTATTTTATTGAATACATATATTACTTTTCCCAAGTTTGGTTATCTTACTCCCAAATGTTTCAAAAGCATCTCTTTTGATCTTGAAGTTATCTGACTGATGAAGGTTATTCCTGGGTCGCGTCGTGTGCTCTAAGCCATATAACTACATTTTTATTACTATCACTGTTTGTAAGTGTTTGGGGTACTAATATGGTTTAACAAATATATGTTTTTAAGTTTTTCATGCGATTTACCTGTCTTTGCTTCAAACAAATATTCACGAAGTCATTGTTATGCACAACGGGTGTCATTAGTGGAGCAGGAACTGCTTACCTTTCCAGAGCACCTGAGTTCAACGCCGGTTTTTAATGGGATTCGCGTTACTCGATCTTTAGTTTTATGTGTATGTTCTGTAGATCATTGTTTGTCCTTTTGGCCATTGTGTTGTCTGTCCTTCTTCGATTTTGGTGTCTTCAAACTCTTCTTGTAATATCAGTTTTATAAAGAATAAAAATGCTTTCCGATCACGCAAACAGAAATTAAGCTATGTTAATCGTCAGACAAGGAAGTATTAAGTTAAATATCTTTGTAGTATTATTTATCAACTTCTTATCCTAGTACCATTACAGTAAATTATAATACGAGAGTTTTCAGAAAATGTAATTTTTCAGTATTGTAAAAGTATTAATGGTTTTTGTTAAGTTATAATTTACCAACCATCATTATTTACAATTAAGAAATATATTTCGTTGATCCGTAGTTGAATTTACAGAAGTTTTTTCTTATTTTGTTTAGCTGTATTTTAACAGTTAGGAACTGCTTACTATTCGCAAGCATCTCGGTTCACACCCAATTTTTGGTGGGATCAGAGTTGCTCATCTTTTCAGTTTGTTTGTGTTTTGTTGTGTCTTCGTGTTTTATAAGCCATCGACTTGTGTCTTGTGTCCAATGTTGCCAGTGTCTCTTGATTGTCTTTGTCTTGTGTCTTGTATCCAATGTTGCCAGTGTCGCTGGATTGTCGTTGTCTTGTGTCTTGTGTCCAATGTTGCCAGTGTCTCTGAATTTTCTTTGTCTTGTGTCCAATGTTGCCAGTGTCTCTGAATTTTCTTTGTCTTGTGTCCAATGTTGCCAGTGTTTCTGGATTGTCTTGTGTCTTGTGTCCAATGTTGTCAGTGTCTCTGGATTGTCTTCGTCTTGTGTCTTGTGTCCTATGTTGCCAGTGTCGCTGGATTGTTTTTGTCTTGTGTCTTGTGTCCAATGTTGCCAGTGTCTCTGGATTGTCTTTTTCTTGTGTCCAATGTTGCCAGTGTCTCTGGATTGTCTTTGTCGTGTGTCTAATGTTGCCAATGTCTCTAGATTGTCTTTGTCTTGTGTCTTGTGTCCAATGTTGCCAGTGTCTCTGGATTGTCTTTGCCTTGTGTATTGTGTCCAATGTTGCCAGTGTCGCTGGATTGTCTTTGTCTTGTGTCCAATGTTGCCAGTGTCTCTGGATTGTCTTTGTCTTGTGTCCAATGTTGTCAGTGTCGCTGGATTGTCTTTGTATTGTGTATTGTGTCCAATGTTGCCAGTGTCTCTGGATTGTCGTTGTCTTGTGTCTTGTGTCCAATGTTGCCAGTGTCTCTGGATTGTCTTGTGTCTTGTGTCCAATGTTGTCAGTGTCTTTGGATTGTCCTTGTCTTGTATCTTGTGTCCAATGTTGCCAGTGTCTCTGGATTGTATTTGTCTTGTGTCTTGTGTCCAGTGTTGCCAGTGTCTCTGGATTGTCTGTTTTGTGTCCAATGTTGTCAGTGTCGCTGTCTTGTGTTTTGTGTCCAATTTTGCCAGTGTCTCTGGATTGTCTTTGTCTTGTGTCTTGTGTCCAATGTTGCCAGTGTCTCTGGATTGTCTTGTGTCTTGTGTCCAATGTTGTCAGTGTCTCTGGATTGTCCTCGTCTTGTGTCTTGTGTCCTATGTTGCCAGTGTCTCTGGATTGCCTTTGTCTTGTGTCTTGTGTCCAATGTTGTCAGTGTCTCTGGATTGTCTTTGTCTTGTGTCTTGTGTCCAATGTTGCTAGTATCTCTGGATTGTCTTTGTCTTGTGTCTTGTGTCTTGTGTCCAGTGTTACCAGTGTCTCTGGATTGTCTTGTGTCTTGCGTCCAACGTTGCCAGTGTCTCTGGATTGTCTTGTGTCTTGTGTCCAATGTTTCCAGTGTCTCTGGATTTTCTTGTGTTTTGTGTCCAATGTTGCCAGTGTCTCTGGATTGTCTTTGTCTTGTGTCCATTGTTGCCAATGTCTCTGGATTGTCCATTCTTGATTATCCTCTAGGTTTTCTTTGCCGTTGATTTTTTTTTATACATATATATATAGATGGAATTAGTGTTTAGTTACGATTTGAAATGTTCAGTGTTTGTGCTAATTGTTGTATTAGTCAATACAGCTGACATGTGTTGAAGGTTATTGCATTGCATTGTTCTATAATCGATATGACTAAATGTCGCTACCACTTAAATTTAATGATTGATATAATATTCTGATAGTTACTACAAACATTAAAAATATATTTTTGATTGGAAGTTTAATTTCAAACTATTTATATTATCTTTTATTTTCAGATATATAATCCATTTATGGTAACACTGGATAATGCGCTATATTTTATTTTGGAACTAAATATTGAAGGGTAAGTGAACTTTAATCTCAATTAATGTAAATAGTGAAAGTAAAATAATGTAATTTAATAAGGATTGATAATAGGAATTAAAGTGTTGACCAGAAGTTTTAAATATATTCAAAATATATGAGGATTCAGCAAACAAAGAAATGAAATAGCAGATGCTATGATAAGGTTTTATAACTGTCATGTTATAGTATATACGTTTATTATAACTATGGTATATACTTAGCAGAAAGTTGCATTATCAACTATTCAACCAATATCAACAAACAATCAACGACGTCTCATTTGAAAACATTTATCATAAATAAATACCACATCATATCGGATAAACTATAGTTCTTGACTTCGAACAAGCGCACAAATGTGGTGGAGCTAAATCGGTTGGTGGCAACCTTATCCTTCACCTTTATCAATTGTATTTCCAACGTTAATGAAGAAATTAAAATGTATGAAAGCCCAATAATTGCCTACTAGCTAAAGCGGTAGTATATGTTGGATAAATAATATTAAAACTCTGGGACAAAACAATTATACATGTAATTGATACTTCCCACATATTACATATTAAGTTAGTCGCAAACATGTTGAGATTGTTGATAATTTGAGACCAGTATAAATAGAAAATTAAATTGTTTGAAATAAATATTAAACATGAATTAACAACAGAAGTTTAAATGACATATACCTTAGGATTATTAATAATTGGCATAGCATCAGGTACCTTCAATTATTTTTGAATAAATTAATCAGCCTGTGGTTGGAAGGGCTCTTATGAGATTTAGCCATAAATCAAAATTCGCAACATTATGAAAAGTTATACATTTATGATATTAGCATCTTCTACACTTAAGAATGTCGACATCATAATACTTTCTACAGTAGCTATATCTTGTAAAAAGCTAACTGAAATGAGGCAATATTCTTAAGTTTTTAGAAGTGTTTTTATTTCTTTATTGTAAAGATGGCAACCATGGCGATACAAATATAAGATATTGTGGTGCATGCAATGCATACGAAACATTACATACACTGTTATTAACATATTATGTTTGGTCACCAAGATATAACTGAAATATTGCTGAAAGTGGCGTTAAACACCAAAAATATAATCATATTATGTTTACAAATAAAGGTAATAACAAAATTACCGAACTCCGAACAATCTTACAAAGGGAAAGTCAAAACTCATAATTATATAAACAGACAAAATCAGTCAACAACCGGAAAACTGTGAAAACCGTAATGACCCTGACTTGGTACAGGCATTTCTAAAGAAATGGTGGGTTGAATCAGATTTTAAGGCGCCAAACCTCCCGCTCTCATTACGGTTCAAAGGTTCAAAGAGGTTAGCTAAGACGAAACATACTGATATTGACAAATCTAATAAATTCACAAAGCAGCTGTGGGTGAGATTCTGTAAATAATTTCACAAGTTCTACGAATACTACAATAATGTTCGCTTTCCTAAAATCCTTAATATCAATGCAAGATTTCCTTTTCTCTGACATAAACCTGCAATAAGAAAATGATTAATCTCGTATCAACGATCTTCCCAAGATCATAAATGACAAACTATATTGTTATCATGTATATTGTTCCCACGTCGGTATTCGATCCGCAGTTAATGATTTACAGTTATAAATTCGAAAAGCATAAACACATTTTACCGTCATGCATATAAAGAAAATTTTCATATTACAGTTTATACTGGAACAGAGGCGATTATATAAAATCTTAGAGCTGTTTTGGAACATTTTCCAACAATGTCTGTTGGTACTGATTTTGAAGGCTTCGACAATTGGCATCAGCCACATATGACGTAAAATGTTTGATCTATCCACACAAAAGAAAGACCACGTTGGTTATTGATATGAGTCAACCAACTGGTAGTAGTGGTAGATTTGTAAGAAAGTTGATATCAAATCAACTATTAATTATGACAATTTTGACTCTTTACCGGAAATTAGTCTACACTAGGAAGAAATAATTCGCTATTTATGGTCAATTCCGATAGGATGTCCACCTCATTCTCAGTATGTCATTCAAATTGGAGAAGTCGATTTTAAATGCAGTAATAAGTTGAAAAAGTTTAAATGAGCCTGCTTTAGAATATTATCCTTACCAAATCCCCAAGCTTCACATCGTATAATAATAAGTGTGTCGCCTAAATATGCTTCCTATCATATTATTGTTTTTTCATACATTGCTTTAGTGGCTTTTTCTAAGTGATGGTTTTTGTATAATTTGAATAGGCCAGATTAGAGAAATATTTCCCAAGATAAGCGAAATTCTAAATTATCTCTATTAACTAAAGAAAAATGTGTTTGTTTTTTCAACATTTTTTTCGTTTTACAAGTATAATCTCCCTCTATCATAGATAACCTTGACTGATGTTGGCTACATTTTTTAGTCATTTTAGTTTCCTTGCTTATAAACACTTTTAAACATTTGGCTTACCAATCCTTTGACGATGAGTTGAAGGTTATTCCAGAAACTAATCGTGCTGGCTTACCAATCCTTTGACGATGAGTTGAAGGTTATTCCATGAACTAATCGTGTTGGCTTACCAATCCTTTCACGATGATTTGAAGGTTATTCCAGAAACTAATCGTGCTGGCTTACCAATCCTTTGACGATGAGTTGAAGGTTATTCCATGAACTAATCATGTTGGCTTACCAATCCTTTCACGATGATTTGAAGGTTATTCCAGAAACTAATCGTGCTGGCTTACCAATCCTTTGACGATGAGTTGAAGGTTATTCCATGAACTAATCGTGTTGGGTTACCAATCCTTTCACGATGATTTGAAGGTTATTCCAGAAACTAATCGTGCTGGCTTACCAATCCTTTGACGATGAGTTGAAGGTTGAAGGTTGAAGGTTGAAGGTTATTCCAGAAACTAATCGTGCGTACTAAATTAGATATCTACGTTTTATATTATGCAAGCTAGATGTAAATGTATCACCGAGAAAAAAAGATAAAACAAACATCTAATTAAAAAATAAATGATGGAAGCCAGAATGTGTTGGGAGTTTTAACATGGATTGGCGGATATTAGTATTTTATACCGAACCAGAAGCGAGGGATAAAATTTACTAATATCCGCCAATCCATGTTAAAACTCAAAACACATTCTGGCTTCCATGATTTATTTCGATTCTGATATGTCTAAGAGTACAAACACGGTAGTATACTTTGATTGGAAGACGGTAATTTATATTTACGTTTGCAGAAAATGTCGCACACAATTTATGCTGCTAATGGAAAAGTCAGTCGCATTCACCGGCGCATGTGCTAATGAGATTATACCGAATGGATAACTCGCTCGTTTGCTAACAAGGCGAAAGAAGGAGGTATGTTAGAATCTTAATTAGATTGAATAACATGTATATAATGATATCTGAAGATCTACAGCTGACTCTGTCATGATGACTTACTTCTCTTTGTTGTTACATTGTTGATATTTGTAATTACAGTTGTTTCTCGCGATTGTTAGATTGCCGATATTGTTAATTAAACTTGTTTCTCGCGATTGTTAGATTGCTGATATTGTTAATTAAGCTTGTTTCTCGCGATTGTTAGATTGCTGATATTGTTAATTAAACTTGTTTCTCGTGATTGCTAGATAGCTGATATTGTTAATTATACTTAGATAGCTGATATTGTTAATTATACTTGGATAGCTGATATTGGTTTTTTTGGGGGGGTTTTTAATCACAGATTTTATTGCACTAATTGCTGTTAACAATTTACTAGATATACAGCTTTGACCTAGTATCCCTAGTTGTTAATCATTAAATAGCAAGGGATTTGCTATTTAGTGAAGCTTAGTTCAAAATAAATGTTGTTAGTACACTTATACAGTTAATATCCAGTATATATTGTAATTATGACATGTAATAAACATATAATAGCTGTCTATGGTGATTTCACATGCTTTTTGTTGACAATATCCGGATATTTGACACTTTCAAACCGATCACGGTCGAAAGGTTAATTGTTCATGCTCGTGGATTACATTCACGATTGCGGTGTTGCTTTTTCCTATTTTGATTGTAGTTCGCTTTATTTTCTAATTGTTAGAATGTGATATCTATGAGTGAAAGGATTACTTCTGTCCGCTGTAAAATGTTTTAATTGTGACATGTAAGTATTGGGTTTACTACAATATAAGTGATGAAGACAAGTTTCATATTATTGATTTTTTTTTCTCCACATGTGAAATCACGTGACATTACAAGAATTCTGAAGTCATGTGATATATCAGCTGTTTATGTGTACATGTGCTTTGCTTATGAAATTTCCTGTTTTGACTTGTCTAAAAATATTTGTATCGAACACATTATTTACCTCATCCTTAAAAATTTTAAATATATCTACTTTTTTTTGTTTTTTTGATTTGAAATATAATAGGCTTTATATATAGAAAAAAAATATTAAGGTTATAAGCAGGTTAAGATCAACATATGCCTGGTCATATATTTTGTAGCCAAAAACCAGAGATTCCAGGTTAAAAATATGATCTCCTATATAAAGATTTGTTGTCATGTTTTTCACCTCTTGCCAATATTTTTTGTTATATTTACAATCAAGGTAAAGATGTTTGTAATTTTCTTTTTCTTTACATACCAGACAATCACTATTATTTACTATTCTCCATTGTTTTAACAATTATTTGCATGGTAATATGAAGTGAATAAGTTTCCATTTAAAGATTTTTAATTTATTTAATTCTAAATTATTAAAAGTGAAAAATAAAGTTTGTGTTATACATGTTAAAGTATGCATTCTGTCCTTCTTTAAGCATTTTTTCACATTTAGTATAAGCTATGGGTTTTTCTTTTACTTGAGATTCTAATAATATTTTATACACCTCTTTGTTTTTTATTTGTAGATTTTGGATCTGATTTTTTTCTATTTTAACTTTTTTGGAATTACTTGAGTTTTTATTGAATCTTGTGTTATCAGAGTTTCTTTCCACAGTTCTGGGATTGATTTTTTCAAAATATTCAGTTCAGATATCCAGTTGTGTTTGTTTCTTAATTTGGCTATAATTTTATATTCTGAAATATGACCATATTCTTCTAAAATATCATTAATAAAAATGATTCCACTTTTTATCCAATTAACTTTTACTAAACATTTGCCTTTATATTTCATATACTTATTTCCCCATATTATTTGTTTTCTTATTTCTCTAAAGTTTGTGGACTCCTGAGTTTTTTTATTATGGCTTTACATTTATTAATAGCTGATATTGTTAATTAGACTTGTTTATCGTGAATGTTAGAGAGTTGATATTGTTAATTGTACTTTTTAATGTGATTGTTAGATAGCTGATATTGTTAATTACATTTTTTAACATGATTGTTAGATAGCTTATATTGTTAATTATACTTTTTAACGTGATTGTTAGATAGCTGATATTGTTAATTAGACTTGTTTATCATGATTGTTAGATAGCTTATATTGTTAATTATACTTTTTAACGTGATTGTTAAATAATTGATATTGTTAATTAGATTTTTTTTCTCGAGCATAATTGACATCAACAGACGTATTTCTGAGAAATATTGCATAGTTCACATGTTAAATCAACGTTAGAGAAAACTAATGGGTCAATCAAGAATGGACAATCCAAAGAAACTTGCAACATTGGAACAAAGAACACAAGACGGAGACAGAAAACAAAACCACAACACATTATATCTTGGAGACCACTATGCGCAAGCAAACACAAATAACGTATTAAGAAATGATCCCTCCCTCTTACCAACAACAGGAGGTAAAGACGAACCGAACATTATTATTGAAGATAAAAAAAAACACTACATAGGACGTTATAAATCCAGATACGTGTACTAGCTCGTATTTAAATTCTCTCAGTATGTTAAATGAAATGTAACCTTAAACTATAGATAGCGTATCAATAGGTGTCGGTGTTAGCCTTGTGTTACATGTATCGTCATACCTCGTCTGTATTCATAAAAAATAATCAAAGCGATAAGTTTCTGTGAAATTTTGCTCCAGCTGGTCTTCATTGGACGGAAAATAATTGGAAGCTACATGCTAAAGTTTTTATTGCAAATCCATCGAGCTATGTATTTAATGAGATATAATTTGGTGCCACACAGATTTGTAAACCATTATATGTATTTAAGTCAATAATCATCAAGCTGTTTACACTGACCAAAGCATAGTATAAACATGAATTCACTGTAGATCCATGTGTCTTAAAACATTGTCTACCAGAAAATATATATTAGAAGTGTATAGCACTAAAATTATAGACAGTATATGAAGTGATTTTCTCACTTTTTATCTCTTATTTGATAGCAACAACTGACCCTAGTTGTCTGTTTGTTATGTTTCAATATGTTTTTGTTGTCTTAGTGAATATTCATAGATCTACGAATGATCGCCATTAGATAAATAAATACAAAAATAAAAAAAAATGATAACTAAAAACTAAATATATATATCATAAGATTGGAAATACTGCAACTTGTGTTTACAACACGTTTTTTTTTGTCAAGACCTCTCCTCTACAGTTTTTTTCCTAGCAAACTTGCATAAAATATATATCTCAAGGGGCATGTTGTAAAAGTTTACTATGTTGGGCTTGGGAGGACTGGGGTGTACTGGGCTGGAGTGTGATATATAAACCCTGGGCTAAGCTGAAATTGTATATAAAATTGCTATTAGGGTACATAATAAAGTAATGTATTGTTTGAACAAAGGAAAGAAAGAAAATATGACTTTCAGTAATATATACAAGAGAAAAAAATGTGTGAGTTGGAAATATTATGATTATGACAAACAATTTATAAAATGTATATAAAAACAAATATATCTGATTAAACAAAAATTCTGTTGATATCAAACCTGTTTCTTCTGATCATTCGTAACATTAGCATGCAAAAATAAAGTCGATATGAGACCGGATTCTTCTGGGCGTCGGTAATTTTATTTACAAACATGTAGATGACTCTGCAGATTTATCTGAACGAAGTTAGGGTTTATTGCTCTCACCATTTTTACTTGTTTGGCTTTCCAGTCTTTTGAACTTGGGTGTACCTGACAACGGTTAATCCAGAAACGCGTTGTGTACACTAAATTAGATATCTACGTTTTTATTACGTCAATGTATTAAAACGTAAATGCCAAAGCTGTTTTTGTGAACGTCCTTGTAATTAATGTACAACAATGTAGACGTTACTCTGGCTTCTTCGGAACGTCGTTAATGCTAATGATCAAAAATGTAGAAACACTTAGATATAATAATTACTTCTTCTGAAAGTCGTTTGTTTCTCTTGTCTGTACAATCAAAGTATTAAACACAATTAGCTTGTAAGCAGGATCAAAAGAGATTAATTTCTAATGTTTTGATGTTTAAATTTTCCCAGTGTAAGTACTTTTTACATGTAACACTTCAACTGATCTAATGTAACTTCAATTTAAGGAGAAACTGGACAATATAATCCGGTTTTAGATACAATTATGGAGTATTACTTTCCATTGAAACTGTGAGATAGACACACATAATATACAACGGTATATTTGTTACGACGCTTTCGAACAATTATCAGAAACCAACGACACCAGGATATTGAAAATGTTTGAAACATGATCTTTGTATTCTATTGATTAACTATGCTCGACATTGAATATGTCTTTATAAAAGCCTTTTTTCAAAGAAAAAACATACTGTTGTCATGTTGTATTACATGTTTTCTATTTGTGTGTCTAAGTCTTTTTAATAGGGTTTTTTTTCTCAGAAAAGTCATACCTTTGTCTGATTTAATTTTTGTGACTGTGTTTTTTTACATTAATATTACTTCCTTGTCTTGTACTCTTGTTTCACTTCTGTATTTCTATTATCTATATTGATTTTACTTCTTAATATTTTGTTTCATTTCCTTCAGTGTTCTTTGTCTTGGATGTAATATATTGTACTATTGTATTTCTTTTTAATATATGCTTGGTGTGCTGTGAATGTGCTTTTTTTTTTCTTAATGGTGTTTACTATTTCATAATGGTTTTTACTATGTGCTTTTCTTTGATATTACTTTAATGCTCCATTTGAATCTTGATATCACTTATTGTGGAGCTCCTGGGTTTACCACTGAATTAATAGTGAATTATTGTTGCTCAATATTCAGCTTTCTGTGTAGTGTTTTGGGAACCGTTCATTGATTTTGTGTATTTGTTTCCTTTGGACATTGTGTTTTCTATCCTTTGATATGGAACTGTCTTTTATGAGCATCGACAAAATTGATCCGAAATAATATTAATGATAATATAAAACCCATATGCTTACTCTCGTTATTATAGATTTGTGTTGTAGAATGTGTACAAATTGAACTAGTGTTAGTGTTACGGTAAATATAGAGCGACATTGTATAAATGTTTCTTTTTCGTGTGATTTGAAAAAATAGCTTCCAGTAAAGTTAATGAGAAATGTGCAGCTTTCTGTCATGGAGCAACATAATTATTATGTAACTATGTATGTAGATCAGCGTAATAACAATACGATCATTTTACAGTTCTATGTTGTAACCGTTAATACATTTTTATGTATATATAAATGAGTAGTATTAATGATCATTGTACAATTGATTTACAACAGATATAAACAACAATTAAATGGTGTACGTAGTTCTTGCAATTTAATCACTCATGTATGCCCTAACTATTTATAATTTGTACACGAGTGTATAAATTATGTATGCGATGTTTACCTATGTCTGTCAACAATTGATACTACCATGCATTTTGTGTAATTAATTTAACAGACCAGCGATGTATTTACCTCGTAAACTATCATTGGCACATGCGCGGTGCACACATTCTAGCAAGATGATACAATCACACAATAAAATTATTTACACTATTGTTAACTATATTCACTGAAAATAATCAACAGATCCAAAAATTAATAAATATGCGATGTGTAATTAAAATGTGCAAACACTATATTATTGCTACGGCTGTTCCATCGAAAAGACTTTCGCGTCGTAAAAGCACATGTTGGTGAATTACCACCTGCTCGAACTTGGTACGGTGAAAGCTAGAACAACCAATCTGTGTCACATAAATTGTGTGCGACCATCCCGCAAAATTAAGCATACATTATCATCTTTCTCATCAAAATGTACTACTGTATTTGTACTGTTAGACATATCAGAATAGAAATAGTTCATGGAAGCCATAATGTGTTGTTTTAAAATGGGTTGGTGGATATTAGCAAGTGTCACTCCGGATACCACTCGAAATAATTACTAACAATCTGCCAATCCGTGTTTAAGCTCACAACACATTATTGCTTCAATGAATTATGTCTTACACATTATACCAACAATATATTCTTTGCAATATAATGTATTCGAGATTTGTGTTAATAGTATATTTGAAATATCTCATTCATTGCGTAATACAATATGCTATTTCAATTAGTTTTGCTAGCTCCAAAGCATGTTATTAAGATATATCTATTTATATTATTTACCCGTGATAAATACGAATAATCGAGAATACTTCTTCTCTGGCATCTGCCATTAATATATAATGAGCATTGATTGCAAAATATATTTAAGGACATATTGTAACGTACTTCTCAAGATTTGATAACTAATAGAATCGATTGGGTTTTTTTCCCCATTTTACTGCAATGTAGACACTATTCCGTTTGATTGAATGATCTAAATTATCCATTTTCTAGATTAACATTGACGATTGAACAATGTATAATTTGACAGGGTTGATAATTATTACAACACTACGTTATTTGACAAATGATAGCTTGTTTTTATTATTTAATCATTTAGCACCTGCTACATATTGTGATTGTTCACATTCAAGGCCTAGATTTATATTGGATATCTAATTATTACACGTTATTCACAGATTGAAGTAAAGTTATGAGTTCGAATCACGCTCAAGGCGAGGTGTATTGGATACGATATTATGTAATAAAGTGTGTCAGTGACTTGTGACATGTCGGTGGTCTTTTAGATTAGAGACACAAAACTCAGGTTTGTCTCATTCAAAACACCAGGAGCTGTAACTCGGGTGTTCCTGCATATTCAATGAGTCTGCATAATAAGGGAAATAACAAAATTACCGAACTCCGAACAATCTAACAAAGGGAAAGTCAAAACTCATAAGTATATAAACAGACAAAATCAGTCAACAACCGGAAAACTGTGAAAACCGTAATATACCACCACGTCACACATACACACACACATATATATATATTTATATATATATTATATGTTATTCAGCTATCAGACAGGGTATATAATGTGAGATTTCCGGCTTATGATATCGTGTCGTGATATCTGCTCGGCCATGTAAAAAAGTCGGTCACTTGTTTTGATTTACAATTCTCCCGCAGCACGAGACCGATGACGTCATTCTGTATATTCATAGCGTACATAAACACAGAGGGAATTCTTTTAAACTTCAAAATTACAAGATGAGATTAAAACAGATAAGATTGAATTGAATAAATGCTATGCAAGTAAAAAAGATCATTTTTACTAATGTCTTTTTTCCCTGATCATTATGCCTGTTAAATATGTTTTAAGCGATGGTATTTCCCAAGCATTTGTACCTTTCCGGTTTGTTGATGTAATTGTCATCACAGATCATGACCTTTTCTGGAATGTAGGCCAAGCAAATTGTGTTTTAAAATACTTTGAAAATATGATGATTAATCATTCAGATTCCACCATTTTCTAGAAAATGGCTGATTTTACCGGGAAAATACATACAAGTGCTCTCCATTAGTCACAACATGGCAGATTATTTTGCATTTCCACTGCTGCTTTAAGAACAAATATATCCCTTACTTCTTGGTGTAATGAAATGATATTCACAGAGAAGATGGAAAAAGAATTAATTTAACAGCAATAATCAACATTTATTGTATAAATTGAACAGAGAATTAAATAAAACCAGACAAAAAAATAAGATTATCTGGGGGGGAAAAAACCTGTTATTATTACAAATAGCATCAACAAAACTGTATTGTTACCACTCTGTGATAATAAATGTGATTGAAATAAACAGAAATCAGTCATTAATTGTTTTACAAAAATATGGCAGTATGTAGTCAGTCTAATATATTGCATTGACAAAAACAAAAACACCAAATTCACTGGATTAAATATTTTTTTTACAGGTAAGAAAGTTCAATGTTTGCATCAAATAATTAATTTGTAATACTTCAATTTCAAACTATTTAAAGAAAAACATCTTTTGAAATTTTTAAGACAAAACAATTACACAAAAAAACTCAAATACTATACTTTCTTAATCTGGTTTACTTTTTAAACTTTTTATGACAAAATCACGTGATTTATTTACCACTGACCAGCCTTATGTGACGTAATACGACGCCATTTGGAAAAAGGGTAGTAAACAAATATGGGTCAGTGTGTCATTGTTATCGATATTTTTTCCCTGGAACTTTACACATGTGAGGAAGAATAGATGAGGAACATAATCAAAAAGAAAAAATGTTTACTTTTCAAACATGAAAAAAATAATAAAACATTATCCAGTGACTGGCCGACTTATTGTCACACGGGGATATATATTCCCTGAGGCGCAGTCGAAGGGAATATATATCATAAGCCGAGAATGTCACATTATATACCCTGTCTGATAGCTGAATAACAGATATATTACGGATTTAGCCTTTTTTTTAAATACAGAACCCTACTGTCGTATAAAAAAAGTCATCCATGGCATGGATTTTTTTTTTTTTTTTCTGTTTTGTTTCTTTGTTTTTATTTTCCTTTTTGTTTTATGTTACCACTTATATAGTCCTTATTCATATGTAGAAATATTAAAAATATTAAATATTGTGCGTCTTTTATTTTCATTTTTTCTAAATGTCGCTTTCCGTACCTATGACGCTCTTTCTACGATGACGTCAAGATATGCGTCACGTTATATTTCATGCATGAGGTGTCTCATGAAGGAAACGGGTTTGCAATGATTTAAATGTTAACAACGTCTAACAAAAGTTTGGTGTTGCTCCGTTACTTCGAAAGTGTTCAAGGCGCAAAGTTCAACACACCTTAGCTTGTTTATTGCACATGGTGTTCAAGTTTGTTATGGTACAGCCGTGGAACATATGTCAGGATTAGGAGTTTGCTGAATCGATCTGGTGTTTTGTGACGGAATTAACTATATCATAAGCCGGGAATGCCACATTATATACCCTGTAGACCTGATAGCTGAATAACAGATTTATTACGGATTTAACCATTGGTTTTTTTAAATACAACATCCAACTGTATTAAATAAATTTGCGTCTTTTATTTTCATTATCCGTATCTCTAGATGTCCGTTGCTCACCCCTTGGATAAAGTAGTCCGTTAGTTTAGGTGAAAAAGATTTTTCTATCTTACCCCGGCTCCAGGGTAAGACAAGCTACACGCCGTTTTTCCCGCAAAATTGTTTTCCATTGTTGAATTAAATTGTAGATTTATAGTGTCTTGACAGTATTTTAAATGTATTTCACAATAAAATACAATAAAATACAATTGTATTATAAATGCTACTACAACAGCGATAAATGCCTGTACAAAAAATTATTTGACGTTGGTCAAAGGGAGGTAATTATTTTTATTTACGTTAGTTACATAACAAGGGAGAGTACTCTATGTTTTCTCAACGTAAACAAATATTGAAAAAAGAGGCAAACATCGTAAAAGGTGCAAGAGTTTGTTATTGTTGAATCTATCACAAGTTTGTTAACTTTATTATTTTGAACCTCTTTAAAGTTGTAAAATGAAAATCTTGTTTTATTTTATTATGTGGCATTTTGGTCATGTGGGTGTGATACGGTTCGCAAATTAATGCACCAAACTACACAACAAGCAAACAAACATTGACACGGTAGAAAGGGGTGAGAAAAAGAGTCAAACGCCGTAAAAGGTGCAAGATAGTAACATCTTTGACACCCCCGGGTAAGATTTAAATCGTATTGGACTCGGACAAGCCATGTCGTATTGGACTCGGACAAGCCTCGTCCGATACGATTTAAATCTTACCCTCGGGTGTCACAGATTTTACTATCTTGCACCTCTCCCGGTGTTAGACCCTATATTTCTGTACCTTTGACGTCATTCTTCAATGACGTCACAATATGTGTCACGTTATATTTCATGTATGGGGTGTCTCATGAAGGAAAATACTGTAATAAATTGTTAAATCAATACAGTTTCATATGTAGTAAATTTTATAAACTCTATAAATATAACATTAATATATCACATAACAAAACAACGGGTTTGCGAAACAGTTTCAATAATTTAAATGTTAACAACATGTAAATAAAACCTTGTTGTGGCCCCATGACGTCGAATGTTTTCAAGGCTCAACGTTTTGTTTATTTGTTATGGTACAGCCGTGGAACATCGGAGTTTGCTGAATCGATCAGGTATTTGTGACGGAATTAGCCGTTGTAATATTTTTTGTGTTCATGCAGTCGTTTTGAGTGTAAAAACAGCATTTAATTTGGTAAAAATACATTTATTATTCCGTATTATACCATTGATTCGGTGAAGCGTAATGTTTTGTCGTCCATGTGTTAATCGTTTTTGAGGACTGAAATATATATCCCGTCTGTTTTCCGAATATATGCTGAAAATCAGGGTTGAAGAACCAATGAAAATATGTGTAACAAACTAAATCCGTAATATATGCTGACATTCATGGTTGAAGAACCAATGACAATTTGCGCCTCAGGGAATATAGATCCTAAGCCGAGAATGTCACATTATATACCCTGTCTGATAGCTGAATAACAGATATATTACGGATTTAACCATTGTTTTTTTTTAAATACAGAATCCAACTACATTAAATATATTTGCGTCTTTTATTTTCATTTTTCGTATTTCTAGATGCCCCTTTCCGTACCTCTGGCATTCTTTCTTCACTGACGTCAAAATATGTATCACGTCATATTTCATATGAGATGTCTCATGAAGGAAAATCATGTACTAATTTTCTAAATCAATACAATTGCATATGTAGACAATTTTATAAACTTTATAGATATAACATTAATATACCACATAGCAAAACAATGGGTTTGTGAAACATTTACAATAATTTAAATGTTAACAACATGTAAACAAAACCTTGGTGTGGTCCCATGCCGTCAGTGTTTTCAAGGCTCAGCGTTTTGTTTATTGTGATGTTCCTCACGTTATGGTATAGCCGTGGAACATAGGAGTTTGCTGAATCGACCAGGTATTTGTGACGGAATTATCTGTTGTCATATTTTTGTTGTTCATAGAGCTGTTTTGAGTATAAAAACAGCATTTAATTATGTAAAAATACATTTATTATTCAGTATCATGCTATTGATTCAGTGAAGCGTGATTTATTGTCGTCCATGTTGTTATCGTTTTTTGGAAGACTGAAATATATACCCCGTCTGTTTTCCGAATATATGCTGACATTCATGGTTGACGAACCAATGAGAATTTGTGTAACAAACTAAATCCGTAATATATTCCATTACAATTGACATGTACCGTTTTTTAATCTTCTGGAGAACGTGGAACAATTATATGAATATGAGTAATGAATGTGTTGGTACATATACATGTTTATTACACTTTATCGTACACCACTGTTTATGAATGCGTGTAACATGTTTATTACACTTTATCGTACACCACTGTTTATGAATGCGTGTAACATGTTTATTACACTTTATCGTACACCACTGTTTATGAATGCGTGTAACTAGAGCTGCATTACCGTACATTGTTATATATTCGAAATTACCAACCATGATAAACATATGGAATACATTTACAAATCACCAACCATGATAAACATATGGAATACATTTACATATTCCATATACATGATAAACATATGGAATACATTTACATATTCCATATACATGATAAACATATGGACTACATTTACATGATAAACATATGGAATACATTTACATATTCCATATACATGATAAACATATGGAATACATTTACATATTACATATACATGATAAATACATGGACTACATTTACATATTACATATACATGATAAACATATGGAATACATTTACATATTACATATACATGATAAACATATGGAATACATTTACATATTACATATACATGATAAACATATGGACTACATTTACATATTCCATATACATGATAAACATATGGAATACATTTACATATTCCATATACATGATAAACATATGGAATACATTTACATATTCCATATACTTGATAAACATATGGAATACATTTACATATTCCATATACATGATAAACATATGGAATACATTTACATATTCCATATACATGATAAACATATGGAATACATTTACATATTATATATACATGATAAACATATGGACTACATTTACATATTACATATACATGATAAACATATGGAATACATTTACATATTCCATATACATGATAAACATATGGAATACATTTACATATTCTATATACATGATAAACATATGAAATACATTTACATATTCCATATACATGATAAACATATGGAATACATTTACATATTCCATATACATGATAAACATATGGAATACATTTACATATTCTATATACATGATAAACATATGGACTACATTTACATATTACATATACATGATAAACATATGGACTACATTTACATATTACATATACATGATAAACATATGGACTACATTTACATATTACATATACATGATAAACATATGGACTACATTTACATATTACATATTAATGATAAACATATGGAATACATTTACATATTACATATACATGATAAACATATGGACTACATTTACATATTACATATACATGATAAACATATGGACTACATTTACATATTACATATTAATGATAAACATATGGAATACATTTACATATTACATATACATGATAAACATATGGAATACATTTACATATTACATATACATGATAAACATATGGAATACATTTACATATTACATATACATGATAAACATATGGAATACATTTACACATTACATATACATGATCAACATATGGACTACATTTACATATTACATATACATGATAAACATATGGACTACATTTACATATTACATATACATGATAAACATATGGAATACATTTACATATTACATATACATGATAAACATATGGACTACATTTACATATTACATATACATGATAAACATATGGAATACATTTACATATTACATATACATGATAAACATATGGACTACATTTACATATTACATATACTTGATAAACATATGGAATACATTTACATATTACATATACATGATAAACATATGGAATACATTTACATATTACATATACATGATAAACATATGGAATACATTTACATATTACATATACATGATAAACATATGGAATACATTTACATATTACATATACATGATAAACATATGGAATACATTTACATATTACATATACATGATAAACATATGGAATACATTTACATATTCTATATACATGATAAACATATGGAATACATTTACATATTACATATACATGATAAACATATGGAATACATTTACATATTCCATATACATGATAAACATATGGAATACATTTACATATTACATATATATGGGTCAGTGACATCTAGAAAAACAGCAGATATAGGAAAACATATTATTATATCAAATTTGTATTAATATTCCTGACAAATGCTTTTGATTAATGTGGTGTCATAATTTTCTTGTTTGTAAGATATTAAGACACGTGTCCTCCTTCTCTGCGTTAGATTGTATCAAGTTGAGAGGATTATATACCTATCATATTTATGATAGATAATGTCTGCAGAAAAAAAATATGATAAATTTCATGACAAGCATTAAACTCGAACAAATTACTAATTTAATATAAATTACACTTTATTTCATATTGCCAACATTTTCATACCATTGCAATGTCAACGTAAAACAATGGTCGGTTCGTCATTGGGTTGAATATTTTATTTCCCTAATTTTGAGACGGTTACAATGATTTCAATACACAAAAGAATATTTTAATACCACATGAGTTATTTGTTGGTCTGCTCGGATTGTTCTACATTGTAATGGAATAACAATTATATACCTGATAATATGTTTACTTGGTGTAAAAAGGACTGCTGGTAAAGACGTGCAATTGAGTCAAGTGATTAAAACATCAAGATAATATATGTTTACACAATCAGTGTTATCTCAGAATTATCACAAAATGTATAGCCGTTTGAAACATCTCTGTTAGTAAAGACATAGTTCAAACAGACAATTACTTTTATATGTTGTCACCCTTTCATGCTATGGTAGTAGTGAGAATTTGACAGCACTCCGAGTCTGTCGGTAACTAGTCAATGAACATTTGTATTTACTTCGAGAATGTCGGTAGCTAACCAATGCTTTGACATCACTCCGAGTCTGTCAGTGGCTAGCCAATGCGTTGACATCACTCCGAGTTTGTCGGTAGCTAGCCGATACTTTGACATCACTGCGAGTCTGTCGGTAGCTAACCAATGCTTTGACATCATTCCGAGTCTGTAGGTAGCTAACCAATGCTTTGACATCACTCCCGAGCCTGTCGGCAGCTAACCAATGCTTTGACATCACTCCTAGTCTGTCGGCAGCTAACCAATACTTTGACATCATTCCGAGTCTGTCGGTAGCTAACCAATGATTTGTCATCCCTCCAAGCCTGTCGGTAGCTAATCATTGAGCACTTGACATAACTACGAGCCTGTCGGTAGCTAACCAATGCTTTGACATTATTCCGAGGTTGTCGGTAGCTAACAACTGCTTTGACATCACCCTGAGACTGTCGGTAGCTAACCGATGCTTTGACATCACTCCGAGCATGTCGGTAGCTAACCCTCTGCTTTGACATCATTCCGAGCCTTCGGTAGATAACCACTGCTATGACATTACCCTGAGCGTGTCGGTGGTTCATTAATGAACAGTTGTCATCACTTCGAGCTCTCTAAATCTAATCAATGGACGCCTGTTATTGACCCCCCGAACGTGTCGCTAGCTAATCAGATATAGTTGTATATTGTATATGTTTGCCAAATCAGACTGTTAGTTGTTCACAATCTATTTTGTTCTGTTCCCGTAATATTCTTGTTGTCGTCTTATCTCTGAATTGATTAATTTATATTATCTCGTCCGAAAGCGCTTAAACCGAATTTATGGGTAATTATTCTAAAATAAGTGTCATCTGGAGCTAATATGAAAGTGTCATACATTATGTTATACTTTTATTTTATTTGGCTTTCAAATATGTTGACTAGGAGTGTACCTGATGAAGGTTGTTCAGGAAAATCCTCATGTACACTAAATGTTATATCAACGTTTATTATAGAGCAGCTGATCCTAACGACATACCTGTTTCCTACTTTAGTTTCAGTTTATTGAAAGCTAATTGTCAGAACAAATTATGTAATAATAAGTTTGCATTGTTTTTGGTTTTCCTGCATTTCATGAATTTAAGATTAGCGCATTGGTTTATTATTAGATCAACAAATAAATTCAAATACGCAATTGTCTATTTTTCATAGTAGTTTTATTTGACCTTGAGAGTACCCGATGAAGGTTATTCCAGAAACGAGCCGTACGCTCTACATTTGATATCCACGTTTTTAATTTTATTATTTGAAAGCACATTTTGTATATCTAAAATGACATGAATATTTAATCATAATTATCTTTGATTAGTTCCTGTAATCTAATTCAGTGGTTCCTCATTGAATATATGTTCAAATTACTCAAGTATAATATATATATATATATATATATATATATATATATATGATATATGACATAACAGAAAGTCGACGATCTTAAAATAATATATTCTCTAATCTTCTACTACTATAATAGCTTGTCCATCGATTATAGCAAAACAAATTTACTATTGTGGAAACCAGCAGGATTTAAAATAAACAATAATGTCTATGCGGTTTCTGAAAATATAGTCTATTAGAGCTAAAATAGAATTATAGATTGTTTTGGGATAATTCACATGTTGTTTCACGTGTACCGTAGACCGCCTACATTCATACACGTTGAAATACGTGACAATCCGCGCCTATTTCGTAACTAATTATATTTAATTGTTTTGTTGATTATAACAATTTCGGCATTTATTAAACTACAATTGACTGGCACCATGCACTTTACAGTGTGAAGTCATGGAATCTTTGAGTGGAATTTCGGAGTGGAGTCTTTGAGTGGAACTTTAGAGTGGAGTCTTTGAGTGAAATTTTGGAGTGGAGTCATTCCTTGGAATTTTGGAGTGAAGTCTTAGAAATTGTGGAGTGGAGTCTTTGAGTGAAATTTTGGAGTGGATTCTTTGATTGGAATTTTGGAGTGGAGTCTTTGAGTGAAATTTGGGAGTATGTGTTGGTTGGGAACAGTGTGTATATAAAACTGTAAAAGACGTCTCTATGATAAACCTTTCACTGTTATACTGATTTATTATTATTGACCTTTACCTATATAGACAACAATAAATAATGTCCCTATGAAAATGTTTGGTTTCGGCATTATTACAAACGTGTTAGCATAGCTCTTTGGACATTATTATATATGGAATAGGTTCTGAGTGGAGAATTTTACAGGACATTAAATCCGCTCTATATATAAAACCTTAAGTATTTCCACACTGGTAGTGTGTGATATGCATACCAGAAACTATGAAGTTATCTAAGAAGAGTTTGAAGATACCATAGGGGTAATCAGAATCCGTATATCGAAGAAGAACAGACAAACCAATGGCCGAAAGAAAAAGTACAAAAGGACAAACAACGATCCACAAAACATACATATGAAACTAAAGATCGAGCAACACGAACCCCTTTAAGAATCGGGGGTGAACTCAGGTGCTCCACAGGTGTGAGCAGTTCCTGCTCCACTAGTGGCACCCGTCGTGGTAATCTAGCTAGTATTCCCATTAAAATGTCGCAAGCTAATAAATAAGGGTAATAACAAAATTACAATAATGTACATCTTGTTTGCATTACAGTATGACTATCGTTAGTTTTGTATATTGTATAGCAGTATACTTTTATATGATGAAGGCTGGGATATTGCGGAACGATTTCATGGGGACATTATTATTATGCTACGCACACAGGTCAATGTCAAGGTCAATTATATTTCAGATCCGCCAAATCAGTCGAACATTTAAAAAGGTTCTTTTAGAAAAGTCATTATATTTTTCTTTAATCCACTCCAAAATAAATGTAATCCATACTCCACTTCAATACTCTACGTTAAATATTCGCACTGCAAAGTTCATAATGTCTACCAGATTATGGTAGAGAAAGGTTACCTTGGTAGCATGTATTGTAAGCTGAAGGAATAGTTATAAAATTAAAAACGAAACAAATATTACAGTGCCTAAAGATGATGATATAAATGTTCTTAACACGGTATTATGGTGGTATTACCGCCCCTCCCCCGCCCCATCAAATACAATACCGTCGACCAGAAAAATAAGTTTGTTATCTTTACAAGCTTGTCAACCCAGTATTATGATGACTGCAACGATCATTGGTATTATGATCTTTCATCTGACGCTGCTGAGGAAAAAATATAATGGTGTTTGATCAATAGCTACCTTTTAGCACTCAATAAGTGACCCTTCGTTTGCTAAATAAATAATAGTAGACTATATCAACAAATCAACAGACGACTTAATGCAAAATATAGTAGAAAATTACATTAAATTGGAATTTCTGGAAAGGTGCTCTGTATATAGGTCAATCAGAAAATCGATATTACTCTCCTTTACACCATTGTTGTAACCATTCACATATTTCTGATTTTCTTTAATATAAATATTAATTAATATTATAACGTTTATGTAAAAATGTTATAAGTTTAGAATTGTCGGATGTGGCACTCTTAGTGGATAGCTAGATCTATAAGAAAACATGATCTTTGCGCCTCACAGTTTAACAGGCCCAGCTGCAACCCCCCACCTCCCTCCCACCCCCAAGCACCATATCCGAATTTTCTAGACAGAAAAGTATAATGTTTGATGCATCTGTCTTACTAATGCCCTTTATATGCACCTCATCAAACATATTTAGTACCATGTTAAATATAGCATCAGGATGCAAGAATGTATTACTATATGTCTATAAGACAATGATATGAACAGTTTAATAATTGATATGTCAATCAAGGAGACTGTCACATAACAGAACTGTGTCTTAGAACCAATCAATTATATGCAGTTATAATACTGTTAAGTTCTATATAAAAGCCATTAACAACTGCTGATATGTCCGATATTATGTATTTCTTATTCAACAGACTTTGTATGACATCATATAAGGTATTTCTATTTTGAACGAGCATAGATGTTTATATATGTCAAGGTAAATGTAAAATATATAATTTTCATAATGCATGCCTTCTCTATAATGTCTAAATGCATGGTAGAACATATTCGACAACTATCGAATTATGCTAAGACTATATATTTAAATGTAGTACTTCAACAATTAGAATTAGGTTAGATTTAATTAGAAACATTCAGCTATGATGAAACGAATATCTAAAATGTAATGTTCAACGCTTTCAACACTATCAACAAACTCTTAGCTCAAATCACTGAATACAAAAAGAAAGCCACGACATACACCGATGAAAATTCATGTCCTGGTTTTGGACAGTCACATAAGCGGTAATACTTGGACAGTCACTAAGCGGTAATACTTGGACAGTCACTAAGTGGTAATACTTGAACAGTGACTAAACGGTAATACTTGGACAGTCACTAAGCGGTAATACTTGGAGAGTCACTAAACGGTAATACAGATATGGAGAAGCTATAAAAGAAACATGCACAGATTTTATTTCCACTTCGAAAAATTTCAAGATACCAGAAGCCGTAAGTCAAAGTACCAAAGAGTAACCAGAAGCCGTAAGTCAAAGTACCAAAGAGTAACCAGAAGACGTAAGTCAAAGTACCAAAGAGTAACCAGAAGCCGTAAGTCAAAGTACCAAAGAGTAACTAGAAGCCGCAAGTCAAAGTACCATGCTTTCTATAAAAAAGATATTGACAATATATCCGCCCTTTGAAGTAAAATTATGCTCCTATGTTAATTCCTTCGTACATTCCAATCCACTTGCTTAAAAAGTACTATTTTATTCTATTCATTATATGGACTTTTTTTTATGAAAAAATATTAAATTGTTGTATATTTTCATAACCAGTTACTTCATAAAGACAACTTTTGATATTGATCATAAATATTATCAACAATAAAGGATAGCAACGATGAACGTTTATTTGTTGACAACACTTCTTGATATGCGATTCAGTTTCAATGTGGTTTATCCTGCAATGGTGCGATTTGAGCACTAATAAAGGGTTCAAAAATGAACTTCAGTATCATTTAGTTATAAACGTAATAAAGCATTTTTTACCTGATTTATGTAGAGCGAAAAACGGTAACAGTATAAGTTCGGATGTGATAGAAGACAACATTGAAAACGATTAGAACCACTTGTGTTTCTATTCTTTTCAGACAAATTTGGGAGACGTTTTGGACTTTTAGATACTATAAACACAATATATGTACGCTATCGCTAACTCTAAAATTCATTTGCACTTGCTGCGAAACAGGCCAAAAAAGATTGTCAAATGTTCGTTTTTCTACGTCTATCTAAAGCTCGTACAAATAAATTTATATTTTCTCACAATGTACGTAGCTTACTGACGACCTTCATTTGGTTCATATACTACAGTGGTATTTCACTTAGCATCATTTCACCCTTACAGCTGCAGGAATGTCAGATATCGATTTATCCATCAATTACCCATTTCTGAATTCCAAGACTTCCAGTGTCCTTCATCAATACATCTAACTGTGATGTTAAACACCCATAATCAATATTTAGAGTTTTCATTAAGCTAGAGTTCTTTATACCTCTGATTTTGACGCTAAGCACCCATTGTCAGTATTTTAGAATTTTTAGTAAGCTATAATATATCTTTTATAAATGGTGCCAATGTATATCACAGACTCATATTCTTAGATGTTCCTTAATGACACCCATCTATTACACTAGTTTTCCTGAACCATTTTATTGTTAGAATACTGGTCAAATTTCAAATGTTTTTAAGATAGAATTATAAGCATTAATTACGTGTTCTCTTGTATTTATAATTCTTTGGATTATCGATTCATCTTCCATACAAATTAACAACCCCTTTTTATTAATACATAGATTATCCTAAGCCATCACTTCTGATGTTGTATTGCTGTCCGATAGAAAACTGTTTTGTCGTGCACGATGATTGAAAATTGTTTTATTTATATTTTTCAAGAAGTACACATATAAAGAAATACACAATTGTCATTGACATCGAAGGATATACGTAACATTTATCTATGAATTTTTGATATTTCTGAAAATAAATATAAATTAATAAAGTGATTATTCAAGGAATCAACAAGCTTAATAGAAGTAAGCCTATTTAATAGTAAGGTAAGTTAATAACACTATTGGTACATATTAGTATTATCTATATTTATATATATAGTAAGTATATTGTCTATTTATACTATAAATTATTAGTTTTTAATGTTTCCTATATTAATTATCATTTTCTCTTGTTATATCATGTCTCTGCATCATTTTGATATCTTAATAACATATATAACATATATATTCCAGATCTTAATTTCATTATTTTTTACAGCGTTTTATTTGAATTTGCTTGTGATGCTTTGTCTTATGCAAAGATTATACATATACCCTCAAAGCTTTAATCAGTAATTTCTAAGAATCTAGCGGTATTTAAACGAATACATTGTCTGTTGTATTATAATTCACTTGAAGGTATTAACTTCCAATAATAAACACAATGTCGACTACAAAAGCATTTGAAACATTCTAAGTTAAGATTTTAAACACTTGATTTCAATTCCTGCAATTCAGCTTGGATTAGTTGAAAGTAAGGAAACATACCATCGAATATATAGATATGTAATTAATAAAAATATACTAATATGACTCTTGTACTTTGAAAATATATTACTATATATTAAGGTACAATTGTATGTAATTCTTAAAAGTGGTTACTTGTGTGTGACATCGGACACATCCAATCTGTCTGTCTGATAATATCACATTATTAACAATCATTTGTTTTCTAAGAATTTACAGATTTGCATAATTTGTTTTAATACAGACATGTTTGACTTTATTATACTAATGGTGGTTTATATCATCGTAACATATAAACAATATGTATTAATTTAATGTCTTATGTCCATTTTTTCCCAATAAGATCTAAGAAATAATTAACGATGTTCGTAAAAAAATTACCCCATGCGATAGTGTTCAACAACGTGACCTTTTTTCCAGTTTACATAAATAAAAACTCTCCTATTTATTTTTGGCATTTTCGCGGAACAAATAAGCAACACTTACATTTTAAAACGGCCGGTAAGGTGCATAGGTGTCACTGTTCAGTATGAATACACGACATCATTCGGGATTGATGCCCACAATTTATCCGGCAACACGCATGTGTGAAGCCAAATATATTGGTATTTTCTCTTGGTATTGTTTACATAGGCAATGCAGGACGTCATATGAAAATGCTTTTATAGAACATAAATAATGTTTGAAGTAATCTACATTATAATTCAGTATGTGTTATATTACACGATGTGTGATGTATGTTAACTTCGTAAGAAACTCACATATATTTAGGGAGCCTTTATTTTAAGTTTTGGTTTTTTGCTCCTTTATCCTGTATATCGACTGCATCAGCTAATGATATATGATGATATATAACGATATTTTAGCTATGCGCAATTTGAAACGTATTGAAGTATCTTTACGACTACAGGAACTTAATTCGCATCAAATTTCAATGTGTACTAAATAGCACAGCAGTAGTTTCTATCCCTGCATAGTATGTATATTGCATGTCTTCTTTCAACCATGAATGCTTACGCATACAAAAAATAAACAAGATAATTCTTAATTCAAACTAGCATGCCTGCATATCAGATTTAGTGTATTTAGTACGTACACAAATAAAATAAAATTGTAGACCGCATATATATTAGAAAGTGGTATAACATTAAATTTCAATATCCAACTTGTGTTAAATTTCATATAAAAATAAACTGGTATCTGTTTATCTCAGCAGGTGTAAGTGTACTTGTCATATTTTTTAGAACAATTCAGCTAGAGTTGCTCAATCATTAGTTTTCACTGTAGTGTTTTATCCATCATTGGTATTTTTTGTCCTTCTCTTTTAGGCATTGTATTGTTTGTTCTTCTCTTTTAGGCATTGTATTGTTTGTTCTTCTCTTTTAGGCATTGTATTGTTTGTTCTTTTCTTTTAGGCATTGTATTGTTTGTTCTTCTCTTTTAGGCATTGTATTGTTTGTTCTTCTCTTTTAGGCATTGTATTGTTTGTTCTTCTCTTTTAGGCATTGTATTGTTTGTTCTTTTCTTTTAGGCATTGTATTGTTTGTTCTTCTCTTTTAGGCATTGTATTGTATGTTCTTCTCTTTTAGGCATTGTATTGTTTGTTCTTCTCTTTTAGGCATTGTATTGTTTGTTCTTCTCTTTTAGGCATTGTATTGTTTGTCCTTTTCTTTTAGGCATTGTATTGTTTGTTCTTCTCTTTTAGGCATTGTATTGTTTGTTCTTCTCTTTTAGGCATTGTATTGTTTGTTCTTCTCTTTTAGGCATTGTATTGTTTGTTCTTCTCTTTTAGGCATTGTATTGTTTGTTCTTCTCTTTTAGGCATTGTATTGTTTGTTCTTCTCTTTTAGGCATTGTATTGTTTGTTCTTTTCTTTTAGGCATTGTATTGTTTGTTCTTCTCTTTTAGGCATTGTATTGTTTGTTCTTCTCTTTTAGGCATTGTATTGTTTGTTCTTTTCTTTTAGGCATTGTATTGTTTGTTCTTCTCTTTTAGGCATTGTATTGTTTGTCCTTTTCTTTTAGGCATTGTATTGTTTGTTCTTCTCTTTTAGGCATTGTATTGTTTGTTCTTCTCTTTTAGGCATTGTATTGTTTGTTCTTCTCTTTTAGGCATTGTATTGTTTGTTCTTCTCTTTTAGGCATTGTATTGTTTGTTCTTCTCTTTTAGGCATTGTATTGTTTGTTCTTCTCTTTTAGGCATTGTATTGTTTGTTCTTCTCTTTTAGGCATTGTATTGTTTGTTCTTCTCTTTTAGGCATTGTATTGTTTGTCCTTTTCCTTTAGGCATTGTATTGTTTGTTCTTTTCCTTTAGGCATTGTATTGTTTGTTCTTCTCTTTTAGGCATTGTATTGTTTGTCCTTTTCTTTTAGGCATTGTATTGTTTGTTCTTCTCTTTTAGGCATTGTATTGTTTGTCCTTTTCCTTTAGGCATTGTATTGTTTGTTCTTTTCCTTTAGGCATTGTATTGTTTGTTCTTCTCTTTTAGGCATTGTATTGTTTGTCCTTTTCTTTTAGGCATTGTATTGTTTGTTCTTTTCTTTTAGGCATTGTATTGTTTGTTCTTTTCCTTTAGGCATTGTATTGTTTGTTCTTCTCTTTTAGGCATTGTATTGTTTGTCCTTTTCCTTTAGGCATTGTATTGTTTGTTCTTTTCCTTTAGGCATTGTATTGTTTGTTCTTCTCTTTTAGGCATTGTATTGTTTGTCCTTTTCTTTTAGGCATTGTATTGTTTGTTCTTTTCTTTTAGGCATTGTATTGTTTGTTCTTCTCTTTTAGGCATTGTATTGTTTGTTCTTCTCTTTTAGGCATTGTATTGTTTGTCCTTTTCTTTTAGGCATTGTATTGTTTGTTCTTTTCTTTTAGGCATTGTATTGTTTGTTCTTCTCTTTTAGGCATTGTATTGTTTGTTCTTCTCTTTTAGGCATTGTATTGTTTGTTCTTTTCTTTTAGGCATTGTATTGTTTGTTCTTCTCTTTTAGGCATTGTATTGTTTGTTCTTCTCTTTTAGGCATTGTATTGTTTGTTCTTCTCTTTTAGGCATTGTATTGTTTGCTCTTTTCTTTTAGGCATTGTATTGTTTGTTCTTTTCTTTTAGGCATTGTATTGTTTGTTCTTCTCTTTTAGGCATTGTATTGTTTGTTCTTTTCTTTTAGGCATTGTATTGTTTGTTCTTTTCTTTTAGGCATTGTATTGTTTGTTCTTCTCTTTTAGGCATTGTATTGTTTGTTCTTTTCTTTTAGGCATTGTATTGTTTGCTCTTTTCTTTTAGGCATTGTATTGTTTGTTCTTTTCTTTTAGGCATTGTATTGTTTGTCCTTCTCTTTTAGGCATTGTATTGTTTGTTCTTTTCTTTTAGGCATTGTATTGTTTGTTCTTCTCTTTTAGGCATTGTATTGTTTGTTCTTCTCTTTTAGGCATTGTATTGTTTGTCCTTTTCTTTTAGGCATTGTATTGTTTGTTCTTTTCTTTTAGGCATTGTATTGTTTGTTCT
Source organism: Bathymodiolus brooksi (assembly GCA_963680875.1). NCBI lineage: Eukaryota > Metazoa > Mollusca > Bivalvia > Mytilida > Modiolidae > Bathymodiolus > Bathymodiolus brooksi. The sequence goes on along the minus strand of OY804581.1, from coordinate 94,894,056 downwards.
TCTCTTTTAGGCATTGTATTGTTTGTTCTTCTCTTTTAGGCATTGTATTGTTTGTTCTTCTCTTTTAGGCATTGTATTGTTTGCTCTTTTCTTTTAGGCATTGTATTGTTTGTTCTTCTCTTTTAGGCATTGTATTGTTTGTTCTTCTCTTTTAGGCATTGTATTGTTTGTTCTTCTCTTTTAGGCATTGTATTGTTTGTTCTTTTCTTTTAGGCATTGTATTGTTTGTTCTTCTCTTTTAGGCATTGTATTGTTTGTTCTTCTCTTTTAGGCATTGTATTGTTTGTTCTTCTCTTTTAGGCATTGTATTGTTTGCTCTTTTCTTTTAGGCATTGTATTGTTTGTTCTTCTCTTTTAGGCATTGTATTGTTTGTTCTTTTCTTTTAGGCATTGTATTGTTTGCTCTTTTCTTTTAGGCATTGTATTGTTTGTTCTTTTCTTTTAGGCATTGTATTGTTTGTTCTTCTCTTTTAGGCATTGTATTGTTTGTTCTTCTCTTTTAGGCATTGTATTGTTTGTTCTTCTCTTTTAGGCATTGTATTGTTTGTCCTTTTCTTTTAGGCATTGTATTGTTTGTTCTTCTCTTTTAGGCATTGTATTGTTTGTTCTTTTCTTTTAGGCATTGTATTGTTTGTTCTTCTCTTTTAGGCATTGTATTGTTTGTTCTTTTCTTTTAGGCATTGTATTGTTTGTCCTTTTCTTTTAGGCATTGTATTGTTTGTTCTTCTCTTTTAGGCATTGTATTGTTTGTTCTTTTCTTTTAGGCATTGTATTGTTTGTTCTTCTCTTTTAGGCATTGTATTGTTTGTTCTTCTCTTTTAGGCATTGTATTGTTTGTCCTTTTCTTTTAGGCATTGTATTGTTTGTTCTTCTCTTTTAGGCATTGTATTGTTTGTTCTTCTCTTTTAGGCATTGTATTGTTTGTTCTTCTCTTTTAGGCATTGTATTGTTTGTCCTTTTCCTTTAGGCATTGTATTGTTTGTTCTTTTCCTTTAGGCATTGTATTGTTTGTTCTTCTCTTTTAGGCATTGTATTGTTTGTTCTTCTCTTTTAGGCATTGTATTGTTTGTTCTTCTCTTTTAGGCATTGTATTGTTTGTTCTTTTCTTTTAGGCATTGTATTGTTTGTTCTTTTCTTTTAGGCATTGTATTGTTTGTTCTTCTCTTTTAGGCATTGTATTGTTTGTTCTTTTCTTTTAGGCATTGTATTGTTTGTTCTTCTCTTTTAGGCATTGTATTGTTTGTCCTTTTCTTTTAGGCATTGTATTGTTTGTTCTTCTCTTTTAGGCATTGTATTGTTTGTTCTTCTCTTTTAGGCATTGTATTGTTTGTTCTTCTCTTTTAGGCATTGTATTGTTTGTTCTTCTCTTTTAGGCATTGTATTGTTTGTTCTTCTCTTTTAGGCATTGTATTGTTTGTCCTTTTCCTTTAGGCATTGTATTGTTTGTTCTTTTCCTTTAGGCATTGTATTGTTTGTTCTTCTCTTTTAGGCATTGTATTGTTTGTTCTTCTCTTTTAGGCATTGTATTGTTTGTTCTTCTCTTTTAGGCATTGTATTGTTTGTTCTTCTCTTTTAGGCATTGTATTGTTTGTTCTTCTCTTTTAGGCATTGTATTGTTTGTTCTTCTCTTTTAGGCATTGTATTGTTTGTTCTTCTCTTTTAGGCATTGTATTGTTTGTTCTTCTCTTTTAGGCATTGTATTGTTTGTTCTTCTCTTTTAGGCATTGTATTGTTTGTTCTTCTCTTTTAGGCATTGTATTGTTTGTTCTTCGATTTGCGGCCTCTGATTACATATTTCACAAATATTAAAGTTCTTCCTTGTAGGTATTTCCTTATTTTATCTCTGTTTGACAACATTTTGAATGGGTCTTAATGGGGGTTGATTTGGCAAAGGTGTAGGTAAATTTGTGGTATGTGTAGGACGGCACTCTGTGGAGGGATTCAGAAGGACGATGCTCCCGACAGGACATGATTAATCTGTCATCAATGTCATGACGCAACTTCTATCAATAGCATTTTGATACACGAAATAAAACATATGTGCTTACAATGGCGTCTGGCAGCTACGCCACCGATGTTGAGCATGTGTTGAAATATAATATCATGTTATATAATAACATTTTATATGTCATGATATTTCCTCATCAAATTGTATTTCGGCATTTCGAAGACGGACTTATTTGATTTCAGCTTTTAAATCATAATTTTTTCATAAGATATTTGAAAATAAAATATATATTATTCTTTTTAGAAAAAGAAATCCCTGGTAGGCATAATGGGTGACAAATGTTGTCTTCTTGTCCTGTGTCAATTTATTTTGATTCTACAATTACTGGTAGTGTAGTACTAAAATGTCATAGAGAATGGTTTATTATATCGTAGATGAAAAGTATGCTTAAAAATCTGGGAAAGTATTTTCTATCGAACTCATATTTGATTATAAGGGATAAAATGATAAACAAATATACCACAAAGTTTGAACAGTTCCAAAATTGAATCGACAAATAGTCGAAGGCACTATAAAAAGTTGCGCGATAAATTAGTTTATGGGCCCAAACCCCCCTCTTAGTGAAATGATGATGCGGTCATGGAAGTTTTTTTTCCACATTGTAACACATGCAAGGGATACTTAAAAGTCTAGATATATTTTTATCAATTTCATATTCAATTATAGAGGAATAATCTTACTTTCAAAATATTCAGCGTTGTTTTTATTATAGATATCGGATGTACCTCTAATGTGTACAATTTCAAGACAGGAAAATGATTTAAATTTAAAAACTAATTTAATGCAATCACTTGTCGTAAGCACTTCCCATTCCTTTCCTCATTCATGACTTATCACCGGGTTGGTAACTAGATTAACACGATGGGTGCCACTAGTGGATCAGGAACTGCTTACCCCTCTGGAGCACCCGGGATCATCCCGGGTTTTAGTGGAGTTCTCGTTACTCGATCTTTGTGCATTGTGTATGCTTTGCAGATCGTTGTTTGTCCTTTTGTACGTTTTGTTTTGGCCATTGTGTTGTCTGTCCTTTTTTGATTTACGGATTCTGATTACATCTTTGGTATCTTCAAACTCTTCTTACATATATTATTTATTTATTTCTGTTGTTAATGTACTATGCTTATCTATTTCCGTAATCCGTATTCATTGTATACATCTAATACTGATATATGTACTCTAAGGATTGCAATAATAAGATTTCCTGAAGTTTCTTCAAGAATGCGATTATTACAATAGTACCATCAATAGTAAAGCTCTAGTGATTACAGGGGAAATCAAATGAATGAACACATTTAGCTTTATGTCAAAGACAACAAATCACAAATACCATATATACGTAAATATATTAATATCCTAGGATAATAAATTGCTACCATAGTAGAAATAATGTAATTTTGGTTCTTATTGAAACACGATTTCCATTTGCAGACTAAGATCTTAAAATATCTTCTTTTTTTTATTATTAAAATTGCATTGAATAGAGCATACAAAACATATAAGAATACATATGCTGACACAAGTAGAATTTGTAAAAGTTATGTTATACCACCAGAGAAATGAAGTAGAATTTGTAAAAGTTATGTTATACCACCAGAGAAATGAAGTAGAATTTGTAAAAGTTATGTTATACCACCAGAGATATGAAGTAGAATTTGTAAAAGTTATGTTATACCACCAGAGAAATGAAGTAGAATTTGCAAAAGTTATGTTATACCACCAGAGAAATGAAGTAGAATTTGTAAAAGTTATGTTATACCATCAGAGAAATGAAGTAGAATTTGTAAATGTTATGTTATACCACCAGAGAAATGAAGTAGAATTTATAAAAGTTATGTTATACCACCAGAGAAATGAAGTAGAATTTGTAAAAGTTATGCTATACCACCAGAGAAATGAAGTAGAATTTGTAAAAGTTATGTTATACCACCAGAGAAATGAAGTAGAATTTGTAAAAGTTATGTTATACCACCAGAGAAATGAAGTAGAATTTGTAAAAGTTAGGCTATACCACCAGAGAAATGAAGTAGAATTTGTAAAAGTTATGTTATACCACCAGAGAAATGAAGTAGAATTTGTAAAAGTTATGCTATACCACCAGAGAAATGAAGTAGAATTTGTAAAAGTTATGCTATACCACCAGAGAAATGAAGTAGAATTTGTAAAAGTTATGTTATACCACCAGAGAAATGAAGTAGAATTTGTAAAAGTTATGTTATACCACCAGAGAAATGAAGTAGAATTTGTAAAAGTTATGTTATACCACCAGAGAAATGAAGTAGAATTTGTAAAAGTTAGGCTATACCACCAGAGAAATGAAGTAGAATTTGTAAAAGTTATGTTATACCACCAGAAAAATGAAGTAGAATTTGTAAAAGTTATGTTATACCACCAGAGAAATGAAGTAGAATTTGTAAAAGTTATGTTATACCACCAGAGAAATGAAGTAGAATTTGTAAAAGTTATGTTATACCACCAGAGAAATGAAGTAAAATTTGTAAAAGTTATGTTATACCACCAGAGAAATGAAGTAGAATTTGTAAAAGTTATGCTATACCACCAGAGAAATGAAGTAGAATTTGTAAAAGTTATTGTTTAATACATTAACTGCAAACCTACTAGTACACTGTATTCATACACTGGTCATATAAGATAAATCTCCATAAATATCTGTTAACGTTGCAAATGAAACTACCCATCTATACGCGTATTTGTCTCAATGAATATGACATGGAAACAGGTAACAATCAAGCGGGAAATCTTGTGCTAGATAAAGATGGCCGTGTCATCGCAATATTGGACTCTTTATCATATTCTATGTTAGAGTGACATTATTAGTACGTATTACGTACACGGATAAGTGTGGTGTTCTGTCCATGCTAATCCATATCTTGACTATCGTCCGTCCTTTTTAAAAACGTCACGTCACAGTAACAACTGTAAAAGACAGTAAAGTCTTACCAATTTGCAAAGTCACACACAAAACACAATTATTTCACTGGTGACCAATACCGCTAAAACATTAAACATCTAGACCAAGGAATGCATCATGCTATAGTGATTGTATTTTGTCCATGCTTCATTCGAAATGATCTTGACTATAATTTTTGCAACGATATCGAAACTTAAACATTATAGCTTAGCTCTATGAAACCATAATTTGTGCATATTGAAGCTAAATATCGTAATAATTATCATTTTCTCCTTAGATAAAACATTGACGTGGCCTTTGTCAAGATTAACAGATTGGTTAGATTTTGTAAATCGAAACTAATTGAGACCCAAAGATTGTATAACATAGTGGCCTGCTTTTATCTTAAGTAGATTTAGATTTTTGGAATGCATGTTAAAGTTCAAACACAAGTTAACGATGTACATCATTTAAGAAAACGTACATATGAATTGAAATAAACATTGTGTCTGGAATATTTGTTGGACTGTAGACGTAATAAAATAGATATGGGAGAAGAAGTAGGTTCTGATCTAATTCTTAGCAAAACACTTTGTTGAAGTGAAGAATAATGAACTCTTATAAGGCGTAATATTGATTGTAATTCAAAGTCCAGAGGTACTACAATGATTGTAACAAGCTTCAAATCTTGTTTTCAATTTTATTACATATTTAGTTTCTTCAGAATCAGACAGTGCCTTTATTTTGAATGACAGAAATCTAGAAATCTATAATTTAATTATGATTTTTTTAAAGATTTATGTCCATTTGAGAGGGGAACTAATATTCATTGATATGTTGTTGGTGTTTTTTTTTAGCAAAACACATGTGTTGAAATTCATTAAGTTGGTGCTTTATGAATTATTCTATAAAATAATTATCTTGATATAGCTCTTAGACCATGTACAATCTTGCTGTCTATGTCTTTAAAAATATGTTTTTGTATTCAGAATGGGAATAAAGGAAATTGAATTCCTATTCTCAGCTTAACAGGCAGGTGTATACAGAAATATAGTCTGTGTACAAGTATTACATGATTCAATATATTATTAAAACGTAGATATCTAATTTAGTGCGTATGACGCGATAGTACGTAATAAAAAAACAATCAAAGGTACGTCTTCTTCTTACCTTGACCTTAACAATGAAATCGACAACGATCTAAGATTAAAAACAAAGCTTTACGACAAGCGTGATGTTTTCAATTTTCTAAAATTAACATTCAGTGATTTTCTGGAGAGAACACAGCTGCTGAGGTAAACGTTATTACAACAAGACTACGTTGATTCCAGGTTAATGTCATGGTGACAAAATTTCTACGATCGACATTACAATCTGGCTAAGGGTTGCGAAATATCCATATCATAAATAACAATGAATTTATTCTCTTTAACGACGATTTCCTTTCTCCCATTACCGACAAGGTTACTGTCGCCCTATGAGAAACACGACGGGTGTCTAGCAAGAAATAGGAACTGCGTACCATTCAGGAGCAGCTGTGTTCACCCTCGGTTATTTGTAAGGATTCGTGCTGCTCATCATTTTTAAGCATTTTGTGTTGTGCCTTTCTGTTTTATTTGTCTTTGTATTGTGTCTTCTGCCCATCGATGTTGCCTGTATCCTTAGATTGTTCATTCTTGATTGCCACTTCGGTTTTCTCTAAAGTTTATTGTATAGTATTCCCATGGCTTGAAACTTTGAACTTCATGCTTTATGCTATTTATTGTTTTATTGCAATGTTAATTGTTCGTCTTTCATTTGCTGCCCATTTTCTGTCTTTACACCCCTCTCTTCGTCCTCTTATTTGTTGTCTGTTTAGATATAGCCCTGGTTACATGATGCATCAATGTGTCGTTTTCTTGTCTGTATTTTAAGTTGTCATCACATGTAATCAATCATTGACAACACTTTTATTTTCGCCCAAAAACCCTCATAACACTATGATCTAGAGTATCCTCTTTTAACATTTGAATATCTAAAAACCTTGCGAGTTGTTTCTGATATTGCAGTGGTAAATTTTCACATTCTAAAGTGAAAACTGTAAATCTTTTTTTGTATACAGATACCTTAATTAATGTTGTATTTTTGTACTATTACTAGTATGACAGTACCTTTGTGCAGTTTATATTTCTATCAATGTGTTATCTTTATTTGTAGTTCAGGCGATTAATTGTTCACACAGTGAAATGTAAACCATTCATGTATATATATATATATATATATATATATACGTCTGAATATTAAACCAGACAGTGTTGGAATTAGATTTTAGAGCTGTCAAGTTTTTGTTCTTCCCTCGACGGAATTTGAACCCACACCATTGATACACTGCAGCACCATTCGCTTAGCCTTACGTCCAGCGCCCTGGACCACTCGACCACATCCACTCCTTAAAAAGGAGCTTCAATAATCGTAGTGTTACCTTTTCTCGTAAGGCAAATCTAGGGATAGACGTAAGACATGTGTATAAGCGTGTGTAGATGGTACATATATACTTAATATTATAATTTGACAGCAATCTAACTCAGCAATTTTTAATATATTGTATAGGATAATGAAGAATTCATTATACAGTCACGGGAAATAAAGTATATTATACAAACGTCTAGAAGCAAGTGACAACCATACAATATATCTGTCCCACTGGATCTCAAAGTTACTAAGGATATTATATATATATATTTATTTATTTATGATTTATATCTCAATAACAAATAAGACAACAAAACTAAACAACATTATTCGTTAGCGTGTAAATACACGTTAGGGAATACCGAAGAATGGATTATCCAGAGAAACTGGCAACATTGGGTACACAAGACACAAGACGAAAGTTATTAAGACATGGTTATTAAATCCATTATCATCACCATAACCTATGTCTCCCTAGATGACACATTATTCTTACATATTATCATTAATAACAACAGGGACACACAATCCTTAGCTCTATAGTCACAGACATGTCTGAATCAGTGGTTACAATAAACATCTGCCATTTACATGTTAACCTCAGAATACAAAAACACAACAATAACAGGCAATTATAAGCCTATAGAAAACTATGCTCTAAAAAGCTAGACAATTTACGATATAGTTGCTTTCTATTTAATGAAGAGGTCTCATCAGTTCATTGTAGAAACTGTAGTGTTCTTAACAATATATTTTCTGTGTTTATGATGAGGTTATATTCCATAGTAGCAAACTTGGCTTGATTCGTCTTCAAACCGTCACATATTTATCATGATTCCGTGTGAAATTTCACAATATATAGCACCTTCTTGATTGTTAGGCAACATTGCATATTAATTGACATATACATATAAAAATATCCGTGGCACACCTATTCGAAATAGGAAATATTATCATATACAATTATAAATGAAAAGCAAAAAATACCACACAGATACAGTGTTAGAACAGTTCTAAAATCTAATAGAAAAGTCGTAGAAACATGAAGAATCTATAAATCTAACACACGTATACATGATTGTGCATTTTGATGGCTTGTATCAGGCACTTCAATAAAAAGTGGGAGGGTGAAACTATCTTTATGGGCCTAAACATCCCCTCTTAGTAAAACTATGTAGTCATCCAGTTGTTTTCCACATGGAAGTAAAATATTCACCGTCTCATATTACTGGGTGAGTAAAGTTGTGGAAAAGAACGCCGAATCCTTCTTCGATTTACGGCTTCTGATTATCCCTTTGGTATCTCAGATTTACGGCTTCTGATTATCCCTTTGGTATCTTAGATTTACGGCTTCTGATTATCCCTTTGGTATTTTAGATTTACGGCTTCTGATTATCCCTTTGGCATCTCCAAACTTTTCTTGAACATTAATAAATAATACATTTAATATTGGTAACACAAACGTTGCCATATGTATAATAGTAGTTTTGTAAAAGAGAGCAGATGACCTGCACCTTTATTTGGATATTAAATATTACACAAGACCGTCAGAGGACATTATATAGAGGCAATAGTCAACTTTGAACCAACACCATCTTTCATCATCTCTATGCAAGTGACATAGCAAAGTATTTATTTCTTCAGACCTTTTATTTCAAGTTGGAATAAAAAGTAGCTAGTTAGTTGGATCTAACAACTCATACAAGCCTATCACCACTACGGCGTGGGTTCACGCCCAGATTTGTAAATTACAAAAAAGGGTGCAATCGACTCGCAGCCGCAAGTGATCAAGTTTACCAGTGGCTTTCCCAGGGTCGGTGGTTCTCTCCGGGTACTCCCGCTTCCTCCACACTAAAACTAGTCGCCATGATATAGCTGAAATATTACTGAAAGTGGCGTTAAACACCAAAATTCAAATTCCAATTCAATGAGGGTGTAAGCTGTTTCCGCTCTTTTCTACGACATATAGTGGAATAGTAAAGTTGATACTTATTTCGTTCTTGTGTTTATTTCATCGCACATCTAAAAATAAGTTAAACTGTGACGAATTTGACACAACGCGAAGAAAAACAGGATAATATTAATTTCTTTTCAAGCAAGCACAGCAAGGCTTGCTTAGTTTAATCCTTTTAAATATTTCACAACAATGGAAAATTAACCGTTATATAAATATGACTTATCCTAACAGTGTACCACCGTTTTACAGTGGTGTCCGTTATTTATGTGGGGCATCTAAGCGCACAGCAAGCTTTATCTGACGTGTGTACGGGTCTGCCCATTCGGAGAATGCAAAGCTACTTATCTGTTATAATGTACCATACGGCAAACGAAATTACACCCGTATTATATTGGTTCCTGGTTTGGCAAGCTTATTCTTTCCACCAAATACCCATCCTAGTGCCTGAATGTTTCAAACCTGTGAACCTCTTCACATTTTAACGGCAATCAATATTTTTATGCAAAATTCAGATGATGAAGTTGATCAGATTACAATAGTAAAAGGCCGTAAAACTAAGAAATCAAGGCTTAAATAACAGAAAACGTGCAATTTGATCGACATCTTCCTGTTATTTACCACCATATTGCTGAAAACGTGAGAGGTTTTTATCATAAAAATGACATCGTCAAGATTTTACCACTATTAAACACATTTATTATTTGCATTTTCACTTCTACATGTCATAACTCGCGTTATAATTTGTGTCTTTTCTATTGAACAGTGGGAATTCTTTGTAAATCAGTCCTTTTTGTGTTAATACATTTATCACGATTGTTATGTTAGTGGTGTTCACAAGGTGATAATAAGTCGCTGATGATTTTTGTGTGCCATTTGCTGAAAGTGGTATGTCAGTGAAGATTTGATAATAAAATGAAAAACATAAAGGTACCACACTGACGGAACATGTTGTGTTCATATCAATAACATCTTATCTAATGTAGTGTTCACGATGCGTTCCTGAAATAACTTCCGTCATGTACGCTAATAGTCAAGCGAATGACAAGTACAATACTCTTAAATCTTTTGGAGCAAGAAACCCAAAGAGAAGAGAGCGAAAAAGGAGAGCAAAGATTAAATTTGCCAGAGGGAGGAGAACCTTAGTCTTGATAATAATTACATTATTTAGGAACTGTAGATTTTCAGCATTCATGTATCTAATAAATCATGTCATTGTCGAATTACTGATTACTGGATAGATGATACACATCGTCGACTAATTGTCAATAAAAAGATATATTGACCCAACAATAGTATTAAAGACGATAATATCCAGTCTACAATAACCGTTATGAGGGATGCAAAAGCAGTTCTCGATGTCCAAATGAATATGTTGAGCATAACAGTGTAGGGTTCATGCTGCTGAATCTTTAGCTGTTCTTTCTAGTGTTTTGTAGAGCATTGTCCGTTTCTTTTGGCCATTGCATTGTCTGTCTTCTTTAGCTATGTATGATTTTTAGTGTTTTGTAGAGCATTGTCTGTTTCTTTTGGCCATTGTGTTGTCTGTCTTCTTTAGCTATGTATGATTTTTAGTGTTTTGTAGAGCATTGTCTGTTTCTTTTGGCCATTGTGTTGTCTGTCTTCTTTAGCTATGTATGATTTCTAGTGTTTTGTAGAGCATTGTCTGTTTCTTTTGGCCATTGTGTTGTCTGTCTTCTTTAGCTATGTATGATTTCTAGTGTGTTGTAGAGCTTTGTCTGTTTCTTTTGGTCATTGTATTTTCTTGTCTTCTTTAGTTATGTATGATTTCTAGTGTTTTGTAGAGCATTGTCTGTTTCTTTTGGCCATTGTGTTGTCTGTCTTCTTTAGCTATGTATGATTTCTAGTGTTTCGTAGAGCATTGTCTGTTTCTTTTGGCCATTGTGTTGTCTGTCTTCTTTAGCTATGTATGATTTTTAGTGTTTTGTAGAGCATTGTCTGTTTCTTTTGGCCATTGTGTTGTCTGTCTTCTTTAGCTATGTATGATTTCTAGTGTTTTGTAGAGCATTGTCTGTTTCTTTTGGCCATTGTGTTGTCTGTCTTCTTTAGCTATGTATGATTTCCAGTGTTTTGTAGAGCATTGTCTGTTTCTTTTGGCCATTGTGCTGTCTGTCTTCTTTAGCTATGTATGATTTTTAGTGTTTTGTAGAGCATTGTCTGTTTCTTTTGGCCATTGTGTTGTCTGTCTTCTTTAGCTATGTATGATTTCTAGTGTTTTGTAGAGCATTGTCTGTTTCTTTTGGCCATTGTGTTGTCTGTCTTCTTTAGCTATGTATGATTTCTAGTGTTTTGTAGAGCATTGTCTGTTTCTTTTGGCCATTGTGTTGTCTGTCTTCTTTAGCTATGTATGATTTCCAGTGTTTCGTAGAGCATTGTCTGTTTCTTTTGGCCATTGTGTTGTCTGTCTTCTTTAGCTATGTATGATTTCTAGTGTGTTGTAGAGCTTTGTCTGTTTCTTTTGGTCATTGTATTTTCTTGTCTTCTTTAGTTATGTATGATTTCTAGTGTTTTGTAGAGCATTGTCTGTTTCTTTTGGCCATTGCGTTGTCTGTCTTCTTTAGCTATGTATGATTTCTAGTGTTTCGTAGAGCATTGTCTGTTTCTTTTGGCCATTGTGTTGTCTGTCTTCTTTAGCTATGTATGATTTCCAGTGTTTCGTAGAGCATTGTCTGTTTCTTTTGGCCATTGTGTTGTCTGTCTTCTTTAGCTATGTATGATTTTTAGTGTTTTGTAGAGCATTGTCTGTTTCTTTTGGCCATTGTGTTGTCTGTCTTCTTTAGCTATGTATGATTTCTAGTGTTTTGTAGAGCATTGTCTGTTTCTTTTGGCCATTGTGTTGTCTGTCTTCTTTAGCTATGTATGATTTCCAGTGTTTTGTAGAGCATTGTCTGTTTCTTTTGGCCATTGTGTTGTCTGTCTTCTTTAGCTATGTATGATTTTTAGTGTTTTGTAGAGCATTGTCTGTTTCTTTTGGCCATTGTGTTGTCTGTCTTCTTTAGCTATGTATGATGTCTAGTGTTTTGTAGAGTATTGTCTGTTTCTTTTGGCCATTGTGTTGTCTGTCTTCTTTAGCTATGTATGATTTCCAGTGTTTTGTAGAGCATTGTCTGTTTCTTTTGGCCATTGTGTTGTCTGTCTTCTTTAGCTATGTATGATTTCTAGTGTTTTGTAGAGCTTTGTCTGTTTCTTTTGGCCATTGTATTGTCTGTCTTCTTTAGCTATGTATGATTTCCAGTGTTTTGTAGAGCATTGTCTGTTTCTTTTGGCCATTGTGTTGTCTGTCTTCTTTAGCTATGTATGATTTCCAGTGTTTTGTAGAGCATTGTCTGTTTCTTTTGGCCATTGTATTGTCTGTCTTCTTTAGCTATGTATGATTTCCAGTGTTTTGTAGAGCATTGTCTGTTTCTTTTGGCCATTGTGTTGTCTGTCTTCTTTAGCTATGTATGATTTCCAGTGTTTTGTAGAGCTTTGTCTGTTTCTTTTGGTCATTGTATTGTCTTGTCTTCTTTAGTTATGTATGCTTTCTAGTGTTTTGTAGAGCATTGTCCGTTTCTTTTGGCCATTGTATTTTCTTGTCTTCTTTAGTTATGTATGATTTCTAGTGTTTTGTAGAGCATTGTCTGTTTCTTTTGGCCATTGTATTGTCTGTCTTCTTTAGCTATGTATGATTTCCAGTGTTTTGTAGAGCATTGTCTGTTTCTTTTGGCCATTGTGTTGTCTGTCTTCTTTAGCTATGTATGATTTCTAGTGTTTTGTAGAGCTTTGTCTGTTTCTTTTTGTCATTGTATTGTCTTGTCTTCTTTAGTAATGTATGCTTTCTAGTGTTTTGTAGAGCATTGTCCGTTTCTTTTGGCCATTGTGTTGTCTGTCTTCTTTAGCTATGTATGATTTCTAGTGTTTTGTAGAGCTTTGTCTGTTTCTTTTGGTCGTTGTATTCTCTTGTCTTCTTTAGTTATGTATGATTTCTAGTATTTTGTAGAGCATTGTCTGTTTCTTTTGGCCATTCTTGTGTCTGTCTTCTTTAGCTATGTATGATTTCTAGTGTTTTGTAGAGCATTGTCTGTTTCTTTTGGCCATTGTATTGTCTGTCTTCTTTAGCTATGTATGATTTCTAGTGTTTTGTAGAGCATTGTCTGTTTCTTTTGGCCATTGCATTGTCTGTCTTCTCTAGCTATGTATGATTTCTAGTGTTTTGTAGAGCATTGTCTGTTTCTTTTGGCCATTGTATTGCCTGTCTTCTTTAGATATGTATGATTTCTGATTACTCTTTGGTATTTTAATATTGAATATTGAATACTGTGTAGTACAAAAAAATAGTTTGATGCATTCAAAATAATTATATTCTCAATAATAAAGAACGGAAGATGTTTGAGTAATTTTGTTTTCTGACTCAGATATTAAATATATGTCGTAATACGTCAGTTAATATAAAAGAAACAATTTGTTTATATTTACATTTGAATATACTGAAAAGCAATCCAATTTAGAGTTTACAAAACGTTCAGTTGGTAACTACAAGTATCCTTGACCAGACACAACCCTACAACTGATAATTTAGTGGATGATTAATGACAATGTATATTGCTATATATTTCAAGGATAATGATTGATTTGTGATGATCGTGAGAAAGTATGGGTTCATCTAGAGGATTTTTAATTTCTTATAAGGATTGGTATAATGAAAGTTTATGTGCCATATAGTATATCGTATGGTATCATATTTCCGCTTTGTATTGCCATATAGTAATGACCATATCTTCTCTGGTCAACTATTCCGAAAAACAAAGAATAACATTTCCCTCTAGGGAATCTCTGTTAGAAAAATAAGGCAAATTTTTTCCAGCTTACCGCACAATATCCATCATATGGGGATTTCCTCTGCAAATGATTTGATGAATACGCAACCAACATCCAACTGACAGAAGGTAAATTAGTGACCCACATTGAGAGATGACCACCCTTCATTTACGTGAACTAAGCAATCCAACGTCAACATTAGTTGTCCTTGGTAACCCGTACGATACACCCGTTTTCAAAAGTAACCATGCTTGCTTACGGTTTTGTAACCATCGTTTCATTGTTGTTTATTCACTTTACATAGGACTATGGTTGCTTAATGCAAAACAACCATCAATCTTGATTTTAATTTGTATGTAAATGTACAATAAAACAATGCTTTGTTAATGAGGTGATTCTTTTCAGTGGTTTTCCCAATATTCAATTACAGATTATGATTATAATCTATTGATAAAATAAGTATCCCAAGAGAACAAAACCTTAAGACCTTGCAGAAGATCTTTCAGTGAAGTTTTATGAAAAAGCTACGAAATGGACGAAAAAACGATAGCAAAACTCTACATTAAAGTTTCCGTAAGACTTGAACTTATAGTGTAGAACTTAACGAGTAGAACAAAAGTAAAACAACAGCTAATAAGAACCAATTCTACTATGTCGACAATAGTTCGTATGAATGTCGCCGCAACTCCCCAGTGGACTGTGAACATTTTTAAGCGCACTTCTAACACCAAGAGTAGTTTCAATAAATACTGTCTAATATTTGGCTCTCTTTAATGGAACACACGTGCAGGACCGCATCTTTTCACTAAAAGGGAAGGTGTGTGCCCATAAAGCTAGCTTAACCCCTCCACGTGTTATCTAAGTGCCTGTACCAAGCCAGGAAATTAAGTGGTCACGTATTTGTGTGTAGTTCCGTGTATTAACAAGTGTTACATTTTGTAGCTAGGTCGATGCATACATGTATAATTTGGTGGAGACATGCTCCCGATGCTACCATAATGAATTTCAAAAGAAAATTTTGAAGATACCAAAGCGGCATGAAAAGAACGTATAAACAGTGATGGGCAACAATTACACCAATATATATAAAACATGTGAACGCATTGAACATAACAAATATCACGACATATATTTATACTATAACACTGCAATAAATTCGTAAACATATATAATATTGATTGATTGCAAATGTTTGGGCACTAAACGACCATAAAATGCACAGTGATTACACAAAGCATAGCACTAATATATAGAATATGTGTCAAAGTTAGTCAAAGTACCCTTAGAAAAGTAAATGGATATATTAATGTCGCCGTAAATTATTGAATTGCCGTGATCTTTAAATACATTCAATGCAAGCATATGAAAAGTGGTTTTCGTCGATTTGGGTTTGGTGTTTACAAATATTTTGAGCAATAGAGATTTTCCATAATTGGAAATTGGAATTGTTGTCTATTCAAATGTATTACAAAACACGTTTGATAGATGTAATATAGTCTAGATATGATTTAACACGACGAATGTTACTTGTTGAGCAATAATCTCTAACCCTTCCGAGGAACCTGAGTTCATCCCCGGTTTTAGTGGGGTTCATGTTGCTTAATATTGTGTGTTCCTTTGTCCTCTTTCTGTTGGCCATTTTTGTGTCTCTCCCTCGATTTGTGGCATCCGGTTGCCCCTCTGTTCACCTCAAAGCATAGTTTATTGCCATGACATACACCGGAAACAAACGTTTACGATGTGCCTAAAACAATATTTTGATAGAATATACCAACTGCAGATGAATACTCAAAACATTCGTCATTTTGAAGCAAAAGTGCAACGAAATGCTTATTGCAAAATTGTCACGTTACTAATGAATTTATTTGTTTACTATGTCTCCGTATGTGACTTCATGATCGATGGAGCGTGTATATTGACATGGACGTATCATATAGACGCCGACTGTGTACTCTTACCTCCGTCACGTCAAAAACATCAAAATGGTTATAATATCATTATACTTTTAGCGATTTGTCAAGTTTAATATTAATTTAATAGCATGTTACTATATTTGTACATTTTTATCAAAGTGTTCATAATTTGTCCTATTGAATATTATACATTTATTACATGCTGGTGAGGGAAATATGGAAATTTATTCACCCAAGAGTATCATATTCCCTGAGGGCATCGCCCGAGGGAAATATGATACTCGAGGGTGAATAAAGATATAAATATTTCCTAAACCCACATGCTATAAATGTTTTATTATACCGAATGAAACCAAGAAAACACATACATGTAGAATACTGCTGGCAAGCATATTTTAAGTCCATTGGAACGTTGTCTCAGCTTTTCGGCTGTGGCCATTGTAACGGTCGCCTGCAAGTTCCGAGTGCCTCCGACGTTTTCCTGTCAAGGAACGATAACTCTCGCGGGAAAACCCGCGAGGCTTCCGAGGGGGTGGAATATGATTTTTATTTCACAGAATATGATTTTTGTCCTTTGTGATCACGTGTTCTGATTTTTACCCATTGTCCAATCAAATTAATCTATTTATGGTAATCAATATATGAGGTATAATAATAAAAGTTCGTTTTGTAACTCACACAGGATTCATGATGACCCCCTCGAGGAACATTTCTATATTACAAAAAAGATATATGTCTCTAAGTATTGTTATCATTATAGTCTCATAAAAGTGTTTTGGACATTTACTTCACTGAATTTGGTACTGCTTTGACAACTATTTTACCTATTTTGTTCCAGTATTGTTATAAATACTGCTATAGTGACAGCCGGAACCTTTGAGCCGTAATGAAAGCGGGAGGTTTGGCGCTTTAACATTTTCACAGTTTTCCGGTTGTTGACAGATTTTGTCTGTTTATATGCTTATGAGTTTTGACTTTCCCTTTGTAAGATTGTTCGGAGTTCGGTAATTTTGTTATTACCCTTATATTCCAATGTCATATTCACAATTTAATAGTACAAATATATTTTTAATCAATAGTCGTATACATACACTAATTAAACTCAGTTTTGATGGATCTTTTATTATGTTAATCGCTCTCCAGGGAGACTCTTGTTATCATCTAGTCATATTTATTTACTATATTATGAACGTTCTGTGTCATCTTTCCTTTTCCCAAATCGTCAGTCAATGTGAACATTGTCATATAGTTGACAACCAGTTATTAGAATTAATAGAAACATTGGTGATAATGTTTACAACGGAACAGAAGTTATTGTAATGTTGGCTGCCATTATGCTAAGAAGAGTTTGAAGATTCCAAAGAGGTAATCAGAATCCGTATTTCGAAGAAGAACAGACAACACAATGGCCAAAAGAAAAAGTTCAAAAGGACAAACAACGATCTACAAAACATACATATAAAACAACATTAACATCGGGGGTGAACTCAGGTGCTCCAGAAGGGTAAGCAGTTCTTGCTCCACTAGTGTTAATATAGTTACAAACCCTGAGATAGGTCGTGAATGAGGAAAGGACAGTGAAGTGTTTACGACAAGTGGAACATATTCGTTGTCATTTGAACTAGTTATTATACATCTGTAATTTACTGCCTTTGTCTGTTCAAATGACAATGATAAGTACATAGAAGTCAAATATCAGTTTCATCAAACGATAGTGATAAACAATATGCCACAAATAGGATAGGAAGCTTACGATATGTCAGGTGTAACCCACTGATTGTTAGAATACTCATTATAAGACCTTCAGTGATGTTTGATATTGACACTTATAGATTATCTGGTCAACCTTCACTTTGTTGTTGTCTTCAGTATTGACATTGGATTCCATGCCGCTATTTCTATGTATATTTTATGAGTTCGTAAGCTTCATGTTGTGCTTTATCCATGTATTGTCGAAACATTCAATATGTCCTATGCGGTTCAATTCAATTTATCAACAACTGGATATTTATCATAGGATATGAATTTCGATCTGGCATTGTTTTGGGCAGTATGTTGTAAAGCTACACTAATGCTGCTGCATCATTAATCGGCTTCATTCTGCCAATAATTCCATATAAATGTTTTGTTAGCTAAACGGAACAAAATTTACTTGGTCTTATTCTAAGCAATTTTAGATATCTACGTTTACATTGCCATCGCTGGGTGGATAAATCTGATGGTGGACCATAGTTCCCGGTGCTATCATCCGCCCAGTAGTCAATTATTCAGCACTGATACAGTTTATTATATATATTTATTATCTAAAGTTCCTAAAAACTATAATTATTATTAAAACGAAGGTTATCCTGCCTTAGACATAGGTGACCGTGGCAGTTTTTTTATTCTATTTTGGTCCTTTGGGTTTTTTGTTCTCAAAGTCTTTTAAATTATTTGACTTTCCCATCTTTGACGTTGAGAGTACCTAATGAATGCTATTCTATAAATGCTTTGTCCACACCTATTAGATATCCACGTGGGTTTTTAAGTACCTAACCAAATGTCAACAATAACCACTTCAGCCTATACTAATTTTTATCACAACATTTGATTAAACTTTAGAATGTCGTTTGAAAGTACTATCATATTAACGTGACGGACATTTGTTGTCTAACAGCACGTATGCAATTTCCTCATCCCTCTTCATGAAGCCATTCGAATAAAGTTTCACTTTGCAATAATTGCTCAAATGTTTATCTCTGTCGATAGTCGTTAAAATAAATTAATGATTAATTATGATTAAGTACCTGTTACGTCTTAATATGTCGTTTTATATTGTGTGTCAAGGACGTCTGAGATGTATATGCTATCTGGGTGTGAATTTATTGATACGGAAAATATCAGCCTGCTTAGCCATAATATGAAGTTTGTTGACGATTGAGTGAAACGAACCAGTTACAAACTTCATATTCTGTCGAGCAGGGTAATATGTTTCACTATCAATCATATTCACATTCTGATGACATGTTTATCATTCTTAAATCAAACATAAACACGGATATATGGTTCATTTATGGGTTTCGATATTTGTATATTCGCGGGAAAAATCACATAATTCAAAATATTTATTCTCACTATATCACGCGCTTAGGCAAAATACGCTTCATAACATATTTCGTAAGTAACTTACAAATATATCATTCATTATTACAGTGAATGGTGGATTTTATAGCGTAGCTTGATGAACATTTTAAAAAAATGCATACTTCAAAGACAATGATTTAAAATAATGGAAATATAAATGATTCACCCCTTTTCATTAGCGGTTTTGTTAACCAATTTCGTTCCCGCTTAGAAAGCGCAAACGTCACGACATTAATGGTGACGTAAGAAAAAACGTATTCCCAGCAGAGATTATCAAGAATTGTGTCAAGTACATTTTTGTAGGACGATATTTGGTGATATTGCTGACAGGACAGTTCCTAATGTGATTATGTTTAAAAAAAAAATGAAACGTTAACTAGCTAATGGTGTTGATGAATTTTAATTACTTTTGTCATCTTCACAGGAATTATCGTTTAAATGTTGTTGGGGGAATTTGGTGATAGCTCCTGTTGACAGTTGATAAGTCCTGCTCAGCTCACGCGAACTTTGATACGAGTGTTACTTATGGACTCAGCAAGTAGATATAGCGGGAGGGAAGGATGATAAATACAAGTAATTACCCATTAATAATCCCATGGATTCCATAAGAATGGGGTTAGGGTTATGGTGTTTAACGCCACTTTCAGCAACATTTCAGTTATTTCGTGGCGGTCAGTTTTATTGATGGAGGAAACCGGAATATACGGAGAAAACCACCACCCTGTTGCAAGTCACGGACAACATTTTGCCAATTTTTTTTTCACATCACTTTATTTAACTTTAGAATGTCGTTTGAAACGCACTAACGTTTAAAAGTCACAGACATTTGTTGTCTAACAGCACATATGCAATTTCATAATCCCTCTTCATGAAGCCTTTCGCATAAAGTGCGCCTTACAATAATTGCTCAAATGTTTATCGCTGCCGATAGATTAGCTAAGATAAATTAATGATTAACTTTAATTAAGTACCTAAAATGAGACGGAATCAGCGTGGACTGTATACTACTGTTACGTCTTAATACGCCGCCGTGGTATAGTGTGTGTCAAGGACGGCTAAGACATACCAGTCATTAGCGATTAAAGAGCCCATGTATACCATAAATAGGGGGTTAGAGTTGTGGTGTTTAACGCCACATACAACAATATTTCAGTTATAACGCGGCGGTCAGTTTTATTGGTGGAGGAAACCGGAGTACCCATGAAAACCAACGCCTTGTCTCAAGTCACTGACAACTTTTTGCCCATTTTTTTTATTACATCACTTTATTAAATTTAGAATGTGCTTTGAAACGCATTTACATTTGAAAGTGACTTACAGTTGTTTTCTAACAGCACGTATGCAATTTCCTCGTCCCTCTTCATGAAGACTTTCGTATAAAGTTGCATTTTACAATAATTGCTCAAATGTTTTATCTCTGCAGATAGTCGTTAAAATAAATTAATGATTAATTATGATTAAGTACCGGAAATGAGACGAAATCAGAGTGAATTGTATACTATTATTACGTCTTAATATATCGTTGTGTATTGTGTGTCAAGGACGTCTAAAATATACTAGTAATTACCGATTAAAGAACCCATGGATTCGAACTCACAGCTCTAGTGATGGTAGGCACCGATGGCCCATGTAGTTGTAAAATTCATAAGTAAAAAATGATATTAAAGTAAATGAAAATAGCATACAATCCCATTTTGCACTTGGCCACAATTTAAAGTAAAATGTAATGCCGTTATTGCTGTTATTTATTTCACAGTCACGCAGGGTATTCAATAATGATCTAGCTTATACTCTAAATTGTCTGTGAAACGCAATTTTATAATGACGTCATTCAGTTGGAACGCCAAATTGAAATACCAAGTACTGGATACCAGTAACAAATAATGTCCAGGGCAAAATATTACAGTTAATACCAAATAACAACTCTATTACTTATCAACTTATAATTAATTGGTGTTTGACGTCACTTCTGTTTCAGTTGACAGGGTCATCAATGTGTGAAGTAATCACACAGAAATAAAAACAATTCCTTAATACATTAAGCTATATAACATAGGTCATATTACAAGGAAGTATATTTTCATAAAACTGTCAAATAACTTGCGAGAACAAAATCTGATATTGAAGAGATTTGTGTGGGTTTTTGTTGTTATTTTTACTTATTAAGTATCATCAGGCTGATCGCTTAATAGATACATGTTGTTATTTAATTCTTTGTTTTAAAGGGCAATTCCAATATAAACTGTATATCATGAGTCATCAGGATGCAAATGACATGGAATTGTATTTTCTTTTTTCTTCGTTTTCTCCTTTCCTGTTTTTCAGTTTTGAATATAAATATTTTTTAACTTTACCATTCCTGACTATGACAATAAAATTGTTTGTGTTAATGTCTTTCACCATCTCTGTGCATGACCGAATCACTTCACTGTCAAATAGAATATTTAGTTCTAAATGACAAAGGTAGAAAGCTAATTAGAAGGGACAGTCGTCTTTATTTCTAACAAAATAAAATTAGAAACAGATATATCTACAATCAGTTCAGTTAGACGTAGAAGATGTCACATGTGTAGAACCTAGAATAGGTCAATGCGATCGTGCATATAACCACGTAATCAGTAATCAACGAGTCCTCCTTCTACATCATCACTATATATCATACCGGAAGTACAAACATCATCCTAGAATATGTCAATAAGATCGTGCATAGAACCACGTAATCAGCAGTCAACGAGTCCTCCTTCTACATCATCAGATCATCATGATACCGGAAGTACAGACATCGTAGCTATGACAATAAGATCGTGTATAGAACCATGTAGTCAGTAGCCTACAAGTCATCCCTCTACGTCATCACTCTAGATCATACCGAAAGTATAGACAACATCCTAGAATATGTCAATATGATCATGTATTCAAAGCATTTGATCAGGTCAGCCATAGCCTTATCATTCATAAGCTGAAACATTATGGGATCACAGGAAAAACAAATGAGTGGATTAAGAACTTCCTCAGTGACAGGACACAGTCAGTTGTAGTGGAGGGTGAAACATCGACTTCCATACCCGTAGAGTCAGGAGTACCTCAAGGATCCGTCCTATGACCTATCTTGCTTTTTTATATTAATGACATGCCGGAGGGGATTCAATCAACAGTATGACTGTTTGCTGACGATACCATTGCATATGTCACAATATCATCAGATGCAGATGTAGCAAACCTTCAACAGGACATTGACAAGCTGGCTGAATGAGAATCAAAATGGCTCATGAAATTCCATCCAGAGAAATGTATTGTACTCACCATCTCCAAAAAGCGAAGTCCATCTAAGTACAATTACACACTACATGGACATATCCTCGAACATGATACAGCAGCAAAATACCTGGGATGTACCATTTTATCAGACCTCAAATGGGGTAAACATATAAGCACCATCTGCTCTAAAGCCAACAACACCATCAGTTTTCTTAAAAGGAACATAAACATCTCCAACAAATCGATCAAAGACAAAGTGTACGTGTCCCTCGTAAGACCTACACTGGAATATGCCAGCTCTGTATGGGACCCATACCAACAAAATGACATCCATCGATTAGAGATGGTTCAATATGGGCTGCACGATATGTTACTAACCGATACCACAGCACCTCATCGGTTAGTAGCATGATTGAACAACTAGAATGGACTACCTTACAGGAACTTATCTGATGATGTATCAGCTAAAGAACAACATCGTACGAGTTGATGCATCAAGCAAGCTTATACCAAATGAACAACCCCCCAGAAACAACAACGAGCAGGCATTGCGCATTCCATCATGCAAGACCACAGTACGGAATGATTCGTTCTATCCTAGAACGATCAAGGAATGGAACACCTTGCCTAACTGCACTGTCTCTGCCCTGAGTCCCGAATCATTCAAGGGTCAGCTCCGTCATTAAATTTAAATGACACTGTTTTTACTTGCACTGTATATAAGTTTCACTTTATTGCGTCTAAGTATGTTCAAGTTTTAATGCGCACACCCAAAAAGTGGCAGAATAGTCAACCAGTTGACGGTGGCCATTAAATGGAAGAAGAAGAAGAAGAGGACCACATAATCAGTAGTCAACGAGTCCTCCTTCGACATCATCAGATCATCACGATAACGGTAGTACAGACATTGTACCTATGTCAATAAGATCATGTATAGAACCACATAATCAGTAATCAACGAGTCCTCCTTCTACGTCATCACTCGAGACCATACCGGAAGCACAGTCATCATCCAAGAATATGTCAATAAGATCGTGTATAGGACCACGTAATCAATAATCAACGAGTCCTCTTTCTACATCATCACTCTAGACCATACCGGAAATACAGACACCATCCTAGAATATGTCAATAAGATCGTGTATAGGACCACGTAATCAGAAATCAACGAGTCATCATTGTACATCATCAGATTATCAGGATACCGGAAGTACAGACATCTTCCTAGAATATGTCTATAAGATCGTGTATAGAACCGCTTAAATAGTAATCAACGAGTTCTCCTTCTACGTCATCACTCTAGATCATACAAGAAGTACAGACATCACCCTATAATATGTCAATAAGATCGTGTATAGGACCACGCAATCAGTAGTCAACGAGTCCTCCGTCGGCATCAGATCGTGTATAATACACCATCAGATCATCGGTAGACCGGAAGTTAAAACATCAAGCGAAAACATTAATATACAGCTTGTATGCATTATGGACCCATAAAAGTAGTCTAACCCTCCAGTTTTTCCTGAAGTGTCTGTACCAAACTAGGAAATTGAGCAGTAATTTTCATATTAGATAGGCATATCGTTTATGTTGCTTTGTATGATTTCTATCAAGTTCAGTTCAAAGCTTTTTTTATATTCTATTGAATTTTGGAACTGTTCTGACACTGCGGGGCATTTTTGTGCTTTAGATATTAGATATACGGTCATTGTAAGATAATTCTACTCTACAGGATTGACCCCATACCCAATATCTTCCTTGTTTGTAACCTTGATTCGGAATATGTACGTGACATATATTCTACTTTAGCGATTGACATTGGTTTGACTGTTAATTTCTACGCTGTACTTACAGAAATCTTCTTTGACTTTAGAATATAAAACTAATATAATGAACTTTGTCACGCACTTGCTACAGAGTGGTTACAGTTGATATATGATGACTTTCATATTCTGCACTGTCGTAGCATCATAATAGATTGACCAGATATTAAATCTTTTTGATTTATTCGACTCTATATTCAATGAATAACCAACGCAGTAATGACAAATCTGATGGAGATTCCCCGCAGACAACTTCTTGTATAACACTGTACTAATCATTATAATCATTGAGGGAAAATGCAAATCGGATGAAACCAATGTTATATTTTTGGGATGAATTATGTTTCCTTTTATATTCCATAAAAAAATGTTTTCTGAACTGCTTTGATATTGCACAAATAAGTCAGAACTAATGAAAAACCAAATCACATACCGTTGTCAATATACAAAAGTTACTTTCAAAGTATCCATCGATAATCTATACATTTTGTACCATACGATTTTTCATTAATTTCCACACCGAAATAAATTTTATTTATCCGGATTATAGTTTCAAAAACCTATAACTAATATATTTTTTTTAATTTTGTGCCAACATTTAAATATCTTTTGCGTACTACTTTTTTATTGTTTCAGTAAAGAGTATTTCAATTATATTTTATATTTTTCTGATGTTGTACTGAAATAATTTGCATATAATGTAAAGCAACAAATAACAGTTCCCCAATCTAATATTGTAGAAACAGTGCCACTATCGGTACCCTTAACACTGACATTTTTTGTTTGCTTGCTTTTTTTTAGTTTACCACTATCGGTACCCTTAACACTGACATTTTTTGTTTGCTTGCTTTTTTTTAGTTTATTTATTTATTTATTTATTTTTACAAACAATGTAATCAGTACAATGTATTTACACATGTCTTGATTATATGAGTAACATGGCGGGTGTCTTATAAGAGGCAGAAACTGCTTATCCTTCGCGAGCACCTAGGTTGATGGGATCCATGGTGCTCATCTCTTCAGTTTTCTCAGTTGTTTTGTGCTTTTCTGTTTCGTTGTCATCGTTTTGTGCACAATGTTGCCAGTATCTCCGGATTGTCCACTCTGAATTCCTCCTTCGGTTTTCACTAACATTTATACAGAACAATCTACATTGATAATTTCCGACTTGAAAATATATTAATTTCTAACACACTCATAAGCCTTTTCCACGTTCACCATTGTAGCCGAAGAGCGCCCCAACAATGCGGCTGTAATATCCTTCATATAATACTTAATATGAGGCGAGATTAAAAATAAACATATTATTATGATTTTCTAAAATATATAAAATGTTTTTTGTTTTGTTTTGTGTTTCAAATCGAAGGACAGTTATCTTTATATCTTAGGAAGCAAACGGAATTATTCGTCAGTAATTTTCTTACTCCCACAAGTCAATCAAAAAGGTAACTTAGGTGCAATGACAAGATGTCCAACGTCTTGCGGCAAATATGCTAATAAATTGTAGTGATGAATGTTTACAGATCTGAAAAAATAATTTTGTGAAACTATGACTTCCTTCAAATAAAATGAGTTCCCATTCAGCACTTGTTTGGGAATAATATAATTCATTCATGCATAGCTTGGAGCAACAGACACACAATTAGATTAAAATGTAGCAAAATTAGACGAATCTTTCTGTGTGTTATTAGGTTATCATATTGTTTTATAAGTTTTTCTGACGAAATCGTGTCTACTAGCCAAATTGAATAGAAAATATTACGGTGGTAAATATATACAATTATTTTGAGAGCCGATGTCAATAATAAACAGAAAACATACAAAAAGGTTGATCGTAGAAAATAAAAACAGGCATATACAATGTAGGTCTTTATATGACAACATATATAACAATGTACTGTTTTAACCTTCTCTTTATATGACAACATATATAACAATGTACTGTTTTAACCTTCTCTTTATATAACAACATAGATAACAATGTACTGTTTTAACCTTCTCTTTATATGACAACATAGATAACAATGTACTGTTTTAACCTTCTCTTTATATAACAACATAGATAACAATGTACTGTTTTAACCTTCTCTTTATATGACAACATATATAACAATGTACTGTTTTAACCTTCTCTTTATATGACAACATAGATAGCAATGTACTGTTTTAACCTTCTCTTTATATGACAACATAGAAAACAATGTACTGTTTTAACCTTCTCTTTATATGACAACATATATAACAATGTACTGTTTTAACCTTCTCTTTATATAACAACATAGATAACAATGTACTGTTTTAACCTTCTCTTTATATGACAACATATATAACAATGTACTGTTTTAACCTTCTCTTTATATGACAACATAGATAACAATGTACTGTTTTAACCTTATCTTTATATAACAACATAGATAACAATGTACTGTTTTAACCTTCTCTTTATATGACAACAGATAACAATGTATGTTTTAACCTTCTCTTTATATAATAACATAGATAACAATGTACTGTTTTAACCTTCTCTTTATATAACAACATAGATAACAATGTACTGTTTTAACCTTCTCTTTATATAACAACATAGATAACAATGTACTGTTTTAACCTTCTCTTTATATGACAACATAGATAACAATGTACTGTTTTAACCATCTCTTTATATGACAACATAGAAAACAATGTACTGTTTTAACCTTCTCTTTATATAACAACATAGATAACAATGTACTGCTTTAACCTTCTCTTTATATGACAACATATATAACAATGTACTGTTTTAACCTTCTCTTTATATGACAACATAGATAACAATGTACTGTTTTAACCTTCTCTTTATATGACAACATATATAACAATGTACTGTTTTAACCTTCTCTATATATAACAACATAGATAACAATGTACTGTTTTAACCTTCTCTTTATATGACAACATAGATAACAATGTACTGTTTTAACCTTCTCTATATATAACAACATAGATAACAATGTACTGTTTTAACCTTCTCTTTATATGACAACATAGATAACAATGTACTGGTTTAACCTTCTCTTTATATGACAACATAGATAACAATGTACTGTTTTAACCTTCACTTTATATGACAACATAGATAACAATGTACTGTTTTAACCTTCTCTTTATATGACAACATAGATAACAATGTACTGTTTTAACCTTCTCTTTATATGACAACATAGATAACAATGTACTGTTTTAACCTTCTCTTTAAATAACAACATAGATAACAATGTACTGTTTTAACCTTCTCTTTAAATAACAACATAGATAACAATGTACTGTTTTAACCTTCTCTTTATATGACAACATAGATAACAATGTACTGTTTTAACCTTCTCTTTTTATAACAACATAGATAACAATGTACTGTTTTAACCTTCTCTTTATATGACAACATAGATAACAATGTACTGTTTTAACCTTCTCTTTATATGACAACATAGATAACAATGTACTGTTTTAACCTTCTCTTTACATGACAACATAGATAATAATGTACTGTTTTAACCTTCTCTTTATATGACAACATATATAACAATGTACTGTTTTAACCTTCTCTTTATATGACAACATATATAACAATGTACTGTTTTAACCTTCTCTTTACATAACAACATATATAACAGTGTACTGTTTTAAGCTTCTCTTTATATGACAACATATATAACAATGTACTGTTTTAACCTTTTCTTTATATGACAACATATATAACAATGTACTGTTTTAACCTTCTCTTTATATGACAACATATATAACAATGTACTGTTTTAACCTTCTCTTTATATGACAACATATATAACAATGTACTGTTTTAACCTTCTCTTTATATGACAACATAGATAACAATGTACTGTTTTAACCTTCTCTTTAAATAACAACATAGATAACAATGTACTGTTTTAACCTTCTCTTTAAATAACAACATAGATAACAATGTACTGTTTTAACCTTCTCTTTATATGACAACATAGATAACAATGTACTGTTTTAACCTTCTCTTTTTATAACAACATAGATAACAATGTACTGTTTTAACCTTCTCTTTATATGACAACATAGATAACAATGTACTGTTTTAACCTTCTCTTTATATGACAACATAGATAACAATGTACTGTTTTAACCTTCTCTTTACATGACAACATAGATAATAATGTACTGTTTTAACCTTCTCTTTATATGACAACATATATAACAATGTACTGTTTTAACCTTCTCTTTATATGACAACATATATAACAATGTACTGTTTTAACCTTCTCTTTACATAACAACATATATAACAGTGTACTGTTTTAAGCTTCTCTTTATATGACAACATATATAACAATGTACTGTTTTAACCTTTTCTTTATATGACAACATATATAACAATGTACTGTTTTAACCTTCTCTTTATATGACAACATATATAACAATGTACTGTTTTAACCTTCTCTTTATATAACAACATAGATAACAATGTACTGTTTTAACCTTCTCTTTATATGACAACATATATAATAATGTACTGTTTTAACCTTCTCTTTATATGACAACATAGATAACAATGTACTGTTTTAATCTTCTCTTTATATAACAACATAGATAACAATGTACTGTTTTAACCTTCACTTTATATAACAACATAGATAACAGTGTACTGTTTTAACCTTCTCTTTATATGACAACATAGATAACAATGTACTGTTTTAACCTTCTCTTTATATGACAACATTGATAACAATGTACTGTTTTAACCTTCTCTATATATAACAACATAGATAACAATGTACTGTTTTAACCTTCACTTTATATGACAACATATATAACAATGTACTGTTTTAACCTTCTATTTATATGACAACATAGATAACAATGTACTGCTTTAACCTTCACTTTATATGACAACATAGATAACAATGTACTGCTTTAACCTTCACTTTATATGACAACATAGATAACAATGTACTGTTTTAACCTTCTCTTTATATGACAACATATATAACAATGTACTGTTTTAACCTTCTCTTTATATAACAACATAGATAACAGTGTACTGTTTTAACCTTCTCTTTATATAACAACATAGATAACAATGTACTATTTTAACCTTCACTTTATATGACAACATAGATAACAATGTACTGTTTTAACCTTCTCTTTATATAACAACATAGATAACAATGTACTGTTTTAACCTTCTCTTTATATAACAACATAGATAACAATGTACTATTTTAACCTTCACTTTATATGACAACATAGATAACAATGTACTGTTTTAACCTTCTCTTTATATGACAACATAGATAACAATGTACTGTTTTAACCTTTTCTTTATATGACAACATAGATAACAATGTACTGTTTTAACCTTCTCTTTATATAACAACATAGATAACAATGTACTGTTTTAACCTTCTCACTAATGTAGTCAGATTGACTAGTGTTATTTTAATGATGCAATTATTTCCGTACATAGTAAAAACGGAGATATAAGATTTAGTGTACACAACGCGTTTCTGCAATAACCTTCATCAGATATGCTCAAAGCCAAATAATTCAATGGTCTTTGGGAGCAAGAAAGCTAAAAATGACTAAGCATGATAGCTAAAATCGGTGAAAGTCACCTATGTTTGAGAGCGGATACCTTTTGTTTTAATAAAAACTACATGATTTAGGAACTTTAAATTTCGATAAGAATATTTCTAATAAACCATGTCAGTGTCGAAGCAGCCACTGACTACAGAGTACATGATACGTTCGGGGACTAATAGTCCACCAGCAGAAAACACTGACTTGATACCTCTGCTGGCAGACTATAATATTAGTCCCCGAGGGTATCATCCGCCCAGTAGTCAGTGTTTCGGCACTGACATGGTTTATTGAATATACCGGGTATTTATTGTTGAAATTAACAGTTTGTAAATAATGTAATTATTATCAAAACTAAGGTTCTTCTCTCTCAGGCATAGGTGACCATAGCTGATTTTGACTATCCTGTTTAGGCCCGAAGATTCTCCTCCCTCAGGAATAGGTGACCATAGCTGATTTTGGCTATCCTGTTTAGGCCCCAAGGCTCTCCTCCCTCAGGAATAGGTTATCATAGCTGATTTTGGCTATCCTGTTTAGGCCCCAAGGTTCTCCTCCCTCAGGCACAGGTGACCATAGCTGATTTTGGCTATCCTGTTTAGGTCCCAAGGTTCTCCTCCCTCAGGCACAGGTGACCATAGCTGATTTTGGCTATCCTGTTTAGGCCCCAAGTTTCTCCTCCCTCAGGCATAGGTGACCATAGCTAATTTTGGCTATCCTGTTTAGGCCCCAAGGTTCTCCTCCCTCAGGCATAGGTGACCATAGCTGATTTTGGCTATCCTGTTTAGGCCCCAAGGTTCTCCTCCCTCAGGCACAGGTGACCATAGCTGATTTTTGGCTATCCTGTTTAGGCCCCAAGTTTTTCCTCCCTCAGGCATAGGTGACCATAGCTGAATTTGGCTATCCTGTTTAGGCCCCAAGGTTCTCCTCCCTCAGGCACAGGTGACCATAGCTGATTTTGGCTATCCTGTTTAGGCCCCAATGTACTCCTCCCTCAGGCATAGGTGACCATAGCTGATTTTGGCTATCCTGTTTAGGCCCCAAGGTTCTCCTCCCTCAGACATAGGTGACCATAGCTGATTTTGGCTATCCTGTTTAGGCCCCAAGGTTCTCCTCCCTCAGGCACAGGTGACCATAGCTGATTTTGGCTATCCTGTTTAGGCCCCAAGGTTCTCCTCCCTCAGGCATAGGTGACCATAGCTGATTTTGGCTATCCTGTTTAGGCCCCAAGGTTCTCCTCCCTCAGGTGACCATAGCTGATTTTGGCTATCCTGTTTAGGCTCATTGGTTCATTGCTCTTTATATGGCTTTCCAATAGTTTGATATTGATCGTACCTGATGAAGATTATTGCAGAAACGCGTCGTTAGCAGTACGTTTGATTTCTATGTTTTTATTATGTTCAAAGAGTCAAAGTGAAAGGTGATTGTTCGTTTTGGTGATATTGGTGCATTGTTGACAACCATTGTTTAAACTGTCTTTTCATAATTTATTCATATTTTGTATGAAGAGTTAGAATGTTAATCATATAAGTTTTTGAAGAAGAAAAAACAAAGCATATTAAATGCAGAGTTTAGTTTTCGTATAATTTCAATATTAATTTAGCAGTTGTAATCGTAAGGATTTACCGATAATTTCCAGATGACTAACTGATGATATTAACCGTCACCCAGATGTATAAAAATTGATAAATATGTGGATTGCATCGCTTATGTCTAAATCAGATTAAATTGCATCCTATTAAGTAATTGCTGCTTTGTTACAGTTTTACCACGGGAAACGGTTATATGGCTGCTTCTAAATTAATACTTTAATAGGTCATTCAACTCCAAGCAATAACAATTAACGCCATATTAGTGCAAAAAAAGTTTGTAAACAAATGGAAATTTATTTCGATTAGGTTTTAGTTTAAACATATTTTATTTGCCAATTAAACAGACAAAATGGATTAGACACAAGTTAAACAAACTTATGAAGTCTTCTCCAATTCGATTAGGTAATTCAGACATTTTATCGTGATGCAGTACAATACACCAATATTCGGTTATCGAAAATAAAATGGTCATATCAGTTACAACAAGGGGTATTCACTTGGGTGGTGTAAATGACAACTGCGTTCAATAAATGTTAAAGAGAATCGAAGGGGCAATCAAGGATGGGCAGACAAGAGACACATGCAAAATTGGGCTCAAAACACAGAACAAAGACAAACAAAGCAAAAACACAACACACAAAACCGAAAAGATAAGCAACATAAAACCGGGGATGAACCCAGGTGCTCACGAAGGGTAAACAGTTCTTGCTTCGTATGACACAGGCGCCGTGTTACCCATACAGTCATCATGCTGGGCACATATTGAGTATATAATACCATCTTATTGAGTTGTTATTCGAGCCTTCGTTTTTTTAATTTGTTATCATTTTGTGTTGTTGTTTATATTAAATATCTTTGTTGACATATTCACGTTATTTACTTGTTATTGTGATATAAAACGCATAGTGTTTTAATGTAAATTATTACAATATTTAAGCCATGGTTTATTCGCTGAATTAGTTTTAACTGGTCCGTATCATAGATTGTGTCCTTAACAAATTCAGTACTGACAGTGTTATACAAGAAATAACATATTCCTTGTGCGTCACGATTCTGGTATTGTCCACAGAGGTATCTAGGCCTAAATGTATCGCTCTATCAACTCTAATAAAACTAAACTCAAGCAAGTGTACTATCTAGCAGATGGAAAAACATGGGAATATATTAATCAAAATAATAAACCTTGACAATATACTCTCCTTGAAATTGAATCCGTCGGTAAATTACTGAATGATGATGTTAACGATCTTAGACTCTAGGTAATGGTCTCTCTAGATTAATAGAATATTTGGTGGCATAATTCCCACCAGAGTAAGATGATGACACGATATTAAATTAGCATTTAGACAGGCAGTAATCATTTATAGGAATGTGATATATAGAGATTAATACATGACCTTTTCTATATCAGTCCGGGTATCATCCCGAGACCCCCATATCAGCCCGAGACGCAGTTGTTTTATGAAGCAAATAAACAAAATGAAATAATTAAATGACTTTATATGGAAGTTTCACTGTGTATTCAACAGATGCATTTTCAGAACACTATTGTCGAACAAGACTCAAGAGCATTTCTATCCTCAATCAATATTAATGGCAACATTTCCTTTGAAGCAAGTTGAAACATAGAATATAGATGTGATTCCTTAGTGAAGGTTTTTATTTACCGTGAATCGTGAAAAGGACATTGCTCGTGAATCGTTTTCATTCAAAATAATCTTACGTTCTACGTAATAATCTTCAATCATCTAACGTTTCTATGATTTTTATTTAATGTGGTCTTCTTGACGACAATGTTTTCCCTCTCAACTCAATTTGTCAATATCATAGGCATCCTTACTGCCATACTGGCCGCCTCCACCGATTCTTGTTGACACGATTAGTAGTGATGCAACAATGGTACAAACGTACTTTTAACAATCTACGTTGGGTCTCATATTTTTCAAGAAGTGTAATCATCATAATTTACTTCCCGTGAAAAGTATTTCCGACCGGAAAAAGCCCAAGAGAGAATTTGCTATAACTTGTCGCCTGTCTCCCATCCGTTTTTCGATCATCTGTTTGAATCTTAGAAATGCTCAACCAATTTAAGTTTTAGGATGTTTCCGGTCCTAGTCTTAGATTACAAGATATAACATAATCTGCAATCAGAAAATCTATGCAAAACAAATAAAAAAAAGATTTTTAAGAACCAGAGATAGAAACTCTGTTGTAATTGGCAGTCACCAATATTGCATTATCAATATTCATTCTTGCACAAATGACGGCCATTGCTATATTGAGTTGGTGTCATGTTGGTCCGAAGTTTGCACAGGCTACAATGCAAAAATTTACAAAATAATGTTCTAAACAATACTGAAAATGTAATTTCTTTTGAAATTGAGATTCGATTGTATAAATGAATGTCGCAGTTACTATGGGATCTGACCCTATGGGTCCCTTGAAGTTGAGCATATGCTGCAGTGTTCCGAAGAAGCAGGAATGAAAATGCGATTGTACTTCGCATGTAGCAGCACTTGGATATTGCAATTTAATTGTGAACCAGTGAATGTCCCATGGTCTAATAGGTTCGCGTCCGGGTAATGACAATGTAACATATGCTACTATAGGCAATAATTTAGTTAATCTTCTCTACCATATTATCAGTACAGCCTTTTGTGAGTCTCTAGAGATGTTTATTATTATTCACACGCACTTTACACCGCCATTATAATCTTCGATACATTAATGTGTTGTAAAGAAATCTGGCTGAGTAACTGCTTGCGATTTCTGTATTTAATAAGATACATAGATACATATCATGTGTTGATCTCGTCAGTGTGCTAAATTCTATTTTGCGTCGATTAATACATTGAACTCATGATAAAATGATTTTTGTAAACTATGCATATGCGCTTCTACATCTAACATAATTCAATCACACCTGTTTGCTCTTCCATGACTTATCATAGAAATGTGCACTAGTGTGATATAGTAGCTGATAGTTGAACTGGAACTGATTACCCTTCCTGAGTTCACCCCGGTTTTATTAGTGGGGCTGGTGTTGCTTAGCCCTTAGGTTTTGTTTTGTCGTCCATTCGTTTTTGCCTTTTCATTTAGTCATTACATCGTCTGTCATTCTTCTAACTACCCCGGTGGTATGTTCAAACTTTTCTCACGCTAATTGAAATCGCTTATGTTTAAATCGAAATGTTATCCACATTCACAAATATGTTTACTCTATCAATAAAATAAAGAAACAAAACAATACCACACCACTGTCAGCTCAATGATAATCAGCTTAAGTATAACTATGAATGTTTTATGGTAGATCTTGATATCATCAGATGATCGTGATTCTGGTATTTAAAAACGGTAAAGCATCGCCATGTAGACTGGAATCTCTTATAGTGAAAACGTAGATTTCAAATTTTGTGAAATAACCTTCATCAGGTATGCTCAAGGTCGAAAAATTGGAAGACCAAATAATTTTTATTTTTTGTGAGCAAGTAAACCAAAGGGTATACACACCATATTTGGCTACGGTCACCTATGCCTGCCTGGGAAAATAAATTCTTAGTTTTAATTTCTAAGACAGGACACCACAGTAAAATACAACAAAATACATTATATGCCTACACGTATGATGATTTCTGAACCGTTAATCTATGCTAAGGTTCTCGTAAGATTGATATTATGATAGCAAGAACATTGAGTTAATTGATTGAATAAAGCACCATTTTCCGAGTATGCTTAAATCATTAGTACATAATGAAACTGTCATTGTGTCTTGATTTCATGCTATTACTATTCTCGTTTTGACACTATAACAGTGGTTCGCGGATATGATATATATTAAAGGGCGTAAAGTCAGAAGTCCAGTCGTTCGTTAATACCGACAAATAACATCATAGACATTCTTTATATCGAGAATATGACGTTACAGTAATGAAAGGTCAGAAAACGGTGATAGGATGCGGATAATATACGATGCAATTTATGAACTCCATAACAATAGGTCTCGACATCATTTGAAATTTGAGTGTTATGTATTTTTATCATATGATGAAATGTAAGTTTGTATTCAGGTGTAAACATGATCGTCTTAATGACAACATAGACAAAATGACGAATGTGATCATCTAATATTTACATGATGGTTAAGATCATAGGCTCTCTTTAATAGAACTGTACATATGAGAACTTCTTTATCACACAGAATAAAGCTGCACAATTCAAGATTAACACTCTGCGTTCTTTACAGCATATTTTTCACATGGCCATATCATTTCAATAAAAGTGCTTGGACCTATAAAACTAGTTTTAACCCGCCACTATTTCTTGACGTATAGTCTGTCATGTATAAGCGTGTTAGTGGTTTCGATTTTGTCTCTAGTTCTAAGATTTGTCGATTAGATTTTAGAACAGCTAGGTCCTATTTCTATACCCCGGGGATACCTCGGGGAGGGGGGGTCTTTAAAGTTATATAGTTCTGACATTGTAGTATTGTTGCCTTTATATTTTACTAATATAATATTGTTATCTCCAAAATCATATTTGTTAAGTTTATATGAATACATGTTCAACTTGTACAAACAGATTACACATATTTTCTTAGATTGTGTAATACATTTGCTAACTTGAAGGATTAAAATATTTACTGGAGGATCAATTCGGTTAGATTTATTAAAATGAAATAAAATAAATGAAAACTGATAATTTTTCACAGAAAAGTGTCAGTAAATTGATTGTGCATGCAAGAACATTGAATCTGTATTTAAGACTCCGATATATTGTTGCACCCATCCTATTCTGTTGGCCATTGTGTTGTCTGTTCTTCTTCGATTTACGGATTATGATTACTCTTTTGGTATCTTCAAACTCTTCTATCCAAAATTTTAAACTTCTGATTTATTTCGGAGGTTACAATCATGTCAGAGGTGGTATGTATGTTCTGCATGTTGGTGGAATTTCCGACGATACCTGTTTACTTTTCTTATTTCAATGTTCATATTTCTTAGATCACTTCAAAACTACCATTCCTGTATGATTAAAGCATGTTTAATGCAAAACGTCATTTATTGAATTCTACAGTAATATAATATGCATTACCCGTTATCATTTTAACCATATGTTATATTTCCAACTATGCTGTGTAGAGGTGAATGATCTATTTCTCGCTAATAATATTAAAATTTGCTTTGACGCATCAAGTTATTTATAGTTACATAACATGAGTAAAATAATTACATTTGATTTACTATGACAAGTAAAATCCTAAATTAATTTAACTTTCAAAGGTAAAACGTAATTCGATAGAACTAATCCGATATGCATGTCATTATTTCAAAGCGGATTTCTCTTGAAAATGTCAACTTTATGACAACATTTTGTGCAAAATGTGCATCATTATCTTCGGTTTATATTCGTAACAGTGGTAACAAATGAAGCATATCACTTAGTTCGTCTTTACTTCCAGTTGTTTGTAGGAGGGTTCATGTCTTATTTACATTATTTGTGTTTGTTTGCGTATACTGGTGTTCAACACATATTGTGTTGTCTCTTTGTTTTGTTTTTCTTCTTCTTGTATACTCTATGGTGCCAGTTTCTCTGGATTGTTCATTTTTGATTGTCCCAACGGTATTCTCTAACGTGTATTTGGTGCCGATTTTATTATCTCTAAGCTGAATCTACGCCAACGGTATTAAGAACATTCACACACATCAACAGTATTATTACTGCTTTGCTCTAGTTTCTTAGCTCTTCATTAATACTCAAAAAACCAAAATCTTCCTTAATTAGTTCATATCTAAAACTTGTAAGTTCGACATTAAAAATGATTGAGCGTGGGGAAGTATTAACCTGAGAGCATTAATTGTGCTACGTTAATTAAGATCAGGAAATTGCCAATGATACATTTTTAACAGATCTAAGTAAAGCCATAAATGTTACGCTTCCAAAGAGAGATGGCAGTTACATTGATAGTATTTCCTTTAGTGTAATATTTTATGTATCAAGGAATATTAGAAACATTTTAGCAATATTATTTTATGAAAAGAAAGTTTAAACAGTGATGGGCAACAATTCCCCCATTGACCATAATGCTCAACAGAGTTAAAATGAAAGTGAGAATCTTTGCATATGACCTTGAATATCTCATAGAAACAATTTGAATTTTACATTTTAGTCGTCGATGATTTCAGGAAATTAGAAACATGCATTGCATATTACCGTCATGTTTTACTGTACCTGTTGTCGTTACATGGAACGTTATCCCATGTTGCATGCTAACTCTAATTTGCCATGACCATTTTCTTCAAACTTTACAAGATTAGTAGGAATGGATTTTCGGAGACAAAATGTCCTTTTAAACGACATTTAATTTTGTCTTCATAAAGTTATGAGTCTTTATAACATGACGAAGGGAACGATTACTACCTCCTTTAGAGGCAACATTCAAAGTTGCAATCTAATTGGAAATAGATGATCCACAAATAAATCTTTAAAATGTGATTTTCTCCGATCAATTTAACACAATAGAGTTAAAAACATTCATAAGATATGCCAACAGCAAAATACTAATAAAGTTTCTAATCAATTTTCCCTACAGATAATTCTTCAGATGAAAAAAAGTAGTGTCTATTCTCCAATACATTTATTTTTCATAAATCCATTCTTTCGGATTGTTTGGTATTTTAATATCATTATTTTGCAACCCAGTAGGGGATGAATTACTCATGTTACTTCGTTGTGTTCAATCTTTTTTTAAATCCATATAGAACCTTTTCTACATTTTGAAATTGGGATGATTAAGCAAAGAATAACTATCAATACAAAAACAAGCCAATAATATTTTTAAAAGGCATGAAAGCTGTCAAATCGATATACGTTGTTAATCAAATTTTGTTACTGTTTCCAATTCAAATCAATAAAAACAATATAATTTTTAATTCAATGATAGTCTAAATCTACGTCTGATTCTGTTAAAAACGGTAGAGAATACATTCCTTTTCAGGTTGTAGTCTTCCCAAGCAACAACGCAACAAGCTGGTCATCGTGTACACATGACTCCTGATTTGATCCCATTCGGAGATGCATCTACATATCCGCAATTCCCGCCAATGAAAGCAAAATATAATTCCAATTATTGATCATTATTAGAATATATCCTACCTCACCATCCATAAACAGGACTCTAGGTGAGTAACACGCGCTTCCCCTGTAAAGCCATCGGAATTCCAACCGAGACGTCATTAATGAGGATTCCATCAACAGACAACGAAAAATGATCAGATCTTTTTTTATCAATTACTCATTTTCAATACATTTGTTTTGTAGATCGTTGTTTGTCCTTTTGTACTTTTTTCTTTTGGCTATTGCGGTGTCTGTTCTTCTTCGATTTACGGATTCTGATTACACCTTTGGTATATTCAAACTCTTCTTAGAACATATTTATTTATATATACTTTAAGTATACCAAAGCGCTTGCAGCAAAAACATTTACGAATTTGACGATCTTTATGCCTTTAAAACTTGCATTGAGGTATTTATCATTTTCATTCTCAGTATTCTAAAAACATATTCTTCATTACAATGCAATAATAGATTTACCAGATTATCAAACTCAGCAGAAATCTAGCGCTCTTAAATTATATCATTAATACGTGTTTTATCTGTTAACATAATGGAAACCTCGTAAATGTCTAGAATTAAATTTCCTGTAATACTTACTACTGTTGACGTAGGAAGCAAAATACTGTTAGAATGTTTACATCTGTAACTTGAGACATGTTTTTTTTCTCCATTAATTGAATCCACAAACAAGAAATGATATTAATTTACTTTGCTTACATGAGGGACCTTGATGTCAAATATATTCATTATCTGGGTGACAGGTTCTCCATGTATCAAGTATGTTAAATGTTTATGTCATTCTTCAATGTGCTTCCTTGGAGGCAAGAGACAGGAACTGCTTACTCTTCCGGGGTACATGTGTTAACTCATGGTTAGTTTAGTGGAATTCCTGTTGCCTTACTTTACTGTGCTGTGTTTGTGGTTGTTATTGTTGTGTTTGTTTTGTTTTGTGTTTATATTTTTGTAACATCGTCCTGTGTCTTCTGTGTTCCTAATATTGTCAGTGTCTCTGGGTTGTCCATTCTTGACTGTTTTCCCTAACGTTTACTTGTCTAGATATAAAGGACCATCTATTTAGAATAATAAAGTTATGCATTTGGTATTATTTTCCAGTCTTAGTATAGTTAAGTTCTAGATAGTCAATACTCAAATGTGTTGCACAATTCAAAACTTCTGAAAAGGACGATTCATTTGTTGCATGACATATAAGTAAGGAAATACTGGCAATTTACTTTTTGTTGTAGTAATTTAGTTGTGTTTTTTTTTCTTTTATATTGACATCATTGTAATTTTGTAGTTGTTTCCTTTGTTAGAGATTTGGGGAGTAGTGGACTTCAACTGGAAATTTGACGATAACAAATGCGGTCTTACTGGCGACGAAGCCTGTAAAACGAATAGTTTACAACCTGAAATCCTGTGTACTTTAATAGTAAAACGGAAACATTGAATCTTTTACTTTTGCTATCTGCACTTTTAATATAAGATAAGATAAGATAAGATAAGAAAACTTTATTTTGATTCGGCACATAATAAAACAGTACAACATAAGCTCTACAGAGCTTTTTACCGAATATAAATTAACAATAAAACAATACAAGTCACATGCAAAGTTACAAACTAAAATAGCTAAGACATACAGGCATAAAAAGGAGGACTGTGTATAGATCTGAACAAGAACACACGTGGCAAGTGCCTCTTTGGACTCTTGTTCAAGATCCACACACAGATGTTCCAACATAAAACAGCATTTAAAAAAAGAAGCAGCAGGTAAAAAGAAAAAGAACAAAATAATACTAAATACTTAAAACTGGTACCAACATAATCAGTAAAAGCAGCACTTGTCTAACTAAAAAATCAAAGAATATAAAATTTTCAAGCCAAACTAAAAAAATTTAAATAATTAAGAAATAAAAAATAAAAAATAAGAATATAAACAAACCAGAAGCAAAATTTTAATCATCTACATG
This sequence comes from Bathymodiolus brooksi, assembly GCA_963680875.1. Lineage (NCBI taxonomy): Eukaryota > Metazoa > Mollusca > Bivalvia > Mytilida > Modiolidae > Bathymodiolus > Bathymodiolus brooksi. The sequence continues at coordinate 94,853,530 of OY804581.1, read as the reverse complement.
CAGAACAGCGACATTTGGACCCATTCCAGGACTGCAAAAGACTCTTGAATTGAGAGAAGCTATTTTCAGTCCTGAAATGATCTGGGAGGCTGTTCCACAATGTAGGTGCAGCAAATCTGAAAGATTGTTTACCGTACCGTGTAGATTTGATCTGTGGTATTTCCAAAATGTTGTTGTATCTGAAAGAATATTTAGAGTTTTTCATATGGACAAGATCATGAAGACAGACATGTGCAGGTTTATTAATTATTTTATATGTTTCCAAAGCCATGGTTCTCATTCTTCTAATCTGCAAGGAAGGCACCTTAGCTTTTTGTAGTAATTCCCCATAAGAACTATTATAGTCTTCATATACAAAACGGAGTGCTCTTTCCTGCACTTTTTCTAAATATTTTGAATTTTTATTAGTACAGAAATGCCAGGCCAAAGGGCAAAAGTTAAAATTACTAAGTATGAAAGTGTGAAATATAGTTAACCTATTTAATCTATTCAAATATGAACCCAAACGTTTGAGAATATTTAGTTGTTGGGATGCCTTCCTGCATATTGTACTAATATGAGCATCAAAATTTAGTTGATAATCAATATCAATCCCAAGGAGTTTCACAGTACTTTCACATGTAAGATTAAAATTCTGAATATGAATGGATGGATTTTTGTCATAAGTTTTTCTGCCTACAGCCAAAAACTGAAATTTGTCTGGATTAGCCTGCATCTTATTTATTCTGAACCATTCAATTAGTTGATTTGAGTCAGTCTCCAGAGTAGATATAAGTGTATCAAAATCTGGATTACAGAATGAGAGGGTATTGTCATCTGCATAATTATACAAGGAGCTATCAGAAATAAAGTGAAATATGTCATTATTAAAGACATTAAATAAGAGGGAACCCAGGATAGATCTTTGGGGCACTCCTTTATGGATGTCAGCCCAGCTACTCAGTACTCTGTTAACTTTAATTTGTTGTTTTCTATTTGACAAGTAAGATTTCAAAAGAGAGACCGAATGAGATGATATACCATATGCTGACAATTTGTCAAGCAATATGTCATGAGGTAGGCAGTCAAACGCATTCGAGAGATCCATCAATACTGTAGCTACATATTGGTTTTTATCAAGGGCTTCATGCCAGTCTTCTAGAAGTCTGAGCAGTGTGGTCTGACATCCATGACCACGTCTAAAAGCACATAAAAAAGGGTTAAATATTTAATCAAAATAGTCAGCTAACTGAATTTCAATTACCTTTTCATATACTTTTGAAAAAATAGGTAATACACTAACGGGCCTGTAATTTTATTTATTTAGGGGATCATTTTGTTTGTGTATGGGAGTTACCTGCGCTACTTTCAAAGAGTCTGGAAATACACCAGTGTTTATAGATAAATTTATCAATGATGATAGCTGCTGAGCTACTGTGACCTTACACTGCTTGACTACTTTGGCAGGAATGTTATCTGCACCAGTAGCTTTTTCTATATTAATAGTATTTATGATTTTTTCAACTCTCTCTGCTGTAATATTTTGAAAGCCAAAATTGTTATCAATATCCACATGATTTTTTATTTCCACTATACTAGGGTGTGTAGAGGGGTCATATACCACATTATGCCCAATTTTATCTGCTACAGTCGAGAAACATGAGTTATAGTTTTCTGAAACTTCCTTTGCATCATTTATGATTTTATTGTTTTCACAAAGGATAATTTTCTGTTCACCAGAGTTACATTTTTTAGAAAAGAAAGGTTTAATAGTTGTCCAAAAATTACAAGTTTTGGCACCTCCAGAGCAGCGTTCCAAAAAATTTTTCATGGATTTCTTTTTCAGTTTAGTAACCAAATTTCGTTGTTGTCTAAATTTCTCCCATGTTTTAGCATTGCGCTGCTTGGTATATTGGGCATACAACATATGTTTACGGTATATAGCCCCTCTAATCTCACTGTTCATACAGGGAAGTGGATTTTTTCTAGGTCGTCTTGTCTTGACCGGAGCATGTTTGTTTAGTATATGTATGAAAGTATCTTGGTACTGCATGTAGGCATTATTTACTTGCTCAGATGCTTCAATATTTTCAATGTCTGGGAATGCGACTTGAATTAATTCTGAGTTAAAAATATCAACATCAAAATTTTTATAACTTCTATAGGATACGTTCTTTTGTTGTTGGGACTGAACTTTACCTTTCATAGTAACTGAGATAAAATTATGGCAGTCACTAATACCTGTAGGAATATTCTGAAAGTTAAAACACATATTTTTCTGATTTGTCAAAATGACATCAACTAGTGATGGTGTACAACCTTTCTTAAAACATGTTGGATTCGTTATTAGTTGTGATAAATTAAACACATCACATACATCATTTAGAGTTTGACATTTTTGATTGTTTACCATATCAAAGTTCAGATCACCTAATAAAATTATATTTTCATAATATCTAATACATTCGTCTATGTTTTTAATAAAATAAGTCGAAAAGTCATTGTCAGACAATGATGGAGCTTTATAGATGCCCATTATGAGCCATTTTTTGTCGTTTATGTTTACCTCGAAACTAATGTTCTCCATGTTCTCAGATTCAAGATTTCCTTTCCTACTCGATGGAAAATCGGTGTTCACTAGTGCCATAATACCGCCGCCGTGACAGTTTCTATCTCGCCGAAATAGTTTATAACCATCAGTTTTGAAAAGATTATCATTAAAAGACTGGTCTAATTTTGTTTCCGCTATGAATAAAAGGTCAACGATCTTGTCTGACAAAAGTTCTTTGATTTCGTCGTATTTGTTACGTATACTGTTAATGTTTATATAAGCAGTGGTAAAATTTCTAGGGTGTACCTTTCTTGACTCCCTCAGACTCTCAAAAACTGATTTGTCCTCCTCGTTGTTTACATCGGAAGTGTTATTTATAGTTTTATCGCTTTCTGGTGTGTTTGACTTATCAACGCTGGTTTCGTCAAATTCAGTATTACTATCCCTCATACATGAGACTTGAAAATAGGATTCTGTGAATTTTGGCAATCGATCTTCACACAGATGGCAAACATAGCAATCGTCAGATCTTGATAACGTTTTATATTCATTCAAAGATAAACTGGTACATTTCAAGTGTGTCCAGTCGTCACAGAAATCACATTGTAGAGCTTTCTGGTTGCACTTGGTAGGCTTTTTGCAATATGTACAGGGGTATTTTATGGGTTCTGGGTTATAGTGGACATCCCCGCTCAGTAAAATATATAAAATGAAACAATAGTTCGTACTGTTCTTGTTCTTCCTTAGAACAAATATTGTTTTTGTTTTCAGTGGTCGGCCATTTTGAGTGGTAATCGAGTTCACCAGGGCTGATGGATAGAGTTTTTCAATAGTAAAGTCATATGTACTCTCTTTGTGTATGGTTGAACTTGCATAAAATCCTAGGTTTTCTGGCTTTACATAACTGATGTTACTTTGCAAGTTTACAGAAGGTTTTAGACGTATAAATATTCCACATAATACGAGAGCTAGTTCTACTCCGCCCTTCCAGGCCGCCATCTTATCTTTGAATAAATATCTTATGCGAAACTTGTTTTTAAGAGGGTGGTGTTTTCTTTGAATTATATTGAATTAGACATTGAAATTCAAGAATTCCACGTTTCGGATCATTCAAAATAGAACTCTTAGTCACGACATCAGCTGTGGATTTGCGTAGTCAATGACAACACGTATTGTATAAGTTGCAAGACAACTGGTATTTTTTTCAGTCATGCAACATTACATTTTTCACATTAATTTTTCAACTGTACTTTTACTAAAAAAGAAATGGTTGCATTGGAAACCTCTCAAATTTAGTAATATCCTGAAATGTCAGATCTTCGGTATATTATAAAAAAAATATCTATTATAAAGACGCAATATATTATTATCGGATCATAGCGGAAGTTTGAGTCTCGATTTAAGATATATAAAGGTTACAATATGTAAATACCATTTTTATTATTCAATGTCACATCAGTTGATCAACAACAAGAGAAAATTCTGCTAAGACATATACTCTGCAAAAAAATAAACGCATAAGGGGATTTTAGGTATTTTAATACATGTATTTGAAATCAAAATTTTTCAGTTACACTTTTAGATATCGACTCAGATTGTTTATTATTGAAAAAATGAACAGTCCATACTTCAGAGGATAAGTAAAAAAAACGTCAGCTTATCACAGTTCAGCACACTTCCGGTCACGTTAAGGTTAGTACCGTGTATGACCACCACCGAGGGTCTGAGGTGGAGGTTGTCTCTGGCGCACACGTTTATCCAGTTCATCCCATAGGTGTTCAATGGGATTCAAGTCCGGCGATTCGCAAGACCATGGAAGCACATTGATGTTATTCTGCGCAAGGTAGTCCATTGTTACACGCGCTGTGTGTGGCCTAGCGTTGTCCTGTTGGAACACCTCCCTCTATCGGTCACTTACGTGCATGAGGTGAGGTTGGAGCATTTCGTCTCTGTACTCTACAGCCGTTAAATTGCCAGGGACATGCACTAGGTCTGTTTTGCGGTCACTTGAGATAGCCGCCCACATCATGACACTACCTCCACCGAAGCTATCCACTTCCTGAACACAGGAGGAAGAGAAACGTTCATTCCGGCGCCTATATACACGTATTCTGCCATCACGTTTCAGCAGCAGAAAACGAGATTCGTCGCTGAACCAAATTCTTCGCCAGTTTCGGAATGTCCAGCCCCTTAATCTGTTGCACCAACGGACTCTTTCACGTCTCTGTAACGGCGTCAATACCGCTCCGAAATACGGCCTTCTGGATCTCGAATATTTGCAAGTTAAAGATTACTTTAATATATACACAATGAAAAAAGTTAAGCACCCCCATGTTTTTTTTGAAATGACGAATGCATCACAAGATTTCAACGTTTCTTGCAGTCCAGCAGATGAGATATTTGGGTTTTAATGCTACATATGTTCTCTCCATTTTATTTTGCAAGCTTTATTGATAGAATTAAGATTCCTATTCACAGAGAAAGAGTTTTCAAAGAATATGAATTGATTTTTATCAGTTTATAAGTTTTGGGCCGTCGTGGTCGTGATCATATGGTAGTTGAATTTACAACTGTATTCCTATGCAATCAGTGAATATCACCACTAAAACTGTGAGTTGGGATCCCGTTCATAGCAACATTATGTGATAAAGTTTGTCAGTGACTTGTAACAGGGTGGTGATTTTTTCTTTGATACTCCGGTTTCTTCCACCGATAAAACCGACCGCCACGATGTAACTGAGATATTGTTGAATGTGGCGTTAAACACCATACCTCAGCTATATAAGTGTGTCCTGTACAATAACATGTGTGAGTTGTTTATGTGTGTCTTGTCCAATAACGTGCTAGTTTGTACAATTGTCTTGTCTCATCTATCAATTAAACTGTCTAGTATGTAAAGCAAATACGATATACTCACCTTAGTATAAAACAATTGAAATCCAAGAACTTGCATACCAATGACGCATTATCATTAAAACGTCATTGGTATTAAAACTGACTAGCATTTGATTGGTTTGTTTGTAATTATTTTTTTTTAACGATGTTCACCTTTTTTGTTTTCAAAAACTGTTAATAAAGTAGATTTCTACAGGTTTCTCCTTTATTACGCTAAAATCTGTTTTTCTCCAACGGAAATGTGTTTCATCACTTGTCTGATGTATTATAAAATCCGATACTTGGCTATTTAATCAAACCTAGTCGTGTCAGTTATAATCAGTGGTTTTAATGAAACCAAAACCTATATAACAAATGGCACTATGAATTATAGTTATTAGGTGATATGGAATAATAATTCTACATTTTGTACAACTAATGGAATATTCACCAATGTTACGAGGTTTCAAATTTTGGGTGTTCAAACAGGTAAGGGTTTATTTTTATTTGTTTGTGGAATACCTTGAAAATTCATTTCCTTTTACCGGTGTTATTATTTTACGGATAAATGGATGGGGTACTTTTTTATATACGAGTTTAGTTTGAATTTTTTGGCAGGATATTCTTATTGAAAGACGTATTAGAAAGATATTCTGAAAGCATTTTCATCCTATTGAAAGCTAAATGCAACAAACATTGTCATAGCTATATAATTTCCATCTAAACAACATTTTGTCTTTAGATTTTACTTTGATGCCTCACTATGCTTTACTATTATAATATATTTGTTATATAACCATCACCGTAAAAAAATCATCATGCTTAACAAACGTAATTACTGAAATTTGAAATCCACCTGTGATGTAAATCTATTGTTAAAACTCTCCATTATTTTTTAGGAATGGAGAGTTATTGTTCTCTTTGTACTTTAGATACTATACACAGACTTTTCTTTGTTACAAGATTAATAATTAATAGAATTAATAAAGTACAATGGGTGGATTTTAAGTTGGAGAATGTCCTCGTATCTCTCCATTCCTTAAAAACAATGGGCTCCATTATTTCTAAGGAATGGAGAGTTACTTGAACATTATCCTATGCGTAAGCTATACCTGATTACTGCAAATTGTAGGGATCGTGCTTCAAAAGGAAAAAGCTTGAAGATACAGAAGGGTTAAATCGAAGATGGACACACAATGCAATGGTTAACATAATTGTTGTCATAACTTGTACCCAATCACAATTGTTAATATTTTGAGCAAACTAAATTCGCTTAAATCAACTGATTACTCATGATGAACCAAGAAACAATTTGAGCAGATTGCCAATATAAGAAGGAAAGGCTTAGTTTCCATCCAGCTAATATATAACACTAAGACGTTGCTACGGTTTTGGCATGTTACCGTCGTACATTGTAGGAATACACACCTCCGAGACATTATGTGATTACTGAACATTTTGCCATGCGTACATGTCTGTGATATGTTCAGTTACAACTTTCTTGTCATTTTTGGCTATAGTAGGAAATTATTTATTTGTTTTACAATATTTATACTTGATAAGCGCATGGAGCTTTTGTAAACCTTGTACTGTATGTCAGTTCTCGACATTCATTTCACTGAAAATGCCTGACATTATTTTGAGATTGAATAGTAGTAGGTAGTTTAAATCTCGTCAAATGTTTTGTCTTTATAACGGTAAATATGTTAAGTAAAATGTGAAAAGCAAAATAATTTGATGTAAAATTTGTCTATGGTAATACTCGTTCTCTCAAGATGTGCACCATCTTCCAGTCAGAATATAACTTTCATTCAACTAAACAACAAATGTTATTTTCAAACCAAATTGATATAGTATAAAACAACACTTAATCCGGTAAAGCGAGAAAATATAAATAAAATGTTATTCTTAACATGACATTTATTGTATTATAAAATTCAAGATTAAGCCTTTAGTAGTAGATATAAGAATGTCTTATTTTACAAACGGCTGTGAAAGCCTGTTTTATTTATATTTACTGACGACAAAGCAATAAAACAAGATTACAAACTGAAAGGTTTTATTTCACGATCCACATTGTGAAACAATAATAATGCAAGGACAAAGTAAACAAGATTCAGAATAGTGGGGTTCGTGTTACTCGATCTTTAGTTTTATGTGTGTGTTTTGTATATAGTTGTTTGTCCTTTTGTACTTTTTTTCTTTTGGCAATTGTGTTGTCTGTTCTTCTTCGATATACGGATTCTGATTACCTCTTTGATATCTTCAAACTCTTCTTATCAGGAATTACATATTCGTTTATATCGTATTCAGTGTTAATAGCAACAGAAAACACCTTCGCTCATATGAGATGGTGAATTTAAAGTATATATGTATATTGATAATTTGTTGGTTTAGTAAATTTCTGTTTTAATCCAAAACTTGAAGTAAAACGTAGAGTGGAAATATATACCGGATAAATACTAACAAATTAACATAAAGTATATAAAAATAACTATTAATCGCTCAAAATATAAGCTAAATTTAAATAAAATCTATTTAAAAAAAACACATAACAAACAAAATACAAAACAAAAACAAAACAAACAAAACAAAACAAAACACACACAAAGGGGAATAAAGCAAAGTGTAATTGTGAAATTGAAAATGTAAGCGTCTTCAACACTAGTCGTTAAATCTGCATTTACCATTCTGGTCAAATGAGGACATGTCCTAATTAGGAACATATCTGGTAGCTATGATACATAGAAATTCTATATAGGTCGACTATTCATCATCATGATCATAAGACTCTTTTAAGAAAAGTTTGAAGATACCAAAGAGGTAATCAGCTGACTTTAATTTAAGAAGTTACAATCCCTGAACGAGTAATGTCATTTTTATCTGTTTCATGTTGAGTGAGAATTCAAATGTTAATGGCAAAATAAACGTTAGAGAATACCGAATGGGCAATCAAAAATGGACAAGTTAACATTAAGTAATAGTTAATTGCGAATATAATCTACCTTTAAATGTTTGCTAACTTCAGGTCAATCACATTTATAATTCAATACTAGACATATATCCAATGGTTATTATATAGAATAGTAATTAGTTAGGCTTTGTAGGATTTATAGTTTATGGGCAAAACCGACTAATTTTGTCTTGTAGGTTGTATGTTTTATGGACAAACTGGGTTAGTTATAATGTATTTGAGTGTATATTGATGGTAAATTTAGGCAAAAATGGAAATGAAATGAAAGATAAAAAAAAATATCACACTGTCGATAATAGTAATTTGAAATGTGCAAATTATCTATTTCCCTGCTATATATGATACTTATCTTATTTAGATTTTTTAATCTTAATTTGTGTCTGAACATGATATGTCATCATGATTATCAATTCATTTTGCTATTTTGTTTACCCTCATTCATGTTAAGGTCGGGTTTGGAATATAAAAAACTAGATTTCTTGTATTCGGGTTTTATTCCTTTTTTAGTTTTAATAACATTTTGTTTATACCTACAAGTAGTCTGTGACCTGGGATTTGTCACTTTTCACAATAGATAAGACAGCTTTCTAAGGTAGTGTGTTTTAGCTACGTGAGTAGTTTATTTTTGCTTTTGATACAGTTCGGTGGTGAGCAAATATTGACCTCTAAGTTGGTGTGTGTCATTTGTTACGTTTTGGGGTCTACAAATGAGTCGGAATATATTTGCACTATTCAGTCTCAGTTCCTAATTAGTGACAGTGCTAGTATACCACTTTGGTGATATTAGAGATTAAATTCAAAAGCATAGCTTGACCTCCATGTTTATAGATATAATATATTTCTAATTATTTTATCTTGCTTTAATTATACATTCAGGATTCAATACCGGAATTCCCTCCGACGTTACCTCTTTCGCTTGATGAAGCATGCATGCCTTAGACATTATTTAGAAATCACAGCATGTGTCACTCATGAAATAGTTTTCTTTCTCATGTGTATACATACCTTTTTGCGATGTTTTTGTAATGATCTTAATAGTGTTATCGTTAGAGTACATGGTTTTATTTTAAGTTTGACCCACAAATCCTTTCTCAACCGTGCAATGACGCACTATTTTGATTTAAAGATGCGCAAATACAGTTTACGATAATGTTGTAATGATACCGATAATTCGCGTGCATTCCTCATTCATAAGAAAATTTAAAGATGCCAAAGGGGTAATCATAATCCGTATATCAAAGAAGAACAAACAACACATCTGTTGGGGGACTTCAACGGGTTAGGGGCTAGGGTTATGGTGCTTAACGTCACTTTCAACAATATTTCAGTGATATCATGGTGGTCAGTTTTATTGGGGAGAAAACCACAGACATATCGTAAGTCACTGACAAACTTAATGTTGTATCAAATACACTTCGCCTTGAACTCACAACATTAAAGATTGGTACATGTAAGTATACACAAAATATAAAATTCTACCACAAAGTCAAAATATGTCCATAACTAGATCATGATAAGAATACAACGATCAATACGTATTTGTATTTGATTATACAGAAAAGCCAAACAAATCGCCTTAACGCTTCTTAAATACATAAACTGTTATCTTTCCATATCAGAAAGATTCCAAGAAAACAAAACGTACAGGAAATCAAAGGAAAATTATCAATAAGTATGACATGAAATTAATAATTGGATATATTCGTAGTAATCATGATCGTTCAATGATATTTGTTTTGTTGTGTTGCTCAGAAAAAGCCATTTTGGGTAATCACGTGTTGGTACAGGAAAATGTTTGGTGGGCTGGTGTATATTTGGAACCAGTCAAGCCAACGTCTATCCAAATCCACTGTAGATTTTTTCTATATTGGAAATAAACACTGTTCTCGAACTATATATATTATATATAGAGAGCTTAGAAAACCAATTTGCTGATATTTGTTATGATATTTTTATGTTAACAAATTGTATATCTGGAAATAAAAACGCTTTTAATAAACAAAACACGTTTGACCTATAAAAATAAAAATGTATATTCATTTGCAATGCTCGAAATGAAAAATTAATAATTTAGTTATAGATTTAATTTTCAATGTACAAATCATACTCGATAAATAAGATTAAGCTTAAACCTAATAAGTGTACCATTGGGTCTTCAATTATGTTCTGATATCAATCCAATATAGTGTTTTAAAATCCACCTGTGATGTAAATCTATTGTCAAAACTCTCAATTATTTTTAAGGAATGGAGAGTTATTGTTCTCTTTGTACTTTAGATACTATACACAAACTTTTTCTGGTTACAAGATTAATAATTAATAAAATTAATAAAGTACAATGGGTGGATTTTAAGTTGGAGAATGTCCTCGTATCTCTCCATTTCTTAAAAACAATGGCTCCATTATTTTTAAGGAACGGAGAGTTACTTGGACATTCTCCTATGCATATTTGTGTTGACGATCATCAGTGTTCAATTGTCACATCTAACCTAATCAAACATGCTCGAAATATTACGAGAATCAGAATGGAGAGCTGCATACATGGTCGAAGGCCAGTTTACCCCAGTAGGCATCGTCTGTTCATATCTTCGTGTCGATATTGTCGTTCCGTTTAATAGCCATATGATATGTATGTTTTAGAAATACTTTCAACTTTAGTTTGTACATCTAACATACAACTGCTTTGATTTTATTATTATTTATGAGGTTTTGTCTTTCTTTGTTTGTTTTTAGATTCTTGTACAAACTGCTTTACCACTATTTTGTGTATTCACGCAACTATTTTGAACGGTTTTTTTTCATTATTTTTCGCCATACAATTTACTTGAATTTTTGTTTTTGTATTTGTCATACGAATGTTTTCCACGTTTAGTTTCTAGCATTCGTCATATGATTGCTTTTAACGTTTATTCTCTTGTAATTGCCATACGATTGCTTTGACTGTTTTTTCCCTTGCTTTTTAATAATAAGTGTTTTACACGTTTTGTTTCTAGCATTTGTCATACGATTGCCATGAACTTTTTGTAATCTTGCATTCCCCATACTTCTTACTTTGCACGTATCATATTCCACATTCGCCATACGATTACTTTCAACAATAAATGATTGATATCAACACGGGAAATGCTACATTTACTGTACAGCAGATCAAAGGGATTTAAATAAATAAAGCAGTTCAGTAATATAGTATAATTTTTTTTGTTGCATTGATTGTTTGTTAATTCAGATTAATATTTCCATTTTACAATTCCTGTATGCATTCTTCACTTTCACATTTCGAATATGAAATCGCCATTGAAAATAATGGTTCATACAGTAGGAAGAACATGCTTGATTTGTCAGTAAATACATGATAATCCTGTATATAGTACGATAAGAATGGTACATGATATTACATATTACAAAGTAATCATCTCTTCATGGCATTTTACTTATCAAACATGCACGAAATATTACGAGAATCAGATTTGAGAACCGTGTACATGGTATGAAAACTTATCCCAATAATTCAGATGTTGTAAAACTCCGTCATGACCGCACCATTCATTACGAGGGGTGTTTTGGGCCCATAAAACTAGTTTAACTTCGCTAATTTTTATAGAAGTGTATGTATCAGGTCAGGAAAGTAAATAGTCGTGTACATGTGAGTTAGTGGTATCTGTTTTGTCACTGTTACTGCGATTTGTCGATTGTATTTTGGAATTGTCCTAAGAGTGTACTTTGCTTAGTTTTTCATTAACTTTCTTATTTGGAATATGATAAATGATAGCTGTCAGATTGAAGGTTATTTTCGTTCTCCTTCGTGACTTATTTTTATCTTTTTTTTTCATTGGTTATTCGGGATTTGCAGCAAAAATTATGTTATTCTCGGTGATCATATTTGTGACAAAATGTGATTGTAAATATGTATGCTGTGAGTCGTAATGAATATCTTCTTTTCACTCCTTCTGACAATAAGATGGAAAGTGAACCTAGCAATAAAGAAGCATTATACATTAATAAAACTATAAGAATTACCCATGGTTGCATTAAGAAGTAAATTACAGAAAACATTTATCTTTAATTAGTATTAAAAGGAATGAAAAATAATTGATTACTAGAACATATTGTTATATATTAGTATATTAAACAGAACAAAGGAGTGTATGCCATTACTAGATAGCTAGAGGTAGTGATGTTAATATTGATTTATTTACTATAATGAAATGCCTACTTCACAGAGAATAAGTAGAAGCTGTAAATCGAAGGAGGAAAGACAGTACGCTATTTGTTCTGTTCTGTTTTGTTCTGGTTGGTCTAAGTTTTAAATAGGAGATGTGCGGTAATTGCTCAGTTAAGCAAACATTTTAATCAATATTCAAAGAAAAATTATTCAACTGCAATTGTTTATATTAATTAACAGAAAAGAGAAAAAGACAAACTTTTGTCACAAGATTGTTTTCTATCTGTTTTAGACATTGGACATTGTATTCAATGCTTCACTGGCACAACATAAATTTGTGTTCTGTGCTTCCAAGACGCAGCCAAAGATTGTATCTACGTTTTCCATATTAGATTGTCTTGAATTTTTCACTGGCACAGAATAAGAAAAGTAAGAGTATTACAAAGACGTAATGGGATGCGAAACCATAATTGGAAGAAAGACAAGCGATACATGGTCAAAAAGAACTAAAGGGACAAACAATGATCTACGCTACACTGCACAAAAAAAGAGCAAGCAACACGAACCCCACTTTAAACCGAGGGTGAACTAATGTGCTCCTGAAGGGTAGGCAGTTCTTGCTCCAAATGTGACACCGTCGTATTACTCTTGTTACAAATCAGGTGATAATTCATGAATGAGGGCCGGATTGCGATTACGACAAACGACACATATCTGTAGTCATTTGTATCACAGATATTCAGTAACTGTCAACCAGGTCAAGATTGTTTTCTATGTTTCCCAGACACAGCATAAGATTCCGTCTATGTTTCCCAGAGTACAAAGTATTCAATTTGTCACAGGCACAGAAAAAGATTGTACTTTATGTTTCCCAGAAAGAGCATAAGATTGTGTTCTATGTGTCCCAGACACACCATATTAGTGTGCTCTATTTTTGTCTGACACAATATAAGAATGTGTCCAGTTTTTCACAGCCACGGAATAAGATTGTTTTATATTCCCAGACACTGTACAAGTTGGGTTCTTTATATGTTTCCCAGACACAACCTAAGAATAGCTTGAAGAATTAGAAGCTGATGTGTGACAGAAAATAAACTGGGCAAAAAAGGTCTTTCATAGGCATAGCTTAAGACTGGATTGTGTTCTGTGCTTACCAGACACTACACTAGTAATAGTTTTAGTGAAATGCACTGACAAAGTACTACGAAATATAAAATATGTGTATAGTCTAAGATAATCTTAGTGTTCTGCGTAACTAATTGATATTATATGGTACCTATGTCTGTATGAGGTACTAAAACTTACATAACATTGATGTAATTAGTATATATAATTCATTTATCTTTTCAGATAAGAATATTAATTAGATGAAGATGAACCTTTATGAAGGATTACAGTGATATTAGTGGCATCGATGATTAAGTAATCATATTAGATAGAATTCAATTACACGGAAAGCTAACATATAAGTTTTAAAAAGAAAAAAGAAATTCAAAATGGGAACTTACGACATTAATATAAACAACAATTATACAAATATGACATTTATACAGCAGTTTAACGGATCATACGATTATTACGATCATGGATTTCTACAAAGGCCACCACCAAGTCAAGCATTACTAAACTTTATTGAATTTAATAAATGGGCCTGTTTGTTTATCGTAGCGTTTGGTGTTGCAGCCAATATATTGTGCTTTTATATCTTTACAAGGACCAAGTTACGGAAATTTTCGTCGTCACGTTATTTTTCCGCCATTGCATTAGTTGACATGGGTTACCTGCTGTCGTATCTATGTACCCATCTAACAGCATGGAAACTTGATATACTCCATGTACATGGTTTTTGTCCGTTAATCATGTACATTAATCATATCTGTACGTTTTTATCTATATGGTACGTTACGGCACTTGTGATAGACAAATTCATTGGATTGTACTGGCCGTCTAAGAAGTCACATTACTGTACTGTGTTCAGAGCTAAATGTGTCATTATTACCTTTTCAGTTCTGGCCGTTGTCTGTTATCATTACATAACATGGACTGTTGGTTATAATACATATTTCAGGAGTTGTGTCCCTTGGCCAGAAAATGAGCTGATGGAGACGTGGTCAAATCTAAACAAAATCGACCAAGTAGTAGTTTCTGTTGTACCATACATCTTAATATTATGCCTGTCGTGCCTTATAGCATTCCGGACTTGGCAGTATTACAAAAGAAATCGATCTACTGGTTTTAGACTTCATAGACGACAAACGGCATTCGTACCACAGGATAAGGAATATAAAACATCTGGTTTATTACTTGTCGTAGCTTTTATTACATTTGGTCTTGGAATAATAAACAGTCTGGTACGTGTTATCGGACCATACATTTCCCTAGAAATGCAAACAGTAGGTTCTTTCTTACAGGTTAATTCGTACTCAATTAAACCGTTTTTATACCTATTAGGTTCACGACCGTACAGAAAAGAAATCTGGAGATTTGGAAAACAGCTTTGTATTTGTTCGAGATGGTATAAAAACTCTTCTTTGTCAGAAATGCAAACAGTTAGTCAGCAAACTGATAATGGAAGAGCAATAGAGATAATTATAGAGAAGACCATGTGATCCCCATGTGATCATCATGTGACACCAGTTGTGTCTTTAGATGACATGTCTTTCATATAATAGATCTTGTTTGATGATATGCAGTGACCATCGCCCATCAAATCACATGTACCGGTGTATAATCTATAAATAGTATTATACAATTATTGTTTGTCTTATCTAGTTTGCATATTACTATGCATTATGTCTGTGGCATCAATTAAGTTTAAAAAAAAATTTAGATGATACAGACCTTGCTTAATCTGTTAAAACATTGTTATATATAAACAGAACAGAAATATGTTTTTTTCAACGGACAATTTGTCTTCCAAGTAACCCTATTTCGGGTCCTCTATTTGTATTCTTATGTATAGCATATATATGTGTAACTCATAATTCATCATTGACTTCACAAAGAGAATCAACAATACATGACTTATAAGATGAAAGGGTCACAAGAAATGCGGTGACATCATTTTCTGCTGCTTTATTTTGTTTTATTGTTCTTTCGGCATTTAATTTTAAACGTTTTTCTTCAATTTCAGCTTCTGTTGTAGCAAATCTTTTACAACCTTTACTCTCCATTGTTTTACTTTTATTGATTATAAATGCTTTCAATACACAGCATGACCTAATTCTTGTGCTTGATCATCCTGTCAATCAGGGAGAGGCGTGTCTTTGATAAAAATGCATTGATAGAACCCACGTGGTTGCGTTTTTGTAAGTAAAAATACGGGGTATAAATAATTTCGCGCGCAAACATCGGTGTTTGTCCTCGCTGCATAAACCAATCACCGTTTAGAAAAAACGCTACACAGAAGACAAAGAGTTTTATAAGAGATGGACGAATTGTCGATTTACCAATGATTTTAAAACACATATACAACATCTCCATGTACAACGCTCATTTGAAATATTTAAGATCCAAATCCGCTCCATGGTATTGAATTATTACTTTACTTGATCAATTAACTAGCCAATAATCAGAATAAATACAGGAAGCACTCATATGGTAGCTGTTAACCTCAAAATGGAGGTCATGTATAATTAACCATCGACACGTGCTCTTATTAAGTCACAATATTCGTAGGTTTCATAGATACCTCAGTCAATGCTGGCTATCATGCTTAGATCCTTTGGTTTTCTTGCTACCAAAGAATTTTAATTTATTTGGCTCTCCAATTTTTGACCTTGAGCGTAAATGATGAAGGTTATTCCAGAAACGTGTCGTGTGCACTAATTTTATATCTACATCATACACTTGAATTCTTATTATTACTGTCTTCCTGTCGGTATTCCGATACAACAGTATGTGATCAAAGTTTGCCCATGACTTCCGACAGGTCGGTGTTTTTCCCCGGGTACTCCAGTTTCCTCCACCAATAAAACTGACCACCATGATATAAATGAAATATTGTTGAAAGTGGTGTTAAACACCATTACCTCCTTTCTGTCGGCATTCTAAAATTGCATTCATATTTGTCAATTTACGTTTGTAATCTTACAATCGCTGACACATACAGCATTCCTTTGTTCATTCATCATTATTTCGTTCGGTATTTATGACAATATAACACAATTTATTATATAGTAATAAATATTTTCCTATTAATTTCAATGAAAAATGATCGTGCAATATATCCTTGTATTTGCACGCTAAGCATAAAATGTATATTGCACTAGTTCAAATATGAATATTTGAAGTAGTTTAATATTTCACTTAGATATAATAAGATACACAATGTTTATATAGAGAATGCTTTAGGCATAAAATATTTATTACTATATAATAAAACGGTCATTGCATGAATATTGGTGAATATTCATGCAATAACCCTATATTATATGCATAAACTAGACCTTTGTGTGTGCCTATACAATACTGTGCCGCTAGATTAACACATATACCTATATCATATGACATTTTATAATTAAAATTAAATCTTTTATTGCTCAAAAAGAATAATTTAATATTGGTTAAGATGTAGTGGCATATATATTATATTGTGTGAGGACATAAAATCATGTTAATTCTTTTATCATTTGACCTTTATTATTATTATTATAACATAAGAGCTTTAGAGATGTAGTGTTTGCCATTTGGATATATGTTTTTGCCTAAATATAAAAAAAAATATATATTAAAAACATAAAAAATCTGTTTTGAAAATGTAATGTTTACTTTTTTCTATATTTATTTCGATAAAATATCACCCGAAAATCGTCCTGTCATTACTCTATTAGTTAATGTGGGTTGACATTTTACTCTATTAGTTAATGTGGGTTGGCATTTTACTCTATTAGTTAATGTGAGTTGACATTTTACTCTATTAGTTAATGTGGGTTGACATTTTACTCACATGTGACAAACACTTACATGACTCTATTATTTCACTAAGAGGGGATGTGTGGGCCTATAAAACTAATTCAACCTCGCCTCTGTCCAAAGCTAGGAAAGTGAACAGTAATGTATGTGTGTGCTTGGGATACCAATTTGGCTTCTTTCTACGATTGTTCTATTGGATTTAGAACTGTTCTAACAGTGTGGTATGTTTCTGGTTTTTCATTTTATCCATATTCATGACCAGTTCCATTGCGCAGAAGTACAGTTGTAGTACAAATTTAGAAAAGAGGTAAATGACGACATAATAAATCAACAATCAATAAGGGTAATAACAAAATTACCGAACTCCGAACAATCTTACAAAGGGAATGTCAAAACTCATAAGTATATAAACAGGGGACCAACAATACTTAGGGGACCAACATTATCATTTTTTGGTTGGAGGTAAATGATATTTACGGGGTTCTCAGATAAAGAGTAAATAATCGCATTTTGTTTCCCTTTCTGTTTTAGGACTTGTTCGCAAAGAATTTTATAACTTTCGTCATTTATTTTATGTCGGTCGGTAATTATGTAAGTCATAGTGATAATATCACGATTTTTCATCAATTCTCATTGTAAAACACTTTTTTTATGGTATTGTTTCACTGCACAAAATATCGAAATGTTCCATAAATTCGAATTTCTAAGAAACAAAATGTTGTAACCATTTGAAACGCGTTCTTCGTAACACAAGTAAGCACAAATAGTCATTCTGGTTGTTTTTTTTAGTTTTGTTTTCTCTTTTCATTAGTAGAACACACTTGGAGATCAGAGAGTTCTTCGCAATTCATAATTGTAATTACGATTAACTATATATATGATAATCATAATGTATTTGTTAACATTGTTATTCTAATATAACCACTTCCGGTAGGTCTTCTTCATTTATTCCGGTTTCCTTCGCCAATAAAACTTACCTTTACGATAAAACTGAAATATTGTTGAGAGTGGCTTTAAACACCATAATCCTAACCATTTTCTGAGAAAAGCAAAATATAGGACTTGAAAATCTTATAAGCTATCTAACATTGGTTAATGGTGATAAATACCTTTTCATTTTTTTAACCTCTGTTTTGAATTCATAATACTTAAAAACCCAGATAAATGTAATTTTTATAATAATTGTCTTCCCTACAAATGACTGTTATATTTCAAGCTGCTATGCTAATGTCAGCAAAATCAATTGCCTGTCAACACGTTTTCAATAGAGACACCTATTGTTTTTTATTGTTTTTTTACTTATTATGGCAGTCAGATTTATTCAGATTCTACTCCATCATATTAAGCTAAATTAGTTAACAATTGGGTAGAATATCAATTTATTTAGTCTCTCTTATGTCAAACTGTATTACGATTTGATTAGAGATGATAAAGTCCATCATTACGGAAGACCTGGTCTCGTTGACTATTTCTATAGATCGTTTTTTTTTTGTCCTTGTGTTCTTTTTCTTTTGGCAATTGTGTTGTCTCTCCTTCTTCGATGTACGGATTCTGATTAGCCGTTTGGTATCTTGAAACTCTTCTTATAATATTTGTCCATTGGGTTTGTTTACTTGTGTTTTGTTTTATTATTGTTTTCACGCCTTTGCTCTTTTTTAACAAGCTCTAAATTAACAGATATATGTAAATAGATTATCTTTATGATTTTGTTTTTGATTTTTTTGTGTTTTAGCGCCACCTTCAGTAATATTTCAGCTATACCATGGCGACCAGTTTTAGTGGTGGAAGAAGCCGGAGTATCCGGAGAGAACCACCGACCATGGGCAAGCAATTGGTAAACTTTATCAATTAAGGCTACGAGTCGAGTACATTCTTTTTTGTAATTTACAAAGCCGGACGCGAACCTACGCTGTATTGGTGATAGGCTTGTATGAGGTGTTAGGTAATCCAACTACCTAACTCATTGAGCCACCCGGGCACTCATTATCTTTATGTATGCAAACAATTTCAAAACATATTTTACTAATCATAGTGAATTCTCAGCTTGCCAACACTCATGTTATCTTTTATTTATTTTTAGACAAATATTTAATTTAGTTATTTGAGTATTAACTCGTCATGTGAATATATGTACTCATAAAACACAACAAGCAACGCTTTTAAAATAATATCATAAGGAAATTTGTACATGTATCAATGAATATTTAAGTAAATTAAATACCAATGTTTGATTCGAAAACATGTGACTTCATTTTTTTCTCTATTGTTATGATTAAAGAAAATGCAATATAGCAACCAGTGGACTAGTTATAATTCGTTTGTTTCATACCGAATTCCTGTGTCCTAACTCTGAGATGTTTCTGATATGAATATGATTTCACAGTGGATGTGATCGATTAGTCACCGATCTACCAAACGTGTCCCCAGGTGGCAAAGCACATCTCGGTAGCTGGCTGAAGGCCAATAATACGAAACTTGGACAGTATTGGGTAACATGTTTGGAAATTGATCCATGCACGTTAATGGCCACTTTTGTAGATTTCGGAAAAGTAGGCAGTTACAATTTTTTTCGTTCCTTTCCAGCTCTCCATATTTGTCTGGTGTCAAGTCAAAATTCGTTGTCCCCATTGTTTCATTCCTCCCACATTTCTGTAGTTTTTCTTTATTGTTGAACTTGTTCATGTCCTGAACATACATGAAATATTTGCAACTTTCGCTAAGTCACAAAATAGCAATGATATATTCCGTAGATTCCGTTGAACATGCTAGGTCATTGATAGCAATGATATATTCCGTAGATTTCGCTGAACATGCTAGGTCATTGATAGCAATCATATATTCCGTAGATTTCGTTGAACATGCTAGATCATTGATTGCCATCATATATTTCGAAGATTCCGTTGAACATGCTAGGTCATTGATAGCAATGATATATTCCGTAGATTTCGTTGAACATGCAAGGTCATTGATAGCAATGATATATTCCGTAGATTCCGTTGAACATGCTAGGTCATTGATTCACATTAGAATCAGAAAACTCAAAAGGTTATAGAGCAAAAAGCAACATTTGTATTCAAATGTCATGAATAGTATTCACGTTTATGTTTTTTAATTCAACATTTTGTTTCTATGTGTTGATCGTTGGACATCTAGTTATCAATATAGAAGAATTGGGACATCATGTACCTATTTAAACACATTATATTTGTATGCCTGTTCATATTTATATATGTGCATCCGCTTCTGTCGTTCTATTCTAAGAAACCATTTATTCTGGGACTTAAATTTGTACAAACGTAAATCGACATATTACAGTAATATGTCATATTTTTTGTCCAACTGCAGTCTATGTCCATCTTTGAGCCCATGGCCTCAAAATCATAATTCTGGGTTTTTTACTTGTACCAGACTATATCTGCATTTCATGATGGTGCTTTACTAAAACAAACAATGAAAGAAACTGCTGTTTTAGCGAGCTGAAATAACATGCTTCACCTTCAATTAACCCCAGACAACCTATTAATGATAATATATTTAAAGAAGTGCATACAGCATAAATGTCAGAAGAATTTCCCAGTAGTGCACCAATTACTAGGGTCTATGAGTCATCCAGGAAAAATACCAATATTAGAATTCCTTTTCTTTGTGTCACAGTTAATGATCATCTCGTTTCATAAATGTTGGTTGGTATTTTTTAAGACAAACAATAATAGGTCTGATACTTCCAGAATATTTGTTAAAGCTGGAATTTAAAGATTTTGACATGATATTTGGACTACATACAAGGTATAACATTATTGTATTTGACCTTGACATTAATGGATATGGTCACATTGAGGCCACATCTTAAAAGTGCCCGCACTACAGGATATGTTAAATTTTGGACCATCAAGACTTAAAGACCGTAGACGATGATTCCGTCATTTGTACTAGATTAAATCTCTCCATTTGAAAAGGTTATTTAATGCCAACTACAGTTGCATTTCCATAACTGGTTCTTTGTGAATTCTATCTAAATTTATTCTAATATATCCTATGTAAAACTGTGGAAACCAATGACACGGATCCCACAGCATTGGGACTTCATTTGTTGAAGCTTAAATATGGGTATTACAATGAAAATTCTAGTCATTTCTACCTTGTATTTGCATTGTTCTATCAGTGTCAGGTTTGGCCCAGTGGATCCAATGGAAAAGATAAAAGTTTATGACTACCGGATGGACGAAGGTCCCGAAAGTGATTAGAAATGTTATCATGACCCTTTGTGTTAAATAAGCTAAACATAGTTACCTAGATTTATTCTTATTTGATTTCGTATCCTTTTATTCTTTGTAAGTATATTCCCTTCATCAGTATATATAAAGTTTTAATATACCAAATAGGTAATCAGAAGGCGTAAATCGAAGGACAGACAATACCATGGCAAAAAAAGACGAAAAACAAGACAATCTAAATGGTCTTATCAACAATGCATATAAGATTAAGGATTAAGCAACTAGTTGCATTCGTCGTGTTACTATTAAATGACACAAACATCATCTGAATCTTGTTGGTTATATGTATGCGTAAATAAATAAAATAAAATAAATAAAGCATAAACCCTCCACAAAAACAAATAGGAGTTAATACCAGCCAAACATTAAAAGTGTTTCTAAGCATATATTGGTTGTATTTCTGTAGCAGTCAAATCAATGCTAATACTTGAAATTAAGTATGTCTCTAGAATTTAATAGCATATTCGTTTTTCTCTTATTTTATCATTCATTCAAGAAATATTAGCAACAGTTTCAAAACAGTAAAAGGAAATCTATATTGGATATAATAGACATTCGGAATGAATCAAATACGCTCTGTAAACTTTGTGTTTGGTAGGAGTATATATATACATAATGAATAGCCACTAAATTTTATCATATATAGACAATCATCCAATCATCTAATATTATTATGACCAATACCGGATGTGACTATGACTGAACATGACAGATATTTCCATTTTACGATTCCATGACATATATTGGTTTACAATATTTTTGATTGCTTTTCGCTATGTGATATATTTCGTTAATTAACCAATTTATGAGGACACTGTAGTCTTGTTGTACTTTTCAAGCATCTTCTAGTGTTCGTCACAGACAGTAGATGATAATACAGTGATATTAACTAGTTCCTGTGTACTAATAATAGTACAAACATCTTCTCGTATACATTACAGACAATAGATAATGATACAATGGTATCAACTAGTTCCTGTGTACTAACTATAGTACAAACATATTAAAGTATTCATTGCAGACAGTAGATAATGATACAGTGTTATCAGAAAGTACTTGTGTACTAACTATAGTACAAACATCTTCTAGTATTCATTACAGACAGTAGATGATGATACAGTGTTATCAACTAGTTCCTGTGTACTAACTATAGTACAAACATCTTCTCGTATTCATTACAGACAGAAGATAATGATACAATGTTATCAACTAGTTCCTGTG
Source organism: Bathymodiolus brooksi (assembly GCA_963680875.1). Classification (NCBI taxonomy): domain Eukaryota; kingdom Metazoa; phylum Mollusca; class Bivalvia; order Mytilida; family Modiolidae; genus Bathymodiolus; species Bathymodiolus brooksi. Next base: position 94,830,581 of record OY804581.1, on the reverse strand, counting down.
TACTAAATATAGTACACACATCTTCTAGTATTCATTGCAGTTAGTATATAATGATACAATGTTATCAACTAGTTCCTGTGTACTAAATATAGTACACACTTCTTCTAATATTCATTAGGCAGTATATAATGATAATATGTTATCAACTAGTTCCTGTGTACTAACTATAGTACAAACATCTTCTAGTATTCATTACTGACAGTAGATAATAATACAATGCTATCAACTAGTTCATGTGCACTAACTATAGTACAAACATATTATAGTCTTAATTACAGAGGGTAGATAATGATACAATGTTATCAACTAGTTCTGGTGTACTAACCATAGTGCAAACATGTTACAGTATTCATTACTGACAGTAGATAAAGATACAATGCTATCAACAAGTTCATGTGTACTAACCATGGTACAAACATCTTATAGTTTTCATTAGTCAGTAGATAATGATGCAGTGTTATCAACTAGTTCCGGTGTACTAACTATAATATCTAAAGGTCGATCAATGTATACCTAATATAATGCTTGGAAGTCTTGAGTGTGTGCTTAAGTGGCACGAGTTTCCTTTTAAATTACAACTACAGACTTCCGGGAAAATATAATTGGTCAAAATGTCTGTAAACATTTAGCAATTATTCTTCTCCAATCACGACAAAAAAGAAGAAAAGTATGGCGATTTAATGAGAGATTTCCTGCAATGATCATTATGTCTGTTTAAATAGCTAAGTAATTAAGGATTCGTTTTATTACAAAAAGTAGAAAAATCCGTACTTTTTTTATAGATTAAAAAATCATTTAATTCTACTATATAATATCTCATACTGATACTGCAAAGAATACTTCAATTAAAATAATAAAGTTTTATCTAATCTCACTTGTTTGGTCAAATTGGGAACCTCAATTATATTGGTATAAATGAACTATGTTGATAAGCATTCACTTTAGATGAATACTTTATAATAATAATTGTGTTTTAATGAAGTCGACACTTACATCTTGAGCGTTTCAATACTGATTTAAAGAGTCAGAAATGCTTAGGAAACCCAAATGCCTATTTGTCTGGTCGACTGTTCGGGGGTATTTCCCGAGTGACGTTGTAAGCATGTCTGGTCGACTGTGCAGGGTTATTACCCGAGTGACGTTGTAAACATGTCTGGTCGACTGTGCAGGGTTATTACCCGAGTGACGTTCTAAACATGTATGGTCGACTGTGCAGGGTTATTACCGGAGTGATGTTACAAACATGTCTGCTCGACTGAGCCGGGTTATTACCAGAGTGACATTGTCCACATTGTCACGGACGTTCCCATTGTCCATCTACTCTCATTTATGTTGCTTTTTTCATGTATTTTCTAACTGATTTGGTGACATATCTTGCTTTGTAGCTGAATTTAAAACAGATTATATTTTCTCATATGGCGTATGAATCCAACTAAGCAAAATAAAGATATCGATGTGTAAACTTTAAAATTGTAACTGCTTCGTTCAATGATATGCAAGTAAATAGGAAAGTACACATAAAATATAAAATTTTATAAATTTGTTGGAATGCTTTATATTGGAGAAAGTTATCTGGATATGCATGCAGTATATCAAACTCAGTGCGCACGCCACATTTCATGAATACCCTCATCAAGCACGTTAAAACCTAAACTATTTGAAAACCAAATACATTAAAAGTCTTTGGGAGACAGAAAATCAAAGTGCATTGACAGAATAGATAAAGTAAACAAAGGTCGCCTAATCTTTAGGGAAGGGAACCTTAGTTTAAATAATTATATATGATTTAGGAGTTGTAAATATATAAATATCTAAAAACCATGGGGGTGATACCCTTGAGGATTAATAGTCCACCAGCAGGGGTATCGTGTTCATTCTGGCTTTCTTGGCGTCAGCGCACCCGAGCCAATACCATTTATAATTGTTCATTGTACTTACATCAATTTATATAAGTTTATATTATATACCCGGATATATAACAGAATACATTTGTATTTTAAATTGCATTTTCCAATTTGTTTAACAAAATTTAATTATTTCCATCATATGAATAGTTCTCATTAAAATAGCTATGAATAGTTTGATGTAGATGGACAGGTTGTACTCTTTTGTAAAGCCAATCTAAAGCAACATTGTTATTTGCCTTTTTAAGGAACGGAGAAATATTATTCCATACGGCTTTATGGTAACTGTTCATCCAATCAACCTGAAAAAAAGAATTGAATGAAGGTTCAGACAATATTTTTTCTTTTAATGTCGTATTTCAACTGTATTTGAGAAGAAATATTTGAAAAAAGAAAGCTTAAACTGTGATGGTCTACAATTCCACCAATATCAACAAAACGAACAATCACATCTCACTTTAAAATAATTGAACATTAAAAAGATCACGACATATGACGTACGAAATCCAGATCTTGTGTTGGGACAGGCACAAAAGACGTGACGGAGTTAAATCGTTAACTGTATTTTCTGTAGTTGTATCAACCACAATAATTATAGCTAAACTGACTTGTGTGAGAAACACTTATATAAAACAACAGCATAGTAAAATCATTTAAAAAAACTCACAACGTTTGCTCTTTATTTTTAAAACACAGACTTCGTTTTAAATTTTGAACGTCTATCACAAGACCTCCGATCCAAAATATTATTGTCAATATTACTAGAGACATACCATAATGCATATGACATAGGTAAGATGCTGTTGCATTTGATGGCTAACATATTAGGTAACACTCTGCGGGATAGTTTAATGATATATATATATACGGTCGACAAATCTTCATACTGATTTGGAATGACGACACGTTTCAAGCTGAACAATGTTATATCTTCTTAAATTCATTGTGTTTTTATCAGTATATATTTTCATTATGATGCATTCACAATTGACCAATGTTTACATATATTTTCTTTTTTCTATTCTCAAAATACCTAATGACACATTTATTATTACATTGTCAACATTACTAACAGATAACAAATGTTGGTGAATGGTTTGATCCTAAGTATAAATAACTATATAATAATTTGAAAGGAATGTAGTCATTTTAATCATTTTGAAAGAAAGCATAACATATTTCAAAATTTAATAGGAGTCAATAAAACATCACTTTTACACTTAGTCGATCAGAGTGCCCCTTGACAAACCATTCGTCCATTCGTGAATACTTTAAAAAAAAAAACAAACAAACAAACAAACAAACAAACAAACAAAAACAACAATAACAAAAAAACAAAACAAACAACGTAGGTATCAAATTTGAGACACACGACACGTTTCTAGAATAACCTGTATGCTTTGTAGATCGTTGTTTGTCCTTTTGTACTTTTTCTTTTAGCCATTGTGTTGTCTATCTTTCTTGGATATACGGATTATGATTACCCCTTTGGTATCTTCAAACTCTTCTTAGCCGGTTACGCTCAAAATCGAAACATCAAAACAATGATTTAACAAATATGGTCTTAGTAATAAGCATTGACATACAGGAAATAATGATTGTGTATGTGTGATATGAACTGATGAACATTAATATACAATTATGGCCTTCATGAGAAGTTAATATTCATAATTATTAAATTGAGAAAGGGTTATTTTCCCGAGGGAAATTAACACTTTCGAGATTTAATTATTACAGATTAATACATGGGCATTTCCATATTGGCCTGGTTATCATCCCGAGACCCCCATATTGGCCCGAGACGCAGTCGAGGGATGATAACAAGGCCAATATGGAAATGCCCATGTATTAAACTATTTATTACATACTTCCGACATCTAGAAAAGAGACACCCATATTGGCCTCGATATGGAAATGATCTTGTAGTAATCCAATAACCGGTTATTTTCACGGGGTGTGAAAATATGGACAGTTTACTTCCGGTCATATTGGTCATACAAAAATGCCTTTATTTGAACTAAGTATGTAATAATTATGGATATTAACTTCTCATGAAGGACATAACTGTATTATTATACTGAACTAATATGAGGGAAATAACTAGTTATTGGTTCGACGTGCTGACGGAAATAACTAGTTATTGGTTCGACGTGCTGAGGGAAATAACTAGTTATTGGTTCGACGTGCTGAGGGAAATAACTAGTTATTGGTTCAACGTGCAAAATCGCACCAATTTCACACAGTCATTTTTTGCTATGTGCAGATTCCCTCACAGTTATTTGACCTCCGTGCAGTTTGCCGCGGGAATAATGAGTTATTTCTTGTTCCATGGAATAAAACTTTAAAATATCTTAATTATTTCTTGCTTGGTTTCTAATAGTAAAATATAATTATACATATTAAAGATACATTTTGCAGAAGAGTTTGTCCCCAGGGAGCGTTATTATAAGACGTATTAAGAATGTGTGGTTTAATATTGTTAGTATACGTGATGCTTATTCCTACCTGTTAACACTCCATGTGCTAGACAGCTAAATGTAATCATATTTATCCCCGGTTTGAAAATTATAACAATTTTTGATTGTTTAAAACCCCGGGTATAAAAAACCCATATTCCTGGGTGTTGCTAGGCCATATTACCGGGTGTAACTAGCCATTTAACCAATCAAATGTTGTTATTATTTTCAAAGCGGGGATAATATGACGTTAAAGCTCGCGACGTTGTGCTCCAAGATCAAATTTAGTTAATTTTGACTATTTATTGAATATAAAGCTGCTACTTTGATCAACTGTAGGGTTCTACCAAAGGTACCAAAGGTAGTACCCTACACCGAGTAAAAAACACTCGAAACTTTCATATTTTTTAATTATTCTTTCCAAAAACAAAGAAAACGTCACTTTTACGTGGGCCGCCGGGGTCCAAAATGTCTAATTTTGACAATAACCGGGGATAAATTCGCTATCTACGTTCCTATCCGTAGATATGTCGATTTTAACACCCTTCAGTAGCCTGTACACCCTTCGGCTGCGCCTCAGGGTGTACTTGGCTACTTCAGGGTGTTAAAATCTCCATATCTACGGATAGGAACGTAAATAACTTATAATATATACGTTAAAAGTAAAATGTGATAATCTTTTTTTCTCCTAACACTAGAAATATAGCTATATTTAAGCACATTAAAAGTTTGTTTGTTGAACGTCTATGGTTAGGGTTATGATGTTTAACGCCACTTGTTTTTATATTTCAGCTATATCGTGGCAGTCAATTTTCTTGATGGTGGAAAATGGAGCACCAGGAGAATACCACAGACCTGTCACAGCAAGTCACTGACAAACTGTATCACATAATTTTGTATCGAGTACACATGAGCGGAATTTGAACTCACGACATTAGTGATAATAGACACTGTTGTCAATCCATATGATCACTACTACGACGGCTCTTGTTACGCTATGAAGTTGACTTGAGTGATACCACACACAGCTGTCATTACTTGATGCTAGAACTAACGAACCTGTGATTTACTTAGCAGATCATGGTCTATTAAATGTGGTTCATACGGTATCAAAGTAACTGTTTCAAATTCTAAAAAGCCACATGCTGATTTGTTGTTCTACAAATAAAATAAACAAAAATAATGATAAAATAAATAACTAAGCCAGTATATATAACCACATATATGAAAGGGCTATTGTTTTGGTTTTTTAATAAAATGAAGGATTTACCAAAGGGACAATCAGAATCCGTATATCGAAGAAGAACAGACACTACAATGGCCAAAAGAATTAAGCGCATTGATGAAAATACAGTTCAAAACAATTGAGGGATACATATTTATATCGTCACTCCTGTTAGATATTGATGAAAGGTTTAAATGGGTTAACGGAGAAATATAAAACAGCGCTCATCTGGTAACGTTCTACAATTTGGTTATTCGTCAATCTTTCCTATATATGTCAAGCAGAATTGGATCGCGTAGGAGAAAATAGTCTAGTTCTGGTCTTGTACAATGATTTGTTTTCTTTTTTTCTTTAATCTATTAACATGTTTAATATCAATATTCCTTCTGCTTCTACTAAATAATGAGCGCCTTCAATAAGTTGACGATTGTATTAGAGGTTGCATATGGCAATTAAAAAAGGGTATTTACAGGATTCATAAATTAATATTTGATAAAGGAGACAATATATTTCAATGATTAAACCGACTCATAGCTATGGGATTGTGGCATCCGGTTCCAATCAAATATCTTACGAGGAAAAACGATTCTTGACTTTGTTGAGTTTTTCAATGAGAAATAGTGAAAGACGAGGAATGCAAATGGCTTAAGGTTGTCTTGTTTTTACAAATATCTAAATTTGCATATGCAAATCTACACATCATTACAAGTCGAATATGTTTACGACTGTCTTCAAGACTGGGCCTGTTTAACTGTAGTAACATGTCACCAACACTAGATGACAGAGCAAGCAAACTCAAACGATAATCTAACTATAGATTTATAGGTTTGTTCTTTTATAGAATTAGGTTTCTTAAGGTTTCGACGTAGAAAGACAAGCCTGTTATATGTTTTGACATCATGTATTTCTCTCATAAGACGCTATGCTAAATAAGCTTTTCAGGAATATGTTTTCATATATGTTGATGCTGACAAATTATATCTTATAACTTATAATACCAGTTTGAACCTATCAAACGACAAGCTATGTCAGTCTCTAGACATTGTTTGATGTTATCACTTTATTGTGAATTTTGTTTCCATGATGACTGATCCAGACAAATCCCGATTTAACCCATTTCTCTGTACACTACTTTCTTATGATGATTTAATTCCCTTAAAACGCAAAGTTAACATCAATTAACACCCAACAGTCTGAGTAACTGAGCTAATAAAACTTATGTCGATAGATCACCCTTATTACCTAATACTATGATACATAATAAATTGCTAATAATATTGAGATAACATTACTACAACATATTACTTTGATCTGATGTACATCAAATTTATCTTAATGAAGCTGAAGATACATTTGTTAATGATATATCCTCTTCATAATTCCCGATTTGTTTGACATCAATTATTTATTAGAATGTAATGCAATCTTTTGTACTTTTATTGGCGTGCAAAAGCGTTGAACGAAGTACACTTTACATGAAAAAACTTACTTCCGTCAACGCTTTTACAACTCTATAAAACAACAAAGATTACATTCAATAGTTATAATTACATATTGAAATATTGAAATATTAAATACAATACAAAGTATCATTATTTGTTTTAATATTCTATATTTTGCGCTGCTGTTATTGTTCATAGTTAATAGTTTTCATGATGCGCGAAAATAATTTCCAGGGATGGGCGTTGTTAAATGGTTTTGCGCATCATTGACTAATACAGTTTCAATTCCGAAGTCACTTGTCAGTTTTTTTTACCAATATGAAATAAATGTATAATGTAATTATTTCATATTGTCACAGAAGAACGCATGTTGATGCCACCTTTGTAATATACCTATCGGGATATATTTAAAACGGACACATGCGACTCCAATGACATAACCGGACAGATTGCAATGCATACTGGAAGAAAATGAACATATAATATTCCAATATTCAGTGACTTTCTAGCACAAAGTCGATCTTATTTACGTTATCTGTGCTTGTTTGTGCATAGTGGTATCCAACACATATTGTGTTTTGTTTATTGTTTTATTTGTCTTCGTCTTGGGTATTGTGTACCCAATGTTGCCAATTTATCTGGATTGTCAATTCTTGATTGCCCCTTCGGTTTCTGTAACGTTTATTGATAAATAAACTTGAGTACAATATATTGTTATTAAACATGTTAAACAAGTTAAAGACAACGTACCTGGTGTTCTACCTTTCTGACCATCATCACATTTTCGGTCCTTATGCCATAATGGCCGGGTTCGTAAAATCCTGGTTCTACAATTAAACTACAACATGTATACAACTAAGTAATAGATCACGCCCAAGCTTATTAACCGATGAAAATTCTTATTAAATGTCATGTATCATTATTGGATGTCATGTATCATTATTGGATGTCATGTATTATTATTGGATGTCATGTATTATTATTGGATGTCATGTATCATTATTGGATGTCATGTATTATTATTGGATGTCATGTATTATTATTGGATGCCATGTATTATTATTGGATGTCATGTATCATTATTGGATGTCATGTATCATTATTGGATGTCATGTATTATTATTGGATGTCATGTATTATTATTGGATGCCATGTATTATTATTGGATGTCATGTATTATTATTGGATGTCATGTATCATTATTGGATGTCATGTATTATTATTGGATGTCATGTATTATTATTGGATGTCATGTATTATTATTGGATGTCATGTATTATTATTGGATGTCATGTATCATTATTGGATGTCAGTATTATTATTGGATGTCATGTATTATTATTGGATGTCATGTATTATCATTAGATGTCATGTATTATTCATTATTGGCATGTTTCTACTGATATATCCAATACTGACACAATTGATTCATATTGTCTCCAGCAGATACATGTACATGTATATTAGAATACCGCTCAACTACAGGCTAGGGGCAGCTTCATACTCATGTTAGGTTATAAGGTTTGCACATTGTTGAAGACCTTACCGCGATTTTGAAATGCAGAACAGCAATAAAGGGGCTGTTACTTTACTTGAATGTAGGTTTAAGTGTAATGTAGAATAGTATCTCATGTCCACTTACATCCATATCTTTTCTTGTTAATATTATATTCATAGATTTATGCTTATGCTCATTTATATTGCTACAAACTATATTTCCACAGAATATGAAGCAATAACGTTTTGGCCTATAAAACTAGCTTAGCCACGCCACTTCTTAATCGAGGTGCCTGTGTCTGGGACTTAAAGTGAGTGGTCATGCATATATGTATTAAAGATGTCGAATTTGACTATGTCACTACGATTATCCAATTCGAGTTTCGGAACTGTTCTGACGGTGAAAAATTTTCTTTTCATTGTGTTCTATCCACCAACACAATGAACGCAACTTGCATAGTTGTGTCTAAGAGGTCATCTCACGGATACCAAAACATCACAGTGGTTTATCAGAATGTATCACGTTTCATCAATTATTTGATGCCACTTTCTATTATTTATCATTTATCTGGAGTATGGCTAAATTACAAATACTATTGTTTGTTTGCTGAAGAAGGAAAACATCATTTCCTCTTTATGCAATACGAAAATTAATGTTTTTTAGATAGTTGTTTGTCCTTTTGTCTTTTTCTTTTGGCCATTGTGTTGCCTGCCCTTCTTCGAATTACGAATTCTGATTACCCCTTTGGTATCTTCAAACTTTTCTGAAGTGGAAGGAAATATGTGCTCGGACGCGTACGTACACTCGCTCAGTACAGCTTCATAATCCATCTTACCACTGATATTTGACGACATACAATGTTTCCAGAAAATGTATACAATTCCACAAAATATTTACCTGTTGTAAAACACATATGTTCCTCAATTGGGTAATCGTTCCAATCAGGTACCATTTCTAATTTTCGTTTACCTGTGAAGTATGAAAAAACATAAGGTACAATGGCTAGAATGTTATTCGCGAATGCAGTAGATCGCTTCGTTCGACACTGCGAGCGTGTCAATCCAAACACAAAAATCTGGTATGAATACATATGAGAAACCTTGCTGCCTTGCTATTAAATAATTAATCAACCAATCACTATTCTGGTGTCATCATAGATATAGAGGCTCACATGAGCTTGTATCGCTGACCTAATAATAAATAATAAATTGCTTTACAAATTTTTATTTTGTCATTTTAAATTTCCAGTAGTGGTGTATATTATCTAAATTCAGAAAACAAACTTTACATTCCAAGTTAGTAGTCAGTTAACTACGAGCATGCAATGACCCTGCTTTTGTCATTCATTTTTGCAATAATATGTAGCCGTTTTGCGTGAGAGTAAATCTGTGCAGGTTTTTTTATCGTTTGTTTATATTTGTACAGTTACTGGAGATCTATAAGGGATTGTTGTGATCCCATTTACCGGTATAACCAAGCAACATTTACCGGTATATCCAAGCAACATTTACCGGTATATCCAAGCAACATTTACCGGTATAACCAAGCAACATTTACCGGTATAACCAAGCAACATTTTGTACCTGTCCGAAGTCAGAACCTGGACTTCCAATTCATATGTCGTGGTCTTTTCATGTTGAGGAATTTGAGGTTGCGGTTGTTGTTATATTGGTGGATTTCTTGACCATCACTGTTGAAACTTTTTTCACAATTAATATGATCAGGTTTTCCAGTGTAGGACTGTATATGATTTTCTCTGGAAACTACAGTTTCGCCGCCAATAAAATGACTAAGCACCATTTTATATTGAGAGAGTGACCAGTGGATTGTTGCTTAACGCCATATGGACAATATTTCAGAAATATCATGACACGAACAAGTTACATTTGATGAGACAATAATGATCGTCAAGTTGGTTTTTATAGTGCTAACCCACTAAAACAAAAATTAACGGGTAAGACATATCCTTCCGCTCGGACATATCTTCTTGATTCCAAGCCAGACTGTCATTTCTTCCGTAAATGGCCGTTTTCGGGTGAAGACGACCGAGGTAAGACGAGTCCACGTGTACGCGTCTTTATTCGTTGTAACATCCAATCAGAACGCCTCTAACAAGAAAACAAATCGTTTAAATATATACCCTAAGCCTGGAATGTCACATTATATACCCTGTATGATAGCTGAATAACAGATATATTACGGATTTAACCATTGTTTACTTTTCAAATACAGATTCCAACCGTATTAAATATATATTTCTGTCTTTTATTTTCATTTTTCCGTATTTCTAGATGTCCTTTTCCGTACCTTTGACGTCATTCTTCAATGACATCAAAATATGTGTCACGTCATATTTCATGTATGGGGTGTCTCATGAAGTAAAATACTGTACTTTCAATAAAATATTAGTGAGAAAAGCTCAAATATCAGTAGAAAGCTACTTAGTTTATTAGTCGGTGTCACAAAGTCAATTTTATGTGATGTGTATTTCATAACGCTCAATGATATTGATCTGATAATGTATGCAAATTAGTTACTGATCAATGGCGGGCGTCTCTAGGAGTTCGCGATAGTGAAAGTTGTTGGTTTACGGAAGAAATAGGTACTTACATGCGTTGTTGGGAAAGCCCGGGTGATCTTCCACTCGTGATAGAAATTGTTGTGTCTTTTCGATCGTTTCGCTGCGCTCCACTCGCGAAAAGACATAACATTTCTACCACTCGTGGAAGATCATCCGGTCTTTCACAAGAACGTAGGTAAGAACCTATTATTCTCTTACTCCTTAATGATTGCTGCTTACTTCGCGGAGTATCTGCAATTAACAATTTTAGAGTCTTTGGTTGGACCCGAACGTGGATCGTGATGCTTTTTGTTATTTGAATAATTATTAGGCCTTTACCCCTAAATTAAGGTATCTTATGGGGTCCGATGTTTCCAGTTCTCGATATAATAGACCCCTAAACTAAGGTATCTTATGGGGTCCGATGTTTCCAGTTCTCGATATAATAGTCGAAGTACACAGGTATACATATATACAGTGTTGTTCGGCTACCAGTATGATAATACACATCAATACACTAATTGTCGTTACATACCTTCTTCAAATAAGCTAGCGTGTAATGCGACATCACTCGTATGTGTTTCCTCAACACAAGATATTCTAGCTGGACCTAACAATTCAGGAAAACAAAGGTGGATGGATTAAATATCTTGATAAATTGTATTATTAGTATGAAAGGATATGTGTGTCATGAACACAAACTAGACACAAATTAATGTAAAGAAACAGCTCTTTTATTGTTGTTCTACATTTCACAGTCACTGCCGGGTCTTCAATAATGAGTATAATCCATACCCTAAATGAGTGTGAAACAGCTCCTAGCCTGTAGTTTAGCTGTACTCTTTACTTCTGTCAATACACGCTACATCTGGACATCTTTATCTTATCTAGAGGTTATTTGGAGTATAGAATGTAGCTAGTGTATATATTATTGATGGTTAACATGCAAATAACAAGATCATGTGATGGACGGCATCGTATCGAAGTTGTTATGTAATCAGTGCCTTACATCAATCACGTTTTGTAAGTTCTATTCCCATTCAGAAGTGCAGTGTCCTCGATATGTGATCATGTTTTTCCAGTTACTTCCGGCAGGTCAGTGGTTTTCTCATAGTACTGCAGTTTCCGCCACAAACAAAAATTGAAAGATGCGCTAAACACCCATAATTTGAATATACACTCAATAACAATGTCATATAGTTGGAATATTGTGAAACTATGCCATTTCCGAAAATAACGGGTTCATTTTATATATTCTAGCACATGAATAATATGCCAAAGTCCCAATTCAACGTATGTGCGTATGTGTATGTGTGTTTGCAAACCAATATATCAACGAGTAATACGTGTATTGTTTGTTGTTCTTTCATTTACTGCTTCTGATCATGCCTTTGTTATCTTCGAAAATCTCTCATGAATTCTAATGACATACCTTCCACAACAGCACCATTGTGAGATATGCCATGTCCTGTTTCATGAGCATAATCTGCACCTATTTCCCACAAAGGCTCACGGGAGACAACATCTATTTCACGTCCTGAAATCAAATTATTTAGTATTACAAACAGCTTGTTGCGATTTTTAATTTCATAACGTTGTCATAGCAAACTTATTGAAGAAATTGCTTCTTCATAAAGCCTATTAGGAAGCAATCAAGCATAAGTTTAATTATGACGATTATCTTTTTTCTTGTTCGTGACACCTCACTACATAAATGACAAAATAATAACTGACGACCTAGTAAAATAGATACGTTCGTGTGATTTAACGTTCTATGTCTGTCTGTGTGTCTGTATTGATTGTTAGTGGGTTTTTTATTTCACTGCAGAATATTCATTAATCTATCGCATTATATGATACATTTCTGTTTATGAGTAAAATTCAGGTATATATATTTTGTTTTATTTAGAAACAAAATGCTGAAGTAAATAAAACTTACAGACGAATCCAGCAAATATGATATATACATGAGGGATATAAACCATAGTTCTATCAATATGTTACACCAGGAATAGTTCTTAGAGTAATGTTCAACCAACAAATTATACCTTTTGTGCTAAAAACATTTTATCATTAGCCTATTGGTAAGCATTCACTGATCCCCCTTTTCTATTGCCAATGTTCAAGTTGTTCTGATTAAGTATATGGTGTCTGTAGCTAAATGATTTGTGCAGATTGAGCTTAAGCGTCTTTGCCCCTTGATATCTTTTATGAAACGGAAGCTTAAACAGTGATGTCATCAATTCCACCAATATCAACTAAACAAAAAAGCACCTCCCGTCTTAAATGAACTCACCAAGCACACAAGAAGACCACGACCTATGACTTTGACATCTATATGATCGGAACAGAATCCCATTAACCTGTTTGAACCCACCATAATTTTGTGAACTTCCTAATGTGATTTTCGATATTTATTTCTTTGCTGCCATCAGGTTTAAAGTTGGTTTTCCAATCGTTTGCCTTTGGTCGAACCTTATGCAGGCTATGCCAGAAACGTGCCATGTGTACTACAACATATGTATTCTGACATCTTTGGTCGTATCTAATGCAGGCTATGCCAGCAACGTGCCATGTGGACTACAACATATGTATTCTGACATCTTTGGTCGTACCTTATGCAAGCTATGCCAGAAACGTGCCATGTGGACTACAACATATGTATTCTGACATTTTTGGTCGTACCTTATGCAGGCTATGCCAGAAACGTGCCATGTGAACTACAACATATTTATTCTGAAATCTTTGGTCGGACTTTATGCAGGCTATTCCAGAAACGTGCCATGTGGACTACAACATATGTATTCTGAAATCTGTGGTCGTACTTTATGTAGACTATTCCAGAAACGTGCCATGTGGACCACAACATATGTATTCTGAAATCTTTGGTCGTACCTTATGCATGCTATTCCAGAAACGTGCCATGTGAACTACAGCATATGTATTCTGAAATCTTTGGTCGTACCTTATGCAGGCTATTCCAGAAACGTGTCATGTGGACCACGACATATGTATTCTGAAATCTTTGGTCGTACCTTATGCAAGCTATTCCAGAAACGTGCCATGTGGACTACAACATATGTATTCTGAAATCTTTGGTCGTACCTTATGCAAGCTATTCCAGAAACGTGCCATGTGGACTACAACATATGTATTCTGAAATCTTTGGTCGTACCTTATGCAAGCTATTCCAGAAACGTGCCATGTGGACTACAACATATGTATTCTGAAATCTTTGGTCGTACCTTATGCAAGCTATTCCAGAAACGTGCCATGTGGACTACAACATATGTATTCTGAAGTCTTTGGTCATACCTTATGCAGGCTATTCCAGAAACGTGCCATGTGGACTACAACATATGTATTCTGAAATCTTTCGTCGTACCTTATGCAGGCTATTCCAGAACCGTGCCATGTGGACTACAACATATGTATTCTGAAATCTTTGGTCGTACCTTATGCAGGCTATGCCAGAAACGTGCCATGTGGACTACAACATATGTATTCTGAAATCTTTGGTCGTACCTTATGCAGGCTATTCCAGAAACGTGCCATGTGGACCACAACATATGTATTCTGAAATCTTTGGTCGTACCTTATGCAGGCTATGCCAGAAACGTGCCATGTGGACTACAACATATGTATTCTGAAATCTTTGGTCGTAACTTATGCAGGCTATTCCAGAAACGTGCCATGTGGACCACAACATATGTATTCTGAAATCTTTGGTCGTACCTTATGCAGGCTATGCCAGAAACGTGCCATGTGGACAACAACATATGTATTCTAAAATCTTTGGTCGTACCTTATGCAGGCTATTCCAGAAACGTGCCATGTGGACCACAACATATGTATTCTGAAATCTTTGGTCGTACCTTATGCAGGCTATGCCAGAAACGTGCCATGTGGACTACAACATATGTATTCTGAAATCTTTGGTCGTAACTTATGCAGGCTATTCCAGAAACGTGCCATGTGGACTACAACATATGTATTCTGACATCTTTGGTCGTATCTAATGCAGGCTATGCCAGCAACGTGCCATGTGGACTACAACATATGTATTCTGACATCTTTGGTCGTACCTTATGCAGGCTATGCCAGAAACGTGCCATGTGGACTACAACATATGTATTCTGACATTTTTGGTCGTACCTTATGCAGGCTATGCCAGAAACGTGCCATGTGAACTACAACATATTTATTCTGAAATCTTTGGTCGGACTTTATGCAGGCTATTCCAGAAACGTGCCATGTGGACTACAACATATGTATTCTGAAATCTGTGGTCGTACTTTATGTAGACTATTCCAGAAACGTGCCATGTGGACCACAACATATGTATTCTGAAATCTTTGGTCGTACCTTATGCATGCTATTCCAGAAACGTGCCATGTGAACTACAGCATATGTATTCTGAAATCTTTGGTCGTACCTTATGCAGGCTATTCCAGAAACGTGTCATGTGGACCACGACATATGTATTCTGAAATCTTTGGTCGTACCTTATGCAAGCTATTCCAGAAACGTGCCATGTGGACTACAACATATGTATTCTGAAATCTTTGGTCGTACCTTATGCAAGCTATTCCAGAAACGTGCCATGTGGACTACAACATATGTATTCTGAAATCTTTGGTCGTACCTTATGCAAGCTATTCCAGAAACGTGCCATGTGGACTACAACATATGTATTCTGAAATCTTTGGTCGTACCTTATGCAAGCTATTCCAGAAACGTGCCATGTGGACTACAACATATGTATTCTGAAGTCTTTGGTCGTACCTTATGCAGGCTATTCCAGAAACGTGCCATGTGGACTACAACATATGTATTCTGAAATCTTTCGTCGTACCTTATGCAGGCTATTCCAGAACCGTGCCATGTGGACTACAACATATGTATTCTGAAATCTTTGGTCGTACCTTATGCAGGCTATGCCAGAAACGTGCCATGTGGACTACAACATATGTATTCTGAAATCTTTGGTCGTAACTTATGCAGGCTATTCCAGAAACGTGCCATGTGGACCACAACATATGTATTCTGAAATCTTTGGTCGTACCTTATGCAGGCTATGCCAGAAACGTGCCATGTGGACAACAACATATGTATTCTAAAATCTTTGGTCGTACCTTATGCAGGCTATTCCAGAAACGTGCCATGTGGACCACAACATATGTATTCTGAAATCTGTGGTCGTACTTTATGCAGACTATTCCAGAAACGTGCCATGTGGACCACAACATATGTATTCTGAAATCTTTGGTCGTACCTTATGCATGCTATTCCAGAAACGTGCCATGTGAACTACAGCATATGTATTCTGAAATCTTTGGTCGTACCTTATGCAGGCTATTCCAGAAACGTGTCATGTGGACCACGACATATGTATTCTGAAATCTTTGGTCGTACCTTATGCAAGCTATTCCAGAAACGTGCCATGTGGACTACAACATATGTATTCTGAAATCTTTGGTCGTACCTTATGCAAGCTATTCCAGAAACGTGCCATGTGGACTACAACATATGTATTCTGAAGTCTTTGGTCGTACCTTATGCAGGCTATTCCAGAAACGTGCCATGTGGACTACAACATATGTATTCTGAAATCTTTCGTCGTACCTTATGCAGGCTATTCCAGAAACGTGCCATGTGGACAACAACATATGTATTCTAAAATCTTTGGTCGTACCTTATGCAGGCTATTCCAGAAACGTCCCATGTGGACTACAACATATGTATTCTGACATCTTTGGTCGTATCTAATGCAGGCTATGCCAGCAACGTGCCATGTGGACTACAACATATGTATTCTGACATCTTTGGTCGTACCTTATGCAGGCTATGCCAGAAACGTGCCATGTGGACTACAACATATGTATTCTGACATTTTTGGTCGTACCTTATGCAGGCTATGCCAGAAACGTGCCATGTGAACTACAACATATTTATTCTGAAATCTTTGGTCGGACTTTATGCAGGCTATTCCAGAAACGTGCCATGTGGACTACAACATATGTATTCTGAAATCTGTGGTCGTACTTTATGTAGACTATTCCAGAAACGTGCCATGTGGACCACAACATATGTATTCTGAAATCTTTGGTCGTACCTTATGCATGCTATTCCAGAAACGTGCCATGTGAACTACAGCATATGTATTCTGAAATCTTTGGTCGTACCTTATGCAGGCTATTCCAGAAACGTGTCATGTGGACCACGACATATGTATTCTGAAATCTTTGGTCGTACCTTATGCAAGCTATTCCAGAAACGTGCCATGTGGACTACAACATATGTATTCTGAAATCTTTGGTCGTACCTTATGCAAGCTATTCCAGAAACGTGCCATGTGGACTACAACATATGTATTCTGAAATCTTTGGTCGTACCTTATGCAAGCTATTCCAGAAACGTGCCATGTGGACTACAACATATGTATTCTGAAATCTTTGGTCGTACCTTATGCAAGCTATTCCAGAAACGTGCCATGTGGACTACAACATATGTATTCTGAAGTCTTTGGTCGTACCTTATGCAGGCTATTCCAGAAACGTGCCATGTGGACTACAACATATGTATTCTGAAATCTTTCGTCGTACCTTATGCAGGCTATTCCAGAACCGTGCCATGTGGACTACAACATATGTATTCTGAAATCTTTGGTCGTACCTTATGCAGGCTATGCCAGAAACGTGCCATGTGGACTACAACATATGTATTCTGAAATCTTTGGTCGTACCTTATGCAGGCTATTCCAGAAACGTGCCATGTGGACCACAACATATGTATTCTGAAATCTTTGGTCGTACCTTATGCAGGCTATGCCAGAAACGTGCCATGTGGACAACAACATATGTATTCTGAAATCTTTGGTCGTAACTTATGCAGGCTATTCCAGAAACGTGCCATGTGGACCACAACATATGTATTCTGAAATCTTTGGTCGTACCTTATGCAGGCTATGCCAGAAACGTGCCATGTGGACAACAACATATGTATTCTAAAATCTTTGGTCGTACCTTATGCAGGCTATTCCAGAAACGTGCCATGTGGACCACAACATATGTATTCTGAAATCTGTGGTCGTACTTTATGCAGACTATTCCTGAAACGTGCCATGTGGACCACAACATATGTATTCTGAAATCTTTGGTCGTACCTTATGCATGCTATTCCAGAAACGTGCCATGTGAACTACAGCATATGTATTCTGAAATCTTTGGTCGTACCTTATGCAGGCTATTCCAGAAACGTGTCATGTGGACCACGACATATGTATTCTGAAATCTTTGGTCGTACCTTATGCAAGCTATTCCAGAAACGTGCCATGTGGACTACAACATATGTATTCTGAAATCTTTGGTCGTACCTTATGCAAGCTATTCCAGAAACGTGCCATGTGGACTACAACATATGTATTCTGAAATCTTTGGTCGTACCTTATGCAAGCTTTCCAGAAACGTGCCATGTGGACTACAACATATGTATTCTGAAATCTTTGGTCGTACCTTATGCAAGCTATTCCAGAAACGTGCCATGTGGACTACAACATATGTATTCTGAAATCTTTGGTCGTACCTTATGCAGGCTATTCCAGAAACGTGCCATGTGGACTACAACATATGTATTCTGAAATCTTTCGTCGTACCTTATGCAGGCTATTCCAGAAACGTGCCATGTGGACTACAACATATCTAATCTGAAATCTTTGGTCGTACCTTATGCAGGCTATGCCAGAAACGTGCCATGTGGACTACAACATATGTATTCTGAAATCTTTGGTCGTACCTTATGCAGGCTATGCCAGAAACGTGCCATGTGGACTACAACATATGTATTCTGAAATCTTTGGTCGTACCTTATGCAGGCTATTCCAGAAACGTGCCATGTGGACCACAACATATGTATTCTGAAATCTTTGGTCGTACCTTATGCAGGCTATGCCAGAAACGTGCCATGTGGACTACAACATATGTATTCTGAAATCTTTGGTCGTACCTTATGCAGGCTATTCCAGAAACGTGCTATGTGGACCACAACATATGTATTCTGAAATCTTTGGTCGTACCTTATGCAGGCTATGCCAGAAACGTGCCATGTGGCCTACAACATATGTATTCTGAAATCTTTGGTCGTAACTTATGCAGGCTATTCCAGAAACGTGCCATGTGGACTACAACATATGTATTCTGAAATCTTTGGTCGTACCTTATGCAGGCTATGCCAGAAACGTGCCATGTGGACTACAACATATGTATTCTGAAATCTTTGGTCGTACCTTATGCAGGCTATGCCAGAAACGTGCCATGTGGACTACAACATATGTATTCTGAAATCTTTGGTCGTACCTTATGCAGGCTATTCCAGAAACGTGCCATGTGGACCACAACATATGTATTCTGAAATCTTTGGTCGTACCTTATGCAGGCTATGCCAGAAACGTGCCATGTGGACCACAACATATGTATTCTGAAATCTTTGGTCGTAACTTATGCAGGCTATTCCAGAAACGTGCCATGTGGACTACAACATATGTATTCTGAAATCTTTGGTCGTACCTTATGCAGGCTATGCCAGAAACGTGCCATGTGGACTACAGCATATGTATTCTGAAATCTTTGGTCGTACTTTATGCAGACTATTCCAGAAACGTGCCATGTGGACTACAACATATGTATTCTGAAATCTTTGGTCGTACCTTATGCAGGCTATGCCAGAAACGTGACATGTGGACTACAACATATGTATTCTGAAATCTTTGGTCGTACCTTATGCAGGCTATGCCAGAAACGTGCCATGTGGACTACAACATATGTATTCTGAAATCTTTGGTCGTACCTTATGCAGGCTATTCCAGAAACGTGCCATGTGGACCACAACATATGTATTCTGAAATCTTTGGTCGTACCTTATGCAGGCTATGCCAGAAACGTGCCATGTGGCCTACAACATATGTATTCTGAAATCTTTGGTCGTAACTTATGCAGGCTATTCCAGAAACGTGCCATGTGGACTACAACATATGTATTCTGAAATCTTTGGTCGTACCTTATGCAGGCTATGCCAGAAACGTGCCATGTGGACTACAACATATGTATTCTGAAATCTTTGGTCGTACCTTATGCAGGCTATGCCAGAAACGTGCCATGTGGACTACAACATATGTATTCTGAAATCTTTGGTCGTACCTTATGCAGGCTATTCCAGAAACGTGCCATGTGGACTACAACATATGTATTCTGAAATCTTTGGTCGTACCTTATGCAGGCTATGCCAGAAACGTGCCATGTGGACCACAACATATGTATTCTGAAATCTTTGGTCGTAACTTATGCAGGCTATTCCAGAAACGTGCCATGTGGACTACAACATATGTATTCTGAAATCTTTGGTCGTACCTTATGCAGGCTATGCCAGAAACGTGCCATGTGGACTACAACATATGTATTCTGAAATCTTTGGTCGTACTTTATGCAGACTATTCCAGAAACGTGCCATGTGGACTACAACATATGTATTCTGAAATCTTTGGTCGTACCTTATGCAGGCTATGCCAGAAACGTGACATGTGGACTACAACATATGTATTCTGAAATCGTGTGATTTTAAGTACAAATTAGGATATTTAATATATGCCAGTGTTACTTATTACTGTCCGTTTTGACTATGGTGATCTCTCTCTTATTTTCTGAAGAAAGCACACAAACTTTTAAACAGATTCCAAATGATCCTTCCTTACCTGTTGCTCCTGAAGTAAATTTTAATTTTGATAAGTTGATATGTGCCATCAATACTCGTGTGTACATTTCCTGTAATAGAAACAAAATATGCATATGAATTTCGGAACAAGAAACGACAAGGGGATGTCCTATTGGGAGCAGAAGATAGTGACCCTTCCGGAACACCTACTATTAAACTCAGTTTTTTTGGGGGTTTTTTGGTGGACGTGTCCGAAGTGTTTTCTTATTTTTTCAAGAACCTTTGTAGTGTTTTAGAAGGACATGTCCTGTTGTTTTACTTTTGAATTTGTTCTTATAGATGTTAAATCGTCCTTTTGTTCGGAAGCGTATCTTGAGAGTGTCTGTGATGTTTCCGAATTATCAACAAATTATTATTTTACAAGTTATTCCCTAAATTACGATTAGTGTGGAAAAGTGTGTTTGCTGTCCAATATTTGAGTACGTACCCCTTCCTTATTTATTGTTATTCTGAAGCTTCCCTTCTTATTGATAGAGTTAAATATACTGCATACATTATTTTGGCATATTTGTTGGCATATTATTATTATTATTTAGATTGAGTACATAGTACTTCATCAATTATACAGATCATACACAGCACTAATAGGAACTGTTGTCTATTAATAGGAACCATACCTTCTCGTGTTCCGTTGGTTTTCCATAATGAAATGTTCTAGTAACATCACTGGTACCATCCCTGAAAATGAGTAACTTAGTAACACGTTTTTCTATGCTTTGGACAGATGGTGGCGGTGAGACCTTAAAGTTATATTGTGCTGTCCTTTTTCTAATTACGGCTTCTGATTACCCTTTTGGTATCTTCAAACATTTCAATGAAATTTATATTCGTACCATGTCTTATATATTTGTATTTCTTTCCGTATAGTTGCTCAAGCACGTCTTGGATATATGAGTAATAAGAGACAGGAACTACTTACCCTTCGCGAGCACCTGAGTTCACCCCCGGTTTTTGTTGCTCATATTTTTAGTTATCTGTGTTGTGTTGTTTCTTCATTTGTTTTGATATTTTTTTGATTGTTTTGCTTGTCTTCCTCCAGTTTCTTGTGTACTCAATGTTGCCAATGTCTCTGGATTATCCATTCTTGGTTGTCCCTTCAGTTTTCGCTAACGTGTATGTCATAGAGATTAATTAACTATCAATCATTAATGGTAGAATCCAGACCGTGGGAGTGACAGAACTGCAGGACTAGATGTGAGACTAGATGATATAACCAGTGTATCAGGAATTCCTGACGACGTCAACAATAGCTATTTAGGGTCACAATGGCTACCGTTAGCTACATGTGAGTGTATGAATGACCGCGTTGACTTGGGTGAGTTTTCTTACTGCTCAAAAGAAAAAATACGGAGAACAAGAGAGGAGGTAGTTTGAAGTTTGCATGAGATTGCAACATTTTCGAACATCATTTGATATTTATTCGTATTTATAATGGTATGGTGGGAAGTAATGGCTGGTAAAATCGTTATTGAAGAGAAGTGGAAGATACAGAGTTGTGACAAATTTTGTGTTCGTGCTACTCTACATTTAACGGCAATGAGACGGGTTGTCATTGAAAAAATGCATTCATTTCAGATATACATATAAAATAATGGCAGTTATAATGGTCGAGAAAGACATTATCACTAGTATCACATCGAGTATTATAGGACGAGCTGTGGCTGTGATACTAGTGATAGTGTCGAGACATTTTGTCATCGGTAACGTCATATCGTGTTTGAATTCATCATGTCGATAATTGTTTGCATCATGATCAGTCTGTAGATACTGGAAATATAACTCGGTGAGATCAAAGAAAAAACATGTACATAACAGATAAATACTCTTTTTCTTTCTATGATTGAGAAGAATGTTGATATGGACTTACAGATAATGTCCACCACTGTCTTGATTGAATATTTCTGTTCTTGTGATAACATGATCTGTCTCTTTGGTGGGTGAGTAATTAAAGTCTGCTCCTCTATGTCCACTTCCCGATAGAGTGTTAAAACTTTGATCTCTATATAAACTAAGGGAACGACTGCAAGTAAAACAAGGCGATATTGGCAATATAACTGTAAATAGCATGCTCCTTTTCCTTTTTCTTTTTTTCTTGGTAATACTGATATTGGGTTGTAACATGTATATTTTATGCTAATCAAAACTAATTATAATGTTAATACTTTAAAAACATTTCAAATCTGAGTTGGTATTATTGCACATGTAACTTGCTTTAAAAAAACTATCAGTCAATAAAAACACTGTGCATGGCAAAACGTCATGCCCTATCAATTGCATGCAATTTCCCCTGTGACATTAGCCCTTATCAGTGCCACGTTTTGTATCGACAGGAAATGTTTTTTGTATAAACTTGTTCTTGTCATGAATATTAATGAAATACTGCTCATATTGACGTTAAATAACAACCAGTCAAATAATTCAGCAATTTAATAATAGCGTCTATTATTACCAGGAGTCTATTGTTAAATGAAAATATACTAAAGGGGTAATCAGAAACCGTAAATCAGACAATACAGTGGCAAAAGAAAGGGGACAGAAAGACGAATCATTGTCGACAAAATACAACAAAGCAAATTATGTTGAAAGCAAGTTGAGTAACAATAAAAAGAAAAAAAAAAAAACCCGAGATGAATTCAGGTATTTCGAGAGGGTAATCATATTTAACTCCAATAATGGCATATGTCGTTATACGAGCTTGATCTTTTGAACTGTTATTTGCAACAATCATTCGAATAAAATACAGCATGTTGTTAAAAAAAACATCATCTGATATAAAACTCATATTGGACATCAGTATAGTAAGTAAATACATTCTTAATTAATTTATGATTATTAATCCCATACCTTCTCACTTTAATGGCTTCTTCTGCAGCATCATGAACTGTCCAATTAACTCCTGTCTGTATCTGTAATTTGAAAGTAATTATTATTTCAACAAATGTACAGTATAGTATACAGGTGTGTTTGTCAACGCTCGCTTATCTATACCCACCCCCCCCCCCCCCCCCCCCCCCCAAAACCCAAAATTTAAAAACAAACGGCAGAAAATGAAATAGAACTTCATTGCCCATTAGGTCGGCAATATCTGAGAATTCCAATAATCAGAAATATGTGTACATTAACCTTTTGGGCTTTAGTTGTGTCATTAAGTGGGGAATATTCAATTAAATGAGAAAAGATCACATATAAATATTTTCCTGACGCAAATTTGTGTTCAATATAAAATTCGACCATGTTGTTTAGAAATCTTTTTTCAACCTGGATATTATGTGTATATCTGTAGATCTATTGATCGCTCCCGATGTTATGTGTTATGAATCCATATCGACCCTTTGTTCAGAAATCTCGTGTAACCTGGATCCTATATGTGCATATGTAGCAATATACATATACATATTTTGTTTTATCACACGTTAAAACAAGACTTCTTTAGTTATAAATACCTCTTTCTCAAGACGTGCAAAAAACTCAATAATTTCTACAGAATCTAAAAGCTGTAAAATAGAACATGTTTACCATTAATATTTATATAACACGTGTTGAAATTGTACACGTTTTACAATTTTGGAGAAGTTATTGAAAAAACTGTTAACAGGCAGTTACTGTATATGATCATCAACGGAGTCCAATATAATGCATTACAATGCCCCCTTGTGACAGTCGTCGAGGTATTCTTGAATCGCAGTGTACTTATGTGGGTTACTAGACTACATAAATCTCAATTTCCATCATATAAAACATGGTCTGACATTGTTCAGAAAGGTTCCGTCGAGTGCATTGGTCTAGAGATCTGGAATAAGCTCATGTTTTACTTTTAATGTTTTATTTCATCTAAAATTAGTAGTTCATCTCAGCTGACTACATTTGTACATATATGACGTTGGGATCTTGCTTTTGTCGTGTTATTATATGCCGATTATACTATAACATAGACGTTGCAATTTTATTTTGAATTCAGAAATTTGCAAATTTTCTATTTAATATATATTATCTGTATTACGTTGTATATGTTCACACCAAACCCACAATGTAAAATGTTTCTCCTGAATTCATTCTGATAAACATTTGAGGACTTTGTATTCTCGATTCATCTTGAATAATATTAAAGATTGCAGTAAATACTTTGTTTATTTCGTCATTATAGACAGGTGTCGTGTTTAGAGCAGACAATGACAATCTTTTCCAAGCATATTGTCTAACTGAAGATTTCTTTTTTTTCCATTTATTTTTACCTGCATCTTTTTGTATTTTAATTCATATTTTATCTAATGTTTTCATAAGTGTCGTTTCGTCTATCACGATTGCCAGTTATACGTTTGTAATTTACATTCTAATAAAAACGTAGATATCAAAATTACTGCGCACGACGCGTTTATGGAATAACCTTCATCAGATAGGCTCAATATCGAAAGCCAAATAGCTTCATTTTCAAAGCCTCGAAGTGTGGAATTATAGCACATCGGTCATCTAATATTTCAGCTATATGGTAACTGTTAGTTTCATTCCTGTAATAAACTAGTATCTGCATGTATAATACTTCCGGTTTCCATAAGTTAATATAATTAAATATAACATACGGCTGTATCGGGTACACCTCATGACTGATAGGATTCGTATTCGTACACTTTATATTTGATTTGATAGATGCATTAATAGATGTCACAATGTCCTATAAGAACAATGTAATTAATTAACAACGTAGTAAGTCAAAAGATTGGAAAACAAATAATTGATAGGCTTTAAAAGTAATCACACCAAAGAGCCCAAATATGATAGCCAACATTGGCAAAGGTCAACTAGGCTTGCTGAACAAGAACCTTAGTTTTTAAGTTAATAATATAATACACTAGAAATATAGGCAATACTCACGTTAGAATTCCGCATGCCATTTCTTTCAATAAAATTCTTTTTACTTTTCAGGTATGAAGTCGGAGGTATTGCCTGGTATATCTTATTCTGAAACAAAATGTTAGGTTAAATCTATAAATATGTAATCAGAATGTTTCAGTAATACTCACTCACGTCCTACATTCATTTAAACATAGTAGTATTTCGGAACACCCTTTTTCCTGACATATAATAGTAGTAACACATATATAGAAGGGAGATGTGGGTCCATAAAACTAGCTTAACCAAACAATCGGCGATCTTGTATTTGTGTGTAGTAGGACCGATCTTGTATTTGTGTGTAGTAGGACCGATCTTGTATTTGTGTGTAGTAGGACCGATCTTGTATTTGTGTGTAGTAGGACCGATCTTGTATTTGTGTGTAGTAGGACCGATCTTGTATTTGTGTGTAGTAGGACCGATCTTGTATTTGTGTGTAGTAGGACCGATCTTGTATTTGTGTGTAGTAGGACCGATCTTGTATTTGTGTGTAGTAGGACCGATCTTGTATTTGTGTGTAGTAGGACCGATCTTGTATTTGTGTGTAGTAGGACCGATCTTGTATTTGTGTGTAGTAGGACCGATCTTGTATTTGTGTGTAGTAGGACCGATCTTGTATTTGTGTGTAGTAGGACCGATCTTGTATTTGTGTGTAGTAGGACCGATCTTGTATTTGTGTGTAGTAGGACCGATCTTGTATTTGTGTGTAGTAGGACCGATCTTGTATTTGTGTGTAGTAGGACCGATCTTGTATTTGTGTGTAGTAGGACCGATCTTGTATTTGTGTGTAGTAGGACCGATCTTGTATTTGTGTGTAGTAGGACCGATCTTGTATTTGTGTGTAGTAGGACCGATCTTGTATTTGTGTGTAGTAGGACCGATCTTGTATTTGTGTGTAGTAGGACCGATCTTGTATTTGTGTGTAGTAGGACCGATCTTGTATTTGTGTGTAGTAGGACCGATCTTGTATTTGTGTGTAGTAGGACCGATCTTGTATTTGTGTGTAGTAGGACCGATCTTGTATTTGTGTGTAGTAGGACCGATTTTGCCTATTTCTACGATTTTTCTCTTGGATTTTAGAACTATTCGGACAGTATGGTATTTTTTTAGATACATTTTTTATGAAAATTATTGCACGCTTAATAAGAAGCATATTATTTGCATAGCAATATAACCGTAACATTATGTGTTTTAGGAGTAAGTTAGTGGGTGAGGGATTGTGTAATACCAGGTTACCTGTTGATGACATGATGCTATTCATTTTTCAGTACTCGAACAAAACGAGCAAGAAGATACCAAAGTGATAATCAGAATACGTAAATAGAAGGACAGAGAGTACAATGGCCAAAAGAAACAAGACAAAGAGCGATCCTCAATAAATTACATAGAAAATTAAGCACGAACCCCTCAAAAGACCGGGGTGAACTCTGGTGCTTCGGAATGGTAGACAGTTTCTGCTTCACTAGTGGCGCCCGTCGTTATTCTCTTACATACCCAGTGATAAGTCATGAACGAGGATCGGACCAGGAAGTGCTTACGACAAGTGGTACATATCAGTGGTCAATTGTGATACAGAAATTCCGTAACGTTTAACCACGTCATGGTGGCAACTGTAAACTTTCGAAGTGATGACTTCAGCTTAGCATGCACTTCAATAACTAAAAGAGGGGATAAACTAGTTATTTGAGGTCAAAATCTCCTCTCTCAGTAAAATGATGCGGTCATGCCAATGTTATCCACATGAGAATAAGATGTCAACCCTAACAAATAACTAATATATATTATACTTGTGTTTATTTGTTTTGATGGTGATAATGTGTTTTCCGATATCTTTAATAACCTGCTGTACATTAGTGACTTACTAGCGTTTCCGTGTTAGAATTTCCCTCAGCACTTCAAGTTGACGTCAATAACAACAATTTATACAAAAGAAACAGCATATTATAAACCGTTTTATAGTATTTGGTTTTGAGCGCACAGGACATCGAACCTACGATTTTCTGATTTACCAAGGTCGTACATGGGCTCATATTTTCCGTCGTGGCCATGATCGCATGATAGTTTGATTTACAACTACCCATGCAGTCAGTGGCTATCACTACTAAAGCTGTTATTTCGCATCCTGCTCATGACGAA
Source organism: Bathymodiolus brooksi (assembly GCA_963680875.1). Taxonomy (NCBI): domain Eukaryota; kingdom Metazoa; phylum Mollusca; class Bivalvia; order Mytilida; family Modiolidae; genus Bathymodiolus; species Bathymodiolus brooksi. The sequence goes on along the minus strand of OY804581.1, from coordinate 94,802,708 downwards.
GTATACTCGATACAACATTATGTGATAAAGTTTTTCAGTGACATGCGACAGGTTGGTGGTTTTTTCCCGGACTCCGGTTTCCTCCACCAATAAACTGACAGCCACGGTATAATTGAAATATGGTAGAAAGTGGCGTTAGCCACAATAAATATAACCCCCTACAGGTGGAGTCCATGCGTTTTTAATCTGTAATTACTGGTATATCTTAGACGTCCTTGACACATAATACAAAACGGCATATTAAGACGCAACAGGAGTATGCAATCCACGCTGATTCCGTCTCATTTCAGGTACTTAATCATAATTAATCATGAATTTATTATAACGACAATCGGCAGAGATAAAACATTTGAGCAATTATTGTAAAGCGCAAATTTATACGAAAGGCTTCATGAAGAGGGATGATGAAATTGTATACGTGCTGTTAGACAACAAATGTCAGTGACTTTCAAATGTTAGTGTGTTTCAAAGGACAAATGATATAACTGAAATATTGTTGAAAGCACCGCTAAACACCATATTCCTCCATATCATACTTTTATAATCAGACGATATTTCCATATTGTATCCGCGAGTAATACATTTTCAAATAAAGACGTCGTCGTTACAGGAAATTGATGTTTTCAGCATTTTTAGAGATTACTGTTCAACAAAACGGTATGTTAATATATTTGTCAGTATTACCTTCATATAAGGTGTGAAACCACTAATTAATTTCTTTAAGGTTTTCTACTAAATTGGTGTTTTTTCGAGCCTACCTGGCCATTTTATCTTAAGTTTAACCTTTCCAAGAGCATATATTTTCTGAAACGTACATGATTCCTCTACGTTCTGTCAAAATATCAGGGCATGTTTAAAATCTTGCAGTGAAATGCCAGGCTACGGAAAACACCTACTCTAAAAATAGCTTGGTCATCCCCCAAAATTCAGTATTTATAGGTCATGCATCAAATCCTCCATAGAGGTATTACAATACAACTAAGTCCATCAAATTTGGGCTTAAAATAATCCCTATATATTTAACTTCAATTATCAGTTTTAATCATTCCATTCCATTCAGTAGTTTTCGCAATACTACAAACTGAAAGGAACTTTTTTCGTATGTTCTAGGCTCTGATTGGTGAATTAGTGGTTTTACACCTATAATGTTAATCAGCATATTAGTATGTGCGTGCAATATATATATATATATATAGATTAATACATGGTCTTTTTCATATTGCCCTTGTTATCAGCATGAAACCTTGATATCGTCCCTCTGGGCTGATATCAGTCGAGGGCTGATGACAAGGGCAATATGAAAAAAGCCATGTATTAATCTATTTATCACATATTTTGCCAGGGCAGATAACATGTTATTGCCCTTCACAAGAGGGCAATAACATGTTAAAATGTTATTGCCCCGCAAATTATGCTTTTATTACACATACAAATTCGGCGTTATTTCAATAAAATATGTGATAATATATACAACAGTCCAGGTCACTACATTTTGTATTTGCATTATTTTGAGGGGATTATGGTGCTTAACGCCACTTTCCACAATATTTCAGTTATATCGTGGCGAATATTATTGTGATATGCATGTATTATTTATCATACAAATACCTCAGGAATAGATGAATATATTCTGAAATTACAATCAAAAGACACCCAGACTGTTCGAACATCCTGTTTCTGTGCTACAGCAGTAACATGTTGTACAAAGGTATCATGGTCATATTCTTTAACCTGGAATATATAAGACTTGAATACCATTACAAGCATCTTCAATTGTATGCACTGTGAAATCATTATTAATCGTAGGGTTCTAATTTTCACTGATTTCGTGGTCAACTTAAATCACCAAAACAAATCCAATGAAATACTAATTTCCCATTGATTGTTGCCTGTAATGTGTGAAACCACGAATTCAAGAACCCATGGATCAATGCATTTTGTAGAAACCACGAATAAAAGTACTTTCAAAGTATATATATCTTTATATAAAATAGATAATTGCAGACAATATGTAAATCTATATACACGTATCTTTCTTCTTATATGAAATAAAAGAATGCAGATAATAGATAATGTATAAGGATGGTATTGAGACAAAGCATTCTGTGTTCTAACGCTACTTTTTTATCTGTTTAATTTTATGTAAATTTTGCATTTTTTTTTATCAATTTAAAGTCTGAAGTAAAGTATCTACATAAAAAGGTTATATTCAAACAAAGTTGTATGTATAATTCAGTGTCATGAAAATAAACAATATAAACCATAAATAGTGAATTACACAAAAGGATTTTGCTGACAAATATATAATTTCAGTCCTAGAAGGTAGAAACTCCTTCAAATATATGTGACTACTATCTCTATCGATTTGAATGTAACATGACAAAATATTGTGATAAATTGTGCATTGCCAAATTACAGAGCTTCTTTGTTTCTTGCTGGGTAAAAGTATGGAAGATACTATTTAAAGTAGTCATATGGACATGTCAGTATTGACTATCACAACAGTACCTAGTCATATTTTTACTGTGTAAATGTCAGTTGCATCGGATATTTTAATAAACAGAGGTAGTCGATATTACCCAAACATTAAGATCGTCATCAAAATATGGCTGACCGTTACGAAATATTCATATCTCAAATGACAATGGATGTTTTACGTACATATAGATGTTTTCTTTCTTTTATCACTGCCAAGATCTTTAATGGGACTTGACTGTATGCATGGGTAACACAGCGGGTGTTTTATAAGACTTTAACCAGACTTGACTGTATGTATGAGTAACACGACAGGTGTTTTATAAGAAGCAGGAACCACCTACCCTTCACAAGCACATAAGTTCACCCCCGTTTTTTTTGGTGCGGTCCGTGTTGCTCATACTTTTAGTTTTTATGTTGTCCTATTATGTGTCTTTACATTCCTAGATCGGTGTTGTGATGTCTCTTACGATTTCCGCATAAAACGACTTTATCTTCCGTTGATCTACAATAGGGTCAATGTTCTGTTTACGGTATTTGTGTTTGTTTGCGTATAGTGTTGTCCAACACATATTATGTTGTGTCTTGTGTACCTTATGCCGCCAGTAAGCCATATATTCAGCAGATAACTGCCCGATTTATCTATAATGTATCAGACTGTTTTCACAAATTAAAACGGACAACAACATTTAAATGAATGTCCACTAATCAGCCATATGTAACCATAACCAAGGTTATTGGACACTTAGTTAGTCGTCAGCTGACAGCATTCATCGCTATACCTCCTAATCACTCTACTTAATTCTTAGCATTAGTAAAACAAGTTATTTAGATTGAAAACATATCATTATCGCTTCCTAAAACGTTCAGGCTTCAGTTGATTTAAATCATCTGTATATGGTTACGTATCTAAGGTAGACCATTGGTTCAGATGTACAGACGTTGATTGCGTTATTCGTTTGTCCTTGCTATCTTATAGACAAATCATCCTCCATATCGTCTGTCTTAGAAACAGTCTGTCTGTCCCACTTAGTTCGTGTGAAGCACAGGTCAAACACATGGTCCTATTACTGGCCTGAATAAAACGTAGATATGTAATTTAGAGCGCCCGAAGCTTTTAAGGAATGACCTTCATCGGGTATTGTATATTGGCGATAAAAGAGGAATTTGAAATTCAATATTCTTATTGTTCAAATCAAAATAATGCCAAACATGTGTTTAAAATGACTAGTGTTGGTGATGTCTTCTGAAATGTGGTAGACACCATATGTTTGTTTTTGATTTTATTTTGCATCCATTTTTGCAGATTAATAGATTCGTTTTATATTGTTCTATTACAAAGTATGTTTTGATCTATTTTTGACATACTAAGCCGTTCTCAATATTGTTTAGGGGGAATCAACTTTGCGTTACCTGTACACACTGTCCTTTACATTTACCGTCGGCTTCTGTCTTTAAATGAGCTTTTAATTTAAGTTTGGTTTCTGGATCCGTTGGGGGTCTTGATAGCTTTGATCGACTATCAATGATGTACAAACTAAAAGAGATCAGAGTCATTCGTGTCACTAAGGCAAAACATTGTGTGTCTGTTGTTTAATTGAGCAGAAGACATTTTAATGCAAAAATACTAGAGAATACCGTTAGTGGAACTGAAACTGAAAACTCTTCCGGATCACCTGAATTCAACCCCTTCTTTACTAGTGTTCGGGTTGTTCAATCTTTAGTTTTCTATGTAGTATGTTTTCAAATCTTGTTTGTCTCTTTGTTATTTTCTTTTGTACATTGTATTATCAGCCTTCTTCGAATTACGACTTCTGATTACCCCTGCCAATCTTTTTCCCCACATTAAATATCTTTATCCTGCAACTAGTGAATCCACTGACTATGTAGACACTTGCCCAATCAATTTATTTCTAATCCCGCTCACAGCGAGGTGTACTCGATACAACATTATGTGATCAAGTGTGTCACTGACTTGCGACAGGTCGGTGGGTTTCTCTGAGAACTCCAGTTTCCTCCACCAATAAACTGACCGCCATGATATAACTGAAATATTCTTGAAAATGGGGTTAAAACATCATAACCCTAACCTCGACCGTGTAAAGCATTGTGACGTCACAGTATAATATTTTGACATGTAACTTGTGATCTACAAATTTGTATTTGGTTGTGATTCAAAATATATGAAAGTTGTTTTCGCGGCAATACTTCGCCCGACCGGCAGACAAATGGATACATTGCAGAGTGTCTTTAATTTTGCACTTGCTTGGGAACAAGTGCAAATACTCAGTAAACGCGGATACTTCGCATTCTGCTTGCGAAATATTTGATATTTTTCTCCGATGTATGTACATCCTATATTTATCTCTCGTGGATGGTTTGGTTTGGTTTGGCTTTATGGTGTTTAACGCCACTTTCAACAATATTTCAGTTATATCGTGACGGTCAGCTTTATTGGTGGAGGAAACCGGAGAAAACGACATAGTGTTGTACACCTCGCCCTGATATCTCTTGTGGATGGTTTTGCTAAATTTTAATATAACTGAAATAAGATTAGTGCAATGGTAGTTGAACGTGGACTAGAAAATACAACAGGAAACCCATCTGTAAGAATAGAATAGTTATTGCATTAATATATTTTGTTCTTATTAGATAATTATAATTTTGATAAATTACACATATCTTGTCAAAACTTTGAAGACACATCTGGGATTTCAAAATAATCGATTTCGCTAAATTAGTAGTAAAACAAAACATATTAGGAATTTGGTGACATTCATACTATACTTACCTTGTGGTGTCTTTTTCTACTAAGGCAAAGGAATAGAAGAAAGGTTTGAACCAAAAATCATTTCCTCTAATATTAAATAGCCCTGTAATAGATATAGAGATAATTATTACAATAAACAAGACATAGTTCAGGACTACTGTTAAATAAACACAGATGCTGAATATTAAAATGTTATTTGTGTGATTTATATGTATGTCAATTGTCGTTTGCTTTGCATATATCTGGAATATTGTGTGTTGTTAGATCAAAATTATATAAACGTTAGAGAATGCCGAAGGGGGCAATCAAAATTTGTCAATCCAGAGAAACAATGCAAAACCACAACACAATGTGTTGGATACCACTATAGGAAAACAAACACAAATAACGTAAATAAGACACGAGACCTCCTACAAACAACAGGAGGTAAAGACGAACCGAACATCACTTTCATGCGGAAATAGTAACGGACCTCACAACACGAACCTCAGAAAGCAAAGACACATAATAGGACACCACAAAAAACTAAATTAGTCTGTCTTTTGCATGATATATATTATTCCTTGTTTGTTATCATCTAAATTACCATGTGTTTCACAAAACATGGAATATTGTTATTTTGCATAACATAAATTGGGGGATTTTTTTTGTGTATACAAATTGGTATTGATGGTAAATTCTTTTGCATGACGTAAAATGTTCTTTGTCTCGTATTCATTTACAGTGATTATGTTTGTTTCAAGGTATTCCAAACACTGGATTTTAAAGCTTTGTATTTACAACACCATTTGTATTTTCCTTGGTCAAAATAAATCTGGAGGTAACGATATGGCAATTGCAGATTACAACAACAACCAGTTTCTTCATTTCAAAATATTGTCTTCATTTTGAGGTATTTTCTTCTTTTTAAGGTATTTTCATTATTTTAATGTCTTTTCTTTATTTTAATATATTTTCATCATTTTAATGTATTTTCTTCATTTTAATGTATTTTCATCATTTTAATGTATTTTCTTCATTTTAATGTATTTTCATCATTTTAATGTATTTTCTTCATTTTAATGTGTTTTCATCATTTTAATGTATTTTCTTCATTTTAATGTATTTTCATCATTTTAATGTATTTTCTTTATTTTAATGTATTTTCTTTATTTTAATGTATTTTCATCATTTTAATGAATTTTCTTCATTTTAATGTATTTTCATCATTTTAATGTATTTTAATCATTTTAATGTATTTTCTTTATTTTAATGTATTTTTTTCATTTTAAGGTATTTTCATCATTTTAATGTATTTTTATGACAGGCAGGTAGATATTCTAGAATGCAATAACAGTCTAAATAAACGTTACAGAAAAACGAAGAGACAATCAAGAATGCACAAGATAGAAAGAAACAGGCAACATTGAGCATACAAGAAACAAGACGAAGACAAACAAAACAAAAACACTACACAACAATATGTGTTGGACACCACTGTACTCAAACAAACACAAATAACGAAAATAAGACATCAGCCCTCCTACAAACAACTATAATATTTGTGTATCTATATTGATGTTGATACCATGTATATTCATTCATTCTGACATGGGATATTTCCAATTTCAATAAGTTTTTTGCCAATCGAAATTAGTTATATAATTACATGCAATTTCGTCAACACCAGTAACAACTAAAGCATCAACATTTTGTTTATTCATCTCCCTACGTACATCTTCAACTTTGTCTTGCCAGATTCTGCCTGGAAATAAAATGATCCTTACTTTATAGATTACATCAATATCAATTCAAATCTATATCATTACATTTAAGATTGTTAACCATAAGACAATATAACCACAAATCATGTGATTTTTCTAGTTACTGATTACTGATACTGTTTACTGGTAGATTCATGTAGTTGTCTGGAACATATAATAAATATATAACCATGGACAAATATTCTAATGTTTTAATCTAATTTAATTTAATGCACGATGGACGGACGGATTAACTAGTGGACGACGGAGTGATGGACGGAGTGATGGACTGACGGATGGATGGCTGGCTGGCTGGTTGGATGGATGGATGGATGGATGGATGGATGGATATTGAACGTCAAAATGTTCAGTATTTTTCACAAAAGTATTCGTAAGATAAATAACTAGAAGATCCTTAGCACTAAGAGACCTATGTGTATAAAACAATCCAGTTTTAAATATAATAAAGGATTACAAAAATAACATGATACATTCAGACATTACCGTATTCATTTATATTTTAATAGAGTAGTAATTAATTTCTTTTGAAACAATTCTAAATTGTGTCGTCTGTGACATTTGTAAATGAACTAGATAAAGACTTGGATTTTTACAATACTTGAAGAATATCAGCAGTGTCTACGCAGTCGATCAAAACATGTTTCAGTTAATAATAGCAACTACATGGAATTCATTTAAGTCGTTGCTCTACTTAATAAATTGTGTAGTTCTAGTAATACGACGACATTTGGTCAAGACGACTTGCTACCTGTGATTTGTACCATAATAAAAACCCTAAGTAATTTAATGAACACTTATTCATGAGTCACTTGAATTTCTAATTAAACATACAATCAGCTACATATTTGGACCTTTTTTGGAGGTGAAAGAAATGGGAATTCAGTTCAAAAATCTAACAAGAGTGATCACTATATTTTCTCAGAGTAAGTTCCCATTTTTTAAAATCCCATGTGGTCCCTCTCTACTGCATATAATATTACTTAATAAAACAAATCATACAATATTATCTCTCCGTATGTTCCTACTACCCAAAGTGAAGTCATTTCAAAAAAGGTTTCAGTGGAAATAATAATGAACTATCGTCTGGTTACTGTGTCTTAGTTGCCTGCGTGACGTGTTCCCTATATCACAATTAGAACATCGTCTATTTTAAGCATAAACTTTGTGATGAAGGACTCCACGACAGGTGTCATGTATATAGCAAGAGAATCTCACACACCTTCTAATTTAGAAATAGTTCAGCATTAGTTAAGTAACTAGGTGCAGAGTCAGACGAAGATATGTCTGTCCGCTCATAAAAACGGCTGCCGATCGTCTGTAGTTGAATCAGTGCCAAAACTACCTTCTTTAGAACCATTTATATACCTTACTTTCTTATTCATAGAATCCTACAGGGAGTATATTCCTCATCGGGCGCTGTGATGGGGACATTAAGCGTCCCTGGACTCGTCTTCTACAAAATGCCTCGCTCACGCAAAATCATGTAGCTGTCTCTAAACAATTCTATCGTAACATTATATTCCCCATTATGTAATATTTTGCCGTCATTTTATGTGATTATAATTCCTAGTATGACCCAACAACTACATTTTGTTCATTTAAGCTCTATCTTTATTACAGATTGACTGAATTATTAAAGTGATTTCGTGATTTTAGTGACACAGTTAGTATCTATATTTCTAATTTAATTCTCTGTAGAGAAATATAATCCTATAGATGATGTTATTTTTATATTTTGCAAGATTACCTAATAACTAGGTAAAATAATCATACTCGTGGTTATATAACTTGATTATATATCACATGCATTGAACATCTTAGGGTTAGGGATATGGTGTTGAACACCACATTCAAAAATATTTCAGTTATATCGTGGCGATCAGTTTTATTGGTGTGGGAAACCGGAGAACCAGTCGCAAGTCATTGACAAACTTTATCACATATCTTTGCATCGAGTACACCTCGCCATGAGCGTGGTTCGAACTCACAACTTCAGTGATGATAGGCACTGATAGCAGAACGTTTTAGCATTTCAACCTTTAGGCATAAGTACAAGTTATGGGATATTTAGTTCTTGAAATGTGTATCAGGTAATCAGGTACCGGAAAATACATATACGTACGTTGTTGGAAAATATATAATTTATCCGAACTAAAGAAACAGGTAGAAATGTGAGCCTTTGGTGAGCTTTTTTTGGACTGTCAAGATATCCAAAACACGTGCAAAAATTGTTGAAATGAGCAGAAACAAGCGTCACACTGTTACCGTTTCTTATCATTGCTCTCCATATGAATCATGTAGCGGAAAAGCTATATAATTTGGTCAATGACCGTATATTGCAAAAAGTATCCTGTCAATGCATTTTGACAGCTCAAATAGAACTTATTCAGGATTAAAATGTATATTAGTGTGAACTGTTAGAAGTTTTACATTTGCAATAACATTGGAAATACCTGTATATTTTATATCTACTGCATTTATGTCTGTTGATGGAAAAATTGGTCTTCTGTCAATCCATATCTGGTCTACCAAATCTTTGTCTATTGCTAGTAGTTTGATATTTGATGCAGATAAGATTATGTCAAAGTTCTTCCACCAAACTATAATGATAAGACAATTGTGTTGTTCATTAGAGTCTTATTTTATAATTAACATGTATATAGGTTTGGTTTATGGTAGTTAACGCTACTTTCAACAATATTTCAGCTATATCGTGATTGTTAGTTTTATTGGAGTACCCGGAGAAAAACACTGACCTGTCGCAAATCAATAACAAACTTTATCACATAATGTTGTATCGAGCACACCTCGCCATGAGAGGGATTCGAACTCATAACGTTTGTCCTGATAGGTACAGGTACCGGTAGTTGTAAATCCAACTACCATACGATCACGACAACTACGGCCCCAACATGTATATAAGTATATCTGACATATTGTAATATGCGCAAGAAATAAATAAAGATTCACGGTAATTATAAAAGATATTTTTTAAGAAATAATAAACAATAACGTCAACATCCAATGTCTATTTTAGTACCACATTGATTTTGCTTTTGGGTGATATATAATTATCCTCGGTACCAATATCAATTATCAATATGATACATCAGAACTGTAAAAATGTCTTGCGTGAAATATGTAACGACATGACAGTTTAAACAACCACTCATTTATCTTCCACAACACGACTAACACCATTATATGCAATGGTGAACATCGTTCACTTGTCATGGTTATAGTTGTAGTTATGGTGTTAAACGCCACTTTCAACAATATTTCAGCCATATCGTGGCGGTCAGTTTTATTGGTGGAGGAAACTGGAGTAGCCAGAAAAAACCGGCCTGTCGCAAGTCACTGACAAACTTTATCACATAGAGTTGTATCGTCCTTCACTTCTTTCTATGAGAATATACTCCACTTTCAATCTTTGGTATGAACCTCCATTGATAGTAGGTTCCGTCATATGATAGTTGAATGGACACTCAGTAATAGAATGAATGTAAACTACCCATTAGTGTGTATTCGTTTCGATTCACGACGAGGTGCATGTACTTGATCCAACCTTCCTTGATAAATTTTATATGTGGCAGGAGAAATGTGGCAGAGTTTTTCCTGGAACAAATGCTTTCTTGAAACATTAGTGAAAGTACTTCGACGAGTTTAATCAAATTAGTTATGCTAATATAAACCATCTTACCAGCGTTCATATACCTGGGGTCGGAGCCAACCTGGATATGTCCGTCCAGTTTATTCAACTTGTCTGTAATCCATCGTGTTACTGTTGTACCATTTGTTGCACCTTGTATTATAAAAGAATAACAACATCTGATTTTATGATCATTAAGTATTTTTAAGTATTTTCAATTGAATCATTAAATGTGTATGTCTTCCTCTGTTGATCCTCTTCTCGCCGACTTGTCCCTTTATTATTATGAGGCAGATTTCATACAGGTGCTTCTCAAGAAAAACGAAAAGAAGCTAGCCCGATCCTTTAATTTCACGTTCCGCTAAATAGATGATATCTTTTCACTAAGTAATTCTAGGTTTGGTGATTTCATTGATCGCATCTATCCCAATGATCTTGAAATAAAGGATACCACAGACACAGATATGTCTTCTTCATACCTTGACCTACACCTCGAAATTGACAGTCTGTGGCGGTTAAGAACGAATATTTACGACAAAAGATATGATTTCAATTTTTCCATTGTGAACTTTTTATTTATATGTAGCAACATTCCAGCAGCACCTGTATATGGAGTATATATCTCTTGATTGATACGATATCCCAGAGCTTGTGGTTCCTATCAGGATTTCCTTGATAGAGGATTGCTGCTAACAAGGAAGCTATCGACTCAATGGTTCCTCCTGGTTAAGTTGAAGTCATCACTTCGACAATTTTACGGTCGGCACCATGACTTGGGTGATCGTTATGGCATATCTGTGTCACAAATTACCACGGATATGTTCCACTTTTGTAAACACTTCCCGGTCCTTTCCTCATTCATGTCTTATCACCAGGTTTGTAACTAGATTCACACGACGGGTGCCACTAGTGGAGCAGAAACTGCTAACATTTCCGGAGCACCCGAGCTCCTCCCTTGATTTTAGTGGGGTTCGTGTTACTTGATCCTTAGTTTTTATGTGTATGTTTTGTAGATCGTTGTTTGTCCTTTTGTCCTTTTTCTTTTGCCCATTGTGTTGTCTGTTCTTCTTCGATTTACGAATTCTGATTACCCCTTTGGTATCTTCAAACTCTTCTTATCGCGATATCCAACCGGTCAACCTTTATTCTTGGAGGATGCAGCATTTGGTACCAATTTGTATTCTTTTTGAAAAAACATAAATTAAAAAGGAATAGAATGACAGATTCATAAACATGATGTCAGTTCAAATAAAATGCAAAACAAACAATACCACATTGTCAGAACAGTTCTAAAAACAAACAATATCACACTGTCAGAACAGTTCTATAAACAAACAATACCACACTGTCAGAACAGTTCTAAAAACAAACAATACCACACTGTCAGAACAGTTCTAAAAACAAACAATACCACACTGTCAGAACAGTTCTAAAAACAAACAATACCACACTGTCAGAACAGTTCTATAAACAAACAATACCACACTGTCAGAACAGTTCTAAAACCAAACAATACCACACTGTCAGAACAGTTCTATAAACAAACAATACCACACTGTTAGAACAGTTCTAAAAACAAACAATACCACACTGTCAGAACAGTTCTATAAACAAACAATACCACACTGTCAGAACAGTTCTACAAACAAACAATACCACACTGTCAGAACAGTTCATAAAACAAACAATACCACACTGTCAGAACAGTTCTATAAACAAACAATACCACACTGTCAGAACAGTTCTATAAACAAACAATACCACACTGTCAGAACAGTTCTTAAAACAAACAATACCACACTGTCAGAACAGTTCTATAAACAAACAATACCACACTGTCAGAACAGTTCTAAAAACAAACAATACCACACTGTCAGAACAGTTCTAAAAACAAACAATACCACACTGTCAGAACAGTTCTAAAAACAAACAATACCACACTGTCAGAACAGTTCTAAAAACAAACAATACCACAATGTCAGAACAGCTCTATAATCAAACAAACAATACCACACTGTCTGAACAGTTCTATTATCAAACAAACAATACCACATTGTCAGAACAGTTCTATAATCAAACAATACCACACTGTCAGAACAGTTCTATAATCAAACAAACAATACCACATTGTCAGAACAGTTCTATAATCAAACAATACCACACTGTCAGAACAGTTCTATAATCAAACAAACAATACCACACTGTCAGAACAGTTCTATAATCAAACAATACCACACTGTCAAAACAGTTCTATAATCAAACAAACAATGCCACACTATCAGAACAGTTCTATAATCAAACAATGCCACAATGTCAGAACAGTTCTATGACCAAACAATACCACACTGTCAGAACAGTTCTATAATCAAACAATACCACAATGTCAGAACAGTTCTATAATCAAACAATACCACACTGTCAGAACAGTTCTATAATCAAACAATACCACACTGTCAGAACAGTTCTATAATCAAACAAACAATACCACACTGTCAGAACAGTTCTATAATCAAACAATACCGCAATGTCAGAACAGTTCTATAAACAAACAATACCACACTGTTAGAACAGTTCTAAAAACAAACAATACCACACTGTCAGAACAGTTCATAAAACAAACAATACCACACTGTCAGAACAGTTCATAAAACAAACAATACCACACTGTCAGAACAGTTCTAAAAACAAACAATACCACAATGTCAAAACAGTTCTATAATCAAACAAACAATGCCACACTATCAGAACAGTTCTATAATCAAACAATACCACAATGTCAGAACAGTTCTATAATCAAACAAACAATACCACACTGTCAGAACAGTTCTATAATCAAACAATACCACACTGTCAAAACAGTTCTATAATCAAACAAACAATACCACACTGTCAGAACAGTTCTATAATCAAACAATACCACACTGTCAAAACAGTTCTATAATCAAACAAACAATGCCACACTATCAGAACAGTTCTATAATCAAACAATACCACAATGTCAGAACAGTTCTATAATCAAACAATACCACACTGTCAGAACAGTTCTATAATCAAACAATACCACAATGTCAGAACAGTTCTATAATCAAACAACACCACACTGTCAAAACAGTTCTATAATCAAACAATACCACACTGTCAGAACAGTTCTATAATCAAACAATACCACACTGTCAGAACAGTTCTATAATCAAACAATACCACACTGTCAGAACAGTTCTATAATCAAACAATACCACACTGTCAGAACAGTTCTATAATCAAACAATACCACAATGTCAGAACAGTTCTATAATCAAACAATACCACAATGTCAGAATAGTTCTATAATCAAACAATACCACACTGTCAGAACAGTTTTATAATCAAACAATACCACACTGTCAGAACAGTTCTATAATCAAACAATACCACACTGTCAGAACAGTTCTATAATCAAACAAACAATACCACACTGTCAGAACAGTTCTATAATCAAACAATACCACACTGTCAGAACAGTTCTATAATCAAACAATACCACACTGTCAGAACAGTTCTATAATCAAACAATACCACAATGTCAGAACAGTTCTATAATCAAACAATACCACAATGTCAGAATAGTTCTATAATCAAACAATACCACACTGTCAGAACAGTTCTATAATCAAACAATACCACACTGTCAGAACAGTTCTATAATCAAACAAACAATACCACACTGTCAGAACAGTTCTATAATCAAACAATACCACACTGTCAAAACAGTTCTATAATCAAACAATACCACACTGTCAGAACAGTTCTATAATCAAACAAACAATACCACAATGTCAGAACAGTTCTATAATCAAACAATACCACAATGTCAAAACAGTTCTATAATCAAACAATACCACACTGTCAGAACAGTTCTATAATCAAACAATACCACACTGTCAAAACAGTTCTATAATCAAACAATACCACACTGTCAGAACAGTTCTATAATCAAACAACACCACACTGTCAGAACAGTTCTATAATCAAACAATACCACAATGTCAGAACAGTTCTATAATCAAACAATACCACAATGTCAGAACAGTTCTATAATCAAACAATACCACACTGTCAAAACAGTTCTATAATCAAACAATACCACACTGTCAGAACAGTTCTATAATCAAGCAACACCACACTGTCTGAACAGTTCTATAATCAAACAATACCACAATGTCAGAACAGTTCAATAATCAAACAATACCACAATGTCAGAACAGTTCTATAATCAAACAATACCACACTGTCAAAACAGTTCTATAATCAAATAGAAGAGTCGGACAAACAGAAGCAAAATCGATACCCCTAACACACATAGACTTTCCTGGCTTGCTTCAGGCACTTCAATAAAAAATGACGATGTTCGACTACCTCTAAAACCTTCCCTATACGTTAGAAGATGCGATCATGTAATCATTTTCCACATGTGAATAAAATACCAACCCTCAAACAGCTGGGCTGGTTAAATGATTTAATAATGATCACTTGAAACAAGTTCATTAAGGTCAATCAAGTGCAAAACTAAGGTCAATGTCATGGGGCATGCACACAATGATCATGTGATTGACTAATTACATTACATGGTTGTCCCTTAAATACTGAGAAATACAATGTTAATTTGAAAAAACAGTACCTCGTCATGACAACGGAAAAGTTTTCAATTGAAACACGTGACTTTCAGACATGTACAGCATATGCTAATCGTATGGACATGTCAGGGTATCTTGATTGCTGTGAAATAGAATTAATTGGAAAACACGACATATTGTTACAGAATGACCACATGGACGCGGTCATCGACGCCGCGACCGAGACAAATAGCGAAATTCTGAATCTTTAAATTCCAACTACGACTGCATAATTCCTACACACCTTTTCTGTGCAATTCCCACCCACAGTCAGTTTCCTTCATTGCAAGTCTAAATTTTCTACCATCTGTCCACAAAGCAGCTTCATTCCGAGTAACAACTCCAATTCCTGCAACAAATCAAGGATATGTAAATATGTAAATGGTCGTGTTTCGTCACTTTTTTCTATTTAGCTTGATGTACATCTAACTATATTCAATCAGTACCTATCACCACCAAAGTTCTTTCGTATATACTCCCGCCGTGATGAGGGATAGTCAGTATGATAAAGTTTTTCAGCTACTTGTGTTAAGTTTGTGGGTTTCGACAGTCATAAACATGACCGCCATGATATAACTCGACCTATTGTTGTGAATAGTGTCAGATCTCCAGAACTCTAATAAAAAAAATTACATTCCTATCTAAATTAAAACTGTTAAAGTTAAACTAAGAATTGTGTGGGGTTCCAGTTGTTCAAATTTTTGTTTTCTGAGTAGTGTTTTGTAAATCACTTTTTTGTACTTTTGTCCTTTTTCCTTTGGCCAGTGTATTTTCTGTGCTTCGATTTACGGCTTCTGATTACCACTAAAATCCAGGGTGAACTAAATTTGTTACTGCTTTAATTGAGGTTATTGCTACCAATAGAATTTTACTTTGTTTATCGTTTAAAGAGCGATAACTGTAATATAGCAAATCGATATGCTTCACAAATGTCTGAATGAGTACAAATGAAAACAGCGATACAGTCAAGTCTGCATTAAGAGGTCATCTCCAAAATTTCACTCCAAGACTCCCAACTTTCCACGCCAAAACCCCATGTCAAGACATCACTCTGTGATGTACTTGGTGGCGATACTCAATATGTCGACACCGAGTTTAAAAGATTGGCTTGATCAATATCTTCAAATGTTGATTTATTGAAATCTGTAGTTAAATTATCTACTGCATTAGTGGTGATTATCTACTGCATTAGTGGTGATTATCTACTGTATTAGTGGTGATTTTCTACTGCATTAGTGGTGATTATCTACTGCATTAGTGGTGATTATCTACTGCATTAGTGGTGATTATTTACAGCATTAGTGGTGAAGAATTCGGCAATATGATAAACAAGGTTCGTTAATTCTAATTATCAATATATTTCATAATTGCTATTGGACCGGACGACAAACTTGAAGTTAACACTTATTACGGATGTCTCGACACTCTGGATAAGTTGAAGTAATTCGCTAATGCAATCCGATTATCATTGTATTTAGCTTACCAAAATTTTTTGAGAATCCTGACACGGCTCCAAGTCGTTTGTCGTGTGCTGATATAGAACTTGAACCAGGATGCTGTAAAATATTAAATGTTTTCATAATACACTCGTTAACTAAAGTATTCCACTGGGCACATAAGCATATTTACTCCGAACCAATCTGTGGAATTCCATATGAAAAAGCTTCCACGATATAGCTGAAATATTATTGAATGTGGCGTCAAACACCATAACCTTGACCCTATGAAAACAATACATAGTCGCATAAATATGTCATAACTGAGAAAGAACCCATGTGACTAGAATCCATTTTAATTTCTTATATAAACAAATCATTGAATTATATCAATATAGCAGTCCACACTGTTTTGTGTGATGACATACGAAACATAGCTTAACCCCGCCACTTTTTATTGAAGTGCATGTATATACCAAGTCAGGAAAGTCAGCTGTAATTTATAGGTGTGCTGGGGGTGTCGTTTCTACGATTTATTTTTATTACATTTGTAGATTTTGGAACTGTTCCGAATGTGTGGTATTTTTTGTTATTCATTTTATCATAGATTTATTCTCATGATGAGTTGATAATGTAAAGTTAAGAATTGTGAACAGAAACTGAACAAATTTTGGTAAATATTAGGAAATGTTTTCTATGGGAACACATGAGTGATATAATCTGAAATCATCTAAATGATGTGCATACCAATGCATCGTTTACTTATATAATAATGGGTATCACATTAGATTTATCGTTACAAGCGTCAGAAAGATTTACAATTGAGCTTAGCTAGAGAAACATAGGATCTAACGCCAGGAGAGATGCAAGATCATATAATCTGTGACACCCGAGTATAAGATTTAAATCATGTCTGACGAGGTTTGCCGGGATTTTAGTATGAAATACATTTAGAATACTGCCAAGACACGGATGGATATCGATAAATCGACAATTTACTTCAGCAATGGAAAAGAGTAGCGGAAAATGCTCGTGTAGCTTGTCTTAAGCAGGAGCCTGGGTAAGCTTAGACAATTTGTTAGCCTAAATGAAACTGTATCCAAGGTGTGAGAAACATAATTCTTCAACAATGGTTATTTACTACATTGTTACTTATCTTTTAACTTCGAACGTCGACTACATTTAGGTCGGAATATCCCCCACTTTTAACCAAGAGAATGTAAAAAACAGGAAGCTATACAGCAGTGAAAGGCGTCCAAAATAAAATAATCTATAGACCAACAGTGTATTTAATTTTATTTAATTTCACCCTTTGTCTGTTATTTTCGTCAATTTTCTACGAATTGTGATGTTCATATTTTAACCCATGACTGCACTATGTCTCCATAGAATACTTACCATATGAACGTCATCTGACGTTATAATATACGCTTCTATATTGTATTTATCAAACAGATTTCGGACTTCTGTAAGCCGCTTTGATGTTTCCGTATTCTGTAAAATATTGAATATTTTAGTTAAATAGAGCTTATAAATTGTCTATAAGTTATAAATGATAAGTAGTTCAACAGTCTGTGCAATTAACTCAGACGGATCATTATCTACATATCCTACTATGACTTCGAAATGTAGAACAGCAATAAAAGCACTGTGCCTTCCTTTACCTTGATTTGTACCTACGTGTAGAGCTGGATAGGCTTTCGTGTTGATTTACATTCAGATATCCTTTCTTGTTAATATCTGAAATTTATGTAAATTATAATGATAATGAGCAATGTTTGCAATGCGATTCTTCATCTATCTGTCACCATCAAGTTTTCAGTGATGAATATAACGTACTCCTCAAAGTGAGAGTGAGACCGACCGTTGTGTCTATGGACGAGCAGTGTGGTATGCCCCTGGCCTATAGATTAACAGTGTGAGACCGACCCTTGTCATATAGATGAGGAGTGCGAGACAAACAATAGGAGACGGCCTCTTGACTATAGGCGAATTTGATATGATCCCTGTCCTATAAATCTGGACCATAGCTGAGCTGGATTTATAGCTTTCAAACCAATACGAATTCGTTTTCTTATCCTTTCTCATCAGAAATGTTGTATAAGTTCAATTCTGTGTCTAATACATATTTTTCATAACCAGCAAAATATATCAATGTTATATCAGAATTAGATCTACCAACCAATATATGCATGAACATTTACTCCCGTTGGTTTTTCATCATTCGATTCTCTTGCTTTACATTGTTTGACCTTTTACCTGTCTGCACTTGGTTCTGTCTATGACGTAACTTTCCTCTGGAATTGAGTTGATACGGTCAACACCTATTTCATGTCCACTGGTAGCAACACCTACAATTACAAGGTTAAATAAATAACGTATTACGGTTGAAAGTGCCGAGTTAAATAGCAAAAGAACAGATCTTAGGATGCATAATAATACTGATTCTCTATATGGAACCTGCTTAGTTCTTTTCAAAATATTCAGCAATGAACATGTGCTTATGTAGTAATTAGATTTTTTATATAGCGATGACATTTTATTTTTGATAATATAAAAATATAACATAATTAAAACTGTTAAAAACAGATCTGATAACAATTAGTTAGACATTTGTAAAGCAAACAATTTATTTATTGCCAATGGTCGTATTGGTGATGATGAAATCGAATCAGGAAAATTAACATGTAAAAACTCAAGTGTTGCTGATTATTGTATTTGTACATGTAGTTTTTTTTAACAATTTGTTTACAATTTTAAAGTACTAGATTTTTGTCGTTTGTATTCTGACGTTCACTCTCCAACTATTACAAATCTCAAATTTAAACTTGCCGCGGGGAATGATCAATCGACTAGTAATAGTAATGATATGCTCTCCGATAATAGAGCTAAAAAATGGGACGCGTCGAAACATACGGCTTTTAATATTAATTCCACCTTATATCAGAATGCTGTCTTCTGATTGGTAGATGAAAGGGGTATTTTTTTAACCAATTCTTCGTTTTTTCAACTTTTCCACCATTGCCGGGATATTTGCCTAAACATATCCCAATACTATAGGAAAATATCCTGCTCGAGACGAAATCCCTTCTTTAAATAGTTTATGACGTCACGGATGTTATTTGAATTACTTGGGTTTCTTCTTTCAACCAACGCTAAAGTAAAGAAAATGACGACAGTGTCAGCCGTTATGCTTGAAATCGTTGAAATGTATATATTTCAAATTCATTTGCATTATTATTTTTAGCGTGTTGTATGTTAAAGCAAAACCGTGATTTATTTTATTTTTGAATTTGTTCCAGAATTTATACACTGGTCACTTCTTTGAAAAGATTTTTCCTGTTTTCGTAGATTGATTTTAAGTCTCAGTTGAAAATCAAATGATCGAGGTGGTCTGAAGTTCTGAACCTGCTTGCATGCCACTGTTTTACTTGTTGTTAATATTTAATATTAATATAGATAAAGTAAAGTTAAACGGATTATATAATGAACTTGTTAGCACATTAATCGATGATATAGATAAAGTAAAGTTAAACGGATTATATAATGAACTTGTTAGCACATTAATCGATGATATAGATAAAGTAAAGTTAAACGGATTATATAATGAACTTGTTAGCACATTAATCGATGATATAGATAAAGTAAAGTTAAACGGATTATATAATGAACTTGTTAGCACATTAATCGATGATATAGATAAAGTAAAGTTAAACGGATTATATAATGAACTTGTTAGCACATTAATCGATGATATAGATAAAGTAAAGTTAAACGGATTATATAATGAACTTGTTAGCACATTAATCGATGATATAGATAAAGATAAAGTCAATTCGTTTGTCAGTGAACTGTGTAATCTTCTAATTGACAGTGCGAAAACAACATTTAACTCCATTTAAATATAAAACCAGACCTGATACATGTAATAAAAAACCTAATGGAGATAAATCCTGGTTCAACTACGAAAGAAAGCTCTATTTTAATTGAATGGTTTAATTTTAATTGTATGCAAGCCAAACCAGATAAATTTCAAGCTATTGCTGTTGGGAAGAAAACTTATGCAAAAGAACCTGTTTTTAATATTTAGTCTGCTAATATATCATGTGATGAAGTTGTAAAATTACTGGGTATTGATATAGACTATCAGCTAAATTTTGATAAACATATAAAAAATATCTGTCGTAAAGCTTCACAGCAATTAAGTGTACTAAAGCGTATTAGTTGTTTTTTTTTATCTAAGCTTAATAAGCTAACAATTTGTCATTCTTTTATATTGTCTAATTTCAATTTTTGTCCTTTGGCTTGGCATTTTTGTTCAAAAGCAAACACTATAAAAGTGGAGAAAATACAGGAAAGAGCTTTACGTTTTATCTATGAGGATTACAATAGCACATATGAAGAACTTTTACATATAGCAAAAGTACCATCTCTACAAATAAGGAGAATGCGCACTATGGCATTGGAATGTTTTAAAATATTGTATAAACTGTCTCCACCATGTTTAAATGATTTAGTTGTTTTAAAAAATAATAAATATAGTTTTAGATATTCTAATATTGTAGAGATACCTAGAGTAAAGACTACTATCTATGGTAAAAACTCTTTTAAATATACAGCTGCTGTTTTATGGAATGACCTACCTGATGATTTTAGAAAAATTGCCAATGTTAACCAATTTAAAAACATTTTATTATCTTGGAATGCAAATGAATGCAAATGTAATGCATGTTAAAAATAATAATATCATCAAGGTCTTTTCAATTTTTATATTATTTATATTCATTTATTTTTTAGCAGTATAACATGCTTTTAGCTCATAACACCAGCTTTATTTTATTTTTATTTTCTTAGCTTTTATTACTGTGCTTGATTAACTTTTTTACTTTTGTATATGCTTACCTTGTCTGCGCTATATGTGTGCTTTAACTTATTTGCTGTATTTTGCTACTATGAGTGCTTTTATCTAAATTATTAATTTTGTTGTTTTTAACTGTTATTTACTCTTGTATTGTGTATGTCGGTCAAAAGCCCACTAGGGCTTGTGTTGTATTGTTATTTAAATATGCCGACTATAAATAAAGCTTATCTTATCTTATCTTAGTGTAAAGTTGCTCGACAAAATTATCGTAAACTAAAATGAAAATTAAAAATAAAACGAACAAGAAGCGTTCAAACAAGATGTCATTGAAACCGAGAAACGATACAAAAAGACGCTTGACAAAAATAGTAAAATTTATCGTGCAAATATGCGTAAGAAGATGAAAAAAAATTAATCAGACACAAAGGAATAATGGAAGCTTTTAAATAAGGGTAGGGATAGAAAACAACCAAGCATCCCTTTGGGAGACTTATTCAAGCTTGTCAAAAACCTGAATAAAGCCCCCGATGAACCTCTTGTACAACAAGAGCATTTTGATACAGATCTCCTTGATAATGTTAATATTGGTCACCTAAATGAAAAAAATAATTTCAGTATAACGCAAGAGGAAATACTTCGCTGTATTAAGAAGTTAAAAAAAAATAAAGCTTGTGGAGAAGATTACATGGTAAACGAATATATAAAATCTACATCAGATCTGTTTCTCCCTACTTATGAGAAGATATTTAATGAAATGTTTGACTCTGGTGTAATGCCCGACATTTGGCTTGTAGGTAATATAAAACCCATGTACAAAAATAAAGGCAACCCACTTGATCCAAAAACACTTCCGCCCGATTACTATTCTTAGCTGTCTTGGTAAATTATTCACAGCTATATTAAATGAAAGATTATGACGTTTCTCGGAAGAAGCTCTCTTGGTGAACGAAAACCAATTTGGTTTCCGAAAATCTTACTCGACAACGGACAGTATTTTCACATTATTTTCATTTTTTGAGATCTTAAAATGAAAAAAGAAAAAACTGTTCTGTGCCTTTGTCGACTTCGAGAAGGCTTTTGAAATGGTATGGAGAGATGCACTTTGAAACAAATTACTATTAAATCACATAAATGGCAAAATGTATATTATTATTCTAAATATGTACAAAGATGTAAAATCATGTGTAACTTATAATTATTGTAAAGCTGATTATTTTCTGTGATATGGGAGTGAGGCGAGGGGTAAATTGATAACTTTTTCTGTTTGCTATGTTCCTAAGCGATTTATAAAATGTTTTTTAAAAATGCAAATCTTAATGGTTTAGAAACAGTTTCAAATTGCATAGAAGATAAGTTGAATATTTACTTAAAGCTTTTTGCACTTTTATATGCTGACGATACTGTCATAATGGCTGAAACCCACGATGACTTACAAAATATTTTGAATAAATTTGGTGTATATTGCAATACTTGGAAATTAAAAGCAAACACAGATAAAACTATAGATATAGTGTTTTCCAGGGGGAGACAATCAACAAATTTAAAATTGACATTGAATGAGTCTGAATTAGAAATTGTTAATGAATTTAATTATTTGGGAATAGTGTTTAACATGACAGGAAATTTTAACAAAACTATTAAAAAGCTAGCCGAAAAAGCTACAAAAGCAATGTTTGAAGTTTTGAAAAGAGGTAGAACACATAATTTATCAATTGAATGCCATCTTGAACTTTTTAACAAAATGGTAAAATCAATATTACTATATGGTTCAGAAATATGGGGTTTTAGTAAAAATATTCAATGTCTTGAAAAAGTACAACTAAGATTTTGCAAGCTTTTATTGAAATTAAAAACATCGACACCTAGTTATATGATATATGGTGAACTTGGATTGTTTCCTATTGAAATTGATGTAAAATTAAGAATGATATCATATTGGGCAACGCTGTTAACCGGTAAAGAAACAAAACTCTCATTTCTATCCTATAAAATTTTGTATAACCTTTTTATTGATGAAAATCTGGATTTTTCTATGATCAAACATGCTAAGCACATTTTTGATGATAGAGGCTATTCCTACATTTGGTCTCATCAATTCTTTCAAAATTCCGACCTGCTTTTAGCATTAATTAGGAATCGTCTCCATGAGTAGTTTGCACAGGGGTGGCATTCTAGGATACAATACTCACCAAAGGCGATCAATTATAGATTATCAAAAGACAAATTTGAATTCCAAAATTATTTCAATATTTTTGAAGACAAGGCTATATATACAACTATGTAAATTTCGATCCACAAATCACAAATTACCGATAGAAACTGGACGATGGTATGGTATCGACAGAGAAAATAGACAGTGTTTAAAATGTGATAGCAGATTTATTGGTGACGAATTTCACTATATTGTGGAATGTTATTTTTTTTACTGATAATCGAACCCAACTAATAAGTAGAACATCGATAACATATTTGTCTCCTTTGGAGGGATACTGTTTCAGCAGGTCGTCGGCATACCAATGGGTACGAATTGTGCCCCTCTTCTAGCCGATTTATTTTTATACTCATACGAGTCGGAGTTTCTTCAAAAGCTTGTAAAGGATAAGAAGGTTCATGAGGCTAGAGCCTTTAATTTCACATACAGGTATATTGATGACATTTTATCTATCAATAATTCTAGATTTGCAGAATTTCTTCCATTGATATATCCTCCAGAGCTGGAAGTTAAAGAGACCACAGATACCACTTCGTCCACATCATTTTTGGACTTATACCTCGAATTTGACGACAGTGGTCAAGTCAGTACTAAAATTTATGATAAACGGGACGACTTCAATTTTAAAATCATAAATTTTCCAAATATTTGCAGCAATATGCCAGCTTCTCCTGCATATGGTGTTTACATCTCGCAATTGATTCGATATGCAAGGGCCAGTAGCAATTATTCTGAATTCCTGAAACATCATCTTCATCTGAGAAACAGGCTACTGGACCAGGGCTATTAAAAGATTCGCCTTATTCGATCTCTTAAAAAGTTTATATTCCGATACCAAGATCTTGTCGAAATATATTCCGTCCCTGCAGAAAAGATTATAAACGATGGATTTTCATATAGTGAAAATGTATAAAGATAAGGTTTCAACAAAAATGTCAAAAATATTTTTTTATCAACGTGTGACGTAAAGGTGTCTTTGACATTTACTTCACTGAGCTTGGTGCTGCTTTGACAACTGTTTTACCTGTGTTGTTCAAGTATTGTTATAAATACTGTTATAGTGACAGCCGGAAACTTTGAGCCGTAATGAAAGGGGGGGGTTTGGCGCTTTAAAATCTGATTCAACCCACCATTTCTTTAGAAATGTCTGTACCAAGTCAGGGTCATTACGGTTTTCACAGTTTTCCGGTTGTTGACTGATTTTGTCTGTTTATATACTTATGAGTTTTGACTTTCCCTTTGTAAGATTGCTCGGAGTTCGGTAATTTTGTTATTACCTTTACTCAAAGTCCAAATATATTAAAATTTAAACTAATTATGTGTACTTCTGAAAAAAACAAACTAGAAAAGTTATGTAGATTTATAAGAAAAATCAACAGATCAGATATTCTCTTGGTTAATACTTAACTCCTCCTGTTGTAATGTAAATATTGTATTGTATTTGTGTATCTGTTATTTATTTGTAATGTATGTGTTGTGTTGTATTTTTATGTTGTAACTTCTCTATGCCATGACAAGATTCAATTGTCGATCATGAAAATATTAATAATTTCCAGAACTGTTTTATTCATATTTTTATATACATACCGACTTATTTCGTGTAAGAAAAGTTTGTAAATACCAAAGGAGTAATCAGAAGCCGTAAATCGAATGACATTCAATACAATGGCCGAAAGAAGGACATATAGTGATCAACAGAACACTACAAAGAAAGCTAAAGATTGAACATCACGAATGCACACAAAACTATGGTGCGCCGGAAAAGTGGACAATTTCTGCTCCATTAGTGGCACACGTCGTGTTACTGTTAAACGAAACCAACAGCATGTGATATGGAAGTCGAATTGGAAACCAGTATAGTTTTCTGTGTTGTGTTGTGTTTTTGTGGTTTGTTTGTATTCGTCCTGTGTCTTCAATGCACAATGTTGCCACTGTTTCTGGATTGTCCATTCTTGATTGCCCATTCGGTTTTCTCTAGCGTTTATATATATATTAAAATCTACGACTGTATTACAATATAGGACAATCCAAAACGACATGAGTATACTCACAAGACATAATATTCACAAGAGAGGATATCGTGGCTAGTTCATGCTGAACGAAAAACAAACGATCTGTCTACAATAAATAATATTATTTGGCTTTCCAATCTTTCGACTATGAGCGTACCTGGTGAATGTTATTTCATACACGCGCCATGCCACTAAATAATAATAATAAAAATAATACCAATGACAAAATATAAAATCCAAAGCCAAGAATAAGACAATGTGCCTTAAAAGGGTACGTTTCTGCTGTTGCATTCATGACCCTCGTTGTGACGTCATCATTTACAAAATCTACGTATAGAAATAATCGGATCACTTGAGCTAATGTTTGAAGATCAACCACACCGGGAAGCATGTCTGCAAGAAACCCAGGCACGAAATATAATACAGGATAGAACCATTTAGAGATATGTCTTTAGTTTAGGTAGATTATCTCTGGACAAGTACATACTATGATAGATGTAATCACACGTTCATATTGTTCTAATATTCCAGACTCTAGTAAGACGTATCGACTGACGGACATTGACCGTAAATGTGACATAGACAGGACTATTGCTACAACAAATTAGAAATTGACAATGTTAAAACTAAACTCATTGCGTTTATCAAAAAGTCTTGAACTCCCTTTGTGTCACAATTGGATATTGTGTGAACTTACTGGTATAGTTATATCTTTAATCTACGTAAATTTCATTTAGATATACATTGCATAACATAAACTTTGTTGACCCTGAACCGGCCATGCACTTGTAAGTTGTGTTGACATATGATGGTAGTACTAGAGTTATAAAAACGTAGATATCAAATTTAGTGCACACGAAGCATTTATGGAATAACCTTCATCAGGTACGCAGTAAGTCATACCACTATTTAAAGGACGTATTTCGTCGGCTTATTAATGTACAAAAATAGTCGTATGACAAACAATTTGGTTATGAGATGTACTGTCCATTTCAATGTCAGGCAATGTTATACTTAGTCTAGACATTTTGAAAACCGGTAAGAAAAAAGGATTAAAGATACCAACTGGATAATATGTTGTAGATCGTTGATGGCGATCATATTCCCTTTTGCTAGGCGGATGGGATGGACCAACCATAGCCGGTGCTTTTCCTGTGCAAAACGGTTGATTTACCTTTAATTCCAGCATGATTTAAAAAAGTAAACGGAAACCTCCAGCATCAAATAACTATATAATAGTATCGATACGTAATAGGCAACAAATATTGACAACAAACGTCCCTGAAACAAAAAAAAAGTAATACTCGCCACGCAACGCTACATCAAGGTGCTTCACACTCAATGTCAGTTGGTTTTCAGGATGTCAACCATGAACATCTTACAACATTGCTATGAACAAGTGATATATCCATATCATGGTGGAACATGATTTTGTCATAGTTATATATAGAAAACGTGATGTGTTTTCAGTGGAAGTCGTGTTGCTAAACCTTTAGTTTTCTGTGTAGTGTTCTGTGTTCTTTTGTTCTTTTTCGTCATTGTATTGTCTGTACTTCTTCAAATTACGGGTTCTGATTACCCCCCCCCCACACACACACACACACACACACACACACACACACACTTTCAATATCTTCAAACTTTTTTTCGGTTTTGTATCGGGCAGTTAAGAAACTGTCAAGAACTATGTCATTATGCATATCACTAATGATTGCTTAGGTTCACTACTTGAACACTTAAACTCTATTGACTAATACTAAATATACGTATGGAGGGTGGATAAATAAGAATAGCAAACATTACAACATGCTAATGTAAGCCTTGCTGTTAGGCAATCATGTCGACATCAATATCTTTGTGCAAATATTTTATGCTTGGCCACACAGAATTAAAAACTCATTCATTGTCGTGATCATGGTGACGGTTCTGTTGCTGAACGGTCATTTACAATAATGAATAATTCACTCCCAAAGACTTCCAGAACTTAACTACTACCAACATTGTTCTGTAGAAAGCATACAGAAATCTTTACAAATGAAGAGGGTATGATAGATGCTATCGAGCACAATGCTCCGCTAGGAAATAGTGATCATGAAACTTTAGAATTTAACTTCAAATTTGGAGTAAAGCATTAAAAGCATTACCGACACAAATTATGTTTCTTTAAAGGAAATTATACTGAAATCAACACACAACTCAGTAATATAAATTGGGAATCAAAATTGGCTCAAGGAGATATCGATGATCTGTGGCAGAGATTTGCAGATGAATTATCAATAACTTATGAAGAAAACATACCAGAGAGCAGATCTATATCCAGAAAATATGATACACCTTGGATAAATGAAGAAAGTAAGACTGCACTTATTAAAAAAAGAACACTATAGAAAAAATATAAATACAACAGAAATCCACAAAACAAAAAGAAGTATGAAGAAGCAAGGAATACAGCAAATCGTTTAGTGAGAAAAGCAAAGTATGAATATGAACGCTCAATTGCCATCAATATGAAGGAAGATAGTAAAATATTCTGGAAATTCATACAATCAAAGACTAAAACAAAAGAGAATATTCCATGTATAATAGATGAAAAAGGAGAAATAAACAGACGATAGAATTAAAGCAGAATTAATGAACAAATGTTCAAAGTGTCTTCACTGTCGAATTAGATAGTCAAAACACTCCAACGCTCGATGAAAGAACCGACGAAAAACTATCAACGATCAAATTCAGCCCAGAAACTGTACAAAAACATCTGGAGAAGCTAAAAGTCACTAAATCGTCAGGGCCAGACCAAATGCAATCAAACTTGTTACATGAGACTGCTAAAAATATATCCATACCACTGGCAAATAATTTTAATATATCCATGGAAACGATGAAATTGCCAGAAAGTTGGAAGGAAGCAAATGTAACACCTCTTCACAAAAAAGGACCAAAACAATTAGTGGAAAATTTTCGACCAATTAGTTTAACATCAATTGTATGCAAGACAATGGAAAAATTTATTAGCGATTGCATATTGGACCACATGGAGAGACATAATCTATTTACTACTCATCAACATGGTTTTAGAAAAGGTAGATCTTGTGAAACGCAATTAATAGAAGTACTAGATGATTGGACAGAGCAACTATACAATCGAAATGCAATATATACTATATATTTAGACTTCCAAAAAGCCTTCGACACGGTACCTCACAAACGTCTCATCAATAAACTACAAAGTTATGGCATATGTGGAAATATCTTAGGGTGGATCAGAGACTTTCTGGCAAACTGAAAACAAAATGTTGTTATAAATGGTACAGGCTCGGGCTGGACAACAGTGACAAGTGAGATTCCTCAAGGAAGCGTTCTAGGTCCCATTCTTTTCACAATTTACATCAATGATTTGCCTGATGTAGTTCAGAATATAGCAAAATTATTCGCGGATGACACTAAAGTGTATGCAGTAGTAAACAAGGAAGAAGAACAACATAGTTTACAGAATGATATAAACAACCTAGTGCATTGGTCAGATAAGTGGCTCCTAAATTTCAACAAGTCAAACTGTAAGCATGTACACCTAGGTCACGCTACCAACACAAAGTATAAAATGGGAGAAAATGAAATTAATCAAGTAACGGAAGAAAAAGATCTAGGAATATTAATTGACGATAAGCTGAAATTTCAACAACATATCAACCCACAGACAAAAAAAGCAAACCAAAAACTTGGAATGATTAAAAGAAGTTTCAGATACATGGATAAAGAAGTGTTTTTAACATTATTCAAAAGTATAGTAAGGCCACATCTAGAATATGGCAGCAATGTATTGTCTGTGATATATATAAAAAAAAAAGTTATGCAAATAGAAAATGTACAGAGAAGAGCGACCAAATTAGTAAAAAAATATACAACATCTGAGCTACACAGAACGCCTGAAATATATTGGATTGCCATCACTTCAATACAGAAGACTGAGAGTAGACATGGTTGAAACTTTCAAAATCTTTAATAACATCAATAAAGTACAACATGAGCACATTTTTCCTAAAAGTCGAACTGCAACTAGGGGTCACAACCAGAAGATATATAAAAAGAACTGCAGAGCAAATATCAGAAAATACAGCTTCTCACAAAGAATAGTGGATATGTGCAATAGCTTACCAAAACAAGTAATAGAAACAAAAACAGTCAACACTTTCAAAAGCCAATTAAACAACCACTGGAAAAATCTGGAGATAAAATTCTCACCAGATGTCTACCGACCGGAGGAAGAAACCAACCTATCAAGAAGGGTCCAAGGGGCTAATTAGCCCATATAACAGACCTCGGAACCAGAAAACCAGATAACCAGATAACCAGAAACTTATCAGTTGCCAGCAACTTCTCCATATCGTTCTCTGAATCACCGGCATGTTCATGTGATATAATACTAACCCTGAAGTCATTCCAACACAGCAGATTGTTCTTGTAGCAGATGCATCGTTCCTCTTAGTGCATCAGTGCTAGCCATGTGAACTTTGCCAACAGCAGCTAATTAAGATAGTTGTTTGTGTAATGTGTCGACGTTTGTGTTGATGGTAAAGGACAACTCCATGAAATCTTTTAGAATCCCAAAGCATCGTTCGACGTAGTACATAGGCACATCTCCCCCGAATAATTGTCACGTTAGGCTCATGGATTATTGCATCAATGTACATATCGGTGGCTCAAGTGTGGTAAATCCCTATATTTAGTAAATAACCGTTAGAAAAAAAAACCGAAGAGACAATCAAGAATGGACAACCCAGAGACAGTGACACTGGCAACATTGTACACACAAGACACAGGACGAAGATAACAAAGCACAAAAACACAACACAACTCAGAAAATGTTAAAAATGAGCAACAGGGACACCACCATAAATTGGGCATGAACCCAATATAAAGACTCAGTAAAAGGGTTTTACTGCATATCCTGTACCTGTCATGTACTGAAAGGTCATATGTACGACACATATGTTACCTCGTATCTTGTGTCATTAATTGACTTTGATGTAATCATTGTTGATTGTGTTGAGTGCAATAACTAGTTGTGCTAATGAGGCGTTATCGTGTTATCATACATATCAATATTTTACATTCTTGTACCAACACAAAAATTGTTCAAGAATACACTCTAATTGTAGATTCTGAAAAATAATTGAATTTGAAAAAGAATTAACGAGACACGTAAAAGTCTAGTTAATTCTTTTTAAGAATATACAAGTTGGAGTGTATTTTCTTACTTAATAGAAGTTAATTTGCTATGGTTTTCTGTCACATTTTTAATGTTTAGAAAGCCAATAAATTGAAATTTACAAAAATAAAACGATACACTTGTATTTGAACACATCCTTTCGGTTCTTGTTTATATTAAGATATTTCAAGTGTCCTAAGAAGAGTTTGAAGATACCAATGGGGTAATCAGAATCCGTAAACCGAAGGACAGTCAACACAATGGCCAAAAGAAAAAGGACAAACAACGATCTACAAAACATACACATAAAACTAAAGATCGAGTAACACGACCCCTATTAAAACTCAGGTGCTCCGGAAGGGTAGGCAGTGTTCCACTAGTGGCACACGTAGTGTTAATCTAGTTACAAACCAGGTGATAATTGTCCACTCGTGGTCTGTATGATTTGTAATTATAAGCGGTTGGTGCGCTTCTTCATTTTATTGCGAAAATATGTTTTAAAGATCGCATACTCACCAGTTCTGAATATAAATGTCGTCAGAACTGATATACTTGTCAATTACACTTATAGAAAAAAAGATTGATAATAGTTTAAAGTGACGAGTAGTATGAATCGAAGGTAAGATGGAAGTTTTGAAACTTAAAATAAACTTGGAAAGTCCAGCAGATGTTTGCTACCTGAAAGTACCAAGACATTGATTTGTGTATTTGTCCTTTGTTTTTGGCCATTGCATTATCGGGTTCTCTTCAATTCATGGCTACAGATTACCCCTTTGGTATCTACAGATTTTTGTTTTCAATATACTTTCGTTTTCAATGCATATTTCATGTACCCTTGGATGAATGTCCATGAAGACAGGTGAATTGGTCTAATGCCAAGCACCTATGACAGCGAAATTTAAGTTAATTTTTCCAATATAAAAAACGGGTTATTATGTTTAATAATATATTCATATAGAAACAAAAAGTATTTTAAAAACGTTTTGCAAACACATGTCCCTCCTTTTAGTGACATTATAAGATACAATAGGTACGCTTCACAATCTGATAGAAATCAACTGATGTGTCATTATAAGATACAATAGGTACGCTTCACAATCTGATAGAAATCAACTGATGTGTCATTATAAGATACAATAGGTACGCTTCACAATCTGAGAGAAATCAACTGATGTGTTATTATAAGATACAATAGGTACGCTTCACAATCTGATGGAAATCAACTGATGTGTCATTATAAGATACAATAGGTACGCTTCACAATCTGATAGAAATCAACTGATGTGTCATTATAAGATACAATAGGTACGCTTCACAATCTGATAGAAATCAACTGATGTGTCATTATAAGATACAATAGGTACGCTTCACAATCTGATGGAAATCAACTGATGTGTCATTATAAGATACAATAGGTACGCTTCACAATCTGATAGAAATCAACTGATGTGTCATTATAAGATACAATAGGTACGCTTCACAATCTGATGGAAATCAACTGATGTGTCATTATAAGATACAATAGGTACGCTTCACATTCTGATAGAAATCAACTGATGTGTCATTATAAGATACAATAGGTACGCTTCACAAACTGAAGGAAATCAACTGATGTGTCATTATAAGATACAATAGGTACGCTTCACAATCTGATAGAAATCAACTGATGTGTCATTATAAAATACAATAGGTACGCTTCACAATCTGATGGAAATCAACTGATGTGTCATTATAAGATACAATAGGTACGCTTCACAATCTGATAGAAATCAACTGATGTGTCATTATAAGATACAATAGGTACGCTTCACAATCTGATAGAAATCAACTGATGTGTCATTATAAGATACAATAGGTACGCTTCACAATCTGATGGAAATCAACTGATATAATGTGCTTTACCTCCTAAGCTGTATAGCTGATTATAATAAGAATGAAATGATCCAATAATCTATAGCTATAATTATTGTCTAGAAAGCTACATTTTCACTACTAGAACCTCCTTATTCATGATGACTTCTAGAGTAACCTAACTCGGCATACACTCGTAGGCTGAAAGCACACTGTGTGTGCTTATCATGCATAGATGGAAGAGTTGTACACAAGATCGACGAGCAGAGGAAAGGCTTTCCCTTAACTGATTCTTCAGTTAATATGTTAAATTGTTCCTCATGGTCTTCTATCGCTTGTCGACAAGTTGTCGTTATTGTTTCACGGGATTTAGGATTAAATTTATTATCTTGCTTTCGTCTATCTGTTTAATATTTCCCACATAAAGCCAGTTAAGAGGAACAATAACGTTCGTTTCGAACATGACATTAAATAATTGATTATAAATTTCTACAAATGTATTTGTTGCCGATTTAACAAAATCATAAATTACTAAATTTTCCCCGATATACTTTTTTTTTATTGTTTTTTTTTATGCATTTATGTATTTCTTCTTTCGAAATGTTCATGTTTAGTTTTTATTCAGTTGATTTACATCACCCATGTCGATAAAGGGGATACCTATGGCGTCCACATTTTTCTTCTTTGTTTATCTTTTTTAACACTTCAAATAGTTTATCGATATCTGTGTGTTTTCTACTTTTACCCCTTTTCAATTATTTCCAGCAGAAATCCTGTTAATTATTTGATTTCAAATATATATTTGCCTTGGTACTTTTTTTCTGTGAGCTTTATATATCACTTTTATGAATCTTTTTCTGTTAATTTAAGGTGTTGGAAATTTTGATTAGTTCTACTTTCGTCTCCCCCGTGGACAACTAGCATTTTCGTACAAAATAAAACATTATGATTTATAATTTATAATTAATGAAACTCGTGTTTTCAAAAAAAAACACTCTATATAATTGCACATGTGGGGGAAAAAGGAAATATATGAAGTAAACATCAGTTTAAGCATAAATGCTACATCTGACATTTAGACACAACCTAACATTAAAATTGTTGTACGAATATATAAAGATTGAAGAATGGTGTACATGTAGCTTACATTATTTCAAAATCTATAAGTGTCCACTTATAAAATATGAGCAGTAAAAGAAAATGTTTATATTTTTGTATGGATCTGACACCATTTTGTGTATATTATACTACTTTTGGTAACAAGTCGTGTTGATTTATGGTATCAATTAACAACAAGCTTAATATAAATATAACTATACATAGAATAGGTTTTATCGTGTTAGAAAAACAAAACAAAAAGGTCATGCGTACTTTTAATTAATAAGTACTGAAAAGTGACAATTTCCATTTTTTTCTATTTTGATAATGGATAATAATTGTTTTTGCTTGAATAGATGGTCATTTTGATAATGGTTAGATTAGTTTTTTTCGTGATTAGATGAGGATGTCATACGAATAATTGCAAATATATTTTCCATTATTTTTTCTCATTTTATTAAAACAAGTACATGTATCATAAGAATATGTTACCGGAAATATCATTCACATTTACGAGTGGATATAGTTTTGGCCATGAGAGTCCCTGAAATTATAGAGAACGAGAGAAGCTGTCCTTCGGTGCCGTATTTAATTTATTAGTTTTTGATATTGGATTAGGTATGCATAATAATGTTACGCAAAGTCGAAAGTATTTTAAAAACATATCTTGCATGTCGTTGCATATTATTAAACATATGAAATCCGTCTTCGTATGGGGGTAGCAAAGATATAAATTTCTGAAAACAATATATATGTTGACATTTCATTTTTTCTCAATTGCAAATGGAGATTCCATATGGAAAAAAAAACAGAACAGTAGAAAACAAAAAGATGCAAAAACATCAACACCTTGAGTCAAATTTGATAATTGACCTTCCCTCGACTGGTGATTGACCTTCCCTCGACTGGTGATTGACCTTCCCCTTGACTGGTCGTGCAGGGACGACTTTCAGATCGTAATAGACTTTAGGTTATACACACAAGAAAATTCCATAGTATACAAAATGAAATAAAATGATGTCTACGAAACCATCACCCAAAATAGTAGTGTATTGAACATCGTTTTTACACTGTAATACTTTAACCTCTAATATTCGACAAATGTAATAACGGGTCAAAGTTTATATTTAATATAACTGGTCATTTAAATATGATCGATTGTTGTACGGTTAAATCTTATAAAGAGTGGACATTATTTAGGTTTGATATACTAAGTAAATAATACGATTATAAAATAAAAATAATTATATGGAATTTACATACATGTACCACCATTTTACATTTAGAAAAAAACTGTCCTGTCCTTGTATTTTTTTGCATCACATGACTTAGATCAATGTACGTTGTTTTCAGATTTTTTTCAATATATGTTTCATGTTGTTTGTCCAGTTAGACATTAATTTGTTTATTGTCCGATACCTGTGATTTATAGTACAAAGTAATTATTATTAGAGTACATTTACCACCTGAATATTTTGTCTTGTTTGGTGCACCATGGTGCATTGAAATTAGTGAAGGAAAATAATATATTATTTTATACTTACATAACAATATAATAATTAGTCCTCTCATATTAATATGTGATATGTATCTGTAATGTATCATGTCACGTGGGCATATATACAAGTGAGCAGTATTAAGCGACTGTGATAAAATGTTAGGTTGGGGTAAATAGATACTGTACAGGCCACAGTGTCCGATACAATAAATATGAATGAGTGAGTGAATGTTGTTTAGCGCCCCGCAGTGTCCGATACAATAAATATGAATGAGTGAGTGATTGTTGTTTAACGTCCCACAGTGTCCGGTACAACAAATATGAATGGGTTTGTAATTGTTGTTTAGCGACCCAGTGTCTGGTACAACAAATATGAATGAATGAATGAATGATGTTTAGCGCCCCACAGTGTCCGGTGCAACAAATATGAATGCGTGATTGTTGTTTAACGTCCCACTGTGTCCGGTACAACAAATATGAATGGGTGATTGTTGTTTAACGTCCCACAGTGTACGGTACAACAAATATGAATGAGTGATTGTTGTTTAACGTCCCACAGTGTCCGGTACAACAAATATGAATGAGTTAGCGAAGGATTGTTGTTTAACGCCTAATGAGTGATATTTCAGTTGTATCATGGCGTGAACAAGCTACAATCGATGATGTCCGCTTTATACTTTTATACTTGGCGAACACGCTAAGTTGGATTTGTATAGTGCAAAGTCATTGAAACAACAGTCCGTGGGTAGTCATGTCGCTCCACTTCTACACATTATCCTTACTCCGAGCCAACCAGTATTTGCGTTTTCTCCTTAATGTTGCATGCATAGCGGAGAATTCGAAGCAACAAATATTAATTGTGCAGTCTTTGTTTGTATTGATCCGACTAGGGAGAGGACCCTCGATTTACCCACCCAAGGCGTGCACGGTAACTATTACAACACTGGTGTGTTTCAACAAATATGCCTATGAAATTGCAAACTTGTTTTGGAATAATAATTTCATCTTCTCATCCGTGTCCTTATTGATAATGCATATAAAATCGAAAATTAACTTCCACACTGTCGGGTCAGTTCAAAAATCCAGTAGAAAATCGTAGAAACAGAAGCAAAATTAATCAATCATGGACAGTGTAACATCCCATATAGGGTAAACAGTTCCTGTTTCTTATAAGTCAATCATGGACAGTGTAACATCCCATATAGGGTAAACAGTTCCTCTTATAAGTCAATCATGGACAGTGTAACATCCCATATAGGTTAGACAGTTCCTCTTATAAGACACCATAGACCTACCTAAATCTTATAAGACACACGTCGTGTTATTCATAGTCAGTCCGGTGAAATTCTTGTCGGTGATACAGGAAAGACAAAAAACTACGTAATAGGGAAAAAGAGTCGTTGTAATTTTAAAAATGGATATTTCGTAACAGACAACCAGTTAGTGATGGCGATCGTAGAATTTTTTTACAGATGACTTCAACCTAGGAGCAACATATCCTTGTTAGAGTAACTGTTGCATCAGCAGCTGAGCTCGGTCCAGAAAATCAGTATACCAGCACAAGCCCTAGAGCAAAGAATGAGTTGTGAAATGTAAACCCCATATGATATTGTTGCTGGAATATTGCTACTGATAAATGGGAAGTTGATTATTGGAAAAGTGAAGTCATCATGTTTGTCGTAGATTTGTCATTAATCTTCTCCGTTGTCGATTACAAGCTAAAGGTCAAGGTAAGAAAGCGAGTTTTGAGCTTCTCTAGTATTCTTTACTTCAAGCTCATTTTGATAGATGAAATACAAATAATCAATGAATGTTTAGTGATAGAACATTATCAACAGAGCGGAAGCTGGAATTAAAGTTGTTTTGTATAGGGGTTCATGCTTTATTTTCGTTATTATTTTATATTTATTTATGTATACTGATGTTCAATACGATTTCCATATCACTGATGTAACACGACTAGTATAACTACTTGAACAGCAACACTGCTCACTCTTCTGGAGTTCACCCCTGGGTTTTCTTCTTTCTTTTTTTTTTTTTTTTTTTTTTTTTGTGGAATCATGTTACTCAATTTTAGTTGTCTCTGAGATGTTTTGTAGATCATTTTGCCTTTCTACCCTTTTTCTTTTAGCCATTGTGTTTTATGTCCTTCGATTTGCTGCTTCTGGTTACAAATTTGATACCTTCAAACTATTATTTGGCCTAATTTTCTATCTTTATTCTTTGGGAATCCTTTGAATGACGAGTGTGTTGTCAAATAAAATATGAAGAATTCTAATAAAATAAAAGTGCAAAACCAGAAAAGAAATGCCTACAACACCCGAGGACACCCTTCCAAGTACTAGCCAAGATCACCGCGGTTCAACCTCAGTGGTCGGATGAGAACCGTTGTTTTCAGTGTGATATGGCCGTAGACACGAGAGGGAGAAAGTTAAGCACATTAATGGTTTGATATGTCGGACTTTTTTCACAAAAATAAACAAGAAAACGAGAAAATGTTCAAAAAACAGCTTCTCTCTCCAACGAAAAGAATAATAGAACAGGGGCTATGAGAGCATGTGTACCCCTCCCCCTTGATGTGACCCTTTATGGCTTTTACGGGATGTCGTTACATGTTAATGTATCGCCATACACAGAAAATATACAACACCGCTAATTTTAATTAGATTGACAAATTTATAAAACAGGCTCCCGCGACACCACTTTGTTCTACAAATCCATGCCTAATTCTTGACACAAACCTTTAAAACCTTTAAAACATGCAGAAACATGGGAAAACATCAAAATGCCAAAAGGGAACTATTGGTACATTTTATTCAAATAACAAAAATGTATTACACATGTATATGTTTATCAATTGTAGAAATACATTTACAACATGATTTTTGAATAATAAATCGAAATCGTTCTTCATGCTTTGTACATGTATTTGTAAATAACAAACGTGTAATTTAACTTCAGTCTGTTGTTACTGTCATGAAATTGCAAAATTCCCCCAATAGGAACAGTGGAATGCTAAACAAAAGACAATAAAATACATGTAAGTAAACATATCATAGTACAACAACAAACATTTAAAATTCCATGATGTATTTTATTGTGATATTTGATAATACTGACTAGTGTTAACCTTTTTGATACCTCCGTATGTGTGAGATAAAAACACCCACTTAACGAAAAATAAAAAGGAGGAACTTGTGAGGAGGTCTTCTAATTTTAATTAGATTGCCTTCTATAAGGATGTAATCAATTATAGACTTCTACCCCACATATAGTTACAACCTTTCTTTCAGACATTTATAAAAGAAAATGTCCACAACATTATACACATCTCTGAATGTAGATTCATTACCAGGAATTACACTAACATGTAAAAGTATATAAAGCAAGGACTTCAAGCCACAATTTACTCAATCTAATGAGTGATTATTATATAAAGCAAGGACTTCAAGCCACAATCTACTCAATCTAATGAGTGATTATTATTTAAAGCCAAATGAGATTCCAGCTGTATCATTATAGTACTAGCTCACTGATACAACAGCCCGTCTGCTGGTAGACATGTCGCTCCACTCGGACACATTATTCTGATTCTGAGCCAACCTGTATTTGCTCTTACTCCTTAATTCTGTGTGCTGAGAGGAGGAGCAACAAATAACAATTATATAGTCTTTTATTTGAGCAGACTGGGGATTCGCGAATCCACATCAACCATACTCGAGGCAAGCACACTAACCATTACACCACCGATGTTGTTAATTGAAATTATATGTTTGTTGTATCTTTTTTTAATTCTTTTCTTTGGCGATACACACATATTTATCGCCAAAGAAAAAAATAAAACGGATAAAACAAACACATAATTTTAATTAGATTACAATCCATTATATACATTTTGATAGAATCCCAACGCCACATTATATTCAAAAATACATTATCTTATAAGCAAACATTAGAAAAAAAAACAAGACATTTCATTCAAGACAAGTAAGAGAGATAACAAAGTAAGACATACAATTGGAAGAACATACACTGGAGTGATATTTCAGTACCTCATGGCGAGAACACGTTTCATTTCCATGAGATAATGATGATGTCTGCTTTCTACTAGACAAAACCCTTAGTTGAATTTGTATAGCCCTAGCTCACTATGGGTAGACATATTGTCTCACTCGGACACATTATCATGATTACGAGCCAATCAGTCTTTGCATTTTCTTCTTAATATTGTGGATTTAACAGAGAGGCAGCAATTACCAATTTTTTCGGAATTCGGAAGAACAGACATTGTTGTTACTATTACATTATGAAACTTGGAACTTGGAAATATAATTTGTACTTGAATTATATTCTATATAAAGAACTTTTGTTTTTGCATTAATTAGTTTCTATGAAATAGCATCAACAATTTTTCATTTTTTTCATTAATTAGTATTGCTCATTTTATTTATTTTGCAAGAAATATTTCATATCAAGACATTTTTTTTTACCTATTTCTTACATCTGTATGACAAGGTCATAAAACATCCCTCGTCATAAAATGGCAAATGTTTGTTGCAATTCTCTTAGAGATTTCTTGCCTTTTGTAATCATCATTTTTATGGCTTCCTACAAAATTAATGTCTGGATATAACTTTTATTAGAGGTGATTGTCAACAATACCATTAATATCAACAAAACGAATAAGTACCTCTTACCTCAAAATATATAAGATCAAAAAGACCGCGACATCTGCCAATGTTATTACATGCTGTTCATCAGTCTAAATAGCTAACCAGTGTCTTGGTTGCTGATGTTGTCATGAAATAAAGACATATATTTTAAGACTACTTTATTTAATAGTTTTAATGGGTTTTATTAGGAGGGGCTACCTGGGTTTCTTCTCTCTTCCCATGATTTTTTTTCGTTCGTGTATCATTATGAAAGAGAGATTAAACAATTCAGTAGAAAACTGAATAAAATCGAAATTAATTGAACATTTCTCGTATCAAGAGTTTGATACAAACAATTGTGTTGTTGGGATATTTAAATTCCGTTTTAAAGATATAAAATATGGTTGTAGTTAAATCATGCCAGCATGTCAATGAATGCTGTAAACGAGAAAACAGAAAATGACTACACATTCCTAATAATTCTAATGTGGAAGGAAAACTCTTTTATTATTCAAATTACTTGTGTCTTGTAAATTTTCCATATTTGTTTTCATACAAAATATATGTAAACTGTTTACCACCAATATATCGATGTAGAAATCTCTAAAGTTTAGGATAAGTTAGTTAGATTGTAAGAATTAAGCACTTCTGCTAATTAGAGGTACAAAAAATGTAATTAATTTTAAATACGACATTCAGTTAAAGGTTCTTCTGAAATCCTTCAAATGTGAGAGAAACGGTAATGTTATATTACATATACAATGTACATAAAAAAAATATTCGAAGATTTTCTGATGGAAATGAAAACAAAAAAGTACAATTTATTGTGTGGAATAAAATACCTCATCCTGTAGATGTTGATTACTAGTAAAGTCATGTCTGACCCACTCAATCATTTCCTTCTGTTGTTGTTTGTCAGGGATTTTCTTTATTGTTCTCAGCATATTTCTGTATAATTTCAAAACTTCAGATCGCAATATAAACTGTAACAGAACATCATAAATACAGAGACATGTCCTGGTTGTCTTTTCCATTTGTCACATACGGTTTATGGTCTATGAAATAGCATGTTAAAATGCAGTAGACTTATACTTGGAAAAGTTGTTGTTTTATTGAGTGTTCACATGTCTATTATTAATAAAATTTTGTATTAAATGCAGTCCCTGTTCACTCTTGGCGAGCATACTTGATCACAAATACGATAACGTAACCCTCATTGCGCTTGTGCAGGGAGCAAAAGCAGACTGAAGGGGGCACATCAGTAAACCAGCCAATCCGCATTGAGACAGTCCAGCCAATCCGCATTGAGACAGTCCTCGAAAATAGTACAAAATAGATCACCAGGAACTTTGAATTTTTTTTTCAGTTGTTTCTTGATTATGATATTTTTTACAGTTAATCCTATCATATTTGGTGAGGTTTTAGCTGCAAAAAAACACGTCATTTGTTGAAATATAGCCACATATAAAAACATGGATGTCAAATTACTACACCCTGTGTGGAAGGATTTCCTGGATACTGTAAATACTGTTGTTTTGACCGGATATTGAAAACAGCTGATTATTTTCTTATTTGACATACAATGTTTGTTTCAAAGTGGATCAAAATGTGGAGCTTGGACCAAAATAATAGGAAATAGTTGTTTTGTTATCCAGAAAATTCATTTGGATTTTTAATGATTTTTTTATTTACAATGTAAGTCAATGGTGGAATATATAGTGGTGTGCCCTCTGAAGGTTACGTTATCGTATCCAACTTGATCATACTTCCAAAATTATTGCAAAGAATGATATTATGTACTCTTCTGTAGATTTGATGTGGCAGCTATTAGAGATATAAAATAAAAATATTAAGCAGTTTCAGAAGTTACAAAAAGTGATTGCTTTGTTTCTAAATATATTAATCTCAGTCTGATCATGGGTTGTCTCCCATTAGTGATCTATTGTTGGCCTATGCAATCAGTACATTATAAATTGCATGTGAAGTCTAGTCATTCAACAATACATCATTAAAATATGTTAAATCCAAGAGACAAAAATAGACTTACCTTTGTTAATGACATAGTTGGAGGGAGTTTCGAAGCCATTTTGTCTTGATTCTGAAGTAATCATTTGACTTCTTGTACATGCCGTATTATACAATGGGAGATAACTCGTGTTAGTTTTTTCCTCGCAAAAGCGATAAATAATCTTTTGTATTGTTCTGTTCACATAAATTAATTCAATTACTTTAATGAATATACAACAAAAAAATGGGGATGATAACAACTAGGGATGACATTAAAAACCAGAGGTTAACCTGAGCCTGTATCAGTAAGTTTTCTATAAAAACTAAAAAAAAAATTAAAAAACTCCGGTGACATTTCATTCATGTTTACTTGTGTGGTCCTATTTTAAACTTTAATCCATTTTTTCCTAAAATATGACTTAAAATAAGAATTAGAAATGTTGAGTGTTGTTCCTTTTTGATCCCCTCATCTCTGTACAAGAACCGAATTTAAATTCAAATTCAAATAAACTAGAGGGCTCACATGCCCCTGTTTTCGTTCATCTGGTAAGAAATGTTTAATGTACCATCGTGTATTAAAGCATTTTAATTTTTTTGTTCCTAAGGACTTGAACCAAATATATCAGGTTTTCCAGAAGATCTTTAAAAAAAACTTTTCACATTGGAACCTACTTTCAACTTCATTCAAAGCACAAGCAGAGGAATTACTGTTTCTAAGTGAGTAAAATGTATATGTAATCCCTTCTTTTCGCCTCAGAAACCCTATCAATGATAATAAAAAAATCGACTAGCACATGAATGTGCAATAAATCTTTCAGCAATCCCAAAAAAATAATAGGACTGAAAGTTTTATTTTTTATTTAAATTCCAATATTTTGAAATCCTATGTTCTATGTCACATATATTGTTATTCTGGTTCCTTGTATCTATGTTTGCTAGCTACTTTTAAAAATAATAGATTGGTGAGTATTCCTTATTTCCATAGTAAAAGTTTCCCAGGACATTTGTCAAAGTTAGAATTCAAATATTTTAAAATCAAATTGTTCTATGTCACTGCAATTGTTATTTTGGTTTCAGAAATATAATGGCGGCCATATTTTAATTCGACGAATCTATTAGAGGACCAACCAAGGACCTATATAGCTAAATTTGGTATAATGGTTTTAGAGGAGATGTCAAATTTTGATGAATACAAATGCATGACCTCCAGACAACTCAGTGCACTTACATCATGACCAATACAAATGTATGACTTCCAGATAACTGCACTTACATCATGACCAATACAAATGTATGACTTTCAGATAGCTGCACTTACATCATGACCAATACAAATGTATGACTTCCAGATAGCTGCACTTACATCATGACCAATACAAATGTATGACTTCCAGATAACTAGCTACACAAGAAGTTTACATTTTGACTAATACAAATGTATGACTTCCAAATAGCTAGCTACACTTACATCTTTACTAATGCAAATGTATGACTTCCAGATAACTGCACTTACATTTTGACTAATACAAATGTATGACTTCCAGATAATTACACTTACATCTTGACTAATACAAATGTATGACTTTCAGATAACTGGGTCATTCTCCGACAACTTTTCAGAATACTGAGTTGTGTCTATACGAAAGGAAAATTTGTAACAAACGTTTCATTTGCTACAGTCCGTTTAATTAATTATTCTTGAGACAGAATTAATTGTTTGGCAAGCTGTTATATCAAACATATATATTTCCTACGTCTTTTACTCCCGTGGGATGTAAATATTTGTCTTTACCGTCACAATACCTTAAACGCACATTTTCTGACTTTTTGGTTCAACATAAACCATAAAACCGATATGAATATAAACGAATAAATTATTCTGTTGATATATGTAGAATTACTTATTTAATTTTTCTGATATCTACAGAGTATTTAAAAGGTTTGTGTGTCATAATTTTAAAGTTGAGATCCGGGATGTATATATTTTTGCTATATTCTTTAACTAGTGTTCAATGGTCAAAAATAACTGAACTGGGTTATAGATGTGCTACTACAGTGTCATTTAAGGTTACATATGTTGTATAATTACTAATATAATATACAAAAAACATTTTTGAATTCATGACGGAAAGGAATATTTGTGACGGTAAAGAAAACGTGTGTGACGGTAAAGACATTTTGGTT
Source organism: Bathymodiolus brooksi (assembly GCA_963680875.1). Lineage (NCBI taxonomy): Eukaryota > Metazoa > Mollusca > Bivalvia > Mytilida > Modiolidae > Bathymodiolus > Bathymodiolus brooksi. The sequence goes on along the minus strand of OY804581.1, from coordinate 94,758,382 downwards.
TATAATGACAACTACCAACATAAATCAAAAGCACGAGGTTGAATATAACACCTTTAGCCGTCCTCAAAAACATTCCTGATGCGAAGTAAAAGTGATTAAAAGTGTGTGGTTGTCTTTACCGTCACGATTATAATATGAAATTGTGACGGCAAAGACTGTTACGGTAAACACAATTCCGCATTTCGGTATTGATTCCGTGTATTCCAGAAAATATTTCTAAAGGTGAAATACATAGGGGATTGCTACCGGGAACAACATTTAATTTCTACATGACGTTTAAAATGTTGTAGCAGGTGAACAGAGGAACTTCTATTATGTTTGGTAAAGACGTTGAATAAAGGTATACTAATGTATTTTAATGGAGATACTGGTTTGTGTCTTAATCCTACTGACAGTCGATCCACAATACTGTTTCTTTACATCGATGAAGTAGAAAGGAAAGCACCAACTTGACTACGATCTCAGAGTCACGTGTATATTAGACGTTCTGCAACGTTAAATTTTCGTGACGGTAAAGACAGAAATTCATAGGACACACATTTCAGAGTAAATAAAGGAAATATTTTACATAAAAAATATATAAATATTTTAGTATATTATTATTTAATGTTTACTGGTATGAGTAAACCTTTAAAACATATAGAAACGCCATTCTTGAAGGTTTAATTCTTCTTTTCTATTATCATCCCTGCTATGGGACATTACCGTCACGTGTATTATTCTATATGTGACGGTAAAAAAGAGAATTTGTAAATCCATTATTCACCTTATCCTTTAATGTATTTTTTTTAATCTTTTAATGAAATTAATACAATTTAACATGAACAAACGATATATCAACTTTTATTGTAATTTAAGTTTGTTGTTTTTCTGTAATATTAATGGGACACAATTGCAGTCTTTACCATCACTATTGTAAAAGTTGTCAGAGAATGACCCAACTACACTTGTATTTCGACTACTGCAAATGTATGCCTTCCAGATAACCGCACTTACGTTTAGACTAATACAAATGTATGACTTCCGGATAACCGCACTTACGCTTAGATTAATACAAATGTAGAACTTCTAGATAACTGCACTTACATTTTGACTAATACAAATGTATGACCGCCTGATAGCTGCACTTACATTTTAACTAATGCAAATGTATGACTTCCAGATAACTGCACTTACATTTAGACTAATGCAAATGTAGAACTTCCAGATAACTACACTTATATTTTGACTACTGCAAATGTATGACTCCCAGATAACCACACTTACGTTTAGACTAATACAAATGTATGACTTCCAGATAACTGCACTTACGTTTAGACTAATACAAATGTATGACTTCCACATAACCGCACTTACGCTTAGATTAATACAAATGTAGAACTTCCAGATAACTGCACTTACATTTTGACTAATACAAATGTATGACCGCCCGATAGCTGCACTTACATTTTAACTAATGCAAATGTATAACTTCCAGATAACTGCACTGATATTTTGACTAATGCAAATGAATGACTTCCAGATAACTACACTTATATTTCGACTACTGCAAATGTATGACTTCAAGATAACTGCACTTACATTTAGATTAATACAAATGTATGACTTCGAGATAACCGCACTTAAATTTAGACCAATACAGATGCATGACTTCCAGATAACCGCACTTACGTTTAGACTAATACACATGTACGACTTCTAGATAACTGCACTTACATTATGACACAATATAAATGTATGGCTTCCTGATAACTACACTTACATTTTGACTATTGCAAATGTATGACTTCCACATAGATAGCTGCAGCTACATTTTGACTAATATAAATGTATGACTTTTAGATAACTGCACTTACATTCCAGATAACAATCTTAAGCTTAATATAAATTTGGATAATTAAAAGCGAATTTGAACAGTTTTTTTGTTATTGTTTGTTTATATCTGTATTCCAGTTGGAGATCCTATTATCAAGAGGGTGAGGTTTGGATCCAAGTCACCAGTGTAACCCTGCCATATTTGTGTGCCTTTCCCACACCAAGATCTGTATTTTCATCAGCATATGTCTTGGCCCTTTTTTTGTTGTATAATTTGAGGTTAGAGGTAATTGTTGCTTTTGTTGATATTGGATATAATTGTTGACCACAAACTGTTTAGACTTTCTTTTCATAATTTTCTTACAACCATATCTTCACTTCAAATGTTTTACTATCGCCACCATGACTTTGTTAACAGTTACAGAATATCTGTGACACAAATGACAGTATGTAGTATTTAGTAGATCATTGTTTCTCCTTTTGGCCATTGTATTATCTGTCCCGCGATTTACGGTGTGTGATTAACCCTTTGGCATCTTCAAAATTTTCTTTTCCATAATGTTTTATAAACATTGCATGATAAATTTGTAGAAACAATTTTTTTTCAGTGACATGAATTATTTTATTAATGTGAAATGAGATTAACATATATCAAGCAAATTCAAAGCAACCAATATTGTTACTAAAGTAATAAAACAACACTGCTGATGTTAATTGGGTATCAATAATAATGCAAAAACATACAATTTTATAACAAATTTTTAAAGAATATATTTTTGAAATACATTTTTTATCATCCTTATTTAACAACAGTTTCATATGAACATGACAACACCAGTTTTAGTATATTGTTTTCAACAATGTTTAAAATGGCTGAATTCTCCATTCACATTCTCGTCTGAATTTAACATGGTAATAATACTCTATAAAATAACTAAACAAGTTAAAAGAGTGATTAATCAATTTCATCAGTTGAGACTTGTTTAGGTTTGACTTTGTCTGTTTCGGCTGTTTCGGTATTTTCAGTGCCGTCTAAGCATTCTTCATATATCTCCTCGGCATCGTCTTCAACGTCATCGTTTTTATCCTCGCCACTCGCTTCGTCATTTCCCCCAGAAACCCACAGACCGGAGTCAACGCATCTCTTAATGTGATAGGATGCTTCTTCTTGAGGCATTTCAGAAACAACCTTTTGCAACATACCGATATCCTTCTTATCAAAACAATCTTGTAAAACCTGTCAAAATATAATACACGCTTTATTACATAGATGCCTGTGAAATACAGAGATTTTCAAGTGAAAGAAAAATGTTATTTCACTGTGTGATGTTACAGTATCAATGCACGTCACACAATGAAAATATAAAACAACAACAAAAAACAAGTTCTTTTTCCAAAACTTCCTATTAGCCCAAACAATAGTGTAAAATTTATGCAATGAAACAATATGAAACTACTCTTACATTCCTAATAAATCACTCATAATCGAACAACGATGGTAATTCACTCGTTCAAACATGCATTCGTGAATTACTCCGTTGTTCAAAAACTCACAATTTATTTCCAATATTCCGAATGGAAGAATATTTATCCTATAAATATTTTCATTTATATAAATACAGATTGATTATTTGCTTTACACTAATTTCAGAATTGTCATGGCAACTAGGTTTCATTGATGGAAGAAACTAAATATTCTAAACTAATTAATGTTGTCAAGTATCAATTATAGATAATTACTTGCATTAACAGCTGATCTATCTCACACCCCCTCCCTACTCCCTATATGTGGGATTCAAACTCACAACTTCAGAGGTGATTATCACTGATTGCAAAGGTAGTTGTAAATCCAACTACTACATGATCATGACCATGACAGCCCCTCTCCCTATAGCAAGTTTTAAAATTGTAGATTAATTTAATTAAGTTATAAAGGTCTTTTTAAAAATGTGTGGGCGATTGTTGTTCAATGCCAAGTAAGCAATTTTTCGACTATATCATGGTAAGAACAATTTCATTTTGTTCAGATGATGTTTAGTACTACACTAACACACTGAGTTAGATTTCTGTATTACAGAATCACTTAAATGTTTTAATAATACTTCACCTTTGGTAATGATTCAAACACCTCAACAGGGTCAAGGCCACCAGGTCCTAATCTTTTTTGTCTTTCTTCCTGTAATTTAACAGTATTTAAATATTAACCCAAACTTTTATGGTTGAAGCAACATTTTGTGGCATAATTTTTTCACTTCAATTAAAAACAATTTGTATTCTTACAAGATCATCATAGACTCTTGATCATTTGTTTCAACAATTTGATACAATGCTATTCAAACTCTGCAAAGAAAATTGCATTTCAGTATTCCAGGCTCTATTGAAATTTAATTGGATTTAAGAACTTGCAGTGAAAACATGGAAATGGAAAGTTTATGTTAATACAATATGTGATAATATAATCCATACTCTACAATGTTATCTTGTACAATAGAAACCTCATTAAAATAGTTCTTTAGAAATAAAAACATGTTGCAAAACCTGCAAAAGTTGGGTCACTGACACCAGAGATGCCAACCCCAAATGAATGAATTGCTGGTCATTAAGTAGAGCATCAAAACTGTACAACATTGTGAGGGGGGGGTTGGCTGCCACCCCAAGTTTTTTTTTTTTAAATAATATCAAATCTGTGAATTCTCAGGGACATTAGTCCAAGTAATTGTATTGTGCATGTCGTTTGACATCATCATCAGAAGGATATTTTATCACCATTTATAGAGGCATAACATATCTGGTCGACATCAGAGCTTCATTTATTATAAAAAAAATGATTCCCCTCTTCCTCGCAGAAACAATAGTTCTAGAATCCTACTGATGACGATGTCAAAACACATGTGCAGTACAACTGGCCACTCTGCATAATTGAATAAATTACCATCAAATTCATTTTCATCCAGTGGATAAAGAATTGCTGGTCTTATAGTACTATAAGGATAGGGTTATGGTGTTTAACACCACATTCAACAATATTTCAGTTATATTCAGGCAGTCAGTTTTATAGGTGGAGGAAGATGGAGTACACAGAGAAAACCACTAGCCTGTTGCAAGTCACTGACAAACTTTATCACATAATGTTGTATCCAGTACACCTCGCCATCAGCAGGATTTAAAATCACAACTTTAGTGGTGATAGGCACTAATTGTACAGGTAGTTGGAAATCCAACTACCATACAATCACGACCACGATGGCCCCAGTGGATAAAGAATTGCTTGTCATATAGCAGGTCAACAGGAAATAAATTACACTAGCAAATATTTGTTAGACCAGTGACATATGGGTTCTATTGGATATTGGTCAGACCGATGACATACATGTCTATTGGCATGTCTGTGACCCCTTTTATTACCTCTTCATATTCCTGTATGGCGTTTTCCAATTTTTCTTTGGCTCGAATTCTTATTCTGTCTTTGAATGCTTCTAATTCACTATTAAATGCTTCCATGTAAGTTTGTTCTCCCATCTGTATTCTACAAAGACAAGTACAACATAATATTAAATGATTCTGTAAGGACCCAAGAAAAAGTTTTTGTTCCAGTTTTGTAGACTGAAAAAGCATTGTCAGAAAAGAGTCATAAATCAAAACAATTGACCTTTGTTTAAATATTTATACACTGAAACCTGTCTAAACTGCACCTTGAATAAACAGAATCCTGTATAAACTGAACATAATGAAGAAATTCTTTGTAAATTTAACCTGTATAAACTGAATACCTGTCTATTCCATGCTCATAATCTGGTCCCAAGGAGGTTCGGTTTACACAGGTTTCACTGCAATTCTAATTTTATAAGTTACATGACATGATCTCATCAGTGTCTTACTTCTTCACTTTTATCAGCTGTAAATTTAACACGTATCGTGACGTGACATCTGCTCGGTCATGCAATAAAGTCGGTCACTTGTTTTGATTTACAATACTCGCTCAGCACGAGACCAATGACGTCATTCTGTATATTCATACACAGGTACTTGTGGACAGGACCCTATGTTGCTCCCTTTTTTTTTTTTTTTTTTTTAAGATGTTGTCCCCCATCCCCCCTCCCCCTTTTTTTTTTTTTTTTTTTTTTTTTTTAACATCGACTTTTTTTCATATAAACAACATTTTGCAACTTTCTATGTATCACTGTATGACATATATACAATAAATACAATCAAACAGTAGTTTCTATCCATGCCGGGTTTCTGACATGATATAAGTTAGAAGGTGAGTCACTCTTCTTTGTTTACATTGGGGTACTTGTTGTGAATTCATCTTAAATTTAGTGAATAAAAAAGGCCTACCTGTCTGGAAATTGGCTTATTCCTTCTCTGTATATATTATTCTCCCTGAAAACACACATCAATATTTATTTACAGCAGCTGACAACTCTCCATGGAACATGTTCCACTCGCGATTTGCGATTTTCAGACGACATTTTTGAAAACTCGAATTGAAGCTACGGAAGTGTGATTATTAGCGACATCTGCTGGTCATTTGAAATATTGACAATACGGTAAAACGTGAGAATTCTGGGTAAAAAGTTCGGGAATTTTTTGGCGCAAAATTTAATTTTACCCGGATCTCTCGCGTTTTACCGTATCGTCAATATTTCAAATGACCAGCAGATGTCGCTAATAATCACACTTCCGTAGCTTTAATTCGAGTTTTCAAAAATGTCGTCTAAAAATCGCAAATCGCGAGTGGTTCCATGGAGAGTTGTCAGCTGCTGTAAATAAATATTGATGTGTGTTTTCAGGGAGAATAATATATACAGAGAAGAAATAAGCCAATTTCCAGACAGGTAGGCCTTTTTTATGGGGTTCAAAATACCATATGACACCGGCATGGATAGAAACTACTGTTTGATTGTATTTATTGTATATATGTCATACAGTGATACATAGAAAGTTGCAAAATGTTGTTTATATGAAAAAAAGTCGGTTTAAAATAAAAAAAAAAAAAAAAAAAAAAAAGGGAGCAACATAGGGTCCTGTCCACAAGTACCTGTGTATTCATAGCATACATAAACACAGAGGGAATTCTTTTCAACGTCAAAATTACAAGATGAGATTAAAACAGAGAAGTTTGAATTGAATAAATTCCATGCAAGTAAAAAAGATCCTTTTTACTAATGTCTTTTTTTCCTGATAATCATGCTTGTTAAATATGTTTCCATCGATGGTATTCCCCAAGCATTTTTATTTTTCCGGTTTGTTGACATAATCGTCATCACAGTTCATGACCATTTCTAGAATGTAGGCCAAGCAAATTGTATTTTTAAAATACTTTGAAAATATGATGATTGATCATTCAGATTCCACCATTTTCTAGAAAATGGCAGATTTTACCGGGAAAATACATGCAAGTGCTCTCCATTGGTCACAAAATGGCAGATTATTTTGCATTTCCACTGCTGCATTAATAACAAATATACCCCTTACTTCTTGGGGTAATGAAATGAAATTCACAGAGAAGATAGAAAAAGAATTAATTTACAGTAATAATCAAAATTTATAGCATAAATTGAACAGAGAATTAAATTAAACCAGACAGAAAAATGAGATTATCTGGGTAAAAAAAAAAACTGTCATTATTACAAATAGCATCAACAAAACTGTATTGTTACCACTCTGTGATAATAAATGTGATTAAAATAAATTGAAATCAGTCATTCATTGTTTTACAAAAATATGGCAGAATGTAGTCAGTCTAATAGATTGTATTGACAAAAGCAAAAACACCAAATTCACTGGATTAAATACTTTATTATATGGGTAAGCAAGTTTAATATTTGCATCAAATAATTAATTTTTAATACTTCAATTTCAAACTATTTAAAAAAAACATCCTTTGAAATTTTTCAGACAAAACAATTACACTGAAAAAGCTAAAATACTGTACTTTCTTAATCTGGTTTACTTTTTAAGTTTGGTTGGCCTATGACAAAATCATGTGCTTTATTGACCTTTGACCGACTTTATGTGACGTAATAGGATGCCATTTGGAAAAAGGGTAGTAAACAAATATGGGTCAGTGTGTTATTATTATCGATCTTTTTTCCATGGAACTTTACACATGTGAGCAAGAATAGATGAGGAACATAATTAAAAAGAAAAAAATGTTTACTTTTCAAACATGAAAAAAATAATCAAACATTATCCAATGACTGACCGACTTATTGTCAGACGAGGATATTCAATGGGTAATTCACCAGGATGATATTGTTTTAACACCTAATAGAATCAAAATGAGATTTTACATTTTATCTATAAATAAAATAACCTGCTAAAGAATGGTGCTACACAGCCTCTTGGGTTAATATCCATTGATTTTCCTAACTCTAAGATGAAATTTAATACAATCAGCTGGTGGGCTACGTGGGCCATCAAGTCATGTTTCTGAAAATAGAAAAAAAAAATACTTTCAAACCTGCCTGTTAAATTAAAAATTAGAAATGATTTGATGTGATATATAATTGTTGGCTTGTGTTGGTTATTTGATGTGATATATAATTGTTGGCTTGTGTTGGTTATTTGATGTGATATATAATTGTTCCCTTGTGTTGGTTATTTGATGTGATATATAATTGTTCCCTTGTGTTGGTTATTTGATGTGATATATAATTGTTGGCTTGTGTTGGTTATTTGATGTGATATATAATTGTTCCCTTGTGTTGGTTATTTGATGTGATATATAATTGTTGGCTTGTGTTGGTTATTTGATGTGATATATAATTGTTGGCTTGTGTTGGTTATTTGATGTGATATATAATTGTTCCCTTGTGTTGGTTATTTGATGTGATATATAATTGTTGGCTTGTGTTGGTTATTTGATGTGATATATAATTGTTGGCTTGTGTTGGTTATTTGATGTGATATATAATTGTTGGCTTGTGTTGGTTATTTGATGTGATATATAATTGTTGGCTTGTGTTGGTTATTTGATGTGATATATAATTGTTGGCTTGTGTTGGTTATTTGATGTGATATATAATTGTTCCCTTGTGTTGGTTATTTGATGTGATATATAATTGTTCCCTTGTGTTGGTTATTTGATGTGATATATAATTGTTGGCTTGTGTTGGTTATTTGATGTGATATATAATTGTTGGCTTGTGTTGGTTATTTGATGTGATATATAATTGTTTGTTTGTGTTGGTTATTTGATGTGATATATAATTGTTGGCTTGTGTTGGTTATTTGATGTGATATATAATTGTTCCCTTGTGTTGGTTATTTGATGTGATATATAATTGTTGGCTTGTGTTGGTTATTTGATGTGATATATAATTGTTTGTTTGTGTTGGTTATTTGATGTGATATATAATTGTTGGCTTGTGTTGGTTATTTGATGTGATATATAATTGTTGGCTTGTGTTGGTTATTTGATGTGATATATAATTGTTGGCTTGTGTTGGTTATTTGATGTGATATATAATTGTTCCCTTGTGTTGGTTATTTGATGTGATATATAATTGTTGGCTTGTGTTGGTTATTTGATGTGATATATAATTGTTCCCTTGTGTTGGTTATTTGATGTGATATATAATTGTTGGCTTGTGTTGGTTATTTGATGTGATATATAATTGTTGGCTTGTGTTGGTTATTTGATGTGATATATAATTGTTGGCTTGTGTTGGTTATTTGATGTGATATATAATTGTTCCCTTGTGTTGGTTATTTGATGTGATATATAATTGTTCCCTTGTGTTGGTTATTTGATGTGATATATAATTGTTGGCTTGTGTTGGTTATTTGATGTGATATATAATTGTTGGCTTGTGTTGGTTATTTGATGTGATGTATAATTGTTCCCTTGTGTTGGTTATTTGATGTGATATATAATTGTTCCCTTGTGTTGGTTATTTGATGTGATATATAATTGTTGGCTTGTGTTGGTTATTTGATGTGATATATAATTGTTGGCTTGTGTTGGTTATTTGATGTGATATATAATTGTTGGCTTGTGTTGGTTATTTGATGTGATATATAATTGTTGGCTTGTGTTGGTTATTTGATGTGATATATAATTGTTGGCTTGTGTTGGTTATTTGATGTGATATATAATTGTTGGCTTGTGTTGGTTATTTGATGTGATGTATAATTGTTCCCTTGTGTTGGTTATTTGATGTGATATATAATTGTTCCCTTGTGTTGGTTATTTGATGTGATATATAATTGTTGGCTTGTGTTGGTTATTTGATGTGATATATAATTGTTGGCTTGTGTTGGTTATTTGATGTGATATATAATTGTTGGCTTGTGTTGGTTATTTGATGTGATATATAATTGTTGGCTTGTGTTGGTTATTTGATGTGATATATAATTGTTGGCTTGTGTTGGTTATTTGATGTGATATATAATTGTTGGCTTGTGTTGGTTATTTGATGTGATATATAATTGTTGGCTTGTGTTGGTTATTTGATGTGATATATAATTGTTCCCTTGTGTTGGTTATTTGATGTGATATATAATTGTTGGCTTGTGTTGGTTATTTGATGTGATATATAATTGTTTGCTTGTGTTGGTTATTTGATGTGATATATAATTGTTGGCTTGTGTTGGTTATTTGATGTGATATATAATTGTTCCCTTGTGTTGGTTATTTGATGTGATATATAATTGTTGGCTTGTGTTGGTTATTTGATGTGATATATAATTGTTTGTTTGTGTTGGTTATTTGATGTGATATATAATTGTTCCCTTGTGTTGGTTATTTGATGTGATATATAATTGTTGGCTTGTGTTGGTTATTTGATGTGATATATAATTGTTGGCTTGTGTTGGTTATTTGATGTGATATATAATTGTTCCCTTGTGTTGGTTATTTGATGTGATATATAATTGTTGGCTTGTGTTGGTTATTTGATGTGATATATAATTGTTGGCTTGTGTTGGTTATTTGATGTGATATATAATTGTTGGCTTGTGTTGGTTATTTGATGTGATATATAATTGTTGGCTTGTGTTGGTTATTTGATGTGATATATAATTGTTGGCTTGTGTTGGTTATTTGATGTGATATATAATTGTTCCCTTGTGTTGGTTATTTGATGTGATATATAATTGTTCCCTTGTGTTGGTTATTTGATGTGATATATAATTGTTCCCTTGTGTTGGTTATTTGATGTGATATATAATTGTTGGCTTGTGTTGGTTATTTGATGTGATATATAATTGTTGGCTTGTGTTGGTTATTTGATGTGATATATAATTGTTGGCTTGTGTTGGTTATTTGATGTGATATATAATTGTTCCCTTGTGTTGGTTATTTGATGTGATATATAATTGTTGGCTTGTGTTGGTTATTTGATGTGATATATAATTGTTCCCTTGTGTTGGTTATTTGATGTGATATATAATTGTTGGCTTGTGTTGGTTATTTGATGTGATATATAATTGTTCCCTTGTGTTGGTTATTTGATGTGATATATAATTGTTGGCTTGTGTTGGTTATTTGATGTGATATATAATTGTTTGTTTGTGTTGGTTATTTGATGTGATATATAATTGTTCCCTTGTGTTGGTTATTTGATGTGATATATAATTGTTGGCTTGTGTTGGTTATTTGATGTGATATATAATTGTTGGCTTGTGTTGGTTATTTGATGTGATATATAATTGTTCCCTTGTGTTGGTTATTTGATGTGATATATAATTGTTGGCTTGTGTTGGTTATTTGATGTGATATATAATTGTTGGCTTGTGTTGGTTATTTGATGTGATATATAATTGTTGGCTTGTGTTGGTTATTTGATGTGATATATAATTGTTGGCTTGTGTTGGTTATTTGATGTGATATATAATTGTTGGCTTGTGTTGGTTATTTGATGTGATATATAATTGTTGGCTTGTGTTGGTTATTTGATGTGATATATAATTGTTCCCTTGTGTTGGTTATTTGATGTGATATATAATTGTTGGCTTGTGTTGGTTATTTGATGTGATATATAATTGTTCCCTTGTGTTGGTTATTTGATGTGATATATAATTGTTGGCTTGTGTTGGTTATTTGATGTGATATATAATTGTTGGCTTGTGTTGGTTATTTGATGTGATATATAATTGTTGGCTTGTGTTGGTTATTTGATGTGATATATAATTGTTGGCTTGTGTTGGTTATTTGATGTGATATATAATTGTTTGTTTGTGTTGGTTATTTGATGTGATATATAATTGTTCCCTTGTGTTGGTTATTTGATGTGATATATAATTGTTGGCTTGTGTTGGTTATTTGATGTGATATATAATTGTTGGCTTGTGTTGGTTATTTGATGTGATATATAATTGTTCCCTTGTGTTGGTTATTTGATGTGATATATAATTGTTGGCTTGTGTTGGTTATTTGATGTGATATATAATTGTTGGCTTGTGTTGGTTATTTGATGTGATATATAATTGTTGGCTTGTGTTGGTTATTTGATGTGATATATAATTGTTGGCTTGTGTTGGTTATTTGATGTGATATATAATTGTTGGCTTGTGTTGGTTATTTGATGTGATATATAATTGTTGGCTTGTGTTGGTTATTTGATGTGATATATAATTGTTCCCTTGTGTTGGTTATTTGATGTGATATATAATTGTTGGCTTGTGTTGGTTATTTGATGTGATATATAATTGTTCCCTTGTGTTGGTTATTTGATGTGATATATAATTGTTGGCTTGTGTTGGTTATTTGATGTGATATATAATTGTTGGCTTGTGTTGGTTATTTGATGTGATATATAATTGTTGGCTTGTGTTGGTTATTTGATGTGATATATAATTGTTGGCTTGTGTTGGTTATTTGATGTGATATATAATTGTTCCCTTGTGTTGGTTATTTGATGTGATATATAATTGTTCCCTTGTGTTGGTTATTTGATGTGATATATAATTGTTCCCTTGTGTTGGTTATTTGATGTGATATATAATTGTTGGCTTGTGTTGGTTATTTGATGTGATATATAATTGTTGGCTTGTGTTGGTTATTTGATGTGATATATAATTGTTGGCTTGTGTTGGTTATTTGATGTGATATATAATTGTTCCCTTGTGTTGGTTATTTGATGTGATATATAATTGTTGGCTTGTGTTGGTTATTTGATGTGATATATAATTGTTCCCTTGTGTTGGTTATTTGATGTGATATATAATTGTTGGCTTGTGTTGGTTATTTGATGTGATATATAATTGTTCCCTTGTGTTGGTTATTTGATGTGATATATAATTGTTGGCTTGTGTTGGTTATTTGATGTGATATATAATTGTTTGTTTGTGTTGGTTATTTGATGTGATATATAATTGTTCCCTTGTGTTGGTTATTTGATGTGATATATAATTGTTGGCTTGTGTTGGTTATTTGATGTGATATATAATTGTTGGCTTGTGTTGGTTATTTGATGTGATATATAATTGTTCCCTTGTGTTGGTTATTTGATGTGATATATAATTGTTGGCTTGTGTTGGTTATTTGATGTGATATATAATTGTTGGCTTGTGTTGGTTATTTGATGTGATATATAATTGTTGGCTTGTGTTGGTTATTTGATGTGATATATAATTGTTGGCTTGTGTTGGTTATTTGATGTGATATATAATTGTTGGCTTGTGTTGGTTATTTGATGTGATATATAATTGTTGGCTTGTGTTGGTTATTTGATGTGATATATAATTGTTCCCTTGTGTTGGTTATTTGATGTGATATATAATTGTTGGCTTGTGTTGGTTATTTGATGTGATATATAATTGTTCCCTTGTGTTGGTTATTTGATGTGATATATAATTGTTGGCTTGTGTTGGTTATTTGATGTGATATATAATTGTTGGCTTGTGTTGGTTATTTGATGTGATATATAATTGTTGGCTTGTGTTGGTTATTTGATGTGATATATAATTGTTGGCTTGTGTTGGTTATTTGATGTGATATATAATTGTTCCCTTGTGTTGGTTATTTGATGTGATATATAATTGTTCCCTTGTGTTGGTTATTTGATGTGATATATAATTGTTGGCTTGTGTTGGTTATTTGATGTGATATATAATTGTTCCCTTGTGTTGGTTATTTGATGTGATATATAATTGTTCCCTTGTGTTGGTTATTTGATGCGATATATAATTGTTCCCTTGTGTTGGTTATTTGATGTGATATATAATTGTTGGCTTGTGTTGGTTATTTGATGTGATATATAATTGTTCCCTTGTGTTGGTTATTTGATGTGATATTTAATTGTTCCCTTGTGTTGGTTATTTGATGTGATATATAATTGTTCCCTTGTGTTGGTTATTTGATGTGATATATAATTGTTGGCTTGTGTTGGTTATTTGATGTGATGTATAATTGTTCCCTTGTGTTGGTTATTTGATGTGATATATAATTGTTCCCTTGTGTTGGTTATTTGATGTGATATATAATTGTTGGCTTGTGTTGGTTATTTGATGTGATATATAATTGTTGGCTTGTGTTGGTTATTTGATGTGATATATAATTGTTGGCTTGTGTTGGTTATTTGATGTGATATATAATTGTTGGCTTGTGTTGGTTATTTGATGTGATATATAATTGTTGGCTTGTGTTGGTTATTTGATGTGATATATAATTGTTGGCTTGTGTTGGTTATTTGATGTGATATATAATTGTTGGCTTGTGTTGGTTATTTGATGTGATATATAATTGTTCCCTTGTGTTGGTTATTTGATGTGATATATAATTGTTGGCTTGTGTTGGTTATTTGATGTGATATATAATTGTTTGCTTGTGTTGGTTATTTGATGTGATATATAATTGTTGGCTTGTGTTGGTTATTTGATGTGATATATAATTGTTCCCTTGTGTTGGTTATTTGATGTGATATATAATTGTTGGCTTGTGTTGGTTATTTGATGTGATATATAATTGTTTGTTTGTGTTGGTTATTTGATGTGATATATAATTGTTCCCTTGTGTTGGTTATTTGATGTGATATATAATTGTTGGCTTGTGTTGGTTATTTGATGTGATATATAATTGTTGGCTTGTGTTGGTTATTTGATGTGATATATAATTGTTCCCTTGTGTTGGTTATTTGATGTGATATATAATTGTTGGCTTGTGTTGGTTATTTGATGTGATATATAATTGTTGGCTTGTGTTGGTTATTTGATGTGATATATAATTGTTGGCTTGTGTTGGTTATTTGATGTGATATATAATTGTTGGCTTGTGTTGGTTATTTGATGTGATATATAATTGTTGGCTTGTGTTGGTTATTTGATGTGATATATAATTGTTGGCTTGTGTTGGTTATTTGATGTGATATATAATTGTTCCCTTGTGTTGGTTATTTGATGTGATATATAATTGTTGGCTTGTGTTGGTTATTTGATGTGATATATAATTGTTCCCTTGTGTTGGTTATTTGATGTGATATATAATTGTTGGCTTGTGTTGGTTATTTGATGTGATATATAATTGTTGGCTTGTGTTGGTTATTTGATGTGATATATAATTGTTGGCTTGTGTTGGTTATTTGATGTGATATATAATTGTTGGCTTGTGTTGGTTATTTGATGTGATATATAATTGTTCCCTTGTGTTGGTTATTTGATGTGATATATAATTGTTCCCTTGTGTTGGTTATTTGATGTGATATATAATTGTTGGCTTGTGTTGGTTATTTGATGTGATATATAATTGTTCCCTTGTGTTGGTTATTTGATGTGATATATAATTGTTGGCTTGTGTTGGTTATTTGATGTGATATATAATTGTTGGCTTGTGTTGGTTATTTGATGTGATATATAATTGTTCCCTTGTGTTGGTTATTTGATGTGATATATAATTGTTGGCTTGTGTTGGTTATTTGATGTGATATATAATTGTTCCCTTGTGTTGGTTATTTGATGTGATATATAATTGTTGGCTTGTGTTGGTTATTTGATGTGATATATAATTGTTCCCTTGTGTTGGTTATTTGATGTGATATATAATTGTTGGCTTGTGTTGGTTATTTGATGTGATATATAATTGTTTGTTTGTGTTGGTTATTTGATGTGATATATAATTGTTCCCTTGTGTTGGTTATTTGATGTGATATATAATTGTTGGCTTGTGTTGGTTATTTGATGTGATATATAATTGTTGGCTTGTGTTGGTTATTTGATGTGATATATAATTGTTCCCTTGTGTTGGTTATTTGATGTGATATATAATTGTTGGCTTGTGTTGGTTATTTGATGTGATATATAATTGTTGGCTTGTGTTGGTTATTTGATGTGATATATAATTGTTGGCTTGTGTTGGTTATTTGATGTGATATATAATTGTTGGCTTGTGTTGGTTATTTGATGTGATATATAATTGTTGGCTTGTGTTGGTTATTTGATGTGATATATAATTGTTGGCTTGTGTTGGTTATTTGATGTGATATATAATTGTTCCCTTGTGTTGGTTATTTGATGTGATATATAATTGTTGGCTTGTGTTGGTTATTTGATGTGATATATAATTGTTCCCTTGTGTTGGTTATTTGATGTGATATATAATTGTTGGCTTGTGTTGGTTATTTGATGTGATATATAATTGTTGGCTTGTGTTGGTTATTTGATGTGATATATAATTGTTGGCTTGTGTTGGTTATTTGATGTGATATATAATTGTTGGCTTGTGTTGGTTATTTGATGTGATATATAATTGTTCCCTTGTGTTGGTTATTTGATGTGATATATAATTGTTCCCTTGTGTTGGTTATTTGATGTGATATATAATTGTTGGCTTGTGTTGGTTATTTAATGTGATATATAATTGTTGGCTTGTGTTGGTTATTTGATGTGATATATAATTGTTCCCTTGTGTTGGTTATTTGATGCGATATATAATTGTTCCCTTGTGTTGGTTATTTGATGTGATATATAATTGTTGGCTTGTGTTGGTTATTTGATGTGATATATAATTGTTCCCTTGTGTTGGTTATTTGATGTGATATTTAATTGTTGGCTTGTGTTGGTTATTTGATGTGATATATAATTGTTCCCTTGTGTTGGTTATTTGATGTGATATATAATTGTTGGCTTGTGTTGGTTATTTGATGTGATATATAATTGTTGGCTCGTGTTGGTTATTTGATGTGATATATAATTGTTGGCTTGTGTTGGTTATTTGATGTGATATATAATTGTTCCCTTGTGTTGGTTATTTGATGTGATATATAATTGTTGGCTTGTGTTGGTTATTTGATGTGATATATAATTGTTGGCTTGCGTTGGTTATTTGATGTGATATATAATTGTTCCCTTGTGTTGGTTATTTGATGTGATATATAATTGTTGGCTTGTGTTGGTTATTTGATGTGATATATAATTGTTGGCTTGTGTTGGTTATTTGATGTGATATATAATTGTTGGCTTGTGTTGGTTATTTGATGTGATATATAATTGTTCCCTTGTGTTGGTTATTTGATGTGATATATAATTGTTGGCTTGTGTTGGTTATTTGATGTGATATATAATTGTTGGCTTGTGTTGGTTATTTGATGTGATATATAATTGTTGGCTTGTGTTGGTTATTTGATGTGATATATAATTGTTGGCTTGTGTTGGTTATTTGATGTGATATATAATTGTTCCCTTGTGTTGGTTATTTGATGTGATATATAATTGTTGGCTTGTGTTGGTTATTTGATGTGATATATAATTGTTGGCTTGTGTTGGTTATTTGATGTGATATATAATTGTTGGCTTGTGTTGGTTATTTGATGTGATATATAATTGTTGGCTTGTGTTGGTTATTTGATGTGATATATAATTGTTCCCTTGTGTTGGTTATTTGATGTGATATATAATTGTTCCCTTGTGTTGGTTATTTGATGTGATATATAATTGTTCCCTTGTGTTGGTTATTTGATGTGATATATAATTGTTCCCTTGTGTTGGTTATTTGATGTGATATATAATTGTTCCCTTGTGTTGGTTATTTGATGTGATATATAATTGTTCCCTTGTGTTGGTTATTTGATGCGATATATAATTGTTGGCTTGTGTTGGTATTGGTGGAATTGTTGATCATCATAGTTTAAATATTCTTTTCATAGTTTTGAGAAAACTATTGACAACTTTTAAAAAATTAATTTGTCAATGAACTGAATTAGGCATATTGGGTACAAAATGTATATGAAAACCCGATTAATTTAGTGATTTTATTGTAACAGTAATTCTTGTCTACCTCTAATACATGATTTTCTTGAAAATGTTCCCCAATAGACCATGACCCACTGATGTTCCCTTTGCAGGCTCAGTTTCATTCATTTTCACTCTGAAGCTGAAATGCTCCCTTCTATTCTCATACCATGATTGATTCTTAGAGATAGACTTGACTTCTTGAAGCTCAAAAGATCAACAGAAAATGTAACTTAAAGTCAACATTTAACACAACACTGTTGAATTTTTCCATGAAAGATCTGTAAACAGCTGAAGATTTTTTGCTCTTAACATTTTCTTCTTTCATTTATATAATCAGTGGATATTAATTTAACAACTATCGCTTTTCATAACAATTTCCATTTCTATGAGCTAAATAACCAGGTTATTTTTACTCTATACATTTAGAATCTATGGACAAAAAATAAATAATTCCTCATTTACAAAGAAAAAATTACCAGGCCATATTTTGACTACCAGTATATATTATTTCATTACACAAACACTCATAACTCAGTCTTAAATCTCTTGATCAAAGGACTTAATAACTAGGATTGTATCTGACCATATATTTCCTTCTCCATTTCTGGACCTACAGACTAAACAAAACAGGTCTTTATCTGACCATACATTTCCTTCTCCATTTCTGGACCTACAGACTAAACAAAACAGTCTTTATCTGACCATACATTTCCTTCTCCATTTCTGGACCTACAGACTAAACAAAACAGGTCTTTATCTGACCATACATTTCCTTCTCCATTTCTGGACCTACAGACTAAACAAAGCAGGTCTTTATCTGACCATACATTTCCTTCTCCATTTCTGGACCTACAGACTAAACAAAACAGGTCTTTATCTGACCATACACTTCCTTCTCCATTTCTGGACCTACAAAATAAACAAAACAGATCTTTATCTGACCATACATTTCCTTCTCCATTTCTGGACCTACAGACTAAACAAAACAGGTCTTTATCTGACCATACATTTCCTTCTCCATTTCTGGACCTACAGACTAAGCAAAATAGGTCTTTATCTGACCATACATTTCCTTCTCCATTTCTGGACCTACAGATGATATAATAAGATCTATTTTGACTATACACTTACCTCTTCCATTTCTAGATCTATGGACCAGACTACAAGATAATTTGCTGACTCTTCACACACTAGTTCATGATTATCTGTTAGATACTGTTGGCTGTCTCTGTATTGTCTCAACATACCAAACTTTTTTATTTTATCTTTGTACTTCTTTACAAACACTTGCTGTTGCATGAAAAATAATCAAAATATTAAATTGATATTGACATTCTATAAATAGATCAACATAGATATTTAACTTGGTGCCCACAACACATTTCAGGAATAATCTTCATCAGGTACGCTCGTAGTCAAATGATTGGGAGTAACTAAAGCAAAAGGTCTAAATAGGATAGCCAAAATCGGCTAAGGTTGACCTTAAACTCTGTGTCACGCAATTTTAAGTCAGATGAAATGGTCGGAAATGAAAACTTCTTACAGCATTGCATCAAATAAGGTGTATCTGAAACAGTAAATTTGTGCAACTTGAATTCCACAATGACATATCCTTCATTTGAACTGTTTTGAATGTACATGTATATTCGGATATTGTAGACGATATTATACAATTGATGACTTTCCATGAGGTGAATACAAGGATTGATCAACCCATGGAACATGATATTCACCGAGGCATTAACTGTTTTATTATATGACATTAAATCAAATTTGAATTAACACCAAACAGCGCAGACTTTGTTCCCCAGACACCCCTGTTTGCCATTATTAATTTAATTGTGTACCGAAAGTAATTAGTAAGAACACATCTGATTAGTCTTATAAGGTCATATTTTCATTGCAGAAACGGGTGGCCTTATAAGAGATGACTACTGTTACTGATCATCAAACCTGTCTTTCAGCTTTCTCTTCTTCTGTCAAAACTTCTGGTTTTGGTGCTGTTTTATTAATTATCTGTAATACAATTAGGTAGATTAATTGATTAATTGATTGATTGTAGTTTAATATAACATCAGAAGTATTACAGCTTCTTTCATGACAGGAACAAGTTCACAAATGAAAGCATGTAAGTAAAAAGATAGCACTTAGATGGGTGAATGGATGGAGGTTTTGATTACCACAGTAACTATATCCATAATCACTGAGTCAATTTTTTTTCATATTTTCATAATTTTTTATCATCTTTGTCATTTATGCAGTGTGGATATAGTAAAATATGAGTATGTCACCGTGGCCCGTGTGTATGGTGTATAGATGTTATATTTACAATTTTTAAAAGATGTGGCCATCAATTTGGCCTTTTACAACATTTCCAATTGTGAGGTTTAAAGATGATTGTTCGTTTCATTGATATTGGTGGAATTGTTGACCATCACTGTTTAAACTTTATTTTCATAATCAACTTAGTGTATATACAAACAACAAAGAAATGTTCTTCATCGGTAAATTGAACATTTTCCCTTTGGTAATATAAACGTAGTATAAACGGACAGTGTGACGTCACATTATGACGACATTCAATATCACTAGTATCTATACTCGTCCTATTGGACTCGATACAATACTAGCAATAATGTCAGTCTCGACCTTAAAAGCTGCAGATATTCTATATATAATAGCAAATGTTTGAGTTGAAGATGTTATGCAAATTAAAGTCATCTTATCACATATTGTAAAGTTGTTTCATTTTCAATTATTACAGATAAATAGGTTTAGACTGTACAGACAAAGTAATTAGTCAAACCAGTATTCAGAGGTCACCTTTGTGACAAAGAAAAAGTGGTCTTTTAAGACAGGTGACCTCTTAAAAGAGGTTCAATTCATATGAAATCTTCTATGACAGGACAAGAAAAAGGTGACCTTTTAATGCAGATAACTGCTTAATAGAGGTGACCTCATAGGAAGGTTTGACTGTATCTATATTATACTTACTGTTTTTGATTTACCATCATGACAGATAGTATCAATATTCAAAGGCGTTAGCTGAAATGTAAATTAAAATAAATCAAATTCATGTACCAAAATATTGAAGAAACGTTTTCTACACTACATCTAATACAATAACAGCACTGTTCCTTTACTTCAAATTGTGTCTATATGTAATGTTGGATAGTCTCTCATGTTCATTTACATCAATATTCTTTCCTACTAATCTGATGGTAAAGCAGAATTGTTGTTTTAACAAGTCGAACAAAAATTTCATGAGATGTTGACGACAACTCCTTTATTTTAGACCCTCATACCAACAAGAACAGGTCTAGATTTCATAGCGCTAGCTCTCAGAAGCAACAATTCACAGGCAGACACTCGAAAACATTAACCAGATCCTGAGCCAACCACTCTTAGCTCTTACTCCTTAATGCTGCATGTTTAGCAAAGAAGCAGCAAATACCAATTTTCTAGTTATTGGTTTGACCAGAACATGGCTCAAACCCACTGACCAGAACATGGCTCAAATCCACTGACCAGAACATGGCTCAAACCCACTGACCAGAACATGGCTCAAACTCACTGACCAGAACATGGCTCAAACCTACTGACCAGAACATGGCTCAAACTCACTGACCAGAACATGGCTCAAACTCACTGACCAGAACATGGCTCAAACCTACTGACCAGAACATGGCTCAAACTCACTGACCAGAACATGGCTCAAACTCACTGACCAGAACATGGCTCAAACTCACTGACCAGAACATGGCTCAAACTCACTGACCAGAACATGGCTCAAATCCACTGACCAGAACATGGCTCAAACCCACTGACCAGACCATGGCTCAAACCCACTGACCAGAACATGGCTCAAACCCACTGACCAGAACATGGCTCAAACTCACTGACCAGAACATGGCTCAAACTCACTGACCAGAACATGGCTCAAACTCACTGACCAGAACATGGCTCAAACTCACTGACAAGAACATGGCTCAAACCTACTGACCAGAACATGGCTCAAACTCACTGACCAGAACATGGCTCAAACTCACTGACCAGAACATGGCTCAAACTCACTGACCAGAACATGGCTCAAACTCACTGACCAGAACATGGCTCAAATCCACTGACCAGAACATGGCTCAAACCCACTGACCAGACCATGGCTCAAACCCACTGACCAGAACATGGCTCAAACCCACTGACCAGAACATGGCTCAAACTCACTGACCAGAACATGGCTCAAACTCACTGACCAGAACATGGCTCAAACTCACTGACCAGAACATGGCTCAAACCTACTGACCAGAACATGGCTCAAACTCACTGACCAGAACATGGCTCAAACTCACTGACCAGAACATGGCTCAAACTCACTGACCAGAACATGGCTCAAACTCACTGACCAGAACATGGCTCAAATCCACTGACCAGAACATGGCTCAAACCCACTGACCAGACCATGGCTCAAACCCACTGACCAGAACATGGCTCAAACCCACTGACCAGACCATGGCTCAAACCTACTGACCAGACCATGGCTCAAACCTACTGACCAGACCATGGCTCAAACCCACTGACCAGAACATGGCTCAAACCCACTGACCAGAACATGGCTCAAATCCACTGACCAGAACATGGCTCAAACCCACTAACCAGAACATGGCTCAAACCCACTGACCAGAACATGGCTCAAACCCACTGACCAGACCATGGCTCAAACCCACTGACCAGAACATGGCTCAAACCCACTGACCAGAACATGGCTCAAACCCACTGACCAGAACATGGCTCAAACCCACTGACCAGAACATGGCTCAAACCCACTGACCAGAACATGGCTCAAACCCACTGACCAGAACATGGCTCAAACCCACTGACCAGAACATGGCTCAAACCCACTGACCAGAACATGGCTCAAACCCACTGACCAGAACATGGCTCAAACCCACTGACCAGAACATGGCTCAAATCCACTGACCAGAACATGGCTCAAACCTACTGACCAGAACATGGCTCAAACCTACTGACCAGAACATGGCTCAAACCTACTGACCAGACCATGGCTCAAACCCACTGACCAGACCATGGCTCAAACCCACTGACCAGACCATGGCTCAAACCTACTGACCAGACCATGGCTCAAACCCACTGACCAGACCATGACTCAAACCCACTGACCAGACCATGGCTCAAACTCACTGACCAGAACATGGCTCAAACTCACTGACCAGAACATGGCTCAAACTCACTGACCAGAACATGGCTCAAACTCACTGACCAGAACATGGCTCAAACTCACTGACCAGAACATGGCTCAAACCCACTGACCAGACCATGGCTCAAACCCACTGACCAGACCATGGCTCAAACTCACTGACCAGAACATGGCTCAAACTCACTGACCAGAACATGGCTCAAACTCACTGACCAGAACATGGCTCAAACTCACTGACCAGACCATGGCTCAAACTCACTGACCAGAACATGGCTCAAACTCACTGACCAGAACATGGCTCAAACCCACTGACCAGACCATGGCTCAAACCCACTGACCAGAACATGGCTCAAACCCACTGACCAGACCATGGCTCAAACCCACTGACCAGACCATGGCTCAAACCCACTGACCAGAACATGGCTCAAACCCACTGACCAGAACATGGCTCAAACCCACTGACCAGAACATGCCTCAAACTCACTGACCAGAACATGGCTCAAACTCACTGACCAGAACATGGCTCAAACTCACTGACCAGAACATGGCTCAAACTCACTGACCAGACCATGGCTCAAACTCACTGACCAGAACATGGCTCAAACCCACTGACCAGACCATGGCTCAAACCCACTGACCAGAACATGGCTCAAACCCACTGACCAGACCATGGCTCAAACCCACTGACCAGACCATGGCTCAAACCCACTGACCAGAACATGGCTCTAACCCACTGACCAGAACATGGCTCAAACCCACTGACCAGAACATGGCTCAAACCCACTGACCAGAACATGGCTCAAACCCACTGACCAGACCATGGCTCAAACCCACTGACCAGAACATGGCTCAAACCCACTGACCAGACCATGGCTCAAACCCACTGACCAGAACATGGCTCAAACCCACTGACCAGACCATGGCTCAAACCCACTGACCAGACCATGGCTCAAATCCACTGACCAGACCATGGCTCAAATCCACTGACCAGACCATGGCTCAAACACACTGACCAGACCATGACTCAAATCCACTGACCAGACCATGGCTCAAACCCACTGACCAGACCATGGCTCAAACCTACTGACCAGACCATGGCTCAAACCCACTGACCAGACCATGGCTCAAACCCACTGACCAGACCATGGCTCAAACCCACTGACCAGACCATGGCTCAAACCCACTGACCAGACCATGGCTCAAAGCTACTGACCAGACCATGGCTCAAACCCACTGACCAGACCATGGCTCAAACCTACTGACCAGACCATGGCTCAAACCCACTGACCAGACCATGGCTCAAACCCACTGACCAGACCATGGCTCAAACCCACTGACCAGACCATGGCTCAAACCCACTGACCAGACCATGGCTCAAACTCACTGACCAGACCATGGCTCAAACCCACTGACCAGACCATGGCTCAAATCCACTGACCAGACCATGGCTCAAACCCACTGACCAGACCATGGCTCAAACCCACAGCATGACCAGACCATGGCTCAAACCCACTCACCAGACCATGGCTCAAACCCACTGACCAGATCATGGCTCAAACCCACTGACCAGATCATGGCTCAAACCCACTCACTAGACCATGGCTCAAATCCACTGACCAGACCATGGCTCAAACCCACTGACCAGACCATGGCTCAAACCCACTGACCAGACCATGGCTCAAACCCACTGACCAGACCATGGCTCAAACCCACTGACCAGAACATGGCTCAAACCCACTGACCAGACCATGGCTCAAACCCACTGACCAGACCATGGCTCAAATCCACTGACCAGACCATGGCTCAAATCCACTGACCAGACCATGGCTCAAACACACTGACCAGACCATGACTCAAATCCACTGACCAGACCATGGCTCAAACCCACTGACCAGACCATGGCTCAAACCTACTGACCAGACCATGGCTCAAACCCACTGACCAGACCATGGCTCAAACCCACTGACCAGACCATGGCTCAAACCCACTGACCAGACCATGGCTCAAACCCACTGACCAGACCATGGCTCAAAGCTACTGACCAGACCATGGCTCAAACCCACTGACCAGACCATGGCTCAAACCTACTGACCAGACCATGGCTCAAACCCACTGACCAGACCATGGCTCAAACCCACTGACCAGACCATGGCTCAAACCCACTGACCAGACCATGGCTCAAACCCACTGACCAGACCATGGCTCAAACTCACTGACCAGACCATGGCTCAAACCCACTGACCAGACCATGGCTCAAATCCACTGACCAGACCATGGCTCAAACCCACTGACCAGACCATGGCTCAAACCCACAGCATGACCAGACCATGGCTCAAACCCACTCACCAGACCATGGCTCAAACCCACTGACCAGATCATGGCTCAAACCCACTGACCAGATCATGGCTCAAACCCACTCACTAGACCATGGCTCAAATCCACTGACCAGACCATGGCTCAAACCCACTGACCAGACCATGGCTCAAATCCACTGACCAGACCATGGCTCAAATCCACTGACCATACCATGGCTCAAACCCACTGACCAGACCATGGCTCAAACCTACTGACCAGACCATGGCTCAAACCCACTGACCAGACCATGGCTCAAACCCACTGACCAGACCATGGCTCAAACCCACTGACCAGACCATGGCTCAAACCCACTCACCAGACCATGGCTCAAACCCACTCACCAGACCATGGCTCAAAGCTACTGACCAGACCATGGCTCAAACCCACTGACCAGACCATGGCTCAAACCTACTGACCAGACCATGGCTCAAACCCACTGACCAGACCATGGCTCAAACCCACTGACCAGACCATGGCTCAAACCCACTGACCAGACCATGGCTCAAACTCACTGACCAGACCATGGCTCAAACCCACTGACCAGACCATGGCTCAAATCCACTGACCAGACCATGGTTCAAACCCACTGACCAGATCATGGCTCAAACCCACAGCATGACCAGACCATGGTTCAAACCCACTAACCAGAGCATGGCTCATACCTACTGACCAGACCATGGCTCAAACCCACTGACCAGACCATGGCTCAAACCCACTGACCAGATCATGGCTCAAACCCACTGACCAGATCATGGCTCAAACCCACTGACCAGACCATGGCTCAAAGCTACTGACCAGACCATGGCTCAAGCCCACTGACCAGACCATGGCTCAACCCCACTGACCAGACCATGGCTCAAACCCACTGACCAGACCATGGTTCAAACCCACTGACCAGACCATGGCTCAAACCCACAGATCAGACCATGGCTCAAACCCACTGACCAGACCATGGCTCAAACCCACTGACCAGACCATGGCTCAACCCCACTGACCAGACCAATGGCTCAAACCCACTGACCAGACCATGGCTCAAACCCACAGCATGACCAGACCGTGGCTCAAACCCACTGACCAGACCATGGCTCAAACCCACAACATAACCAGACCATGGCTCAAACCCACTATCTACCACACTCGAGGTGAGTACTCTGACCAGTAAACCATTGATACAGTTGGCATTCCAAATCTCCCATACAAATCTACAGCAATATCAATATAATATGCTGATATCAATGTTGGTGCTCATAGTGTTTCTTTATAAGACATAAAGGTTCATTTGAACTAATTGTGTGATTGAAACTATTTTATTTGTCCGAAGGTTTGTTTGAAATAACTTGCCTAGGATTTTTATACCTCTATACTGTAAATCAAAGTAAAATATATCTGATAACTATAGCATACATGTATAAACCAATGATTTTACCAATTCTTTTTTCTTAAGTTCTTCTTCTTTTGCCTTCCATTCTGCTTCTTGCTTTTCTAATTCCTTCATTTCTATTTCTAGTTTGCTAATATCTGGTAATTCAGACTGAAAAAAACCAATTTCAATACAAACAATCATAATAATTTATATGTTTTTAATATGATTGGTAGTGGTGTTCCAATCATCGAAAATCGGTCGATTATGTGAATATCAACGACAATCGATTATAATTTTTTCAAAATTGATTATCTCAAAGCGTAAAACTGACATAGACTCATCAAGGTCATGGAGGCTAGCATGCGGCAAGCCAGTCAGACTGCAAAACTTTATGACCACTCAGGAGCTCAAAAAAAATAATTTTGGATTCATTAAAGCAAAAGATGGACCTGCAACTAAAACCGACCTAGATATGACAAAGGCTATATATATTATTATGTCTGAAATCATACGCTAACAAAGGAGAGCAACCCTTCAACAATAATTACAATTTTAAAAATTGAATAACGATCATTTAAAGAAATATTTTCAGTTAACTTCTTTTACAAACAACACATTCCAATTATTCCGATTAATCAATCATTTTTGCCTAGAAAATTTCCAGCACTACTCATTAGTCAATATAAGGCAAACAAAATGTGACATAAGCAACAATAGAGCCGTCGTGGTCGTGATTATATGGTAGTTGGATTTACAACTACCTATGCAATCAGGGCCTATCACTACTGATGTTATGAGTTCGAATCTCGATCAGGGCGAGGTGTACAACATTATGTGATAAAGAACGTCAGTGACTTGTGACAGGTCGGTGGTTTTCTCTGGGTCCTTCGGTTTCCTCCACCAATAAAACTGACCGCCACGATATAACTGAAATATTGTTGAAAGTGGCATTAAACACCATCAAACAAACAAACATAAGTAACAATTCAAACCTATCTAATCTGGACCTCCTTGGTACAGCTTTTGTATTCGGAATAAACAGGTGTTTGATTTATACATATTTTGTATATTGGGACTTTCTTATACAAGATTCCATTTTATTCAGGGTTTGGTTCAGACAGGTTGCACTGAACATTATTATTAACTTGCTTGATAATTTATGAAGGACATACTTTTTCAGCTTCTTTGAGTTTATGCTGTATAGCTGCTTTTTTCTGTTGGAAACTGAAAATAAATTCAACATAATAAAATTAGTAACTTTAGTATTATCTAATATAACTTCTGTTTTTAAAGATTTTTACAAAGAAATCGAGATCCAAAAATTGTATATCTACATTTATTTGAAAAAAGATCGAATTTCCATTTAATTGATTTATGGATTGTTGTTCAATGTCAAGTCAGAAATATATACAGGCTATATTCATGATGAGAATAAGATAACAAACCATGCAAGTAAAATGGTGGAACAAGGACACGCCAATTGGCAGATGTTTTAATAACCACAAGGAAAGAGTGATGTAATCAATAAAGTCAGAAAATATTGCACTGCAACATGACAATGAAGGCCACTCCTATAATACTTTATACTTTTAAGTGCAAAGAGTGTGGTACTCATTTCCCTCACTCCCCAAGTGTGCCGCTTTTGGAGGG
The DNA here is from genome assembly GCA_963680875.1 of Bathymodiolus brooksi. Lineage (NCBI taxonomy): Eukaryota > Metazoa > Mollusca > Bivalvia > Mytilida > Modiolidae > Bathymodiolus > Bathymodiolus brooksi. The sequence continues at coordinate 94,729,811 of OY804581.1, read as the reverse complement.
GTTGTAACCATTTAGCGAAGAAAATAAGTACTATTTCCATAACCAAGGGATCCCTATGAGGTTCAAGCTACTGGTATTTTTGAACTCAAATATATACCTAATGAATTCAAATGTCAAATACTTGTATATAGAAAAACTAACTCTGACATTCCTTTGCTTAAATCTTCTTTTTCTTTCTTTTGTTGTTCCATTCTGTCGACACGAGCTTGGTGGCGCCATCTGAACAGACTGGGAGTATCGATGTTTGGATGAGTATCATCTTCGTCATCAGAGATCTATAATAAATAAATATATCTTATCAATGATCTGATGTAAACATATATATCTTACTTCTTACAAACTTCTAGGGATATCATTGGTTTAAAGTGATCACGTGGAAACCGTGTATATTCAATACACGGTCAGTATCGATGTTTGGATGAGTATCATCTTCGTCATCAGAGATCTATAATAAATAAATATATCTTATCAATGATCTGATGTAAACATATATATCTTACTTCTTACAAACTTCTAGGGATATCATTGGTTTAAAGTGATCACGTGGAAACCGTGTATATTCAATACACGGTCAGTAGATTTTAATACACGGTTAGTAGTAGAGTTATCTCCCCTTTTTCTTTCAAAACAAAGATGACGTTGAACAGCGAGACACCGGCGCGTTTCACCCTGACAACAGACGTTGAAAATATAAACAAACGTATTTTTTTTTTTTTAAATATTACAATAAAAAATTAATTGACCCGAGTAAGTTTGTCCTTAAATGTTGGTTCAATGACTTGACCAATGTAACATTCCACAACTCACCAAATATTGTTATAGCGATACATATAAATAACTTACACACAACACAAATATTACATATTTATTAGTTTTGATGCAGTTACATTTAAATCCCTCATTCAAAGGTAATTAGCAAGATATATTCGTTACACAGTGTGCTAGTGACCTTATACGATATATACAGGGTCAGTAAAATTCCATATGGGGCGAGAGCTTCCATATGAAATTTACTGACCCTGTATATTCGCTCTCGCCCCATATGGAATTTTACTGACCCTGTATATATTGTATGAGGTCACTAGCACACTGTGTAACTTATAATATTCAGACCTTGATCTTGAGTTATTCAATATTCAAAAGGCAATAATGGAAGAAACCATATGTACAACAATTTGGTGACATTATACAACTTGCATGACTATGAATTATGGAAAATGCTTCTTATATTTTTTCAAATGTTCTGATATATGAGGTACTTCCTTTGTATTCATAATAATCAATAAATCTGGTACAAATTAAATATTTTGGATTACACAATAGTGACTATAATCTGTACTGTTACATTTATTGGAATAAATACCAAATCAAATACACACTTTGTTACGTCATTACTTTGAACATACAGTATCTATATACCTTTCTGTGAGAGCAGTCGTCTGTGTGACAAATTGATATCTGTATATTCCTGTTGCAAGTGTGGTAGCTTGCAGTGTGAGTAATTGTTGTTTATTGCCAACTCTGCAATTTTTCTGCTATATCATTGCGAGAACAAATTAATATTCAATGACAACTTATGTACCAGACCAGCACGCTTAGTTGGATTTTTATAGTGCCAGCTCACTGAAACGACATTTCGCGGATAGACATGTCGCCCCACTCAGACACATTATCCCGATTCTGAGCCAACCAGTCTTTGTTCTTTCTCTTTAATGCTGCGTGCTTATCGGAGAAGCAACAAATACCAATTTTAAAGTGTTTGGTTTGACCCAATCTGGGCTTGAAGCCTTGAACCCACAATTTAACACACTCAAGGTGAGCACGCTAACCATTACACCACCGATGCGGTTTGGTAGCTTGCAGTAAATGCACTACAAAATGCATTAACATGTTAAACTAAACAATTTTTTAATGTGGCTTTATTGGAGAGGCTGTCGTGGCTGTGATCGCATGGTAGTTGGATTTACAACTACCTATGCAATCAGTGCCTATCACCACTGATGCGAGTTTGAATCTCGATCAGGGGGAGGTACACAACATTATGTGATATAAACTGACCACCATGATATAACTGAGATATTGTTGAAAGTGGCATTAAACACCATAAAACAAACAAAAGCTAGAGGCTCAGGTGAGCCTGTATCGCTCACCTGACATAAATAAGTCCTCTTAAGAATGTCTGCATGCTGAATACATCTAAGTTACTATTCAAATCCCATACTGCCATAGGGTTCTATGTTAAAACTATGTCTGCTCATGGCAGCCATCTTGGATGGAGGTCGTGGTCACCGGACACAATTTTGAAAGTATACTACCCAAGGACCATCCATGCCATGTTTGCTTTAAATTGGCTGACTGGTTTCAGAAGAGAAGACTTTTAAACAATTTTCCCATAGGGTCCTATGTTAAAACTATGTCTGCTGACGGCGGCCATTTTGAACCGAGATCGGGATCACTGAACACAATTTTGGAAGTTGACCACCTAAGGACCATCGATGACATGTTTGCTATATTGGCTTACTAGTTTCAGAGGAGAAGATTTTAAAACATTTTTTCCCATAGGGTCCTATGTTAAAACTACAGTATGTCTGCTGAAGGTGGCCATCTTGGATGGAGGTCAGGGTCACTGGACACAATTTTGAAAATTGACCACTTAAGGACCATCCATGCCATGTTTGCTTTAAATTGGCTTACTGGTTTCAGAGAAGAAGATTTTTAAATATATTTCCCATAGGGTCCTATGTTAAAACTATGTTCGCTGATGGTTGCCATCTTGGATGGAGGTCGGGGTCACAGGACATAATTTTGAAAGTTGACCACCTAAGGACCATTCATCCCATGTTTGCTTTAAACTGACTTTCTGGTTTCAGAGGAGAAGACTTTTAAACATTTTTTCCATAGGGTCCTATGTTAAAATTAAGTCGAGTCATGGTGGCCATCTTGAATTTCCGATTGGCAAACGATTCACAAGTTTATTACAGGACCACCCAATGATCATTCCTGCAAAGTCACAATTCAATTGGCTTAGTGGTTTCTAACAAGAAGATTTTTTAAATTTCGACCAATCAGAACACATTATAGGCCCTGGCAGCCATGTTGGATTTCCGATCAGCACCAAAAACACAAATCTTGTATATGACCATCCAATGAACATTTCTGCCAAGTTTGATTCAAATCTGTTTTGTGGTTTCAGAAAAAAAGATGAAAATGTGAAATTCCCATAGGGTCCAATGTTAAACTAAGTTGAGTCATGGCGGCCATCTTGAATTTCCGATCGGCAAACGATTCACAAGTTTAGTACAGGACCACCCAATGATCATTCCTGCAAAGTCACAATTCAATTGGCTTAGTGGTTTCTAACAAGAAGATTTTTAAAATTTCGACCAATCAGAACACATTATGGGCCCTGGCCGCCATGTTGGATTTCCGATCAGCGCCAAAAACAAAAATCTTGTATATGACCATCCAATGAACATTTCTGACAAGTTTGATTCAAATCTGTTTTGTGGTTTCAGAAAAAAAAATGAAAATGTGAAATTCCCATAGGGTCCAATGTTAAACTAAGTCGAGTCATGACGGCCATCTTGAATTTCCGATCGGCAAATGATTCACAACTTTAGTACAGGACCACCCAATGATCATTCCTGCAAAGTCACAATTCAATTGGCTTAGTGGTTTCTAACAAGAAGATTTTTTAAATTTCGACCAATCAGAACACATTATGGGCCCTGGCCGCCATGTTGGATTTCCGATCAGCGCCAAAAACAAAAATCTTGTATATGACCATCCAATGAACATTTCTGCCAAGTTTGGTTCAAATCTGTTTTGTGGTTTCAGAAAAAAAGATGAAAATGTGAAATTCCCATAGGGTCCAATGTTAAACTAAGTCGAGTCATGGTGGCCATCTTGAATTTTCGATCGGCAAATAATTCACAATTTTAGTACAGGACCACCCAATGATCATTCCTGCAAAGTCACAATTCAATTGACTTAGTGGTTTCTGACAAGAAGATTTTTAAAATTTCAGCCAATGAGAACACATTATGGACCCTGGCAGCCATGTTGGATTTCAAATCAGCACCAAAATCTGGTAGAGGACCATCCAGTGAACATTTCTGGCAAGTTTGGCTGATTTCTGTTCAGCGGTTTCAGAGAAGAAGATTTAAATGTGAAAAGCTAACGGACGGACGGACGACGGACGCTTACCCATGACAAAAGCTCACATGGCCTATGGCCAAGTGAGCTAAAAACGAATTTAGTGGCTCTATAGGTGTACTTACTCCCAATGATCTATTTATAGTAATATATAACAGTAACCATGTTCGATCATTGGTGGAATCATTGTATATAATTTTCAAAGTAAGCACCCTAATAATGATTCAGGCCAACTTTGTTTGAAATAGGCCGATTGTTTTAAGAGAAGAAAAGTTTTGAAAAAACTAACAACAAACAGATGACAACACTAGACAGATGCCAAGTGATAGCATAAGCTCACATGATCCTTTGGGTGAGCCGAGCCAATAGGCCATTCATTGAATTTGTAATTATTATATACACTCCGACAAAAGTTAAGCACCACCCTATATTTTTATCGATATATTTTTTTACATCAATACTGTTAAAACAATAAAATTGATATCACCATTTTTCTTACACTTCTTAAAAGACTACACCAAGGGCTCTAAAATTACCAATCTACGAAGTATTTATCATCCTGAAAGACGTGACTATGACGTGGCAAAAATGGGGAACAGGCACTGGAAAAACATAAAACCAGATCTTCAGATTATAAGAACTTTTAAATGCATCTATTGTGCGTATGTGTAAGGCATAAAAATCAATAACGAGTATATCCACCGCATTTATTGTGAAGTTCTGTAACACGCCTCGTCATGCTTCGCACAAGACGCCTAAGCCGTTCTTGAGGGAACTGTTGCCACTCCTGTAAGATAGCAGTTCTTAATTCGTCAATATTTTGACATTTTGGATTGCGTTGGTTAATTTTTCGGCCAATAAAGTCCCACACATGCTCTATAGGGTTCATGTCTGGCGACATCGCAGGTCATGGAATTGTCTGAACAGCCTCTTGCTGTAAAAAATGTTGTACAATTCGGGCTCTATGTGGCCTAGCTTTGTCGTCCATGAACATGTCAGCCAACGCATGATTGTTGAAATGGGGGACTACGCGTGGAGTGAGCACATTGTCACAGTATTTTTGGCCAGTCAGATTACCATCAAGAACGCACAAGTCCAATTTACAGTCAAAGGAAAAACAACCCCAGACAGTTACACCCCCACCCCCAAAAGCAGTTGTGCCCAAAATGTGGTTGTCCTGAAATGAAGTGTTTCGTTGGCGCCAAACCCTTGCACGACCGTCGGTAGGGCGTAACAAAAAACGACTTTCATCAGACCAGTGGACCTGTCTCCATGTGCGAATAGTCCACCCCAAATGATCATGTGACCAGTCAAATCGAGCATGGCGATGACGTAATGTCAATTGTGGATGTTTTATGGGTCGTCGCACTCGCATTCCCTGATGGTGGAGGCGTCTGATTACAGTGCGTGTGGTAATGTGGCCTCCAAACGCTAAATTACTACAAAGTGCACCAGCTGTACTGAACGGCCATTGCCGCGCCCGTCTGGATATGAGCCAGTCCTCTCTCTGCGTCGTTTTGCGAGGTCTACCAGCACGTGGGCAGTCAGTAACATTCCCCATTTGACGAAAACGCTGCATCAGTCGTACAATGATGGAATGGTTAACCCTGAAGTGGTCTGCCACCCTTCTATGGCTAAAACCACCGTTATGCATGCCAACAGCTTGCCACCTTTCTGGTATGGTTAATTTTCACCGCACCATACCAAACCAATAGAAAATGAAACTTAAAACTCTACACAAAAAAAATCAGCTTTCGTTCGCAAACACAAATGTTGAAAAGTACACGTGGCACTTTACACACCCTGTCATGTACACATAAATAAAAATCGATCAATAATCTGTTTCACAGGTAAGCAAGTATGTGTGTACAGGTAATGAAAACAGCAAACCAATATGAAATAAGTTGATTATTAGAAAAGATATTATTGAAACAAGTCAGATGGTGCTTAACTTTTGTCGGACTGTATATAATAGTATATATTAAGGCACCATTAATTGGTCGGAACTACTTCCTTGGTTCAATCACTTAGCCTGCTGACTACATACCCAGAAGTTGAGGCACTAGACCTAGTTGATTATTCAGGTATGCTTACTACATGTACCATGTTACTATCCATGCATAAACAAAAACAAAGGCAGACATCTTTTTTACCCAAAAGTTTGTATCTCCATTGACCAGAAAGTGAATCAGCGGATCCCAGAATTAAGGTAAGCAGTGCCACCTTCAATAGCGGGAAATTTGAATGGATTTATTATCTTTGTTTGTTGGTCTCGAAGTTTACTCATTAGAACTGAATGTATGAAATTTACATTTTCAATATTTAATATTACAAATGTACCAAGAAACACTCAAATTATCATTCATTTTTGGTTCTGGTTATAAATTTTCATATTTCATTTATATCGTAGTTTCGTACATTATAGGTCACATGTAACACAAAATCAACTGTATGAGTAAATTAACATATCCTTGAGGCACCGTCCCCTGGTGTTTACTGCATTCAAGCTACCTTATTCGCTAACTTGTTTGCTTTAAACAATGGAAGGATAATAAATTCATACAATTAAATATTTGGGTATGAGCAAACATCCTTTTAGCATCGTCCCCTGTTGTCTTCTGCTGAAGGGCAACCTATGTGCTTGCCTTTCTGCTTTAGACACAGGGAGGATATAAATGGCTCATACCTCAAAATTAAGGGTTGACTATCATCCTTTTAGCACCATCACCTGGTGTCTCCTGCAGAAAGGTTATCATTGTGTTTGCCTCTCTGCTTCAGACACGGGTAGGATACAAATAGTCGGCTCTATCTATTTATTTATCATCGTATTTATATGATACATATATCATAGCTGGATGTATTAAAACATATCAACCACACTGAGCATACAAATGACATGTTATAAGTATATGTTATTGTATCTTTGTCTTTGTTAAACATATGTTATGTTTTAAATAATTATATATATGAATATTCATGCCCCTCGTGGGCCCATAATTGGTAAATAAAGTATCTTCTTCTTCTGTAGATAGGTGCTCTGCTATTATCACTTACTGGTCAATGGAGATGTAAATTTTGGTGATATCCTTTAAAAAATGTAATCGGAGAGTGAGCATTAATTTTTACTGGAAAGATCAATGTATATGTTTTTCGACATATTACAAGGATTTAACAACACAACAAGGACTTAGAAGTTGAACTAATCAGAGATAGTAACTTGAATAGTCCACCAGGCAATGTGCAAGGTTATGATGGACACTTCCTTACTGCTGTTACTAGCAAAGTTCTGGCATGATTTTCCTAAACATCATATTTATTAATATTTTTTCACTTTGTACAACATCTGAATAATTGAAAAAATAAAGATTTGAAGTTAACTTCCTTTCTAAAACCAAGATATGGGTTCATATTCATAGGCTGGTAGGCACCTTTTTTGGGGGAGAAATTTTTATTTTATGAAAAAAGTAACCCAACTTTTTCTTTACCTTTTCTTTTCATTAAATATTCAATATCAACATACCAAAAGCATCATATACATGTTAACATTCAGAATTTGAAAAAAAAAAAATGGAGCATATTTTCAATAGAAAAAAAATTATGGGTCTTTAAATAGGGGTACCCTCATATGTTTTTAATGAAAAATACACTAAAATGTAAAAAGAACAATACATTTTTTCACAATTTTCAATATTTTTTCATCTTTGAAATATAAATAGACAATCATGTGTAATGACCTCAATAATTATGATAATTTAAATGGGTGGACATTACATTCTGTTTACATCTTTTTGAAAAATGTACACAAAAAAATGTATTCCTTATTTGATTGGTAAATTTTGAAAACTGCAGCAATAATAAAAAAGTCACTATGATTTCAAAACATACTCTTATCTAAATATCCTTATACCCTTAGCTAACTGGACAATATATGTTTCCATAATAAAGTAAAAAAAAAATGTGTTTTTCTTCAATTTAATGAGAGAGAAAAGGGGGGGGGGGGGAATTAGTTTTGTCACCCTCAACTTTTCAAAGTGGGGAGGGCGATTGTCCCCAACTCCTTTGCCCATGAAGTGGTATTAGTGAAGTTCGAACTGCAGACTCATATGGAGTATCTGAGTTCATGTCGGTCTGGAGTTTTAGTGGTGTTTGTGTAGCTCAATCTTCAGTTTTCAGTGTATTCGTAATTTTTTGTCAGCCATTAAATATTTGTCTTTTTGTTTTGTTATACCTGTATATTTATATCATATATTGTTAATGAAGTAATATATTGACCTTTTAAGATTAATTACCAATAAATGTAGCTCTCAGTCTGTAGTGTAAACAATCAAAAATGCTAAAATCGGAAGTTGGATTATGTAATTTTTCTGCCGAATTATCTCCCTTTGATATCAACACACATTTATTTTTTGTGAAATAAATTATCTCAACTATCATTTTGATAGAAATAACTTTTATTATATGTTAAAATGAGTTGAAATTTGTTAAAAATAAACATTGATTGAGCGTTTCCGACCTAAATCGTATTTTTTAAATTAAATTTCCACTTCAACTTATGTTTTCACGAAGAAAATGTGTCTCTAAATTTATTTAATGGCCATAAACGCTTGATTTAATCATCCCTACAAAATAATTTGCACATATTCGAAGCATTTGTACACAGGTCTCTTTATATACATGTAGCCCCGTGACACATACCATGTAAATGGGTGTCAACTTTTCTGAATTTTTCATTCATTGCATCGGGGCGACACCTAGCAGAGGTGCCAGTCGCTACTGTTACTGTTACACTGTACATGTAATGCACAGGCACTTGTTTCTGGTAAAAAAAAATACCTAGATAAACACATAAAAAAAATATACCTAGATACTAGTATCTAGGTATTTTTTTTTTACCAGAAACAAGTGCCTGTGATGTAATGGAATATCACTATCAAAGCATGGTTGTTTTAAACTCAGTGTGAAGATGCTGTTGCGGCAGCCCTGCACTTTAATGGAAGAAGAAGAAGAAGAAGAAGAAGACATTTTTCAAAATATAAAACTATAATGCATTAATGGCATTTAATTTTAAGGAACAGTCCAATTAATGACAGCAGCTTGCTTACATTATATTTTATTTGCTAAGACAAAACGTATAAAAATAATCGTTGGGTTTGTCTTTGCTTTTGTCATGTTTCACCGTATGGGAGTGACACCGGAAATTGGTACTAGTCGAAGCGGCAACTTGTTGTTGCAAGGATTGATTGAAGGTAAGAAATCCTATTTTTGTTGTATTTCTTCCAAATTTGCATGTCCAAGAAGATGTTCGTTGATAGGATGGATAATTATAAAATTGACAATCTCTGTATCATGACAAAGGAAAGGTGTAAATATAATTTAGAGATGAAAACATGTCACCTGGTACCAGCAAAATGCAGTGCCGGGATGTTAAATGCTAAAAAAGTAAACGAATTAACGTGTGTCGAGTTTGAATAACACCTCCTATTATTCAATAATGGTATATTTTGAGTAAACGTATGCATTATTATGTCTTTAGATCTTGAAAAATTACTTTTATCACGAAAACAAAATTATGAATGTTTACGGCGACTTCTTGCTTAAATGTACGGTATCTTGTTCTTTTCGGGAATGTTTCGTAAACACAAAAAGTCGCCATACACATTCATAATTTTGTTTTCATGATAAAAGTAATTTTTTAAGATCTAAAGTCATAATTTTGTGCATGTTTACTCAAAATATACCATTATTGAATAATAGGAGGTGTTATTCAAACTTGACACACGTTAATTCGTTTACTTTTGTAGAATTTAACATTCCGGCGCTGCATTTTGCCAGTACCACTAACCAAGTGACATGTTTTCATCTCTAAATTATATTTACACCTTTCCTTTGTCATGATACGGAGATTGTCAATTTTATAATTATCCGTCCTATCAACGAACATCTTCTTAATCTTGGACATGAAAATTTGGAAGAAATACAACAAAAATAGGATTTCTTACCTTCAATCAATGCTTGCAACAACAAGTTGCCACTTCGACTAGTACCAATTTCCGGTGTCACTCCCATACGAGCCTCCCCATACGGTGTGTTTGTGTGATTTCCAGAAGATTCCAACTTTCAATTTCCATCCTAAAATATTATGTCGACCACTGTTATTTGACTGTAACGTTATATCAAAGTTTGGTCAACAGAAAGGACATTTTAAATCAATCATACCTCTATGTGATCCCATTTACTGTAATTAATTGTTGACATGTCGTTGAATTATTTTTAAACTTTTTTGCGTCAAAAAAAATATTTAACCGGAAGTATCTTTGAGCAATTCTAATATTATTACAACATCGGACAGGACATGGGTTGTTTACGCACGATGGAAACTTTTAAATAGTTGGTGTATGCACACAATTTGATTTCTATATATATCTATATATATACTTAGGCTGATGACCGAAACTCTGGATAAAATAAAAGAGCGATAATATTATACATTATTGAAAAAAAATGTCTTTTTTTTCTTTGGCCGCAGGTAGAAGGAATCATATACAAATACAGGCCGAGTAAAATCACATTAAATTTCATACAATGATTTACGAATGATTACATTAATTAATTAATTTATGTATTTATTTATTAATACGGCATATGAAAAATATTTGTTATAAGATGACACTCAAGTTCAGCCTTAGGAGGTGCGGGTACAATTGTTCTCTGTAAAACCTGCAGTGTGTTAACTGGCCAATTTGACGTCTATCGAAATGATTGTGATAAAGGTAAAGGGGGAGGCGTACTCATTGCTGTCCGTAGAAGTCTAATAAGCTCAGAAATTTTCAAAAGAAATAATACTGAACTGATATCAGTAAAAGTACATCATAGCAAGAGATCTTCAATAATATCAGCTTTTTATAGACCACCATCTAAGCAAGACCAATCACATACTTGAATCAAGTGTATGAGGACTTCACACACTTGAAACATTTATCTAACGCAAATAACTTGTGGATAGCAGGCGATTTTCAGGGGCGGATCCAGGATTTCAAGTTAGGGGGGGCGCAATTAAAAAAATTGCGCCGAGCGGAGGGAGGCGCGAAAATTTTTGGGGTATTTCGTGTGAAAAATCACGATTTTACGCCAAAAAATCATATTTTTTCCAATTTTAGGTGGGGGCGCGCGCCGGGTGCGCCCCCCCCCCCCCTGGATCCGCCCCTGATTTTAACTTGCCTGACATAAACTGGAATAACATGTCAGTCATATGCAGTGGCGGATTTAGAGGGGGGCGTGCGGGGCGTGCGCCCCCCCTAAAATTCGCAAAGCATATGTTATACAACGTTAATTAAGCAGTTCAATAAATAACTTTTTCATGAATGGTTAACTGTGACCTGTAGTAAAATATTCTTACACATTATAAATACACGTTGGATGTGTTCGCTGATTCATATATGTATTCGCCGTCAGTAGTTCAAAGATTATTCCATTCTGATTGGTTCCGAGGTACCAGACATCAACTATTTTCTCACGCTAATCAAAAATTATTTCTGCAGTCAATTTTACAACTACATGTACACGTGCTATTTAGAAATTATAAAATGAACGAAAATTATAGACCAAGAAAACAAGCAAGATTGGATACATTTCTTATTCCTCGACGAGACGAGAAAAGTCAAAGGTAATTTAAAAAGTAAATTCAATCAATACTTCGAATAATTAATTTAACAATAGATCTCAATTATAAAACATACAACGAAAACCTATAACGAGAGAATCGGATGATGAAACTGAGACAGTGTGTAGAAACTTGAGTGTCCCAAGAAAATGGTCACTTCTCTTTAAATAATGGTTCAAATAGTTCTTGAATTCGAAATTCTGCAATTTCATATGAAAAAAAAATATAAGTTTGATTTGTATGCAAATACCCGAAAATGTTGCCTTTTACTTTTCAAGTAAAGATCAGTAGAAATACGCGTTGGTATATTGTACATTAAAATACAAAAGTAGCATATTAATAAAAAAAAAAAAAAATTAGCAGCAATTTATTTGTAACAATCTCTCCCTCTGTCCGGGGTATCTGCACAAGAAAGTGTGAACAAATTCTTTGTCCGGGTACGTTTATATTATTTATATCTACCAATGGATGTCTGTACAATTTTTTTACACATTTTTAACAAAAAATTCTGACTACAATTTATTTGTAATAAATTAATATCTACAACTGCACATGAAAGTGTGAAAATAATCTCGACAAAATGGTTTATGCATATCTCACACCTGATTTCCGTAAACATATTTCTAGAGAACTTTGATACATTTTTGTTGTTTGATCTTTTAGTGTAATGAGGTTGTTACGCCCGTTGCTCAAACACTTGATGTCCGTCCGTCTGTAAGATTTCTGCAATCCGCAACTCCCCTGACTGTAACCACGCAATGGATTGACGTTAAACTATATAATGTACTTGAAATACATTGTAGTTGTGCACAATGGTTTTTAGATTTTTCAATGAAGGCCGGGTGGAGGGGGTAGGAGGAGGATTCTGCAAATCGCAACTCCTAAATAACCACTCAATGGATTGAAGTGAAACTTAAACTACAAATTTGACATACAATGTAGTTTGCTCACCACGGTTTTATTTTTAGAATTGGAGGTTAGGGGTAGGAGGGAGATTCTGTAATCTGCTTTTTTGGCGTAAAATCGTGAATTTTCACACGAAATAGCCAAACAAATTTCGCGCCTCCCTCCGCTCGGCGCAATTTTTTTAAGTGCGCCCCCCCCCCCCCCCCCCCCTAACTTGAAATCCTGGATCCGCCCCTGGTATTGTTAATGATGCCTCATGTGGGCCCTATGATTAGGCAATACAATATATTCTATTCTATTATATAGAGTGCACCTGAACTTTACAAATGCATTATTGTATTAGTTGAGCTTAGTCGAGTATAGCAATTTTTACACTCCCCTTTGATGACGTATTTATCGGGTGGTCCATCTGATAATATTGAATGTAGGTGGACTTGGGTTTGTTGTCATCTGATTAACACATGAGAAGAGTGTATCTGTACTTTAAAGTAATATGAAATGCCAAAATCATTATTTGTAGTTTTCTAAAAATTTCTGATATATGTAAAGATTAAATATATAAAGAACGTAAACCATTCACTTTTTGAGAGCTACGATGTTAATTCAGGAGAAAACGTCATTTTATTCTGTCTTCGATAATTCTTGCTACCCGGACAATAATGCAAATCATATGCTATTGACCTCAGATTTGAATTCATTCGGTAGAGATTGTGCGCATGCTCCGTTATAGTGCTGATGAAGAAAATGTCGGAGGCAACGAAATTGAAGCCAGGTTCGAAGCGTAAATTGAGCGATTCTGCCAGAAAAAGAAACAAAAAAGCAGCGAATGCCAAGTTAAACAGAAGCAGAATATATATTGGAGATGAATATGATCGTTGGATGGAAATAAAGACCGCTCTTCGTCTGGAAACGAACTCTGCCTATAACTGTTACCAGGACAACTCCCCAGGCTGTGTAACAAACCTGCTAAACAGTCTTCAATGGGAATCCCTCCAGCAAAGACGATGGAAGCAATCCCTTGTAATGTGCTACAAGATCCACCATCAGCTGATTGCCATTGAACCAGCCAACTATTACACAGCAGGGGACTCCAGAACAAGAGGAAACCATAGACTCAGACAGATCAGAGCCAAGAAGGACACATACCTTCTTCCCGAGATCCATCAGGGAATGGAACCAAGTACCATTTACAGTTGTAGATGCTGGTTCCCTAGAGGACTATAAGGTCAGGTTGAATTCCATCCCCTGGCCTTCATCACAACACAGATAAACGATGTTTATATTGTACATGATTTTTATTTGTATATACCATCCATCTCTTTGGACTTTTACCTGTTCTGGAGGGGCACCCTGTCTGATTGTTTATGCGCCCAAGTCACACACACTCAGTAACTACAGAGTCCGACTCGTATCCGGGAAGAAGAAGAAGAAGTGGCCAATATTCTTCATCATTTTCGTTTCGATTTACATTCCATTATTTTCCATTCAATCCACGATTAAAAATAATTTTCCTTAGCGAAACGTTAAACAAGGATCTCTTTACATGGAAAATAAATATATATCACCATCTATGATCTGAGCCGCCGTAAATGTCTTTTAACGGCATTATGTGTATAATTCAGCAAATTTCGCGGGGTCCAGTAAGGGGGCACTGTATACGCAACTTGTAATTATGTTAAAACATTGTTGTGGGTTTTTTTTTATTAAAAATAAATACTGCTTTGTTTCAAATCTATTTAAAAATTATTTGGCCTAAGAGACAAGAATGTGAAAGAAAGCACACGGTTTTTTTATCTCATAATAATATATAGGCAAATAATTTTCAGAAATAATTTGATTCTGAGGGGGCCTGGCAAGTTTAGTCAGGTTAGAATATTTGACAGAAAATTCATTCGACACATAGTGCAGGACAGGTTATAACATTGTTTACTCGGTTCAGGCCAAGGTTATAACATTGTTTACTCGGTTCAGGGCAGATTATTTTTTTTATTTTCTATGGAGCAAAGGCCAGAATTTTTTCTATGGCCAGATTATTTATTTTATTTACAAAAACTGCCAGACCCCCCGCGGAATCAATTGGTTGTCCCCAAAATAAACCAGGAATTAAACGAACCAAGTTATGAAATGGTTGGTGTCAAAATAACAGTGACTTTTTATGGACAAAATAATCGTATTTTTGGCATTTTTTTCCTTGTTGATTTTTTTTTTCTTCTCTGACATCTCCAAATGTTTTCATCGTAATGGTTTTGAAATGTACATACTAATAATAATTTACCCAGTTTGTACATGCGATACGTTAGTTCCGACGAGGATTTTAAATTCTGAGATTTCTTGGTTCTGTTTCGATTTCCCTAAATGGGTCACCGTGTCATTCATTATTACCGATTTCAATGTTTTTGTCCAGTTTTTCGAATAAACTGATTAAGTCAGAATGAAATGCATTGCAGCTGATAATCTTTAAGGTAAAACATACATGAAAGAATTTCTTTGCAAGGCAAGAAATGCAAGAAATTTAACTTCTTTCAAAACCAGAATGATACATGTGCTCACAGGGGCTAGGTGCACCTAGCCCTGTGCATGTGCTCACCTCACCTCATCGTTGTTTACGTTGGTGATGAAATTTCATGATCGGCAATCATCGGAACGGTGCATCCGAAAGTTAGTTAGCCGCCATTGTTTTGAAAAAACACGTACGAGATGGAATGATTTTCTGTTTTTAATCACAGATGATCGCGATGTTCGTCCTCAAACATGCACGAATGGTTTAGTTTTTAGGGGATGTAAACGTATCAAGAATATTTTTGAAGATGTTTATTTCACCAAAAACTCGCTTCATATTACTTTAAGTTATAAAACACATTAAACATTGCTTCTTCACGCCATTTGATCAACCATTGCTGTCCGTTTCTCTTGTTGTGAACTTCCCATTTATATGTAGCAACATTCCAACAGCATCTGCATAAATCTGTGTCACAAATGACCACGAATATTGAAAAAAACTAAAAGAAAAAAAAATCGCTGAATTTTGTTGCAGGACATCATGTCGTTCATTTTTACTTCTTACAGAATCAAGATTTATCTACAGAAATGTGATACCTCTTTGTAAGTTGTTAATTATTTTATGCGGCTTCTACATGAAAAACAATAATTCCTACACTGCTCACTTTGTTCCCGTTTCCTTTGTTTATAGTATTTAAACTTTCATTTAAGACAACATTTAACTCAGTTTTTTTCCTTTCTATGTTATCCTCTACCGCATACGGAAGGAACATTATTTCTCCACATATTTGCTACCCTATCATTGTGCAAATGATTGATTTTTTGGGTCAATTGCATAAGTGCCCCCTACATCATAAAAAGATGCGACTTTGCGGCTTTATGAAGTGAAGACAATATTCGAAGGGTACTTAGTTCTTTCGTACAAAATATATACCGTTAGTAAAAAATGTGTGTTGAGGGTTTCCATACCGACCGTTTTTTTTTATTGCGTACCCCGTTTTGTATTGAAATTCTGCCACATAAGCAAGGTTAAAATCTGAATAGCTACAGATCGATCTGTTAGCCCACATCTGGCAAATTGACTAGCTAATTCTTTAATTTTGATAATATTGATGACCGTATAGATTTGTCCGACCTGGTCCTGAACTTTGTGATTCTGAACAATTTAAACAATAACCGTTTAAGTTCAATTCAATAATCCATATTTCGAAATATTCGGCCAAAATCACGGGAATAACCCATAAAATATTAACTGAAGCGTGTTTATCTAATCCAATTATGAATACTGATTAATCGTAACTAGTGTAAACAACCGATTGTTACACTTTCGCAATGGCGGACGATAGTAACACCACCTAGCGTCCACGAACGATAACTAGGTAATCATTCCAACATGACCTGCCATTGGTGAATCATGATACAGTTGATGTAAAGTTTCAACCATTACTTCTGGAATAACCAGTTGGTAATTATCAAGACTTTAAACTCTTTCTCATTTCTTCACCCTAGAATGTAGTAGTAACCAATTTATCAAAAGATAGTCATTTGATTCAATCTAAATTCTCCTGGCTAATTTCTGACTTAATGGTAACTCATTGGACTCTATGTAGTTGATAAGATAAGGTAAAGTCTTTTCATTTCCTTGCAAAGTTTTAAATTTTTCTGGGCTAAAATCAAAATGTTCAAATAAATCTATGCTCACTTCTTTGATTTGTGATTCATCAGCTGAGACAGGACAATACAACTCTTTTATTTCACGTTGTGAAATGTTAAATGCAAGCTGTGTTTTAGTTTTTTGCTTAATCATGTTGTTTCCTTGACATATGAGGCGTTTCTGTATCACCATCATAATCTGATTCCTGGTGTGTTACTATATCATTGTTATGTGATACATGCTTAAAACAGATACAGTCACTAGACTTATTAATTAATTCTTGTAAAGAGAACCCGTTGGGTAATGTTATTTCACCTGTATGTCCTGGGACAAGGGTATGTTTCATTTCAACTTTGAACTGCAGGATCACTTCTAGTATTAGGTTGACATCTTCACAATTGGGGGTGGGGGCAGTGTCGAGGTCGTGATCTTATAGTAGTTGGAATTACAACCACCTATGCAATCAGTGCCTATCACCACTAACGTTGTGAGTTCGAACCCCTTTCATGGCGAAATGTATTCGATACAACATTATGTGATAAAGTTCGTCACTTACTTGCGACAGGTAGGTGGTTTTCTCCACCAATAAAACTGACCGCCACGATATAACTGAAATATTGTTGAAAGTGGCGTTAAACACCATAAACCCAAACCCTCGACAATGAATCAGGTACTATCAGTTGTTCAGCAGGTTTATATTGAATCTCAAAATTAAATTCCATCTTTCATAAATTGCTCTGATTAAACCAATACCTTTACTTGACGTTTCCACAGCTAGGTAAAAAGGTAAATCGTATCTAGGGAATGCTAATGCATCTGAATTCATTAGTGCATATTTCAATTCGTCAAAACTACGTGATATTTCTTTTTCTATATAAATTTTACACCTTTACGTAGAAGTTTGTATCAACAATTTGCTTTAACGCTCTAATCATGAATATATCTCTGGAACCAGTTCATTAATCTAAAATATCGCTCTTAATCTGGTGGTCTTATCCTTTCTTTTGATATTTCGTGTCCTAAAAAACGCAATTCCTTTGTGCAAACTTACATTTCTGTGGCGATAGCTTCAATCCAGCTGAATAAAATCGTAAAAAACTCCTGTAAATCTTTCAAAGACTGTTAGAATTTTTCCAGAATATGCCGTGTAAATGATCCCGTTAATTCATCCACATTCGGAATTGTATATAGAAAAGCTTGTGTATTGGAATTCAGATATCGAAAATCTACACAAAACCTAGACATTAATAGACTCCCCTCATTTGAACCTGTTTCCAACCCTGAGTTTGGTCGATTTCTCCTTGAAACTAAAACAATGGGACTTGATATGGGTATATGTTCTTTTTCATTTACCGGTGCAATTATTCCTTGACTTAACAGTTCATCAAGTTGATGACGCAATACGTCCCTCTTATGAGGTGGCAGTTTATATGGTCTTTGGTGTTTAGAAACTGCATCAGGCTTCAGATGTATCTGGTGTTCTACCAGATTAGTCAAGCCTAACTTTGGGTTTTCTTTAGTGACAAATAATTCTTTGTTTTTAATCAGAAGCTCATTTAATTGTGACTGTTGGGACGATAGCAAATCATTGGCTTCCATATCGAAATAAGACAAACATATTTTTAAAAGCTAACATCAATTTTATATAATACAGCACACACATTAAGTACATTAGGTGACATATGAAGCAAGTTAGCCTTTACAATCAAATATTAATAAAATGTACATGGGTATATTTTTTTAATAAAAACTGAAGAAATTCTGCCTTAAAAACTAGAGAAAAACCTTATTATGGGAAAAACTCTAGAAAAGCATTAGTTTCCTCAATTCCATTAAACATTATGGAGCATGTAATCGCTGACCTGCTTTTCATTTTCAGACTTCAATATTTGACACAAGAAGTCGAAATATATTATATAGGCAGTGTATTGGTTGTCCCTTCCCTATTTGAAATTGAATAATGATGTGAAACAATTTTGTACTTGTGTGAATAAAATAAAACAAACTATCATAAATTTATTTTTAATAGTGGCAGTGATTTTGGATGGAAGGGTTGGGCTTTCACACATATCTTGATAGTGAGCCAATGAAAGTTCATTTCAGGAACATTTGAATCAATGGTTTCTGGGGAGATTTTAATGTGATTTTGCATAATCAGTATAAATCGAGGGAAAGAAAATTTAAATAGAATAACCAAGAAGATATGTTGAAGTTGAACTACTCATTATCATGAACGAAATATCTCACAGTAAACCCAGAATATATGTGTCATAGAACTGATGTTCAAATTTGAGCTCATTATAACTTAAAATAAGGTAGTAATGGAAAAATGAAAAAATTAAGATTTTTACAAATGTTGGTCATGGAAAGTGGTGTATGTCTTGTAAGTACCATATCACCCAAGTTTGATTTAATTTGGTTCAGTGGCAATGATAGAGAAAATTGAACCATTATAAAACATTATACAAAACATATGTTGAACACTGTGGGAAGATTTATTCACACAAAATACAGAGGAATAATGTATGTTTGAGCACTGTGGGAAGATTTATTTATACAAATTACTGAGGAATACTGTATGTTGAACACTGTGGGCAGATTTATTTACACAAAATACTGAGGAATACTGTATGTTGAACACTGTGGGAAGATTTATTTACACAAAATACAGAGGAATAATGTATGTTTGAGCACTGTGGGAAGATTTATTTACACAAAATACTGAGGAATACTGTATGTTGAACACTGTGGGCAGATTTATTTACACAAAATACTGAGTAATACTGTATGTTGAGCACTGTGGGAAGATTTATTTACACAAAATACTGAGGAATACTGTATGGTGAGCACTGTGGGTAGATTTATTTACACAAAATACTGGGGATTACTTTTTGTTGAACACTATGGAAATATTTATTTACACAAAATAATGGGGATTACTTTATGTTGAGCACTGTGAGAAGAGTTATTCACACATACTACTTAGGAATACTGTATGTTGAGCACTGTGAGAAGAGTTATTCACACATACTACTTAGGAATACTGTATGTTGAGCACTGTGGGAAGATTTATTCACACAAAATACTGAGGAATATTGTATGTTGAGCACTGTGGGAAGATTTATTTACACAAAATACTGTGGAATATTGTATGTTGAGCACTGTGGGAAGATTTATTTACACAAAATACTGAGGAATACTTTATGTTGAGCACTGTGGGAAGATTTATTTACACAACATACTGAGGAATACTTTATGTTTAACACTGTGAGAAGATTTATTTACACAAAATACTGGGAAATACTTTATGTTGAACACTGTGTGAATATTTATTTACACACAATACTGGGGATTACTTTATGTGGAGCACTGTGGGAAAATTTAACACAAAATACTGGGGATTACTTTATGTTGAACAGTGGGAAGATTTATTTACACAAAATACTGAGGAATACTTTATGTTGAACACTGTGAGAAGATTTATTTACACAAAGTACTGAGAAATACTGTATGTTGAGCACTGTGAGAAGATTTATTTACACAAAAGACTGGGGACTACTTCTTGTTGAACACTGTGGGAAAATTTATGTACACAAAATACTGGGGATTATTTTATGTTCAACACTGTGGGAAGATTTATTTACACAAAATACTGAGGAATACTGTATGTTGAACACTGTGGGAAGATTTATTTACACAAAATACAGAGGAATAATGTATGTTTGAGCACTGTGGGAAGATTTATTTACACAAAATACTGAGGAATACTGTATGTTGAACACTGTGGGCAGATTTATTTACACAAAATACTGAGGAATACTGTATGTTGAACACCGTGGGAATATTTATTTACACAAAATACTGAGGAACACTTTATGTTGAGCATTGTGGGAAGAATTATTTACACAAAATACTGAGGAATACTGTATGTTGAACACTGTGGGAAGATTTATTTACACAAAATACTGAGGAATACTGTATGTTGAACACCGTGGGAATATTTATTTACACAAAATACTGAGGAATACTTTATGTTGAGCACTGTAGGAAGATTTATTTACACAAAATACTTAGGATTACTTCTTGTTGAACACTGTAGAAATATTTATTTACATAAAATACTTGGAAATACTTTATGTTGAACACTGTGGGAATATTTATTTACACAAAATACTGAGGAATACTTTATGTTGAGCACTGTGGGAAGATTTATTTACACAAAATACTGAGGAATACTGTATGTTGAGCACTGTAGGAAGATTTATTTACACAAAATACTTGGGATTACTTCTTGTTGAACACTGTGGGAATATTTATTTACATAAAATGCCTGGAAATACTTTATGTTGAGCACTGTCGGAATATTTATTTACACAAAATACTGGGAAATACTTTATGCTGAGTACTGTGGGAATATTCATTTACACAAAATACTGAGGAATACTGTATGTTGAACACTGGGAAGATTTATTTACACAAAATACTGAGGAATACTATATGTTGAACACTGTGAGAAGTTTTATTTACACAAAATACTGAGGAATACAGTACGTTGAACACTGAGAAGATTTATTTACACAAAATACATTGTACTGCAGAATACTGTATGGTGACCACTGTGGCAAGATTTATTTACACAAAATACTGAGGAATACTTTATGTTGAACACTGTGAGAAGATTTATTTACACAAAATACTGAGGAATAGTGAATGCTGATCACTGTGGAAAGATTTATTTACACAAAATACTGAGGAATACTGTATGTTGAACACTGGGAAGATCTATCTATACAAAATACTGAGGAATACTGTATGTTGAACACCGTGGGAATATTTATTTACACAAAATACTGAGGAACACTTTATGTTGAGCATTGTGGGAAGAATTATTTACACAAAATACTGAGAAATATACTGTATGTTGAACACTGTGGGCAGATTTATTTACACAAAATACTGAGGAATACTGTATGTTGAACACCGTGGGAATATTTATTTACACAAAATACTGAGGAACACTTTATGTTGAGCATTGTGGGAAGAATTATTTACACAAAATACTGAGAAATATACTGTATGTTGAACACTGGGAAGATTTATTTACACAACATACTGAGGAATACTTTATGTTGAGCACTGTGGGAAGATTTATTTACACAAAATACTGAAGAATACTTTATGTTGAACACTGTGAGAAGATTTATTTACACAAAATACTGAGGAATACTTGATGTTGAGCACTGTGAGAAGATTTATTTACACAAAATACTGAGGAATACTGTATGTTGAGCACCATGGGAAGATTTATTTACACAAAATACAGAGGAATAATGTATGTTTGAGCACTGGAAAGATTTATTTACACAAAATACTGAGGAATACTGTATGTTGAACACTGGGAAGATTTATTTACACAAAATACTGAGGAATACTGTACGTTGAACACTGTGAGAAGATTTATTTACACAAAATACTGAGGAATACTGTATGTTGAGCACCGTGGGAAGATTTATTTACACAAAATACTGAGGAATACTTTATGTTGAGCACTGTGGGAAGATTTATTTACACAAAATACTGAAGAATACTTTATGTTGAACACTGTGAGAAGATTTATTTACACAAAATACTGAGGAATACTTGATGTTGAGCACTGTGAGAAGATTTATTTACACAAAATACTGTATGTTGAGCACCATGGGAAGATTTATTTACACAAAATACTGGGGATTACTTTATGTTGAACACTGGGAAGATTTATTTACACAAAATACTGAGGAATACTGTATGCTAAACACTGTGGGAAGATTTATTTACACAATATACAGAGGAATAATGTATGTTTGAGCACTGTGGGAAGATTTATTTACACAAAATACTGAGGAATACTGTATGTTGAACACTGTGGGAAGATTTATTTACACAAAATACTGAGGAATACTTTATGTTGAGCACTATGGGAAGATTTATTTACACAAAATACTGAGGAATACTGTATGTTGAGCACTGTAGGAAGATTTATTTACACAAAATACTTGAGATTACTTCTTGTTGACCACTGTGGGAATATTTATAAAAACACTTGGAAATACTTTATGTTGAGCACTGTGGGAATATTTATTTAAACAAAATACTGAGGAATGCTTTATGTTGAACACTGGGAAGATTTATTTACACAAAATACTGAGGAATATTGTATGTTGAACACTGTGAGAAGATTTATTTACTCAAAATACTGAGGAATGCTTTATGTTGAACACTGGGAAGATTTATTTACACAAAATACTGAGGAATACTGTATGTTGAACACTGTGAGAAGATTTATTTACTCAAAATACTGAGGAATACTTTATGTTGAACAATGTGGGAAGATTTATTTTCACAAAATACTAAGGAATACTGTATGTTGAACACTGTGGGAAGATTTATTTACACAAAATACTGAGGAATACCGGTATTGTATGTTGAACACTGAGAAGATTTATTTACTCAAAATACTGAAGAATACTTTATGTTGAACAATGTGGGAAGATTTATTTTCACAAAATACTAAGGAATACTGTATGTTGAACACTGTGGGAAGATTTATTTACACAAAATACTAGGGACTACATAATGTTGAGCACTGTTGGGAGATTTATTTACACAAAATACTGGTGATTACTGTGGGAATGTTAACATAAACTACGGATTGACACTTCTTGTGCTTAAAATTGTGAGAGGGGCTGCTACCATAACCTACTGATGGTCACCTTATGTCTAAAACCGTGTGAGGTCCTGCTAACATAAACTACTGATTGACACCTGATGCTTTAAGCTGTGAGAGAGGCTGTTAACATAAACTACTGATGGACACCTTATGTTTAAAACTGTGAGAGGGGATGCTAACAAACTACTGATGGACATCTTATGTTTAAAACTGTGAGAGGAACTGTTAACATTAACAACTGTCCAACAAATATTTTTATAATGAATATATTAATGTAAAATTTTTGAAACCAATGGGAATAAATACATGGTTAAGGTACTTGTCTATAAATGAAAAACCAAACATGAGTCAGCTTTACTCTTTCATTTTTCATTATTTAGAAGAAAATAAGCTAAAAATATTCAGATGGAAATTATTGCAATATATAATTCCTACAAAGAAACAATTAATGAAATGGAGAATTGCTATTAATAGCCAATGTAATTTCTGTGGTCAAGATGAAGACTATCTACATTACTTTATGTCTTGTCCCTATCTGAAAGAATTTTGGGTGAAAATACAACAAATATTGAAAAATCTAATATAGAAAATTTTGTCACATTAAAACATATTGTTTTTGGGTATAAGATATTTGATAAAGATTATTTTGATTTCAACTATTTTTTTAACAATTTTAGGATTTTCTATATACAAAGCATATTATGTATCTGAACAAAAGACCAAACAAATAAACATATATTCTTTATTTGTGAGAGAATATATTACGAGAATAAGCCAGGTGCAAAAACTCCAAAATAGTAAACTGTTAGCAAAAATAAGGGAAAATATTGAAATGTAAATATGTATGCATTGCATATATGTATGCATGCATATGTATGTGTGTATATGCATGGATGTATGTGTGTAGATGTAGGTGCGTATGCATAGGTATATTTAATTAAAGTCTGATACTCATCAGTTATATTATATTATTTGAAAGTATTTTAATTATATAAGAAAATATTAATATGAAATACTTCATAAGTAGCTTGGGCTTTTGAAGTAAGAATGTAACAAGCATTTTGAATAAAAATATATTGTTGTTAAAAAAAAAAACACATTAACTACTGGTGGATACCTTATGCTTAAAACTGTAATGGGAGTTGTTAACATAAACTACTGATGGACACCTTATGTTTGATACTGTGAAAGGGGTTGTTAACATAAACTAGTGGTGGTCATCTTATGTGTAAAACTGTGAGAGGGGCAGCTAACATAAACTACTGGTGGATACATTATGCTTACAACTGTGAGAGGGGCTGTTAACATAAACTACTGATGGATACCTTATGTTTAAAACTGTGAGAGGAGCTGTTAACATAAACTACTGGTGGATACATTATGCTTAAAACTGTGAAAGGGGCTGTAAACATAAACTACTGGTGGGTACCTTATGCTTAAAACTGTGAGGGGATGTACACATAAACTACTGGTGGATACCTTATGCTTAAAACTGTGAAAGGGGCTGTTAACATATACTATTGGTGATACCTCATGTTTAAAACTGTGAGAGGGGTTAACATAAACTACTGATGGACACATCATGTTTAAAACTGTGAGAGGAGTTGTTAACATAAATTACTGATGGACACCTAATATTTAAAACTGTAAGAGGGGATGTTAACATAAACCACTGATGGACACCTTATGCTTAAAACTGAGAGGGGCTGCTAACATAAACTACTACTTGATACCTTATGCTTAAAACTGTGAGGAGGGCTGTTAGCATAAACTACTGATGGCACCTTATGCTTAATACTGTGAGAGGGGTTGACAGCATAAACTACTGATGGATACCTTATGCTTAAAACTGTGAGAGGGACTGCTAACATAAACTACTAATGGATATATTATTTTTAAAACTGTGAGATGGGCTGTTAACATAAACTACTGGTGGATACCTTATGCGTAAAACTGTGAGGGGAGCTGTTAACATAAACTACTGGTGGATACCTTATGTATAATACAGTGCAAGGAGCTGTTATCATAAAATACTAATGCATACCTTATGCTTAAAACTGTGTGAGAGGGGCTGCTAACATAAACTACTAATGGATACATTATGCTTAAAACTGTGCGAGGGGCTGTTAATATAAACTACTGGTGGATACCTTATGCTTAAAACGTTGAGGGGAGCTGTTAACATAAACTACTGGTGGATACCTTACACTTAAAACTGTGCGGGGAGCTGTTAACATAAACTACTGGTAGATACCTTATGTTTAAAACTGTGAAACTGTTAGAGCGGCTGTTAACATAAAATACTGGTGGATATCTAATGTTTAAAACTGTGAGGAGAGCTATTTAAAAACCAATGGTTCACCGAATCCAATAATCATGTAATTGCTCATTTTCAGACTTTAAAAGTTGTGACTTGAAATGAGGCAGTGATGGACATCTGAAAAAAGTAAAGACAGACAACGGACGACAAGTGATTGCAAAATTGAAATTGTTGCTAGATTTGACACAGATTATTTCTTCATAGAATCTTTTAGGAAACAATAACAAGTTTAATTGTAATACAAATTCTCACAATACAAACAACAATTTGTCCTTAAAATATCTAGCAACAAAAACAATTGAGAGCAAATAAATTACCCTTTTATTGTATTACATGAAATACTGTTGGATACCATATAATGTTGTAAACTGTGAATATAGAAAACACATTGTGCTAAAAATTAGCATCTGTTTTATATATGACAATTTTGTGTGCAAACATTGAGAACATTAGTTGACATGTGTAGCAAGTTAACCTTTATAATCAATATTAATCAAATATACAAGACTATGTCTTTTTATTAAAAACCGTGGAAACTCTGCATTAAAAGCTAGAGAAAAAACCCAGCATTGGAAAAACAAAACTCTAGAAAACCATTAGTTTCCATAATTTCATTATACATATACCATTACATTTGTAATAACTATTAAAAGATACAATTAAGTAGCCATGGATACTAAAATCCAGAGTCTCACAGCATCCAATGAGCATGTAATCACCTCACCTGCATTTCATTTTCAGACTTCCAAATTTTATACAAAAGATCGAAATATGTAAATTAAAACAGGTCAAAATTCAAACTGCATCTGAATTCCTAGTTTGGTTTCATTTGAATTAATCTAGAAACATCATGAGCACTACTAGTATATGAGATACCTAGCTCCAATGTAATAATTCTGTGAAGGCCTAAGATTTTGTATTTAAAATAATAGGATTTACAGAAAATATGTATCCTCTTATGAAAATGTGACTAAAATGAAAATGTCAACCATAAAAGAAAGAAAAAAAAGTCTTGAATATCTCTGTGAATTGAGGTGCACAACATTATTATGTATAAATATGGTCTTTAAAGTTTCAGGGAAATATAACACAAAAAAGCACACTCTGCTGAAGATGACAAAGATTCAAAAGATGGAAAAATTAGAGAAATGATTAACTTCAATATGTATGTAATTATTTTGTAACTTCATGGAAGTTGGACTGGTGCCATAGGAACAATAGTTGATTACACAAAATAGGTACCTCTTTTACATACTCACATTTTACCATACAATAGTATGCATCCTAGCAAAAAATGGACACACCTTTGTACATAAAATGTAACATTCACAACTGTACATTAATCTTTAGATTATTAGTTTGTTTTAATCAACCATTCTATTTCTGTATAATTTTATAATGAACTTGATCAAAAGGTCAGTTTAAACATATTTCATTGTCCAAAAACATGACATTAGGATCAGATACAAGTTTTACAACTTAGAACATCTTCTCCTTTATATAAACAATATGTATATATAGTTGAACATATATACAAAAAAGCTACAACATTTATTAATTACAAAGACATGAAATGTACCAGTGAAACAAGATTTGCTATTAGCCGAATGACAAATCAAACCCATCTTAACTATAATTGGACCTTATACAACACTGAAGAATAAAGAAAAAGCAATAACTTTGAACCAGATAAATAGTGCTGTAAAGTTAGTGTCTCTTAGAATTCAGTTACAAAACATACAAGCCTGAAGCTATATATTAAATAAAATGTTGGTACTTCTAATCCTACATTACAGATAAATATTGCATTTCATATAAATATTCTGAATAGCACATCATGGAGATGAATGTCATTATCTATTCTTATGTTAAAATGATGTTATTGAAATGGAGAGAAAGAGGTATATTCCACAGTATTTTGTTCAAAATTCATCAGTAATAAAACTGAAAGGAATGATGTCATTTTGAAACAAATAAATATTAAATAGCTATCCATTTTTCTGACAAATATTGTGAAACTATTATAATATCATTAATATTTTCTTCATTATATTTCCATATGATATATAATATTATATATTGTACATGTATTTTCACAACTGCTGCATTTAATTATATGTCTTGCACATTTTGAAAGTCATCATCTAATTGTATTTTCATGTGAGTTTATTATATCTTGAGTAAAATAAAGTCTTGAAATCTTGTTCATAATTTAAACAAATTACTTCTGAATAGAGAACTAATCAATTAGACATACTAAGGAATAATGAAAAAGTTGTATATCTAATATGCAAACTTGTACAATTATTATAATGATCCAAAATTATGCTAATTAAAAACAACCAATCAAATGTCAACTGACATTCAAACATGTCAAATTTTAATATATCATGTTATTAGTCATCATAAGTTCAAACCAGATATAGAAAATACATACATAACCACAATCTTAGAACACAAAGTCATACAACAAGGAGTTTGGCGATCAGATTCCATATCAATGAACACATCTTGTGGTAAGAACAATCTCAACCAAAGTACACTATGAACCATACATGTATTATTTGTGGTTTTCTGAACAGTTAGCTGTTAACTGGTAACAGGTATATTGTGAAAAGGGATATGTACAGTTCAGTGACATTATATATAGTGTTAAATCATACATGTTTAGTTTTTTAATAAGTGAAATGGGGAATGTAAAGCTGTGAGTTATATAGTGTTGAGCAGTACATTTTTAGCATAGGAGGTTTTTAATCAGTGAAATTTGGAAAGTACAGCTCAGTGACATTAGCTGAAGTGTTGAGCCATAGTGTTAGTAACCATGCATGTTTAGTTTTTTAATAAGTGAAATGGGGAATGTAAAGCTGTGAGTTATATAGTGTTGAGCAGTACATTTTTAGCATAGGAGGTTTGTAATCAGTGAAATTTGGAAAGTACAGCTCAGTGACATTAGCTGAAGTGTTGAGCCATAGTGTTAGTAACCATGCATGTTTAGTTTTTTAATAAGTGAAATGGGGAATGTAAAGCTGTGAGTTATATAGTGTTGAGCAGTACATTTTTAGCATAGGAGGTTTGTAATCAGTGAAATTTGGAAAGTACAGCTCAGTGACATTAGCTGAAGTGTTGAGCCATAGTGTTAGTAACCATACATGTTTAGTTTTTTAATAAGTGAAATGGGGAATGTAAAGCTGTGAGTTATATAGTGTTGAGCAGTACATTTTTAGTATAGGAGGTTTTTAATCAGTGAAATTTGGAAAGTACAGCTCAGTGACATTAGCTGAAGTGTTGAGCCATAGTGTTAGTAACCATACATGTTTAGTTTTTTAATAAGTGAAATGGGGAATGTAAAGCTGTGAGTTATATAGTGTTGAGCAGTACATTTTTAGTATAGGAGGTTTTTAATCAGTGAAATTTGGAAAGTACAGCACAGTGACATTAGCAGAAGTGTTGAGCTAGTGTTAGTACAGGGGTGGTGTGTGTAATTAAGTGAAGCATGTGTTAGTACGGAGGTGGTGTGTGTAATTAAGTGAAGCATGTGTTAGTACGGGGATGGTGTGTGTAATTAAGTGAAGCATGTATTAGTACGGAGGTGGTGTGTGTAATTGAGTGAAGCATGTGTTAGTACGGAGGTGGTGTGTGTAATTAAGTGAAGCATGTGTTAGTACGGGAGTGGTGTGTGTAATTAAGTGAAGCATGTGTTAGTACAGGGATGGCGTGTGTAATTAAGTGAAGCATGTGTTAGTACGGAGGTGGTGTGTGTAATTAAGTGAAGCATGTATTAGTACGCAGGTGGTGTGTGTAATTAAGTGAAGCATGTGTTAGTACGGAGGTGGTGTGTGTAATTAAGTGAAGCATGTGTTAGTACGGGGGTGGTGTGTGTAATTAAGTGAAGCATGCGTTAGTACGGGGGTGGTGTGTGTAATTAAGTGAAGCATGTGTTAGTACGGGGGTGGTGTGTGTAATTAAGTGAAGCATAGTATATAGAAAACCATAACAAAGCATGTCTGATACATTTTTTTCAAAGTAGACTTTCTGACCACATTTATCTGTTCATTATATGGTCATCTGATAATAGTGCACAAACTAGCTGTGAAAAGAACTTTGTGCCCCAATACCGGAGCCAGTATATATTTTTACCATAATTAGTAGTTAAACCCGCCTTAAAGGGCACCTCTATATAACAAATCAATTTATATAAAGGGCAGTTTCATTCTCTCCCATTAATGAATAGTGCATATAATTATAACCTCTATATAAAGGGCAACTGCTCATAAAGGCCACATTATCAGGTTCCCTTGAGTGGCCTTTATATACAGGTTTGACTGTACATATAAAAAATGTCGCTTTTTTTCATATCAACTCCATCAATTAAAAAAAATCAATTGATTCAACCCAAATGAGACAAACATTTTATAGATTTAAAAAGTTGAAATGTGATCTTCATAATTAAAAAGAAGATCCATTATTAATTTTGTTATTTTGTACTCCTAGTAAAATGTGAGAAATTGTTGTCGAAATTTTGCTTGCCTTAACCTGTATTTAAAAATTTGATGTGTGCCAAGCTTCTCATTCAAATATTGAACTTCATTTTTTACTATAATAAGTCTCAAAGGTTTGAACATGTTTACAAAACATACATCAGAGTAATAATATATTACAAATAACTGATACATTCACACAAATAGTTCTTTATCATGTGATCTTTTATCATTACATCTTATGTTTTACCATAACATCTATCCATGTATAGCTAACTGTTAATCATGTAAATGTATACCATAACATCTGTCTATGTATAACTAACTGTTGATCCAGTACATGAATACCATAACATCTGTCTATGTATAACTAACTGTTGATCCAGTACATGTATACCATAACATCTGTCTATGTATAACTAACTGTTGATCCAGTACATGTATACCATTACATCTGTCTATGTATAACTAACTGTCGATCCAGTACATGTATACCATTACATCTGTCTATGTATAACTAACTGTTGATCCAGTACATGTATACCATAACATCTGTCTATGTATAACTAACTGTTGTTCCAGTACATGTATATCATTACATCTGTCTATGTATAACTAACTGTTGATCCAGTACATGTATACCATAACATCTGTCTATGTATAACTAATTGTTGATCCAGTACATGTATACCATTACATCTGTCTATGTATAACTAACTGTTGATCCAGTACATGTATACCATAACATCTGTCTATGTATAACTAACTGTTGGTCTAGTACATGAATACCATAACGTCTGTCTATGTATAATTAACTGTTGATCCAGTACATGTATACCATTACATCTGTATATGTATAACTAACTGTTGATCCAGTACATGTATACCATTACATCTGTCTATGTATAACTAACTGTTGATCCAGTACATGTATACCATTACATCTGTCTATGTATAACTAACTGTTGATCCAGTACATGTATACAATTACATCTGTCTATGTATAACAAACTGTTGATCCAGTACATGTATACCATAACATCTGTCTATGTATAACTAACTGTTGATCTAGTACATGAATACCATAACGTCTGTCTATGTATAATTAACTGTTGATCCAGTACATGTATACCATTACATCTGTCTATGTATAACTAACTGTTGATCCAGTACATGTATACCATTTCATCTGTTTATGTATAACTAACTGTTGTTCCAGTACATGTATACCATTACATGTCTATGTATAACTAACTGTTGATCCAGTACATGTATACCATTACATCTGTCTATGTATAACTAACTGTTGATCCAGTACATGTATACCATAACATCTGTCTATGTATAACTAACTGTTGATCTAGTACATGAATACCATAATGTCTGTCTATGTATAACTAACTGTTGATCCAGTACATGTATACCATAACATCTGTCTATGTATAACTAACTGTTGATCTAGTACATGAATACCATGACGTCTGTCTATGTATAACTAACTGTTGATCCAGTACATGTATACCATTACATCTGTCTATGTATAACTAACTGTTGATCCAGTACATGTATACCATAACGTCTGTCTATGTATAACTAACTGTTGATCCAGTACATGAATACCATAACGTCTGTCGATGTATATCTAACTGTTGATCTAGTACATGTATACCATTACATCTGTCTATGTATAACTAACTGTTGATCCAGTACATGTATACCATAACATCTGTCTATGTATAACTAACTGTTGATCCAGTACATGTATACCATTACATCTGTCTATGTATAACTAACTGTTGATCCAGTACATGTATACCATAACATCTGTCTATGTATGACTAACTGTTGATCCAGTACATGAATACCATAACATCTGTCTATGTATAACTAACTGTTGATCCAGTACATGTATACCATTACATCTGTCTATGTATAACTAACTGTTGATCCAGTACATGTATACCATTACATCTGTCTATGTATAACTAACTGTTGATCCAGTACATGTATACCATAACATCTGTCTATGTATGACTAACTGTTGATCCAGTACATGTATACCATAACATCTGTCTATGTACAACTAACTGTTGGTCTAGTACATGAATACCATAACGTCTGTCTATGTATAATTAACTGTTGATCCAGTACATGTATACCATAACATCTGTATATGTATAACTAACTGTTGATCCAGTACATGTATACCATTACATCTGTCTATGTATAACTAACTGTTGATCCAATACATGTATATCATTACATCTGTCTATGTATAACTAACTGTTGATCCAGTACATGTATACCATTACATCTGTCTATGTATAACTAACTGTTGATCCAGTAAATGTATACCATTACATCTGTCTATGTATAACTAACTGTTGATCCAGTACATGTATACCATAACGTCTGTCTATGTATAACTAACTGTTGATCCAGTACATGTATACCATTACATCTGTCTATGTATATCTAACTATTGATCTAGTACATGTATACCATTACATCTGTCTATGTATAACTAACTGTTGATCCAGTACATGTATACCATAACATCTGTCTATGTATAACTAACTGTTGATCCAGTACATGTATACCATTACATCTGTCTATGTATAACTAACTGTTGATCCAGTACATGTATACCATAACATCTGTCTATGTATGACTAACTGTTGATCCAGTACATGAATACCATAACATCTGTCTATGTATAACTAACTGTTGATCCAGTACATGTATACCATTACATCTGTCTATGTATAACTAACTGTTGTTCCAGTACATGTATACCATAACATCTGTCTATGTATGACTAACTGTTGATCCAGTACATGTATACCATAACATCTGTCTATGTATAACTAACTGTTGGTCTAGTACATGAATACCATAACGTCTGTCTATGTATAATTAACTGTTGATCCAGTACATGTATACCATTACATCTGTATATGTATAACTAACTGTTGATCCAGTACATGTATACCATTACATCTGTCTATGTATAACTAACTGTTGATCCAGTACATGTATACCATTACATCTGTCTATGTATAACTAACTGTTGATCCAGTACATGTATACCATTACATCTGTCTATGTATAACTAACTGTTGATCCAGTACATGTATACCATTACATCTGTCTATGTATAACTAACTGTTGATCCAGTACATGTATACCATAACATCTGTCTATGTATGACTAACTGTTGATCCAGTACATGTATACCATAACATCTGTCTATGTATAACTAACTGTTGGTCTAGTACATGAATACCATAACGTCTGTCTATGTATAATTAACTGTTGATCCAGTACATGTATACCATTACATCTGTATATGTATAACTAACTGTTGATCCAGTACATGTATACCATTACATCTGTCTATGTATAACTAACTGTTGATCCAGTACATGTATACCATTACATCTGTCTATGTATAACTAACTGTTGATCCAGTACATGTATACCATTACATCTGTCTATGTATAACTAACTGTTGATCCAGTACATGTATACCATAACATCTGTCTATGTATAACTAACTGTTGATCCAGTACATGTATACCATTACATCTGTCTATGTATAACTAACTGTTGATCCAGTACATGTATACCATAACGTCTGTCTATGTATAACTAACTGTTGATCCAGTACATGTATACCATTACATCTGTCTATGTATAACTAACTGTTGATCCAGCACATGTATACCATTACATCTGTCTATGTATAACTAACTGTTGATCCAGTACATGTATACCATTACATCTGTCTATGTATAACTAACTGTTGATCCAGTACATGTATACCATTACATCTGTCTATGTATAACTAACTGTTGATCTAGTACATGTATACCATAACATCTGTCTATGTATAACTAACTGTTGATCCAGTACATGAATACCATAACGTCTGTCTATGTATAACTAACTGTTGATCCAGTACATGTATACCATAACATCTGTCTATGTATAACTAACTGTTGATCTAGTACATGAATACCATAATGTCTGCCTATGTATAACTAACTGTTGATCCAGTACATGTATACCATTACATCTGTCTATGTATAACTAACTGTTGATCCAGTACATGTATACCATTACATCTGTCTATGTATAACTAACTGTTGATCCAGTACATGTATACCATTACATCTGTCTATGTATAACTAACTGTTGATCCAGTACATGTATACCATTACATCTGTCTATGTATAACTAACTGTTGATCCAGTACATGTATACCATTACATCTGTCTATGTATAACTAACTGTTGATCCAGTACATGAATACCATAACGTCTGTCTATGTATAACTAACTGTTGATCCAGTACATGTATACCATAACGTCTGTCTATGTATAACTAACTGTTGATCCAGTACATGAATACCATAACGTCTGTCGATGTATAACTAACTGTTGATCTAGTACATGTATACCATTACATCTGTCTATGTATAACTAACTGTTGATCCAGTACATGTATACCATAACATCTGTCTATGTATAACTAACTGTTGATCTAGTACATGTATACCATTACATCTGTCTATGTATAACTAACTGTTGATCCAGTACATGTATACCATTACATCTGTCTATGTATAACTAACTGTTGATCCAGTACATGTATACCATTACATCTGTCTATGTATAACTAACTGTTGATCCAGTACATGTATACCATAACGTCTGTCTATGTATAACTAACTGTTGATCCAGTACATGAATACCATAACGTCTGTCGATGTATATCTAACTGTTGATCTAGTACATGTATACCATTACATCTGTCTATGTATAACTAACTGTTGATCCAGTACATGTATACCATTACATCTGTCTATGTATAACTAACTGTTGATCCAGTACATGTATACCATAACGTCTGTCTATGTATAGCTAACTGTTGATCCAGTACATGAATACCATAACATCTGTCGATGTATATCTAACTGTTGATCTAGTACATGTATACCATTACATCTGTCTATGTATAACTAACTGTTGATCCAGTAAATGTATACCATAACATCTGTCTATGTATAACTAACTGTTGATCCAGTACATGTATACCATTACATCTGTCTATTTATAACTAACTGTTGATCCAGTACATGTATACCATAACATCTATCTATGTATAACTAACTGTTGATCCAGTACATGTATACCATTACATCTGTCTATGTATAACTAACTGTTGATCCAGTACATGTATACCATAACATCTGTCTATGTATGACTAACTGTTGATCCAGTACATGAATACCATAACATCTGTCTATGTATAACTAACTGTTGATCCAGTACATGTATACCATAACGTCTGTCTATGTATAACTAACTGTTGATCCAGTACATGAATACCATAACGTCTGTCGATGTATATCTAACTGTTGATCTAGTACATGTATACCATTACATCTGTCTATGTATAACTAACTGTTGATCCAGTACATGTATACCATAACATCTGTCTATGTATAACTAACTGTTGATCCAGTATATGTATACCATTACATCTGTCTATTTATAACTAACTGTTGATCCAGTACATGTATACCATAACATCTATCTATGTATAACTAACTGTTGATCCAGTACATGTATACCATTACATCTGTCTATGTATAACTAACTGTTGATCCAGTACATGTATACCATAACATCTGTCTATGTATAACTAACTGTTGATCCAGTACATGTATACCATAACATCTGTCTATGTATAACTAACTGTTGATCCAGTACATGTATACCATTACATCTGTCTATGTATAACTAACTGTTGATCCAGTACATGTATACCATAACGTCTGTCTATGTATAACTAACTGTTGATCCAGTACATGTATACCATTACATCTGTCTATGTATAACTAACTGTTGATCCAGCACATGTATACCATTACATCTGTCTATGTATAACTAACTGTTGATCCAGTACATGTATACCATTACATCTGTCTATGTATAACTAACTGTTGATCCAGTACATGTATACCATTACATCTGTCTATGTATAACTAACTGTTGATCTAGTACATGTATACCATAACATCTGTCTATGTATAACTAACTGTTGATCCAGTACATGAATACCATAACGTCTGTCTATGTATAACTAACTGTTGATCCAGTACATGTATACCATAACATCTGTCTATGTATAACTAACTGTTGATCTAGTACATGAATACCATAACGTCTGCCTATGTATAACTAACTGTTGATCCAGTACATGTATACCATTACATCTGTCTATGTATAACTAACTGTTGATCCAGTACATGTATACCATTACATCTGTCTATGTATAACTAACTGTTGATCCAGTACATGTATACCATTACATCTGTCTATGTATAACTAACTGTTGATCCAGTACATGTATACCATTACATCTGTCTATGTATAACTAACTGTTGATCCAGTACATGAATACCATAACGTCTGTCTATGTATAACTAACTGTTGATCCAGTACATGTATACCATAACGTCTGTCTATGTATAACTAACTGTTGATCCAGTACATGAATACCATAACGTCTGTCGATGTATAACTAACTGTTGATCTAGTACATGTATACCATTACATCTGTCTATGTATAACTAACTGTTGATCCAGTACATGTATACCATAACATCTGTCTATGTATAACTAACTGTTAATCTAGTACATGTATACCATTACATCTGTCTATGTATAACTAACTGTTGATCCAGTACATGTATACCATTACATCTGTCTATGTATAACTAACTGTTGATCCAGTACATGTATACCATTACATCTGTCTATGTATAACTAACTGTTGATCCAGTACATGTATACCATAATGTCTGTCTATGTATAACTAACTGTTGATCCAGTACATGAATACCATAACGTCTGTCGATGTATATCTAACTGTTGATCTAGTACATGTATACCATTACATCTGTCTATGTATAACTAACTGTTGATCCAGTACATGTATACCATTACATCTGTCTATGTATAACTAACTGTTGATCCAGTACATGTATACCATAACGTCTGTCTATGTATAGCTAACTGTTGATCCAGTACATGAATACCATAACATCTGTCGATGTATATCTAACTGTTGATCTAGTACATGTATACCATTACATCTGTCTATGTATAACTAACTGTTGATCCAGTACATGTATACCATAACATCTGTCTATGTATAACTAACTGTTGATCCAGTACATGTATACCATTACATCTGTCTATTTATAACTAACTGTTGATCCAGTACATGTATACCATAACATCTATCTATGTATAACTAACTGTTGATCCAGTACATGTATACCATTACATCTGTCTATGTATAACTAACTGTTGATCCAGTACATGTATACCATAACATCTGTCTATGTATGACTAACTGTTGATCCAGTACATGAATACCATAACATCTGTCTATGTATAACTAACTGTTGATCCAGTACATGTATACCATAACGTCTGTCTATGTATAACTAACTGTTGATCCAGTACATGAATACCATAACGTCTGTCGATGTATATCTAACTGTTGATCTAGTACATGTATACCATTACATCTGTCTATGTATAACTAACTGTTGATCCAGTACATGTATACCATAACATCTGTCTATGTATAACTAACTGTTGATCCAGTATATGTATACCATTACATCTGTCTATTTATAACTAACTGTTGATCCAGTACATGTATACCATAACATCTATCTATGTATAACTAACTGTTGATCCAGTACATGTATACCATTACATCTGTCTATGTATAACTAACTGTTGATCCAGTACATGTATACCATTACATCTGTCTATGTATAACTAACTGTTGATCCAGTACATGTATACCATTACATCTGTCTATGTATAACTAACTGTTGATCCAGTAAATGTATACCATTACATCTGTCTATGTATAACTAACTGTTGATCCAGTACATGTATACCATAACGTCTGTCTATGTATAACTAACTGTTGATCCAGTACATATATACCATTACATCTGTCTATGTATAACTAACTGTTGATCCAGTACATGTATACCATTACATCTGTCTATGTATAACTAACTGTTGATCCAGTACATGTATACCATTACATCTGTCTATGTATAACTAACTGTTGATCCAGTACATGTATACCATTACATCTGTCTATGTATAACTAACTGTTGATCCAGTACATGTATACCATTACATCTGTCTATGTATAACTAACTGTTGATCTAGTACATGTATACCATAACATCTGTCTATGTATAACTAACTGTTGATCTAGTACATGAATACCATAACGTCTGTCTATGTATAACTAACTGTTGATCCAGTACATGTATACCATAACATCTGTCTATGTATAACTAACTGTTGATCTAGTACATGAATACCATAACGTCTGCCTATGTATAACTAACTGTTGATCCAGTACATGTATACCATTACATCTGTCTATGTATAACTAACTGTTGATCCAGTACATGTATACCATTACATCTGTCTATGTATAACTAACTGTTGATCCAGTACATGAATACCATAACGTCTGTCTATGTATAACTAACTGTTGATCCAGTACATGTATACCATAACGTCTGTCTATGTATAACTAACTGTTGATCCAGTACATGAATACCATAACGTCTGTCGATGTATAACTAACTGTTGATCTAGTACATGTATACCATTACATCTGTCTATGTATAACTAACTGTTGATCCAGTACATGTATACCATAACATCTGTCTATGTATAACTAACTGTTGATCTAGTACATGTATACCATTACATCTGTCTATGTATAACTAACTGTTGATCCAGTACATGTATACCATTACATCTGTCTATGTATAACTAACTGTTGATCCAGTACATGTATACCATTACATCTGTCTATGTATAACTAACTGTTGATCCAGTACATGAATACCATAACGTCTGTCGATGTATATCTAACTGTTGATCTAGTACATGTATACCATTACATCTGTCTATGTATAACTAACTGTTGATCCAGTACATGTATACCATTACATCTGTCTATGTATAACTAACTGTTGATCCAGTACATGTATACCATAACGTCTGTCTATGTATAACTAACTGTTGATCCAGTACATGAATACCATAACGTCTGTCGATGTATATCTAACTGTTGATCTAGTACATGTATACCATTACATCTGTCTATGTATAACTAACTGTTGATCCAGTACATGTATACCATAACATCTGTCTATGTATAACTAACTGTTGATCCAGTATATGTATACCATTACATCTGTCTATTTATAACTAACTGTTGATCCAGTACATGTATACCATAACATCTATCTATGTATAACTAACTGTTGATCCAGTACATGTATACCATTACATCTGTCTATGTATAACTAACTGTTGATCCAGTACATGTATACCATAACATCTGTCTATGTATATCTAACTGTTGATCCAGTACATGAATACCATAACATCTGTCTATGTATAACTAACTGTTGATCCAGTACATGTATACCATAACATCTGTCTATGTATAACTAACTGTTGATCCAGTACATGTATACCAATACATCTGTCTATGTATAACTAACTATTGATCCAGTACATGTATACCATTACATTTGTATGTATAACTAACTGTTGATCCAGTACATGTATACCATAACATCTGTCTATGTATAACTAACTGTTGATCCAGTGCATGTATACCAATACATCTGTCTATGTATAACTAACTGTTGATCCAGTACATGTATACCATTACATCTGTATGTATGTTTTCTGTCTGTTGACTGTTCCTTGGTCTGGGTCAACTTATGTAGACCTATAACATTTCATGCTATCCATGTTGTAAGAGGGCTGGTCTCTCTTAGCTGTTGGTCCTGAAAAATAATGAAAAATGTTAAAAATAATATTTTTAAGACATTTTCAGAGCAATTCTACAATAATGTAATGTAACATACTGTATGATTTCACTTTTCATGTATTTTACCTCTTTTCACATATGGTCGGTCCTACACAAATTATGTCATGCAGTGGCAGCCATCTTGACATTCTGAAGCATAGGAAAAATTATGACACTGTAAGGGGCCATCCAATGATTATTATGACACTGTAAGGGGCCATCCAATGATTATTCATGTACAGTTTTGGGTCAATCAAGATTTTTATTTTTAAAATTTGTTCATTTTTAAGTTGGGCTCTATGCTGAGCAGTCATGTGATGTTGGCCATCTTTGATTTCCGATCAACACAAAAATATATGTTGAGAACCATCCAAGGGATGTTTCGTCCTAGTATTATTTCAAATGGTTTAGTGGTTTCATTAGAATAATTAAATTATTTCTCCTCGCATTATTCCCCTTTGATTATCTAATTAAA
Organism: Bathymodiolus brooksi; assembly: GCA_963680875.1. Taxonomy (NCBI): domain Eukaryota; kingdom Metazoa; phylum Mollusca; class Bivalvia; order Mytilida; family Modiolidae; genus Bathymodiolus; species Bathymodiolus brooksi. The sequence continues at coordinate 94,689,007 of OY804581.1, read as the reverse complement.
TAGGTTGTATATTCAATGGTTATAGTCCGTTTGACTTCTATAAATCTCCAGAAATAAAATCTTAAAAATTAATTTCAAAATGTTTGGCCAATTCATAAAAAGTTTGTCCATTAGGTTTCCATAGAAAAAACCCAGCAGCAGACAATCTAAGAAACATTACAAACCAACCAAGTTTTATTTCAATGGTAGAGTGGTTTTGGACATGGACAATTTTTTTAAATATTTTTCTCATTGACAGACAGAACAGACATTTTCTGTTCCAACTTGCTCTATTTTTTCTTTATATCTGGGCTAGGATCCTATGAATTGGTATAAATTCCTGACTGTGAAACAAATAAAATACATAATGATGAGAGACCACCTGATATATTACCCATGTTTCAATTGGTATTGAGAGAACAGGACTCGGTTGTTCAAAACAGTGGATAAACTGGACAACTTCTGTTGTTCAAAAGTTGTCCACTAGACAAATGTGCTTTATCCTTGACATCTTTTGTCAAGTTTAATTGGGTACGGATAAAGTTTTATCCAGTGGATAAATATGATCGCCAATTGAAATTACATTCGATTTTTTTTTGTCGTCATGAAGTTTTCCTCTATTTAATTTCAAAAATAGCATTTCTCTTTTTTGGAAATAGATTACACTACACATAACAGGAACTAAGATAAATAGATAGATTTAAATACAAATGTAAATAAATAAATGTTATACATTATAAATAACAAATTGAAGAGAGAAAAAAAACCACACACACCATCAGAACTGATTTCTGATTTAATTTGTTGCCAGTGTGAGTAATTTAAAGAGAGGTGTAAAAGAAGGGACTGGTTGGTTATTTTAGTCTTCCGTGATCTTGTATTTTTCTTCCGAAATATTTTCTGTTGTTTTTTGTGTGTGCCGTGAATCGTTATGAGGACATTTTCCGTGAATCGTTTCCCGTCAAATTTATTTTACATTCTTCATGATATACGCCTCTCATCTACGTTTTTTTGTGAACCTTTTATCAATGTGGTCTTCTGTGTTTGTTCTTTGTTGGTTTTTTTTCTCTCTCAACGATGTTGTCAATATTACATGAATTACTGGACACATCCACAGTTCAGTTGTCGACAAAATAAACCTGACTAGCGAGGATGAATAAATGGTAAAAAATATCTTTTCAATTACATTGGGTTACATTTTTTTTTAATATGAACAGAAGAATTTATTTACCGTGCCTTCAATTGACCAGTAAAAAATACTTTTGTTGAAGTGACGAGGACCCCCCCCCCCCCCCCTTTTTTTTTTAGTTCAAAAGTGGAAGAATGGCTTATGATGATATTAGTAATGGGCAATTGTTTACTAGATCTGTTTGCTGTTTTTGATTTAGATTTGGAACCGATTTGAGTTGATAATTGTTGTTGTTTTTTTTGTTTTTGTTTTTGTCTCTCAACAGTTGGAGTTAAATATTATTTATTTTATTTGTTTTGACAACAGTATGAAAAAGGTCATTCAGTGTATGTGTGTAGATTTCTCTGAAAATATCCGATCCCAAGACATGTACGTTAAATGTCCCAAGATCCAATCAACATATTTTGTAAACCGTGATATTTACTGTATATACATGTATGGAGTATGCATAGTCCCAAATATGTCACTTATTTCAGGCCAGCCCACTTCTATAGATCCGGGCCATGTCTTCCAGAACCGACAATTTGGATTTCATTGTTGTAAGATTCTATTACACTACATCATTAAGTACAATAATTGAACTGGATCATAATAAAATATTTCTAAAGTTTTGTAAAATTATGTTTTTCTTAAAATAAATATATCTTCCTATTTTTGTATACATACATAAAAAATCTGAACTATTCAACACAACATGAATGACAAAATGACACACCCTTTAATTAATCTTGCCCTTGCTTCAATGTGGATAAATATTTAGGAAAGACATGAAGCAACTAGCTTCAATTTATTTGTACAAAAATATAATTTGGATTATTATTTCATGATCTGAAAAAAATAAATAAAAAGGTTTCTCTTAAAAAAAATCCTGGTCTAATACATTATGTAGGTAAAACTAAATAGAAAATAAATGTGTGATTAGTCACAATTTGTCTAACAAAAATTTGATTACCATATGACTTGAAAAAATTCCATAGAGACATAAATTCCCAGCCCCAACACAAAGATAACAAAATGATTGGTCATATATCATTTGCAAGATTGTAACAAATAAATTGAATTGTGTGAAAAATAACTTGAAATGTCGCTGAACTTAGCAGACCTTTTTTTTCATTTTTGGTCTGGATTGCTTTAAGAGAGGAAGTGCAAAAAAATCATGGGAGTTTTCCACAGGACAAAATTTTATCCAGTGAATAGCTATCCAACCATTGTCTTTGCTTTTGATCAACCAATTTTAACTACTGGCTAGCTATCCACTGGATAAGTAGTTGTTCAGTGGACAACCTTATCCAGTGGACAACCTTATCCAGTATTTTGAACAACGGGCCCAGTTTGACAAACTGGAAAAGGAATTGATCCATTGTTTTAATACAATTGCCTTTGTTTGCAGTGAATCCAATTGTTGGACATTTAAACTCTTTGATGTATATCTGGAAGAGAAGTCAATCACTTATTGATTAAAACTCCCATAAAAATTCAACTCACCTGGTAAAGGATTTTGATCTTCTTTGATGTTAAAAAAAAAGTTTACTTCCGATATATAAAAACTATGTAAATACCTTCCCTTCCCCACCCCCCCCACCCCCAAATAAAAGAATAAAAAAACACAAAAGAAAAGAAAATCATAGAGAGATTTTACTTTCGAAGAACAAATAAAATTTCAACATTTGTTTTATGGAAACAGTAATAGTTCAAACAGTAAACCAGATAATGTATTATGTATTTTATTTGTTATTTGCCATAAATCCACAATAGTGATGCAGGATTTTTATTTTTAATTTCAAATACAGGCACTAACCCCTCATAGAAATAGATTATCATGGTGGGGTGGGGGGGAATTAGACATCCTTTATCACAAACATTAAGTACCCATTCAATATTAAGAGGTCGCTGACTTTTTTCTTACATTTTCTTACTGATTGATTTAGATTTTTGGTGTTTTAACACCACTTTCAGCAATATTTCAGCTATATCATGGCGACCAGTTTTAGTGGTGGAAGAAGCCAGAGTACCCGGAGAGAACCACCCATCATGGGAAAGCAACTGGTAAACTTTATCACTTGCAGTTGCAAGTCGAGTGCACCCTTTTTTGTAATTTATATAGCCGGGTGCGAACCCACGCCGTATCGGCTTGTATGAGTTGTTAAGTAATCCAACTACCTAACTCATTGAGCCACCTGGGCCCTCTACATTTTCATCTAAACAAATCCTATTTTCCTATATAATGTTTGACTGGTATCAATATTTGTGATGTTTTTTATATTTGTATCCACTATATTTCTTTGTGCACTTGTAAGTTGATCTCTTAATTCATTATGGGTGCAATCTACCCCAAATATCCTAAAATTATCAAAAATGCTAGTAATTTTCACTATTTTTTTAAAAGTCTTTTTTTCCCCAATTGTTTTCATTATTGATATACTCTGCATCCCAGTCTTCTATGATTTAATTGCCTCTGATAAGTAGTTATGAAGATCTCAGTCCTAGCATTGGCTGTAATAAAACTCATATAATGTCTTACTATCTAGATGAAGAATCTAGAAATTTTAACGAGGGGCACCTGTTTAACGACTGTCATTCCTGCTAATTAATGTATTTTGGATTTCAAACCCTCTCCCCCTTTTCCGCCTTTACACTTTTAAACCTGGAAATATTCCTCCAGATAATGAAAGAATAACAAAGCTGCATGATAAAAGTGACTGTGACAACCCAATATATACAAGACTTACCAAGAAAAAACATAGTTTAGGTTGTAGACAATACATATCTTCATTCTGAAGAGAAATCCCATAGTGTTTTCTATTACGTTCTAGGACAACTGTTGAGTATGTTGCACCACAATCCAAGAATCTGTACAAAGTAAAAGGTTAAGATATCATAAACATACATAGAGATCAAATATGAATGAAATAAACAATTATTCTATACTGCAATTGAAAAATGAGTTGTTTTCCCCTCTCAAATTTAATTCATAATAAAGAGATTTCTTGTGTAAAACACCATTTTTTCTATTCAATATTTGCCATTTTAAGTGGAGATAAAAAAAAATTAAATTACATGCTCGAAATATTCAATTCAAAGTTTAAAATACTGTAATATAATAAAAACATAAAAATCCATCTTAAGACTCCAAATTCATGAGTAAAAAATCTGCACTAGTCAATGGGAGGTAACTCTAATTTTTTTTGGGGTCAAATAAATCGCCATTTCAAGGGTAATTTAGTGACTATTTTTTTCAATTTCAGAACCGACTAAAATTTACATTGGACAGTTTGTATAAAGAGAGGAGATAGATGTGGAATTACATATTCTATGAGCACAGGCAAGCCGATCCTCAGTATCAGGGTATATTATTGTGGGATTTAGACAATAAAGAAAAACGTGGTTGGGGGAGTAGACAAAAAGTAAAATGCAACAAATATAGGTACATATTTCAGCTGTATACTCTATAAAATGAGCTAGAGGAAGGAAGACCAGGACATAAACCCTAAAAAATAAATACCATTGCTCATGTTGGCCTGCGTTATTCACTAATAGAATACACAGGTTTCAGGAAAATACTTCTCGGCTGCGATATTCCTGCTCTTAGTGTATCGAGTCTACAAAAATAAAGAGCAAATAATGTGAAATACAAAACATTTGATGAAAATAATGTCTCCCCTCCTTATATAGTTTTTTTTGTCAACATTGTCTCCCCTCCTTATATAGTTTTTTTTTGTCAACATTATCTCCCTTCCTTATATAGTTTTTTTTTGGTCAACATTGTCTCCCCTCCTTAAATAGTTTTGTTGGTGAACATTGTCTCAACTCCTTATATAGTTTTTTTTGTCAACATTGTCTCCCCTCCTTATACAGTTTTTTTTGGTCAACATTGTCTCCCCTCCTTATAGTTTTTTTTTGTCAACATTGTCTCCCCTCCTTTTATAGTCTTTTAAATACATATCCAGGGAGTGAATGTGGTCGAGGGCGCTGGACGTAAGGCTAAGCGAATGGTGCTGCAGTGTATCAATGGTGGGAGTTCAAATCCCGTCGAGGGAAGAACAAAAATTTGACAGCTCTAAAATCTAATTCTAACACTGTTTGGTTTAATTTTCAGACGTATATATATATATATATATATATATATATTGGTCAACATTGTCTCCCCTCCTTTTTTTTTTTGTCAACATTGTCTTCCCTCCTTAGTTTTTTTAGTCAACATTGTCTCCCCTCCTTATATTGTTTTTTTGGTGAACATTGTCTCCCCTCCTTATATAGGTTTTTTGTCAACATTGTCTCCCCTCCTTATACAGGTTTTTTTGGTCAACATTGTCTCCCCTCCTTATAGTTTTTTTGGTCAACATTTGTCTCCCCTCCTTATAGTTTGTTTTGGTCAACATTGTCTCCCCTCCTTATAGTTTTTTTTGGTCAACATTGTCTCCCCTCCTTATAGTTTTTTTTGGTCAACATTGTCTCCCCTCCTTATAGTTTTTTTTGTCAACATTGTCTCCCCTCCTTTTATAGTCTTTTAAATACATATCCAGGGAGTGGATGTGGTCGAGGGCGCTGGACGTAAGGCTAAGCGAATGGTGCTGCAGTGTATCAATGGTGGGAGTTCAAATCCCGTCGAGGGAAGAACAAAAATTTGACAGCTCTAAAATCTAATTCTAACACTGTTTGGTTTAATTTTCAGACGTATATATATAAATATATATATATAATGGTCAACATTGTCTCCCCTCCTTTTTTTTTTGTCAACATTGTCTTACCTCCTTAGTTTTTTTTGTCAACATTTTCTCCCCTCCTTATATTGTTTTTTTGGTGAACATTGTCTCCCCTCCTTATATAGGTTTTTTGTCAACATTGTCTCCCCTCCTTATACAGGTTTTTTGTCAACAATGTCTCCCCTCCTTATAGTTTTTTTTGTCAACATTGTCTCCCCTCCTTATACAGTTTTTTTTGGTCAACAATGTCTCCCCTCCTTATATATAGTTTTTTTTTGTCAACAATGTCTCCCCTCCTTATATATGTTTTTTTTGTCAACATTGTCTCCCCTCCTTATATATAGGTTTTTTTTGTCAACATTGTCTCCCCTCCTTATATAGTTTTTTTGGTCAACATTGTCTCCCCTCCTTATATAGTTTTCTTGGTCAACATTGTCTCCCCTCCTTATACAGTTTTTTTTGGTTAACATTGTCTCCCCTCCTTATATATAGCTTTTTTTTGTCAACATTGTCTCCCCTCCTTATATAGTTTTTTTTGGTCAACATTGTCTCCCCTCCTTATACAGTTTTTTTTGGTCAACAATGTCTCCCCTCCTTATAGTTTTTTTTTGTCAACATTGTCTCCCCTCCTTATACAATTTTTTTTGGTCAACAATGTCTCCCCTCCTTATATATAGTTTTTTTTTGTCAACAATGTCTCCCCTCCTTATATATGTTTTTTTTGTCAACATTGTCTCCCCTCCTAATATAGTTTTTTTTTGTCAACATTGTCTCCCCTCCTTATAGTTTTTTTTGTCAACATTGTCTCCCCTCCTTATACAATTTTTTTTTGTCAACATCTCCCCTCCTTATATAGTCTTTTAAATACATAAAATTAACAAATAGAACATTTTACAACTTACAGGATTACTAAATTTTGTAAACATGAATGAATTATAAATATAATAGTGATTTCTAGTTTTAATTTCTGTGATTAGTCAGAAACAGAATGATAACCTGGAAGACCATTCGGTGACTGAGCAATGTAGAGAAGAGCAATGCTTTACTTGTGTCTCAAGTGTAGTGTTTGATAGTCTCTTATGATCACTTACATCCATATCCTTTAGTCAGAAACAGAATGATAGCCTGGAAGACCATTCGGTGACTGAGCAATGTAGAGAAGAGCAATGCTTTACTTGTGTCTCAAGTGTAGTGTTTGATAGTCTCTTATGATCACTTACATCCATATCCTTTCTTACTAGTTATTTTTTTATTCAAATAATTCTTATGAAAATTAGTTATCATTCTTTGTAAAAAAAGTATCTCAGGAAAACTGCATCAGATATTGATATGAATGTAACTGAATTTATAGTTCATGCTTATCCTATACAAAATGAGGAATTTTTATTGAGGTTCTCACATTTAACAAATTATTGGATCGTTATGTAGCTTCAGCTAGGCAGAATAAACTGGCAAATATAAAAGGTATCCCAAAAGAGAATTTTTACTTACCACTCTCTTCTCGATGCAATTTCTTTTTAATCTTTGACATCTTCCCCACCCTGCCCCCGAGTGACCCAAGTGTAGCTCCTGACACTTCGGTCATTATCTCCCTTGTCGAACTACACCAGCTTTGTAGTTCTAACTTAGGAGATCACGACACCCCCAAAATAGGACCCCGGTGTAGCTGCAGACACCTGTTCCTCCCCACCGCCCCCTAGTCAAGGTACACAGAGCATAGTACCCAAGGAACGTGGCCTCCAAATGCAACTCCTGTCATTTGGATATTGCCTAAATGCACTCGGACCTGGACATTTAAGCATCGGGGGACGTTCATAGATGTGAACCCCAAACACACCAGGCTTAACTTTGTATGCTTTAGTTTGTCCAAGGTCCAAGAACAAATAGTTCCACCTACCTCTTCCCAAGATCAGGTTGTCCTCTGAATAGAGGTGGGTGGATCAAACAAAACAGGTTCCAACTGTTCCTTGGTTACAGGTAGTTGTCCTCGGAAAAGGTCATTGCATTTGAACATGTCCTCTGAACAGAGGTGGTTGCATCAGAACAAGTCAAATTGTTCCCTTGATCGAGGCAATTGTCGGGTCTGGTTATGTACAGTAGAGATAATTGCAGGAATATTTTAATATGTTGTTGAAAGTTTCTTGTTTGCAAATCAATGTGAATCTGTCCAATTTGTTAAAGGTTATATTGGTTTATTTGCCAGATATCTAGTTATAAATAGACGAGGGTCATTAAATACCAATCCTTCCTAACTGTACCCATCACAAGCCAGGAGATACAATTTCCTTCAGCCTTTCACGTGTTTTTTGCACTTAGTGTTTGAGATTTGCAAGGTAGTGTGTTGTTATGGCTATTTGTAAACAACCATTACTGTTTGATGTGGTTTTTTATTTTCAATGTATCCTGAACTTAAAATAAAAAACTGCAAAAAGAAATCTTCAACTTATGTATTTTATTTTTATTCACCTTCATATTATTCAATACATTATCTACAGATTATTATTGCCATATTTCAGATTTTCAAACCCTGATATTAAAACTGAACAAGATATGAATAATACATAAATAAAACTTGTAGCTGTCTGCATCAATGGATTTAAACAACATTCAATAAATCATTCATAAGTCAAAATATAAATATGATTAAAGTTTTCCATCGAATAAAAACTTCATTGAAAATGGAGACCGTTAGAAATTTTTTGATGTCGGGAATCAATTCAGGACGTTGAAATCGAACAATGTTGAATTTGTGCGGTATTGTGGCGGCCATTTTGAAAATGGCGACCGGTAGAATTTTTCGATGTCGGAACATCATAATCTACCCACATATGAAATGGCGTTGAAATCGGACAATGTTGAATTTGTGCGGTATTGTGGTGGCCATTTTGAAAATGGCAACCGGTAGAAATTTGTCAATGTCGGGAATCAATTCGGGTCATCATTATCTACCCACATATAAAATTTTGATGATATCGGACAATGTTGAATTTTTACCGCCCATTTCTTATGCCGTGTTTTGGCAGACATCTCGAAAATATTGAAAACTCCTCTAATGGTGACCTATCACTATGTCAAATTTTATGTCTCTATCATTATCCATTTAGAAGTTATCAACATTAATGTACAAAATTTCAACTTTCCCATAGGATTCTATAGTAACCCCCCACCCCCTTTGAACCCCTCAAAATATGACTTTGACTCCCTTTACCACAAAGCTACCAACTAGAAACATATATCTATAACTCCACCAAGTTTCATGAAATTCTGTCCAGTAGTTCCTGAGATCTGCCATGGACAAGTTCATGTGCCACGGAAAGAAAGAAAGAAAGGAGGAGGAGAATAATAATAATAATAAGAAACGGAGTAAAAACAAAACTTAATAATACATAAATAAAACTTGTATCTGTCTGCATCAATGAATTTAAACAACATACAATAAATCATTCACAAGTCAAAATACAAATATGACTAAAGTTTTCTATCAAATAAACTTCATTGAAATTCCTTTAGATTACAGGGATTTCTTCTATTTTTCTTGGCATTCTTCCAAGCAACAAATGGTTATCTTCCAGACTTTAGGAAATAAAAGATGTTGGCAATCTTCCAGACTTTAGGCAGCAAATGATACTGGCAATCTTCCAGACTTTAAAGATATCAGTATTTTCTATAAAACAAAACAATATTATATTTATAGTTATCTAAATAACATCCTTTCATGTACATTAAATTGGAAACTGGAAACAGTAGATTAGTGGTAAAACATGAAACAAGTGTAGACAGATCTATGTCTCACCTGCCCTCTGCAAATTGTTTGTGCGAAATATTTTTTTAAACAATAAATGAATGTACTGGACCATGAATCTGTACCAGGTCCATCATCAAAGTACAATAAAACCTGTATTAAGAGGTCACCTTTGTTTCAAAGAAAAAGTGGCCTTATAAGAAAGGTGACCTCTTAGAAGAGGTTAGATTCATATGAAATTTTCTATGATGTGACATTTTATTACAGGTGACTGCATGGGCAGGTTTGACTGTATAGACCAAATATGGTGAACCTAGGTTGTAGAAACTTGCCTAATCAGCAAAACTTAACATAAATTTAACAAGGTCAGCAGACTGTGAAAATGAGGTGAAGGGCATGGTGAACCTAGGTGGTATGGTACATGTAGTGGAGAAACTGACCTAATCATGTTTAACAACACCGGTAGACTGTGAAAATGAGGTCAAAGATAGGTGACACATGCAAGTCCGACAGGTACCCTCCATGATAAATGTGTGGACCAAACATGGTGAACCTAAGTTGTAGGTGGTGGAGAAAGTGACTCAAATAGTGAAAACTTGATGTAAATTTGATAAAATCTATAGACCATGAAAATGAGGTCAATGTGCCTGACTGACATGTACACACCATGATAAATATGTGGATCAAGTACAAAATGTATGATGAACCTACATTGTATGGTAGTAGAGAAAGTGACCTAAGCATGAAAAATTGATGCAAATTTAACAGACTGTGAAAGTGAGGTCAAGGTCAGGTGGCACATGCCTGGTGAACCTAGGTTGTATGGTAATGGAAAAAATGACCTAATCACAAAAACTTGGCACAAATTTAATCAAGCAAGTAGACCATGAAAATGAGGTCAAAAATTATTATATTCAGTTTTAACCCATTAAAGTAGGGTGAGGGGTTACGGTGGTAAATGCCACTTTCAACAATATTTCAGTTATATCGTGGCAGTCAGTTTTACTGGTGGAGAAAACCAGTACCAGGAGAAAACCACCAACTTACCACAAGTCACTGACAAACTTCATCACAAAAAGTTGATCGAGTGCACCTCGAGATTTGAACTCACAACTTTAGTGGTGAGGCACTGATAGCACAGGTAGTTGAAAATCCTACTACCATATCAACACAACCATGACCGCCCCAAATTAACGTAGGACTTCTAATTTTTATTTAAATGAGCATTGACAGAGGAAATCTGTTGACATACTACCGAAAGCATTCGACACAATCCATTCAGAATTTGGGCACCTATAAGACCCCTTTCCGAAATAAACAATTTTTTTTATAGTCCACCAATAGCCCATTAATATAAACACTTCGCCAAAATTGCATTAAAATTCGATGAAAAATAAAAACTTTCAAATTTTGGAAATTAGCACATTTCTTCGTATTGTGTGTTCTGTGTTGGGCCAAAATTAAAATATTGTTTGCTTCCCCTTTTCCGACTGACCCGATAAAATTGACACGACCGCGAAAATTTTATTGACTTCCACGAAAGAAAAAAAAATTATTCCGGAATTTTTTTCGGTTCCGTTCTGGAGACGAGAGAAAATTATGGTGTATCTGTGCTGTCGAAAACCGGAAAGGTTGAACAAACTTTGATTATCAACACATTAAAAAAGATCGGAAGTAAAAACACATGGGAAGATTTTTTTTAGAGGAGTTGTTATTCATGTACCCTTACTGTACATCTGCAAAATATGAACGTATTTAATATAGATTCAGTTTCAGACACAATGAAATAAATTAGAATGTGTTGGGTAGATCATTCTGCCAAGTGCTTATTATGAGGTTCATTTGATGATTTTTTTTTTTTACCTACCTACCTACCTTGAGGGTAGGGTCGCAAAAGGGGAAACAAACAATTTTTTAAGGTTGGCCTTGTCTGTTTTTGATTGGCTCTTCAAAGTATACTCTATCATTTATTCAGCCTCTTTCGATCAAATTTATCTAAAAACCATAAAAGATATCTCTAGCAAATCCATCGACATATTATCGAAAGCTCTCAACACAATCCATTCAACAACGAAAAACAATTGGATGAAGAAAAAAAATTGTATGCACCTTTAAAATATGCAACATTTCAAAATTTTAACCCTTTTTTTCAAATAAAATAGCCCCAAAAAATGTATAGCCCATCAATAACACATAATGAGAAACACTTTGCCAAAAAACTACATTAAAATTGGATGAGAGTTTAAAAAAATCATTTTTGTTTTATCATATATAAATACTAAACACTAGAAATTCCAAATTCAAATTACAAGGTGCCAAAATATGAATTTCTCATATATGTTTCGTAAGGCAATGATAAAACCTGAGATCGACCGAAAGGCTGAAGATGTCACGTGACCTACTTTCCCTTTTGCAGCCACATACATGTAGGTGTCCATTGTCAACAAAATCGGAGGATTATCTGTCAGTATGGGGGTGTAGATGGTAGGAAGATATAAAAAACAGGTTTTCCTTGAAGAAAAATCATTTCACTACGCAAATTAGTAAGCGATTTGCGTCCTATCGACATTTTGACAGGGGAAATAGCGGTTGAAGTGACAGGGGTAGTAGGAGCGAGTCCGGCCTTGAGGTATTTTAGGTACATAGTGAGCATATTTTTGACTCTACACAAGCACCTGTGAGCATTCCTTGTAAACTATGTCACGGGAAAACGTTAAATTACAACAGTCAAAGTCAATAGATGGTTGTCTTAAGTATTTATTCCGTAAAAAAATAGAGGTGAAAAAAACATGAGCATTTTTATGTTTGTATGCACCACGGTCCTGTATGAATACATGAATTCAATGAGGAATGATGTTTGTAATTTGTTCGTCAATACACATGTGCTAATTAAAATATATGGTAACTTTTATCATTGTATTATTTATATAGCCAATGAAGGACGTCATGTTAGAACAAATAATATATACACATATATATGGACACACGATTTTTGATAGCTTTGGGCCTCTTGTTTCTTTTGTGTATGTCTGATCAACAACAAAAAACATAAACTTTGAATGGGACCATCCAATGAAAATTCCTACCAAGTTTGGTTTCAATTGGCCCAGTGGTTTGAGAGAAGATTAAAATGTAAAACTTTGCGGACAACGGACACTATAGCCCTCACATGACCCTTTGGGTCAAGTGAGCTAAATATTCTCTGCATTAAATGTATGATAATCTAATTTGATTTGAATACTGCAATCTGATTGGCTGATCTGCTTGGAGAAAATGTTGGCTATACTTGATAACCTGGGTTGGTATTGTGGCGTCACCAACATATTCATTCGCCAACGACAAATTCAAATAGTCGCATGAAATAATCGTAACTAAAATCGTTGTAAAAATTAAATTATAAGGAATATTTGAAATGTTTGAACAGGTTATACTTGCATAACCTGGCAGGGGTTGACATTTTTTTTGGGCATGCCCAAGCCCAGGGCTTTTTAAACTTTTTTAACCCAAGTCCGGTCAGTGATTTGCCAAGTTCCAATTTGTAGGATAAAATTTGAAATTTTACTTGCTTGTCAACTAAAGTTTATGCAATTGATGTAGCAAAAGTTTTACAACCATTAATATTTCTATAGTTTTCACCCAGGTCAAGTCCATTTTTAACTTGTATTTCACATATCAATTCATAATCTGAAAATGGTTTTCCAGCTTTGACAACACTGTAGGCAGTATTAAACAAACTTTCAAGACGTTTTCTCTGACTTTCATCTAATTTCAATAATGACTGGCCTATTGGGGTGTCAGCAAAGGCATGTAAAGGGCCGGCAGCTGCCTGGGGATCATCAAGTTCCTTAAACCAATGCTTGACACATAACAAGTGCTCCTGGTGTTTATCGTGTAACTTAAGTCCATCAATGCATAAATTTTTAGTTCCTCGAGCAAGGACATCTTTCCTATCTGACAAATGTGGAAATTTTCTATAGTACTTGCAGTACATGTACATTTCCTGAGCATTATCATCAAAGACGACCCAAGCAAATTTATCTATCCATGAGTTTTGAAATGTTCTCGTTCGTTTCTCCCTATCATACTTAAGATCTTTATTTCTGGGAGTTTCAGTATCAGTTTGGCTCGTCGTTCGTTTTCCGTTTTTCCGCTTTTTTGACCAAAATTAAAATTAAGCAACAACATTTTTCTCAAAAGTTGTCAACATAAACATACGATTGATCAATGTTATTCCGACGCTTGACTTTACATAGGTATGTGGGAAGCGCATACATTTTTAGGTGATTCGGAACTCATTAATATTCATGAGGAATATCGATCCATCCAGGATGTGTATTACCGTTCTTAAAATAGCTTTTTAGTAAGGAGACGATTGACAAAACTTGCATGTGATTTGAATTGAAAACAAGACGCTTAGAAAAAAGTGGAGTTTTTATTTTATTAAAGGCATGCCCGACCGACTTTTTCCATGGAAAAACGGCAAGCCCAAAGTTTCAATTTTCTAGTCCCGGGCGTCGGACTTGAGGAATTTTCAACCCCTGCCTGGTTTGGAACAGTTTACACTTTTCATAAAGCATAACCTGCCCCAAACCAGGTTATATTGTATAACCTGTTCAAAAATTCCTTAAATACACAACAATGAAAACATTATCTACCTGTCAAAGTTTCTGTAAACAGCTTGATGTTGGAGGCAGTATATATGTCTGTTATCACATTAGAACTTGATACAACTGCAAAGAAATAAAATATGTTAGTTTTGCTGTAAACCTTCACATCTTAAATATTAACTCCATTTATGTGTATCCTGTAGTACTAAGAACTTGTATAAGATGGCACCGTGTAATGTACAAGAACAAGGGGAGATAATAAGTAAAAATGTATGAACAATAAACAAAAACGAAAAATAAGCAATTTGTACAACATGATAAAAATGCATTTTTGATAAATGAATGTTTAATTATTCCATATTAAAAATAAATTAATTATTTATTAAATAAGTACTGTTGCATTGTGAGTGTAAACAAATATAAACAGAGTTGCACAGTGCAAACAAATATAAACAGAGTTGTTTTGTTTGCTTGTACATGTATGTATACATTTCATAAACATACTCTGGTATAAAAAATATAGGGATTTGTGTAAACCTTGACAGTTACATGTACACATAAAAAATAGTTAACAATAATAACACAAGCGATAGCAAAGTAGATTATAAATAAGCATTAACACATGAATAAGTATTAGTATGCAAATAAACATTAAATATAAGCAAATAACCAGAGGCTCTCAAGAGCCTGTATGGTTCACCTGGTTATAAAAAGAACCAATTGGTCCTATGTAAAAAATATGTCCTGCAGTGGTAGTCATCTTGGAATTCCGATCAACTTTTGCGTTTTGAAACATTTTCCCATAGGGTCCAATGTTAAACTAAGTCCTGCCATAGCCACCATCTTGGATTTCATATCAGAACAAAAAACCTAAACTTTGTAGAGGACTATCCAGTGTACATTCCTGTGTAGTTTGGATTGAGTCTGATTTATAGTTTCCGAGAAGAAGGGATTTCTGATACAGTTTGACTTTGGGGTTGTTGTCTCATTGACATTTACCCCATATCTCATTATATTCATACTTGAACATTTTCCCATAGGGTCCAATGTTAATCTATGTCCTGCGGTGGCAGCCATCTTGGATTTCGGAGAAGAAGCTTGAAATGTGAAAAGTTTACAGACGACAGACGCCAAGTGATGGCAATAGTTCCCATGGACCTTTGGTCCAGGTGAACTAATGAAAAACATAAAAAGAACACAATTCTATGCTTACCTCACACAAGGTACAAAGGTCCTCGGTGATCTGATGATTTGATCTATATGTTGTACATTATTGCCAATACTAATTCTGGACACAACCTGAATAACACAATTTAGAACTCATTACTATGTGTCTTAAATCAATTAATAAATTTATCTGCAACTATAATATTGACACAAAAATAAAAAAAAGTCACTCACTCTTAGAATAACATTTGTACTGTTTATTACAACATAAGATTATCATTTAAACTGTTTATATCATGAAAAAATCTCTTTTATTCTCAAAGGGCCCGGGTGGCTCAATGAGTTAGGTAGTTGTATTACCTAACTATTCATACAAGCCTATCACCAATACGGCGTGGGTTCGCGACCTGCTTTATAAATTACAAAAAAGGGTGCACTCGACTCGCATCCGCAAGTGACAAAGTTTATCAGTTGCTTGCACATCGTTGGTGGTTCTCTCTGGGTACTCCGGCTTCTTCCACCACTAAAACTGGTCGCCATGATATAACTGAAATATTGCTGTCAGAAAGTGGTGTTAAACACCAAAAATCAATCAATCAGTCAATCTTTTATTCTCAATAAACAATCATTATTAAATACTGGTATAGGGTTAGGTTTATGGTGTTTAATGCCACTTTCAAGGATATTTCAGTCATATCGTTGATTAAATATAAATAAAAGGTTTTAGTTGAAAATAAGGGATTTTGAGAATGTACTTGTTTTAGCAATAACTAGAATATACATTATTTGTTTTAAAAACTATTTGGCATAGAACTTTCAAATACAACGGTCTCAGATGAAAGAGATCAACTAAATTATTTTTGTGGAAAATCTTAGTTTTTGTTGAAATTACATGGATTTTGAGAATTGGATCTTACTGATGCAATAAGTTGAGAAAAAAAACCCATATTTTTTTGGTATGATATGAATTGATATGAGCGTGAACATTCCAATTTGTTTTTTTTTTTTTTTTTTTTTAAATCAAGAATTTTGAGAATTATGTCTTATTTACACAATAATCTTCTGCAATAAGCACTGAAGTTCACAAGAATCTATATCACTCACCAGATTGTATCACATTTTGGGATTATGTATATATAAATATCATTTTCTGTGTCGGTCCTTAAGCATATTGTAGCAGGGCTTCAATGTGTCAGTGATAATAAGTCCAGCTTGGGTTGGATGCTTTTATTGGAATATAACAGTAACCCTACAAATATACAAATAACAAACATAAATACATGACAAGACAGACCACATAAGATAATACACAATCAAAGGGAGATAATTCTCTATGATTTATCAAAGAAATATAAAATAAAACATTTTTCTACAAGTTATCTTCTATGAAAAAAATGCCACAATATAGCTTACCCTTCTAATAAAGTATACAATAAAGTAAATTATTCTTTCTTTGGTAAATAACCAAATAATTGCAACTTCAAGACCATTGCGTCACCTCAGAATTAGTTTCAGCATAGTTTATACACAGGGGCTAGGTGCATCCCTTTTTATTTCAGACGCACCTAGCCCCTGTGAGTTTATACACTCAAAAAATAAATCTCTATGGAGAGAATATATGACAAATAAAAATGACAAACACTATTACACTCAGTAAACACAATTCACTGAATACACAAATGTATAAACATGCAAATAAATAAACAATCAAATACACAAAGCTTACCCTATATATGTCACAAGGGCACCAGAAGAATGGATCACTCTAGGATCTTTGTAAGTCTACATCCTAATAAATCCTGAATAAAATAAAAGGGGCATTGATAAGTCAAAATGACTTCAGAATATATTAAATATAACAAAAGCATCATCTTGAATAAATTAATCAGATGTATATAAATTGTATATCAAAGTTTACAGAAATTCAACAATTGTAAAAATATAAAAGAATAACCATGATAACATTCCTCTCATTCTAATTTTAAATGAAATTATAAAATAATTATACTCAGATTCAAATCAGATCCGTCAAATTTACAGACTGCGTAGCACAAAACATTATCGGTCCCAGTTTCGAAAACTAACCAATATAGGAATTCATTCTTTGTTGACACTATTGTGAGCTGGAACACACTACCCGAGGACACAGCACGCGCAAAGACAGTTGCACTCCCGACCTGCTACTAATTTAGCAGCTCTCTCACCGATGCGTTTATACCAGTGACAGTCCTGCATCGTATTTATTCAGATTCATACTTCAATCCACAGGCTGTAGTCCGAGATTCCTGTCGTCCGACGGCATTATACACGGCTCTAGCAAAATATATAATGCCGTCGGACGACAGAGGAATCTCGGACTATTGTTTCTGGTAAAATAAATATCTAGGTATATTTTTTTTTTACCAGAAACAAGTGCTTGTGCTTCAATCTCAATATGTGCATTCCCACTATTTCATACAAAAGTCTAAGGTGAAAATTAGAAATAGTAAAATGAGTAAACAGAAAGATAACTGACCTTTAGAAAACAAATAGAATAGCAGTACATGTGGTCCAAATTAATTTCCAGTTTGAAAATGTTTGAGTAAACCAAAATGTCTCACTTTAGTTTCTGTTGTGCTCTATCACGAATCACACGAGGAAAAGATAATCTACCAATAGAAAGTCTGTATTTTCCCTCCAAAATTAATGTGTAATGAACCATGTAATTTACTGTACTGTATATAGTTTTATTTTGTAATTTTAATTTCAAAAATATTATAAACCTTAAAAAACATGAGTAAATAATATCATTATAGCATATAATGATTTTCAGTAATTATATAAAATCAAGACTACCACACATATGATGAAGACTTAGATTAGGTCAAATGAACTCCTGTAGTATCCAAGTTTTTATATAGGACTATTGTAAAAAAAAATCAATAAGTTGATACCTTCCTGAGAATACCAAAACGATTAGATTGCAAATTCTCAAAGTTCAGAATTGTTTTATAGACCAGTAGGACAGCCAGCGTGACAGGAGAGCTCCAAAGTCAAGTCCCAGTCACGTGACTTTCGCTTCATTTTTGATGAAAAATGACGTTCAACCCTTCGCTTAAAATACGTCGGTTTACAATAAATATTTATGCTTGAAATCAATTAAAATACACGGAAGATGTCCATGGATAAATAGAAATTTATTGTATCACTTCAGTTTTTATTTATATTGTGTACAAACATCGAATTTTGCTACTTGAAGTGGACTCAATTTCAAAACAAATGTCAATGTGGTTCTAGGGGAGAGTGGTGTTATTTCGACCACACGGGAAATTCGACCGGTAGATTGTTTGTCATTAATAAACATAAACTAGTTGTTGTCTTTCTTACCAAAATAAACGTTTTACTGATCCAATTAAAGAGTAAATAATACTCGAACCTAATACCGTCTTTCCAAATTTATTCGGAATAAAATATCGCGTGATTTTGCGGTATTCTCGGTTATAAAGTTACAGCGACGGTAAATTCCAAATACAAGCTGAATAGAGAAGTGCTATGTATCCATTAAATCCTCATGATTCAATTTACTTCATTTAAAGCAAATTACAAAACACTGAAATGTTATGTCATTGAGATGTATTTTATGCAAATTTTATCATTACAACTCCAGAATATTTATAAAGTTAAAAGTGGTCGAAGATACCTATACAGATAAATTCAAATTGTATCCTGTGTAATTTTCGACCACCTACTTTATGTTTTGATTGAAGTTATAATTAAACGATGACATCAATAGTTCAATGTAGGATAAACAAAATTAACGAAAATTGTCTATCCTACATCGATTTTCCTATTACTATGCATTCATTTAGTTACATTTAAGGGGGAAGAGGTGGTGGCTTAGTTAAGAAACGAAAATTTTGATGTTGTTCCTAAACATTAACGGGCCCCTCTCTTTAAAAAGAAAAGAAAACGGACTGAATAATACTGATAAAAGAAGTGCAGATGTAAAATAAAGCTTTTGACGGTTTTCGGTAAACACTGGTATTTGCTGAAATAGGAAAAAATGGTGCGGTCGAAAATACCCAGGATGGGGTCGAAGTTCCCCCAAACTGGCCGATTGGCTGTTTTCATGTGTATTACCCGCAATACTTCAGATTTTTTCCAATATTCAAGTGAAACATTTAATTCCGAATGTCCTCGTGACTGGTTTTTATAAAAGAGAAAATTTAATTAAAACAATATGATGGCTTTCTGTAACATACATTGCCTGAGGAAATCATCTAGGATCATTGTCATACCGACAACTAGTGTCAATGTCTTGTGGGATGCAATTGTTCCACTTAGCCCTACACCCACCTTGATCGGATCGACCATTTGCCAAACATAGAAATTCATTGTCTTTCGGAACACATCGGTGGTGTTTCTTAACATCAACAATAAACGACACCTAAGCGTACATCCGAAAGAGGCTATTTCATTTGGGAAAGGGGTGTCTATTTTTATATCTTTTTTTAATTTTCTTGTATTAATACCGTATTTTTCAGTTTAATTGAATTATTTGTATTGCAATATTGTTTTAGACATTGTGCATTTTGTAATTTAGACTGGGGAATTACTATTTATTATCACTTTAAATTTAAAAAAAAATCATCTATGATACTAGACTTGCACAGGGAATGTACAATAATTAATAATTTCAATTTAATTTAATTTCAATACAACAGGTACAAGATAAATAGAAAGAAATAAATGTGTGGAAAAAATAAAAGCATGTAAACAAAAATTAAGCGAATTGAAAAAATATGAAAATATTATTAAAAAAAAAAAAAACATGTAATTGTACATTCCCTGTGCAAGTCTAGTATCATAGATGATTTTTTTTTTAATTTAAAGTGATAATAAATAGTAATTCCCCAGTCTAAATTACAAAATGCACAATGTCTAAAACAATATTGCAATACAAATAATTCAATTAAACTGAAAAATACGGTATTAATACAAGAAAATTAAAAAAAGACATAAAAATAGACACCCCTTTCCCAAATGAAATAGCCTCTTTCGGATGTACGCTTAGGTGTCGTTTATTGTTGATGTTAAGAAACACCACCGATGTGTTCCGAAAGACAATGAATTTCTATGTTTGGCAAATGGTCGATCCGATCAAGGTGGGTGTAGGGCTAAGTGGAACAATTGCATCCCACAAGACATTGACACTAGTTGTCGGTATGACAATGATCCTAGATGATTTCCTCAGGCAATGTATGTTACAGAAAGCCATCATATTGTTTTAATTAAATTTTCTCTTTTAAATAGGGGAGAGTGGTAAAATTTCGACCACCCAAAACCTGGACGTATCCAAAAGCCCCTGATTGCATCACTGGTTGCCTGCACCGCTGTACGTTATAAAAACCAGTCACGAGGACATTCGGAATTAAATGTTTCACTTGAATATTGGAAAAAATCTGAAGTATTGCGGGTAATACACATAAAAACAGCCAATCGGCCAGTTTGGGGGAACTTCGACCCCATCCTGGGTATTTTCGACCGCACCATTTTTTCCTATTTCAGCAAATACCAGTGTTTACCGAAAACCGTCAAAAGTTTTATTTTACATCTGCACTTCTTTTATCAGTATTATTCAGTCCGTTTTCTTTTCTTTTTAAAGAGAGGGGCCCGTTAATGTTTAGGAACAACATCAAAATTTTCGTTTCTTAACTAAGCCACCACCTCTTCCCCCTTAAATGTAACTAAATGAATGCATAGTAATAGGAAAATCGATGTAGGATAGACAATTTTCGTTAATTTTGTTTATCCTACATTGAACTATTGATGTCATCGTTTAATTATAACTTCAATCAAAACATAAAGTAGGTGGTCGAAAATTACACAGGATACAATTTGAATTTATCTGTATAGGTATCTTCGACCACTTTTAACTTTATAAATATTCTGGAGTTGTAATGATATTTTATTAAAAATTTGCATAAAATACATCTCAATGACATAACATTTCAGTGTTTTGTAATTTGCTTTAAATGTGAAGCAAATTGAATCATGAGAATTTAATGGATACATAACACTTCTCTATTCAGCTTGTATTTGGAATTTACCGTCGCTGTAACTTTATAACCGAGAATACCGCAAAATCACGCGATATTTTATTCCGAATAAATTTGGAAAGACGGTATTAGGTTCGAGTATTATTTACTCTTTAATTGGATCAGTAAAACGTTTATTTTGGTAAGAAAGACAACAACTAGTTTATGTTTATTAATGACAAACAATCTACCGGTCGAATTTCCCGTGTGGTCGAAATAACACCTCTCTCCCCTAGAACCACCTTGACATTTGTTTTGAAATTGAGTCCACTTCAAGTAGCAAAATTCGATGTTTGTACACAATATAAATAAAAACTGAAGTGATACAATAAATTTCTATTTATCCATGGACATCTTCCGTGTATTTTAATTGATTTCAAGCATAAATATTTATTGTAAACCGACGTATTTTAAGCGAAGGGTTGAACGTCATTTTTCATCAAAAATGAAGCGAAAGTCACGTGACTGGGACTTGACTTTGGAGCTCTCCTGTCACGCTGGCTGTCCTACTGGTCTATAAAACAATTCTGAACTTTGAGAATTTGCAATCTAATCGTTTTGGTATTCTCAGGAAGGTATCAACTTATTGATTTTTTTTTACAATAGTCCTATATAAAAACTTGGATACTACAGGAGTTCATTTGACCTAATCTAAGTCTTCATCATATGTGTGGTAGTCTTGATTTTATATAATTACTGAAAATCATTATATGCTATAATGATATTATTTACTCATGTTTTTTAAGGTTTATAATATTTTTGAAATTAAAATTACAAAATAAAACTATATACAGTACAGTAAATTACATGGTTCATTACACATTAATTTTGGAGGGAAAATACAGACTTTCTATTGGTAGATTATCTTTTCCTCGTGTGATTCGTGATAGAGCACAACAGAAACTAAAGTGAGACATTTTGGTTTACTCAAACATTTTCAAACTGGAAATTAATTTGGACCACATGTACTGCTATTCTATTTGTTTTCTAAAGGTCAGTTATCTTTCTGTTTACTCATTTTACTATTTCTAATTTTCACCTTAGACTTTTGTATGAAATAGTGGGAATGCACATATTGAGATTGAAGCACAAGCACTTGTTTCTGGTAAAAAAAAAATATACCTAGATATTTATTTTACCAGAAACAATAGTCCGAGATTCCTCTGTCGTCCGACGGCATTATATATTTTGCTAGAGCCGTGTATAATGCCGTCGGACGACAGAGGAATCTCGGACTACAGCCTGTGGATTGAAGTATGAATCTGAATAAATACGATGCAGGACTGTCACTGGTATAAACGCATCGGTGAGAGAGCTGCTAAATTAGTAGCAGGTCGGGAGTGCAACTGTCTTTGCGCGTGCTGTGTCCTCGGGTAGTGTGTTCCAGCTCACAATATTGTCAACAAAGAATGAATTCCTATATTGGTTAGTTTTCGAAACTGGGACCGATAATGTTTTGTGCTACGCAGTCTGTAAATTTGACGGATCTGATTTGAATCTGAGTATAATTATTTTATAATTTCATTTAAAATTAGAATGAGAGGAATGTTATCATGGTTATTCTTTTATATTTTTACAATTGTTGAATTTCTGTAAACTTTGATATACAATTTATATACATCTGATTAATTTATTCAAGACGATGCTTTTGTTATATTTAATATATTCTGAAGTCATTTTGACTTATCAATGCCCCTTTTATTTTATTCAGGATTTATTAGGATGTAGACTTACAAAGATCCTAGAGTGATCCATTCTTCTGGTGCCCTTGTGACATATATAGGGTAAGCTTTGTGTATTTGATTGTTTATTTATTTGCATGTTTATACATTTGTGTATTAAGTGAATTGTGTTTACTGAGTGTAATAGTGTTTGTCATTTTTATTTGTGTCATATATTCTCTCCATAGAGATTTATTTTTTGAGTGTATAAACTCACAGGGGCTAGGTGCGTCTGAAATAAAAAGGGATGCACCTAGCCCCTGTGTATAAACTATGCTGAAACTAATTCTGAGGTGACGCAATGGTCTTGAAGTTGCAATTATTTGGTTATTTACCAAAGACAGAATAATTTACTTTATTGTATACTTTATTAGAAGGGTAAGCTATATTGTGGTATTTTTTTCATAGAAGATAACTTGTAGAAAAATGTTTTATTTTATATTTCTTTGATAAATCATAGAGAATTATCTCCCTTTGATTGTGTATTATCTTATGTGGTCTGTCTTGTCATGTATTTATGTTTGTTATTTGTATATTTGTAGGGTTACTGTTATATTCCAATAAAAGCATCCAACCCAAGCTGGACTTATTATCACTGACACATTGAAGCCCTGCTACAATATGCTTAAGGACCGACACAGAAAATGATATTTATATATACATAATCCCAAAATGTGATACAATCTGGTGAGTGATATAGATTCTTGTGAACTTCAGTGCTTATTGCAGAAGATTATTGTGTAAATAAGACATAATTCTCAAAATTCTTGATTTTAAAAAAAAAAAAAAAAAAAACAAATTGGAATGTTCACGCTCATATCAATTCATATCATACCAAAAAAATATGGGTTTTTTTTCTCAACTTATTGCATCAGTAAGATCCAATTCTCAAAATCCATGTAATTTCAACAAAAACTAAGATTTTCCACAAAAATAATTTAGTTGATCTCTTTCATCTGAGACCGTTGTATTTGAAAGTTCTATGCCAAATAGTTTTTAAAACAAATAATGTATATTCTAGTTATTGCTAAAACAAGTACATTCTCAAAATCCCTTATTTTCAACTAAAACCTTTTATTTATATTTAATCAACGATATGACTGAAATATCCTTGAAAGTGGCATTAAACACCATAAACCTAACCCTATACCAGTATTTAATAATGATTGTTTATTGAGAATAAAAGATTGACTGATTGATTGATTTTTGGTGTTTAACACCACTTTCTGACAGCAATATTTCAGTTATATCATGGCGACCAGTTTTAGTGGTGGAAGAAGCCGGAGTACCCAGAGAGAACCACCAACGATGTGCAAGCAACTGATAAACTTTGTCACTTGCGGATGCGAGTCGAGTGCACCCTTTTTTGTAATTTATAAAGCAGGTCGCGAACCCACGCCGTATTGGTGATAGGCTTGTATGAATAGTTAGGTAATACAACTACCTAACTCATTGAGCCACCCGGGCCCTTTGAGAATAAAAGAGATTTTTTCATGATATAAACAGTTTAAATGATAATCTTATGTTGTAATAAACAGTACAAATGTTATTCTAAGAGTGAGTGACTTTTTTTTATTTTTGTGTCAATATTATAGTTGCAGATAAATTTATTAATTGATTTAAGACACATAGTAATGAGTTCTAAATTGTGTTATTCAGGTTGTGTCCAGAATTAGTATTGGCAATAATGTACAACATATAGATCAAATCATCAGATCACCGAGGACCTTTGTACCTTGTGTGAGGTAAGCATAGAATTGTGTTCTTTTTATGTTTTTCATTAGTTCACCTGGACCAAAGGTCCATGGGAACTATTGCCATCACTTGGCGTCTGTCGTCTGTAAACTTTTCACATTTCAAGCTTCTTCTCCGAAATCCAAGATGGCTGCCACCGCAGGACATAGATTAACATTGGACCCTATGGGAAAATGTTCAAGTATGAATATAATGAGATATGGGGTAAATGTCAATGAGACAACAACCCCAAAGTCAAACTGTATCAGAAATCCCTTCTTCTCGGAAACTATAAATCAGACTCAATCCAAACTACACAGGAATGTACACTGGATAGTCCTCTACAAAGTTTAGGTTTTTTGTTCTGATATGAAATCCAAGATGGTGGCTATGGCAGGACTTAGTTTAACATTGGACCCTATGGGAAAATGTTTCAAAACGCAAAAGTTGATCGGAATTCCAAGATGACTACCACTGCAGGACATATTTTTTACATAGGACCAATTGGTTCTTTTTATAACCAGGTGAACCATACAGGCTCTTGAGAGCCTCTGGTTATTTGCTTATATTTAATGTTTATTTGCATACTAATACTTATTCATGTGTTAATGCTTATTTATAATCTACTTTGCTATCGCTTGTGTTATTATTGTTAACTATTTTTTATGTGTACATGTAACTGTCAAGGTTTACACAAATCCCTATATTTTTTATACCAGAGTATGTTTATGAAATGTATACATACATGTACAAGCAAACAAAACAACTCTGTTTATATTTGTTTGCACTGTGCAACTCTGTTTATATTTGTTTACACTCACAATGCAACAGTACTTATTTAATAAATAATTAATTTATTTTTAATATGGAATAATTAAACATTCATTTATCAAAAATGCATTTTTATCATGTTGTACAAATTGCTTATTTTTCGTTTTTGTTTATTGTTCATACATTTTTACTTATTATCTCCCCTTGTTCTTGTACATTACACGGTGCCATCTTATACAAGTTCTTAGTACTACAGGATACACATAAATGGAGTTAATATTTAAGATGTGAAGGTTTACAGCAAAACTAACATATTTTATTTCTTTGCAGTTGTATCAAGTTCTAATGTGATAACAGACATATATACTGCCTCCAACATCAAGCTGTTTACAGAAACTTTGACAGGTAGATAATGTTTTCATTGTTGTGTATTTAAGGAATTTTTGAACAGGTTATACAATATAACCTGGTTTGGGGCAGGTTATGCTTTATGAAAAGTGTAAACTGTTCCAAACCAGGCAGGGGTTGAAAATTCCTCAAGTCCGACGCCCGGGACTAGAAAATTGAAACTTTGGGCTTGCCGTTTTTCCATGGAAAAAGTCGGTCGGGCATGCCTTTAATGAAATAAAAACTCCACTTTTTTCTAAGCGTCTTGTTTTCAATTCAAATCACATGCAAGTTTTGTCAATCGTCTCCTTACTAAAAAGCTATTTTAAGAACGGTAATACACATCCTGGATGGATCGATATTCCTCATGAATATTAATGAGTTCCGAATCACCTAAAAATGTATGCGCTTCCCACATACCTATGTAAAGTCAAGCGTCGGAATAACATTGATCAATCGTATGTTTATGTTGACAACTTTTGAGAAAAATGTTGTTGCTTAATTTTAATTTTGGTCAAAAAAGCGGAAAAACGGAAAACGAACGACGAGCCAAACTGATACTGAAACTCCCAGAAATAAAGATCTTAAGTATGATAGGGAGAAACGAACGAGAACATTTCAAAACTCATGGATAGATAAATTTGCTTGGGTCGTCTTTGATGATAATGCTCAGGAAATGTACATGTACTGCAAGTACTATAGAAAATTTCCACATTTGTCAGATAGGAAAGATGTCCTTGCTCGAGGAACTAAAAATTTATGCATTGATGGACTTAAGTTACACGATAAACACCAGGAGCACTTGTTATGTGTCAAGCATTGGTTTAAGGAACTTGATGATCCCCAGGCAGCTGCCGGCCCTTTACATGCCTTTGCTGACACCCCAATAGGCCAGTCATTATTGAAATTAGATGAAAGTCAGAGAAAACGTCTTGAAAGTTTGTTTAATACTGCCTACAGTGTTGTCAAAGCTGGAAAACCATTTTCAGATTATGAATTGATATGTGAAATACAAGTTAAAAATGGACTTGACCTGGGTGAAAACTATAGAAATATTAATGGTTGTAAAACTTTTGCTACATCAATTGCATAAACTTTAGTTGACAAGCAAGTAAAATTTCAAATTTTATCCTACAAATTGGAACTTGGCAAATCACTGACCGGACTTGGGTTAAAAAAGTTTAAAAAGCCCTGGGCTTGGGCATGCCCAAAAAAAATGTCAACCCCTGCCAGGTTATGCAAGTATAACCTGTTCAAACATTTCAAATATTCCTTATAATTTAATTTTTACAACGATTTTAGTTACGATTATTTCATGCGACTATTTGAATTTGTCGTTGGCGAATGAATATGTTGGTGACGCCACAATACCAACCCAGGTTATCAAGTATAGCCAACATTTTCTCCAAGCAGATCAGTCAATCAGATTGCAGTATTCAAATCAAATTAGATTATCATACATTTAATGCAGAGAATATTTAGCTCACTTGACCCAAAGGGTCATGTGAGGGCTATAGTGTCCGTTGTCCGCAAAGTTTTACATTTTAATCTTCTCTCAAACCACTGGGCCAATTGAAACCAAACTTGGTAGGAATTTTCATTGGATGGTCCCATTCAAAGTTTATGTTTTTTGTTGTTGATCAGACATACACAAAAGAAACAAGAGGCCCAAAGCTATCAAAAATCGTGTGTCCATATATATGTGTATATATTATTTGTTCTAACATGACGTCCTTCATTGGCTATATAAATAATACAATGATAAAAGTTACCATATATTTTAATTAGCACATGTGTATTGACGAACAAATTACAAACATCATTCCTCATTGAATTCATGTATTCATACAGGACCGTGGTGCATACAAACATAAAAATGCTCATGTTTTTTTCACCTCTATTTTTTTACGGAATAAATACTTAAGACAACCATCTATTGACTTTGACTGTTGTAATTTAACGTTTTCCCGTGACATAGTTTACAAGGAATGCTCACAGGTGCTTGTGTAGAGTCAAAAATATGCTCACTATGTACCTAAAATACCTCAAGGCCGGACTCGCTCCTACTACCCCTGTCACTTCAACCGCTATTTCCCCTGTCAAAATGTCGATAGGACGCAAATCGCTTACTAATTTGCGTAGTGAAATGATTTTTCTTCAAGGAAAACCTGTTTTTTATATCTTCCTACCATCTACACCCCCATACTGACAGATAATCCTCCGATTTTGTTGACAATGGACACCTACATGTATGTGGCTGCAAAAGGGAAAGTAGGTCACGTGACATCTTCAGCCTTTCGGTCGATCTCAGGTTTTATCATTGCCTTACGAAACATATATGAGAAATTCATATTTTGGCACCTTGTAATTTGAATTTGGAATTTCTAGTGTTTAGTATTTATATATGATAAAACAAAAATGATTTTTTTAAACTCTCATCCAATTTTAATGTAGTTTTTTGGCAAAGTGTTTCTCATTATGTGTTATTGATGGGCTATACATTTTTTGGGGCTATTTTATTTGAAAAAAAGGGTTAAAATTTTGAAATGTTGCATATTTTAAAGGTGCATACAATTTTTTTTCTTCATCCAATTGTTTTTCGTTGTTGAATGGATTGTGTTGAGAGCTTTCGATAATATGTCGATGGATTTGCTAGAGATATCTTTTATGGTTTTTAGATAAATTTGATCGAAAGAGGCTGAATAAATGATAGAGTATACTTTGAAGAGCCAATCAAAAACAGACAAGGCCAACCTTAAAAAATTGTTTGTTTCCCCTTTTGCGACCCTACCCTCAAGGTAGGTAGGTAGGTAAAAAAAAAAAAATCATCAAATGAACCTCATAATAAGCACTTGGCAGAATGATCTACCCAACACATTCTAATTTATTTCATTGTGTCTGAAACTGAATCTATATTAAATACGTTCATATTTTGCAGATGTACAGTAAGGGTACATGAATAACAACTCCTCTAAAAAAAATCTTCCCATGTGTTTTTACTTCCGATCTTTTTTAATGTGTTGATAATCAAAGTTTGTTCAACCTTTCCGGTTTTCGACAGCACAGATACACCATAATTTTCTCTCGTCTCCAGAACGGAACCGAAAAAAATTCCGGAATAATTTTTTTTTCTTTCGTGGAAGTCAATAAAATTTTCGCGGTCGTGTCAATTTTATCGGGTCAGTCGGAAAAGGGGAAGCAAACAATATTTTAATTTTGGCCCAACACAGAACACACAATACGAAGAAATGTGCTAATTTCCAAAATTTGAAAGTTTTTATTTTTCATCGAATTTTAATGCAATTTTGGCGAAGTGTTTATATTAATGGGCTATTGGTGGACTATAAAAAAAATTGTTTATTTCGGAAAGGGGTCTTATAGGTGCCCAAATTCTGAATGGATTGTGTCGAATGCTTTCGGTAGTATGTCAACAGATTTCCTCTGTCAATGCTCATTTAAATAAAAATTAGAAGTCCTACGTTAATTTGGGGCGGTCATGGTTGTGTTGATATGGTAGTAGGATTTTCAACTACCTGTGCTATCAGTGCCTCACCACTAAAGTTGTGAGTTCAAATCTCGAGGTGCACTCGATCAACTTTTTGTGATGAAGTTTGTCAGTGACTTGTGGTAAGTTGGTGGTTTTCTCCTGGTACTGGTTTTCTCCACCAGTAAAACTGACTGCCACGATATAACTGAAATATTGTTGAAAGTGGCATTTACCACCGTAACCCCTCACCCTACTTTAATGGGTTAAAACTGAATATAATAATTTTTGACCTCATTTTCATGGTCTACTTGCTTGATTAAATTTGTGCCAAGTTTTTGTGATTAGGTCATTTTTTCCATTACCATACAACCTAGGTTCACCAGGCATGTGCCACCTGACCTTGACCTCACTTTCACAGTCTGTTAAATTTGCATCAATTTTTCATGCTTAGGTCACTTTCTCTACTACCATACAATGTAGGTTCATCATACATTTTGTACTTGATCCACATATTTATCATGGTGTGTACATGTCAGTCAGGCACATTGACCTCATTTTCATGGTCTATAGATTTTATCAAATTTACATCAAGTTTTCACTATTTGAGTCACTTTCTCCACCACCTACAACTTAGGTTCACCATGTTTGGTCCACACATTTATCATGGAGGGTACCTGTCGGACTTGCATGTGTCACCTATCTTTGACCTCATTTTCACAGTCTACCGGTGTTGTTAAACATGATTAGGTCAGTTTCTCCACTACATGTACCATACCACCTAGGTTCACCATGCCCTTCACCTCATTTTCACAGTCTGCTGACCTTGTTAAATTTATGTTAAGTTTTGCTGATTAGGCAAGTTTCTACAACCTAGGTTCACCATATTTGGTCTATACAGTCAAACCTGCCCATGCAGTCACCTGTAATAAAATGTCACATCATAGAAAATTTCATATGAATCTAACCTCTTCTAAGAGGTCACCTTTCTTATAAGGCCACTTTTTCTTTGAAACAAAGGTGACCTCTTAATACAGGTTTTATTGTACTTTGATGATGGACCTGGTACAGATTCATGGTCCAGTACATTCATTTATTGTTTAAAAAAATATTTCGCACAAACAATTTGCAGAGGGCAGGTGAGACATAGATCTGTCTACACTTGTTTCATGTTTTACCACTAATCTACTGTTTCCAGTTTCCAATTTAATGTACATGAAAGGATGTTATTTAGATAACTATAAATATAATATTGTTTTGTTTTATAGAAAATACTGATATCTTTAAAGTCTGGAAGATTGCCAGTATCATTTGCTGCCTAAAGTCTGGAAGATTGCCAACATCTTTTATTTCCTAAAGTCTGGAAGATAACCATTTGTTGCTTGGAAGAATGCCAAGAAAAATAGAAGAAATCCCTGTAATCTAAAGGAATTTCAATGAAGTTTATTTGATAGAAAACTTTAGTCATATTTGTATTTTGACTTGTGAATGATTTATTGTATGTTGTTTAAATTCATTGATGCAGACAGATACAAGTTTTATTTATGTATTATTAAGTTTTGTTTTTACTCCGTTTCTTATTATTATTATTCTCCTCCTCCTTTCTTTCTTTCTTTCCGTGGCACATGAACTTGTCCATGGCAGATCTCAGGAACTACTGGACAGAATTTCATGAAACTTGGTGGAGTTATAGATATATGTTTCTAGTTGGTAGCTTTGTGGTAAAGGGAGTCAAAGTCATATTTTGAGGGGTTCAAAGGGGGTGGGGGGTTACTATAGAATCCTATGGGAAAGTTGAAATTTTGTACATTAATGTTGATAACTTCTAAATGGATAATGATAGAGACATAAAATTTGACATAGTGATAGGTCACCATTAGAGGAGTTTTCAATATTTTCGAGATGTCTGCCAAAACACGGCATAAGAAATGGGCGGTAAAAATTCAACATTGTCCGATATCATCAAAATTTTATATGTGGGTAGATAATGATGACCCGAATTGATACCCGACATTGACAAATTTCTACCGGTTGCCATTTTCAAAATGGCCACCACAATACCGCACAAATTCAACATTGTCCGATTTCAACGCCATTTCATATGTGGGTAGATTATGATGTTCCGACATCGAAAAATTCTACCGGTCGCCATTTTCAAAATGGCCGCCACAATACCGCACAAATTCAACATTGTTCGATTTCAACGTCCTGAATTGATTCCCGACATCAAAAAATTTCTAACGGTCTCCATTTTCAATGAAGTTTTTATTCGATGGAAAACTTTAATCATATTTATATTTTGACTTATGAATGATTTATTGAATGTTGTTTAAATCCATTGATGCAGACAGCTACAAGTTTTATTTATGTATTATTCATATCTTGTTCAGTTTTAATATCAGGGTTTGAAAATCTGAAATATGGCAATAATAATCTGTAGATAATGTATTGAATAATATGAAGGTGAATAAAAATAAAATACATAAGTTGAAGATTTCTTTTTGCAGTTTTTTATTTTAAGTTCAGGATACATTGAAAATAAAAAACCACATCAAACAGTAATGGTTGTTTACAAATAGCCATAACAACACACTACCTTGCAAATCTCAAACACTAAGTGCAAAAAACACGTGAAAGGCTGAAGGAAATTGTATCTCCTGGCTTGTGATGGGTACAGTTAGGAAGGATTGGTATTTAATGACCCTCGTCTATTTATAACTAGATATCTGGCAAATAAACCAATATAACCTTTAACAAATTGGACAGATTCACATTGATTTGCAAACAAGAAACTTTCAACAACATATTAAAATATTCCTGCAATTATCTCTACTGTACATAACCAGACCCGACAATTGCCTCGATCAAGGGAACTATTTGACTTGTTCTGATGCAACCACCTCTGTTCAGAGGACATGTTCAAATGCAATGACCTTTTCCGAGGACAACTACCTGTAACCAAGGAACAGTTGGAACCTGTTTTGTTTGATCCACCCACCTCTATTCAGAGGACAACCTGATCTTGGGAAGAGGTAGGTGGAACTATTTGTTCTTGGACCTTGGACAAACTAAAGCATACAAAGTTAAGCCTGGTGTGTTTGGGGTTCACATCTATGAACGTCCCCCGATGCTGAAATGTCCAGGTCCGAGTGCATTTAGGCAATATCCAAATGACAGGAGTTGCATTTGGAGGCCACGTTCCTTGGGTACTATGCTCTGTGTACCTTGACTAGGGGGCGGTGGGGAGGAACAGGTGTCTGCAGCTACACCGGGGTCCTATTTTGGGGGTGTCGTGATCTCCTAAGTTAGAACTACAAAGCTGGTGTAGTTCGACAAGGGAGATAATGACCGAAGTGTCAGGAGCTACACTTGGGTCACTCGGGGGGAGGGGCAGGGTGGGGAAGATGTCAAAGATTAAAAAGAAATTGCATCGAGAAGAGAGTGGTAAGTAAAAATTCTCTTTTGGGATACCTTTTATATTTGCCAGTTTATTCTGCCTAGCTGAAGCTACATAACGATCCAATAATTTGTTAAATGTGAGAACCTCAATAAAAATTCCTCATTTTGTATAGGATAAGCATGAACTATAAATTCAGTTACATTCATATCAATATCTGATGCAGTTTTCCTGAGATACTTTTTTTACAAAGAATGATAACTAATTTTCATAAGAATTATTTGAATAAAAAAATAACTAGTAAGAAAGGATATGGATGTAAGTGATCATAAGAGACTATCAAACACTACACTTGAGACACAAGTAAAGCATTGCTCTTCTCTACATTGCTCAGTCACCGAATGGTCTTCCAGGCTATCATTCTGTTTCTGACTAATCACAGAAATTAAAACTAGAAATCACTATTATATTTATAATTCATTCATGTTTACAAAATTTAGTAATCCTGTAAGTTGTAAAATGTTCTATTTGTTAATTTTATGTATTTAAAAGACTATATAAGGAGGGGAGATGTTGACAAAAAAAAATTGTATAAGGAGGGGAGACAATGTTGACAAAAAAAACTATAAGGAGGGGAGACAATGTTGACAAGAAAAAACTATATATAAGGAGGGGAGACATTGTTGACCAAAAAAAACTGTATAAGGAGGGGAGACAATGTTGACCAAAAAAAACTATATTAGGAGGGGAGACAATGTTGACAAAAAAAACATATATAAGGAGGGGAGACATTGTTGACCAAAAAAAAACTATATATAAGGAGGGGAGACAATGTTGACCAAAAAAACTATATAAGGAGGGGAGACAATGTTGACAAAAAAAAACTATATATAAGGAGGGGAGACATTGTTGACCAAAAAAAACTGTATAAGGAGGGGAGACAATGTTGACAAAAAAAAACTATAAGGAGGGGAGACATTGTTGACCCAAAAAAACTGTATAAGGAGGGGAGACAATGTTGACCAAAAAAAACTATATAAGGAGGGGAGACAATGTTGACAAAAAAAACTATATATAAGGAGGGGAGACAATGTTAACCAAAAAAAACTGTATAAGGAGGGGAGACAATGTTGACCAAAAAAACTATATAAGGAGGGGAGACAATGTTGACCAAAAAAACTATATAAGGAGGGGAGACAATGTTGACCAAAAAAAACTATATATAAGGAGGGGAGACAATGTTGACCAAAAAAAAACTATAAGGAGGGGAGACAATGTTGACCAAAAAAAACTATAAAGAGGGGAGACAATGTTGACCAAAAAAAACTATAAGGAGGGGATACAATGTTGACCAAAAAAAACTATAAGGAGGGGAGACAATGTTGACCAAAACAAACTATAAGGAGGGGAGACAATGTTGACCAAAGCAAACTATAAGGAGGGGAGACAAATGTTGACCAAAAAAACTATAAGGAGGGGAGACAATGTTGACCAAAAAAACCTGTATAAGGAGGGGAGACAATGTTGACAAAAAACCTATATAAGGAGGGGAGACAATGTTCACCAAAAAAACAATATAAGGAGGGGAGACAATGTTGACAAAAAAAAACTATAAGGAGGGGAGACAATGTTGACCCAAAAAAACTGTATAAGGAGGGGAGACAATGTTGACAAAAAAAACTATAAGGAGGGGAGACAATGTTGACAAAAAAAAACTATATATAAGGAGGGGAGACATTGTTGACCAAAAAAAACTGCATAAGGAGGGGAGACAATGTTGACAAAAAAAAACTATATTAGGAGGGGAGACAATGTTGACAAAAAAACATATATAAGGAGGGGAGACATTGTTGACAAAAAAAAACTATATATAAGGAGGGGAGACAATGTTGACCAAAAAAACTATATAAGGAGGGGAGACAATGTTGACAAAAAAAAACTATATATAAGGAGGGGAGACATTGTTGACCAAAAAAAACTGTATAAAGAGGGGAGACAATGTTGACAAAAAAAAACTATAAGGAGGGGAGACAATGTTGACCAAAAAAAACTGTATAAGGAGGGGAGACAATGTTGACAAAAAAAACTATAAGGAGGGGAGACAATGTTGACAAAAAAAAACTATATATAAGGAGGGGAGACATTGTTGACCAAAAAAAACTGTATAAGGAGGGGAGACAATGTTGACAAAAAAAAACTATATTAGGAGGGGAGACAATGTTGACAAAAAAAACATATATAAGGAGGGGAGACAATGTTGACCAAAAAAACTATATAAGGAGGGGAGACAATGTTGACAAAAAAAACTATATATAAGGAGGGGAGACAATGTTAACCAAAAAAAACTGTATAAGGAGGGGAGACAATGTTGACCAAAAAAACTATATAAGGAGGGGAGACAATGTTGACCAAAAAAACTATATAAGGAGGGGAGACAATGTTGACAAAAAAAAACTATATATAAGGAGGGGAGACAATGTTGACCAAAAAAAACTATAAGGAGGGGAGACAATGTTGACCAAAAAAAACTATAAGGAGGGGAGACAATGTTGACCAAAAAAACTATAAGGAGGGGAGACAATGTTGACCAAAAAAACCTGTATAAGGAGGGGAGACAATGTTGACAAAAAACCTATATAAGGAGGGGAGACAATGTTCACCAAAAAAACAATATAAGGAGGGGAGACAATGTTGACAAAAAAAAACTATAAGGAGGGGAGACAATGTTGACCAAAAAAAACTGTATAAGGAGGGGAGACAATGTTGACAAAAAAAACTATAAGGAGGGGAGACAATGTTGACAAAAAAAAACTATATATAAGGAGGGGAGACATTGTTGACCAAAAAAAACTGTATAAGGAGGGGAGACAATGTTGACAAAAAAAAACTATATTAGGAGGGGAGACAATGTTGACAAAAAAACATATATAAGGAGGGGAGACAATGTTGACAAAAAAAAACTATATATAAGGAGGGGAGACATTGTTGACCAAAAAAAACTGTATAAAGAGGGGAGACAATGTTGACAAAAAAAAACTATTAGGAGGGGAGACAATGTTGACCAAAAAAAACTGTATAAGGAGGGGAGACAATGTTGACAAAAAAAACTATAAGGAGGGGAGACAATGTTGACAAAAAAAAACTATATATAAGGAGGGGAGACATTGTTGACCAAAAAAAACTGTATAAGGAGGGGAGACAATGTTGACAAAAAAAAACTATATTAGGAGGGGAGACAATGTTGACAAAAAAAACATATATAAGGAGGGGAGACATTGTTGACCAAAAAAAACTATATATAAGGAGGGGAGACAATGTTGACCAAAAAAACTATATAAGGAGGGGAGACAATGTTGACAAAAAAAACTATATATAAGGAGGGGAGACAATGTTAACCAAAAAAAACTGTATAAGGAGGGGAGACAATGTTGACCAAAAAAACTATATAAGGAGGGGAGACAATGTTGACCAAAAAAACTATATAAGGAGGGGAGACAATGTTGACAAAAAAAAACTATATATAAGGAGGGGAGACAATGTTGACCAAAAAAAACTATAAGGAGGGGAGACAATGTTGACCAAAAAAAACTATAAGGAGGGAAGACAATGTTGACCAAAAAAACTATAAGGAGGGGAGACAATGTTGACCAAAAAAACCTGTATAAGGAGGGGAGACAATGTTGACAAAAAACCTATATAAGGAGGGGAGACAATGTTCACCAAAAAAACAATATAAGGAGGGGAGACAATGTTGACAAAAAAAAACTATAAGGAGGGGAGACAATGTTGACCAAAAAAAACTGTATAAGGAGGGGAGACAATGTTGACAAAAAAAACTATAAGGAGGGGAGACAATGTTGACAAAAAAAAACTATATATAAGGAGGGGAGACATTGTTGACCAAAAAAAACTGTATAAGGAGGGGAGACAATGTTGACAAAAAAAAATTATATTAGGAGGGGAGACAATGTTGACAAAAAAAACATATATAAGGAGGGGAGACATTGTTGACCAAAAAAAACTATATATAAGGAGGGGAGACAATGTTGACCAAAAAAACTATATAAGGAGGGGAGACAATGTTGACAAAAAAAACTATATATAAGGAGGGGAGACAATGTTAACCAAAAAAAACTGTATAAGGAGGGGAGACAATGTTGACCAAAAAAACTATATTAGGAGGGGAGACAATGTTGACCAAAAAAACTATATAAGGAGGGGAGACAATGTTGACAAAAAAAAACTATATATAAAGAGGGGAGACAATGTTGACCAAAAAAAACTATAAGGAGGGGAGACAATGTTGACCAAAAAAAACTATAAGGAGGGGAGACAATGTTGACCAAAAAAACTATAAGGAGGGGAGACAATGTTGACCAAAAAAACCTGTATAAGGAGGGGAGACAATGTTGACAAAAAACCTATATAAGGAGGGGAGACAATGTTCACCGAAAAAACAATATAAGGAGGGGAGACAATGTTGACAAAAAAAAACTATAAGGAGGGGAGACAATGTTGACAAAAAAAAACTGTATAAGGAGGGGAGACAATGTTGACAAAAAAAACTATAAGGAGGGGAGACAATGTTGACAAAAAAAAACTATATTAGGAGGGGAGACAATGTTGACAAAAAAAACATATATAAGGAGGGGAGACATTGTTGACCAAAAAAAACTATATATAAGGAGGGGAGACAATGTTGACCAAAAAAACTATATAAGGAGGGGAGACAATGTTGACAAAAAAAAACTATATATAAGGAGGGGAGACATTGTTGACCAAAAAAAACTGTATAAAGAGGGGAGACAATGTTGACAAAAAAAAACTATAAGGAGGGGAGACATTGTTGACCAAAAAAAACTGTATAAGGAGGGGAGACAATGTTGACCAAAAAAAACTATATAAGGAGGGGAGACAATGTTGACAAAAAAAACTATATATAAGGAGGGGAGACAATGTTAACCAAAAAAAACTGTATAAGGAGGGGAGACAATGTTGACCAAAAAAACTATATAAGGAGGGGAGACAATGTTGACCAAAAAAACTATATAAGGAGGGGAGACAATGTTGACAAAAAAAAACTATATATAAGGAGGGGAGACAATGTTGACCAAAAAAAACTATAAGGAGGGGAGACAATGTTGACCAAAAAAAACTATAAGGAGGGGAGACAATGTTGACCAAAAAAACTATAAGGAGGGGAGACAATGTTGACCAAAAAAACCTGTATAAGGAGGGGAGACAATGTTGACAAAAAACCTATATAAGGAGGAGAGACAATGTTCACCAAAAAAACAATATAAGGAGGGGAGACAATGTTGACAAAAAAAAACTATAAGGAGGGGAGACAATGTTGACCAAAAAAAACTGTATAAGGAGGGGAGACAATGTTGACAAAAAAAACTATAAGGAGGGGAGACAATGTTGACAAAAAAAAACTATATATAAGGAGGGGAGACATTGTTGACCAAAAAAAACTGTATAAGGAGGGGAGACAATGTTGACAAAAAAAAATTATATTAGGAGGGGAGACAATGTTGACAAAAAAAACATATATAAGGAGGGGAGACATTGTTGACCAAAAAAAACTATATATAAGGAGGGGAGACAATGTTGACCAAAAAAACTATATAAGGAGGGGAGACAATGTTGACAAAAAAAAACTATATATAAGGAGGGGAGACATTGTTGACCAAAAAAAACTGTATAAAGAGGGGAGACAATGTTGACAAAAAAAAACTATAAGGAGGGGAGACATTGTTGACCAAAAAAAACTGTATAAGGAGGGGAGACAATGTTGACCAAAAAAAACTATATAAGGAGGGGAGACAATGTTGACAAAAAAAACTATATATAAGGAGGGGAGACAATGTTAACCAAAAAAAACTGTATAAGGAGGGGAGACAATGTTGACCAAAAAAACTATATAAGGAGGGGAGACAATGTTGACCAAAAAAACTATATAAGGAGGGGAGACAATGTTGACCAAAAAAAACTATATATAAGGAGGGGAGACAATGTTGACCAAAAAAAACTATAAGGAGGGGAGACAATGTTGACCAAAAAAAACTATAAGGAGGGGAGACAATGTTGACCAAAAAAAACTATATAAGGAGGGGAGACAATGTTGACAAAAAAAACTATATATAAGGAGGGGAGACAATGTTAACCAAAAAAAACTGTATAAGGAGGGGAGACAATGTTGACCAAAAAAACTATATAAGGAGGGGAGACAATGTTGACCAAAAAAACTATATAAGGAGGGGAGACAATGTTGACAAAAAAAAACTATATATAAGGAGGGGAGACAATGTTGACCAAAAAAAACTATAAGGAGGGGAGACAATGTTGACCAAAAAAAACTATAAGGAGGGGAGACAATGTTGACCAAAAAAAACTATAAGGAGGGGAGACAATGTTGACCAAAAAAAACTATAAGGAGGGGAGACAATGTTGACCAAAACAAACTATAAGGAGGGGAGACAAATGTTGACCAAAAAAACTATATAAGGAGGGGAGACAATGTTGACCAAAAAAACCTGTATAAGGAGGGGAGACAATGTTGACAAAAAACCTATATAAGGAGGGGAGACAATGTTCACCAAAAAAACAATATAAGGAGGGGAGACAATGTTGACAAAAAAAACTAAGGAGGGAAGACAATGTTGACAAAAAAAAAAAGGAGGGGAGACAATGTTGACCAATATATATATATATATATATATACGTCTGAAAATTAAACCAAACAGTGTTAGAATTAGATTTTAGAGCTGTCAAATTTTTGTTCTTCCCTCGACGGGATTTGAACTCCCACCATTGATACACTGCAGCACCATTCGCTTAGCCTTACGTCCAGCGCCCTCGACCACATCCACTCCCTGGATATGTATTTAAAAGACTATAAAAGGAGGGGAGACAATGTTGACAAAAAAAACTATAAGGAGGGGAGACAATGTTGACCAAAAAAAACTATAAGGAGGGGAGACAATGTTGACCAAAAAAAACTATAAGGAGGGGAGACAATGTTGACCAAAACAAACTATAAGGAGGGGAGACAAATGTTGACCAAAAAAACTATAAGGAGGGGAGACAATGTTGACCAAAAAAACCTGTATAAGGAGGGGAGACAATGTTGACAAAAAACCTATATAAGGAGGGGAGACAATGTTCACCAAAAAAACAATATAAGGAGGGGAGACAATGTTGACAAAAAAAACTAAGGAGGGAAGACAATGTTGACAAAAAAAAAAGGAGGGGAGACAATGTTGACCAATATATATATATATATATATATATATATACGTCTGAAAATTAAACCAAACAGTGTTAGAATTAGATTTTAGAGCTGTCAAATTTTTGTTCTTCCCTCGACGGGATTTGAACTCCCACCATTGATACACTGCAGCACCATTCGCTTAACCTTACGTCCAGCGCCCTCGACCACATCCACTCCCTGGATATGTATTTAAAAGACTATAAAAGGAGGGGAGACAATGTTGACAAAAAAAAACTATAAGGAGGGGAGACAATGTTGACCAAAAAAAACTGTATAAGGAGGGGAGACAATGTTGACAAAAAAAACTATATAAGGAGTTGAGACAATGTTCACCAACAAAACTATTTAAGGAGGGGAGACAATGTTGACCAAAAAAAAACTATATAAGGAAGGGAGATAATGTTGACAAAAAAAAACTATATAAGGAGGGGAGACAATGTTGACAAAAAAAACTATATAAGGAGGGGAGACATATTATTTTCATCAAATGTTTTGTATTTCACATTATTTGCTCTTTATTTTTGTAGACTCGATACACTAAGAGCAGGAATATCGCAGCCGAGAAATATTTTCCTGAAACCTGTGTATTCTATTAGTGAATAACGCAGGCCAACATGAGCAATGGTATTTATTTTTTAGGGTTTATGTCCTGGTCTTCCTTCCTCTAGCTCATTTTATAGAGTATACAGCTGAAATATGTACCTATATTTGTTGCATTTTACTTTTTGTCTACTCCCCCAACCACGTTTTTCTTTATTGTCTAAATCCCACAATAATATACCCTGATACTGAGGATCGGCTTGCCTGTGCTCATAGAATATGTAATTCCACATCTATCTCCTCTCTTTATACAAACTGTCCAATGTAAATTTTAGTCGGTTCTGAAATTGAAAAAAATAGTCACTAAATTACCCTTGAAATGGCGATTTATTTGACCCCAAAAAAAATTAGAGTTACCTCCCATTGACTAGTGCAGATTTTTTACTCATGAATTTGGAGTCTTAAGATGGATTTTTATGTTTTTATTATATTACAGTATTTTAAACTTTGAATTGAATATTTCGAGCATGTAATTTAATTTTTTTTTATCTCCACTTAAAATGGCAAATATTGAATAGAAAAAATGGTGTTTTACACAAGAAATCTCTTTATTATGAATTAAATTTGAGAGGGGAAAACAACTCATTTTTCAATTGCAGTATAGAATAATTGTTTATTTCATTCATATTTGATCTCTATGTATGTTTATGATATCTTAACCTTTTACTTTGTACAGATTCTTGGATTGTGGTGCAACATACTCAACAGTTGTCCTAGAACGTAATAGAAAACACTATGGGATTTCTCTTCAGAATGAAGATATGTATTGTCTACAACCTAAACTATGTTTTTTCTTGGTAAGTCTTGTATATATTGGGTTGTCACAGTCACTTTTATCATGCAGCTTTGTTATTCTTTCATTATCTGGAGGAATATTTCCAGGTTTAAAAGTGTAAAGGCGGAAAAGGGGGAGAGGGTTTGAAATCCAAAATACATTAATTAGCAGGAATGACAGTCGTTAAACAGGTGCCCCTCGTTAAAATTTCTAGATTCTTCATCTAGATAGTAAGACATTATATGAGTTTTATTACAGCCAATGCTAGGACTGAGATCTTCATAACTACTTATCAGAGGCAATTAAATCATAGAAGACTGGGATGCAGAGTATATCAATAATGAAAACAATTGGGGAAAAAAAGACTTTTAAAAAAATAGTGAAAATTACTAGCATTTTTGATAATTTTAGGATATTTGGGGTAGATTGCACCCATAATGAATTAAGAGATCAACTTACAAGTGCACAAAGAAATATAGTGGATACAAATATAAAAAACATCACAAATATTGATACCAGTCAAACATTATATAGGAAAATAGGATTTGTTTAGATGAAAATGTAGAGGGCCCAGGTGGCTCAATGAGTTAGGTAGTTGGATTACTTAACAACTCATACAAGCCGATACGGCGTGGGTTCGCACCCGGCTATATAAATTACAAAAAAGGGTGCACTCGACTTGCAACTGCAAGTGATAAAGTTTACCAGTTGCTTTCCCATGATGGGTGGTTCTCTCCGGGTACTCTGGCTTCTTCCACCACTAAAACTGGTCGCCATGATATAGCTGAAATATTGCTGAAAGTGGTGTTAAAACACCAAAAATCTAAATCAATCAGTAAGAAAATGTAAGAAAAAAGTCAGCGACCTCTTAATATTGAATGGGTACTTAATGTTTGTGATAAAGGATGTCTAATTCCCCCCCACCCCACCATGATAATCTATTTCTATGAGGGGTTAGTGCCTGTATTTGAAATTAAAAATAAAAATCCTGCATCACTATTGTGGATTTATGGCAAATAACAAATAAAATACATAATACATTATCTGGTTTACTGTTTGAACTATTACTGTTTCCATAAAACAAATGTTGAAATTTTATTTGTTCTTCGAAAGTAAAATCTCTCTATGATTTTCTTTTCTTTTGTGTTTTTTTATTCTTTTATTTGGGGGTGGGGGGGGTGGGGAAGGGAAGGTATTTACATAGTTTTTATATATCGGAAGTAAACTTTTTTTTTAACATCAAAGAAGATCAAAATCCTTTACCAGGTGAGTTGAATTTTTATGGGAGTTTTAATCAATAAGTGATTGACTTCTCTTCCAGATATACATCAAAGAGTTTAAATGTCCAACAATTGGATTCACTGCAAACAAAGGCAATTGTATTAAAACAATGGATCAATTCCTTTTCCAGTTTGTCAAACTGGGCCCGTTGTTCAAAATACTGGATAAGGTTGTCCACTGGATAAGGTTGTCCACTGAACAACTACTTATCCAGTGGATAGCTAGCCAGTAGTTAAAATTGGTTGATCAAAAGCAAAGACAATGGTTGGATAGCTATTCACTGGATAAAATTTTGTCCTGTGGAAAACTCCCATGATTTTTTTGCACTTCCTCTCTTAAAGCAATCCAGACCAAAAATGAAAAAAAAGGTCTGCTAAGTTCAGCGACATTTCAAGTTATTTTTCACACAATTCAATTTATTTGTTACAATCTTGCAAATGATATATGACCAATCATTTTGTTATCTTTGTGTTGGGGCTGGGAATTTATGTCTCTATGGAATTTTTTCAAGTCATATGGTAATCAAATTTTTGTTAGACAAATTGTGACTAATCACACATTTATTTTCTATTTAGTTTTACCTACATAATGTATTAGACCAGGATTTTTTTTAAGAGAAACCTTTTTATTTATTTTTTTCAGATCATGAAATAATAATCCAAATTATATTTTTGTACAAATAAATTGAAGCTAGTTGCTTCATGTCTTTCCTAAATATTTATCCACATTGAAGCAAGGGCAAGATTAATTAAAGGGTGTGTCATTTTGTCATTCATGTTGTGTTGAATAGTTCAGATTTTTTATGTATGTATACAAAAATAGGAAGATATATTTATTTTAAGAAAAACATAATTTTACAAAACTTTAGAAATATTTTATTATGATCCAGTTCAATTATTGTACTTAATGATGTAGTGTAATAGAATCTTACAACAATGAAATCCAAATTGTCGGTTCTGGAAGACATGGCCCGGATCTATAGAAGTGGGCTGGCCTGAAATAAGTGACATATTTGGGACTATGCATACTCCATACATGTATATACAGTAAATATCACGGTTTACAAAATATGTTGATTGGATCTTGGGACATTTAACGTACATGTCTTGGGATCGGATATTTTCAGAGAAATCTACACACATACACTGAATGACCTTTTTCATACTGTTGTCAAAACAAATAAAATAAATAATATTTAACTCCAACTGTTGAGAGACAAAAACAAAAACAAAAAAAACAACAACAATTATCAACTCAAATCGGTTCCAAATCTAAATCAAAAACAGCAAACAGATCTAGTAAACAATTGCCCATTACTAATATCATCATAAGCCATTCTTCCACTTTTGAACTAAAAAAAAAAGGGGGGGGGGGGGGTCCTCGTCACTTCAACAAAAGTATTTTTTACTGGTCAATTGAAGGCACGGTAAATAAATTCTTCTGTTCATATTAAAAAAAAATGTAACCCAATGTAATTGAAAAGATATTTTTTACCATTTATTCATCCTCGCTAGTCAGGTTTATTTTGTCGACAACTGAACTGTGGATGTGTCCAGTAATTCATGTAATATT
The DNA here is from genome assembly GCA_963680875.1 of Bathymodiolus brooksi. Classification (NCBI taxonomy): domain Eukaryota; kingdom Metazoa; phylum Mollusca; class Bivalvia; order Mytilida; family Modiolidae; genus Bathymodiolus; species Bathymodiolus brooksi. The sequence continues at coordinate 94,644,545 of OY804581.1, read as the reverse complement.
GACAACATCGTTGAGAGAGAAAAAAAACCAACAAAGAACAAACACAGAAGACCACATTGATAAAAGGTTCACAAAAAAACGTAGATGAGAGGCGTATATCATGAAGAATGTAAAATAAATTTGACGGGAAACGATTCACGGAAAATGTCCTCATAACGATTCACGGCACACACAAAAAACAACAGAAAATATTTCGGAAGAAAAATACAAGATCACGGAAGACTAAAATAACCAACCAGTCCCTTCTTTTACACCTCTCTTTAAATTACTCACACTGGCAACAAATTAAATCAGAAATCAGTTCTGATGGTGTGTGTGGTTTTTTTTCTCTCTTCAATTTGTTATTTATAATGTATAACATTTATTTATTTACATTTGTATTTAAATCTATCTATTTATCTTAGTTCCTGTTATGTGTAGTGTAATCTATTTCCAAAAAAGAGAAATGCTATTTTTGAAATTAAATAGAGGAAAACTTCATGACGACAAAAAAAAATCGAATGTAATTTCAATTGGCGATCATATTTATCCACTGGATAAAACTTTATCCGTACCCAATTAAACTTGACAAAAGATGTCAAGGATAAAGCACATTTGTCTAGTGGACAACTTTTGAACAACAGAAGTTGTCCAGTTTATCCACTGTTTTGAACAACCGAGTCCTGTTCTCTCAATACCAATTGAAACATGGGTAATATATCAGGTGGTCTCTCATCATTATGTATTTTATTTGTTTCACAGTCAGGAATTTATACCAATTCATAGGATCCTAGCCCAGATATAAAGAAAAAATAGAGCAAGTTGGAACAGAAAATGTCTGTTCTGTCTGTCAATGAGAAAAATATTTAAAAAAATTGTCCATGTCCAAAACCACTCTACCATTGAAATAAAACTTGGTTGGTTTGTAATGTTTCTTAGATTGTCTGCTGCTGGGTTTTTTCTATGGAAACCTAATGGACAAACTTTTTATGAATTGGCCAAACATTTTGAAATTAATTTTTAAGATTTTATTTCTGGAGATTTATAGAAGTCAAACGGACTATAACCATTGAATATACAACCTATTTAATTAGATAATCAAAGGGGAATAATGCGAGGAGAAATAATTTAATTATTCTAATGAAACCACTAAACCATTTGAAATAATACTAGGACGAAACATCCCTTGGATGGTTCTCAACATATATTTTTGTGTTGATCGGAAATCAAAGATGGCCAACATCACATGACTGCTCAGCATAGAGCCCAACTTAAAAATGAACAAATTTTAAAAATAAAAATCTTGATTGACCCAAAACTGTACATGAATAATCATTGGATGGCCCCTTACAGTGTCATAATAATCATTGGATGGCCCCTTACAGTGTCATAATTTTTCCTATGCTTCAGAATGTCAAGATGGCTGCCACTGCATGACATAATTTGTGTAGGACCGACCATATGTGAAAAGAGGTAAAATACATGAAAAGTGAAATCATACAGTATGTTACATTACATTATTGTAGAATTGCTCTGAAAATGTCTTAAAAATATTATTTTTAACATTTTTCATTATTTTTCAGGACCAACAGCTAAGAGAGACCAGCCCTCTTACAACATGGATAGCATGAAATGTTATAGGTCTACATAAGTTGACCCAGACCAAGGAACAGTCAACAGACAGAAAACATACATACAGATGTAATGGTATACATGTACTGGATCAACAGTTAGTTATACATAGACAGATGTATTGGTATACATGCACTGGATCAACAGTTAGTTATACATAGACAGATGTTATGGTATACATGTACTGGATCAACAGTTAGTTATACATACAAATGTAATGGTATACATGTACTGGATCAATAGTTAGTTATACATAGACAGATGTATTGGTATACATGTACTGGATCAACAGTTAGTTATACATAGACAGATGTTATGGTATACATGTACTGGATCAACAGTTAGTTATACATAGACAGATGTTATGGTATTCATGTACTGGATCAACAGTTAGATATACATAGACAGATGTTATGGTATACATGTACTGGATCAACAGTTAGTTATACATAGACAGATGTAATGGTATACATGTACTGGATCAACAGTTAGTTATACATAGATAGATGTTATGGTATACATGTACTGGATCAACAGTTAGTTATAAATAGACAGATGTAATGGTATACATATACTGGATCAACAGTTAGTTATACATAGACAGATGTTATGGTATACATGTACTGGATCAACAGTTAGTTATACATAGACAGATGTAATGGTATACATGTACTAGATCAACAGTTAGATATACATCGACAGACGTTATGGTATTCATGTACTGGATCAACAGTTAGTTATACATAGACAGACGTTATGGTATACATGTACTGGATCAACAGTTAGTTATACATAGACAGATGTAATGGTATACATGTACTGGATCAACAGTTAGTTATACATAGACAGATGTAATGGTATACATGTACTAGATCAACAGTTAGATATACATCGACAGACGTTATGGTATTCATGTACTGGATCAACAGTTAGTTATACATAGACAGATGTAATGGTATACATGTACTGGATCAACAGTTAGTTATACATAGACAGATGTAATGGTATACATGTACTGGATCAACAGTTAGTTATACATAGACAGATGTAATGGTATACATGTACTAGATCAACAGTTAGTTATACATAGACAGATGTTATGGTATACATGTACTGGATCAACAGTTAGTTATACATAGACAGATGTAATGGTATACATGTACTAGATCAACAGTTAGTTATACATCGACAGACGTTATGGTATTCATGTACTGGATCAACAGTTAGTTATACATAGACAGACGTTATGGTATACATGTACTGGATCAACAGTTAGTTATACATAGACAGACGTTATGGTATTCATGTACTGGATCAACAGTTAGTTATACATAGACAGATGTAATGGTATACATGTACTGGATCAACAGTTAGTTATACATAGACAGATGTAATGGTATACATGTACTGGATCAACAGTTAGTTATACATAGGCAGACGTTATGGTATTCATGTACTAGATCAACAGTTAGTTATACATAGACAGATGTTATGGTATACATGTACTGGATCAACAGTTAGTTATACATAGACAGACGTTATGGTATTCATGTACTAGATCAACAGTTAGTTATACATAGACAGATGTTATGGTATACATGTACTAGATCAACAGTTAGTTATACATAGACAGATGTAATGGTATACATGTACTGGATCAACAGTTAGTTATACATAGACAGATGTAATGGTATACATGTACTGGATCAACAGTTAGTTATACATAGACAGATGTAATGGTATACATGTACTGGATCAACAGTTAGTTATACATAGACAGATGTAATGGTATACATGTACTGGATCAACAGTTAGTTATACATAGACAGATGTAATGGTATATATGTACTGGATCAACAGTTAGTTATACATAGACAGACGTTATGGTATACATGTACTGGATCAACAGTTAGTTATACATAGACAGATGTAATGGTATACATTTACTGGATCAACAGTTAGTTATACATAGACAGATGTAATGGTATACATGTACTGGATCAACAGTTAGTTATACATAGACAGATGTAATGGTATACATGTACTGGATCAACAGTTAGTTATACATAGACAGATGTAATGGTATACATGTACTGGATCAACAGTTAGTTATACATATACAGATGTAATGGTATACATGTACTGGATCAACAGTTAATTATACATAGACAGACGTTATGGTATTCATGTACTAGACCAACAGTTAGTTATACATAGACAGATGTTATGGTATACATGTACTGGATCAACAGTTAGTCATACATAGACAGATGTTATGGTATACATGTACTGGATCAACAGTTAGTTATACATAGACAGATGTAATGGTATACATGTACTGGATCAACAGTTAGTTATACATAGACAGATGTAATGGTATACATGTACTGGATCAACAGTTAGTTATACATAGACAGATGTTATGGTATTCATGTACTGGATCAACAGTTAGTCATACATAGACAGATGTTATGGTATACATGTACTGGATCAACAGTTAGTTATACATAGACAGATGTAATGGTATACATGTACTGGATCAACAGTTAGTTATACATAGACAGATGTTATGGTATACATGTACTGGATCAACAGTTAGTTATACATAGACAGATGTAATGGTATACATGTACTAGATCAACAGTTAGATATACATCGACAGACGTTATGGTATTCATGTACTGGATCAACAGTTAGTTATACATAGACAGACGTTATGGTATACATGTACTGGATCAACAGTTAGTTATACATAGACAGATGTAATGGTATACATGTACTGGATCAACAGTTAGTTATACATAGACAGATGTAATGGTATACATGTACTGGATCAACAGTTAGTTATACATAGACAGATGTAATGGTATACATGTACTGGATCAACAGTTAGTTATACATAGACAGATGTTATGGTATTCATGTACTGGATCAACAGTTAGTTATACATAGACAGATGTAATGGTATACATGTACTGGATCAACAGTTAGTTATACATAGACAGATGTAATGGTATACATGTACTGGATCAACAGTTAGTTATACATAGACAGACGTCATGGTATTCATGTACTAGATCAACAGTTAGTTATACATAGACAGATGTTATGGTATACATGTACTGGATCAACAGTTAGTTATACATAGACAGATGTTATGGTATTCATGTACTAGATCAACAGTTAGTTATACATAGACAGATGTAATGGTATACATGTACTGGATCAACAGTTAGTTATACATAGACATGTAATGGTATACATGTACTGGATCAACAGTTAGTTATACATAGACAGATGTAATGGTATACATGTACTGGATCAACAGTTAGTTATACATAGACAGACGTTATGGTATTCATGTACTAGATCAACAGTTAGTTATACATAGACAGATGTTATGGTATACATGTACTGGATCAACAGTTAGTTATACATAGACAGATGTAATTGTATACATGTACTGGATCAACAGTTAGTTATACATAGACAGATGTAATGGTATACATGTACTGGATCAACAGTTAGTTATACATAGACAGATGTAATGGTATACATGTACTGGATCAACAGTTAGTTATACATATACAGATGTAATGGTATACATGTACTGGATCAACAGTTAATTATACATAGACAGACGTTATGGTATTCATGTACTAGACCAACAGTTAGTTATACATAGACAGATGTTATGGTATACATGTACTGGATCAACAGTTAGTTATACATAGACAGATGTAATGGTATACATGTACTGGATCAACAATTAGTTATACATAGACAGATGTTATGGTATTCATGTACTGGATCAACAGTTAGTTATACATAGACAGATGTAATGATATACATGTACTGGAACAACAGTTAGTTATACATAGACAGATGTTATGGTATACATGTACTGGATCAACAGTTAGTTATACATAGACAGATGTAATGGTATACATGTACTGGATCAACAGTTAGTTATACATAGACAGATGTAATGGTATACATGTACTGGATCAGCAGTTAGTTATACATAGACAGATGTTATGGTATACATGTACTGGATCAACAGTTAGTTATACATAGACAGATGTTATGGTATTCATGTACTGGATCAACAGTTAGTTATACATAGACAGATGTTATGGTATACATTTACATGATTAACAGTTAGCTATACATGGATAGATGTTATGGTAAAACATAAGATGTAATGATAAAAGATCACATGATAAAGAACTATTTGTGTGAATGTATCAGTTATTTGTAATATATTATTACTCTGATGTATGTTTTGTAAACATGTTCAAACCTTTGAGACTTATTATAGTAAAAAATGAAGTTCAATATTTGAATGAGAAACTTGGCACACATCAAATTTTTAAATACAGGTTAAGGCAAGCAAAATTTCGACAACAATTTCTCACATTTTACTAGGAGTACAAAATAACAAAATTAATAATGGATCTTCTTTTTAATTATGAAGATCACATTTCAACTTTTTAAATCTATAAAATGTTTGTCTCATTTGGGTTGAATCAATTGATTTTTTTTAATTGATGGAGTTGATATGAAAAAAAGCGACATTTTTTATATGTACAGTCAAACCTGTATATAAAGGCCACTCAAGGGAACCTGATAATGTGGCCTTTATGAGCAGTTGCCCTTTATATAGAGGTTATAATTATATGCACTATTCATTAATGGGAGAGAATGAAACTGTCCTTTATATACATTGATTTGTTATATAGAGGTGCCCTTTAAGGCGGGTTTAACTACTAATTATGGTAAAAATATATACTGGCTCCGGTATTGGGGCACAAAGTTCTTTTCACAGCTAGTTTGTGCACTATTATCAGATGACCATATAATGAACAGATAAATGTGGTCAGAAAGTCTACTTTGAAAAAAATGTATCAGACATGCTTTGTTATGGTTTTCTATATACTATGCTTCACTTAATTACACACACCACCCCCGTACTAACACATGCTTCACTTAATTACACACACCACCCCCGTACTAACGCATGCTTCACTTAATTACACACACCACCCCCGTACTAACACATGCTTCACTTAATTACACACACCACCTCCGTACTAACACATGCTTCACTTAATTACACACACCACCTGCGTACTAATACATGCTTCACTTAATTACACACACCACCTCCGTACTAACACATGCTTCACTTAATTACACACGCCATCCCTGTACTAACACATGCTTCACTTAATTACACACACCACTCCCGTACTAACATATGCTTCACTTAATTACACACACCACCTCCGTACTAACACATGCTTCACTCAATTACACACACCACCTCTGTACTAATACATGCTTCACTTAATTACACACACCATCCCCGTACTAACACATGCTTCACTTAATTACACACACCACCTCCGTACTAACACATGCTTCACTTAATTACACACACCACCCCTGTACTAACACTAGCTCAACACTTCTGCTAATGTCACTGTGCTGTACTTTCCAAATTTCACTGATTAAAAACCTCCTATGCTAAAAATGTACTGCTCAACACTATATAACTCACAGCTTTACATTCCCCATTTCACTTATTAAAAAACTAAACATGTATGGTTACTAACACTATGGCTCAACACTTCAGCTAATGTCACTGAGCTGTACTTTCCAAATTTCACTGATTAAAAACCTCCTATGCTAAAAATGTACTGCTCAACACTATATAACTCACAGCTTTACATTCCCCATTTCACTTATTAAAAAACTAAACATGTATGGTTACTAACACTATGGCTCAACACTTCAGCTAATGTCACTGTGCTGTACTTTCCAAATTTCACTGATTAATAACCTCCTATACTAAAAATGTACTGCTCAACACTATATAACTCACAGCTTTACATTCCCCATTTCACTTATTAAAAAACTAAACATGTATGGTTACTAACACTATGGCTCAACACTTCAGCTAATGTCACTGAGCTGTACTTTCCAAATTTCACTGATTAAAAACCTCCTATACTAAAAATGTACTGCTCAACACTATATAACTCACAGCTTTACATTCCCCATTTCACTTATTAAAAAACTAAACATGTATGGTTACTAACACTATGGCTCAACACTTCAGCTAATGTCACTGAGCTGTACTTTCCAAATTTCACTGATTACAAACCTCCTATGCTAAAAATGTACTGCTCAACACTATATAACTCACAGCTTTACATTCCCCATTTCACTTATTAAAAAACCAAACATGCATGGTTACTAACACTATGGCTCAACACTTCAGCTAATGTCACTGAGCTGTACTTTCCAAATTTCACTGATTAAAAACCTCCTATGCTAAAAATGTACTGCTCAACACTATATAACTCACAGCTTTACATTCCCCATTTCACTTATTAAAAAACTAAACATGTATGGTTCAACACTATATATAATGTCACTGAACTGTACATATCCCTTTTCACAATATACCTGTTACCAGTTAACAGCTAACTGTTCAGAAAACCACAAATAATACATGTATGGTTCATAGTGTACTTTGGTTGAGATTGTTCTTACCACAAGATTTGTTCATTGATATGGAATCTGATCGCCAAACTACTTGTTGTATGACTTTGTGTTCTAAGATTGTGGTTATGTATGTATTTTCTATATCTGGTTTGAACTTATGATGACTAATAACATGATATATTAAAATTTGACATGCTTGAATGTCAGTTGACATTTGATTGGTTGTTTTTAATTAGCATAATGTTGGATCATTATAATAATTGTACAAGTTTGCATATTAGATATACAACTTTTTCATTATTCCTTAGTATGTCTAATTGATTAGTTCTCTATTCAGAAGTAATTTGTTTAAATTATGAACAAGATTTCAAGACTTTATTTTACTCAAGATATAATAAACTCACATGAAAATACAATTAGATGATGACTTTCAAAATGTGCAAGACATATAATTAAATGCAGCAGTTGTGAAAATACATGTACAATATATAATATTATATATCATATGGAAATATAATGAAGAAAATATTAATGATATTATAATAGTTTCACAATATTTGTCAGAAAAATGGATAGCTATTTAATATTTATTTGTTTCAAAATGACATCATTCCTTTCAGTTTTATTACTGATGAATTTTGAACAAAATACTGTGGAATATACCTCTTTCTCTCCATTTCAATAACATCATTTTAACATAAGAATAGATAATGACATTCATCTTCATGATGTGCTATTCAGAATATTTATATGAAATGCAATATTTATCTGTAATGTAGGATTAGAAGTACCAACATTTTATTTAATATATAACTTCAGGCTTGTATGTTTTGTAACTGAATTCTAAGAGACCCTAACTTTACAGCACTATTTATCTGGTTCAAAGTTATTGCTTTTTCTTTATTCTTCAGTGTTGTATAAGGTCCAATTATAGTAAAGATGGGTTTGATTTGTCATTCGGCTAATAGCAAATCTTGTTTCACTGGTACATTTCATGTCTTTGTAATTAATAAATGTTGTAGCTTTTTTGTATATATGTTCAACTATATATACATATTGTTTATATAAAGGAGAAGATGTTCTAAGTTGTAAAACTTGTATCTGATCCTAATGTCATGTTTTTGGACAATGAAATATGTTTAAACTGACCTTTTGATCAAGTTCATTATAAAATTATACAGAAATAGAATGGTTGATTAAAACAAACTAATAATCTAAAGATTAATGTACAGTTGTGAATGTTACATTTTATGTACAAAGGTGTGTCCATTTTTTGCCAGGATGCATACTATTGTATGGTAAAATGTGAGTATGGAAAAGAGGTACCTATTTTGTGTAATCAACTATTGTTCCTATGGCACCAGTCCAACTTCCATGAAGTTACAAAATAATTACATACATATTGAAGTTAATCATTTCTCTAATTTTTCCATCTTTTGAATCTTTGTCATCTTCAGCAGAGTGTGCTTATTTTGTGTTATATTTCCCTGAAACTTTAAAGACCATATTTATACATAATAATGTTGTGCACCTCAATTCACAGAGATATTCAAGACTTTTTTTTCTTTCTTTTATGGTTGAAATTTTCATTTTAGTCACATTTTCATAAGAGGATACATATTTTCTGTAAATCCTATTATTTTAAATACAAAATCTTAGGCCTTCACAGAATTATTACATTGGAGCTAGGTATCTCATATACTAGTAGTGCTCATGATGTTTCTAGATTATAATTCAAATGAAACCAAACTAGGAATTCAGATGCAGTTTGAATTTTGACCTGTTTTAATTTACATATTTCGATCTTTTGTATAAAATTTGGAAGTCTGAAAATGAAATGCAGGTGAGGTGATTACATGCTCATTGGATGCTGTGAGACTCTGGATTTTAGTATCGCATGGCTACTTAATTGTATCTTAAATAGTTATTACAAATGTAATGATATATGTATAATGAAATTATGGAAACTAATGGTTTTCTAGAGGTTTTTTTTCCAATGCTGGGTTTTTTCTCTAGTTTTTAACGCAGAGTTTCCACGGTTTTTAATAAAAGACATAGTCTTGTATATTTGATTAATATTGATTATAAAGGTTAACTTGCTACACATGTCAACTAATGTTCTCAATGTTTGCACACAAAATTGTCATATATAAAACAGATGCTAATTTTTAGCACAATGTGTTTTCTATATTCAGTTTACAACATTATATGGTATCCAACAGTATTTCATGTAATACAATAAAAGGGTAATTTATTTGCTCTCAATTGTTTTTGTTGCTAGATATTTTAAGGACAAATTGTTGTTTGTATTGTGAGAATTTGTATTACAATTAAACTTGTTATTGTTTCCTAAAAGATTCTATGAAGAAATAATCTGTGTCAAATCTAGCAACAATTTCAATTTTGCAATCACTTGTCGTCCGTTGTCTATCTTTACTTTTTTCAGATGTCCATCACTGCCTCATTTCAAGTCACAACTTTTAAAGTCTGAAAATGAGCAATTACATGATTATTGGATTCGGTGAACCATTGGTTTTTAAATAGCTCTCCTCACAGTTTTAAACATTAGATATCCACCAGTATTTTATGTTAACAGCCGCTCTCACAGTTTCACAGTTTTAAACATAAGGTATCTACCAGTAGTTTATGTTAACAGCTCCCAGCACAGTTTTAAGCGTAAGGTATCCACCAGTAGTTTATGTTAACAGCTCCCCTCAATGTTTTAAGCATAAGGTATCCACCAGTAGTTTATATTAACAGCCCCTCTCACAGTTTTAAGCATAATGTATCCATTATTAGTTTATGTTAGCAGCCCCTCTCACACAGTTTTAAGCATAAGGTATGCATTAGTATTTTATGATAACAGCTCCTTGCACTGTATTATACATAAGGTATCCACCAGTAGTTTATGTTAACAGCTCCCCTCACAGTTTTACGCATAAGGTATCCACCAGTAGTTTATGTTAACAGCCCATCTCACAGTTTTAAAAATAATATATCCATTAGTAGTTTATGTTAGCAGTCCCTCTCACAGTTTTAAGCATAAGGTATCCATCAGTAGTTTATGCTGTCAACCCCTCTCACAGTATTAAGCATAAGGTGCCATCAGTAGTTTATGCTAACAGCCCTCCTCACAGTTTTAAGCATAAGGTATCAAGTAGTAGTTTATGTTAGCAGCCCCTCTCAGTTTTAAGCATAAGGTGTCCATCAGTGGTTTATGTTAACATCCCCTCTTACAGTTTTAAATATTAGGTGTCCATCAGTAGTTTATGTTAACAACTCCTCTCACAGTTTTAAACATGATGTGTCCATCAGTAGTTTATGTTAACCCCTCTCACAGTTTTAAACATGAGGTATCACCAATAGTATATGTTAACAGCCCCTTTCACAGTTTTAAGCATAATGTATCCACCAGTAGTTTATGTGTACATCCCCTCACAGTTTTAAGCATAAGGTACCCACCAGTAGTTTATGTTTACAGCCCCTTTCACAGTTTTAAGCATAATGTATCCACCAGTAGTTTATGTTAACAGCTCCTCTCACAGTTTTAAACAAGGTATCCATCAGTAGTTTATGTTAACAGCCCTTCTCACAGTTTTAAGCATAAGGTATCAAGTAGTAGTTTATGTTAGCAGCCCCTCTCAGTTTTAAGCATAAGGTGTCCATCAGTGGTTTATGTTAACATCCCCTCTTACAGTTTTAAATATTAGGTGTCCATCAGTAGTTTATGTTAACAACTCCTCTCACAGTTTTAAACATGATGTGTCCATCAGTAGTTTATGTTAACCCCTCTCACAGTTTTAAACATGAGGTATCACCAATAGTATATGTTAACATCCCCTTTCACAGTTTTAAGCATAAGGTATCCACCAGTAGTTTATGTGTACATCCCCTCACAGTTTTAACCATAAGGTACCCACCAGTAGTTTATGTTTACAGCCCCTTTCACAGTTTTAAGCATAATGTATCCACCAGTAGTTTATGTTAACAGCTCCTCTCACAGTTTTAAACATAAGGTATCCATCAGTAGTTTATGTTAACAGCCCCTCTCACAGTTTTAAGCATAATGTATCCACCAGTAGTTTATGTTAGCTGCCCCTCTCACAGTTTTACACATAAGATGACCACCACTAGTTTATGTTAACAACCCCTTTCACAGTATCAAACATAAGGTGTCCATCAGTAGTTTATGTTGACAACTCCCATTACAGTTTTAAGCATAAGGTATCCACCAGTAGTTAATGTTAACAGTTCCTCTCACAGTTTTAAACATAAGATGTCCATCAGTAGTTTGTTAGCATCCCCTCTCACAGTTTTAAACATAAGGTGTCCATCAGTAGTTTATGTTAACAGCCTCTCTCACAGCTTAAAGCATCAGGTGTCAATCAGTAGTTTATGTTAGCAGGACCTCACACGGTTTTAGATATAAGGTGACCATCAGTAGGTTATGGTAGCACAGTTTTAAGCACAAGAAGTGTCAATCCGTAGTTTATGTTAACATTCCCACAGTAATCACCAGTATTTTGTGTAAATAAATCTCCCAACAGTGCTCAACATAACGTAGTCCCTAGTATTTTGTGTAAATAAATCTTCCCACAGTGTTCAACATACAGTATTCCTTAGTATTTTGTGAAAATAAATCTTCCCACATTGTTCAACATAAAGTATTCCTCAGTATTTTGAGTAAATAAATCTTCTCAGTGTTCAACATACAATACCGGTATTCCTCAGTATTTTGTGTAAATAAATCTTCCCACAGTGTTCAACATACAGTATTCCTTAGTATTTTGTGAAAATAAATCTTCCCACATTGTTCAACATAAAGTATTCCTCAGTATTTTGAGTAAATAAATCTTCTCACAGTGTTCAACATACAATATTCCTCAGTATTTTGTGTAAATAAATCTTCCCAGTGTTCAACATAAAGCATTCCTCAGTATTTTGAGTAAATAAATCTTCCCACAGTGCTCAACATACAGTATTCCTCAGTATTTTGTTTAAATAAATATTCCCACAGTGCTTAACATAAAGTATTTCCAAGTATTTTATAAATATTCCCACAGTGGTCAACAAGAAGTAATCTCAAGTATTTTGTGCAAATAAATCTTCCTACAGTGCTCAACATACAGTATTCCTCAGTATTTTGTGTAAATAAATCTTCCCACAGTGTTCAACATACAGTATTCCTCAGTATTTTGTGTAAATAAATCTTCCCACAGTGCTCAAACATACATTATTCCTCTGTATATTGTGTAAATAAATCTTCCCACAGTGTTTAACATACAGTATTCCTCAGTATTTTGTGTAAATAAATCTTCCCAGTGTTCAACATAAAGTAATCCCCAGTATTTTGTGTAAATAAATCTTCCCATGGTGCTCAACATACAGTATTCCTCAGTATTTTGTGTAAATAAATCTTCTCACAGTGCTCAACATCAAGTATTCCTCAGTATTTTGTGTAAATAAATCTTCTCACAGTGTTCAACATAAAGTATTCTTCAGTATTTTGTGTAAATAAATCTTCCCACAGTGCTCAACATAAAGTATTCCTCAGTATTTTGTGTAAATAAATCTTCCCACGGTGCTCAACATACAGTATTCCTCAGTATTTTGTGTAAATAAATCTTCTCACAGTGTTCAACGTACAGTATTCCTCAGTATTTTGTGTAAATAAATCTTCCCAGTGTTCAACATACAGTATATTTCTCAGTATTTTGTGTAAATAAATCTTCCCATGGTGCTCAACATACAGTATTCCTCAGTATTTTGTGTAAATAAATCTTCTCAGTGTTCAACATACAGTATTCCTCAGTATTTTGTGTAAATAGATCTTCCCAGTGTTCAACATACAGTATTCCTCAGTATTTTGTGTAAATAAATCTTTCCAGTGCTCAAACATACATTATTCCTCTGTATTTTGTGTAAATAAATCTTCCCATGGTGCTCAACATACAGTATTCCTCAGTATTTTGTGTAAATAAATCTTCCCACAGTGCTCAACATCAAGTATTCCTCAGTATTTTGTGTAAATAAATCTTCTCACAGTGTTCAACATAAAGTATTCTTCAGTATTTTGTGTAAATAAATCTTCCCACAGTGCTCAACATAAAGTATTCCTCAGTATTTTGTGTAAATAAATCTTCCCACGGTGCTCAACATAAAGTATTCCTCAGTATTTTGTGTAAATAAATCTTCCCAGTGTTCAACATACAGTATATTTCTCAGTATTTTGTGTAAATAAATCTTCCCACAGTGCTCAGCATACAGTATTCCTCAGTATCTTGAGTAAATAAATCTTCTCAGTGTTCAACATACATTATTCCTCAGTATTTTGTGTAAATAGATCTTCCCAGTGTTCAACATACAGTATTCCTCAGTATTTTGTGTAAATAAATCTTTCCACAGTGATCAGCATTCACTATTCCTCAGTATTTTGTGTAAATAAATCTTCTCACAGTGTTCAACATAAAGTATTCCTCAGTATTTTGTTTAAATAAATCTTGCCACAGTGGTCACCATACAGTATTCTGCAGTACAATGTATTTTGTGTAAATAAATCTTCTCAGTGTTCAACGTACAGTATTCCTCAGTATTTTGTGTAAATAAAACTTCTCACAGTGTTCAACATATAGTATTCCTCAGTATTTTGTGTAAATAAATCTTCCCAGTGTTCAACATACAGTATTCCTCAGTATTTTGTGTAAATGAATATTCCCACAGTACTCAGCATAAAGTATTTCCCAGTATTTTGTGTAAATAAATATTCCGACAGTGCTCAACATAAAGTATTTCCAGGTATTTTATGTAAATAAATATTCCCACAGTGTTCAACAAGAAGTAATCCCAAGTATTTTGTGTAAATAAATCTTCCTACGGTGCTCAACATACAGTATTCCTCAGTATTTTGTGTAAATAAATCTTCCCACAGTGCTCAACATAAAGTATTCCTCAGTATTTTGTGTAAATAAATCTTCCCATGGTGCTCAACATAAAGTATTCCTCAGTATTTTGTGTAAATAAATCTTCCCAGTGTTCAACATACAGTATATTTCTCAGTATTTTGTGTAAATAAATCTTCTCACAGTGCTCAACATACAGTATTCCTCAGTACTTTGTGTAAATAAATCTTCTCACAGTGTTCAACATAAAGTATTCCTCAGTATTTTGTGTAAATAAATCTTCCCACTGTTCAACATAAAGTAATCCCCTGTATTTTGTGTTAAATTTTCCCACAGTGCTCCACATAAAGTAATCCCCAGTATTGTGTGTAAATAAATATTCACAGTGTTCAACATAAAGTATTTCCCAGTATTTTGTGTAAATAAATCTTCTCACAGTGTTAAACATAAAGTATTCCTCAGTATTTTGTGTAAATAAATCTTCCCACAGTGCTCAACATAAAGTATTCCTCAGTATTTTGTGTAAATAAATCTTCCCACAGTGCTCAACATACAATATTCCTCAGTATTTTGTGTAAATAAATCTTCCCACAGTGCTCAACATACAGTATTCCTCAGTATTTTGTGTGAATAAATCTTCCCACAGTGCTCAACATACAGTATTCCTAAGTATTTTGTGTGAATAACTCTTCTCACAGTGCTCAACATAAAGTAATCCCCATTATTTTGTGTAAATAAATATTTCCATAGTGTTCAACAAAAAGTAATCCCCAGTATTTTATGTAAATAAATCTTCCCACAGTGCTCACCATACAGTATTCCTCAGTATTTTGTGTAAATAAATCTGCCCACAGTGCTCAACATACAGTATTACTCAGTATTTTGTGTAAATAAATATTCCCAGTGTTCAGCATAAAATATTTCCCAATATTTTGTGTAAATAAATTTTCCCAGCGTTCAACATAACGTATTTCCCAGTATTTTATGTAAATCTGTGTAAATAAATCTTCCCATCGTGTTCAACATACAGTATTCCCCAGTAATTTGTGGAAAGAAATCTTCCCAGTTTTCAACATGAAGTATTCCCCCAGTATATTGTGTAAATAAATCTTCCCACAGTGTTCAACATAAAGTATTCAAAGTAATTTGTTTATTAAATCAATCTTCCCACAATGTTCAACATAACATATTCCCAAGTATTTTATGTAAATAAATCTTCCCACGGTGTTCAACATAAGTATTCACTAGTATTTTGTGTGAATAAATCTTCCCACAGTGTTCAACATATGTTTTGTATAATGTTTTATAATAATTTAATTTTCTCTATCATTGCCACTGAACCAAATTAAATCAAACTTGGGTGATATGGTACTTACAAGACATACACCACTTTCCATGACCAACATTTGTAAAAATCTTAATTTTTTCATTTTTCCATTACTACCTTATTTTAAGTTATAATGAGCTCAAATTTGAACATCAGTTCTATGACACATATATTCCGGGTTTACTGTGAGATATTTCGTTCATGATAATGAGTAGTTCCACTTCAACATATCTTCTTGGTTATTCTATTTAAATTTTCTTTCCCTCGATTTATACTGATTATGCAAAATCACATTAAAATCTCCCCAGAAACCATTAATTCAAATGTTCCTGAAATGAACTTTCATTGGTTCAATATCAAGATATGTGTGAAAGCCCAAAATCACTGCCACTATTAAAAATAAATTTATGATAGTTTGTTTTATTTTATTCACACAAGTACAAAATTGTTTCACATCATTATTCAATTTCAAATAGGAAAGGGACAACCAATACACTGCCTATATAATATATTTCGACTTCTTGTGTCAAATATTGAAGTCTGAAAATGAAAAGCAGGTCAGCGATTACATGCTCCATAATGTTTAATGGAATTGAGGAAACTAATGCTTTTCTAGAGTTTTTCCCATAATAAGGTTTTTCTCTAGTTTTTAAGGCAGAATTTCTTCAGTTTTTATTAAAAAAATATACCCATGTACATTTTATTAATATTTGATTGTAAAGGCTAACTGCTTCATATGTCACCTAATGTACTTAATGTGTGTGCTGTATTATATAAAATTGATGTTAGCTTTTAAAAATATGTTTGTCTTATTTCGATATGGAAGCCAATGATTTGCTATCGTCCCAACAGTCACAATTAAATGAGCTTCTGATTAAAAACAAAGAATTATTTGTCACTAAAGAAAACCCAAAGTTAGGCTTGACTAATCTGGTAGAACACCAGATACATCTGAAGCCTGATGCAGTTTCTAAACACCAAAGACCATATAAACTGCCACCTCATAAGAGGGACGTATTGCGTCATCAACTTGATGAACTGTTAAGTCAAGGAATAATTGCACCGGTAAATGAAAAAGAACATATACCCATATCAAGTCCCATTGTTTTAGTTTCAAGGAGAAATCGACCAAACTCAGGGTTGGAAACAGGTTCAAATGAGGGGAGTCTATTAATGTCTAGGTTTTGTGTAGATTTTCGATATCTGAATTCCAATACACAAGCTTTTCTATATACAATTCCGAATGTGGATGAATTAACGGGATCATTTACACGGCATATTCTGGAAAAATTCTAACAGTCTTTGAAAGATTTACAGGAGTTTTTTACGATTTTATTCAGCTGGATTGAAGCTATCGCCACAGAAATGTAAGTTTGCACAAAGGAATTGCGTTTTTTAGGACACGAAATATCAAAAGAAAGGATAAGACCACCAGATTAAGAGCGATATTTTAGATTAATGAACTGGTTCCAGAGATATATTCATGATTAGAGCGTTAAAGCAAATTGTTGATACAAACTTCTACGTAAAGGTGTAAAATTTATATAGAAAAAGAAATATCACGTAGTTTTGACGAATTGAAATATGCACTAATGAATTCAGATGCATTAGCATTCCCTAGATACGATTTACCTTTTTACCTAGCTGTGGAAACGTCAAGTAAAGGTATTGGTTTAATCAGAGCAATTTATGAAAGATGGAATTTAATTTTGAGATTCAATATAAACCTGCTGAACAACTGATAGTACCTGATTCATTGTCGAGGGTTTGGGTTTATGGTGTTTAACGCCACTTTCAACAATATTTCAGTTATATCGTGGCGGTCAGTTTTATTGGTGGAGAAAACCACCTACCTGTCGCAAGTAAGTGACGAACTTTATCACATAATGTTGTATCGAATACATTTCGCCATGAAAGGGGTTCGAACTCACAACGTTAGTGGTGATAGGCACTGATTGCATAGGTGGTTGTAATTCCAACTACTATAAGATCACGACCTCGACACTGCCCCCACCCCCGATTGTCAAGATGTCAACCTAATACTAGAAGTGATCCTGCAGTTCAAAGTTGAAATGAAACATACCCTTGTCCCATGACATACAGATGAAATAACATTACCCAACGGGTTCTCTTTACAAGAATTAATTAATGAGTCTAGTGACTGTATCTGTTTTAAGCATGTATCACATAACAATGATATAGTAACACACCAGGAATCAGATTATGATGGTGATACAGAAACGCCTCATATGTCAAGGAAACAACATGATTAAGCAAAAAACTAAAACACAGCTTGCATTTAACATTTCACAACGTGAAATAAAAGAGTTGTATTGTCCTGTCTCAGCGGATGAATCACAAATCAAAGAAGTGAGCATAGATTTATTTGAACATTTTGATTTTAGCCCAGAAAAATTTAAAACTTTGCAAGGAAATGAAAAGACTTTACCTTATCTTATCAACTACATAGAGTCCAATGAGTTACCATTAAGTCAGAAATTAGCCAGGAGAATTTAGATTGAGTCAAATGACTATCTTTTGATAAATTGGTTACTACTACATTCTAGGGTGAAGAAATGAGAAAGAGTTTAAAGTCTTGATAATTACCAACTGGTTATTCCAGAAGTAATGGTTGAAACTTTACATCAACTGTATCATGATTCACCAATGGCAGGTCATGTTGGAATGATTACCTAGTTATCGTTCGTGGACGCTAGGTGGTGTTACTATCGTCCGCCATTGCGAAAGTGTAACAATCGGTTGTTTACACTAGTTACGATTAATCAGTATTCATAATTGGATTAGATAAACACGCTTCAGTTAATATTTTATGGGTTATTCCCGTGATTTTGGCCGAATATTTCGAAATATGGATTATTGAATTGAACTTAAACGGTTATTGTTTAAATTGTTCAGAATCACAAAGTTCAGGACCAGGTCGGACAAATCTATACGGTCATCAATATTATCAAAATTAAAGAATTAGCTAGTCAATTTGCCAGATGTGGGCTAACAGATCGATCTGTAGCTATTCAGATTTTAACCTTGCTTATGTGGCAGAATTTCAATACAAAACGGGGTACGCAATAAAAAAAAACGGTCGGTATGGAAACCCTCAACACACATTTTTTACTAACGGTATATATTTTGTACGAAAGAACTAAGTATCCTTCGAATATTGTCTTCACTTCATAAAGCCGCAAAGTCGCATCTTTTTATGATGTAGGGAGCACTTATGCAATTGACCCAACAAATCAATCATTTGCACAATGATAGGGTAGCAAATATGTGGAGAAATAATGTTCCTTCCGTATGCGGTAGAGGATAACATAGAAAGGAAAAAAACTGAGTTAAATGTTGTCTTAAATGAAAGTTTAAATACTATAAACAAAGGAAACGGGAACAAAGTGAGCAGTGTAGGAATTATTGTTTTTCATGTAGAAGCCGCATAAAATAATTAACAACTTACAAAGAGGTATCACATTTCTGTAGATAAATCTTGATTCTGTAAGAAGTAAAAATGAACGACATGATGTCCTGCAACAAAATTCAGCGATTTTTTTTTCTTTTAGTTTTTTGTCATTATAATTCAGTTAAATAGATTTTTTATCATTTTTAACACTTTGTGGGAAGGGGGTAGAGTTTAACTGTCATATTGAAAATCAAATACATTTAAGAATCAACCCAATACATAAATTAAATGTTTGTGTTTTAGTTTTTTTTTTTTTTAGTGATGTCTTATGCAATACACAGTTAACTATCAGTTATAATGATAGTTATCTTTCTACAATATGAATTTAACACCTTTGTTGCAAAATGACACGACTGTCTATTCCCCTAAGTGCCAAACCCGGGAAGCATCGTATCGCTGTTGACACGGTCGACCTTCAGCAGACTACAAGTCTAGAAAGCGCTACCACTTCCTTAACACGTCAATTTTAAATTTTAATTAATCTTCAAAAACATAAAATTAAAGAATAAATCAATATAAAATTGAAATCCTAGCAAAGAAATTTAAAAAAGAAGACAAATGGGGTGAAAAATGCAGGGGCGGATCCAGCGAGGGGCGCACCCGCCCCTCCCCCCCCTAAAATTGGAGAAAATGTGATTTTTTTTGGCATAAAATCGTGATTTTTCACACGAAATACCCCAAATATTTTCGCGCCTTCCTCCGCAATTGGAAAAAATATTATTTGTTGGCGTAATATAGTGATTTTTCACACGAAATACCCCAAAAATGTTCGCGCCTTCCTCCGCTCGGCGCAATTTTTTTAAGCGCGCCCCCCCCTAACTTGAAATCCTGGATCCGCCCCTGATATGTACAACCTACCCAAATAATATGAATAAGTTCTTCATAGATACTATACAAGAAATATCAATGGAACAAATTGTGGACTTTCCAACACGTCTAGATAATATCCTAGACCTAGTACTTACCACACATCCAAGTCTTGTGAATAAGTGTAAACCACTTCCTGGAATCGTGGACCATGACATTGTCCTTATAGACACGAGCATTGAAGTCACTAGATCAAAGACACCACAACATAAAGTATATATCTGGAAGTCTGCTAACACTGATGAATTAAGCAAAGATGTAAAACACCAGACAGACAAGTTCATGTTGTCAACATTCAATTCAATTAATGACATGTGGTCTAACTTTAAGAACATCTTATTGAATGCCATGGGAAAGCATGTTCCATCCAAGCTGACTAGTTCAAGACCTACTTACCCATGGATAACAACAACAGTTCGAAGAGGCATAAATAGGAAAAACAAAGCTGGTAGGAAAGTTCGTAAAACAAAGAAGCCAAAAGACAGAGAGCGATATCGAAAACTCAAAGCACAAGCTCAAAGAACATCAAGACAAGCCTATAACAACAATGTGCATGATATCATTAGCCCAGAACAAACCGAAAACCCAAAACGATTCTGGTCATTTATCAAATCGAAAAAACAAGATAATTCAGGAGTTGCACCACTAAGAGGTAATGATGGCTTGATATATAGTGATAGCAATAATGCTGATATACTCAATACACAGTTTAAATCAGCATACACACAGGAAGATCAAAGTAGCTTCCCTAACCTTGGACAAAGTTCTACACCATCAATGCCAGACAATAGCATATCTTTTAAAGGCGTCCATAAACTACTCTCAGAACTCAAGATACATAAAGCAGCAGGACCTGATTCACTCAATCTAACCACAACTCCTAAGAGAAGTAGCTGACATCATAGCACCAGCACTTACCCGTATATACCAAGCATCTCTTGACACAGGAACAGTTCCAACAGATTGGAGAACTGCCAATATAGTACCAATCTTCAAAAAAGGTGACAAGTCAAAAGCATCAAATTACAGACCCGTTTCTCTCACAGCCATCTGCAGCAAGATGCTTGAACACATTATCCACAGTAATGTCATGGACCATCTGACATATTACAACATACTTTCCGACAGTCAACACGGATTCAGAGCACGGAGATCTTGTGAAACACAGCTCGTTGTCACAATACAAGAATTAGCAAAAACACAATCTGAGGGGAAACAAATTGATGCTATACTGTTAGATTTCTCAAAAACTTTTGACAAAGTTCCACACAATAGACTTCTACTAAAACTTGACCACTACTGGATTCGTGGAAATACTCTGCAATGGATACGCCACTTTCTTACAGACCGCACACAGCAGGTACTTCTAGAAGGCACACACTCATCAACTTGTGCCGTTGATTCAGGCGTACCCCAAGGAACAGTGCTGGGGGACCCTTACTTTTTCTTGCATTTATCAACGATCTACCGGATTCAGTTACATCCAACGCTCGACTATTTGCCGATGGCTGCCTACTGTATCGTGTAGTCAATACCAACGCCGATCAGTTGCAGCTCCAAGAAGACCTACACCAACTTGAGAAATGGGAAAAAAACTTGGCAAATGTCATTCAATACAGATAAATGCTTTACACTCCATATTTCAAAGAAACGGAATCCAACAGAATACAACTATTTACTGCATAACCAAGTGCTTGAAGTAACAAAGGACAGTAAATATCTAGGTGTAGCCATTATCAACGACTTGAGCTGGGAAAATCACATCAGTAACATCACAGCCAAAGCCAATCGTACCATCGGCTTCCTCAGGCGTAAACATACATGCATGTCCGAGAGAAGTTAAAGAAGCTGCATACACAATACTAGTAAGACCATCCATTGAATATGCAAGTGCTGTATGGGACCCATTCAACAAAAACCAGATATCCCAACTAGATTCTGTACAACGAAGAGCTGCACGATTTGTTTCAAACAATTTTCAAGACCGAAAACCAGGAGCAGTTACATCTATAATCTCCAACTTAAAATGGGAATCACTTGAACAAAGGCGCGCAAAGGCAAGATCTGTTCTGATGTATAAGATCGTACATAACTTAGTGAAATCCATGCAGAACATCTACTCATACCAGCTGATAGTAGAACTAGAGGGATTGCAGCCTTCAGGGCTATATATACACGAGCAGATGTATATCGCTTTTCCTTCTTCCCTCGTACCATCATCACCTGGAACAGCATACCACCAGATGTACGTCAGGCCAGTACTATCGGCCAGTTCCAGGCAGGGCTAGGGTTTATTACCCTTCCCGTGCAGTCCCAGGTGTAAATAGTGCTCCACCCTGTTTTTAACTGTAAATAATACTGATTTTAACTGTACAGTCCGGACATGCACGGAGTAATTACACTCAGCCTTGAGTACACTCCTTACGGGAAGAAGAAGAAGAAGAATTGTTGTGTGTACTTGACCAGCCGATCGCGAGAGTAAACAACTCCAGTGTGGAACCCAATATGAGATTGATCCAATTGCATTAAGGCCGTCCTGAAGACAACGATATTCGATAGATAAAATATTAGTTCAGTAATCTTTCAATAACAGTATATACTAGTACCAGAACTTGTATACATATGTAATCAATTAAATAAAATAAGGTGATACATTTATCAAAAACCTTTCAATACATTATCTCTAGCAGTCATTAAGTTTTCAATTAATTTACATATTAAACATATAATGTTTCGGGAGCTGACTAGGGTGCGACCAAAACAATGGACCAAATCACAAAAATAACCTAACTACGTTCAAAATTCGTCTGGACAGTAAGGGCCAGGCCCAAAAAAACGAAAAAACACACATATCCTCAAACGAACTTCTATCAAGGAAAATAACTGAAATTTATATAACAAACAAGATAGAATCTCCCACTCACAGCGGTACTGTGACATTCAAAGAACAAAAGTGTCTCCCACATCAAAGTGTCGCTCGGGGCGATCCACCAGCTCTCGCCACGCTGCTGGGTATTATAAGAACATGCAACTCATGAACATTTAGAAAACAATAGAAATATTCTACAGGCAGTAAGGGTAAGGGTGATAACAAAATTACCGAACTCCGAGCAATCTTACAAAGGGAAAGTCAAAACTCATAAATATATAAACAGACAAAATCAGTCAACAACCGGAAAACTGTGAAAACCGTAATGACCCTAACTTGGTACAGGCATTTCTAAAGAAATGGTTGGTTGAATCAGATTTTAAAGCGCCAAACCTCCCGCTTTCATTACGGCTCAAAGGTTCCGGCTGTCACTATAACGGTATTTATAACAATACTGGAACAAAATAGGTAAAATAATTGTCAAACCAGTACCAAATTCAGTGAAGTTAATGTCAAAAACACTTTTACGTCACACATTGATAAACAAAATATTTTTGACATTTTTGTTGCATTCCTTATCTTTATACATTTTCACTATATGAAAATGCATAGTTTATTATCGTCTCTGCAGAGACGGAATATATTTCGACAAGATCTTGGTATCGGAATATAAACTTTTTAAGAGATCGAATAAGGCGAATCTTTTTATAGCCCTGGTCCAGTAGCCTGTTTCTCAGATGAAGATGACGTTTCAGGAAATCAGAATAATTGCTACTGGCCCTTGCATAACGAATCAATTGCGAGATGTAAACACCACATGCAGGAGAAGCTGGTATATTGCTGCACATATTTAGAAAATGTTGTGATTTTAAAATTGAAGTCGTCCCGTTTATCATAAATTTTAGTACTGAGTTGACCATTGTCGTCAAATTCGAGGTATAAGTCCAAAAATGATGCGGACGAAGCTGTATCTGTGGTCTCTTTAACTTCCAGTTCTGGAGGATATATCAATGGAAGAAATTCTGCAAATCTAGAATTATTGATAGATAAAACGTCATCAGTATATCTGTATGTGAAATTAAAGGCTCTAGCCTCATGAATCTTCTTAATTTTTACAAGCTTTTGAAGAAATTCCGACTCATATGAGTATAAAAATAAATCGGCTAGAAGAGGGGCACAATTCGTACCCATTGGTATGCCGACGACCTGCTGAAACAGTGTCCCTCCAAAGGAGACAAATATGTTATCGATGACGAACTCCAGCATACTGATCACTTGTTCCCCGGAGTAACATGTTTTACCTTTTTGAATTTTGTTTTAAAAATATGTGGAATTGTAGCCATAGTTTCTATGACTGAAAGCTTTGTGAATTGTTTCTTTTAAGCGGGTTTTTAATTTATCATGCGGTAGGGTGGTATATAGAGTTAAAAAATCAAAAGCTTTGATGGAGGATACCTGAGAGAAAGATCTTGATTGAAGGTTATCCAAAAGATCTTTAGAGTTTTTCAAAATCCACATGTGATTTATGCCACTACGCGAGTAAGCAGCTTCACAATATTTCTGTTGTCCCTCTTTTACTGCAGACAGAATCTGTTTTATTGTGTGTTCAATCTTCTTCTAAAGGAGTGTTTTTGTAATGTTTTAATTCTATATGAATAATTAGAACGACGATGGTCTTCTTAATAGCAGCTGACTTCAATAAACAATAGAAAGCGTTTGATCATGAAGTTTTATTAGTATTAAAATCAAATAATCACAATCACATCGATGTAATGGTTAGCTTGCTCGCCTAGAGTGCAGTAGATCAGGAGTGTTCGAGCCCCGGTCTCGCCTAGAGTGCAGTAGATCAGGAGTGTTCGAGCCCCGGTCGGATAAAACCAAAGACTTATAAATTTGTTTTTTGTTGCTTCTCCACTAAGCACGTAGCATTAACTTGATTAAGCAGTAAGAGCAAAGAATGGTTGGCTCGGAATGATGATAATGTGTCTGAGTTGAGTGACGTGTCTACCACGGATTATTGTTTCAGTAAGTTAGCACTATAAAGATCCAATTGAGCGTGTTGGTCTAGAACAAAGAGATCATCATTTCATTGAATGTACATTTGTAATTTATTCTCGCCATGATATAGTTGAAAAAAATGCTCGTTTGGCGTTAAACAACAATCAATCACTCACTGACTCCAATAATCTCACCCATATTATTTTGCAACATCAGTCAGGAATTAGATGTTTCTTTGTACAAGATCTATCGTTGTGTGAACATCAATCTGAGTTCGACCTATGAATATCCACCAAAGCCTTGATCTCAACCGGTTTTTATTTAAAAAAAAGATAATATTCAAACAATTTAAACAACTTGCTATGATTTACAAGATAAACATTAATTTAATGTATACATGTCATTTATAAAGTTTACTTAACAAACGCAAAAAAGAAAATCTATGAACTGTTTACCAAGTAATAAAACACTTTATATACAATTATATTACTTACTGTGTGACAGATGTCCGTCTAAATTCTACACGGATATTTTACAAATCGAAAAATGTTTAGGCTTTGTTAAAGGCCGAAAGTAATTCAAATTTTGTTGAAGCCATTGACACTGAAAACAAACAGAATTAACGTGCAGTCGATTAGAGCCAACTGGACTGACCCTTGTAATGTATGTTTTAAAGTCAGATAACTTTATTGAAATCGAAATTTAACAGCTGTTATGTTTCCTATCAGAAAGTGTAAGCTTGTAGTGCTTTATTTCCCTTTGGATTGAGGGGCCGTCGTGGCCGTGATCGTATGGTAGTTGGATTTACAACTACCTATGCAATCAGTGCATATCACCACTGATGTTAATTGTGAGTTCGAATCTCGATCAGGGCGAGGTGTACAATATTATGTGATAAAGTTTGTCAGTGACTTTCGACAGGTCGGTAGTTTTCTCCGGGTACTCCGGTTTCCCCGACCAATAAAACTGACCGCCACGCTATAAATGAAATATTGTTGAAAGTGGCGTTAAACACCATAAAACAAACCAATCCCATTTTGGAGTGATGTCGCTAATGTTTGTCCCATTTCAAATTTGTACAGTGTTAGTGATACTCTGGTCCGACATTAAGCCAATTGGACACATTTCTCCCAATTGAACCCGGCCTTAAGGGGCCCCGGGCTGGAGTTATCTCCTCTTAGCTGTTCAAGTATACATAATAACACACTGTATGTTTTACAGAGAACAGCATTGGGCCCCGCACCTCCTAAGTCCGTCCCTGGTGATACTAAAATACAGATTCTGGTGGGTGATTATATTATATAGTATAAGGTTGTGGTAGAAAGGATTTGTCTAGAATAGCTGTACACACAACGCACTGCAGGTTTAATAAGAAAACAGCATTGGGTCCTAGGGAAGGCCCTGGCGATACTAAGATACAGATTCGTTTGGGTGATTTTATAGTATAAGATTGTGATAGAAAGGATTTGTGTTGAGTAACTGATAAGATTGTATTTGTCGGGATGGAAAGCCAGAGTCAATCTTTTTCCCCATTAAGTAGTCGCCGTATCTAGACATCAAATTCGAGTTTGTCACAATCACTCTGGGATGTGTGATAGGTCTGTAGATTATACCCTCGTCCGCAAGATACATCATAATTCACTTGGTTGTTTGGTAATGTTCATTTTCAGTATTAGTTTAAATCGAGAGATTTCTATATTTGTATTTTGTAACATTTTATAATCATGTAAGTCGAATCGGTGGTGTAATGCAGGGGCGGATCCAGGATTTCAAGTTAGGGGGGGCGCACTTAAAAAAATTGTTGGGGTATTTCGTGTGAAAAATCACGATTTTACGCCAAAAAATCATATTTTTTTCCAATTTTAGGGGGGGCGCGCCGGGTGCGCCCCCCCCCCCCCCCCTTGGATCCGCCCATGTAATGGTTAATTAGCGTTATCTCCTCGATTGCGGCAGATCGTAGGTTCGAGCCCAGATCGAGTAAACCAAAAACTATCAAATTCATATTTGTTGCTTCACTATTAAGCACGCAGCATTAAGGAATAAGAGAAAAATCTTTACATTGGATGTAGAAACTATTTCATAAAATCATGTTTGTACCCTTATCTGTCCACACAATCATTACCGATTCAGATATCACAATAAATGTAACGGAGTGTTCGACTTTTGACCGCAGGAGAGTTGTACTTGATACACTTTTGTGTGCTATAAAAGTTTGTTATTGACGTCGGTAAACCTTCACAAATAAAGCAACCCGCCAAGATGTCAATTTTATAAAAGTTAGATATTTGTTGCGTCTTATGATTATTTTATTTCTTTAGCGATTAGCTGTTTGTTGTGCCTTTTTTACATTCGTCACATCTAACAACTTCTTGTTTGAGGTAACATTTCGTTCATCTTTGACTGTATACAAACAGTTAAAAATAGTGACCAATCGTACAACTGCTCTTGGTGTGTACTCTGGTTTAAAAGGTAGGCTCGTCGCTGATTGGTTGGTTGATAACATGAACCCTGACATGACCCAAACGGGATATTGTTAGATGTAAGTGTATCTCCAAGATGTAATATAAACAGTGTTAAATAAAAGGTGGCGTTAAACACCAGAAATTTGAAATCGAAATCTCATTTTATACCAACTCATTGATTGCCTTTTTAAAGTCTGCTCAATATTAAAGCCAGCATTGCGTTTTAGAAAGTTCATTTCTCGGTTATAATAACATTTCTAGTCCTAGGTAAAAGCTGTTAATATAAACTATTTTCTAAAAAATACCTCTAAATTATGTTGACATTGGGATTTACTGACATCTTACTGCTTTGAATGATACTTTATTATAATGATCAAACACTGTTGAAAGAGACATTTGATGTGAAGAGATAAATAAACTTCTGTCACATTATTACCGTCCATCTTAAAAGAACTTTTGTTTTCATCTGGATGATTTTGTAATTTTTGTTTACTTTAAACTCAAAGTAGGAGATAAAGCACACAATGGAGTAAAAGTAAATTTGATTTTGCTATTAAAATTGCCAACTTGTCCCTGGCTGGATTACCGTTACAGGTAACAAACTAACCTTCAGGTATCACCAGAATAGATCAAATAAATTATAACATTTTAACACTGAGTAGATCGATTGTACAAAGTTGCTCTTACCTGAATACGAACGAAAGATACATGTTGGGAACAGCAGACCATTGCATTGGGATATGTGAACTAAAAATAGTATTCGGTATGAGAGGGCTAAATACTGAGCACCGTCAAAAAGTTGAAGATTGTTTCATTCTTCTTGTTTCTAGAGCACCAATACAAGCCTGTTCCTTTACTTTAATGTGTGGCTAAGTACAATTTGGATAACCCATGTTCATTTACATACATCCTTTCTTGACTTAGCTAACCATTACGTAATATCTGTGTCACAAATGACAATGTATGTGTTCCGTGTATCGTAATCAGGTCCTTTCCTCATTCATGACTTATCACCTGGTGTATAACAAGAGTAATACACGTGTGCCACTAACTAATCACCATTCCGGATCACCCGAGTTCACCTCGAGTTTTAGTTGGGTTCGTGTTGCCCGATCTTTAGTTTTCGATGTAGTGTTCAGTAGATTATTGTTTGTCTATTTTCCTTTGGTCATTATATTGTCTGTCCTTCGATTGACGGCTTCAGATTACCTTCCCATTTGTCCGTCCTTCGATTTACGGCTTCAGATTACCTACCCATTTGTCTGTCCTTCGATTGACGGCTTCAGATTACCTACCCATTTGTCTGTCCTTCGATTGACGGCTTCAGATTACCTACCCATTTGTCTGTCCTTCGATTGACGGCTTCAGATTACCTACTCATTTGTCTGTCCTTAGAATTAGGCTTCAGATTACCTACCCATTTGTGTGTCCTTCGATTGACGGCTTCAGATTACCTACCCATTTGTCTGGTCCTTCGATTGACGGCTTCAGATTACCTACCCATTTGTCTGTCCTTCGATTGACGGCTTCAGATTACCTACCCATTTGTCTGTCCTTCGATTGACGGCTTCAGATTACCTACCCATCCAGTATCTTAGATTTACGGCTTCAGATTACCTACCCATCCAGTATCTTAGATTTACGGCTTCAGATTACCTACCCATCCGGTATCTTCACCGTCCTTCGGTTTACGGCTTCAGATTACCTACCCACCCGGTATCTTCACCGTCCTTCGGTTTACGGCTTCAGATTACCTACCAATCCGGTATCTTCACCGTCCTTCGGTTTACGGCTTCAGATTACCTACCCACCCGGTATCTTCACCGTCCTTCGGTTTACGGATTCAGATTACCTACCCATCCGGTATCTTCACCGTCCTTCGGTTTACGGCTTCAGATTACCTACCCATCCGGTATCTTCACCGTCCTTCGGTTTACGGCTTCAGATTACCTACCCACCCGGTATCTTCACCGTCCTTCGGTTTACGGCTTCAGATTACCTATCCATCCGATATCTTCACCGTCCTTCGGTTTACGGCTTCAGATTACCTACCCATCCGGTATCTTCACCGTCCTTCGGTTTACGGCTTCAGATTACCTACCCACCCGGTATCTTCACCGTCCTTCGGGTTACGGCTTCAGATGACCTACCCATCCGGTATCTTCACCGTCCTTCGGTTTACGGCTTCAGATTACCTACCCATCCGGTATCTTCATTGTCCTTCGGTTTACGGCTTCAGATTACCTACCCATCCGGTATCTCCACCGTCCTTCGGTTTACGGCTTCAGATTACCTACCCATCCGGTATCTTCACCGTCCTTCGGTTTACGGCCTCAGATTACCTACCCATCCGGTATCTTCACCGTCCTTCGGTTGACGGCTTCAGATTACCTACCCACCCGGTATCTTCACCGTCCTTCGGTTTACGGCTTCAGATGACCTACCCATCCGGTATCTTCACCGTCCTTCGGTTTAGGGCTTCAGATTACCTACCCATCCGGTATCTTCATTGTCCTTCGGTTTACGGCTTCAGATTACCTACCCACCCGGTATCTTCACCGTCCCTCGGTTTACGGCTTCAGATTACCTACCCATCCGGTATCTTCACCGTCCTTCGGTTTACGGCTTCAGATTACCTACCCATCCGGTATCTTCACCGTCCTTCGATTTACGGCTTCAGATTACCTACCCATCCGGTATCTTCACCGTCCTTCGGTTTACGGCTTCAGATTACCTACCCACCCGGTATCTTCACCGTCCTTCGGTTTACGGCTTCAGATGACCTACCCATCCGGTATCTTCACCGTCCTTCGGTTTACGGCTTCAGATTACCTACCCATCCGGTATCTTCATTGTCCTTCGGTTTACGGCTTCAGATTACCTACCCACCCGGTATCTTCACCGTCCTTCGGTTTACGGTTCAGATTACCTACCCATTCGGTATCTTCACCGTCCTTCGGTTTACGGCTTCAGATTACCTACCCATCCGGTATCTTCACCGTCCTTCGGTTTACGACTTCAGATTACCTACCCATCCGGTATCTTCACCGTCCTTCGGTTTACGGCTTCAGATTACCTACCCATCCGGTATCTTCACAGTCCTTCGGTTTACGGCTTCAGATTACTACCCAGGGGCGGATCCAGGATGTGTGGTTAGGGGGGGGGGGGGCGTGAGTAGGCGAGGAGTCTGGGGGTCGCTTAAGGTCCCTGCCCAGCGGGTCCAGGGCAGAGTCCTGGTAGGGGGCCCAGGGGGCAAGCTCTGGGGGTTTGAGGAATTACAGACTTTTATTTGAACGACAATTTTGAACCAACCACACCATTTTTATCAGACCAAAAAAACTTGACTTTGAGTCTTAATTTTGTCGGATAATTGTTAACAGTATGTTTTTGTCAGATTATAAGAACCTAAAGTAAAACTTTTTTTGAACAACCGTGATGCGAATTGTTCAACTCATGACTGATCGATCACGATATTTTAACCCTTCAAAGAACTACTGGTTTAGTTTTAACTCATTCCTCATTTCACTAATTGGTCTGTACTTTCGGTGCTTGTCCTTTCGGGTGGTTCTAGTTAATACTGCCCGTCCGGATGGAGCTTTTCTTTTCGTCGTTTGATTCATTCATTGAAAACGTATGATTCGACCGTTCTTGTTAAAAGACAAACAAAAGCGGAAATTGTCAATACATGAACTTGTTGTTGATTTCTGATTAGCTAACGTAACTAAATTAGATGATCAGAATCGTTTCATGCAGTATGAATGTTAACATATTCGCCTTTGTTTGTCTATAAACAAGAACGAATCATATGTTTTCAATGAATGAACCAACGGCGAAACGAAAAGCTTCATCCGGACAGACAGTATACTGATCATTTATCAATGGGTAGAGCTTTTTAGAATGATATTCCAAATTTACTCCTAATATTATTACTATTCATTTTGACTTTTGAACAGTTTCAGATAAGATTGCTGCCATAGTAATAATAGGGATTCATTGTGGTCAAAATAACACAAGCTTTTTATCTTGAAGTTACAAATTTAACAAAAATATCCCAAAAAATTGTTTGTTGAACTGCTTATTTAAAGGGGCATTCTCTGCCAAATCGTAAATTTGTGTTACCCGTAAAAACTATCAGATATGGTTGATGCCTTAATAAAACGTGTTTCTGTAACTTATAAATGTTATGAAATGTACGCGCATCGTGGACAAATCGTGCAACTGCTCGTGTTTTGAGATCGATCAAGAAATGGACGTCATCTTATTAATTATCGACATTGTTTACGGAGTTTGTCGAATCGTCATTAAATCAGTACAACAATGCACTTATTTCTTATTTTTTGTGAATCTGCTTTTAGTCGGTGTTAATTACGGACAAAGAACCATGCAAGTTTGCAGTTAATAAGCGACAAAATACAAATTATTCGTTTTTACCTGTCACTAGTATAAGGTCAGTTGCATACGGAAAAAGCGAGGTCAAATTATTTGCTTGCAAGGAAATAACTAATCGATGGTAATTTTCGTTCTCAAAAGGCGAAAAGTGGTTCGATAAGCTGTTTAATGTGAAATATTTACCTTTATTTCATAATTTTAAAGCTATTTACCAATTTCCAAAACATATAATTTTTTGGTCAAAATCGTAGCTTTAACGTTGTATTACATATGCTTTGCGAATTTTAGGGGGGCACACGCCCCGCACGCCCCCCTCTAAATCCGCCCCTGCTACCCATTCGGTATCTTCACCGTCCTTCGGTTTACGGTTCAGATTACCTACCCATCCGGTATCTTCACCGTCCTTCGGTTTATGGCTTCAGATTACCTACCCATCCGGTATCTTCATTGTCCTTCGGTTGACGGCTTCAGATTACCTACCCATCCGGTATCTTCACCGTCCTTCGGTTGACGGCTTCAGATTACCTACCCATCCGGTATCTTCACCGTCCTTCGGTTGACGGCTTCAGATTACCTGCCCATCCGTTATCTTCACCGTCCTTCGGTTTACGGCTTCAGATGACCTACCCATCCGGTATCTTCACCGTCCTTCGGTTTACGGCTTCAGATTACCTACCCATCCGGTATCTTCACCGTCCTTCGGTTTACGGCTTCAGATTACCTACCCACCCGGTATCTTCACCGTCCTTCGGTTTACGGCTTCAGATGACCTACCCATCCGGTATCTTCACCGTCCTTCGGTTTACGGCTTCAGATTACCTACCCATCCGGTATCTTCATTGTCCTTCGGTTTACGGCTTCAGATTACCTACCCACCCGGTATCTTCACCGTCCTTCGGTTTACGGTTCAGATTACCTACCCATTCGGTATCTTCACCGTCCTTCGGTTTACGGCTTCAGATTACCTACCCATCCGGTATCTTCACCGTCCTTCGGTTTACGACTTCAGATTACCTACCCATCCGGTATCTTCACCGTCCTTCGGTTTACGGCTTCAGATTACCTACCCATCCGGTATCTTCACAGTCCTTCGGTTTACGGCTTCAGATTACTACCCAGGGGCGGATCCAGGATGTGTGGTTAGGGGGGGGGGGCGTGAGTAGGCGAGGAGTCTGGGGGTCGCTTAAGGTCCCTGCCCAGCGGGTCCAGGGCAGAGTCCTGGTAGGGGGCCCAGGGGGCAAGCTCTGGGGGTTTGAGGAATTACAGACTTTTATTTGAACGACAATTTTGAACCAACCACACCATTTTTATCAGACCAAAAAAACTTGACTTTGAGTCTTAATTTTGTCGGATAATTGTTAACAGTATGTTTTTGTCAGATTATAAGAACCTAAAGTAAAACTTTTTTTGAACAACCGTGATGCGAATTGTTCAACTCATGACTGATCGATCACGATATTTTAACCCTTCAAAGAACTACTGGTTTAGTTTTAACTCATTCCTCATTTCACTAATTGGTCTGTACTTTCGGTGCTTGTCCTTTCGGGTGGTTCTAGTTAATACTGCCCGTCCGGATGGAGCTTTTCTTTTCGTCGTTTGATTCATTCATTGAAAACGTATGATTCGACCGTTCTTGTTAAAAGACAAACAAAAGCGGAAATTGTCAATACATGAACTTGTTGTTGATTTCTGATTAGCTAACGTAACTAAATTAGATGATCAGAATCGTTTCATGCAGTATGAATGTTAACATATTCGCCTTTGTTTGTCTATAAACAAGAACGAATCATATGTTTTCAATGAATGAACCAACGGCGAAACGAAAAGCTTCATCCGGACAGACAGTATACTGATCATTTATCAATGGGTAGAGCTTTTTAGAATGATATTCCAAATTTACTCCTAATATTATTACTATTCATTTTGACTTTTGAACAGTTTCAGATAAGATTGCTGCCATAGTAATAATAGGGATTCATTGTGGTCAAAATAACACAAGCTTTTTATCTTGAAGTTACAAATTTAACAAAAATATCCCAAAAAATTGTTTGTTGAACTGCTTATTTAAAGGGGCATTCTCTGCCAAATCGTAAATTTGTGTTACCCGTAAAAACTATCAGATATGGTTGATGCCTTAATAAAACGTGTTTCTGTAACTTATAAATGTTATGAAATGTACGCGCATCGTGGACAAATCGTGCAACTGCTCGTGTTTTGAGATCGATCAAGAAATGGACGTCATCTTATTAATTATCGACATTGTTTACGGAGTTTGTCGAATCGTCATTAAATCAGTACAACAATGCACTTATTTCTTATTTTTTGTGAATCTGCTTTTAGTCGGTGTTAATTACGGACAAAGAACCATGCAAGTTTGCAGTTAATAAGCGACAAAATACAAATTATTCGTTTTTACCTGTCACTAGTATAAGGTCAGTTGCATACGGAAAAAGCGAGGTCAAATTATTTGCTTGCAAGGAAATAACTAATCGATGGTAATTTTCGTTCTCAAAAGGCGAAAAGTGGTTCGATAAGCTGTTTAATGTGAAATATTTACCTTTATTTCATAATTTTAAAGCTATTTACCAATTTCCAAAACATATAATTTTTTGGTCAAAATCGTAGCTTTAACGTTGTATTACATATGCTTTGCGAATTTTAGGGGGGCACACGCCCCGCACGCCCCCCTCTAAATCCGCCCCTGCTACCCATTCGGTATCTTCACCGTCCTTCGGTTTACGGTTCAGATTACCTACCCATCCGGTATCTTCACCGTCCTTCGGTTTATGGCTTCAGATTACCTACCCATCCGGTATCTTCATTGTCCTTCGGTTGACGGCTTCAGATTACCTACCCATCCGGTATCTTCACCGTCCTTCGGTTGACGGCTTCAGATTACCTACCCATCCGGTATCTTCACCGTCCTTCGGTTGACGGCTTCAGATTACCTGCCCATCCGTTATCTTCACCGTCCTTCGGTTTACGGCTTCAGATGACCTACCCATCCGGTATCTTCACCGTCCTTCGGTTTACGGCTTCAGATTACCTACCCATCCGGTATCTTCACCGTCCTTCGGTTTGCGGCTTCAGATTACCTACCCATCCAGTATCTTCACCGTCCTCCGGTTTACGGCTTCAGATGACCTACCCATCCGGTATCTTCACCGTCCTTCGGTTTACGGCTTCAGATTGCCTACCCATCCGGTATCTTCACCGTCTTTCGGTTTACGGCTTCAGATTACCTACCCATCCGGTATCTTCACCGTCCTTCGGTTTACGGCTTCAGATGACCTACCCATCCGGTATCTTCACCGTCCTTCAGTTTACGGCTTCAGATTACCTACCCATTCGGCATCTTCAAACTTTTCTTACAATCTGACAGGTTGGTTGATGTGATATAAATATTATAATAAATTGAAA
This sequence comes from Bathymodiolus brooksi, assembly GCA_963680875.1. NCBI lineage: Eukaryota > Metazoa > Mollusca > Bivalvia > Mytilida > Modiolidae > Bathymodiolus > Bathymodiolus brooksi. The sequence continues at coordinate 94,608,718 of OY804581.1, read as the reverse complement.
TCAATGTTAGTTGATAAAGTTTGTCAGTGACTTACGGCAGGTCGGTGGTTTTTACAGGGTACTCCCGTTTTCTCCACCAATAAACTGACCGCCACAATATAACTGAAATTTTGTTGAAAGTGGCGTTAAACACCATAATCACTAACCTTAATCTTGAATAAACTAAACACATGCAGTTGCAGATAACATTTATTACGTTTTTTCAGGAATAGTTTTGGGGTATGCTATATCACAGGTTGATTTTTTCTTGTCCATTTCACTGTCTTTTTTGCCAAACATAGCGCCTAATTTTTTCGACACATTCACGAGAGAACTTTTCCGTCTTTTCAAAAGAGATTTGTTTTGTTGTATGATTTTGGTTTCTCGTAAAAGTGCTTGAAAAGCAATGCTTATTGTCACATAATCGTCAGCTGCTGACACTTCGTAATATTGACAACTATGTTCTAGTGCTAGCTGATGGCCCTTATCTACACCAACCACTCGGCGATGCTCCAAGTCAGTTTTATTTCCCAGTAACAATGCTGGAGTATACACACTAGTTCGAGTCTTGTTCAAGATATCTAGAATAGTTCTGGCTTGTTCAAATGAAGAATAGTTACATATATCATAAACTATCACAAAGGAATCTGTCCATGCCGACAAACTTTCTCCAGGTGAAACAGACGTGTTCTGAAAATAAAATTGACAACTGTTGTCAGTCGATAACGGCACATCGTCGGCAATCCACAGCTGATCACGCTTCGGTTACTCTCCAAAGATATCGAAACGTGATCAGCTGTGATTACCGACGATGATAGAGGTATTACGTGCAATGTTTTTTTATAATGTAAAAAGTTTATGTGTTTTAAGAAATCCAAAGTAGTATTAAAGTGGCATTAAACACCATAAACCTAATCTATTTAAAAATGGATGTTTGCTTCATCTTTTTTACCAGGGGACCCCATCCACTTTAAATTTGTGTATTGTCTGATACAAAAATAAACAAAAGTAAAACTTCCAATTTTAATTAGATTGAAGTGGTATTAAAGTTATTGATTCTCTAACACAAGTGTAAATAAATTCATAAAGTCTTATTAAACCATGTTTTCTCATTTATATGATGTGTTATGAAACAACTACGTGACGTCAAGATTTTATTAAGAAACGCAACAATCATCGACATAAAAATCAGGCGAGGTATACTCGATACAACATTATGTGATAAAGTTTGTCAGTGACTAGATTATACACAAGTTATTCCAACTTACAAAGGTCCTCTCCACATATTTACATACAATTTTATATTCCATGCACCAGCAAGTAATAATGTATAAATAACAATTACATTTTATAACAACATTGAGAGAAAAAAAGAAAAAAATGATTTTTGAAATTATATAATATATTGAGTTATAACAGTACAGAATTGTCATATTCCTGGGGGTAAATCAACAATAGAGAAAATGTTCACAAAAGAAAATAATTAAATTCAATATATGAAGTGTGATCACTGTGGGGTAAAACGTTTCGTTTGCTTGATATACAACTGCACTGATTTGAATATTTGTGCATTTTGTTCCTCAGATAAGCTATCATCGCCAAATAGTAAAGTTTCAATAAGTTAACTGTCAAGAAATTGCAGATTATTTGTCAACTGTTCACGAGCTTCAACATATAAACAACACTCTCGAAAAAAGTGAATCGCATCCTCTATTACCCATCCACAAACACAACCTGGGTCATTAATTAAATTTACCCTAAAAAGGTCGGCATTCAAGTTACTAGATCTATGTCTTAGTCTAGTGTGTAGGACATTTAACACTCTACAACCATAAACATAGTATCTACATGGTCTCAATAAATCAACATCATTTATTAGTGACTTTTTAAAACTACTAACTGTCGGGGCACTTCTTATCTCTGGTGTCAAATTGTTCCAAATTTTGATCGAAGAAGGAAAAAATGAGTTGCGAAACAATTGTAACCTAGTAAATTGGTTACTATAATCTGTTTGATTACGCAAATTGTAAGCATTTTCGTTTCGCTCAAAGGATAATAGACAGTCGCATAAATACGAAGGTGCATTGTTATTTCGAATTTTGTAAAACATATTTAATTTTCTTCTTCTTCGACGAGAGTGAAGTGGTTCCCATCCAGTTTCTTGCCACAGGTCGGTGGTTTTCGGTCACCGTGGTTTTCTCCGGATACTCCTGATTTCTCCACCAATAAAACTGACCGCCACGATATAACTGAAATATTGTTGAACGTAACGTTGAACACCATAACCTCCCTATATTGCAAGACAAATTGAATCTGATTTTTTTCGAATCCAATTTGTATTTTAAAAGTAAAAAATTAGGATGGAAGAAGAAATAAACACTGGCTTTTGTTATTTGTTTTGAATTTGAAGTATGACCTCTTTATTTTTATTTACAATCATTTCGACCTAAAAACCTCTTTATTGTTATTTACAAACATTTTGACTTACGTTTCATGGGGGATTTTTAATTGACCAATTTAAATTTCTAATTTCTTTCATCTTCTTTTAGGGAATCAATAAATATTGATAAAACCAGTTAATTTAAGGATAAGATCACACGTTATAGGATATGATGACCTGACATGTGTTCCCTATTATGTCAGATTTGAATATCAGGTCATTTACTTTTAAACCCCCAGTTCAAGTACTTTTTGCACCCTACTTAAGAGTAGAATAACACGGTTAAACATATTTGCTTGAAAATGGAAAATCAAGAAATCACTACCTTTCCCAATTTTCTTAACTTCTAGGTATATTTTTTCGAGATACATATTTGGTATCGTTACTATATACATGTATATTTATTTGGTTCTAATTTGTTTTGTCAATTTAGTTCTCAAAATTAAAGGTTAGCATTAACTTGAGTTTATTAAATTGTAAAGCCGCCAAATTTCAAGATATGCATTGGTCGGGCATCATTGAATTCATATTAGTGCATATTTTTGGTCCCCATAAATCACTTCCACATTCGCTGTAATAAAAAGAGGGCTTAATAGAAACCAGACACACAGATACCAATGAGACCGATTCATTAAGAATGATTGATTGATTGATTGATTGATTGATTGATTTATTGTGTTTAACGCCACTTTCAGCAATATTTTAGCTATATCATGGCGACCACTTTTAGTGGAGGAAGAAGCCGGAATACCCGGAGAGAACCACCGACCATTGGCAAGCAACTGGTAAGCTTTATCACTTGCGGCTGCGAGTCGAATGCACTCTTTTTGTAATTTACAAAGCCGGGCGCGAACCCACGCCGTATTGGTGATAGACTTGTATGAGTTGTTAGGTAATCCTAACGTGTGTACCTAACTCATTGAGCCACCCGAGTTCTTTCATTCAGAATGCATTGTCTGGTTTTACGTCATAAAACCGTCGAACCAGAACACTGTAGATGGTTGATACATCACTCTGACTGGCTGTTTGTTACGAGTACAAAAATGGTACTCAAACGTTTTATGATTGATTGATTGCTTAGTTGTTTGGTGTTTAATGACCAACTTTAGCAGTATTTCAGCTATATCGTGGCGTTGAATGACCGCAAGACATGGTATTGTAAATATATTAAAGTAAACGGCCTGTATTATTCTGGTAATATGTACCTTTTTAGCACATGTATCTAGGATTTCTATGTCTGTGATGTAGTCTTCTTGTTTGATGCTAGACTTGTAGATCAAATCTGTAATATACATGTAATATAAAATTTGAATGATTATGATAAACATGAAAAGAATGAATATAACAAGCAGGCTTATCTGAAATACTATCGGAAGGGGGGTGGGGGGAATCACAAACATTATTAGATACATGTAAGTAACTTGTATACTTTATTTAAGGTATATTGCCCTTTTTTGTTTTTTATTTTTATTCTGTAGACCGTAGCTTTGCTAACTGTATTCATTAATTTGTGTATTATTTGCGTATTATATTTCTGTACTAGTTGTGCATTGTCGTCTTCGCCAGCCAAGGGTTACAACCCGCACACGTCCCTCTCCGAGAGATGGGTGTACTGCATGTCCCTTGCACCTTGCATATTGCAATTTGGTTTTTTTTTCAAATATTTTATTTTCCGCGATATTTATGTACAACTTGCGTACTACATATCCCTGGAGGATTACGCATTTCGAAACACTAGTGAGTCGCAATACAAACTGCACATTTCTACGCAAATTTTGCACATTACTGCACAAAGTGAAAAATTATGCCGAAAAAATTGATGGATTCTCTTGTTTTTCACAAGAATCAATCACTCTTTTGAAAATATAATATCTGGTTCGTAATCTGAAATGCATGTTATAATAATTTGTAATGGTAGACAGCTATAACAAATATTATATTTTTGCTTGCTTCCAACTAATAATTAAAGAAAGTTCATTTCCTTGGGTCACGGACATTGAACTGACAGTGTCTTACATAGGATTTATATTAGATTTACATTTTTATAAACACGACTACAAGTGACGTCTATTAAATTCTTTAATCACCTTGACACCTCGGGTGTTAAATGTTACACCTTGTTTTCGTCTGTTTTCATGGTCATTTTGATACATTTTTAACAATTTAAGAAATTTCAGAATTTCTTACCTAACGTCTACAAACAAAAGTCAAGCGTCCGTTTTGTTTACAAAATTAATTGACAGTATATAATAGTAGTTTAATATCAAATTAAAATAAAGATTAAGTTATTATGCTAACTTAAAACTGTCGGAGATAGATCTTCTGATCTTAGGTACCTTCCGAGTATTTAAAGTTTTTGACAAGCAAGATGACACGATGACAATGGAATGACAGCAAAAGTTCATCCATGCGACGAACACGTGTGTGTGTGGGTTTGTTTTTTTTGGGGGGGGGGGTCGTTATTTGCAGCAAATAAAAAAAAGTATGTTTAATCAGAAATAACATGAAATAATCTGTACTTCCAATTACCTTTAAAGTCATTCCAGATGAAATGAGCGTTATGAGTTATGACCAAGTTTAAATGTTGACCCAATCGGACACCTACGGGGGATGAAAAAGGTGTTCCAAACTATTCAAATAAGAAATGTTTAGGATTATGGTGTTTAACGCCACGTTTAACAATATTTCAGTTATATCGTGGCGGTCAGTTTTATCGGTGGAGGAAACCGTAGTGCCCGGAGAAGAGCATATTTTTTACTCTACAACAAGCGCCTGTGATCTAACCTTAGAAATAACAATGATTATATTTACCCATTTTAGAATTGTATTCACCAATGAATCTTTTTGTCAGGAATCGAACTGTAACTGCTGAAAAAATAAACAAATTACAAAATGTATATTGATTGATTTTACACTCATTTTTTTTAGCACAAAGTGCATTCTATATTTTTAATCATCCAATTTAAAAGTGAGAGAAAATGGCAAGCCGTTTTCATATTTATTACTGACTATCACCATCACACTTGCAATTCTTTTAATAAATGCATGCCATAAAGAACCTGTATGTTTTTTAAAGGCATCTCTAGTTCAAAGGTTTTTTTATTAAAGTTATCGTTGGGTTGAAATTTATCTGCGCGTTTAAATGATAATCAATATAATGCAAGAATTGAACATTTATTTATAGAAAAAGAAAGGTGATAGTTTTACAAAATAGAAACTTTTCTGATAACATTACAAAGTTGTCATGTTTACGACATATGTACATATAGAGTACATATGTTTTCCATTAAGTTTAAAATCAAATAAAAATCAATTTTAATACCAAACTTACCAGATTTCCCTACGTTTTCTGCTCCAAGTACCACAACTCTTAGAGACATGTTGCAAAAATAATATATTGGAATCACTCATTCATATTTGAAATTCATCATTAAGTTTGTCTCCTAAAAAGTTTATCCATAGAAATTTATCAAGTTGAATTAAAAACCATAATAAAAGTATTTATTCTTCACAAGTCTATATTAACCAAACCGAGCTTTGTGATAGCCCACGTGATTTAATTTATCAAGGTAAATTTGTCAATTTAAGAACTTTCAAAGTCAATAGTAAGAATTTAGTCTGATTCGACAAACATGTTCATATTACCCGTGGTTGCTTGGTTTGTGGCCATTTCTGTTTCATGTAAAAGACATTTCGCAATAGTATCAGAATTACATTGAATCTTAAAGATAGTTTACCACGATAAAAACTGATTAAGGCAAACGAAACGGTAAAAAGAAACGGTATATATACCGAAGCGGTGTTAATTTTATTTTTTGAGAATTTGATCGCAAATATTTTATGTGGATATGATGGTTTATGGAGTTTAACGCCACTTTCAACAATATTTCAGTTATCTCGTGGCGGTTAGCTATATTGGTGGAGAGAACCGGGGTACCAGGAGAAAACCACCGACCTGTCGCAAGTCACTGACAAACTTTATCACATAATGTTGTATAGAGTACACCTCGCCATGAACGGGGTTCGAACTCATAACTTCAGTGGTTATAGGTACTGATTGCACAGGTAGTTGTAAATCCAACTACCATACGATCATGACCACGACGATACCTTGTGTGGATAACAGAATACTTTGTTGAAATGGTGTTGAATTAGATGCTTTCAGAAGCCGACACCAGCAGGATGAACGTGGAGAACGAGTAGTTCTGTCACATTAAGATAAACCTCCTTAAACATTAAAACATTAAAATAGGGGTATATTTCCAAGTCAAGAAGCGATATGGGTCTTAAAACCTTCTCAGACATACATGTACATCACATGGCCCATCATGTTGTTCATAGATACATATATGTTGGGTACCTGAGAGACCCACCGTGCATTGTCCAAATACCCGTATGGCCAAGTCAGCCTCCGAGTTTCAAACAGCACGGAAGATAGACTGACTAGTAGAGAGAAAATCTGATCTTTCTCTTTATAAAAATGTAACATACAGAAACAAATGGAGTCTTTGGTGATGAAACTTTGTTCATATTTTGGGGGCTCAATGATGAACAAACACATCCTCTCTCCTAATCAACAAATTATTGGACATTTCTTACTAAATCCACAATAACTATACAATTCATATCCACGATAATTTCATACCCCAAAACTAGAAACACAATATCCAGATCGAGACCAAGGAATTACTTAAACAAAGACATATAGTTTCAGTGATTCAAGAGAAATAGAAAATATTTCTCCGATTTGATCCTATGAACTTTGTCCTGCGGTGGTGGCAAGGCATCTTTGATTTCAGATCAACATAATATACTATCTTTGTATGTGACCATCGTATGAACATTCATGTGCAGAATTGAATCAATCATGTATGTATAAGTTTCTTAGAAAAAAAAAGCTTTTTAAACAGTTATCCACAAGAAACTACTATAAAAAAAGGGCAACTATGAAATTCGCGGACCAATTAACAATTGACCATAAATATATTCCTGTTGAATAGGACGATTAACGCAGCAGTTGAACAATCAGAGATAACAGTTCCTGGTCCGTTATTCTTTCTTTGTCACATAAATGACTTTCCCAGATGCAGTGAAATATTCAGTAAGACTATTTGCAGATGACTGCCTTCTCTACAGACCAAACAAATCAACAAAAGACCATGAAATTCTCCAAGAAAACCCCAATAACCTAGATGCATAGGCAAACGATAGGGATATGGCTTCAATGACAAACAATGTTACATCAAAAACAAGAGCCAGTAATTTTACAATTTAAATGGACAAATACTACAAGTCCAAAATAATGCACCAAATTTCGTGAGATCTTAAATCGACTCATCCATAGTATAAAAAGCAAACTCAAAATTAGGTTTCCTGAAGAAACCTGCGATCTTGCACGGAAGAAGACAACATGTATTTTGCAAGTACATTTACGATCAACAATGGCCTATGGTGCAAATAGTATGGGACCCCGCCTACATGGCTACCTACCAATATCAACAAATCTGAAAGAATCCAACGACAAGCAGCGAGATTATAACTATTAATTCAGTAGTTTAATAGAAGATGATAATGTATGCTACTGATGACAGTACATGACAAAACCCAAAAGCAAAGATACAATAGTTCACATTTATCCCTTGGACTAGGTGGGCTAGAATTGTTTTTTTTAATACAATCCTGGTGTGATATGTATATAATTCTCTAGTAGTATAGTTGATTTACATAAATTTTCATCAGTTAATAATGGTTACTCTTCAATTCTTTTAATAGTGACCTGTATAGACATGTTGAAATTGAATGGCATATGGAGCTTTGTTTAATTGGCAGTTCTCTTTAATATTTACTGCCATAATTGTATTATCCCAAATAAGATTTATCTATTTTTAAGTTAGTGGTACCACAACAAACTGTTAATAAACAAAAAGTTGAAAAGTTGGTTGCATTTTCTTTGCAATGTAGACCAGGCCAATGTTAGACCCTGTATAGAACTGTGCCCAGCAACATGGTATCAATTTCTTAATTCTAAAGTGTCAAAAGAAGTTGGCAGCCTTCTAATAGTTATATGAAAACATTGGATGTTGTGCTTGTGTGAAACTTTTTTGTTGAAAGTTTTTACATCTTTTGAATAACTAGCTTTTGAGTTGATCACTACACACCACATGTAACTTTAGAGTTTAACTTTCCTTGTCAACCACCTATACACAAAAGACAAGAGTACCAAAGTCCAACAAGATATCGAGTAAACAGACAATCTGTAAACATAAATTAAGAATACCAAAATAACCCTATAAAAAATTGTGAGCGAGATCATCAATATAACTTATTTTTTTCAAATTCAAATATCTTCCTTGTACAATGGGATCTTTCATAATACAAATAAATTGTCAAACTGAATGGCAAACATATTGAATTGGCATAAAACACAAATTTACTAAAGGAGCATCTTGTGATTGTCATCTTGCAGTCTAGGTTGAATGATTTCAGTGATGTCATTTTTCAAAAGTTCATCCAACGATGGTGACCATTTTAGATTATCAGTGAACAGCAAAAACTACCAACCATCCAATAATTATAATAATTTTGCTAGGCCAGCTCAGTGTGTTCTGAAAGCGGGATTTTAAACTATTCTACTTTTATAAATGTGACACATGGTGGCTGCAATCTTGGAATTCTATAAATACAAAACTCCATTGAGAACAATCCAAAAACTGTTGACATCTTCTGTGATTTCTACATGTAAGATAATTATTAAATGTATTTCTCTTAACAGTAGTATTTTTTGAAGTATGTTCTATGGATTTCTGATAGTTGAGGAAAAGACGAAGAAAAAAAAATAACATGCTCTTGAACTATAAGATACAGAACTTGAGACAGTCCAGGATCATTTTTTTTTATTACAAACTCACCTCAAGCCTGAATCACGTACCTGATGATACATGCAATGATTTGGTTTAAGCAATTTGTAGTTTCTGAGATAAAAATTGCCCATCTACTACATGTTATTTTTAGGATTGTATTGTTAAAATTAAATGAGAGATCTTTGTAGAGTACTTCAATCATTTGTACTGAGTTTAAGATCATTTAGATCTGTAGTTTAAAGTTTCTTTCAGGAAAAAAAATTGTAGACCATGTTTTTGCCAGATCAAGAATCTTTGTAAGAGGTCCTCAAATTTCACATTTTAACTTGTACTTTCAGAGAAACCGTTTTTCTACATTTCAGCAAACCAGAATGAACAAGAAATGTGTGCATCACAAAATACGCCCGTCTATATAAATTATCAAACGGTATAATGGTAATGACCCTAAAATAAATAGAGTTCTTCCCCTTCCACAGGGGAATCATGTGGCCAAGTTTGGTAAAGATCCAATATACAGAACTAAAATTATCATGCGGAAACGATCCTGTTGTCAAAAATTCTATTTATAGTAACGGTGACCTTGACCTTTGACCTAATGACCGCAAAATAAATAGGGTTCTTCCCTTTCCACAGGGGAATCATGTGGCCAAGTTTGATAAAGATCTAATATACAGAACTAAAGTTATCGTGCGAAAACGACCCTGTTGTCAACAATTATATTTATAGTAATGGTGACCTTGACCGTTGACCTAATGACCCCAAAATAAATAGGGTTCTTCCCCTTCCACAGGGGAATCATGTGGCCAAGTTTGGTAAAGATCTGATATACAGAACTAAAGTTGTGCGGAAACCTGTGTGGACGCCCGCCCGCCCACCATACCCAATCACATAATACGGCCCGTCTCGAGACGGGCGTATAAAAATTACCCATAGCGGACATGAGTTCTGCCGAATCAAGACAAAATGATGAATCAATATATACAGGGCCTCACAAACTTCATTCACTTGTACTAAGTTACAAATCATTTTGACTAGCAGTTTGAGTGATGACTTTTGAAATTTCCACTAATCAGAAATATGGAATGCCCATGACTGTCATGTTTTTAGCCAGATCCATACTAAATCACAAATGTATGTGGAGAAGCTCACACACATTATTAGTACCAACTAACATATCATTTAGACTTGTAGTTTCATAGAGGAGATTTTTAAAGTTTCCTCCAATCACAAACAAGAATAGTCTATGACAGTTTCATAGGAGAGATTTTTAAAGTTTCATCCAATCACAAACAAGAATTGTCTATGGCAGCCATTTTTTGTCGCATCAATGCGAAATGAGAAATTTTTGTAGACCTTGCAATATTATTGCTGTAAATTTGATTCCAATTGGACAAGTAGTGTCTGACAAGATGATCAAAATGTGAATTGTTAATGACAAATATGGATGGCAAATTTTTTTTGGCGATATCTCAAATGACCTTTTGGGTCAGATGAGGTAATAAAACAGATCTAAAACCAACTACAAATATTTATATAAAAACAATTTGGTTTAAAAAAAAATGTAACAGGAGTTCTGAGCTGTGTTCAACATCTTCTGAAGTAATTGTTAATTATTGCAAGATAAATATTTTAGAAGTTGTTGCAAGAACAATGTATGGTAATTCTCAAATGTTATTCTACAAATATTCATTTTTGTTAAATAATCTAACGTGGTCCATTTTAAAGTAGACTCATTTTTCTTAATTAAATAGTACATGTAATGATTCTTAAAGAAGGGAGATAACTTGTCTTCAAATTGAGTCAAACAGAAAGAACATATCGAAGGTGATTATTGTCAGTTGAACCTATTTCAGTTTTGGCCAAAGGGAGATAATTTATTTAAATATCAAATTTTATAGTACTTTTTTAAAAATGTGTCAGGAAAACAACTTTTCCTTATAATACCTTCTTTTCTCCATGTTATAATGACAAATAACACAGCCAAGTGCTTGGTTAATAATATTTAAAATATATTGTAATGGTAGAGCATATTTTATCTCCAAAAAATGTAATGTCCCTGATGGGATTTGATGCCAGGAACTCTCACATTGTAAGCCAAAACTTTACCAATTGAGTTAAAGGAGATCTCTACCAACACAGTAAGCAGAAGATGGTTATGAACCTAGTATGGTTTCTAAAACCTAAGGTAGAGGAAAGTATTGTTACAATATTTTTACCGCCATGATACAGAGCTCCAGATAATTTTCAAGTCCAAAGGGCAAGTACCCCCTACTTTTGAAAATGATGGGTATTTGCATATTTCCTTTGCACTGTTGTACTCTCTACTTCAGAAAAGATTGCTTACATGTACACTTGTAAAATTATGTTTGACACAAGTGTTATTCAATAAATGCAGGATGCAAGTGAAATGTTTAATTTGACACTATTGTGTCATGTTTATTAATAAAATGTTGTTAATATTTTGTTCTGTGTTTACTTTATTTAACTGACTGATAACTTTTTCATGTTTTCTTTTCTCTCTTTTGCTCATCGACTTCGGCAGTTTTCACAGCCGTTTTGATAATGTCATCAATGATTCCTTTAACTATACTGTCACTAGACATAGATGAAACTGTCGGGAACTTAAGTATAGAATTTTTTGGAGCGCTCTTGCGCTTACTAGCACGCTTATTCATGTTCTTGCTCATTTTCAATGAACAACGTGTTCTCAAATTTACTTTCGTTTTAGTTCTTACTTATTACGTAAACCACTCCTTAGAAGGAGCACCGCATTTATTGACCGTGATTGGATGATCTATCGTAAACATCCAATCAGATCTCTTTTGACATCGATGCTTAGAAAGGCAAGCATTCGGCACCCCTTGGATGTATACGCTCTCTCCTTCGAAAAGTATAAAGAGAAGTAATTACGGGGAATTTCTCAAAGACAAAAATGTATTGTTAATGCATGACTGTATTATCAGTGTACAAGTACGCTCCGAATTTGGAAAGTTTGCTTACACAGCAATATGTATGCGTAATGTGTACACTCTGATCTGATAATATATGTGTTTTTACTCATTTTTATAGCGTAAAAAACGCAAATACGCAGCTTATCTGGAGCTCTGTGATATAACTGAAATATTGTTGAAAGTAGCGTCAAACACCAAAACTCATTGATCGATTGCACAAATAAAACAAAATTACAACTTTCTAATTTATTCACTATAAAAATAATGACTACAAAAGAAGAAGCAAAATCTTATTTTGAATGGACGGATTAATGTAAAAATATATCAAAAAAGTTCATCATTAAATAGTTAAAAATATCACACTATAAATAAATAAAATACATGTATATTTACATACTTGTAGTATGAATTAATAAATAAAGATGATCAAAATAATCCTGATCATATACATTTTTGTATATAGTATATCACAGTTCTCACTTGTATATAATTTCAACATAAAATATATTTTTTCACAATTTTTTTTTCAATTTTTACTTTTTAATTAATTACGGGGTCATCGGGGAAGATGATCGTATGGTAGTTGGATTTACAACTACCTATGTATGCAATCAGTGCCTATCACCACTAAAATTGTGAGTTTGAATCCTGAGGTGTACTCGATACAACTTTACACGATCAAGTTTGTCAGTGACTTGAGACAGGTTGGTGGTTTTCCCCCAGTACACTGACTTCTTCCACCAATAAAAAACGATATAACTGAAATATTGTTGCAAGTGGCATTATACAGTATAACCTATAACAATGACCTTAAAATATGAATACAAATGAGACAGGTAATGTTAAACAGCACTTATAAATAAATACACATCATACCAAACAACTATGAATATGTGGTGCTTAATTCTGAAGAGATTTGACAAATGGGCCTACAGTCTATGTATTTAAGACATATGACAAATGGGCCTACAGTCTATGTATTTAAGTACTGAAGCACTATAATATCTGTAACAGGAAATATTGCTGCTGTCATTAAAGTACAGTCAAACCTGCTTTAGTGACCACTTCTATTAAGCAATATCTTGTATTATGTGACCTTAATTTTTATTTCCCTTCACAGTGCATTTCATATCAATTAAACCTGTATTAAGCAACAATCTGTCTTATGTGACCATATTTCACTGTTCACTTGAAATTTCTTCATGTATTTTTTTATTGTCGATAAATTTCATGTTCAAAGATTATTAAAACCTCCTAAAATATATCATCGGACACTAACCGATCCATTGTACAGAGATTATGTAATAGAAAAAAATGTTCAAGCTGAGAGTTACAAGAAGAAAATGAGCTAAATGTCAGCTATTATTTATCTTTCCAAGACAAAATAAGAAATAATATGTGTCCTGAAACTTATCCAATGACACAGTATAAGTTTATCCTTGTCAGAAATAAAGAATTTTTAACTACAAAACTATATGCAACATCAAGCTAATTTCTAGTTTTTGAGATTTTTCAGACACAAATTTAGTAAAACAAATGTAACAAAAATACCTAAATTCCATTCCAATTCAATCTTCTTGAAAAATTAAAAAAAGAAAAGAAAAAAAGGCTCCTTGGTTTTCTTATTGATTCTGAAAAAGAGGTTTTTCTTAGCACTTAAGGAGAAATTTAAAAAAAAAACAACTATGAATCCAACACTAGTTTGTTACATCTTTCTCTGTAATATTGGTTATCATAAATAAATAAATCAAAACTTCACTCAACAATACTCTCTCTAATTTCCTTCCAAAAATCCAAAGAACTAGCTATTAACTTTGATGTGTCCTAATGAGCAACACTATAGAGATGTCACACAGCACCTATCATTTCTGTCTGTCCAATATTGATGAACAGGTTCACATTATATTAATATTTAATGTCCACTACTGTTTTTCTTGATATTGTAAACAGTTTTCTTTCTTTATATGTTAGGAGCCCACGCCATCACTATTTTGTTAAATGCTACAAATACTCCTTTACTAGGCTTGCTGAAATAGAAGAGAAATATAATATTAATTAACTTCTTTAATTATATAAGGACATAATGAACATGACATTGTAGGGTGTCAGGCCGTTGTGGTTGTGATCGTATGGTAGTATGCATCTACAACTACTTATGCAATCAGTACCTATCACCACTAAAGTTGTGGGTTCGAATCCCACTCAGGCGATACAACATTATGTGATAAAGTTTGTTAGTGACTTGCTGCAGGTCTATGGTTTTCTCTGGGTACTCCGGTTTCCTCCACCAATAAAACTGACCACCACGATATGACTGAAATATTGTTAAAAGTGGCATTAAACACCATACCCCTCTAACCCTTGTAGGGTGTCAGATGAAGAACAACAAAAATGCTCTGCCCTCATTTTTTATATTCCCCCAAATTTTAGTTAGTTTTTCAGTGTTAGAAACTCCCAAAAATATTTAGTAGTCATTTGGACAACCTAAATCAAAATTTAGGTTGTCCAATCAAGCCCGCGAAGCGGAGTTGCCCACCTCGCTTGCGAGGTAGTCCTTATGACCGGGGGTCGGGGGGCCGCTTATGGCCCCCAGAAGCTCTGTGGTAAATGGTGCAAAATACTGCATTCTGGGCATATCCTGGCACATAAATCTCAGCTTCAAATAGTATATTTTTTTACTGAAATTTTTGCTTGACAAGTCACAAGGCACCCAGAAGCTCTGGATTAAAAGGTGCAAAAAATATGCAATCTGGCCATTTCCGCAGTTTTCTATGGAGCTCGTACTCCTTTTGGCAATCTTTTTTAGATTTTTTTGCGGGAGGCTCCTTCACCCCGGTCACAAACTTCCACATGTTTGAGAAATGGAAATTGATAAAATACAAGTAATAACCGGAAACGGCATCAGTATTAGATTCCGGTCAAATATCAACAATGCCAAAGTTCTGATGATCGTTTATATATTTATAGCCATTTTTAGGGATAATTTAGGAAAATCTGCTCACAAAACTTGAAAAGAATAAATTTCAGCATCTGGGTAAAAGAAAATTTTAGGTTGTCACTCGGACAACTTTGCTACAAATTCAGGTCGTCCGTAATCGTTTTTGGTCGTTATTGACAATCGGATGACCGGGAATTTCGACCACTGGTTTTTCTTTTATGTTTGCTTGAACTTATATCTTTTTCTCACTAAAGGTAATTAGTTTCTACTGTAGTTATTTATATGGGGGACATGATACTTTGTTTCCTATGTAAAAAATGTGGTAATATAGACCTTTTTATTCTTAAAAACATGGGCGAGGCCATTATCGACTTCCGAGTGTGTCCGCCATTAGTAAAGTGACAAAATCTTATGTTCTCGGGGTTTATCGATACGATAATATATGGTTTCTCTAGTACAGGTGTCACAATATACTGTTATTTCGGCTTGAAATTCAATGATAACACCTGCTGTGAAGTGATTTTTAAACGGAGATATAATGACAATGATATAATGACAACAAATAAATTACCTGGTATGCAGTTTTTTTTTAATTACCGTTATATTCCCCATACAAAATCAGTATAAATCCTACTTGATTGAAAACTGCATGCACTTTTTTTCCTTTTTTGTTTTTTTTGTTGCTTTTCAAGCATAAGAAAAAAGGGGTAATCAAATTAATATTTTGTATGAAATTAAAAAGTAAATATATAAATTATAATATACGCTTTTTGAAATTATTACTATACGATTTAAAGTGAAGTAATAATGATAAAAAGTGTGCCTAACTTATAAGAAAGAACTTAACTTTGAATGTGACATCTTAAGGTGCATTTTTCAATTCTGTTTTATTTTATTTATTTTTTGTTTGTTAAATTGTAAAACAAATTAAAACTTTTTGTCGGTCAATTTCTTTATAGGGATCTGTAGTGAAGATGAAAAGGAATTTAAGTTTTATCAAATTAAAACATCTGAATATCTGAATTTCTTTATCTGAAAAAAAAGTTTCATGAGGAACCTAATATAACTATTTGCTCCCAGGTTTCAGATACGTGAACCGGACGGGCATTTTTCACCCCATTTGTCTTCTTTTTTCAATTTATTTGCTAGGATTTCATAGTTATATATTGATTTATTCTTTAATTTTATATGTTTTTGAAGATTAATTAAAATTTAATATTGACGTGTTAAGGAAGTGGTAGCGCTTTCTAGACTTGTAGTCTGTTGAAGGTCGACCGTGTCAACAGCGATGCGATGCTTCCCGGGTTTGGCACTTAGGGGAATAGACAGTCGTGTCATTTTGCAACAAAGGTGTTAAATTCATATTGTAGAAAGATAACTATCATTATAACTGATAGTTAACTGTGTATTGCATAACAAGTTATAGCAAATACATCACTAAAACACAAGAAAATTAATTTATGTATTGGGTTGATTCTTAAATGTATTTGATCTGCAATATGACAGTTAATCTCTACCCCCTTCCCACAAAGGGTTAAAAATGATAAAAATATATATAACTGAATTATAATGACAAAAATTCAAAAAAAAAAAAAAAATCGCCGAATTTTGTTGCAGGACATCATGTCGTTCATTTTTACTTCTTACAGAATCAAGATTTATCTCTTTGTAAATTGTTAATTATTTTATGCGGCTTCTACATGAAAAACAATAATTCCTACACTGCTCACTTTGTTCCCGTTTCCTTTGTTTATAGTATTTAAACTTTCATTTAAGACAACATTTAACTCAGTTTTTTTCTTTCTATGTTATCCTCTACCGCATACGGAAGGAACATTATTCCTCCACATATTTGCTACTCTATCATTGTGCAAATGATTGATTTTTTGGTCAATTGCATAAGTGCTCCCTACATCATAAAAATATGCGACTTTGTGGCTTTGTGAAGTGAAGACAATAAATGCCAATATTCGAATGGAACTTAGTTCTTTTGTACAAAATATATACCGTTAGTAAAAAATGTGTGTCGAGGGTTTCCATACCGACCGGTTTTTTTTGCGTACCCTGCTTTGTATTGAAATTCTGCCACATAAGCAAGGTTAAAATCTGAATAGCTACAGATCGATTTGTTAGCCCACATCTGGCAAAATAGCTAATTCTTTAATTTTTATAATATTGATGACCGTATAGATTTGTCCGACCTGGTGCTGAACTTTGTGATTCTGAACAATTTAAACAATAACCGTTTAAGTTTGATTCAATAATCCATATTTCGAAATATTCGGCCAAAATCACGGGAATAAGCCATACAATATCAACTGAAGCGTGTTTATCTAATCCAATTATGAATACTGATTAATCGTAACTAGTGTAAACAACCGATTGTTTCACTTTATTAATGGCGGACGATAGTAACGCCACCTAGCGACCACGAACGATAACTAGGTAATCACCGATTTCTGAAAACGTCTATATTGTCCCAAAACAAAAAATGTCAGTTATATTGAATAACTTGTGAAGTCTATGTATATTTACTTCATGTGTTTCTTTTTGTTGTTGTTGCTGTAGATGTGTAATATGCTATTGACTTTATTTATTGGTTGATTACGGGTCCATTTTGAGTCATATATCAAGAATACTATATATGTATAATACCTTGACATTCTTCATTTGTTGTTTAATTCCTGTGTTATATTTTTATGATTGCATACTATATAGTTTTTATGCAAGAAAGATTTGAAATTTTCATAATAAGGTTCAAAACATTAAAAATATCGAAAAAGGACATTTAAAAAAATTGTTGTTAAAGTATATTGAAATATTTCATAAGACTGTTATTGTACTTTTACAAGACAATTTAAAAAGGAATCACATTAAATATGTTTGGTTCGTCTTTACTTCCAGTTGTTTGTCGGAAGGTGCATGTCTTATTTACATTATTTGTTTTTGTATGTGTATAGTGTTGTCCAACACATGTTGTGTTGTGTTTTTGTTTTTTTTTCTTCGTCTTGTGTACCCTATGTTGTCAGTTTCTTTGGATTGTCCCTTCAGTATCCTCCAACATTAATTTAAAAAATGCCAAAAACAAAGAAGAACAATTGACAATGTTTTAAAAAATGTCTGCCTACTTTATATAAAACACTTTAAACTTTTTTAATGTTTTCAATTACTATTCTTTTATTCTCTGATAATTTCATTGCCAAGTTTCTTACTTCACTTTATCAGTACAAGGGAGATAACTCTTACAATACTAGAACTATTACGTGTACCTACCATTTATAATATCTGACACCTTCAAATTTACCATCATGTTTACCATCTGTAAGAAGAGAATAATTATATTAACATTGACTTAGATATACATATTTTTCTTTGTCATATCTTTAAGAATATAATTTAATCCAAAAATTCAATGTTAACATTAGGGATGGGGGGGTTGACAAGCCTTATTGTGTTATTGTACTCCTATGATAGACAAATCATAATGTCAAATTCCTACCATTGTATAATATTACCCAACTAACTTTAATAACTGTCTGCATTAAATCATAATAAATGTAGTGTTTATCAACAGAAGTCAAATGAGTACAGTTAAACTGCAGGCTAGGGACCATTTCACAATGTTTTAGCATATAAGTTGTGCACAACATTGAAGACCATACTGTGACAGTGAAATGTAGAAAGCCAACAAAAGCACAGTTAAAAAAGCACAGGTATTTTATTTATCTGAATCACATAAAATATAAAATCAATTGAAAATACCAGTATAAAAATTAAGAAATTGGTTCCAAACAACTGAATAATGTAATTTTTAAAATAAAAAAGGTACATAACTCATGAATAACAAAAATCATAACACCAAAATTCGAACTTGTGTACCCACTGACTTGTTTCAGTGAGCTATCAAAATATAAAAATCCAACTAAGCTTGTTGGTCTAGAATAAAGTGGATATCATCTCATCAAAATACAACTTGTTCTTGCCAAGATATAGCTGAAAAATTGTTCATTTGGCTTTAAACAACAATCAATCATAACATGTAGCTCATATAAAAATTGACAGTTAACCCATCCCCCATCCCTCCTGTTACTGAATATAGCTGTACCTTCTTTGTCAAGTTCAACTCCTAGGTATACATCACTTCTGCCAGGAAGGTGTCCTACAAATTTAACCTTCCCTTGACTCAGTTTACCACCTTGTCTTGAAAATTTGACAACATCTTCAATGTTAATGTCACCTGGTGTCCGTGGAGCAAATGGTCTCATTCCAGTGGTTAAATTTATTAAAGCACTGAAAAATAAATACACAAAATTAATATATGTAGTTAACTACATGTTTAATACAAATGTGCAAATGCCAGCAGAGATTCACTAAGAAAACAATCTGATACAACTGTTTAATTTTATTAAAACATAGAAATATAAAGCTGACATTAATATACATTTGACACCATCTTCAATGATATAATAAAATGGGATCTGTAGAATCAGTAGTCATAGTATGCTGTTTAATACAATACTGATATATTAATGACATATTTTTACACTAGACATAATTTTCAATGTATATTTTAAGGCATAAGAGGGTAATAAATCTCATGACAATTTTTAAAATATGTGTTACTGTACATTGAAAACCATTGAGAGTCGACAATTCCAATACCCTCCACGATGAGCTAGAAGCAAACCTCTACCTCATTGAGGAGAGTGGTAATTATAGATGATGGATCACTCTAACATTGTTGGAGGCAAGGTTTTTTAAACATCTCATAATCAAAAGGCTTTGTCGATAGAATATGCCGCTTGTTTGAAAACGGGAAGGGCTAGAATCCCCCTAATCAATGTCAATATCTTTATCTTGTGCCAAGAATCGTTGTGTTAATTAATTCAAACCTTTATTCTGTGCCAAGGGTCAATGTATAAAATTTCAAAAGAAATCGTTATTGTGTGGACCATTGTCTACAGACAGATGGCGATAAAAATGGCAATAATGAAGAGAACTACAGACTCGTACCATAATACGACTGTATAAATTTTGTGGTTGTAAAAAACCAAATATTGCAAATAAAGTATAGTGAAACCTGTCCAAACACTGAATAAAATAGAATCCTGCATAAACCTAACTTTAAATAAAGTCCTTTAGTAGGAAATCTTTGTTAATTTAACCCGTATAAAACGAACACCTGTCTATTCAGAACACAACCACTTGTCACAAGGAGGTTCGGTGTAGACAGGTTTCAATGTACAATGTATAATGACATTATAGAGGGTGGCAAAGAGGGAGTATGGGCACGGAAGAACGTGAAATAAAACCGAATTTCACTATGAACGAAAAATAATGTTTATTCTTGTACGGAGTATATTCGTCTGTGTGCATGAAACACGGTAAATAATGGACCTGAAACACGAAAAAACATGTTAAATAAAAAGGGCAAACACGTTGAATGATAATACCATATAAGTGGGTTTTTTTCGTGGTAGCCAAATTTCGTGATTGGTGGATTTTTTTTAGCGGTATTTAATTTTCACGATTCTGAGATCTAACAAAAAATCTAATTTTATCGAATTGACCGCTATATTAGAATAACATTATCTGAATTGTTTGATCAACATGACCGCTAGATTAGAATAACATTATCTGAATTGTTTGATCAACAATTCAAAATAGGAAATGTTTTTAAATAAATTGAGTAAGAGTTTTTTGTACATGTGATTGGCGGTATTTTAAAATTGTACACATGTTCATTAATTGAAAATTGTGTAAGTATGCATGTATTATTACAAAACATTTACAAAAATTAAAAACAGATAAGTCTCATTAACAGACTTCAAAGAAAAATGAGATCAATTAATTAACATTAAAAAATGTCAACTTACAAATGTACAGGTCAATTTCAATGGAAATGCTAGTATTAATTAAACCAGAGGCTCTCAAGAGCCTATATCATTCACCTGGTTATAAAAAGAACCAATTGGCCCTATGTAACAACTATGTCCTGCAGTGGTAGTCATCTTGGAATTCCGATCAACATAAAAAACACGAAGTTTGTAAAGGACTTTCCAATGATTGATGCACAGTTTAGGTTCAATCAGTGCAATAGCTTCAGAGAAAAAAATATTTCTGTGTTTTCCCATATGGTCCTGTGTTAATACTATGACTTGTGGTGGCAGCCATCTTGGATTTCGGATCGGCATAAAAAACAGAAACTTTGTAGAGGACCTTCAAATGATTATTCCTGGGCAGTTTGGTTTCAATTGTCCAAGTGGTTTAAGAGAATAAGCATTTTGAAACATTTTTCTCATAGGGTCCAATGTTAAACTAAGTCCTGCCGTAGCCGCCATTTTGAATTTCATATCGGAACAAAAAACCTAAAGTTTGTAGAGGACCATCCAATGAACATTCATGTACAGTTTGGCTTTAATCATATTTGTAGTTTCTGAGAAGAAGGCATTTGAACATTTTCCCATAGGGTCCAATGTTAATCTATTTCCTGCGGTGGTGGCCATCTTGGATTTCCGAACGGCATAAAAAACCTGAATTTTGTAGAGGACCTTCCAATGATCATTCCTGGGCAGTTTGGTTTCAATTGTCCAAGTGGTTTCAGAGAAGAAGCATTTTGAAACATTTTTCCCATAGGGTCCAATGTTAAACTAAGTCCTGCTGTAGCCGCCATTTTGAATTTCATATCGGAACAAAAAAACCTAAAGTTTGTAGAGGACCATCCTATGAACATTCATGTACAGTTTAGCTTTAATCATATTTGTAGTTTCTGAGAAGGAGGCATTTGAACATTTTCCCATAGGGTCCAATGTTAATCTATTTCCTGCAGTGGTGGCCATCTTGGATTTCCGATCGGCATAAAAAACCTGAATTTTGTAGAGGACCTTCCAATGATCATTCCTGGGCAGTTTGGTTTCAATTGTCCAAGTGGTTTCAGAGAAAAAGCGTTTTGAAAATTTTTTCCCATAGGGTCCAATGTTAAACTAAGTCCTGCCGTAGCTGCCATTTTGAATTTCATATCGGAACAAAAAACCTATAGTTTGTAGAGGACCATCCAATGAACATTCATGTACAGTTTGGCTTTAATCATATTTGTAGTTTCTGAGAAGAAGGCATTTGAACATTTTCCCATAGGGTCCAATGTTAATCTATTTCCTGTGGTGGTGGCCATCTTGGATTTCCGATCAGCGTAACAAAGCCAAACTTTGTAGAGAATCTTCCAATTATCATTCCTGGGCAGTTTGGTTTCAATTGTCCAAGTGGTTTCAGAGAAGAAGCGTTTTGAAACATTTTTCCCATAGGGTCCAATGTTAAACTAAGTCCTGCCGTAGCCGCCATTTTGAATTTCATATCGGAACAAAAAACGTAAAGTTGTAGAGGACCATCCAATGAACATTCATGTACAGTTTGGCTTTAATCATATTTGTAATTTCTGAAAAGAAGGCATTTGAACATTTTCCCATAGGCTCCAATGTTAATCTATGTCCTGCGGTGGCGGCCATATTGGATTTTCGATCGGCATAAAAAACAGAAACTTGGTAAAGGACATTCCAATGATCATTCATTTACAGTTTGGGTTCAGTCAGTTCATTAGTTTCAGAGAAGAAGATCTTTGAAATTTCAGCCAATCGGAGCATATTATTGGCCCTGGCAGCCATGTTGAATATCCGACTGGAACGAAAAACAGAAACTTGTAGAGGACCATCCAAGGAACATTCCTTCTAAGTTTGGTTCCAATTGGCCCAGTGGTTTCGGAGAAGAAGCTTGAAATGTGAAAAGTTTACAGACGACGGACGACAGATGCCAAGTGATGGCAATAGTTCACCTTTGGTCCAGGTGAACTAAAAAGGTATGTTACACAGCAACAACTATTCAGGGTAATTAGTGTTTTAAAGATAAAAGGACAATTAATTACATATAAAATTATTTATCTGTTATTTGTCACCATATGTCTTGTTTTCAGGAAGGATGTTTCCCCCCCTTTTTTTAGATATTGTAGAAGCGTCATTTCAACAACTTTAAGAATGACACTGACCATAAAATTGTTGTATATTCAGTCATACAATGGGGGGTAGCTGTTGTACAATTATTCAAGAAATATAAAGATATTTATGTAGTAAAGGTTGGAAATTTACGCAGGTTTTTTTTCTCTATGATCGATGACTATCGCGAATAAAGCGAAAATTACGTACTCGCAGAAAAAAACAACTCATTATACTAACCCTGTAGTTAGTGTTCTGTTGTGTTGTGTAGGTAATATATTGGGTGTAACAGTACGGAAGCCTGGGTCTCCAGTGGTCAGTCCAAATCTGTCAGTAGATCTACCTGAGCCACCCATTGGTTCTGTACGTCTTGGTATTTCTGTTGAAACAACAAATACATTTACATACAATAAAAAATCAATACAGGTAACTGTACAAACATAAAATATCAAAACAAATTTACATTGCTATTGGTTATATTTAGTTTAAGTGGTTCAATCAGATATATGTATTTCATGTAGGCATTGACATGTCCTTGCTTAATTTTAAAGTGAAGAATATGGGGACATAACTTTAGATATTATTTAGTAATAGAAATTTCCATGGGAGATAACTCTATTGAAAATAAAATATAAATTCTGGGTCAATGGTAGATTTGACTGTCTTACCTGTTTGATGGGTCAATCAAATGTTGGAAGGATTTTGAATAAGTGTTCAGACTGTAAATTTGTGCTTAAAACATGTGCACAGGTAAAGCTTGAAGCGAATTAGAAAGAACAATTGGACCAAGTAAACACACTTTTACTCTTGATATAGGAAGGTGTATTGTAATCATATATAATCAAAACACACCTGTAGATCCATTTGAAAAAATAATAATCACCAACTTGTTAAATGTTCAAGGCATTCATCAGTAAATATCAGAGATGTCCTATTCTTTTACACATAATTTGGTAAGTATATGTTAAGAAACTTAACTAACCTCGCCCATCAGCTGACTTAGACCTATTGTGTAGTCGTTGTCTGTTGTATGTTTCTTCAACGTCCTCCACTGATGAACTATCTGACCCTAGCGAGTCTCGTCTTTGACTGTAACTACGGCGATGGTATTTTGGATGAACTCTGTGATCTGGTGTATTAACAGGAGACAACGTTGGTGACACTCTTTGTTCGTATGGCTGAGCCGACACTAAGATATCAGTAGCTGTGTCACTGTCGTTCCCGTCACTTTGGTAGGAGGGGTATTTCCTGTCGTAACCTATAGAAACACATTGTAAAAATTACATTCTAGTTCATTATTGTATTTGAAGTAAAAAATGTGTGAGAATATCATGTTTACCGGGGCATACAGCAAATTATTAAAAAAAAATACTTGCATTTGGAATGCAAAATATATGCAATTTGCTATACAGAAAATCAAAAGAATCCTGTAAAAATAAGTGAGAATAGATGTGATAAATATTCTATAGCATTCTTTGTGTTTAAAAAAAGAAAATAGCAGTTAATATTTAAAAAAAAAAAATGAAATCTTATTATATATAAAAGTATCATTGATAAAAGATATGAGGCTATTGAAAATTGAGAAATAATAAGAATAGGTGCTCTACTTATATCTCCTCCATGTGAACAAGGATATTTACAAGATGTGATGGAAATTTGTGAAGTCACTATGACTATCACAGGTCAAAGCTGCTTTCGTTTGATATGAATACAACTTAATTATCCTAATTCCACTAAAAATAAGAATTACTTAAAAAATAATGGTCTTGCACCTCTTCCGGTGTTAGACCCTATATTTCTCACTTTTGAGACAGACCAGTTCCTATTTTTAGCGATGTGAAATTTTCTTATCTTGCATTAGTGCAAGACAAAAAAATCATGTGCGTTTTACCGGCAAATGCATGCTGTACAGTTTATGTCAACTGCCCCCCAATTCTGCATGCTTTTCCTTTTTAAAATAAACAATTAACCACAATTCTACTACATAAGTATTTTTAAATTCATTTGTGTATTATATTCTGCTACCTAACGTGCACCTTTCACGGTGTTTGATTCTTTTTTCAGGCTCTCCTCCAGTTAATGTTTGTTTACTTTGAGTAAATAATAGAGTGCTCTCCCTTGTTAGTAACTAACGTAAAGAAAGAAATTACCTCCCTTTGACCAAATTCAAATATTTTTTTACAGCTATTTATCTCTGTTGTAGTAACATTTATAATATATTTATTAAATACATTGTACTTTATGATGAAATACATTTGAAAAACTGCCGAGATACGGATATGGATAAATCGAATATTTACTTCAGCAATGGAAAAATAAATTGCGAGAAAACGCTCGATGGAATGTAAACAAAAACAATTAGGTGTTTAGTGAGAAATAAAATCAAACATCGGGAAAAGTACAAGATAGGGAAATCTCTGACACCCTTGGGTAAGATTACAATCGTTCTCTAACTCGGCAAGCCTCGTAAAGAGACCGATTGAAATCTTACCCTCGGGTGTCGGAGATTTCCCTATCTTGTACTCTCCCCGGTGTTAGATTCTATATATCTCTGGACTCAATGCAATATTTTCATTAAAAAAAATTTTTTTAAATAAAATAATTTGACCCTGTAAATGAAACATTATTTTACAACCACACATTTTATATGGTTGTTATAGATTGATTTATATCAGAATATGTTATTATGTATACACAACTTTATAAAGTGTGCACTATATATGTATATAGGTGGTCTATAAACAAACAAAACTTGATTACAAAGAAACTGCTTAAATCAATGAATATTAATACAATTCTGAAAGAATCATAATTAGTATACCTATATATATGTATATATATAGATATGTTTTTCATGCTTTACACAGAGAAACCTGTCTAAACTGAATCTCCTTGGGACCAACTTTTGTGTTTGGTATAGACAGGTGTTTGGAATATACAGGTTAAACTAACATAGATTTCCTACATTGGGACTTTATTTGGATTTTGATTGATGAAAGATTTCGATTTATTCAGAGTTTTGTTTTTCCAGGATTTGGGTTTATTCAGGATTCCATTTAGACAGGTTTGACTGTAGTACTGTAAACAATATTTGTATTAAATGGATACACAACACTCTCAATATATATTCCAATATTGAACACACAACTTATTTACATTAGAAATATAGTTTAAAAACAGTAGGACTGCAGTTTTAAACATAACATTCAGATCTCCTAAATACACACTTTAGATAGTGCAAAAACTCTCAGTCAGCAAACATTAAGAAAATGAATGTGATTTTTTGCTTAGGAAATACAAATGTAGAGTGATTTTAAGTAAAATTTAGGGACACACATCTATGTGGGGAAAAATCATGATAAAACATACTATAATTATCATAATCCCTGTTATAATAGTCTTGTGTTGGATAAGACGTACGACTGCCAATTCTAGGACGATTTGATGCATAACTTGACATAACGGTACCTTGATCCCTTACATAGCCTTCAGTCCTGTTCAGGCCTAAAATGTAAATGTTCCACACATTTATATCATAATTCATTTCTTTTTAATAATAATAATTTCCCAGTTTTTCTTTTTATTAGATAATTTTATGTAGTTTATAAAAAGAATTTCATAGAAATGCTTTATATCATATACAGGTAATTTACAAAACTTTGAATAGGTACACATATTACCAGTAGTTTTCAAAAGCCTTAAAATGATTCCCAAAGAAATTTACAAATAATTTACAACTCTCTGATCAAGTACATTTCCATTAAACATATGATTTGCAAATAATGTTTAAAATGTACATTTCCATAAAAAAAAAACATGATTTTATAGTTTAAAATTAATGTAAATAAAAAAACATTCTGTCTTACGGTAAGTTTTTGTGTGTGCAATGTTTGCCAAGTCACCTGGACATACAAGTTCGATAAGAATTTTAAATCTCTAATATAAATTGAAATAATGTGTATTGAATTCATTCTTGTATATCATAAAAGAATCAATAGTGTATTTTATTTCTAAAAATATAACATTGGATCAATTTAAATTTTCCATTCACCATGTTATGGTCCTGACCCGTTAATTTTGAAATATACATGTACATTATAATATAGTAAATACAGTCAAACCTGTATATAAAGGCCACTCAGGGGCCTTTATGAGCAGTTGTCCTTTATATACAGGTTAAAATTATATGCATTATTCATTAATGGAAACAATGAGATGTCCCTTTATAGACAGTGATTTGTTATATAGAGGTGTCCTTTAAGGCAGGTTTGACTGCATGTATCCCAAGTACCAAAACAAAAACACTCCATTTTAAATAGATGATTGATTATCTCCCTTGACCATTAAAATATAAACCATTTAGTTGTATATGTTAGTTTTAATTATATAAAATATAGAAACACATTACCAGTATTTATATTTAATCAACAATTTACTGCATAATTTTGTACCCTTTGACATGGTGTTCTTCATACCCTACTAGGCTAAAACAACATCTAATCAAGTAGTCAGGATAAGGGGCATTTTGAGGGAAAAACTCAAGGCACAGGGTCTTGTTGACTATCTACATGTATCTATGTATGAACATGTTGGGTATGACCTCTTCTACAGGAGCATTCATTAGTTGTGCGGAATGACAAAATACACAACTAACATCCTAATGGCACAATAAATTGTGATGCCATGTGCTCCTAACAAGTTAAAATGTGTTTGTTATGAGAGTGGTCAACTGTAGTCTATTACAAGACAAAGATTTCTAACCATATACCAGTAGATAATATTTTCTTTTACCTATGGCAATAAAAATTCATTCCATAAGCACATCCCAGAGACACCTATTTCCTTCGATTCCGACTTTTTTGCTTGTGTCATAAATATACATGAAACATAGCTCGTTTGACCTTAAAACAACAATCAATCAATCAGATATTAATAGACCTTTTGTACATTCCTGACTTGATTCTACAATTACTGTATATACTTTTTATAAGAGTTACTTCCCTTACGGTGGACAAAATGGTACCCGTTCTAGCAAGAGCTACAAAAATGATAAAGAATCTGAGTATAATTTGTAGATATTTGAACCTTGTAAATAATCAGAGGATAACGTTATAACAAATAGAAAATCATAATTGCACAAGTTGTTACAACATTAAAATATGAAAAACTAACATAATTTATTTAACTATAGTTTTTGTGGAAGGAGGATAGCATGAGCAGCAGACAGAGTGTAGAGAAGACTTGACGTGTTGATGAAGTATAACTAGAGGAGTACATTGGTAAAGCTAAATGTATGTAATTAGGAAGTAAAAGATTTAGGTATTAGGACAATTTTGCAGCGATTTTTTTGTAGAGAATGCATAAAATACATTAATACTGAACTTGTTTCCGAGGCTAGAAAAATTACAATAAAAAAAGCAAAAAGCATAACTTTTTACACACAAGTGTATCCTGTATATATGTGCGTCTGTAATATTACAATATATATAGTGATGGGTGTTATATGTACACAATACACATGCATGGCTCAATGCATGTTGACACAATATGACAAACTGTCACCACGAAAATATCAGCTTCTCAAAATTTTATAAGTCCTAAAAAGATTTGAGGATTTTTGTTATACGGATGTTGGATTCACACCTCATTTAAATTTGGTCAAAGTGAAACAAAACATACAGATAGATAAAATAGAAGGATTGGTGCATTTCAAAAAATTTAATATTCTGACCCAAAAATGTCAAAATCACAAGTTTTTAGAAACATATGACACATTTTTTGAATATACAATGTACCCTTCCTAATCATGTCTTCAATTTACAACCTGCATTATTTTATTCTACATCTGTATGCCTCATTCAAAAGACCAAAGTTCTTTAACACAAAGTGCCTAAGTAATCTGGGTCAACCATAAATAAAGTATTTTGTATTTTTAAATTTTAGACCTAGATCTAAAGATATTCCAGTATTTCTTTTTGCTATAAATTTTGAGAAAGCTGAGTGTCATAACACCACTGACCTGGTCAATAAGCCACATCTATTTGATTATTGGTTACCTATTAAATGCTTTAGTAAATGGCTTCCACAATGAGCACATGCAAACCTACCGTCCCTTGCATAGACCTGATTTGGCATGCGCCGTTTGGTGATATTCCTAAAGCGAAAGGTAGGCTGAGGTGGAAGTCCAGGCTTCGGACTACGAGATCTGTGAGGGCAATAGACATGCCGCTCTGGTGTACTGGAACGGCTTCGTTTAGGACGAAGATCAACTTCTGATCGTGACAATTCTACAATTTGTTCATAACCTGCTTAGCATATTAAAAGTGACAAACAGGCCATGCAAATCTAGTGCATTAAGTTAATTGAGCAAAAATCTTCATTATGTACAATACTGGCATCAAAACCTAGCAAAGATGTACTAATGCTATGACATAGATGGCTGTAACGAACACAATTTAAGTTTTTCTTTGTAAATTAGCCTAATAATAAGATTTCACAAAATGGGATTTAGGTACCCAATACATTAAATAGGTATCTCAATAACTAGTTATCAACAGGTAATACAATCTGTTCATAAAAGTTGGAAATTTCTTCACTCAACATCGTAATATTTTATATTATCTCACATGTTAAATTTGAGTAACACATTTCTTCAGCCAAATTCACTATGGCTTAATTTCTTTTAAATTCAAATCAAAGTTGGCAATATCAAGCTAAACACTAGATACAAGAAAATCAAATGACAAATATCTAGCATTAGTTGTATGAATTAATCATATAATTACCTCTAACTCTTTCTGATTTAGGGGTCATCAAGGTCAATTCTGGATATGAGGCAGTTAATCCTTTATATTCCCTATCCATATTGGCAAGACTTTTAGATTCCATACTGTAATCCGTCCTTTTCTCGAAATCTGATTTATGTTCCAATGTTTTGCTACGGAGACGTTCAGGGGTAGTATCATATCGCTGACTCGTAGATCGTTCATCTTTTTCACTAATTCCATCTGGCATAGATCTATAACTTTCTGATTTTGGTCGTTCTGGTGGCTTATTTTCATAACTTCTGTCCAAGCTATGGTCATTTTGTAATTTATCAGTGTTTTTCGTATCGTACCTTGTAATTCTATCCAAATATGAATTTTTCTCTAAACTACTCCTTAATTTAGCTTCAGCTCTGTCTAAACTACTTCTAAATCTGCTTTCATCTTTAGTGTCAATGTCTCTAGATTTTCTTAAATCTCGGTCATATGAACTCTTGAAACTATAATCATCTTTTGGCAGACTACTTCTAAAATGAGGCTCAGATTTATCAATACCTGGTACATATCTAGAATCTTCTTTTTGAGTAGCTACCGGTAATGTATGCATATTTTCTCTCTCTACAAGTCCTGTATATAACTTTTCATCTTTATTTTGTCTATAACTATAACGATGGCCATCTTTTTCTACACTTGACCTATAATCGGTTTGTCCGTTTAATACAGTTAAAGATGTCTTTGGTGGTTTGTCAACACTGACTGATGGCAATTTGGATCTTTCAGAATAATGATCCCGCTCTGAAGAGTAAAAAAAAAATATCACTAAATTACAGAAGATGAAAATATTATACTTTTAAATAAATTTATGTGAAAGAAAATCACATTTTCTACTTAAAATCAAATTAAAGAATAATATTATTATTGTTGTTCTTCATGCTTCAGTTATAACAGGGTCTTCAAGTCATGCCCCCAAAAGTGAGTGATAAACAGCCTTTGCACTCCAATTAAGTAGCCAGTTATTAAAAATACTATTCTGTTTCACTTTGTACTGCCACGATATAACTGAAATTTTGTTGAAAATGACGTTAAACACCACAAACCAACCACTTTGAAAGT
Organism: Bathymodiolus brooksi; assembly: GCA_963680875.1. NCBI lineage: Eukaryota > Metazoa > Mollusca > Bivalvia > Mytilida > Modiolidae > Bathymodiolus > Bathymodiolus brooksi. The sequence goes on along the minus strand of OY804581.1, from coordinate 94,577,691 downwards.
AGATTTAAACTTTTCAACTTGTAAATACAACAAGCATATTTTGAAATCAAATGCAACATTGATGATTATTATAAACAATCATTGTGAGATTATGATATCACTAGTACCTTTTTATGACAAAACTTTTTAAATTAAGATGTTCAAACATTTAATTTTAATTCTATCTTCAAAGTGATGAGCAAAGATGAAAATGTATAAATAGTGATAGAGCGAAAACATCAAAATAAAACAAAAATGGAAAAATTTGTCCATAGGTAAACAAAGACATAACTTCAGAACAGGAAAAGTGGTGTTAAAGTCTGAAATCAAACTAAGCCTTCCTTCTATGGTCCATGACCTTTTGCATAAATTTGAAATTATATGCTTCACTGGAGATTATGTTTGCATGTGAAAACCAAATGCAGGAGAGATGTATCAAAGGACGTATGGACATGGGTAAAACTGTTCCTAGCGACGTGGGCATAAACAAACATAATACCAACCTAATGATGTAGCACTAATCCTGGTCATCTTTGTATCTGTCGTCTGCCTCTCCAGTACCCTCCTGATTTCTGTAAGCTCCTCCTTCAACTTGATGTTCTCCTCATGTAGTTTATAATTCCTCTCTCTAATCGCCCGATTGTCATCCTTCAGTTGTTGATTCTCTACCCGTGATTTATGGTCACTGTCACCATATCCCTGCTCCCACAGCTTGGCCACCTTCAGAATATATATAAAATACATGTATATTGTCCGAAAATATCTAATTCATTTGTATGAGTTTTAGAAACAGGTAGAAAGTCAAGACTTTGGTGAGTTTTTCTAGCCTGTTTCACAGCGAGTGTAAGTAAAATTTGATTTTTACTGACAATGTTTTTATCCTGTAATCTAAAAAAGGTTTTAAAAAAACCAAACAAAACTAGCGTCTTCCAAATTGTTTTCAAGGATGTCCTCTATCATGTCTGTGCATATATTGTTACCATTTCTTACCATCGATCTACATGAATCAGGTATCAGAAAAGCTTTACTAGGTCCATGACTCAGTAACACTAAAGTTTATTTGCCTCCCTTTATTAGTCACATGATTGCAGGATAAAATGAGTAACTACATGATCTTAATCAATGCACATCTAAAAATATATATGTAGTTTACATAAGATGCATACATGGAAATTTATAATCCAGATATCAATGTTTTCCAAATGTTGTCATGTCCTACAGATACCTAACAACACATTCCTCAAATCCTGATTTAGTAACCATTTTTTTTTTCATTGGCTCTTCATTATCGCAAAATTGATGGAATATTGTTGATGTTCGTCATATTTAAAAAAAATATATATTTTTACCTGATGGCTTATCAATTATTAATATTTATTTGCTACATTTATTTTCTTGACACTATTTTACCTTATCGTGTAGTCTCCTATTCTCAGCCTGAAGGTCTTGGTGATTTACATTTTGTGCTGTCTGTAAGCCCTCATTTTGCTTCATCAAACTGTTAATTTTTCTTTCAGCAGTATTTAATTCTGATACAGCTGATTCATTGGCTTCTTGTAAATCTTGGACATGACTTTGAAGATCGGCTGAGGAACAAATGTAAAAATAAGCATTGTATTGTCTTGTATGTACACCAAAACCATTTCTAATGGGAAACAGTAATGGTTTACCTCCCTTTATTAAATTTTGACAAGACAATGCAAGGTCATGAGATGTCAGCAAACTTTCCAATCATGTCACAATACTGAACCATTGTGGATGAAAAACCACACGAAGCTCATTTTTATTTAATAAAAACTCACTATACCTAATTACTCTACATGTGTAAATTTAGTCCCAACTATTAGTAATGAGAATTTAACCTGTTTATTCTAATCACCTGTATATTTCAACAGAAAAAGATGGCCCCAAGAGTGCTCTAGCTTAAACATGTTCCTTTGTAAAATGTTTTTTTTTAGTTTTCAAAGTATCATTCCTTATAGATGTGACTGTAAAACTTGTTTACGTTTATTTTGCCCGTTATATAACTAGTATAGGTTAGGGTTATGATGTTTAATGCCACTCTCAGTAATATTGTGACGGTCAGTTTTATTGGTGGAGGAAACCAGAGTACCCGGAGAAAACCACCGATCTGCCGTAAGTTAATGACAAACTTTATCACATAATGTACATAATGTTGTTTTGAGTACACCTCGCCACGAGCGGGATTCGAACTCACAATGTTAGTGGTGATAGGCACTGATTGCATAGTTCGTTGTAAACTCAACTAACATACAATCATGACCACGATGACCCCTTAAAACTTGCGTAAGGTAATATTTATATATGTAATGATACTAGTAACGTGGAAGTTACACATGAAGGTTATTCTATATTATTTTGCTTTCTACAAAAAAGTACAAATAATGAAAAAAAATTACATCACAATATATTACAACATATACAATACAGTAAATTAGCATCAAATAAGACTTAAAAAATCACTTTTACACAGATGTACCATATATATATTTACCTATTTTTCTTTGAAGAGCATTAGGATTGTTGGGATCGAAACTACTAAGTCTAGGATGCATTTCTCCGTCTAGTTTTTCATTCCTACTGCTCTGTCTACGTAAATCTTCTATGGAATCTTGTAATTTAACTACTTCCTGTGCTATGATTTCCTTCTCGTTAGACAACAAACTGTAACGTCTTTCCAACTGTAAACATAAAGTAACACAATGAAAGAACCACAAACATTTTGTACCAAATATTTTACAACTGAGGGACATTCGTTGCAATAATTATGGCAATCATATCATATAGGTTAAAACAAAGATGGCCACAAAAATATTACAATAAATGAACAATGGGAAATATAGTCATTATTTCAGATTAACTGTTAATGAGAATTCTAATTGTACAACAGCATGATTTGGAAAAGACATGATAAGTTTTTAAAACTTCTGTCTAATCCATTTGTCGCTAGTTATGACAATAAAATAAGCTTAAACTAAAATACAAATTAAACAACTACCAATTATGAAACAGTTTGTTCAGAGGATACATTGTAATTTGCTTTAACTTTAACGATATCTTACTGAAGGCTGTAAGCCTATATTAAGGATCATCCACAACAGTAATATATTATTGGTACTACAAGACATTGTAATAAAAATTGTTTTCACCTATAGAGTAACTGGGAAACATTATAACATTTAAGTTTTCTTATTTAAAATCAGTCATAAATAGTGATAATATCTAGATTTAGGAGATAATGTAAAAGAATAGATTTACCTTAATGACCTGGATGGCATGTTTTAACACCTTTACACAGGTGTACCAAGGTAAGTTCAAAAGAGAAGTAAAAGTGTATGCTATATCCATAATATGTATATAAATCTTAAACCAAAATAAAATATTGTCTATGAAGTATAATTTAATGACAGTCTGTCAAATTGGTCAATGAACTGATTTTTTTTAACATATTTCCTATAAAAAGGGAGGACATCAGTGGTTTCAATGACGAGGCAAAGAAAATGATTTTTTTCAAACATGATACATTAACTTTGGTATTCAAAAAGAAATTTTCTCTGTATAAATGGCAGAATGGTCTATCACATTCACATTCAGGATAAGTAACAAAACCAAACCAGACTTAGTGACCTACCTCTTGGTAGTTGCCATGTTTAGGTGCACCTGACAATTTTTCTCTGCTATGTTGTATGTCATTTTGTAAGGTTCTGTTTATGTCTTTAATATCATTGAGTTGGTCTGTCAGTTCGTGGACCTCTTGTTCTCTAGCACTTAATAATTTACGGAGGTTTCTGACAGTATCCTCCAAATCATCCATCCTCTTCTCAGTGGCATGATCCTAAAAAAATAAACATACAGGTAGATATTGTTTTGTAAATGTAATTTAAGTAATAAGGTAGAGAAATCACCTCTTATAATGCCACCCCCTTTTGCATTGAAAGGAGGCCTTGTGAGAATGGTGGCCTCTTTTGATGTGGACAATTTAGTAGTCTGATATCAGGTCTGATAAGAGGGATGGCCTTTGGTGTGAGTGGCCTTATACGAGGAGGAACTGCTGTAACTGAATATCTATGTATACAGTAAGGACATAGCATGTAAACAATTGATACTTGATACTAAGCATGAGATTTTCCTTGGCATAGTTTCAGATCTTAATAGTTACATATATGTGCATACATGCAATTTGTACATTGTATTTAGGAAAATTTCATAATCAGATTAAAATCATACCTAATTCACTACTCTCCATTAATATCTTACACAACTTGACTTAACCTTATGTCTAAGTGATGACATAGATTTGACAATCTGAAAAGCCATTCCAATTTATTACATATATGCCAGTGAAATACTGAGATTTCACTGTGAAAGAAATGTCTAACTATAGTTTGTAGCTCACAAATTTTGAGTATAGTGGAAAAAGTGGAGGAATGATTTGTATTTGATAAGAGTAACATAAAATATAATAGATATGAGGAATGGGCTTCAAAAAAAAATTGTGCTAAAATTGAGCCTGATTTTTTTCATTCATTTAAATCTGACGAAAAATACTAAATAAATGTGTGATGTTGTTCTCAACAATGAAATAGAGCAAGATGAGACTTGTTTTTTTATATTTACTTTCCTTACTCCTGTGATTAATGAGTAAACTCCCCTGCCACAGGAAATAGGTTAATAACTACCCTCTACTAACTATGCTGTGATGGTAGAGGATTCCTAAAAATCATTTGGTAGAGCATTGGCTTGTAATGATAGAGGATCGTGTGATCAAATCCCATCTCTAACATTGTATTTTTTGTGTGTAAAAACTTGCTGTAGTGCTACACCCACTCTACATATATTTTTTTTAGATGAGGTTACAAAAAGCCAACAAGGTTGTCATAATCTTTTCAAACCATAAAGGTTATAAGGGCTCTGTATTAAAACATGAATCCAAAATAAATCATTTTGTTTGACAATAAGAGTTATTGATTTTAGCTTCATATCAAGTACAAAATGTGTTTTTACTTTCTCATTTTAATGGCTAACCATGATTATATACATGACAGAAATATTTTAATTTAAAAAATCATTTTTATCGAGGCTCATTTTTTTATAGACTGGTTGCTTTATAAATAATAAAATATAAATTCATATGAAAAATATTATACAGACCTCCATGACACTGAAACAACAACGTAAACAAAGATTAACATTGGGTGACCTGAAGTGTGGAATTTAAACATGTTTTACCTGGCCGTTTAATTATCTATTGTTAATTTACCTATGCGATCAATAATTTAAATATCTACACTTATTTTTACAATTATCTTAATGTTTATAACTGTACCATACTAATCTAGTGGAGTACATGTCTAAACAAGGTTAAAAAAATGGAGGCATTTACACGACACATTTATACTTATGTTTGTACAATAACAACTTATAACTCATGCGATAGATTTCATATTTAAATTTACAATGCAATTAGACCCCCACCCCTTCTGCAATGAAAAAGTGGCCTTATATGAGGGGTGGCCTCACTTGAAAGGGGGGCAATATAGTAATATTTTACTATCGGTATCAAGTTGCATCTGAAATCTGGCCTTATAAGAGAGTGACTACTGTAATTCATACTTTTTTCCTTTATATGTTGTTTTTAATACAGGTAAAGATTGTGGGTGTTTAACGCCACTTTCAACAATATCTCTGTTATAACATGGTGATCAGTTTTATTGTTGGAGGAAACCATAGTACCCTGAGGAAGCTACCAGGGGTTTGAGATCCAATTCCATGTTCAACTCAAGCTCAAAGTCTGGTATAATATATGCATGATAAAGCTTACATTATTTGGATCAACACATATTAGAGCTTGAAGGGTTTTTAATTTTTGAACTTACCATTGAAAATTGTCGTTCAACTTCATTAGCTGGTGTTATTGTCCTACTACTGGTATGAGACCCAGGTGTAGGCACTCGTGTTGCTGATGAAGGTCTTGCCACAGCAGCAGGAGACGATGGTTTACCAGGAATCCTGATATAATTGTCTGGTGTCATGCTACGTTTTTCTGCCTGTAACCGTTGTTGAGTTGTGATTACTGGTAAACTAGCTGTGCTATGAGGTCTACTGCCAGTATTCTGTGAAGGAGATGTGTACTGCTGTGGTGTAGGGATTTTAGTAGGAACTGTTGACACTGGTTCACTGACTCTCTTACTGCATTCCTCATAATATTGTGTCAGTTCTTGTTCACTGGTCAAGCTTTGTGGTCTGCTTCCACCATATCGTGGCATAGAGCTATGTGAGCCATACAATTTTTCTTGACTTGTACGAAATGATTCAGAAAGTTGTTGAGGTGTGTGATGACCTGAGGAATGAGTGGATGTCTGCTGAGGAGTTTGTCTACCTGATCCGTAACCTGATCCAGGATAACTACCACGTGGGGATGAAGTCTGTCCTAAGATATCTTCTAGCGGTGTTTGTCTTGCTGAACCATGTAAAGAGCCATCTGTAGATCTGATAGGGGATCTGTGGTGGTCAAAACTATGAACTGAACCTTCCTCTGACTTTGGTTGTTCGGAACCTAAAATATCCTCTATATAATCTCTCTGTGGTGTTTGTCTAGTAGAACTATGAAGTGACTGAGAGAGTGACGGAGATTGAAATTCAGTTACTTCCCTTGCTTCATCTCCATGATAACCATTTCTAACATTATCAACAGGTGTTTTCCTGTCTTCATTACTGATAATATCTGCCAACATATCAGGTTGAGGAGTTGTCCGCTCTTGACTTCGTGACTCTCTCAGTGTGTTTTCAATTATCTCTTCAACAGTTGGTTGAGGTGTATGAGGTACTGACGAATGCTGTGATTGGTTAAAACTTTGTTCCATTTCATCTTCTACTACAGATACATTCACATTTTTGCTAAATAAATTGCTCAAACTATCTTGGTACGTTTGCAATCCCACATCTCCAATTGGAGTATGCCTTCCAGATCCATGACCAGACCCATGGTCAGACTTAACAGAGTATTCCTGATCTGGATCAACAGAGTACATCTGCTGTCGAATAACATCTTCAATTATTCCAGAGTATTGCAAACCTTTTGGATCGTCAGACGATTTAATGGGATCTGTGTACTTATCCACGTCGTCTGAAGTTGTCGATCTTCCTGTGTCCAAATTATCCTCGATAATATCTGAAAGTACATCATAATCACTATCACTATCACTGTCACTGTCACTACATGTGTCTATAATAGCACACGGTATACGAGAATCTAAAATATATTCTATTTTTGTCCGTGGCATGATACTTGAGAAACTAACAACAGGCGATTAAATTTCTAGATCAATGGTTATAATTGTCTGGTGCACATACGTCTGTTTTCTCCAAATTATCAAATTAAATATGTGTGCAAACAAAATAAACATGAATGTAAAATGTTCCTTTTGTAAATTCCATACCACCGTTATCTTGAAAAAAGACTTCAATCGTATGCATGTAAAACTCAAGAGAATATCCACATAATGGAATACACACAAAAGTTAAATCATTTCATTTGTAAAAAAATTCCACTAATTATTACAAAGTCAGCATAATTTGATCTCACAATATGAAATTTAATATCCAGCTAATATCTACTATTATGAGAACAAAATATTTAGCGACTAGAAATACTAAAGTGAAGTACAAATATCACATAAAATGTCAGGAAATTTTTTGAAATGTCATATAAATATTAAATTTTCAAATCTTCAAGCAGTAATGCAAAAATGGTCAGTTTACACCTGTGTTTAGCACTACTATGTGACACATCAAGAAAATGTGTGAACAACTGATGGCCAAGAAGATTATTATGATAGAATTGTCTTCTTTTTACCCGCTCCAAAAACTCAGCAAAATACTGATTTAGCTCCTCAATAAGAGCATTAAAGTGTACAGGGATCAGGGTGTTGATATTTAACAAGTTTTTGTGTATTTAACATTTTAATCTTTGAAATTTCTTTGTTTGTGAATTGAAATGTCTAAAACGATTTAATCAAATCATTCATTCAAATTAGAACTTCACAAATAAACAAAACAATAATTTAATAGATTTTTGCACCATGGACAAAATCCTTGAGGGGTATAAGTATAGGAAAGTCTAGACTTGTCAACACATTATAGCGGTCTGTCCTTCTAATATGTGCCAAGAATCAACTTAATTATGAGAAATCAATTTAAAATTGGTTAGTCATTCAATACAATAATTAGATCTAGGTATGGATCAATACTGGCCTTACTTTTAACTGAACTATTTATATAATAGATAATAATATTAATTACCTAAATACTGGTCCAATTTGTTGATCTACATCAAAGTATTACAAGAAATGCATGTTTGTTAAAGAAGTCAAGAACATATTTAATTATTATAATTTAGAACCCATATAGATCTGCTTTATAAATAAACAGTTAAAAATCTTACACAAAATTTAACTTATAACCAAAATGTATAATGAAGCAGACATGCATAGCCAGAATATTTCAAGGGGGACAGGTGAGATTGTATTTTGTCTGATCTTCAATAGTCTTAGTTCAACCAAAATCCAGAAATACAGAGTTTACATATAGTTCTTCTTGGTTTTCATGGGGGGGGAGGGTACAAACCTCTGAAACCCTAACATATAGGTGTGTGAAGTCAAGATATTGGGTGGGGGGAGGAAGAATATTTTTTTTTATTATTTACTTCTTTATTGATTTTAATCCAGCATATGAATGTGCATAATTTCAGTAGATTCTAGGCAATTGTCTGGGTTCAGTTCCATGCCTCTAATTCACTGTGCATTATAACACAGGAATTAATGTTATCCTATATATGTAATACTATACAAATAGTATATGTTTCCTTCATATATTTGTACAATGGCAATGTCACATTTTCCTTGTCCTCTCATAGAAAATTTCATATGAATTTATCCTCTATAAAGAGGTTACCTGTTTTAGAAGGCCACTTTTTCTTTGCCCCAAATATGACCTCTTAATACAGGTTTGACTGTGTATATGTAATAGTATATGTAATAGTACATAGTAATATGCTTGCTATTTATACAATGGCAATCTCTGTTTATTAAAACATTTCATATATTTGCTTAATTATAAATATGTAAAGATTGCAGGTCTCTTAATTTTGGGGCATTTTTAAAGTCAGTTTTACTGTTTGTTTGCTTTCATTTTCATTTGGTAGATTTAACAAAACGAGGAAATTAGTAAGACGTTACCAGTTATAAAGATGACCTCCCTAGCAACCACCAAGCATCAAACTTAAATGTATTATGAATTACTAAGCATGTCTTACCGTAATCCATGACAAAACTATTCCGTTTCTTATAATAAAATGTGCACTTGAAGTAAAGCACAAAATATCTTCAGTCTAAACACAAAATTCACTTTCACAACATTTGAACGAGTTTATCATCGACATACCGGTAATTGAAATTTACTACAGCTTTTGCTGAGTATAAAATAGAGTGATATTTGTATAAAATCTACCTTTCAATGACTTGTCTAATTTACTTTTGACTTCAGTCAATGGTTAAGGAAATGTTTAGATTATTTTTATCTAGAAGCTTGGGTACCTATCGGGGTAAAGTCTTATAAGTGCCTAGATTAAAGCAGTTAACATTTAAAAGGACATCAGTGATAATGACCCTTTTATGGCCCTTGGGAATATTTTATAGTATGAGGACTTTCAAGCAGAATTAAAGAGTAATTTAACTGTAATTTTATTATATTTCTAAATTCAAAGGTTTATTCACCTAATTTCATATTTATATAATATATTAGACATCACTGTCAAACATAAAAATAAAAATAATAACACCACAATATTATAAAATTCAGAAGAATAGAATTTCGTAATGTTTTAAAAGCAAAGAATTTATATTCTTTCATGAACTGGTCAAATCTGTTTAAAAATGTGACCTTATAACTTTTGATCAACATGAATTAAATAGATTAGGTGAAAGTGTTTTTAAAGTTTACAGGTAGACGGGTGAAACAACAACAGATAATTGATATATACACAGGTTTAAACAGGTTCAAGTAGTATATATATATATAATACTATATAATTTAAAAATACCAGACCTTTCAATATTCTGATAATTTGTAATTGTTAGGTTTTTGTTTGCCTGGTTGAATTCAGAAACTATGCTGTTTTTTGTTGAATTCAGAAACTATGAGGTTTTTCTTTGAAAGTTTATTAGCTGAAATTAATATCTACCCTTAAGAATGGGGGAGGGGTCACTTCCTATATACAGACGTGCCACTGGAAACTGGAAAGAGCTGACTTTTTCAGCTAACAAATATATGATTGGGTTGTATTTTTTCCACTTCAACAGATCAATGGGTAGGATATTTCAGCTATGATATACCAATTGCTACAAGTCCATGCAGCTTCTTTATAGCCAAGACAAATTCTTCTATAATTGTGTTATAATTTAACATGATAAAGTGCAAAACTAATATATGTGAGTTTATTTTGGATTTTAGACTTGTATAAGAATGAGTCAAGAATAACAGCTTAATATCTGCAGTGCCGGATTTACCTATAGACTCGATAGGCTGAAGCCTAGGGCCTCAAAATTTAGGGGGCCTCCGGCCAAGGTGTATAATATTTTTAACACTGTTATTGGACTTTCACACTTATGTTGTCATAAGGTACTGTACTTTCTAAACAACCCTTCAGTAATTTTCCTTACACAGTTGCACCCCATTTCAGAATATTGCAGAATTTTAAACACCCCTCATCATCTTTGCCGTTATTGAAATTGATTAAACACACTTCGATCTTCCTCCAGTCGTGAAGGTGGGGAATTGGGAGGGGCCTCACAAGTGGATTACTCTAGAACCTCTCTTTATCTAAATTTGGCACTGAATATCTGAATGGGTATGGTTTTCGTATTTGGAAAATATGTCAATTGGTACATGTATGTCTTTGATGCTGAGGAACAGAGGGTTTCACTACTGTATCCAAAATTTACCTAATTAAGTAAACTGATATTAGGATGCAAACCCACCTTAGTTGTGCTAGGTGTGGTCAGAAGTCAACACCACTCAACCATCCCCACCCCACCCTTTTAAAAACATTATCTCAATTATAGTTGAATGACCAATAAGTATTGATCTCTAAATTTGTATGAACACATGCCAATTATAAACCTAAATTAAAGAGATTTATTTGTTTTATTTTTTTAAGTTGAATAAGGGTTTAACAACGAAACACCCAGAGTAACTGCTCATCCATAACTTGATATGCAATAAAATAACACATTAGAGCCCTAAGCTTCTTGACTATTGAGCATTTCTTTTTGACAAGCGATAATAAACTTAGAAAATGACAAAATGCAATTTCTGCCAAAGGATATTCTGTTTATACTAATACTGATAGACAAACAGCATATCAAATGTAATACTAGTTATTGGCAAGAATAAGTTGTCTCAGATGCCAAGAATTTCTTATGAGCGACTAGAAATTTTACAAAAGTATAACCAGGGCAACCAAATTCTGCATGATTACCTTGTTTTTATTTAGTCAAGGCAACCTAACAATTATCCTACTTATAAAGTTAAATAAATATACTTTGTCAACCCATCTATTATTCTAAAAATAGGGTTATGGTTATGGTGATTAAGGCTTTTTTCAACAATATTTCAGCTACCCGGTATATCGTGGCATTCAGTTTTATTGGTAGAGGAAACCGGAGTACTAGAGAAAACCACTGACCTGCCGTAAGTCACTGGCAAACTATATCACATAATGTTGTATCGAGTACATATTGCCATGAACAGGATTCAAACTCACGACTTTAGTGGTGATAGGCACTGATTGCACAGGTACATGTAGTTGTAAATCCAACTACCATACAACCACGACCATGACACCCCTTATTCTAAAAATAGGCAAGACAATAAAAATTATTATCATCTTAAAGAATTAGCTGTTGATGTTAAACAAATCACTGTTAATTACCTTCTTTTATATATAGATCAGCTTCAAACGTGTAATGTTTAACAGTAACCTCTTCTACAGGGTATGGTTTCTGGTCGACTACTAACGTTCCTTTGTATACCCCTGTAGGTATCTCCATGTCCTGAGAGTAGTAACAATCTGCTGCTTCTGACCATGTTAACTTTAATGGCTGTTCCTGGAAAAAATTATACAAAAAGTTTATATTTGTGTCAAAATATAATAACTTTAATGGGTGTTCCTGGAAAAAATTATACAAAAAGTTTATATTAGTGCAGGAATATAACTTTAATGGATGTTCTTGGAAAAATTATACAAAAAGTTTATATTTGTGTCAGAAAGATAATTAGTAATCTAAATGATATCCATATATTGGGCTACTACTGCACTATTGTTGTTATACAGTATGGAGGATAAACAAGGCAAAATTTCTACATGCGATTTGATTGGTTGGTTATTTTGAGGGTCAGGTTTGAAAATCAACACATTCTTTGCAATCCTGACCCTAAAAATAACCGACCAATCAAATTTGGCCTCACACTGACATGTCAACATGATGGAAGGTAGTCCTGCAGACTGCAAATTCTGTGAAGCATTGCTTTAAAGTTGCAGATAGGTAAAGATGATGACAAAAAGGAATCGAAATATCAAAAATATATTTATTAAGCTTCAAATGGGTACCAATATTATGGCGAATCAGGTCAAGACACCAATACAAAACTATTTTGAAAAAGTGTTGTATGAAAATTTGACATTCCTATCTTGTGGTTTTTTAGAGTAGTCGCTAGTCGAGGGATAAAAAAAAATCGTAACAAGCCCCTGTGGTTTGATCTTACACAAAAAAAAATCAGCAAAGTGGAACATGGGTTATTTTCAAATAAAACTGTTATTGTACTTATGTAATGTTTTTGTCTGCTTTAGATTATTTTTCTCTCTACAACTATATCTTGTTTATATGGCAGAATATTGAACAGGGTATTATTTTGTTGCAAATTAGCCAAATACTGAAATAATCCAGGATTCTATTTTTTTTTGTTTTTGTTTATTTATCTTTTATTTTTGGAAATGCCTGTCGTCCACAAATATTACTCAATTATCAACAAGTACTCCCTGCTGAATGGCCCGTTTCTCTGTAAAACATGCAGTGTATTGTGTGTTCTTGAACAGCCGAGAAAAGATAACTCTACTATTGCGGGACCATATAAACGTGTGGCCTAATTGGGAGCAATTGGTCCAATTGGCTTAAGGCCGGTCCTGTCTGCTGGGTTCACTGCCGTAGCACCCGGTACGGTTGGTACGGTTCCGACCGTACCACTTTTTTTGAGATGTCTGTTCAATAAAATGCTACAAAATTGTTACAGGCGAGTTGCCTCTCTTGTATTATCAAGAAATCGGGATCAGATCTTTATCGGCACCGGAATCGGTTTACTTATTTATTTCTATTAATTAATCTTGATCTGCTCTCTCTCTCTCTCAACATAGAAAGTAAGGGGGTGAGGGAATCGGAAATCAGGAATACTTATAATTATGTCCATTGACTGTACTAACTTAACAGTTGCAAGACATCAGAAACTGAAAGAAAACACACAGAAAACTAAAAGTAAAAGAGTAACTAGGACTCCACCAAAATCTGGGAGCATGGAACAGGTGCACCGGTAGGTAAGCGTTATTCTTTATTTGGCTGAAAATGCACAAGAATTTATCTTTGTGCATATACCTAAAAAAAATATGGGAGATAACCCCCTCCGAACAAAAAAAATTGGCCGTACCACAACATTATTTAGGTCAGTCGTTGATTTTAACGTTTTAACATTTGATCCAATATTAAGTGACATTCATAAACCTATTTGTTTGCATTTATGTACTAATATTGTGAATAATTCTAATTTGACTGAAGATACAGACATTGATAATGAACTAAATAGCTCTGATATTGTAATGACTCATGTGGGTGAATCGAAAGACTCTCATATTGTAATCACCCGTAAAGGTGAAGCTGTTGTTAAACCAAGATGGTGCGGTGACCGTATTCCAGTATTCAAGGACAGCCTAGATGAGAACAGCATAGATGAACTGTTAATTAGTCTTGGGGCTGTTAATCCTCAAAATACTAATATTGTAACTGTTAATAAGATTGTAAATGATTGTAACAATATAATTAAGTCTGCCGCAGATAAGGCGGGTATGTTTGTGTACATAAATCCACAAAAAAAGTGTTCAAACAAACATAATTCAGGTAGTAAAAGGTATTTTAATAGTGATTGTTATACGAAAAGAAAAGCATATCGCAAGTCTAAAAAGTATTATTATAGAGTACGTAGTAATGAAAATTATTGTGATATGGTATGTAGAAGTAAAGAGTACAAAAAGACTATACAAAAACAATTTAATGAGTTTCAAAAGTCATTTGTAAACAAATTAAGAGGTCTGCGTACCTCTGATCCTAAGGCTTATTGGTCTTTACTGAATAAAAGTTGTGATAAAAGTAAAACCGTTACCCAGAAAGTTGCATTGAATGTATTTTTTAATCATTTTAAAGAGTTGAGTAATATGCAGAATGATGTCGATATTGTTTTGCCTGATAATATTAGTGAGTACAATACTGTTATAAATGAAACGATCTCTGAGAAAGAAGTTACTGATGCTATTAAATCTTTGAAAAATAATAAAGCATGTGTTGGCGATATGATACTTAACGAATTTTTGAAACATGCAGCTGATAAGCTAATGCCTGTATTTGTTAAAATTTTCAATATTATTTTTGAGAGTGGTATCGTACCAGATTCCTGGTCTGAAGGCTATATTTGCCCTATATTTAAAAACAAAGGTGATCCAGCAAATGCTGATAATTACAGAGGGATAACTATACTTAGTTGTTATGGCAAATTGTTTACCTGTATTTTGAATAACAGATTGTTTAATTATTTAGAAAGTTTAGGTTTACTGTGTGAAGAGCAGGCTGGTTTCAGAAAAGGGTATGGTACAATTGATCACATATTTAATCTTAAATGTCTTATTGACCTGTATCTGTTTAGACGGAAAAAAATTATATTGTGCTTTTATAGATTACCGTAAGGCCTTTGATTCTGTTGATAGAATATTGTTATGGCAAAAATTATTACGTACTAGTATCGATGGTAATATGTTAGTTATAATACAAAATATGTATAAAAATGCAAAGTCTTGTGTTAGAGATGGCTCCAATTGTTCAGATTTTTTTCCATCAAATATTGGTGTAAGGCAGGGGGAAAATCTATCCCCTCTGTTGTTTTCAGTGTTCTTAAATGACTTAACTGAATTCATGTCACATGCTTACAATGGTCTTAATGATGTTTGTAATATTTCACATTTGTTATTTGACAACGACGATATTGAAGTATATTTTAAATTGTACTTGTTACTGTATGCTGACGATACAGTTATATTTGCTGAAACTGCAGCTGAATTGCAGTCAGCTCTTAATGCAATGTATTTGTACTGTGAAACTTGGAAATTGAAGGTGAATACAGCCAAAACTAATGTAGTTATATTTTCCAAAAGTAGACAGAGTGAAAATATAGATTTTATATATAACAATGAACGTTTAACAGTTGTAGATGAATTTCAATATCTTGGTACTATTTTTTCTAGAAAAGGTAATTTTGGTAGAAACAAAGCCCGACTTGTACAACAAGCTAGAAAAGCCATGTTCTATGTTTTAAGAAAAGCAAGAAAATTGTCTTTACCAATTGATATATTGTTGCAATTATTTGATGTAATGGTTGCACCAATCTTGTTATATGGTGCTGAAGTTTGGGGTTATGAAAAAAATGATATTTCTGAAACATTGCATTTAGAATTTTGTAAATATATTATGAAAGTTAAAAAATGTACACCAAATTATATTGTATATGGTGAACTAGGTCGAGTGCCTATGTCTGTTCATATAAATGCAAGGATGATTGGTTTTTGGGCACGTATTGTAAATGGAAAAAAAGAGAAAATTTCTAGAACACTGTATGATATTTTGTATCAATTAGATCTTTGTGATGTATACCATTCTAAATGGTTAAATTGTGTAAAAGATATATTGAACAAATGTGGTTTTATAAATTATTGGAATGATCAATTTGTTCCTAGAAATTTTAACCTATCGAAGAAAGTTAAGCAGTACTTTTATGATTCTTATGTTGAGTATTGGAAATTGCAAATCTTTAATGCACCTAAATGTACAAATTATAGAATGTATAAATCTGAATTTGGTTTGGAAAAATACTTTACTATATTACTGCCTAATTTAATGTATAACATGTGTAAATTTAGATGTGGTAGTCATAAATTGCCAATAGAAATGGGTAGATTTTTTAGTATTGACAGATCAGAAAGAATTTGTGATTTATGTAATAAGGAAGAACTGGGTGATGAATTTCACTATCTGTTTAACTGTACTTTTTTCAAAGATGAAAGGAAAAAATTTATTCCTGAGTATTTATATAATGTTCCAAATACAATTAGTTTTAGTGAGTTAATGAACAGTGATGATAAATATGTACTCATTGGTTTATCAAAATATGCTAAAATAGTCATGTCTGTATTCAAGTAATACTTGCAAGTGTTAATATTGCCTTGCAATTTGAATTACATAAATATGCCTTATATTTATATATTGCCTTCCAACAAACATAAATATGTTTCATAATTTGTATATATGTTCATGCATTACATGTTGTTTAATTGTTTATAATTATTTGTACTATCATGCCCTATGTGGGGCCACAGGGGCTAGGTGCGTCCGAAAAAAAAAAAAAATAAAAAATACTATATAATACTACAAGGGGGCGAACTCGCTTGCTCCCATTTTTTTAAGTCGTTGTGTTAAATTGATCGTAACTTCGGAACGCCTTAATATTTTCAAAAAATGTTTCCACCAGTCGAAAGTCAAGTAATTTTCCTTTCCAAAGAGACCCCAATTGTTAGTGTAGGCCTCCGAACTGCTGAGGTATCATACACGAACCAAAACAAAACGGCGTGAAAATCCGAAGTCGTACAAACGCTGGGATGACCACTTCCCATCTGTGTACAGACTTTCCCATGCGTAAACGAGTCATTTTGACTAGCTAAATACTTTCATCCATTCAAATTATGATAAAATTTCTTACCTTACGCCAATTTATATGTCCTTTAAGTCTGTTTTTGAAAGAAATCCCATTTGCATCCTTGACAAACGCCATAGACGTGAAAATTGAGAGAGTTCTAACGGGCTTTTTGATTGGCTGAAACACTCTTGATTGGCTGAAACACTCTGTTTCAGCCAATCAAAAAGCCCGTTAGAACTCTCTCAATTTTCACGTCTATGGCGTTTGTCAAGGATGCAAATGGGATTTCTTTCAAAAACAGACTTAAAGGACATATAAATTGGCGTAAGGTAAGAAATTTTATCATAATTTGAATGGATGAAAGTATTTAGTTAGTCAAAATGACTCGTTTACGCATGGGAAAGTCTGTACACAGATGGGAAGTGGTCATCCCAGCGTTTGTACGACTTCGGATTTTCACGCCGTTTTGTTTTGGTTCGTGTATGATACCTCAGCAGTTCGGAGGCCTACACTAACAATTGGGGTCTCTTTGGAAAGGAAAATTACTTGACTTTCGACTGGTGGAAACATTTTTTGAAAATATTAAGGCGTTCCGAAGTTAAGATCAATTTAACACGACGACTTAAAAAAATGGGAGCAAGCGAGTTCGCCCCCTTGTAGTATTATATAGTATTTTTATTATTTTTTTTTTTCCGGACGCACCTAGCCCCTGTGTGTGGGGCCTTTAGTGAAATAAAAAGTTTCAAAGTTTCAAGTTTCACTTTTTTTTTAGGTGCTACGCCTATGGGGTTGAATCCCGAAAATCTTAAGTGTTACATGCTCGACCAACAAACACAGGGGAAATAGATATGACAAACAGCAGTAATAAGTAACCGGAAGTCTTTAAAGTAAAAGCAAAACTGCAATTAATACGGAACTTAATATTACGGAAACGGTCCCAGGTTGTGATCTATACTACTTATGTTTTAACCTTGGTGCGGATTGGTTCGATATAATTTTTGTTCATTTTTTATTTACCAATTCCTATAGGTCTCCTATATGCAAAAAAAAAGTATTACATAGTATGTGTCAAATGACAGGCTACTTTAATTTGGCTCCCGAAGCTATGACACAGGAAACAAAGAATGGCTATGGGGATGTGAATAAAAAGTATTAGTGATGTTAATAAACAAAATACTTACTCTCTTGTGTGATGAGAAAAATATAACATCATTGGCTATGGCGGGGAGTGTTTTTGCCCAACGAAATCGAAGATTAGCTCTTTGTAAAGATGGCGAGACAACCTCATCCTCTCGTTTTTCAGGCATTATTTCTGTAACAACACCTTCCTCCTTTAAGGTATCTTGCGTGTGAATTTCCTTAGCACTTTTTTCTTCCTTTGTAATATCCTGTTGAGGAACAATATCTTCTATAGCACCCTCTTCCTCCTTTGAGACGTCTTGTGTTATAAAAATGCTGACCTCCTCTTGTGGTGAAACAGAAGTTAAGCTATCACGTGTGTTTTCATCTTCGTGGGATTTCTTTTCGGTTATTTCACTATCATCCCATAAATTGTCACTAAAGATTATTTCACTTGTTTCACTTTCACATTTTTCATTTTCATTCAAATCTAAATCTGCGTCTTTTGGCTTTGGACTATAATTTTCAGATTCTTCTGAAATTTCGAAAGTTTTATCCGTTTCTGGTGAGATCGAATAGCGCCCGTCCTTTTCGTCGAGATTTTCCGTGGAACTGAGAAGTTTTTCACTATTGGCTAGTGCATCCAAAACGTCTTGCTCGGGGTCCACTGATGATTCTATAATATTGTCCTCTGGAGACACGTTCTCTCGAGTGATATCTGATATCAAATCTTGTTGATATTCCTTTGAATTTTGTCCATTTTCTGACAAAGTTTGCTCATCTTTGGTTGGCGTTGCCTGCTCAACTTCTCCGTTCGTCTCTGACGAACCTACTCAAAAGAAAACATGAATTCTTAGTATAACAATTTTCAATTTAAGATAGTATACCATGCAAGTCAATATATATCTACATGTACATGGTTTATTCCAGAATGTATTACCTCCAGCAACCATGCATCCGTCCAACTATCGACTGATTACGAATTGTGTCCTATCTTGGATAGTCATTACAGTAAATATCCGCCCGATAACAATTTAAGATTTAAGCTAAGACGCGATAATAGAATAAATATGAATAGAAGATGCTCGCCTTGACACTGTGGACCTTTGTTTGGAACATAGACATATTTTGCTTTACACTTTAAAGGGAGAATGAATTGTACATTTTCATATCAGTCTTCAATTAACCGGTTGAACGCCGTCACATTTTTGTGCGGACCCCAAGCCAGGACCTGGATTTCCAACTGTATATGCCGTGGTCTTTTTTTATGTTCAGTGGCTTCAGGTAAGACAGGGCCGGCTTTATGAGGTGCGGGACCCAATGTTGTTCTCTGTAAAACCTGCAGAGAGTTTTGTGTACTTGATCAGCCGATAGTAGATAACTCCAGCGCATGGTCCCTTAAGCTCTGACCCAATTGGAAGCAATTGGTCCAATTGGCTTAAGGCCGGTCCTGGATAAGAGGTAGTTATTGGTTTTGTTGATAATTGGTGGACATGTTTAACCATCGCTGTTAAAAACTTTCTTTCCTAATTCAAAACTGTTATTCCAATATATTATTATTATATTATTGAACATTAATCAAATATTCATTCATATTGACATTTCTGGTTAGTTTATTGTGTCGGGGTTGAATGACAAAATTAGAACAAATTATGAACTAATTTAGAAATCATTGATAAATCAAAACAATTAGAATATACACATTTTAAAATATTCATTGCTCTGCGATGTCTTTACTTGATCAAAGACATTTGTTTGAATGGCAATAACATATCAACCATTTTGTATGGCAATGTTGCAAGTTTACATATATGGTGTCTTATTTACGGCACTTGAAAAAAATCAACGATAAAATATAATGTTATCAATATTTCACATCTAACATAATGGCTTACCTGTTGTGTGATCGTCCATCGATCCGATCTCGGAAAATTTAGAAAATTTCAATTAATCCCTTGATTAGAAACCAATTTAATTAATGTGTTTTGCACGAAACAGATATTGATCAAACCATAACACATAAATCCTTAAAAGACTTATTATTATCACACAATAGTTCATTCGTGTAGATACACGTACCTGTAATTTCTCAGGTAACTTATTGTTTTCTACACTCTAATCAAATGTGCATTCATTGATTTTTTTTAAAATTGTAATGCATGGTAATTCTTTATATAAATAACAAATAAGTTCAGTATGTGTCACAGCCAAGAATTTTAATAGATTTGTAAAATTATACCATAATATATAAGAATCAATTAGGACAAATTATTGTAGCTAAGGCATGCAAGGGTGATTTCTTATTATTCGAACCGGTAAAATTAAATTTCTTCAGAGAGCTTTAAGCTATGCACACTGCATAACATTGTAAATTATGTAACTATAAGGAAATTAATACAGTTCCGGAATGGAGAATACACCCGGAACTGTTCCAAATGTGTAAATAAGGTAGAAGCATACTATTGCATAATTCTGTGTAATCCAATACAAAAATTGCTATAGTTCTTGAATGGAGTTAGATTGATAAAGGGTGCAACTGTGCAACAAAACGTCATTTTTGTTGTATATTGTTGCCATCCATTTCTTATACAAGAACCATACCTGACACTGCAGCAGCCATTTTCATGAAAGTAATCATTAATTCACAAGGAGATGATCAAATCGATTCCAGGTAATTGACATTGTAATGTAATCCTCAATATAGTTTGTTTATATGGTCAGAAACATATATACACCATTTTTTAATGAGGCTCTATTATGCTTCAATATATGCCAAAGCACATCAAATTACATCTTGAATATTCACGGGTAAATTCTGATGACGCATGCAATAATATCTATAGACAATATTCTGTTAACAAATCCAATCTTAAATATGTCAAAATTCCATTATCACTAATAACCCGTCATAACAAACATCCAAATGCCATTTGTGCATATCGGCACCATGATTATGTCCGCTTAAAGAAGGTTCCTCAAAATCTAGACAAAGCTACACTATTTGTGCATGTAAAACAAATATCTGAATATATTTTAAAATTGTTTGCATAGCTCTGCTATTATTGATTTTTAGTTAAAATAAATTAAAAGTAATATTGTATTGAATTAAAATCAGTTCTATTTTCATATAAAGAATTGGGTTTTAAAACGTTCAGATTTTGTGTTACACAATTCATGGATTTTTATTACCCATTCATATAAACCTTTTAGATTTACATTTATATTTACAAATTCCACGGTTCTATGATTTCAATAATTACTAAGAACGACAGATTTAACTGTGACACTTTTGGTCCTCCATATAATGTGAGATATCTAGATCCACTATAATCCCCTGCTAGATCAGATCGGCCAGTCACAGTTGGTTATAATTATGGAATTTAATAATTGATAAAATACTTGACAACCAGATAAGAGCAGAGTTCAATATATAGTGATAATACTGAATTGTCCTTTGTCAGGGTTACAAACTCCCTTCTCTTTGGTTTTTTTTATCCCATTTTGATGTCTTGCTTTGGTTTACACAGTATAACTCATGCGGACTTTCTAAACTATTTTTGTACATTGTTGTTCGTTGTATATATAATTTGTTTTACAGAGGCGTAGGAATCGACTGGAAAGTGGGTGAAGCTTTAGGAAGGGACCGAAAAGTAGGAGGCGACCTATTGGAGTGGACCTGAATGTGTGATCGGAGGTGGGGAAGCTACAAGAATGGACTGGAAGTGAGGAGACCAAACAAAAAATAAAATACTGACAAGCAAATAAACAAAAGTGATAATTTGTTTGTTACCATGCATGCTAACAATTCAACAAGTGCCCCCTTGTATCCCCAGTCCTCCCCTTATGCGCCCGGTTTTATTATTATTTTCAGTGAACCCAGGATCAGTCTGTGGATCAGATTACACATGTGAACCATTTATATAGTAAGTAAGGGATTGTTGTTTAACGCCAGACTATTTGTTATCTTTCTCTCATTTCTATCAGTCTTAATATTTTATTTTGGCAGGTGAGCTACCTGGAGTATTAAATATGAGACCGATGCCATGGTAAAATACTCTTTTGAAGCGATGCCGTGAGATTTATTAACTTGGCAAACAAGTACACAAATAAATAAGTAACCTCTAAATACAGCCTCAAATAAAAACGACCAACTTTTGTCTCTGTCTATAATAAACACATTCAAGTTAAAAACAAATAAAAGTTTTGAATGTAAATTGTCAAGTAAATACATACCTGCCTGCTTAATCTTCAACTGCAAACCATGTAAATAATACGAATATTTGTATGCATTAAGGTATACCAGTTGAAAGCAAACAATATATTGACTCAATTGCTATTTAAATTTGATGTTTCCTTTTTTTCGAGAGGTTGCCAAAAATGTAACGTTGATAAGGATTAGATAAGGCAGGATACTATGACACGAGTTGAATTATTCTTTTAACTTATCTGTTATTAAATGAATTAAAATCGTAGGCCATTTCATAAATAACTTGAGGAATGTATTAAGTAATATAAACTGCTTCTTTGAAAAACGACATATCTACTAAGGTCGTCAATAGCTTACTAAGAAGAGGCAAAATTGTATTTTATGTGGCAAAAACACATAAAAAGGGGGAAATGACCTACAACAACAAACAAAGAAGAAAAGCACAAAGATTGTGACACGAGGAAAACAAATTAACAGATAAAATAATCTTGGAATAACAAAATTCAAATTAATGACACAAAAACTCTGAAATGATATTTGTATATGGAACTTACCCATACGACAAAGAGAAATAACTCTGTACAAAACGAAAAAAACCCCGAGAGAGGTCTTACTCTTTATCTATTTAAAATACAGGTGTACTACGAAATGGCTTCTTAAGTTATCTTCCAAAAAATGTTATACAGATGGACATTTGGACAATGGTGTATAAAAAGTTGTTCTAAAATAATTGGAGAATCGACAATCAAAATATTCATAATACTACTGTTTGAGATGATTTCAAGGTATACAAATCGTCAAATAATGCAACTTGGTTAAAAGTGAACAAATCCTGTATTGAAATCATGAATATTAAAAACAATCTCTTGAAAATTGAACTGTGTCATTTGCACGTCCTCTTGGTTTACTAAAGTTACAAAAATACATGACTTTGATGTAAATATGTGTCAATTTCGTTCAACATCCAAATTTATCTTTTTTTTCCTTCTCGTTTTTGTTAGAATTGTCGATCTGACACTGAAGAAATATTAATATTTAACTGCGCCATTAAAACGACAAAACAAACACAGCCTTCATTATTATCTGAAAATGGTAAAACAATAGTTATTTTGTTAATTATTCATAGTGTAATTTCATGCACTAACCTTAGATTCCACGCTCGTTGTTTATTCATGAAATAAATATCCGTCGATATTATAATATAAGTCTGTAGATAAGTTAAGTTTGACTTTTCCACCCTTATGCACAATGTATTCTAAATCTGCACAGACAGGATATATTTTGATCTAATATACTGATATAGATGTGAGGCGTATATACAAATCAGAAATTTAAACAATTATTCAATGCTTTTAATAAATTTAAAGGTATACAAAGAAAACCTACTCAAATCAAGTTAAAATATGTCAAGCTTAGGTGGGAAAGAAAATATTTGCCTTATCTGTGGAGTACTATTAAATAGAATCAGTTTTATTAACGCATTATTAATCCAAGTTTATATCATTTATTTTGTGAAGAAGTCTTGACAGGAAGTCAAAGCGACTTTTGATAAAAAGATGACGAATAATGACATTTATTTTTAATATTCAAATTATTGTTTTTGTCATGTTTTATTGAATGTTTATTCGAATTACAAAATGTAGGTCTTGTAGCTTACGTTGAAAATTATAACTAATATAAACAGACAAAACTATGGCATAAGTAATAAATATGTAAACAAGATAAAAAGATTACAAACCTTTGTTGTATATTTAACACGTTAGATATCCATCAATATCAAAGGACCGTATCACCAACAACTAACGATCAGTTGTTATAATTATCTTTAAAATATTAATTACTTTTTTTCTCAGTAGGGAACACGATACGCCATGGATATTCAGTCTATGCAGGATCAAAAGTTAGGGCAAAAATTATTAATTAACCTCCGTAACAAGGAAATTCAATGATCCACAAAACGATGTCATTGTTATATGATGATCCCCAGTTTTAATATCACAGTATACACAGTGATACAAATTTTAATATTACACATAAATAAAGAATATTGTGACAAGTTCAAACAACACTTTCAAAGTATAAAGCGTGTTACAATATTCCTTTAGATCAACATCTATTTGTAGATAAACAAGATATGTATGTTCACCCTTCACTATTCAGGATTTGTATCCGTTCAACCATAAAATACTCTCCGTTGATCCGAAAAATATGTGTTCAAACATAATTAACGTATAGGAGAAAACAAGGATAAATCATTACTTAATTATTCGATTCTGGCACCAAAATGGAAATATTTACTCTTAATAAACATTACAAATATGATTATCTTATAATGATGTAATTAGAATTTACTCACAGTATAGTTTAAACTAACACCCATTAAATATAATATATATGTACATATTATAAATCTTCATTCTTGTTCATGGTTCACTTTGTAATGTTTATATAATAGCATCAACTTTATATACTAAATATAAGCAATCCCTTTTGGTATCTTCAAATTTTTCTCAAACTTCTTACATTTTTCTTTCTCTTGAAGGGATCGACGTGATCCTGATCGTATGGTTATTGGATGTACAATTCCCTATGCAAGCAGTGCCTATCACCAACGTTGTGAGTTCGAATCCCGCTCATGGCGAGGTGTATTCCATACAACATTATGTGATAAAGTTTGTCAATGACTTGCGACAAGTCAGTAGTTTTCTCTGGTTTTCCCCCACCAATAAAACTGTCCGCCATGAAATAACTGAAATATTGTTGAAAATGGCATTAAACACCACCATCATAATCCTCTTTCTTGATTAGTGATCTTAAATTATATGCCCTTTGTCAGACCATGATTGGAAAATAAAATGCTCGTATCTTGTATCATGCAGTCTCAGCTCAATTGGCCAAGAGGTTTTAAGAGATGGGAGATACATAAAATGTGGCCTATTGGACACAAGAAATGCCTCTGATAGACATGTATTTGCACTGGAAGAATAAAGAGTATTTTTCCCAATTCCGGGGCACCTGTGTTTATCCCTGGTTTTAAGTGGGGTTCGTGTTGCTTGATCTTTAGTTTTCTGTGTAGTGCTTTGTAGATCATTGTTTGTCCTTTTTGGGGGGGCATTGTATTGTCTGTCTTTCTTTGATTTTAGGGCATCTGATTACTCCTTTGGTGTCTTCAACTTTTCCTACAGGACATGTCATTAAGTATTCAAGTTAAGTACCGGGTACATGTATTGATAACCCTACTGGGGTGTTTCATAGAGATAAAACAACTAGAGGCTCAGTGAGGCTGAGCCACTCACCTTTCATTCTGCTTTGAGGAAACTTAATACAGAGCCTTCCATAGGTGCTTCCCACCAAGTTTCGGTTCATTTGGCCAAGCATTTTCAGAGAAGATTTTTAGAAATCAACCAACCAGAAACAAGAATTGCCTATAGCAGCCATGTTTGTTAACAGATCGGGATGAAATTAGCAATATTTATAGAGGACCTTCCATAGATGTTTCCTACCAAGTTTCGGTTCATATGGCTAAGCAGTTTCAGGGAAGAAGATTTATAGAAATCAACCAATCTGAAACAAGAATTGCCTGTTGCAGCCATGTTTGCTTAACGAATCGGGACGAAATGAGCAATCTTTATAAGAGTACCTTCCATAGATGCTTCCTACCAAGTTTCGGTTCATTTGGCCAAGCAGTTTCAGAGGAGAAGATTTAAAAAAATCTGCCAATCAGAAACAAGAATTGCCTGTGGTGGCCATGTTTGTTAATGGATCGGGACAAAATGAGCAATCTTCATAAAGAACCTTCCATAGATGCTTCCTACCAAGTTTCAGTTCATTTGGCTGAGAGGTTTCAGAGGAGAAGATTAAAATGTGAAAAGTTAACGGACGACGGACGCCAAGTGATGGCAAAAGCTCACGTTGCCTTTGGTAAGGTGAGCTAAAAATGTGAAATATTAATGTCTGACAGAATGTAAGCGATAATGACAGTGATGGTCAAATATCAAACTACATCTATCTAAAATTGATAGTGTTGGCTGTTTCCTGAATATGAATATGTATTACAATGTTTTACTAACCGTATCATTGATAATCAAGTAGAACATTCTACAGAAGAAAGTAAAATCTGGTGGCTCCAGTACTATTTTGGAACTATTTTGGCAGTGCATAAAAATAACAATACAATTAGGAACTATTTTGGCAGTGTAAAAAAACAAGAAACAATACAGAATATAAGCATATTTTATTGTTGACCATGATAACTGTTGTATAACATTTCAGCATGCATGTAAATCAATATGGCCAGATAAAATGTCCCTCCCACCAAATAAATATGCTGAACTTAGATATGATAACCTAACTTGACAACCCAATCATTACATGCCAGCTTGGGTTTGATATTACTATAAATAATATGAAATGGAACAAAAAGATTTCCTTTCTGACCTCATTATGACCCCTTGTAGGAATAATTTCATGAGTGAGTGATTGTTGTTTTAACATCAATTGAGATTTTTCTCAGCTATACCATGGCGAGATGATAATGATGTCCACTTTGTACTAGACCAACACACTTAGTTGTATTTTATAGTGCTAGCTCACTGAAACAACAGTCTGTGAAGGGTAGACATGTTGTTTCACTTAAGACACATTATCCTGATTCCGTGCCAATAAGATTTTGCTCTTTTTTCCTTAATGCTACATATTCAGCAGAGAAGCAACAAATATCAAATTTATAATCTTTGGTTTGACCTGACCGGGGCTTGAATCCACGATCTACTGCACACTAACCATTACACCATAAAAGCGGTTCATGTAAAGTCATAAGAAGATTATTATATTGCAAAAGCTTACAAGTGTATTTGATAATTTGTAAGGTACAATATTCATTTAAATTTACACAATTACATATATATACTATTGTTCATTTCTTTGCAAGAATGGATTTCTTAGAGCAACATCACATAGAAGCTGAAGCTTAAAATATAAGATGCGATGAGAAGTCCATTTCAAGCTAAACATATCAACAATAGTATGTTTATCAAGGATTTGTCACAGTGTGATGTCAATATAACATCACATTAACATACATAGAAATCAACGATAATGTTTGTATCATGCTTGTTGCTTGACTATAGATATTGTTGTGAGTTAAGATCAAAGGAGAAATTTTCAAATCATCAATAAACTATCTTATTTGTAAATTTTCTCTTTGACCATACACAGGATAAATATACTATGTTGATATGTTTTGCTCGAAATGGAATTTTTCCATGTAATTTTGTTGTGAGAAATCTATTCTCGCAAAGCCAATCAATGATAGTATATTTTTGTAAATTCATTTAAATATACACAATTACACTTTCTTATTAACAGCTATACCTTCAAAGTTATCAAGAAAAAAAAATATTATTGATGAGCTCAGAAGTGGACTGGGTCTTAAAACAGGCCTGGGCATCTGTTACCTCTCAGGTCAGAACCATTGTTCATTAATATGTTGTTTATCTGAGCAGTCCACCGGGCATTGCCCGAAATGCATGTACGGCCAGTCCGCCTCTAGGCAAGATCATAGTTTTGAAGATATAGGACATTTTTTGTAACAAACTGATACAGTGAAATCTGTCTATACCAATCCCTGATATAAACTGGAATTCTGTGAAAACAAAACTTTAGACAAAGTCCCACTATAAGAAATCTGTTAGAAGAACCTGTACAAATTGAACACCTGTCTATTCTGAACACAAAAGTTGGTCACTGTATCAATTAATTTGTTTTGTAATGTTGTTTACAAATACACACCAAAGTAAGTTTTAAAAATACATTTTTTTGTATGTGTAAATAAAAACACTATAACATATTTATTTCATATCATAGTGTATACCAATACAATTATTAATCATATTTATTTGAAAGATCGCAAAGAAAAATACAAATGTAGGCAGTTTTTTTCAAACCTTTATAAATAACCTTTAAGAATAGTATGAGTAAAAAAGCAATGAACTAGTACTGTTAATAAAATAAAATATTGTTCTATATAATGACATGGCAGTAAGTATTCGTTCTAATCAAGCCCATCACACACAGAACCACTCAACTGAAATAATCTACATAATACACTCAATACAGAGGAGAGTAATCTTCTTAAAAAAATAGACTGTAAAATATTATTATTACACTCCAGATGACAACAAAGGGAGATAACTCATAAAACATTGAATAACTTGAATTGAACAGATTCAAAACAAAACATATGGATACTATGATCCACGCCAATCAGGTCCTTGTTTTGATCCGTCATATTGGCCATGTTTTAAAATACATAAAACATAACAGAACTTATCGTTGGTAACAGTATTCTACTGATAAAGAATTTAAACTATTATATTGCTTTACCAATTTCTGTAAAACCAAAAGATTTTCTAACATTTATTCTTTACTTTCTTAAATCATCAGAGCAGTTGCTTTCATCAGAGCATATTGAAGATCCCCAGTCATTCATTTAGTCTTTCTGGTCAAATAATAGAACATAGTTCAGTCCTCTAAATGAAAATTTGAATTTACTGGTCCAAATAAAATTCTTGAAGTCAAAACTCATAAGTATATAAACAGACAAAATCAGTCAACAACCGGAAAACTGTGAAAACCGTAATGACCCTGACTTGGTACAGGCATTTCTAAATGTACTTATTTACTGTTCTGTTTATATCATGCATGGTCCCTGTGAATATTAAATGACGACTCAGCAAAAATAAAAGCTAAACCATCGCATTCACCTTTTCTCTTTTTTAAAAACCTCCAGATGTTACATGGTCATATACAGACAGACACAGGTCAAGATTTGACAATAACATACAGTAATGCCCTTTATAAACAAAATGAGCTATTCCATTGAACATACATGAGACCAAGTCTGTCGCTACTGTTAAGAGGAATTCAATTTTTTTCTACATAAACCCACATTTCTGACAAATGCTAGGGTAGAAGCAGATTAAAAAAACCTATATATACTTTTATTTTAAACCTGTATATAAAGGGCCTAAAGGGAATCTGAAATGTGTCCTTTATATACAGGTTAAAATTATATGCACTATTCATTAAATGTAGAAAATGAAACTGCCCTTTATAGACAGTCATGTGTGCAGGTGTTTTTAATGTATTTGAAAACATGGTTAACTACATCAGTGGTGTAATGGTTAGCGTGCTCCCCTTGCATGCGGTAGATTGACGGCTCAAGCCCAGATCAGGTAGATTGACGGCTCAAGCCCAGATCAGGTCAATTGACGGCTCAAGCCCAGATCAGGTAGATTGACGGCTCAAGCCCAGATCAGGTCAATTGACGGCTCAAGCCCAGATCAGGTAGATTGACGGCTCAAGCCCAGATCAGGTAGATTGACGGATCAAGCCCAGATCAGATAGATTGACGGCTCAAGCCCAGATCAGGTCAATTGACGGCTCAAGCCCAGATCAGGTCAATTGACGGCTCAAGCCCAGATCAGGTAGATTGACGGCTCAAGCCCAGATCAGGTCAATTGACGGATCAAGCCCAGATCAGGTAGATTGACGGCTCAAGCCCAGATCAGGTCAATTGACGGCTCAAGCCCAGATCAGGTCAAACCAAAGACAATAAAACTGGTAGTTGCTGCTTCTCCACTAGGCAGGCAGCATTTAGGAGTAAGAGCAAAGACTGGTTGGCTTGGAATCAGGAATAATGTGTCAGACTGCAGCAACATGTCATAGACTGTTGTTTCAGTGAGCTACAACTATACATTCTAACTAAGAGCACTGATCTAGTACAAAGTTGACATCATCATCATCATCTCATAAAAATGTAACTTGTTCTTGCCACGATATAGCTGAAATATTGCCCACTGACGTTCAGCAACAATCACTCACTCATTATTATAGGGAACTCTTTTTGACCCTTTCCATTGGTATTTAAAAATTGTGCATCTCAAAGAACATTTTGTATCTGAAAGTCTTGGTATCATATAAAAGTAAAATGGAAAAGCTCAAAACATTTTGGAAGTCTTGGAATCATACAAAGTAAAATGGTACATGTATAGCTCTATACATTTATTACCTAGATATTGGTACAATAAAAAATAGAAACAGTCTAGCTCTAAGTATATTTTTATGGAAATTATGAAATTTATCACATTTTTTATTGCATACATGAAAACAATACGGTTTTTTTTTACAACAGAGAGGGGGGACTACTGTCTTATGTTGAAATATTTTTAATTTATTCAGAATATACCAATAAGTTAAATGCATTGAATGACTATATTTGGTAATATATTTACATGTGTATGTTATCAATAAATAATACATGTACTTACAATTGAGTAACACAGAATAATAATGAGTAAATAGGATATTATTAGAAATGATGTAATACCCTGTTGCCTGACAAATCAATCCTACTTAATATACTGTGAAAGTCATTTTATTCGATTGCACCAATTTTTGTCGTTTCTACAAAATGCATTGATCCATGGGTTATTGTTTCGTGATTTCAAACATCACAGGCAACAATCAATAAATATCCTCAACATTTTACATTCGAAAACCTTGCTGTGTTGAAAATTAAATGGAAAAACAATTTTATTATGAATTAACAGAGTATTTGAGTTATACAAGATCAATTATACAATCAACTATTACTAAAGGTCTATAATTTACTTCTAGTTCTCCATGCAAACTCGCTGGACATTAAACACCAATCAATCAATCAATCAATCCATGCAAACAACTTATCAGTTAACAAGGTTAAACTGTACTTTAACAAGGTACAACTGTACTTTTAATTATCAAATGTTATTTCATCATCAACAATAGGGTTAGGGTTAGGGTTATGGTGTATAACAACAATTTTTTAGTTATATCATGGCAGCCAGATTTATTGGTGGAGAAAACCAGTGAAAACCATCGACCTACTGTAAGTAACTGACAAACTTTATCACTAAATGTTCTATCGAGTACACCTCACCATGAGCACGATTCAAACTACAATGTTAGTGGTACATAATCAACATTATAAATCACTGTTGATAGATATGTAGTTATAAACATCCTGCCATTTTCACATTAAAATCCACAGCTCTTTCTACAGTTTTAAAACATATGATTTTGACAATTAAATTGCTCCTTTATTAAATACAACTAAATATGATATTTTTTTAATCTGATTTTTTTTAAATTAGAAAACTTAAGCATTAATAATGTCTTTCTATTCATTATCTTATTTTATCTTATAATTCTAAAGCAAAATATTTGTGAATACATTTGTTGTAAAAAAAATTGTAATTTGTATAATTTATATATGAATTTTGTTCTAGGGAACCAAAATAACAGTTTTTCTGCTGAATTTCCCTAATAGGGAATAGGGTTATGGTGTTTAACGCAACTTTCAAAAATATTTCAATTATATCGTGGCAGTCAGTTTTATTGGCAGAGTACCTGAAAAAAAACCCACACATTAACCTGCTTAAGTCACTGACACACTTGATCACTTAAAGTTGTATAGAGTACACCTCAACATGAGCAGGATTCGAACTCACAACTTTAGTGTTGACAGGTACTAACTGCAAGGGTAGTTGTAAATCCAACTACCATACGATTATGACCATGACAGCTCCCATTAAGGAGATAGTGTCTGCAATTTTAGGATATTTTATTATGCCATTTTTTGCAGTAAAGCAAGAGGTTAAACATCGAAAACATAAAAAAAGTTTTACTTTATTTATTGGTTGAAAATAATGCTATTATCATCACAAATTAGGCACGATCAATGTGGTTATTGACCGAGATAATTACTGATGACGTTATTTAGGAAAGTCTCTACAAACAAATACCAAAATAGAAAGCCATAAAGAACAATGTTATTTGTTTAGAACTCTTGATCAAAGAAATCTATAAAAGTTTTTTAACTCCAAGCAACGTTCATGCTGGTGTCCTATTTTGATTCTTGTTTTATTATATCTTGAAACAACTTGTTTTCTATTCCCTTTTCTAGTCAAATTTGTTAAATTTTTAATGCGATCTTTCATCTGTTATGTCATTTCCCCTCTCTCTAAATCAATGACTGTACGTCTGTGCAGTTGAAAGTCATGTAACAAATATGGATTAGATATTTCTGTGATTACAGAACAAGTATAGGGTGATGTTTTTACGAAATAAATTGAGAAACGGTCCATTTGGAGTTATATTCCCACCTAAAATATTTAGGTCGCAAAAAAAATAAAAAATAACCCCAATCTTTTTTACAGCTAAATTAATTTTGTTTTTTTTAAATAAAACCCTTAATAACATGAAAATTATATGTCCCAGATATTATACAGTATTTAATTTCACTGTTGTAAAACTGCAGGAACCAGATTGTATTCCATGACAGTAGAGTATCTATTCAAAACTGAACAACAACGTTATTTTACAATATAAGAGAAAATAGTTTTCATTTAATGTATTAATACTAATATAAATTCATATTTACAATATTGCATTGAAATGGCATGCAGAAAAATCATACTTTAGTATGAAATATTAAAAAAGAAAATAATATAATGCCCTAATTATTACTAGACTTGATTTGAAATACAGGTACAGTGAATTATGTCTAAACCGAAACCTGAATATATAGAAATTCTCTATAAACTGAATATTAAATAAAATGCCATTTAAGAAATATTTGTTAATTTAAGCTGTATAAACCAAACACCTGTCTATTCAGAACAAAAAAGTTAGTCCCCAGGAGATTCAGTTTACACAGGTTTCACTGTATAATCTTATAATTCTTAAAAGAAAACAACCGTTAGGTAGGTCCTATGAAAAGTTTATAAAATTATTCTTATAGAAAGCAATACTTACAAAATTTCAAATAATTTGTTAATTATTATAAAATTGGCCATACCATAATTGAAACCACAGTTCTCATTGCATACATGGCTACTACACTTGAACACATAATCTTGACTATCAGCAACAAAATTATTAGTTCTTACTCTGCAATGCTGCATGTTACGAGTAGAAAAACCTGACATGTATTTTGATAATTGGTTGTATGTTAAATTACTTAAACCACATATAATCTTTTATAATAAGTATAGCATCAATTTAGAATTATGTATGAATCTATTATCCAGAAAATATAATCTCTGGATATTTTTAACATTTTCAAGGTACATAATTCTAGAATTGTACAAGAAATAAGTCAAAAAACAAACTTGACCAGAAACAAAAGAATATTACTAATTTTAACATTTCAAGGGGCATACTTTAGAGTGGTATATTACTAAATTTAACATTTTCAAGGGGCATAATGTTAGAGTGGTATATTATTAATTTTAACATTTTCAAGGGGTATAATGTTTAGAGTGGTATATTATTAATATTAACATTTTTCTGGGGCATAACTTTGGATCGGTAGGATAAATCAGATCAAATTCCAATTAAGCATCTTTTTATGCTACAATATGTAATCAAACAATATAAATATAATGTATATAATAGGTATCTACATATCTTGCAGAAATTTAAATATTTGAGTACATTTTTAAGGGGCATAGCAAGGCATCACAGTCAAAATCAAACAAGGTATCATAAGTAATTAATACAGTATAAGAAATTAGTATGACAAAAATATCTTAAGTTTTTATTCTTTAATTTTATTTGTTCCAGAGGATCAACAGTCAATATCAGCAACAATACATTCCCCAATACTTCTTTGTGGGGAGCAAACAGACTGTCTATTCTGACCAGACTCATACGGACACATAGAATTTAATATCATGTACCAAAATATCCCCCTCAATAAAATTATATACCCTGTATCCTGATTGCACCTCCATTTTTATTGTGCAATGACACTAATGTTGATAAATGATATACAAAGGAAATCTGTTCTTGTATAACAATGTGAAAAATTTAACTGTTTGCAAACATAATATTAATGTATAAAGTACAGAAAATAAACATCTACTACAATGAACACAAATCTAAAACTCTTTTAACTTTTCTTAACAAAATATTTCTATTAAAAAATCAATTTTAAAGATATTAATATAATATATATGCCTTCATTTAACACTCTATTACAAAACTGAAAACTCCAAATATATATCTGATATTACAATTGAAGGAAAAAACTTCTTTAGTACTACAATGTATTAGGAATGATGTATAAATATTATATTTATATCGTTGATCGTCGATGTATGAATAAATATTGTTCTTATAACCTGGATGTGGATGTATGAATAAATATTATTTTTATAACATGGATGTGGATGTATAAGCTATATGTGGATTGAGGATGCATAAGTTGTATCTGTTCTGTTGAAATAGCGTGGATGTTTGGAATTCGATGAAATAAAATATGGACAAATGTCTTCTACTCCAAAACATTTCTCTTCCTTTACAGAATTTGACTTGTAATGCTCTCAACCTGTGTAATATTAGCAAAGTATTCCAAACAAAGATTCTCCTAGATAAACACACAAATAGATCAAAATGAACAATTCTAAATATTGTCTTGAATTATCACTAGATATTAAATCAGGCATTTCTTCTATACACACCACACCATAGATGTAAAAAGAAAGCTTCAGGTCAAGTTTTGCTGATGATGATGATAGGGAGGGGGTACATGTCGCTGTTTAGATATCACATTATAGCACCAGTTTACACAATGTTAGCTGTAGACTGGCTTTAAGTGTTCTAATTGAATCTCTAATGCTATACGCTGTTCCATCACTTCCTGTAACTCCTGATTTAATTCACTACTTAATCGTTCTAACATACAATTTCGTTCTTTATGAGTTCGTATTGCCATCTGTAAATCTTTTTTATCTCTGCTCACTTGTCTGAAATATTTATTTATTAGTATAAACATACAATCAAAAGTATTCAAATATTATTGAAGTGCATGTCACAAGTCAGAAAAGTCAGTGGTCATGTATTTGTGTGCTTGGGTGTATCAATTTTGCATCATTCTACGATTTATCTAATGTATTTTGGTCCTGTTCTGATGTGTGGTATATCTTGTTTTTCATTTTATGCCAACTAAAATAAATACAAAAGTAAGAAAGTAAGTGGAAAATATGGATCTTGTTACTTTAATATTGTGGGCGATTGTTGTTTAACATCAACTCAGCAATTTTTTAGCTATATCATGGTGAGAACAAGTTAATTTTCAACGAGATAATGATGAGGTACGCTTAGTTGGATTTTTATAGTGCTAGCTCACTGAAACAACAGTCCACGGATAGACATGTCGCTCCACTCGGACACATTTTCCTGATTCCAAGCCAACCAGTATTTGATCTGTCTCCTTAATACTACATGCTTAGCGGAAAAGCAACAAATAGCAATTTTATAGTCTTTCACTTGACCCAATCGGGGCTCGAACCCACGATCTACCACACTCGAGGTGAGCATGCTAACCATTACACCACAAATATCAAACATAACATACATATAAACAGAGATTAACTAGAAACCTAATGCTGGACAGATGGGCAAACAAATAAATATAGTAAGTGAGTGAGTGATTGTTGTTTAACACCCAATAAGCCATTTTTCAGCTGTATCATGAAGTGAGATGATGATATCTGATTCCTACTAGACCAATATGGTTAGTTGGAGTTCATTGAAACAACAATCTGTGGGTAGATATATAGCTACACTGACATTAATCTGATTCCAAGACAACCAGTCTTTGCTCTTACTCCTTAATGCTACGTGCTTATTGGAGAAGCAGCAAATACCAGTTTTATAGTCTTTGATTTGACTTGACCAGGGCTCTGACCCACAATCTAACAAACTTGAGGCAAGCACTAAATATAGTTTTCCTCACTGATTTGGTAGAAGGAATAAAAAACCATAAATGAAGTATAATCTACCTGTAAGGTAATTTATGTTTTTCTACAGGAATTTCCTCTTGTTCTTCTGGAACATCAAACGTTACAGACGGGGATATTGTCTAGAAAACAAGAAATATCAAATATATTGAATATGGTATCAAAGTTTAATATATTGAATATGGCATCAAAGTTTCATAATGTAAATAGGAAATGTTCCACTTTAAAATGTAGTGGAAAAACAGATGGTAGAAAATACATCATATTTCTGGCTCACTAAAATTGTGAGTTTGAATCCTGCTCACGGTGATGTCAACAGAACGGGGTCAACACTTTCTACAAGTGTATTAAGTTTCAAGTTAATAGCTTTGATAGTTATTGAGAAATTTTAATTACACTAAAACAATATCCCAAATTTCTATGTACTATGCCAAAACAAGGGCAGATAACTCTGGATATACAAATCACAGGGTCACCTGCCTTGTTGTAATGGGTTCCCCATTTGATAATGAACAGGTATGTCGAATTTCATTTCACTGCCTATCATAATTATTGAGAAATTTCATTTTTTGAAGAAATTCTAAGCAATTTGATAATGAACAGGTATGTCGAGTTTCATTTCACTGCCTATTTTGAAGAAATTCTAAGTCAAAAAGGGGGAATAACTCAAATAAAATGCTGGATAGAGTTGTCTTCTCTTGTCAACAGATTGGGGTCAACACTTTCTACAAGTGTATTGAGTTTCATGTTAATAGCTTTGAAAGTTATTGAGAAATTTTAATCATACTAAAAAAATATCCCTAATTTCCATGTACTATGTCAAAACAAGGGCAGATAAATCTGGATATACAAATCACAGGGTCATCTGCCTTGTTGTAGTTGGTTCCTCTTTTGATAGTGAACAAGTATTCCAAGTTTCAAATGGATACCTTTGATAGTTTTTGAGAAATGGACTGACAAAAAACTTAACCTAAAACTTAACCGACCCAGATGCTGACGCTGACACCGGAGTGACGACAATAGCTCGACTTTTTTTCTTCGAAAAGTCGAGCTAATAATGAAAATTGCTCTAATAACATCTTTATTACTTAATAAGTATAACAATGTAATGTTGTGGCTGACCAGTAATCAATGAATCCTGTTAAAAAGATAGGAATTGACACAGGAGTAGTTTAACATGTGAAGATAAAACATTTAATAAACATGAGACCACCAAAATGGTTTATCACTATTTTTGATGTGGCATTCAATAACTTGGCACTCCTTTAAGATACGTCGTTTCAAGTCATCTGTTCAAGGGTGTTTCATTTTTCGTTTTAAATTTTTTTCGACATGCTTGGTGGTAATGGAATCAATACAATACAAATTTGATTCAAATAGGCCATGACTACTTGTTTTAAAAAGAAAAAAAAGTGTTTTCCTTACTTAAAATGACAGTGGTTTCTGGGGGATATTGGTGGAATTGTTGACAAACACTGTTTAAGCTTTCTTTTCATAGTACAGTAAAACCTATCAAAACCGGCCACTGAATAAACCGGATTCTTGTCGATTCCGGCCGAATATTTAAGTCCCGTTTTCTTCCCTTTAGATCCTTTGTTAATTCCACCTTTGCAAACCGGACCTTGTGTATTCCGAATAACGATCCTTTAACCCAGTCCCAATACACATTTCTCAATAGTAATTCATCTGTCGAAACCGTGCTGATTGACATGGTCAGGTGTGTTTTTTAATCGATCTATAAACTATCCAAACAAGGTTATTGACACCCTGAGGGTGAATCTAATTAGGAATGAACCAAAGCGTAAAATAAAGGTGAATTGTTTTTATAACCATTACATGTAGTTTAAACATTTTAAGTCAGAGTCAAAATGGAGAGTACACCGAAGAAACGTAAACTTGAAAATGATTTGAATTTAAACACACCGTCGCCAAAGAGGTCTCGTAGAGAATTAAGTCTGAAGGAGAAGTATGATTTAATCCAGGCATCAGAACGGATACCGAAACCAACACAAAAAGATCTAGCCTTTATGTTTAGGGTCGGCAAAACAACAGTATCGGACATTCTCAAACGAAAGGACGAGTACAAAGGAATTTACGAGGAAAACACAACATCTAAACGTAAAAGACATGACACAGGCAGTAAATACGGAGAGCTGAACGACTTAGTATACCAGTGGTTTAAGCAAGCTAGAGCTAAGAACATTCCGTTAAGTGGTCCTATCATTCAGGAGAAAGCTTTAAAATTCGCCCAAAATCTCGATCTTATGGAATTTAAAGCTTCGAATGGTTGGCTTGATAGTTGGCGATCTAAATTTTCAATTGGATTTTTCAAAATCTGTGGAGAAAGTGCTGATGTAGACCAATCTGTGGTTGATGATTTTCGGTCCAAGCTCGGAACTTTAGTTGCCAATTATAAACCGGAGGATGTGTTTAATGCAGATGAAACTGGATTATTTTTCAGGACTTTACCGGACAAAACACTTGGAGTAAAGGGCGAAGCTTGTAAAGGTGGAAAGTTAGCAAAAGAGCGGGTAACGGTATTATTGACATGCAGTAGCACTGGTGAAAAATTAAAACCGTTAGTAATCGGTAAAGCAAAGAATCCTAGGTGTTTCAAAAACATTAACATTGACAATTTACCAGTTTATTGGGAATCAAATAAGAAGGCATGGATGACTGAGTATGTCTTCCTTCAATGGATTAAAAAAGTAAATCAAGTGATGAAATCGCAAAAGAGGAAAATTTTTATTGTTTCTGGACAACGCTACATCTCACTCTAATTCCTTGAAATTGAGCAATGTGACATTACGTTTTTTGCCACCAAACACAACCTCTAAACTCCAACCGTTGGATCTCGGGATTATCCGTGCCTTCAAGGCTAGATACAGAAAACATATGTTGAAACATCTTATTGCCAAGATTGACATGTGTGACGACACGATTTCTCTTACAAAGGAAATAAACGTGCTCGATGCCATACACTGGGTGAACCGATCGTGGACAGAAACAAAAGAAACAACAATCGTCGCTTGCTTTCGTGATGCTGGATTCCCTTTACAGTGCCCCACTGAAATACACAATGAAGAAGAAAGTGACCCGGATGATGACATTCCGTTGGCACAGCTGATCCGTGCGGTTCGTCAAGGGGCAGACTCAAATGAACTGATTTCATTTGAGGAGATGTTTGATATTGAGGAGTCCGTGCCTACCGAGGAAACATACGACGGAGAGTGGGAGAAGAGCCTCGTGGAACAATTAAAAAAACGAGAGGATTCCGAAATCAGCGAATGTGAAAGTGACGATGAAGGTGATGACGTAGAAATGGACAATACGGGGTCCGCATACTCACACCAGGACATGCTTAGAAACATTACACACATGATTAACTTTGCGAATACTAAGGATGACCGTTATCTCAAGTTTCTGTTACCTATGTAGTCCATGACAGAGGACACCATCGTGAGACAAAAAATGGTAAAAAAACAAGGAACACTTGATATGTTTGTCCGTTGAATCATTATTATTGTGTCATAATAAAACAATAGTTTTCATTAAAGTATTTATTCAATATTATACAATTTATTACAAAAGTAATCAAAATACAATGGTTGTGTGCATCACCGGTGTCTGTCGTCAAATCTTTCCCACCCCCCTTTTCATTGATCTCCCCTGACTTTCGGTCATTTGCATATCTGAATAAACCGGCCAACTGTCCATTCCGGCCATATTTTTCGGTCCCAAGGGTGGCCGGTTTATACAGGTTTTACTGTACCTTAATGATCGTTTAGATATAGAAACAATGCAGGATTAAAACTGAATTTAATACATTTGTACAACAATACATTCCCTTTGTAGGACTAACTTAAGCAGTGTAGTGATTCATTAATTCAGTCTGTAATTTCACCATTTTTCTAAATGTTATAATGTTTGACGAAATTTGATTAACAAATATTTCTGCTTGAAAATCAAGAAGTAACATTTGATAATCTATTTTTTGTTTGTTTACAAACCTGTGTATTTGTGGATCCAGATAAAACAAGACTAGAATCTGTTAAAAAGAAAAGAAAAAAAATTTGAATTGTAAATATTGAGCAATACAATTAATATAATAATATATCTATAATGGAAACATGTAACTTACAACTGAATAGGAGCCATCATGGTCGTGTGGTAGTTGGATTTACAACTACCTTAACCTAGGCAATCAGTGCTTATACAACTAATGTTGTGAGTTCGAATCTCGTTCAAGCAAGGTGTACTCGATACAACATTATGTGATCAAGTTTGTCAATGACTTGGGGCTTGTCTGTGGTTTTCTCCGGGTACTCCGGTTTCCTCCACCACTAAATCTGACTGCTACAATATAACTGAAATATTGTTGAAAGAGACGTCAAACACCATAACTCTAACCTAAACCCATACAACTGTATACCACTGTAACCCTAACCTAAACCCATACAACTGTATACAACTGTAACCCTAACCTAAACCCATACAACTGTATACCACTGTAACCCTAACCTAAACCCATACAACTGTATACAACTGTAACCCTAACCTAAACCCATACAACTGTATACCACTGTAACCCTAACCTAAACCCATACAACTGTATACCACTGTAACCCTAACCTAAACCCATACAACTGTATACCACAGTAACCCTAACCTAAACCCATACAACTGTATACCACCGTAACCCTAACCTAAACCCATACAACTGTAACCCTAACCTAAACCCATACAACTGTATACCACTGTAACCCTAACCTAAACCCATACAACTGTATACCACTGTAACCCTAACCTAAACCCATACAACTGTATACCACTGTAACCCTAACCTAAACCCATACAACTGTATACCACTGTAACCCTAACCTAAACCCATACAACTGTATACCACCGTAACCCTAACCTAAACCCATACAACTGTATACCACTGTAACCCTAACCTAAACCCATACAACTGTATACCACTGTAACTCTAACCTAAACCCATACAACTGTATACCACTGTAACCCTAACCTAAACCCATACAACTGTATACCACTGTAACCCTAACCTAAACCCATACAACTGTATACCACTGTAACCCTAACCTAAACCCATACAACTGTATACCACTGTAACTCTAATCTAAACCCATACAACTGTATACCACTGTAACCCTAACCTAAACCCATACAACTGTATACCACTGTAACCCTAACCTAAACCCATACAACTGTATACCACTGTAACTCTAACCTAAACCCATACAACTGTATACCACCGTAACCCTAACCTAAACCCATACAACTGTATACCACCGTAACCCTAACCTAAACCCATACAACTGTATACCACTGTAACTCTAACCTAAACCCATACAACTGTATACCACTGTAACCCTAACCTAAACCCATACAACTGTATACCACTGTAACCCTAACCTAAACCCATACAACTGTATACCACTGTAACCCTAACCTAAACCCATACAACTGTATACCACTGTAACCCTAACCTAAACCCATACAACTGTATACCACTGTAACCCTAACCTAAACCCATACAACTGTATACCACAGTAACCCTAACCTAAACCCATACAACTGTATACCACTGTAACCCTAACCTAAACCCATACAACTGTATACCACTGTAACTCTAACCTAAACCTATACAACTGTATACCACCGTAACCCTAACCTAAACCCATACAACTGTATACCACTGTAACCCTAACCTAAACCCATACAACTGTATACCACTGTAACTCTAACCTAAACCTATACAACTGTATACCACTGTAACCCTAACCTAAACCCATACAACTGTATATCACTGTAACCCTAACC
The DNA here is from genome assembly GCA_963680875.1 of Bathymodiolus brooksi. NCBI lineage: Eukaryota > Metazoa > Mollusca > Bivalvia > Mytilida > Modiolidae > Bathymodiolus > Bathymodiolus brooksi. The sequence goes on along the minus strand of OY804581.1, from coordinate 94,535,613 downwards.
TAAACCTATACAACTGTATACCACTGTAACCCTAACCTAAACCCATACAACTGTATACCACTGTAACCCTAACCTAAACCCATACAACTGTATACCACTGTAACTCTAACCTAAACCCATACAACTGTATACCACTGTAACCCTAACCTAAACCCATACAACTGTATATCACTGTAACTCTAACCTAAACCCATACAACTGTATACCACTGTAACCCTAACCTAAACCCATACAACTGTATACCACTGTAACTCTAACCTAAACCCATACAACTGTATACCACCGTAACCCTAACCTAAACCCATACAACTGTATACCACTGTAACCCTAACCTAAACCCATACAACTGTATACCACTGTAACCCTAACCTAAACCCATACAACTGTATACCACTGTAACCCTAACCTAAACCCATACAACTGTATACCACTGTAACCCTAACCTAAACCCATACAACTGTATACCACTGTAACCCTAACCTAAACCCATACAACTGTATACCACTGTAACCCTAACCTAAACCCATACAACTGTATACCACTGTAACTCTAACCTAAACCCATACAACTGTATACCACCGTAACCCTAACCTAAACCCATACAACTGTAACCCTAACCTAAACCCATACAACTGTATACCACTGTAACCCTAACCTAAACCCATACAACTGTATACCACTGTAACCCTAACCTAAACCCATACAACTGTATACCACTGTAACCCTAACCTAAACCCATACAACTGTATACCACTGTAACCCTAACCTAAACCCATACAACTGTATACCACTGTAACCCTAACCTAAACCCATACAACTGTATACCACTGTAACCCTAACCTAAACCCATACAACTGTATACCACTGTAACCCTAACCTAAACCCATACAACTGTATACCACTGTAACCCTAACCTAAACCCATACAACTGTATACCACTGTAACCCTAACCTAAACCCATACAACTGTATACCACCGTAACCCTAACCTAAACCCATACAACTGTATACCACTGTAACCCTAACCTAAACCCATACAACTGTATACCACTGTAACCCTAACCTAAACCCATACAACTGTATACCACTGTAACCCTAACCTAAACCCATACAACTGTATACCACTGTAACCCTAACCTAAACCCATACAACTGTATACCACTGTAACCCTAACCTAAACCCATACAACTGTATACCACCGTAACCCTAACCTAAACCCATACAACTGTATACTACAGTAACCCTAACCTAAACCCATACAACTGTATACCACTGTAACCCTAACCTAAACCCATACAACTGTATACCACCGTAACCCTAACCTAAACCCATACAACTGTATACCACTGTAACCCTAACCTAAACCCATACAACTGTATACCACAGTAACCCTAACCTAAACCCATACAACTGTATACCACCGTAACCCTAACCTAAACCCATACAACTGTATACCACTGTAACCCTAACCTAAACCCATACAACTGTATACCACTGTAACCCTAACCTAAACCCATACAACTGTATACCACTGTAACCCTAACCTAAACCCATACAACTGTATACCACCGTAACCCTAACCTAAACCCATACAACTGTATACCACTGTAACCCTAACCTAAACCCATACAACTGTATACCACTGTAACCCTAACCTAAACCCATACAACTGTATACCACTGTAACCCTAACCTAAACCCATACAACTGTATACCACTGTAACCCTAACCTAAACCCATACAACTATATACCACTGTAACTCTAACCTAAACCCATACAACTGTATACCACTGTAACCCTAACCTAAACCCATACAACTGTATACCACTGTAACCCTAACCTAAACCCATACAACTCTATACCACTGTAACCCTAACCTAAACCCATACAACTGTATACCACTGTAACCCTAACCTAAACCCATACAACTGTATACCACTGTAACCCTAACCTAAACCCATACAACTGTATACCACTGTAACCCTAACCTAAACCCATACAACTGTATACCACCGTAACCCTAACCTAAACCCATACAACTGTATACCACCGTAACCCTAACCTAAACCCATACAACTGTATACCACTGTAACCCTAACCTAAACCCATACAACTGTATACCACCGTAACCCTAACCTAAACCCATACAACTGTATACCACTGTAACCCTAACCTAAACCCATACAACTGTATACCACTGTAACCCTAACCTAAACCCATACAACTGTATACCACTGTAACCCTAACCTAAACCCATACAACTGTATACCACCGTAACCCTAACCTAAACCCATACAACTGTATACCACTGTAACCCTAACCTAAACCCATACAACTGTATACCACTGTAACCCTAACCTAAACCCATACAACTGTATACCACTGTAACCCTAACCTAAACCCATACAACTGTATACCACTGTAACCCTAACCTAAACCCATACAACTGTATACCACTGTAACCCTAACCTAAACCCATACAACTGTATACCACTGTAACCCTAACCTAAACCCATACAACTGTATACCACTGTAACCCTAACCTAAACCCATACAACTGTATACCACTGTAACCCTAACCTAAACCCATACAACTGTATACCACAGTAACCCTAACCTAAACCCATACAACTGTATACCACTGTAACCCTAACCTAAACCCATACAACTGTATACCACTGTAACCCTAACCTAAACCCATACAACTGTATACCACTGTAACCCTAACCTAAACCCATACAACTGTATACCACTGTAACCCTAACCTAAACCCATACAACTGTATACCACTGTAACCCTAACCTAAACCCATACAACTGTATACCACTGTAACCCTAACCTAAACCCATACAACTGTATACCACTGTAACCCTAACCTAAACCCATACAACTGTATACCACTGTAACCCTAACCTAAACCCATACAACTGTATACCACTGTAACCCTAACCTAAACCCATACAACTGTATACCACTGTAACCCTAACCTAAACCCATACAACTGTATACCACTGTAACCCTAACCTAAACCCATACAACTGTATACCACTGTAACCCTAACCTAAACCCATACAACTGTATACCACCGTAACCCTAACCTAAACCCATACAACTGTATACCACAGTAACCCTAACCTAAACCCATACAACTGTATACCACCGTAACCCTAACCTAAACCCATACAACTGTATACCACCGTAACCCTAACCTAAACCCATACAACTGTATACCACCGTAACCCTAACCTAAACCCATACAACTGTATACCACTGTAACCCTAACCTAAACCCATACAACTGTATACCACTGTAACCCTAACCTAAACCCATACAACTGTATACCACTGTAACCCTAACCTAAACCCATACAACTGTATACCACCGTAACTCTAACCTAAACCCATACAACTGTATACCACTGTAACCCTAACCTAAACCCATACAACTGTATACCACTGTAACCCTAACCTAAACAACTGTATACCACTGTAACCCTAACCTAAACCCATACAACTGTATACCACTGTAACCCTAACCTAAACCCATACAACTGTATACCACTGTAACCCTAACCTAAACCCATACAACTGTATATCACTGTAACCCTAACCTAAACCTATACAACTGTATACCACTGTAACCCTAACCTAAACAACTGTATACCACTGTAACCCTAACCTAAACCCATACAACTGTATACCACTGTAACCCTAACCTAAACCCATACAACTGTATACCACTGTAACCCTAACCTAAACCCATACAACTGTATACCACTGTAACCCTAACCTAAACCCATACAACTGTATACCACTGTAACCCTAACCTAAACCCATACAACTGTATACCACTGTAACCCTAACCTAAACCCATACAACTGTATACCACTGTAACCCTAACCTAAACCCATACAACTGTATACCACTGTAACCCTAACCTAAACCCATACAACTGTATACCACTGTAACCCTAACCTAAACCCATACAACTGTATACCACAGTAACCCTAACCTAAACCTATACAACTGTATACCACTGTAACCCTAACCTAAACCCATACAACTGTATACCACCGTAACCCTAACCTAAACCCATACAACTGTATACCACTGTAACCCTAACCTAAACCCATACAACTGTATACCACCGTAACCCTAACCTAAACCCATACAACTGTATACCACTGTAACCCTAACCTAAACCTATACAACTGTATACCACCGTAACCCTAACCTAAACCCATACAACTGTATACCACCGTAACCCTAACCTAAACCCATACAACTGTATACCACTGTAACCCTAACCTAAACCCATACAACTGTATACCACTGTAACTCTAACCTAAACCCATACAACTGTAACCCTAACCTAAACCTATACAACTGTATACCACCGTAACCCTAACCTAAACCCATACAACTGTATACCACTGTAACCCTAACCTAAACCCACACAACTGTATACCACTGTAACCCTAACCTAAACCCATACAACTGTATACCACCGTAACCCTAACCTAAACCCATACAACTGTATACCACTGTAACCCTAACCTAAACCCATACAACTGTATACCACTGTAACCCTAACCTAAACCCATACAACTGTATACCACTGTAACCCTAACCTAAACCCATACAACTGTATACCACAGTAACCCTAACCTAAACCCATACAACTGTATACTACAGTAACCCTAACCTAAACCCATACAACTGTATACCACTGTAACCCTAACCTAAACCCATACAACTGTATACCACTGTAACCCTAACCTAAACCCATACAACTGTATACCACTGTAACCCTAACCTAAACCCATACAACTGTATACCACTGTAACCCTAACCTAAACCCATACAACTGTATACCACTGTAACCCTAACCTAAACCCATACAACTGTATACCACTGTAACCCTAACCTAAACCCATACAACTGTATACCACTGTAACCCTAACCTAAACCCATACAACTGTATACCACTGTAACCCTAACCTAAACCCATACAACTGTATACCACTGTAACCCTAACCTAAACCCATACAACTGTATACCACTGTAACCCTAACCTAAACCCATACAACTGTATACCACCGTAACCCTAACCTAAACCCATACAACTGTATACCACTGTAACCCTAACCTAAACCCATACAACTGTATATCACTGTAACCCTAACCTAAACCCATACAACTGTATACTACAGTAACCCTAACCTAAACCCATACAACTGTATACCACTGTAACCCTAACCTAAACCCATACAACTATATACCACTGTAACTCTAACCTAAACCCATACAACTGTATACCACTGTAACCCTAACCTAAACCCATACAACTGTATACCACTGTAACCCTAACCTAAACCCATACAACTGTATATCACTGTAACCCTAACCTAAACCCATACAACTGTATACCACTGTAACCCTAACCTAAACCTATACAACTGTATACCACCGTAACCCTAACCTAAACCCATACAACTGTATACCACTGTAACCCTAACCTAAACCCATACAACTGTATACCACCGTAACCCTAACCTAAACCCATACAACTGTATACCACCGTAACCCTAACCTAAACCCATACAACTGTAACCCTAACCTAAACCCATACAACTGTATACCACTGTAACCCTAACCTAAACCCATACAACTGTATACCACTGTAACCCTAACCTAAACCCATACAACTGTATACCACTGTAACCCTAACCTAAACCCATACAACTGTATACCACTGTTTAACTCATAATGTAGTATTATACCAGTAATTCATACATTATTTTACTAAAAAAAATAATGGGATTAAACTTAATGTTAGAGAATCTGTTCACGTTTATTATTGTTTGTTTATATCTGTATTGTCCTTGAAGATCCAATTATCACGAGGAGGAGGGTTGCGATCCCATTCACCTGTTTAAATCCAGACACATTTTCTGTCTGTCCCAAGCAAGGACCTGGATTTCCAACGTAATATGTTGCGGAAACTTTTGTGTTCAATAATTTGAGGTAAGAGACGATTGTTCATTTTGTTGATATTGGTGGAATCGTTGACCGTCACTGTTTTAACTTTTTTTTCATCACATCAATTTATACAAATGTATGTAGAGGAAGCCATTATATAAACATTACAATAGTTACCTCCTCCTTCAGCACCAGTTACAACTCTATTTGGTCCCTGCAGAAAAAAACCCAAATATTTCAAATATTCTATTCTTTTATTATATCAAACCCCATTACATTGATAATAACACCTTACTTTAAATTATCACAAGTTATTAATGTTAGAAAAGTTTGATGATAACAAGGAGGTAATAAGATAACAAAGAGGTAATAAGATAACAAGGAGGTAATAAGATAACAAAGAGGTAATAGGATAACAAGGAGGTAATAAGATAACAAGGAGGTAATAAGATAACAAAGAGGTAATAAGATAACAAGGAGGTAATAAGATAAGGAGGTAATAAGATAACAAAGAGGTAATAAGATAATAAGGAGGTAATAAGATAACAAGGAGGTAATAAGATAACAAAGAGGTAATAAGATAACAAGGAGGTAATAAGATAACAAGGAGGTAATAAGATAACGAGGAGGTAATAAGATAAGGAGGAGGTAATAAGATAACAAGGAGGTATTAAGATAAGGAGGTAATAAGATAACAAGGAGGTAATAAGATAACAAGGAGGTAATACGATAACAAGGAGGTAATAAGATAACAAGGAGGTAATAAGATAACAAGGAGATAATAAGATAACAAGGAGGTAATAAGATAACAAGGAGGTAATCAGATAACAAGGAGGTAATCAGATAACAAGGAGGTAATCAGATAACAGAGGTAATAAGATAAGGAGGTAATAAGATAAGGAGGTAATAAGATAACAAGGAGGTAATAAGATAACAAGGAGGTAATAAGAAGTCGTAAATCAAAGACAGACAGACAATACAATATACAATGGTCAATAGAAAAATGTTGTAAAGACAAACAATGGTCAATAAAAATATTACAAAGAAAACTTTAAAGATTGAGCAACACAGACCCCACAAATTATGAGGGTGCTCTGGAAGGGTAAGCAGTTCCTTAATTATTTCATAATCTGATTTCCAACAAAACATCTTTCAGCATGAAATATACCTCACTGAAACTTTTTATACTTGTATTTCTAGAATACAGTGAGACTCTGAGGTACAGATAACATAATGGATATGAGGTGAGTCAACATTACACCACTAACAAATAAAGTTCTATAACCTCCCATAAGTCTTATCACACACCATTAAATTAGAAACTGCTACACACTGACCTTTACACATGCAATGACCCACATGAGTGAAAGGCAGACTATAGCTATATTACAAGAGAACAAAACATTTTCTATCTGAATCTGATCACCTGGGTTTACAGATTTAACATTTGTGCACTTGAATTATACATGTACAGCTTGATAATAAAGACTTATAAGGATAACAATCACGCTTTTTTGTCTTCGCTGCTTGAAGTGCAAAATAATGAAGAACAAACATAATTTTCAGTCAGAAACGTGTGTCAGCTATGCTACAGTAAAAATACTTTCATCTAGTATGTTTTTACAGTCCAACCTTGTTGTGTCCATGTTAAAGCAACAGATAATTTTACTATGAAATATAGAAGTATTGAAGTTATCAGGGATAGCTTAAGTTAACTAGAGGCTCAGTAGGCTGAGCCTGTGTCGCTCACCTTTCATTCTGCTTTGAGGAAACTTAATACAGAACCTTCCATACATGTAGATGCTTCCTACCAAGTTTCGGTTCATTTGGCTAGGCAGTTTCAGAGGAGAAGATTTTTTTAGATATCGACCAATCAGAAACAAGAATTGCCTGTGGTGGCCATGTCTGTTAACCGATCGGGACGAAATGAGCATTATTCATAGAGGACATTCCATAGATGCTTCATACCAAGTTTTAGTTAATTTGGTTGATGGGTTTCCGAGGAGAAGATTAAAAAAAATTGGCCAATCAGAAACAAGAATTGCCTGTGGTGGCCGTGTTTGGTAATGGATCATAACAAAATGTGCACTCTTTAGAGAGGACCTTCCATAGATGCTTCCTACTAAGTTTCAGTTCATTTGTCTGATGGGTTTCAGAGGAGAAGATTAAAATGTGAAAAGTTAACAGATGACAGACAACAAACGACGGATGCCAAAAGCCCACATTGCCTTTGGCAAGGTGAGCTAAAAAGAATATTAAAATGTGAATATCTACATGTAATGTATAGTATAAACATGTTACACTATATCAGCATTAGTTAATTTCTAAGGGAGATAATGGCAAGATTTATCTTTCTTTCAACAGTTTAATGCAAGAGTTATCTCCCTTTTAACAGTTTACTACAATGGAGAAGTTTTTTTTTAGAAAAGAACCAAGCAGAAACAAGAATAGCCTGTGGTGGCCATGTTTGTTATAACGGATCGAGATAAAATGAGCAATTTTTATAGAGGATCTTCCATAAATGCTTCTTACCAAGGTTCGGTTCAATTGGCCAAGCGGTTTTGGAGGAGAAGATTTTTAAAAATCGGCCAATCAGAAACAAGAATTGCCTGTGGCGGCCATGTTTGTTAACAGATCGGGATGAAATGAACAATTTTTAGAGAGGACCTTCCATAGATGCTTCCTACCAAGTTTCAGTTCATTTGGCTGAGAGGTTTCAGAGGAGAAGATTAAAATGTGAAAAGTTAACGGACACCAAGTTGTGGCAAAAGCTCACTTTGCCTTTGGCAAGGTGAGCTAAAAACTAAAGTGCATTCCATAATCTACCCAACTTACCATTATAGTATAATCTAATGACAGAGTTCTTCTATGTGTATCTAAGCCATCACTTTGTGGTAATCTACTACTAACTTCAGCAGGAACCATTGTATCGAGAGCTTCCTGTGAAGGAATTGGTTCAAATTTTTTAAATTCAGCATGTTTGTGAATTTTTTCTGAACTTGTTGCACTAAAAGATATATCTCCTCTCTTGACAGCTGGGCTCTGTAAAAAAAAGAAGAGGTTTAGATCAGTATTCAAAGCTTGACGTGATTACTGTAGATTTACATTCATGTCCAGGTAAATATTATACAATTAATGACTTTTAATGAGGTGGATACAAGGATTTATTAACACAAGAATATAATATTTACTGAGGCCAGAGGCTGAGGTAAATATATTAATCATGGGTTATTAAAAACCTGGTATCCATCGAATTGAAAGTCAGTGTTTTATTATATGACACATTTTTATATGTTGCTTTTACCCTTAAAATAAGCTTTTATCATAACGTTTTCTTTCCTTTAGCTTGGTGCAAGACGTTAGAATATTATATTTCACCGTGTGCTACGTAGCGCGAGGTGAATATAACGTTTTATCAAAGAATGTTACTAGGGACGTCAGCCAATTAGAAAATACATTATCATATGAAGTCATATAATAAATGTGTTTTATTATTTAATATATAGTACGATGAAAATGTGTTGCTGCAGTATGAAACTGATATATTATAAGCAATTTTAAGACATAGAACTCTGAGTCATCTTTTCTTAGAAATTTTAGTAAAACTATCACGGTTTTCTTTCTTTTTATTAATTAGACAGTGTCAATATGACTGTCATTTATTCCTACTATTTGAGAAGAATTCTTTCAAAGAGCACACTTCACCATCTTATAAAATTTCTCTTAAAATCATAAATTAATCTTTTGTCATACGGTGGAGGACATCAAGGTTTTATGATGTACAGTACAACCTGTCTAAACTGAAGTTCCTTGGAACCAACATTTGTGTTCAAAATAGTTTGGTTTATAAAGGTTAAATTAACAAAGACTTTGGTTACATAAGGACTTTAAAGTTTAGTTGATACAGGATTCTGTTCAGAGTTTGTTATAGATAGGTTTCACTGTTTAAGAAAATCATATACAGGTTAAAGGGGCATTAGCTACGATTTTGACCAAAAAAATTATATGTTTTGGAAATTGGTAAATAGCTTTAAAATGATGAAATAAAGGTAAATATTTCACATTAAACAGCTTATCGAACCACTTTTCGCCTTTTCAGAACGAAAATTACCAACGATTAGTCATTTCCTTGCAAGCAAATAATTTGACCTCGCTTTTTCCGTATGCAACTGACCTTACTAGTGACAGGTAAAAACAAATAATTTGTATTTTGTCGCTTATTAACGGCAAACTTGCATGGTTCTTTGTCCGTAATTAACACAGACTAAAAGCAGATTCACAAAAAATAAGAAATAAGTGCATTGTTGTAATGATTTAATGACGATTCGACAAACTCCATAAACAATGTCGATAATTAATAAGATGGCGTCCATCTCTTGATCGATCTCAAAACACGAGCAGTTGCACGATTTTTCCCCGATGCACATACATTTCATAACATTTATAAGTTACAGAAACACGTTTTATTAAGACATCAATCATATCCGATGGTTTTTACAGGTAACAAAAATTTACGATTTGGCAGATAATGCCCCTTTAAATTAACAAAGATTTCCTACATTGGGACTTTATTTACAGATAAGTTTATAAAGGATTCTAGTTTATTCAGAATTTGATATAGACAGCTTTCACTGTTAAAGAAAATCATTATAAGTGAGTATCTAATGAAAACTGATGTATATTTTTGATTTTTTTTTTAACCACAGTGGTGGTATATTGGTTAGTTTGCTCGCCTTGAATGTGGTAGATCATTGATTCAAGCCCAGGTCAGGTCAAACCTGACAATACAATTGTAATTTGTTGCTTCTCCGCTAAGCACACAGCATTCAGGTGTAAGAGCAAAGAGCTGATAATGTATCCATCTATGGACTGCTGTTTCTGAGAGCTAGTACTACAAAAATACAACTAAGTGTGTTAGTCCAATACAAAGCTGAGATTATGATATCATTGAAATGTAGTATTGGTAGGTGACTGGGCAATCTTTAGGTGTGACAGACACAACTGAGATCCTGTTATGACATATTGCTTTTACATTGATATATACTTACATCTTTAGGAGATGCACGAGGAGGGACAGCAGGGGGTGCTGAAAGACCTAAAAATATAGACACAAATTAGAAAACTATATACAGTAAATAAAACATTAAAATGACAATGCTGTCTGTCTAATGTTACTTACAAAATTAAAATCTGGAAAAGAGAGTTTTGCTCATGCAGAAAAGTTTTTTTCTTTGACTACTGTACAAATGAAATTGTTTGATAACATATACCTCTTTGATGGAGGTAGTTAATTGATCAAGACTCATTCTTTTCTTTTTTTTCCATTAAACTGCAATTAGTACAATTATTGACTTTATAAAGGTTTACCTTTGCTTTATACAATTACTAGACGCATAAAGTCCCCTGGTACCTAGGCCCCGCTTCATAAAAGGTCGTAAATCGTAAAGTTGGTCGTACGACTGTCTTTATGATTTACGACCCTTTCACAAAACTTACCGACTTCCGATATACAACATTTTTTGGTCGCAAATTACCGACTGGGTTGGAGCAGTCGTAAATCGTAAATTGCTAAAAACAAACGTTGAATGTACATCATTACAATGAGGAATCATGCTATTCCATCACCTCTGCAGGTTAACAACTTGTAAATATCATACCCAAAATAAAATGTATCTCCCTTTACATTGTGTATAATTTTTATATCGATTCACGTATTGCAATTTCCGCATAAGTCATATTTACAAAAGGGATATTTCTTGTGTTTATGTCGTTGCTAAAAAGAAACTAGTATTGGTTATAAGAATATTTCTAAATAAACAAAAAAATTTACCTCTTTTTCTCTTTATTGCAAGGAAATCTATCCAGATAAAAAAAACAGAACCGCCACGATATAACTGAATTATTGTTGAAACTCGCATTTTAAACACCATCAAACAAACAAACAAGCATAAAAATGGCAGAAATGTGCACTTCATAAAACGTAATTATGAAATAGTATACAAGGAAAAATCTCAGTGACATGATCTTTTTGGCACGCATGCAACTACATGCATGTAGACTGACCAAGAAAAAAACCACACTGAATTCGTGCTACAATGTTCAATTTTCAATTTCTTGACAGTATTTGACATCAAAATTACAAAAAGTCCAAGAATTCCAAATTTAAAGCGAAAAGTCGATATATCATCAAATTTCAATGGGCTGTTCCATTAGTTTATGTTGGAACTACTTATAGACGTTATATTCATGGAAAATACTGAGATGTGAAATAAATGTCCACCAGAAAACAATCTACTGAAATGTATCGTGCTTACGAGTATTTTGAAAGTGGGGGGAGGGGGTACAACATATATTTTACCTCCAAATGTAGGGGACAACAACGTATTTTTTCCATTGTTATCTCAAAAGCTTGGGGGCAACCATCCCCAGTTCTTGCTGCATAGGAATAGTACCCGTCAAGTATATTCGTCTCAACTAGAAGTTATGTAAAGCTAATAACTACATGTATTCACTAAGTATTAAAATTGGCTCTGCGTTATGACCCAATATGGTGGTTTCAATTTTTGAAACCTATTGATATAGGAAAATATAAAAAAAATTCTTATATGCTATAGCTATAGCTATTTTGTCCAAGTCAACGTTTTGTCATATATTAAAAACCTGCAATCAATTATATTCAGAGTCATGTAAATTAACTGGTGCTAAATACATGCATCTGTACAAATGTACATGTATACTTAAACATTTGAATCCGCTATAAAATGTCCTTCTTAGATAAATCATAGCTAAATCTGACCTATTATAAGGTTAAATATATGGTGCCTGATGTGGGGCAAAGGGCTCCAAAAAAAACCAGAGGCTCCCAGGAGCCTGTAATCGCTCACCTGGATCAAAGCTGCTTTCAATAACAACGCAACTGCACTGTGGCGGCCATCTTGGCGGGAGATCGCAACTGCCGGACACCATTTTGGAAGAGGACCATCCAATGACTATTCCATCAAAGTTTGGTTTTAATTGAGCTACTGGTTCCAGACAAGATGGTTTTTATGTGAATTTCCCTTAGGGTCCTATGTTAAACTAAGTACAGCTGTGCAGCCATCTTGGTCAGAGGGCGGGACCACCAGACACAAATTTGGTTCAGTGGTTTCAGAGGAGAGGATTTAAATGTGATCTTTTATCAAAATATGCCTAATTTGCATAATCGGTATAAATCGGCTGAAAGAAAAATTTCAAATAAAAACCCCCGAACATATGCTAAACTACTCCTTGCCATGTAGCTGCAGTTCAAATTTGAGCTCATTTTGACTTATACTAAAGCAGCAATGGACAATTGAAGAAATTTCTATTTTTAGTAACAGCAGCCATCTTGAATGGAGGGCGGGGCTGTCGGACACAATTTTGAAAGGGTTTAATTTGGTTCAGCGGTTTCAGAGGAGAAGATTTAAATGTGATCTTTTATCAAAATATGCCTAATTTGCATAATCGGTATATATCGGCTGAAAGAAAAATTTCCCAGAAAAACCCGGAATATATGCTAAACTACTTCTTGCCATGTAGCTGCAGTTAAAATTTCAGCTCATTTTGACTTACACTAAAGCAGCAATGGACAATTAAAATTTCATCCCCCCTTTTTTCTATTTTGAGCTTGGCGGCCATCTTGGTTGGAAGTCGGGATCACCGGACACAACTTTGGAAGGGGGCCATCCAAGAATCATTTCAGCAAAGTTTGGTTGAGGTTGGCTCAGTAGTTTCAGAGGAGAAGATTTTTTTTAAATTTCATCCCCCCTTTTTTCTAATTTGCATAATCGGTCAAAATCGACAAAAGTTCAAAGTTCATAAAAAATCATGTAATATTTGTTAAAAAGCTCATCATTATGCTTATACAGTTCAAATTTGGGCACATTTTGGCTTAAAATAGAGCAGTTTTGGCCATTTGAAGAAATTTCTATTTTTAGTAACAGCGGCCATCTTGAATGGAGGGCAGGGCTGTCGGACACAATTTTGAAAGGGAACCACCCAGGGACCATCCATGCCAGGTTTGGTTTAATTTGGTTCAGCGGTTTCAGAGGAGAAGATTTAAATGTGATCTTTTATCAAAATATGCCTAATTTGCATAATCGGTATATATCGGCTGAAAGAAAGATTTCACAGAAAAACCCGGAATATATGCTAAACTACTTCTTGCCATGTAGCTGCAGTTAAAATTTCAGCTCATTTTGACTTACACTAAAGCAGCAATGGACAATTACAATTTCATCCCCACTTTTTTCTATTTTGAGCTTGGCGGCCATCTTGGTTGGAAGTCGGGATCACCGGACACAATTTTGAAAGGGGGCCGTCCAAGAATCATTTCAGCAAAGTTTGGTTGCAATTGGTCCAGTGGTTTCTGAGGAGAAGATTAAAATGTGAAATGTTGACGGACGGACGACGGACGACGGACGAAAAGTGATGACAATAGCTCACATGGCTTAAAGGCCAGGTGAGCTAAAAAGTGGGTGGACTAGAATTTTGCAAAAATCACCAATGACAGTCATTGGGAAATATTTATATCATTGCTGGTGAGGGATGGAGTGAACTTTCTCCTTATTATTGTTGACTTTTCTGTCATCAGCCTTATCAAGGGGGATATTTTCTCCTTATTCCACCGCAGAGCTTTCCCTGAGAAAGCAGTCTCCACTTTTGAAACTGTCGTCTTCTACTTTCTTAGAGTGTCGCGTGATTTGTATCTACAAAGACCAATAAAATAACTATATTTAATATTTTGTTTAAATGAATATATGAATTTATCCGATAGGTGCGCGACCCTGTTAAATTGATCGATTTTCGTACCTCCGCACAAAGAAGACGTCATAACCACAAATCGTAAAAACATTTTTCGACAAGTTTTGTGAAACGGTCGCAAACTTAGTCGGTAAGTGGTCATAAGATAGGTCGGAAATCGTACGATTTACGACCTTTTGTGAAACGGGGGCCTGGTGTCCTAGGTAAAGCAAAGTGCAATAGACACTGATAGAACAGGGAATGCACAGTAGACACCAAAATGGAAATTCAAGCAAAATGTCCAATTATTTTCCCTTTTTGTGTGTAAATTTAAAAACATTGTCAATACAATGTCATTGCAATGTAAACACAATATATGTACATTGTCAGGAAATTTATTAAAACTTGCATCGAAACCAATTTTTTTTTGCCAAATGCTAGCTTTTCTTCCTGCTTCGAAAGCATGCACAAATAATTTTATATTTGCGGACAATGTACATATATTGTCTAATTAAAGAAAAACTATTTTCTTATTACATTGAATGTGACAAATTGCTGTGATGCTACAAGAATTCAGACAATCAATAAAATCACAAATACATTCACTAAATAATAAAATTATTTATTAAATAATAAAATATGTTTAAACAAAATAATTAATGGCACCTTGGAGATCAACAGAAAGACTTCGACTGTGTTGCTGTGGGGGTCGTGGAGGAGGGGCTGGGGGTTCCTCAAGGCCGGTTACCTCAGGCTGACTAGATGCTGGTACAGGTATCAATAGTCCTGTCACAGTTCCTGGAACTAATTAATATTGTCATGTGATTTTCATAGCACAAGAAACACAAGATTGTACCACATTACCCTAACAAACTGGTAATGTATTCATGCAAAAATAAAGTGGACTAAAACATTCTCACATTTACATAATTTTCTGTGAAATGTAATTATGCAATCTTGAAGACAAACATTTTATCTGCAAAACTTACCCGAAAATGATACAATACCGGTAAGTTTGTCTTGGAATTTGGAAAATGTCCGATCAGGTAAATAGAAAATAATTATTAAAAATCTTTTAAAAAAGAATTCCGAATTAAATTGTGGATGGATTTTCATTCACAAACTTTTTGCTCCAAATATTCAAAGTAAAAAACTCCTTCAGAAGTGTACAGACCAAACTGCTGTGAAGATATGTGAATCTTCATATGGAAATAAGTAAGCATGCTATGCTTGGAGGAATTCATATTCAAAATGTAGGAGGAGTTGCAATGAATAGGCTTTTTGATGAAATATTCTAAGTAAAAAAGGGGCAATAACTCCATCAGAATTTTTGATGAAATATTCTAAGTAAAAAAGGGCAATAACTCCATCAAGAATATATCTCTCCAAAAAAGGGGAAAGACATAATGACAGATCCAAAATGCTACATCAAATGTGTAAAAGCATAAAAAACAAGAGCCTGTATCGTTCACCTGGTTATAAAAAGAACCAATCGGTCCTATGTAAAAACTACATGTATGTCCTGCAGTGGTAGTCATCTTGGAATTACGATCAACATAAAAAACACAAAGTTTGTAAAGGACCTTCCAATGATTGATGCACAGTTTAGGTTCAATCAGTGCAATAGCTTCAGAGAATATATTTCTGTATTTTCCCCATATGGTCCTGTGTTAATACTATGACTTGTGGTGGCAGCCATCTTGGATTTCCGATTGGCATAAAAAACAGACACTTTGTAGAGGACCTTCCAATGATCATTCCTGGGCAGTTTGGTTTCAACTGTCCAAGTGGTTTCAGAGAAGAAGCGTTTTGAAACATTTTTTCCCATAGGGTCCAATGTTAAACTAAATCCTGCCGTAGCCGCCATTTTGAATTTCATATCAGAACAAAAAACCTAAAGTTTGTAGAGGACCATCCAATGAACATTCATGTAAAGTTTGGCTTTAATCATATTTGTAGTTTCTGAGAAGAAGGCATTTGAACATTTTCCCATAGGGTCCAATGTTAATCTATGTCCTGCGGTGGTGGCCATCTTGGATTTCCAATCGGCATAAAAAACAGTAACTTGGTAAAGGACATTCCAATGATCATTCATTTACAGTTTGGGTTCAGTCAGTTCATTAGTTTCAGAGAAGAAGATCTTTGAAATTTCAGCCAATCAGAGCATATTATTGGCCCTGGCAGCCATGTTGAATATCCGACTGGAACGAAAAACAGTAACTTTGTAGAGGACCATCCAAGGAACATTCCTGCTAAGTTTGGTTACAATTGGCCCAGTGGTTTCGGAGAAGAAGCTTGAAATGTTAAAAGTTTACAGACGACAGACAACAGACGACGGACGCCAAGTGATGGCAATAGTTCACATGGACCATGACAATTTAAATGATACATCACAACCATAATATTACAAACATTGAAAATACACTTCATTTTGGTGATTAATAAATTAAAATTTTTGTCTTATCAAAGCTTCATAGTGTAAATAACAAAACCTGTAGGAAAATAGATTCAATATTTATAGCATAATAATAGTATTATACATGTTCTCAGTGTAAATAGTGGTGAAGTGAATGTCATTACCCATGCTTATACTAGGCTGTCTAGTTTCTGTATACTACTATGGTACAGTCTTAACATGCCACAACTACATGCATAACCCAGTTAATTAAGTTACTTCCCTTGTAAACATCAGCAGATCTTTTTAATCAATGTAAATTGTGACATTTTAAACATTATTTATGAATGAGAAAACTTTATATTACATTATTTTTGGGGGCTTTTTGTTAGAAAATTCCAATAATTTATGATTTGAACATCATAAACGTTTCTTGTGTCTATTACATATCAAATGTTGAGGCTTGAACTGTTCATATAAAATCAAACCTGTCTTATGTGACCTTCCAACGGAACATTGATATTGGGTCACCTAGAACAGGTGGAACCTAAATACAGGTTTAATTACATTGTAATAGGAATTACACGGTGAAGGGAAATAAAAATTAATGTCACATAATATAAGTTATTGCTTAAAGGAAAAGGCCAGTCAGTTGAACAATTGTTATAATTCAATACATTGTAACTTTTTATTTGTAAATAACTAATTATTAAACAAAAAACACCTTTATTAACATTAATATGCCCAATTAAAAATATGAATATTTGGAATTTCCTGTCGTAGTGTAAGCGGCCATGACACCTCTTCATGTGACGTCACACAGTCAGATCATGTTAGTTGAATAAATAAATAAATTTTTACTCTTCCCAACATCGTGTCCTTTTGGTTATGTTTTAATATCAGATCACTGCAATACAATGTTTACAATTGTATATTGTCCTAATTTTTTTTTTAATACTCCCATCCCATGTTACATTTTCATAAAACAAATGAGTTTATTGTTTATTTGTAGTTGGGGGGGTATATACGAATAATTTCATGTTTTACGTGAATGTCCGTAGGTTAAATAGCTGTCAGTTTTAACTTATTTTATGCGTACACATGATTTTTTCTTTTTTGTCGCTAATGCTATCGTACTTTCCCCTGTTTTTCGTGGTCACTGGTCGATGTGTTGACAAGGATAGTCCTGACCCGTAATTACAAAAAAAAAATTCTTCTCACACTTTCCTTTTTCGTTAGTGCAATAAAATGCTTGACATGAATCCATAATGATATTGTAAATACCAAAAGATAAATATACGACGTTATTTTACGATTTACATAATTTTTAATGATAAAATTGCACCCGATATGTTATACCATACCGATTGTATGACGTCACGGGCAGGATAAATCCGAGAATGGATTATGCCTTGTGTCTCCTCCACGTTAAAGAGTTTTGAAAAATGGTGATCCCCATTATTTGGTGCTACAGGCAACTTCAATCACCAAATTCTACCTTACGGTAAACTATTTTTAACATTCATTAGCACAAATGTCTTTTATTTACTGTCATTTAAATTTTCATGCTAACTTGTTCAGACCATGGCCTTTTTCTTTAATATAGGTGGTCACTAAAGCAGGTTTTGATTGTATACCGGAATAACAAAAAAATACTTTTTGTTTTTTGAGGGTTAAATAGGTGACACACTATTTCATACAGATATAAGTTTATTCGGTTTAAATTATGGACTTTTATTTTACAGGAATGTTAAATGAAGTTTAAGGAAGCACACAGTTTCACACAGATATACGTGTATCTGATAAAGGTCTGTTTGGTATCAACGATGGACATTTTATATTACAGGAATGTTAAATGAAGGGATCACACTGTTTCACATAGATATATCTGATATAGGTCTATTTGGTATTAATGATGGATTTTTATATGACAGGAATGTTAAATGAAGGGATCACACTGTTTCACATAGATATATCTGATATAGGTCTATTTGGTATTAATGATGGATTTTTATATTACAGGAATGTTAAATGAAGGGAATCACACAAATGTACCTGGTCCAGGTCTATTTGCTATAGGTGATGGACCTGTATTTCTGGTTTCCTCTGGAGGTCCAGGTGAGGAATGCTCAGGTATAGAGGTATCAACTAAGGGTGCAGGTTCTGTAAACAAAGCGACATATAGGTGCACAGCCAGGACTATATAATACTATAAATAACCTGCAAAGCTTCTACATATATACCAGCCATTAAATATTCTTCTTAAAGCTACACCACATTCTAGTAGTAAATAAAACCTAACCCAAAACTTGATTTATGTTAACATGATAATTCCATGATTTCAGCAATTGTACTAATTTACAGTTCCATAATAATGCAATTATCATTAAAACTCAAGTTCTCCTCCCTCAGACATAGGTGACAGTGGCCGATTTTAGCTATCCTGTTTAGGCCCTTGGTTAGGTGACCGACACTATGACCGTGGCCGATTTTAGCTATCCTGTTTAGGCCTTTTGGTTTTAATGCTCCCAGAGATCTTAAAATTTATTTGGCTTTTCAATCTTTTGATTTTGAGCATACCTGATGAAGGTTATTTCAGAAATGTGTCATGCACTAAATTTCTTCCTATTTTATCTTTTATCTATATTAAACAAATTTATATCTGAGGTGTCCTGATATTTAAATTCTTATCAAAAAGCAATGCAGGTTATTCTGATAAAAATAATTCTATAAATACAAATCATGATAAAGAAGTAAAATAATTGAACATATTTCATCTATTTTCATACATTTTTAATATAATCATTTTCATATACAAAATGTACTAGTAAATGAATCCATGCCACCTGAGTCTTGCATGCTGAATATCTGAGATAAGATTTAAACATCTATACAATGATATTTGAAAACAGTCAATAATGATCTCTTATTTTTCTTCTTATTTGTAGACATGACCATAACATACATGTACAGTTAAACATGTTTAAACCAAAATCTCAATAAACCAGAATTCTGTATAAAACTAACTTTAAATAAAAGTCTCAATGTAAGAAATTCTTTTTAACTTAACCTGTGAAAACAGAACACCTGTCTATAACAACCACAAAAGTTGGTCCCGAGAAGGTTCAGTTAATAGACAGGTTTCCCTGTACATTGTAATGAGTAAACATAAACAACATTAGTCAATATATTATAGATATATCAGTCAATATATTATAGATATATTAGTCAATATATTATAGATATATCAGTCAATATATTATAGATATATCAGTCAATATATTATAGATATATCAGTCAATATATTATAGATATATCAGTCAATATATTATAGATATATCAGTCAATATATTATAGATATATTAGTCAATATATTATAGATATATCTACACAATATTAGTTAATATATTATAGATATATCAGTCAATATATTATAGATATATCAGTCAATATATTATAGATATATTAGTCAATATATTATAGATATATCTACACAATATTAGTTAATATATTATAGATATATCTACACAATATTAGTTAATATATTATAGATATATCAGTCAATATATTATAGATATATCAGTCAATATATTATAGATATATTAGTCAATATATTATAGATATATCAGTCAATATATTATAGATATATCAGTCAATATATTATAGATATATTAGTCAATATATTATAGATATATTAGTCAATATATTATAGATATATCTACACAATATCAGTCAAAATATAATAGATATACTAGTCAATATATTATATCAAAATTGTAACACAAGACAGTGTCTATTTGATTCTTTATTATTCTTTTTTAATAATTTTTACACAACATGTCTTATAGTATTAAAGTACAAAACTGCCTCATTAAATCTGTACATAAGGTTTGTAGAAATTTAATTATCAGAATTTTATAGAATTGTTGTAAGATAGTGCATCATAAGCCTTTAAAGGCTGGATGAGATAATTATACTAGTTGACAAATATTTTGAATATGCAAAACTGTATATTGTATTGTATAACTATATCAGTCTGTACTTTAAAAATAAAATATATCATATCATATAGATATATCTACACAATATCAGTCAATATATTATAGATATGTCTATACAATATCAGTCAATATATCATAGAATCAGTCAATATATTATAGATATATCTACACAATATCAGTCAATATATTATAGATATGTCTACACAATATCAGTCAATATATTATAGATATATCTACACAATATCAGTCAATATATTACAGATATATCTACACAATATCAGTCAATATATTATAGATATGTCTACACAATATCAGTCAATATATTTTAGTACATAACATATAGAAATAGTAAATTTTCATTGGTTGTTAGCTAGGCACTATATTTCAACAGTATAGTTAATTTCTTGACTACGGGAGGCTATATTTCGCAACAGGCACTACCGGCTCGGGCACTATACCTACCCAGACAACACTATAGGAGAACGGTTACCTTGTGAGAAGTCCATAATAGGATATTAGTACATAACATATATAAATAGTAAATTTTCATTGGTTGTTAGCTAGGCACTATATTTCAACAGTATAGTTCATTTCTTGACTACGGGTGACTACACTTCGCAACAGGCACTATACTACAACGACCATTCTTCCCACGGGACTATACCAAATTTCCCGCGAATTTACGTGATGAATTTTCAATAAAAGCTACTTCCCTTGATATGCGCAGCTCTACGATTAACAGTTGATTACGTCATTGTTTACATTGCCGACATGGTTGCCAGATTCGGCAGCACGGATGCCGACGAATTCACATTGCAACAACAAAATGTAAAGACAAAAGCGGCAACCAAATATGCAGTTAAAGTTCTCTCGGACTTCATGTTGGAAAAAAATTATGACGGGGAGATAGGCACAATGGATATTGTTGTACTCGATGGCATTTTACAAGACTTTTACGCGAATGTCAGAACCAGCAGTGGAGATTATTATTCTAAAAGCTCATTAGTTGCAATTCGTCAAGGAATTAGACGTTATCTTCAAGAACCACCATACAACAGAGACATTGACATAGTAACTGATATGAAATTGAAGAAGACAAATGATGCATTTAAGAGTATGCTAGAGAAATGTCGGCAGGAGGGAAAAGGTGTTGTTCAACACAAGAAATCAATCCAATCAGGTACGTTTCCATTTATAATGTGTTAAAATTGTTAGAAAAATAAATGAAACAAAAAATGTAATGAGACGGAAAAAACCAACAACAAAAATGTAAAAAAAAAAATGTCATGATACACAGAAAAACAATAAACACAAACAAATCTGACTGAAAAAAAATGATAAGTTAATACATGTGTTTATATCACAATGAGATTTAATAATGTATTAATTCATGAGAGAAAAAATATTAAATTTTCCTTTTGTATATTTTCAGCTGACATCAGAAAACTGTATCACTAGACACATCTAATGAATCCAGACACTCCACAAGGTTTATTGAACAAAGTGCTATTTGAGACAATATTCTACTTCTGTAGGAGAGGCCGTGAAAACATAAGAGAATTGGAGACTTCAGATTTTGAAATAAAAGTGGATGCTGATAACAGATGTTATGTAGTAAAAGTGAAAAGTGAAAAGTGAACAAACAAAGAACCATACAGGGACAACAAATGAAAATGAAGGAGATGGAGGTAGAATGTATGAAATTGGTGGAATAAAGTGTCCCGTTATTAGCTTTGAGAAGTATTTGAGCAAACGAAATAAGAAATCAGGTACACTATTTCAATATCCAAAATCTACATTTACTGATGACGAAGAGGAATGATACGAAAATAGGGCAATGGGAAAAAATGCTATTGGAAACTTTATGAGTGTGTTATCAAAAAAAGCTAACCTATCGGAAGAATACACCAATCATTGTATTCACGCAACAACTATTACAGAATTAGACAGGTATGGACCTTCATTATCTAATTCCACTACAACTTTATCTGATATATATTTTTTGGATATTGATGACAATTTACTGCTTGAAACATTAATGCAGATTGAAAAACAACCACTTCAAACTCAGTCAAACAATCAATTTATTCAACATGAAAATGTGATGAGTAACAATACACTATCTTTCAACTTTAATAACTGCACCGTAACTATAAATTATGCTGGAAAGTAATTGTTCAGTCTAAATATCTTGAAGCAATTTGTGTTCATATACTTGTTATCTTAAATCTGTAATACATTTAATAATAATTTAAAATCTATATATTATTTGTTAATTTTCTAGTCATTACACATGTTATGTACTAAATTTATTATGTACTTCTCCCTCGGGAACCGTTCTCCTATAGTGTTGTCTGGGAAGGTATAGTGACCTCGCCTACTGGTTCGGGCACTATACCTAGCCAGACAACACTATAGGAGAACGGTTCCCTTGTGAGAAGTCCATAATAAGATAATAGATATATCTACACAATATCAGTCAATATATTATAGATATATCTACACAATATCAGTCAATATATTATAGATATATCTACACAATATCAGTCAATATATTATAGATATATCAGTCAACATATTATAGATATATCAGTCAATATATTATAGATATATCAGTCAACATATTATAAATATATCAGTCAATATATTATAGATATATCAGTCAACTTATTATAGATATATCTGGTACTGTGGGGCTTTTAATTACTATACATATTTCACTACAAGCTAATGTCATCTAACTAATAGCTCTAAATAACTTCCAATCCAAATAATTTGCATCATCGCTTTGTAAAATTTTGTTATCAAGTCATGTCTTATTTGAGTACAGTAGTCACCCTTCTTGTAAGGCAGCCCATTCTGCAATAAAAATAAGGCCTTATAAACAGGGTTGGTCTTCGAAGGGAGTAGCCTTATAACAGAAGGACTACCGCATTTATTCTTTTCGTTCTTTCGTCCATGACTACTTTTAAAGAATATTTTTATTATTATCTGATTTTAAATAAAGACTTCATTTAACTATTATCTTGATTGTTTAGCAATAGAAAACATTTGTAACTTATTTACTTTATATGATATAAGATCCTTATGTCTTCCGTTAATGGAACTTTTCAACGTAAGACAGCGCACAGAAGACAGCTGCACTTAATGAATTGTGTATAATATTCTACATCTTTAACACTTGTTTTGTTATGCTCCATTTGAGAAAAGATGGAATTTTCCCACACTCGCGAACGATTAACTACATCTCTGATAACACCTAGCTGTACTTAGTTGTGCAAAATTTGCTCATGATATTTTTCATGATGATGTATTCAATTGTATCATAATAATAATTTCCCCATCTATTTGTAGAGCTATGTGGACGATATTGGTACCTAACTTGTTAAAGGGAGATAACCCGTAATTGTTTTCAATTTTCTTGTTACAGGGAGATAATCAACTACTTTTTTTTTCTTGTTAAAGGGAGATAACCCACTACTGTTTTCTCCCTTCAAAAGATTATCATTATCAAAACTATTAAGACAATTTATCTTGTGATGTTTGTGATTGGTCAATTCAAATTTTACAACCATGATGAGCATGCACAATACAATTTTGATGATTGAAGTTATAAACTTAAGGAAACTGAATTACAGTGAAACATGTCTAAACCAAACCCTGAATAAACCAGAATCCTGTATAAACTGAACTTTAAATAAAGTCCTAATACAGGAAATCTTTGTTATTTTAACCTGTATAAACCAAACACTTGTCTATTCCAAACACAACAGCTGGTCCTAAGGAGGTTCGCATTAGACAGGTTTCACTGTATAATGTTTTTATTATGATATTAGACAGGTAAGATAATCAAGATATTATGTCTATGAATATACATTATCTATGGTATAAACATGCTTCAATCGTGCAGATCTACAAGCTACATTCAAAGATCAGTCAGTTATTGTACAACACTATCTTCCTCTTCATCAAATATATATCTCATCTTTTTCCTAAAAACTATTATCCAGATCAATAAAATCATATTATCAACAGAAAAGATATATTTAAACCTGTTCTGCTGTTGTACTTAAGGAAATATGTCACTTAATACCTCCCCTGCACCACCCCTACACAAAAAATATGACGAGAACCTCAAATAATGAGGAACAATTTGAAAAACAATTTGTTATTATCTTTACCATATCAATATTTGTATTTCTTTTTATTTATTCATGGTATATTTAATTAACCTACTCTTGGCATATATTTTACATTGAAATGTAAGTTAGAATGAATTTTTTGGGTATAGACAATTGATCATAACACAGTTTGTCATTTTCAGAAATAAAAAATTCACAAGGGTGGAGATACACATGTCAATAATTTCTGTGAAGAAATAAGAACCTCCACCAATTTTTTCAAGCACCTTTAGCAAAAAGAATCTTGAAATCCTGGGAAATGCTTAGTTAAATACATCATATATGATTTTTTTATTTTGATTTATTCTCTTTGCATTCCTTGCAAGTACCGTTTACCTCCCCTTACTGTATAAATATAAAGAATGTTTGATTTCTATACATAACTTCTTTTTTTATACCAATCTTTTAACCTTATTTAAAGAAAAAGGTATCGAAAAACTACCAATATTGTTTACAGTCTTTGCCTTAATTTTTTTCACCTACTTGCCTGAAAGCCAAATTTACAAAAAAAATCTATTTATTCAAACAAATTCTTTCATAATTTTCACTTGACTGAATTCAGTTTTACTTGTCCCAGCTTCGTCGAGTGGGTTAGCGCACTTGACTGAATCCAGTTTTACTTGTCCCAGCTTCGTCGAGTGGGTTAGCGCAAAGACTGTATAACTTCTTTTTTTTATACTAATCTTTTACCTTATTTAAAGAAAAAGGTATCGAAAAACTATTAATAATGTTTATGTTTCCCAGGATGTTCTAGATAGAAACGTTAGTAAACATGCTATTAGCACTACCTGAGAAAGCCCTAACCCTTTCCCTACCATCTTTCTTCACAATTTCTGGTGAAGCTCTCATTGGAACAGGATGGACAATTACAGCTTCCTGAAAAATAAATAGAACATATACATTGTCTATCTATTTCACAAACAAAGGTCCATGTGATACAAAAAAAATACAGGTCCCAAACTAAGACTCTAACATTGAAAGACATTTTCATATGAAATTTCAGGTTATGTTTGAAAGGATCATAGGAACAGATTTTGAGAATTTGTACTGTATAAAAAGCTGATCATATTTAGAGAGATAAAATGAATAATAGTTATTAATTAAATCAGAAAGGACTGATCTTGATATACAGTATTTTGACCAGGTGTATTATTACCACTTACAGGATCAGAAGGGACTGGCTTGGAGAAATCAAACTGTACAGGAGGCTGGTTTGGAGATGACACATCACTTGGAACTTGAGGAGACTCCTGGATTAAGGACTGTGCCCACTGACTAGGTTGTGGCTGGACCTGTGGTGATGTGGATTGTGGAGGTGTGGCTCTCTTTAATGTGCTCCCCTTAGGAAGGTCTGCGTTGAATGGCTCCTCTGTAAAAACAAAAATAAACAATTAATTCATGGAATCAATGACTAACTGTAAATACAAATGTCTTCCTTCATTTCATATTGGACAGAAATGTGCAAACATTTCCCCTCGTAAATACTCTCTGTAATATATAAATAAAAAAAATTGAAATACATGTATGAATGAAAATATAATCTCCACATGAAAGTAAACTCATTTATAACAAGAGATTACTAATATTCTATCTGTAATTTGGACATTTTTCCATTGATCTTAATGAGTGATTTTGTCAGTATCAAGGAACTGATTGTGTCAGTATCAAGGAACTGATTGTGTCAGTATCAAGGAACTGATTGTGTCAGTATCAAAGAACTGATTGTGTCAGTATCAAGGAACTGATTGTGTCAGTATCAAGGAACTGATTGTGTCAGTATCAAGGAACTGATTGTGATACTGAAAATTAAAGGTCAGTGTGACATCAAACACATAATGATGTTATCGATAAAAACAATAAAGTCAGTTTTGAATGTCTGACGTACATTATCAATAGTATTGCAGCTCGTCCTATCAGACTCACTGTTATACTAGAATTTATGTCTGTCTTGCATATCTCTGGGTCTAAAATTCACATAAATTAAAATTCAGCGAAATGTTTTTGACGATTTTGGCACATACACAACATGACGTCATAAGAAGACTTCCAGCTCAAAAGGTACACAGATCAGACATTTTTTTGGCTTCGTTCACACTTCCTCGTCAAAGTGGAATTTTCAGTATTTTCCCTTTCTTTTGAATTGATGTTCATGAATGACAACATTTAGTAACCTCAAAACATATTTATCATTGGCATTGAAACACCATTTTGGTTGTCATTTCAAAAATCTTTGGAAAAAAACAGAATATTATTGTAACATTTCAGTCAGGTCAATTAACGGAACAGTCAAAAACCACTTCGATTTGAAATTTTATCTTAGCCATATATTTATACTGTTTTTACCACAGGTTGGCACTTTATGCCGAATATTTTACCACGAGCGATAGCCACCGGTAATTATTTCTTAAATATATCTAAGTTACCATCAGTAAATGCTGTGTATGGCATTAAAGATAAAGGTAGTCGTTCTGGAAGTTCTACTTCATGTCGACGCAACACCACCAGGTGCATAGCAATACAAAATTCTTCTAAGGATAATGCACCGTCTTTATTTATATCTGCCAAATTCCTAAAAAAAAAAAAAATTTGTATATATTGTTGAGTAGCATTTTAAAAATGTGAGAATCATTGTTTAAATAGTGAAACCAGTCTAAACCGAACCATAGTAAAATGGAAACCCGTATAAATTGAACTTTCCAATGTAGGAAATCTTTGTTCATTTTACCTGTATACACTGAACACCTGTCTATTGCCAACATTACAGCTGGTTTAGACAGGATTCACTGTATTATTAGGGGTTAGGGTTATGGTGTTTAATGCCACTTTCAACAATATTGCAGTTATATCGTGGCAGTCAGTTTTATTTGTGGAGGAAATCAGAGTACCCAGAGAAAAACACAGACCTGCCGCTCAACATATTAGGTATAAATAAGAGTTCTATATCTAGAGATTTAATACGTGGGATAAGAAGATTAAAATATGGAAAGTTTACAGACAACAACAGATACTGTAATTGGGACATTTCTCCTTTGATGTCACCAAGTTATAAGTTATAAAAATATGTAAAGTTTTCAGACAATAACAGATACTATAAGTAATTAGGACATTTCTCCTTTGATGTCACCAAGTAATAAAAATATGTAAAGTTTTCAGACAATAACAGATACTATAAGTAATTAGGACATTTCTCCTTTGATGTCACCAAGTAATAAAAATATGTAAAGTTTTCAGACAATAACAGATACTATAAGTAATTAGGACATTTCTCCTTTGATGTCACCAAGTTATAAAAATATGTAAAGTTTTCAGACAATAACAGATACTATAAGTAATTAGGACATTTCTCCTTTGATGTCATCAAGTTATAAAAATATGTAAAGTTTATTACAGACAATAACAGATACTATAAGTAATTAGGACATTTCTCCTTTGATGTCACCAAGTTATAAAAATATGTAAAGTTTTCAGACAATAACAGATACTATAAGTAATTAGGACATTTCTCCTTTGATGTCACCAAGTTATAAAAATATGTAAAGTTTATTACAGACAATAACAGATACTATAAGTAATTAGGACATTTCTCCTTTGATGTCACCAAGTTATAAAAATATGTAAAGTTTACAGACAATAACAGATACTATAAGTAATTAGGACATTTCTCCTTTGATGTCACCAAGTTATATTATAATTAGGACATTTCTCCTTTGATGTCACCAAGTTATATTATCAGTATCACCAAACTGCTCTGATACTGATGCCAAATATACTATGACATTACCAATTAAAAAAGATAGTGTCATTGTTGAAAGTCTTGACATACATTATCACTAGTATCACAGTTCGTCCTATTGGACTTGCTGAGATATTACCAATAATGCCTGTCTCGACATTCATAACTGCCATTATTCTATATGTATTGTAAACAGGTCAACTTTAAGCATATAACAATAAACTATTTCAAAGCTTGTTTGAACTGTTCCAGAAACAATTTGCATGAGAGGGTGAACAAACTGTTCTTAAGTGATCCACCATATTAACTCATGGAATTCAATCATAAAAAATAATCTATAAAATATAACTAGCTTTATTCCCATTCTTTTTCTTGAAAACCTGTCAGTTGTAGAAGAAAAAAAAACAACAATTACACACTCCCTTGATTTTTTGGTGGGATAGCATAAAAAATATACAATATATGTACATTGTCGGAAAATGTTAAAATTTATTTGTACGAGCTTTAGAAACAGGTAGAAAAGTGAGCTTTTCTGGCCTGTTTCGCAGAGAGTACAATATAATTTTATATTTACCGACAATGTATGTTTATTGTGTTTATCCTTCAATGTCAATAAGTCCAAAACTAGTGCCAAATTGTCTGAAAATAGTTGAAACAAGCGTCGTCATAATAGTTTTCAATCGTGTTCTCTGTGAAGTCCGTGCTTATACTGGTACTGTTGCTCTACAGGAATCAGATACCAGAAAAGCTTTATTAGGTCCATGACTAAATAACTTTATTTGACCCCCTTTATTAGTACTCTAATCACACAATGCAGGATAAATGTCAATCATATTGTCTCAAATTTTCAAAGTCTTCTAACATAGTACGTTAGGAGTATCGATTTTGTATCTGTATCTAAATATTTTCAATTAGATTTTGGAACTATTCAGACAATGTGGTATTATGTGTTTTTCATTTAATTACACTGTTCATACTCATACTAATAAATATAAAATAATTAACTTAATTAATCAAATAATACTTGCCATATTTGTGATAATTCTCTCACAGGTAATTTTGACTTTTCGAAAAATTCTTTGGCTACACCACCTGAAATATACACAGTAATAATATCTTTAAAATAATAAAGATTCTCCTTTTCTAGTGTGTGACTCTATACAAATAATGTACACTTTTACTCAACTGTGAAAAGAATAGAGGACAGTTCCAGTGTGGGAAACCATTTTTTTCAAACACTCGCCAAAATGGCGAGTGGACTGAAACAAGTACTTGCCAAAATAAAATAGAGCGACATTTTTTTAAAACTCGCCAACAAATACCAAATAAACAATACAGTAATATTCAACAATTTATCTTGCAGATTTTGACAAGTCATTAACTTGGTCAAGAAGGATCAACACTCTCTTAAGAGCTGCGTTGATCTTTTCTTCCTCAATTTCGTTGTCTTCATCTTTTAAGTTTTAATGTGCAGTATAAAACATGCATGTCAAACCTGGTTCCGACACATATTTAACTTTATGTTTTCGCGTAGTTTTCGCTACGAATTCGTTTGAAATATTTCAAAACCAAATTATTTTATTTGCATTAATTTTAAAAGTCATCACATCTATTTGTAATGAAACAATATTTCATTTAATCGTGAAATCAACGTTGGCAAAATTATGTGGGGTCGGGATTGTATACTTAATTTTTCTGTTGACAGAAATGAAGTGTCATGACTCATGGCGGAATGTTTTCTTATCGAGTACAATGATTAATAAAATGTTGGATAAATGACACAGTTAACAGAAAATTTAACTGTTTGGGAGCTATGATATTTTAAAGCTGTAACCAGTTATCGTGGCAAGCGTTTTCAAGTTCCTACTCGCCAGACCGGCGAGTATAAAGTGGATCTTACTCGCCACTCGAAATTTCCACTCACCTTTGGCGAGTTGGCGAGCGGTCGTTTCCCACACTGCAGTTCACATTCGCATTAAGTTATGAATTAAGCTTAGCATTGAAGACCCAACTGACTGAGATGAGGAGAGTCTGTTTCATACTAACATTAAGATAGGACTATGAGAAGTACAATCAATATGTTATCCCTTTACATAAGTATAACAGGATATCTGAACAATGATGTTCCTATTTTGTACACTAATCAGGACAATTAACTGT
Organism: Bathymodiolus brooksi; assembly: GCA_963680875.1. Classification (NCBI taxonomy): domain Eukaryota; kingdom Metazoa; phylum Mollusca; class Bivalvia; order Mytilida; family Modiolidae; genus Bathymodiolus; species Bathymodiolus brooksi. The sequence goes on along the minus strand of OY804581.1, from coordinate 94,504,403 downwards.
GATTTTTATTACAGCTATAAATATGTTTTTCACTCAAGTTCCAGAAGGAATTCTTTCTAGTTTTAGGAATTCTTTTAAGTTCCTGAAGGAATTCTTTTTAAGTTCTAAAAAGAATTCTTTTAAGTTCTAAAAAGAATTCTTTCAATATTAGAAGAAATTCTTTCAATTCAAGAAGAAATTCTTTCCCGTTTATTTACATCCTTATCCTTTCTTGTCAAATTTATGTTGCTGATTAAGTAAACATTAAAACATTATACTTTGATAAAAGGGAGATAAGTCTGATTTGGAAATAAAGCTTGTTTTCTTTACTTCTGTTTAAAAGAATGAGTGTTTGTTCTTATTACAGTACCTCTGTTAGCTATCCTAAAAACTTACCAATGATCACACCATTTAAATCTGGCAGCATGGTCTGAAACTGTTTAATATAATAATCTTTTTGTTCATCAGTTATAGCCCAGACATCATCTACACTCTCAGGATCAGAACTTACTGATGAAGTATCAATTCCTGGTGGCTCTAAGTTAAATTTCTTAGGACCAGTCCCCAATAGACCTACAAAATTTATAATGTTTCAATAGAATACAAGTTACATATGTGTTTTTGAGGCTGATATGTGTCGTTGTCCATTTACATGTAACTACCAGAATTCCATCGGCCATGCAGAAACTGGAAGTGTAAATGTGGTAAAGTATGCCTAAATTCCATCAAGTTAGAAAAAGGATGATGCCAAAAAAAAATTCCTCTGTTTCTGCTAACCCCTATAGAGCATAGACCCTAAATTACATAATTTATGGTGACAACCCAAGAGTTTTTATTGCTATTTTTGGACAAGAACAATTTAAAACCCAGATCCTTGTGCTGTAAAACCTAGGCTAAAAAAAAGTTTTGTCTACCTATTACAGGAAAGACAAGTTCTTTTTTTCTTGGCCTAAATATTGGTTAAGAGTTGTGGTAAGAGTTCGTGATCAACGAACGTTTGACGGCATGGATGATATTAATCCCTGTATATCTACAGTGAAGGCAGATGACATAAAAAGATAGGTCTTGCCGACACAAATCAAAATATGCATACAATATATTTATGGCAATAAATCTGACCAATATGATCATACAAAAGATATATAGAAGTGAGTGAGTGATTGTTGTTTAATGCTAACTCTGCAATCTTTCAGCTATATCATGGCGAGAACAAGTTACTTTTTAACGAGATGATGATGAGGTCCACTTTGTACTAGACCAACACACTTAGTTGGATTTTTATGGTGCTAGATAACTGAAAAAACAGTCCGCTGATAGACATGTTGCCCCACTCGGATGCATTATTCTGATTCCGAGTCAACCAGTTTTTGCTCTTTCTCCTTAATGCTGTGTGCTTAGCGGAGAGGCAACAAATACCAATTCTATAGTCTTTGGTTTGAAACGATCGGGGCTCGAACCCACGATCTACCGCACTCGAGGCGAGCATGCTAACCATTACACCACCTATGCAGTTCAAAAGATATACATGTATATGACACAGTTACATATCTGAATGGATAACAGACACAGGTATGGCCAGACATAACTTTATTAGTTTTTCCAGCTTAATCTCTTACCATGACTTTCCTCGTCTTCAAACGAGGCCCAACCAACATCATGAGTAGAATTTAAAGAGTTAAAACTTCCGTGATGAGGAGCTGTGCCCTGTGTTGGTATCTGTGGATTGCCCTGACTGGACACTGATACAGTAGGAATGCTTGGTTGACTTGGCTGTTGTTGTATGGGTGGGGATGAAGGGGGAGGGGGAGATGTTGTAATACTTGGTGATATGACATTTAAAGGAGATTCTTCTCTGGTTTGAGTCTGTAAAAAGAAATTGAAAAAATACAATATCTTCAATATTACAAATATATAGTGAAACCAAACCTACTTGACCAGCTAAATGTTTCAGAATATGGTTTATACAGGTTAAATTAACAAAAATTTCAGACATTGAAGTAATCATCTTCCAAGTCTATGATAATATCAAGGCCAAATGTATAAGACGTCATCTACAAAATTATACTCTTACCTAACTTATTCGTTAATACGACAACTTTAAAGTTCAAAATTCTAATTTTGTATAGACTTTAGATTACATGTCAAGATTTCATACTTCAAATGGTCGTTAATTTTTTTCTCTACGAGCAATAACAGAATTTAAATTTTTCAAATATTAAAACACTTTGCATCTAACGTTTCAAAAACGTACTTGAATAAGAGTAAAATATAACTGTTTATTATATAGATAGCTGTGAATTACTGAATTTTCCGAGTTAAATAAAAACGATAATTTCACAGTGAAATTATCCTTTTTAATTTCACTCTCGCTATATTTAGCGCCATTTCTTTGTCGACGTCATATGAAGAATTCCAGTTTGAAACGTAAAGATTAGACGTTAGTTGGCTTCGTGTACGCTTCAATTTTGATCAAATTTAACTAAAATAATATTTCAAACCTTGAAGGTAAGCATTTTAATTATTTTATTGTCGTGGGTGTCGCCATGTTTTTTGAAGCGATACACATTATAGTATATCCCTACGCTACACACGTAATATAGTGCAATTAAACTCATTTTATATTAAATTTGATTCGAAACATTTTTTTTTATCTATATAATAAATACTATAACTAATTGACAAGTTTCATTATCAAAAATATGTCACTCATGACCAAATAATGTTGTAACTCACTCATGCGCTGTGCGCATTCATGAGTTACTGCGTTATTTGGTCATTTGTGACATATTTTTGATAATGAAACTCCTCAATTAGTTATAGTATAATTCTCTTATTTATAGCATGTTGAGGTTAAACCAATTGGTTTAATTTTCATAATATTTTTAATGGTATGGCAAGTGGTTATAATTTTTACATGAGAATTCTCACCAATTTCCTTTCGACGGTCATTAATGATGGAAATTAACTTTACATTTTTCACATTCTCTTTCTGCTACCAGTGGATTATGATATTTCTCCACTAGAGAGAGCTAAATTTTCTAATTTATTTTTTTGAGTGGAGAAATATCGTAACCCACTAGTAGCAGTAGGGGAATTTCTATTTCTATTATAGTTCCCTGTCTACTAGGTACTTACCTGAGATGTTGGTTGTTGTTGCTGTTGGACAGGCACTGAAGCAGGTCCTCCTGAATCTCTATCCACCAATGCCCTTTGTTGACCAGAGTCCCTTCGTAAGTGAGTCTTCCGTGTGACAGGAGGGGGAGGTAACTGACCAGCAGGTGGGTGTTGTTGTAGAGGTACAGCTTGACCTACCCTATAACAAATAAAATTATCTCATTAAATTAAATTACGAATTACATTGTACAACTGATTATAAGGTATTCCTCTAAAATTTATGGGTCTTACACAAAAGATGTGTTCAAAAACATAAAAAAATCAATTTTAAGGAGAAAAAAAAATAGAATGCATACCTCTTGATAATGTTACAACAAATGTTGTGAGAGGATTGAAATTGTAGGTTAATAAGGGTGTACTTTCAATGCATTGTGAATATGTGATTCCCATGTGGGCTATATGCCATTAAGGAACAGTCCTCACGATGAGCACCGGTCCTCCGGGCCCATACAAGTAAAACTTTGTTCGGACCAGTAAATTTTTCAGGTTTTATTTAAAACTACGGTATATAAAAATAAATACAAGAATTTGATTTAGACCAGTAAATTCAAAATTTTCATTTCGAGGAATGAAGAAGACACAAAATAATTGAAGCTTGCATATAATTATCATACACAAAAGCTCCATTTTAATTCATATATAGCATTGTCTGAAAGCTATGATGTTATGAAAAGAAAGTTTAAACAGTGATAGTCATCAATTCCACCAATATCGACAAAACAAACAATCACCTCTAAACAAAGATGATCAACTACTCCACCAATATTAACAAAATAGTTTAATATATTCCTAACAACTGTCAACATGTATCATTTCTGCATTCCATTAACTTTACATAACTTTATTGTCAAGATAATGAGTTAAGGATATGTGATAGACTAAAGTAACATCTATATACATGCATGGATATTGATACCTTATCAATGGTATGTCAAATCACTGCCTAATGGAGAATAAATTATATATCAAGTTATTTGTTGACAATTTTCTGCCAAATTAATAGATGTATCATACTCTTTTACAATAAACATGGTGAAGGAGTGAAGGTAATTGAATATTGTTTAATGTCTAGCGGAGAACATTTTCACACATATCTTGATCTACATACATCCCTAAGATTAGAGTAATCATGTTATATTCTAATTTTTAACAGCAAAATTAAAACATTCATCCCATATAGGCAGGGCCAGATTCATGTGTAGGTCCAAGGCCCCCAAAGCTTGGGGGTACAGTCTACAGTGTTCATTAGTTTGGCTGCGGCAGTAAAATTCGTCTATAAGTTTTGAGATGCACAATCACATGCTTGACTTTACACATTTAAACAGTTGAAAATTACATGTGCAAAATCGTAGGGACGTCACTAAGTCTAAATCCGGCCCTGCATATATGGTCTTATATCTTACTTGATATGGTAGTGACAAACATGTTTTTTGCATCTTAGGTCTATGTAAAAAATTGTCTAATATCAATGTACAGTTTGAGCAATTTCTAGTAAAAAAATCTTTTTATAAATCTTAACATTAAAGTTTGTTCTGAGAAATTAAGATCACAAAAATGATCTGAGTGGTTTCTGGTCTAAATCTTCTCTTTAGACAGTTAACCTCATAACAATTAACTGATGAAAATTAAGCAGCAGTCAATCAAAAAATGTTTTTTAGTAACACTGGCCATCCTGGATCAAGGGTAATTCTGTCAAACAAAATATTGAAAATACTCATTGACATGCAACTGTAGTTTAAATTTGAGATCATCTTGACTTACAAGAAAGCAATAATGGTCAATTAAAGAAAATGGCTGCAATCTTTGATAGAAGATAATTTTATAAGTGGCCCACCCAAATACCCTCCCAGTCCAATGTCGTTTCATTTTGATCAATGGTTCCTAAACAGAAGAATTAAATAAGCCTTGTTTACATAATCTGTACAAAATAGGCTGAACAAAAAATTGAAACAGTAATTTAAGAAATTTCTATTTTTCAGTAACAGCAGTCATCTTGAATGTAGGGTGGGGTTGTCTGACACAATTTTGAAATTGGACCACCCAAGGACCAACACAGCCAAATTTTGTTTATTCTGCAGTGGTTTCAGGAGAGAATTGGAAAGTGTATGACATACAGTTGATGAAAGCTTAAGGGCAACAGACACCAAATTAAAAAAAACCATGACAAAAGCTCACATGGCCATTGGCTATGCAAGCTAAAATATCACTTTTTTTGCTGATTTTACATCTCTTGACTGTATTTTTATGTTTCTTTAATCAAAGTTTGTGAATGCTAAATAATCAACTATATAAATATAAATAGTGAAAGAGCAGTCATTTATAATTCACAATTACCTTTCAATTTGAATACCATCTTGTTGAGAATTGTATGAGGCTACCATATTTTCTGTAAAAAAATACTTGGAGTTAAATAATTTTTCAAATTTTATAACATAATAGGAATAAATTTTACCTACCCATTGGTCTGTACCTGTATAATTTACAAACTATCAAACAAGTTTATAGAACACAAAACGATTCCACTGGAGACACACTAGTGAAGATGCAAATAAGTTGAGAAATATATCCTACATGTATGTTATATATATTTTATATATTTGTCATGTTTGTTATACATCATGTTGCATAATTACACTGGTAAAACATGATACAAAATACTTCATAATTGATCAAAAATACAAATTCTATTTCTAATATCTGAGTGATCTTGACAATTCTATTTTTAGTATGTAACCTTGATCTTTGATCCAATAAGCATACATGTATAATGAACAAAAATAAAAATTATATTCTAGTATCAGTGATCTAACAATTGAATTTGTACTTTTAGTGAGTCACCTTGACCTTTGACCTAATTAGCCCTAGTTCACAAACATGGATGATTCAACAACTGCAAAATGATGTCACATTAGATTTGTTATTTTGAAACTCTTTCTGGATTCAACTTGAATTATCTATTCCCATAACAGACCTCATCCATGATATAATGACCAATGATGTCATTTAATTTTTTGTGCATGGAAGGAAAAAAAGTTAATGAAATAAATAATGCAGAAGGAATTCTAATAAGAGAACACTTTTACAACTGAACATTTAAAAGTCAATATCTTATTGTATAATGCACTTTCATCAGAGAAAAAACTGCAGAAACAAGCAACTGAACAAATCCAATTTAATGCCAGCTTGGTTATAATTATATAACAGTATGAGAGTGTATCAAAAACCTATATCTCAAACACCAATATTTTTTAAAATAATTCCTATAACTTCATAAAATAATTCTACCGATTCCCCACTGTGTTTATAGTTATACATATATAGCTTCATTACATTAAATCAATATCCAATTCTGATTAACATTCGTCAGATCTACAAACTTATCCTAAACAATTTGTTTGTTTGTGAACTTTAAACAGTAAATGTTCAGTACAATGTGATTAGCAAATCATCCTAAAGCTCCCAGGAGCCTGTAATTACTCACACAGCTAACAACTGGCTTCAAATTAACTAAGAATTTTCAATGGATAATATCAATACAGCATACAATTGGTACCATTATAATACAAACTTAGTTAATATTTCATTTGTTTGTTTGCTTGATGGTGTTTAATGCCACTTTCAACAATATTTCAGCTATATCGTGGCGGTCAGTTTTATTGGTGGAGGAAACCAGGGGACCCGGAGAAAACCATCGACCTGTCACAAGTCCAGGGGTTGAAATTTTCTTTCACACCTATTTGGAAATGATTTTTTGCTATCCCGACAGATTCAAGTACTAGCCCAAGCCTGTAGAAAACTTCTGTGTTCACCTTGGAAAATTACGTTTCATATTTTGCATAATTTTTGTTAAAGTTGTTTCGTGATCACCATCAGGTCCTTCCAGTTTTCGTTTGTTCTTGTTAACTTGAAAAATTGTGTCAGACTTGGCTGACTCATGATCAGTCGAACTTCAATATTTTCGGGTGTAACTGCCTTTTTTTACTGTTACCTTATGGAAATATAGAGTACAGGGGCAGTATTAAAGCTGCCTGATCTGATTTATTCTGGGTCTATCATTCACAATTGCCTAAGAGACATATATTCCATGTAAAATATTTTTGTCTACCTTGACTATTTGAGTCTTCTACACCTGTGCTTTTTTATATGTATCCCCTCACTTTTTTTTTTTTTTTAAATATTACTGTGCTTTGATTTAATGCTACACAAATTGTAACAAGTCATATTTGTGTAGTCTTCAGCAGAAGAGAGAGGTCTATGCCAATTTGCTCAACGTTTCATCTATATATAGCTTGGGAATGAAATTGTAGCACAAACGTATATTGGCACTGACAGCCAAAAACTGAAGCAGGTAAAGTCTAACATTGATCAGATTGCAACAATGGAATAAAATACGGTAGTTCAATTTCCCAAAGTCTATTTTTTAATTGCAAAGGTATTCGCGTTTACACCTGTCTGTGTGTAATAGTTCTATAAATAGATCGCAATTTTAACCAGGTTGCGAGTATGAAATACCAATCGAACTGGGATGCGGATCGATAAAAATATGAAGTGTCCCCATGCATTTCAAACAATTTTGAATGGCCAACCTTTGCATAAAAGAACATATTAAATATGAGAACTAAGATTTTATGTCATAGAAATGAGAAAAAGAAAATCAAAAGTTTGTTTGGTTAAAAGTAGCTTCGGTCAACATTTCCCATAATTACACAGTGCCTGATTGCATCACCTTTCCGATGGATGGATTCATGGAGCCATTATTATTTGTTATTGAACGAAATTAAAGTTTCTTTAAACCGAAATGGATTACTTTTCAAGAAAATTACTTCCAAAATACTTAATGGATACGACAGATATCAATAAACACGATATCAGCATTTTCTTAAATGAAACGTGGCGAACTTTTCAAAATTATAAGGCGACTTGGACTTCGCTTTTGACAAACGAGAAAGTGAAGACAAGCTCCACAAGGCGACTTCTTCACCCGAATCGCCCTACAACATGAGCCCTGAGGCTGTAGGAGATCGAAGTATCGGAAACCAGAATGGGTATAGCACAATTGATCAATACCGATATCCCTTTGCCGACATAATGAATTGTTCCAAAAATAAAAGTCTGACCATAGCAGGAAACAATTTTGATATGTTATTGTTATAATGATAACTATATTTATCATGGGGAATTTCGATTTATGCAGGAATGTCATCATTTCATCAATGTACGTAAAATTGATTGGTGGGTAGATTTTATAAGCACCAGTCCGTTGGGTTTTTCTTGTGACAAATCTTGGTAGTCCTGCAGTTAAACATGGTGGCCCTGGGCTTCGAGCTAGTGCTATTTTCAACCCCTGAAGTCACTGACAAACTTTATCACATAATGTTGTACACCTCGCCCTGATCGAGATTCGAACTCACAACATCAGTGGTGATAGGTACTGATTGCATAGGTAGTTGTAAATTCACCTACCATACGATCACGATGAGGTTCTAAACAAACATGATATCTACTGTACATGTACTGCAGGCCCATAGCCAGGATGTTTCAAGGGTTAGGGTTATGGTGTTTAATGCCACTTTCAACAATATTTCAAGGATGTTTCAAGGGGAGTTCGATATACTCATGATGTGACATGGTCTTGAGGTCAGGAGTCAATATCAAAACTTTAATAGTCTTTTAAGTTCAACCCCAACTCAAGTAATAGCTATAATATAGATAATAAATATCAGTTTATTAACATGGGTTTCATGATATATTACAACATTACTTACTAATTCATTTGAAAACTTCAACAATTTTATATGGGTAGAGATATTGTTGTTATTACCATACATTTCAATTCAAGCCTCATCATAAAGTTGTGTATTAAGACCTTATCTGCAATTAACTTCAAAATTTAACTGATAGTGTGTATATTATATTTGTATTTCAAGATTTATATAAAACGTAATCGATTATTGAGGGTTTTTTTCAGTTTCAGTTTGAAGGTTCTGTTTGGCCTTATGTTAGAACGATAGATTGGACAGATATTTTACCATATTCCCTGGTTGTATCTGATCAGTTCAATCTCATGTCAGGGCAAGATGACCTAGTTTTAAAAACATTATTCTTGTCCCACAACTCCCAATCCTGATGTTTGGATAATGATGAAAGAGTAACTAATTGTGGTATGTGTCAATTGTGATGCCAGTACTACAAAATTTGATTTTGAAATGACAGAGTAATTACCACAATTTCCTATAATCAGTTTTGCTGACATCAGCATCAGTTGGGGAGACTATGTTCTAAATTATCTTTTTTTTCATTGGATAATAACATTAACGTGTACATTTAATGGTAGTTAGAATCTAAAAATACCCAGAACGTGCACATTAAACGAAGGAATTCACAACTAATGATACTTACATACGTTTATCAATAAATGATTTGAAGAACTGAATAAGTCTATTCTTATCACAAGTAAATCTAAATGTCATGTCAAATTCATATGCCTCATTGGCTCAATACTTATAAGATTATATTGTAGATGGGCCATTTCATCACAAAGATAATAATACTTTCTTGAGGAAAGATATATTGATCTTATATAGATGTATCATTAGAGAACACAAAGATAGTAACTACACAAAGAATCGTGCTTTAATCAACCAGTTTACACGACCTTTTAACATTTAACTAATTAATTTAGAAGAAGAAAAAAATTGGTACTAAACAAAATTATATATTGTTTTCCTAGAATAGTCTATGGCCTATGCTGGAGAAATGATTGACCTACATAGTCTAGGTTTTAATTCCTCGAAACAAAGATAAGGGGAAAGTCAAAATTAGGAGTACATGTGTATATCAGAACCTTTACTGTTTAAACTGATTTGTTATGTAAAAAAAACTCAGCCTGGATTTGCAAAAATAAATCTGTATAAATATAAATGTGTAACAAACATACCATCTTCACTGCTTCAATACATAAATTCAAATTTCAGGAATATATATGTATAAAAATATATATATATATATATATACATTTTTGATATTTTGAAGTTTGTTTGTGGTGTAATGGTTAGCGTGCTCTCCTCGAGTGTGGTAAATCATGGGTTCAAGGCCCCGGTCGTGTCAAACCAAAGACTATAAAATTGGTAATTATTGCTTCTCCGCTAATCACACAATATTATTATCAAATAGAAACAGCAATAACTGGTTGAATCAGGATAATGTGTCTTGAGTGGGGCAGCATGTCTAACTGCGAACTGTTGTTTCAGTGAGCTAGCACTATTAAAATCCAACCAAGCGTGTTGGTCTAGTACAAAGTGGTCCTCATCATCTCATTGAAAATTAACTTGTTCTCACCATGATATAGCTGAAAAATTGCTGAATTGGCATTAAACAACAATTGCTCACTAACTCTATATTTCTTGGTCAACATTATATCCTTACTTTCATTTTTTTTTATACCCCCTATCCCTATATCAACATTTTATCCTTATTTTCATTTTTTTTTATACACCCTATCCCTATATCAACATTTTATCCTTATTTTAAGTTTTTTTTATACCCCCTATCCCTATATCAACATTTTATCCTTATTAAAACACCCTCCATGGCAGATACAGGATTTATCAAATACAGAGATTGTTGTCCAAAATTCGTTCTTCTTAATTCTTTTTTTTTAATAGCCGACAAGCAATAGACTTAATAGAGCATTATCACTCCCAGCCCTTCTTTCATAAAAATTATGAAAGGTGAAAATATATACATGTATAAATGTACGGTAGAATTTCAATGTTCTTTTAGATATTATGTTAACCATCTCAATACATTTACCTTGTTCTGGTAATCTGGAGAACTTTGGTAATGGCATATCTTTTCCTGCAAATAAAAAAAAACAGTTCCGTCATTTTAATTATTTTTTTCAGTCTGTGGTCAAAGGAAAACTGCAGGATCAATATCTGACAAGTCAAGTGACTTAATTTCAGCCATATAAAACAACTGAAGGAGAACAAAAATTACCTACAGTCAAACCTGACTTACATGTATGTGACCTTCCAATGGAAAAGTGAAATATGGTCACATAAGACAGGTGGTCACTTATACAGGTTTAATTGATATGAAATGCACTGTGAAGGGAAATAAAAATTAAGGTCACATAATACAGGTTATTGCTTAATAGAGGTGGTCACTTAAGCAGGTTTGACTGTATATCATATATTGCTATACCCAGAATAGGAATTGGGGGAAAGGAAATGGCAAAAGGGGTGTCATTTTTAAGGACCATTTTACTTACATGCCCCATCCATACATCGATACTAAATCTAACATGTTTTTTTTTTGAGGGAGTACAGATGAAGATAAAATAAAACCATTATAATTGGGTGTAATAATAAATTAGAGACAGACACAAAAGGTTTATGTGAACTTTGACCTGTTAAATGTAGAAAATCTATGGTGATTATAATGAACATTAATTCATCAACTGGTGTAAAACAGATGTTTTCCTTGAAGGTACAGGTATATATATATAATGAGGAGAATTAATGCACTGAAAACGTCAGGCAAAACTAAAAAGATAAATAAGTATAAATTAAATTGTATCAGCCATGAAGAGAATATCAATGTAGTTTTATACGTTTTATATCAACAACATACAATTAAAAATATATTGTTCTTTGTAAAGTCAAAGCTTAATTTACATACTGATATATTAAAAAGAAGTCTAGGAGACGAGGGGAGGGGAGGGTGGAGAGGTGGTAAAAACTGGTATGTTAAATATGTAACTGCTCAAAAGAAATACTTTGTAAAGTCAAAGTTTAATTTACATACTGATATATTATAAAGAGGTAAAGGGGAGGAGGGTCCTGGATTTACAGACTGGTATATTATAAAGAAGTGGAAGGAGGTTGAGGGGAGGAGGGGGGTATGTTAAATATGTAACTGCTCAAAAGAATATGGTACTTTGTAAAGTCAACCCTTAATTTACATACTGGTATATTATATAGAGGTGAAGGGGAGGAGGGTCCTGGATTTACAGACTGGTATATTATAAAGAAGTGGTAGGAGGTTGAGGGGAGGAGGGGGGGTATGTTAAATATGTAACTGCTCAAAAGAATACAGTACTTTGTAAAGTCAACCCTTAATTTACATACTGGTATATTATATAGAGGTGAAGGGGAGGAGGGTCCTGGATTTACAGACTGGTACATTATAAAGAAGTGGAAGGAGGTTGAGGGGAGGAGGGGGTATGTTAAATATGTAACTGCTCAAAAGAATACTTTGTAAAGTCAAACCTTAATTTACAAATTGGTATATTATAAAGAGATGGAAGGTGAGGGGAGGAGTGCCATGGGCACACAGACTGGTATTTATGATTATGAAGTGGAGAGGGAGTATGCTCTGTGGTTGAGATCGTGGTACATTATATTTATATACACTTATGCAATCAGTGACAGTCACTACATAAGTTTGTAAGTTTGTCAATGGTATGGTGTAACTGACATATACTCGACAGCCACATTAATGCAGGTGAAACAATATGGTTGAATGTGTCATTGAACACTCATAAACCAATCTAACACGTAACTTGATGTTATATGATTTGTACTGTTAGTTGTATGTAAATGGTATCTGCTGATAAAGGACATATTTATACCCCCCATATCCCCCTTCCTCTTTTTCACCACCGTCTATACATGTATATTACTGGTTTTACATTTATTTTTCTTATTGAAGGTATTTCAAATACAACCTTAGTTATAGCAAGATTGAGCAGGAAAAAAAGTCTGAAAAACATGAAATAAATTAAGAGATACAATGTAATTATATTAAGTGTCACAGTCAGCTGTAAGATGTTGATCAAGTAATATTTAGTAAACAATGACAGATTGTAGCCATAGGACAAGTCTTTGATGGTATAAAAGATATACTGTAGTTTAATTTAGAGGAAGAATGCACGGTTTGATTCATGAAAGGGATTCTTTAGTACACAATTAGTACAGAGGTCAAGAGAGACTACCAAAAAGGAAGGAGAATAAAATTATAGGGGTTATGGTTATAGTGTTTAACACCACTTTCAACAATACTTCATTTATATCGTTGCGGTCAGTTTTATAGGTGGAGGATACCGGAGTACCCGGAGAAAACCACCCACCTGCCGCAAGTCACTGACAAACGTTATCACATAATATTGTATCAAGTACGCCTCGCCTGAGCAGGGTTCGAACTCACAATGTTAATAGTGATAGGCACAGATTGCATAGGTAGTTAGAAACCCAACCACCATACGATCACGACCACGGCGGTCCCCAATTAGTACAGAGATCAAGGAATACAACCAAAAGGATGGAGCTTAAAATTATGTGTTTAATAATGTCAAAGAATAGTGGTATATGTTAAATATGATACACAAAATAACTAATTATTTCTTTTAATATGTTTTGTGTTATTTCTTTGAAATTCTCTTAAAAATGGAAATTTACAGATAAATATTACATTTAATATTCACTCTTCATTACACAACCTTTGGTTGCCATGTTGCCAAACATTTATTTGACTTTCAGCATACATAATGTACCTGATGAAGGTTATTCCAGAACAGCATCATGCACACTAAATTTGATATTTACGTTTTTATTGAAAATACTGTCAACATTTAAACACCAACCAATACTAGTGTTAAGCTAATTCAAATATTGATGTGATGTAGTTCTAAAGAAGAAAATTAACTTCTAAAATGGCAAACTGAAAATATTTTTTATTCTCTCATTTAAATAAATATACAATTTTAGTAACTTATCGGAAGTGTAAACAAATTAGTACCTATACATGTACGTACCCTTAACAAGAAAACATCTAATCAATTTCTATTAATGTATCTAGACTGATAGAAGTCAGAACTATGGAAATCTCTCCTCTAAACATCAAATACCACAATTGATTATAAAAACCATTTGACCATACAGAATCATTTGGTGAATGCATTGATTTTCTCAGCTGGTATTTAGTCATTGATGTCATATAGTGTTGTTTAGTAAGAGTCAAACATCAAAACAAAATAGACATTTACCAACATATTGACTATTATAGCAGCATTTTATTCAAAATATTTTCTGGTAATTATTCCTAAGGAATTTTTATTGTAAACATACAGTCTACAATTTTCCTCTGTACTCTGAATGAAAGCACTGTCAACACTGTTCGGCAGTAGAGCTAGCTGTACAGCATTGTGCAGATGTTGAAATTTGAAAAACAAAAGGAAGCTCCACTGCCTAATAAATCATACAAAAAGTATGAAGTCAATACATGAATAAGCTTAACCGTACTTTAGAACTTGTTAGACAGTAACAGTCAAACTACCAAGTTAGGTTCAAATTAGCTGAATACTTTCAATAATTAAGATTTTATAATGATTTTTTTGCTTAAATATGCCTTATTTCCATAAGCAGACAAAATCAACAAAATGTAAATTTAATGAAAAATCCCAGAAAATTTGGTAAAGAGCTAACGTCGATTAAAATTTGAGCAGATTATGGATTCAAATAAGACGGTTCTGGCCAATCTATATCTAAGAACTTTCTATTTTCAGTATCGATGGACATCTTGGATGGAATTCGGACCAAAAAGGTACATTTTAGAACAGGGACCTACAAGGACTAATTATGACAATTTTGGTTCAAATTAGGTAATTCAAATTAGTTTCAGAGAGGAAGATTTTCTTCAAGAATTTTGCCTAAATTTCCTTTATTCCCATTATTGCCAAAAAATCGACAATATGTTCCTTTCATAGCAGTTATTTTCATAAACTGACAACAGTCATTTTCTAAAATGACTCTATACACAGCTAATGCCTAGTCTACCAGCTTTACAATGTAAAAATCATCTTCATTTCCTATCCGATTAGCTGAAATTTTCAAATTTCTTATATAGCTGAAATAATGCTAAGTTGGCATTAAATCTCAATCAATCAATCAAATTTCTTCTACTCAGAAATCATATATTGTCAAGAAAATGTTACATCATACATTGTATGAATGTTCCTTATAAGAACTGTGTACAAAAGGTTTCAATTCATTTATTGATACAACAGTACCAGTACACGAAAAATTAAGTGAGAAATACAGGTCCAGTTGAGCCTCTTGTTTAATGAATTAACCTAGCAGTAGTTAATGAAAGGAACTGCATCAAACCATGCATAC
This sequence comes from Bathymodiolus brooksi, assembly GCA_963680875.1. Classification (NCBI taxonomy): domain Eukaryota; kingdom Metazoa; phylum Mollusca; class Bivalvia; order Mytilida; family Modiolidae; genus Bathymodiolus; species Bathymodiolus brooksi. The sequence goes on along the minus strand of OY804581.1, from coordinate 94,489,074 downwards.
TTTTGAATAAAATTATCACTTAACACTTTAAAATCAAGGGCAATCCCAAGCAGCATATTAACACATGAAATCAAGGACCATTTTTAGTACCTCTGGCATTGGGTCTCTTGTTTGGAAACAGGTAGGACTAGAACCCCAGAATCAATAAGAACCTTTATTCTGTGTCAAGGATCATTGTGTTAAAATGTAAGCATGATCCTCCATCAAATACATATAGAACTTAAGTTGCTAAGAAATTAAGTCAATTGTGAAACAACTTTTTTGGGGGCACCTTTGGGCCTCTTGTTTGAAAACAAGTAGGACTAGAATCCTTAAAATCACTCTACACCTTTAGCATGTACAAAATGTCTATGTACATGTACCAAGGATCATTTTGTTAAAATTTCAGGATACCCGGTATATCAAATACAACTAAGGTAATGGCCAATCACCACTAAAGTTTGTGACTTTGGTTCCAAAGCCTTGCTAGTTGTACTTGATACAAATTGATGATTAAATGATAATAGTTGTCAGCTGTTTCTAGCAGGTCAGAAGGTTGGTGATTATCTGTGCATGCTATTACTACCGTTTCTCCAATGGTAAATTAAAATACAAAAATATGATTGTTCATTTGTTTGTTTGTTTGAAGGTGTTTAATGCCACTTTCAACAATATTTCAGTTATATCACGGTCAGTTTTATTGGTGGAGGAAACCGGAGGACCCGGAGATAACCACCGACCTGTTGCAAGTCACTGACAAACTTTATCACATAATGTTGTACACCTCTCCCTGATTGAGATTCAAACTCACAACATCAGTGGTGACAGGCACTGATTGCATATCTAGTTGTAAATCCACCTACCATACGATCACGGCCACGACTGCCCCCCAAAATATGATTGATATATAAGACATTAACAATACAAAATAAATAAAAGATGGCTTATAATTTTATTCCTCATAATTAATGATAAAATTATGCTTTGCCAAAATGCTCCAAAACCCCCTGATTTATTAAAATGCAAATTCTTCTTCTTCTATGTTTCTAATTCAGTCTGTGCCAAAAACCACTAGCCCTATGGCTATGCCCCAGTCTAGTAAAAATTGCATAAAATTTGCCTAACCAAAATAGAAACAAATGCTGTTCAGGCTAATTTGTCAAAATGTTTTTGGCACAGAGTGCTAATTACGGGTATATTGTGCTTAATATACAATTTTGCATTACCGGTACATTGTGTATCAATTACCAAGTGTAATACAGTTAAGACATTTCACAATTAGAGCTCTATATATTAACTGATAATCAGTGTTAACCTATACTGTAGTCCTACTATATTGTCCCTTTAATATTGGTATATCTTAGAAACTGATAACGTTATTACCCTTCCACATGAATATCTTACTGATAATAAACCAATTAAAAGATAAAGCCAATCATTATACAAGAGCAAGGGAAATTAAAGGAAAAAGAATTTTAGTATAATTTTCATAAATTTATGGATATTCAAACCATGTAAAAAATCAGAGGATAATTTTATAACAAAATACAACATTTAAATATTATAGTTTTTATACAGAGCATGGGGAAAATATTTTGTAATTTCGCATGAAATGGACATTTTGTCCACGTGAAAGGGAAGTAACTCATATAAAAACATATATAATTTTCGATCCAAGTTGTGCAAATGTTTACTCACATTCCATCTCTCAAGGATGTTAAAAACTTACAAGTAGTATTGTAGATGTATTTATTTTTAGTTCATTTCTTGGATTGTTTCATTTTCACATTTGTTATTAGTTGGTCTGTTGATAATTATGTTTGCTTTACATCAATTGCCATTTTTTAAATGGGTTAAGATTAAGGTTATAGTGTTAAACATCACTGTCAACAATATTTCAGTTATATCGTGGCAGTCAGTTTTATTGGTGGAGGAAACAGGAGTACCCGTAAATAACCACCAACTGACACTGACAAGCTTCATCACATAATGTTGTATCAAGTACACCTTGCCATGAGCAGGATTCAACTTACAACTTTAGTGGTGATAGGCACTGATTGCACATGTAGTTGTAAATCCAACTACCATACGATAACGACCATGACAGCCTCCTTTTTAAATGGGAATCAGCTTACAATAAGAGGAAGAAAGTTTGACACAGGGACACATTGGCATGGAAACCAATTGTTTGTCTAATTATGAACACATGAAAACTCCCTAAATTCCAACTATCCTGATTCCTGGTCGTATTTTTTATATGATGCTGTCAACCTCAAGATGCATGTCTGTAGACAGTTCATCTCCAGATAATATTTTTACATTGTAATGGAATCTTTTCAAGTTTTACCAAAGGTTTAAATAACTTATTGTTCATCTGTTCTTGATGACTTTCTTTTTTTATGAATTCCTTCAAGTAATCCCTTTCGAAAAATGAATACATTATATAGCATAGCTATATAACTATTATCATTTTTTAAACTTTTTTTTAATATTTCACTCTTTTTTCAATTAATTGATTGTGTTAAGACTTTACAGTAGTATACATGTCCACACATTTCCTTTATCTCTTATGATTTCCAAAAGGGTCAAAATGTGTAATATTCCAAAATTTGAACGATCTTATTTTCTTTAAGTTCTATATGAAATTTTTTCTTGCACTTTTTAAATGGATTCTACACGAATGTACCTAGTTATGACTTTTGTTGGACAATAATTATTTTCAGGGAAACTGTTACAGGAGGAATTCTTTGTCAACTTGCTCAGTCGTATCATCATTCTGTGTACAGCTTTGACATATAATTAAACTACATGTAACCTGAAATTAAGTTTTAAACTAGTCTCAGCTAGAACTCTGTACATTTAACTAACCTGAATTCAAGCTATCTAGTTTTAAAGGAAGTCCAAGTTGTGCAGCAGCAATCAATTTCAGTGCAATATAAAACTGACTCCTTCCAAAGTGGCCGAGTCTCTTGGCTCCACATAATTCAGATATCTGAAGAAAGAAAAACAACAATAATTACATAATGGTTTAAAAAGTGATAATTTATTTATTACATTTATAGTTTTATACAGTATTATAAAACCATATAATTCGTTTTTTCTGATTAATCATCATATTGCACGAAAGGTTTTCATATTCAACGGTATCTGATCTATTTTAGCGGTGGGTGAAATTCTGGCTAAATTTCAAAATTTACCAGCCAATCTACATCCGTTGCAATGATGTCACACAAACACAAACAGAAAGTGGCACAGAAGTTTTACAAATCATTGTCAAATGAGCAGAATCCAAATATGACTTTGTACACACTGAATAAGTACAAGTGTTCTATGATATTAAATGAATTATCTCAGGTGCTTTTGAATCAGGGTGCCCACTGAGTTTTGAAACTGGGGGTACAATGGGGTACAATTGCTGTTTTTTCCTTAACTTTGTACCCCTGCATATAGAAAGTCCCTACAATTTTAGGGATACAGGGCCTATTTTGGGGGTAAAAAACCCTCTGCAGAGGGTAAATGGGCATGCTGTGAATTTGAAAAAAAAACAACAAACAATCCGTAAAAATTGATCCAGGTACACAAAAAAACTTGGAGTGTTAAATATAATAACACAATACGGTTGTTTCGAATCATGTCAATTCCGACCACGTTCCGTTTTTTTCTTGTCTTGATGTCTGAACAAATCGGCAGGCGACTTCCGGTGTTTACGCTATTACCGTGACAATGTCAGCATATCATAGTCGTAGATGCGGTAGATTATAAGTAATTGTAATATGGAGACGCCAAGGAAACCGCTGAATAAATACTGCTGTTCGGTACCCCACTATCTGTCTGATATCAGAAATATATACATAAAGGCAGATCGTTTTCCTTTGATGATGCTGACAGCCGCAAATAAAGAAAGAAAACAAATTTAATTTTAAAGAAGTATTTGTCTCTGCATTGAAGTCTTTGATACAAATAAAATAATTTAATTGATATCTGTCTTTTACAGAAAATGTTAAGATTTTTTTAAGTTGAGGATCGAACGTTACAACGGCACATATCGATTGGAGTTTTTGTTGTGCACACTGACACCGGAAGTTCAGTGCCAGGAGTTCCATCGAAATCACTTGATCTGGCGGACAAAAATAACAAAATTTTGACGGAATGGAAATGATTCGAAACAACCGTATTACAGCACTTCATTTTGTGCAATATGATGTGTTATTTGATTTTGATTTGATTTTGGTATTTAACGCCACTTAGCAATATTTCAGCTATATCACGGCGACCAGTAACTGGTAAGCTTTATCGCTTGCGGCTGGGAGTCGATTGCACCCTTTTTTGTAATTTACAAATCTGGGCGCGAACCCACGCCGTATTGGTGATAGGCTTGTATGAGTTGGTAGGTAATCCAACTACCTACAGTACACTCAAGGACATATTGTGATAGATGTCCGACGTCCGACATGTCGGATTTGACATGTCAGACAACAGGTTGGATAGAGACAGGTGCAATAAAAAGGGTCATAAAACTAAAGAGTTGAGCCAACAGGTGTAGTTAACCAGATTAAATGTTTAATTGCTACCTGTGACAGGATATGACCTGATTAGGTTAATTTTGAATAAAATTTCTTGTTCATGTAGCGTGGTTTGGATAAAATGAGACATGGGTCAAGGGTCATCAATATTTATTAGAATCAAACTATTCTTGTTTGTGGAAGCATGTAGAAAATAATTTATTTCTGTCGAATTTTATGAAAATCAGTAGTCCTTCACTAAATATATTTTACAATTTGTTCTATTTTCGTGGTTTTTTCCAACTCTAAGCTCATCTCTTGAATATTCATTTTTTACTTGGAATCTATCTATTTTTAGACCTTATTTAGCGGTCTTTTCTCATTGAATCTACACTACTCCATTGTGGCAAAATTTGCTGACATTTAGAAGTACGATCGTTTTTTGTTTGTTTTATATATGTGTTGTTTGCGTTTTCAATATTTTCAACCTTCAGCGGAATTGTGTTTTTTCGTGCACATAATTTTACAAGTGTGTGAAATATGATTTAAAATTTCGATGTGTATTTGTTCCGTTCGCATCCCATCTCTTGAATATTCATTATTTACCTGGAATCTATCTATTTTTAGATTTAATCTTGCGGTGTTATTATATCGGTTGGGTAAATCAATAAGTTTCAGCCGATTTAAGTTTAAAAATTGCAAACCTTCACATCAATCAACATTAAAAAGTTTTGTATTTTTAAGATAAAATCTGCTGAAATTTAGTTGCGAACCGAAATAATGTACATATAAATTTAGGTCACATTTTACACTCTTCAGTCTCTTGTAAAATTATGTGAACGAAAATACACGATTCAGCTGTAGGTTTAAATGTTTGACGCAAATGACACACCTGTAAAACAAAAAAACGATCATATTTCTGAAAGTCATCAAATTTTGCCACAATGGAAGTAACAACAAAATACGGATCACTAACTGACTAAGGAAGCTGTCTAGAGTGACAAAAATAATACAAAATACGGAAAAAAATCGAAGTCTGTAAAACAGACAAATCCGGGAATCAACAACCAAAATTGAAACAAGTTTTCCCTGAAAGATCCCGACACAGATCTCTCAAGTACTTTGCAGAAAAGCTTCAGCAACCAGAATTCCAGGCAAAGATCACTGGCATCAAACAGCAGTAACAACGTTTACAGGAAACGGCCCTTTTCAGGACTACACAAGAAAAACGGTAGCATCCCAAATTGCCGATTCCCAGTTTGACGAATCCCAAATTGCCGAGTCCAATTAGCCGATTCCCAAATTGCCGACATATAAAAAATATTGTTATTGCAAGTAGAATAATGCTTCTAATTTATAAAGGAATATTGTAAATAATTAAATAAATATTTCTTTTGAAATGGTCCGACATACAATGTACAAGGGAGTTTAGATTATAGCATTCGAGCTCAGTCAAAAGGATATACGGTGGAATAGTCCTGCATGCAGACCATGATTTCTGTCAAGATGAAGGATGCCAAGAAATAATTTCAAAACATATGCTCTGTGAATAATAACTAGCATAAACATGAGAGAATACACATTTTTTGTTTTGTAAATAGGTCCCAAATTTTGCATTTGACCGAGACTTAGTAAAACTCTAAATAAACATTTACTAATTTGTAGTTTATTTCCATTGTTCTTCAATTATTTGAGTAATGAGGATCCGCATCTCCTATTCATCAGTGCATTTGATTATGGTTTTTATAATTAAAATTGCTCAAAAAATTACTGCTTTCAATAAAATATGTACACATCATCAATATTTTGTTTTAAATAAAAAATAATATTATGAAACTTTGTCATTTTTAACAAAAGTCGGCAATATGGGATTCGGCAAAATGGACTCGGCAATATGGTATTCGGCAATCTGGGATTCGGCAATCTGGTACTAATTCAGAAAAAACAGCCCTTTTCAGGGCTACACAAATATTTCAAAAAGTAACAAAAGTTGTTGTCAATTCTCAAATTAATGTTAGCTTTTCCCCAGCCCCCATCTGACTGTCTCTTTCTCTTTTAAATTTGAAATACTATTTGACATACCAAAAAAAATTTTGTTTGAATAAATAATTTTGTCTGACTATGGTCCTTTATTTTGCAATTATATGTGTACATGAATGTGTAAAAAAAACCAACATATTTATTAACCTTCTATAGGACTAGTTTTGAAGTGATAAATTAAGTGGATTATATGATTTTTAACCATATTAGTTTTTCTGTGCAATCAATTTTGATAAATCATTCTTTACTATTTAAAGTAAATACACATTCATTGCTTTAATTTTTAATAATCATCTTTATTCATTCATTCATTCTTCATTATCAGAAAAAATACAAATTATTTTACACATTTAGTAGCTTTACCTGTAAAAAAACATCTGTAACTTGTTTTAAGACAGCTTGATTAATTTGAAACTAATAATTCTTTTAATGTAAATGATCAAAGTAAGGTGATAAAAATGAAAAAATTCAAGTAGTATATTGATGTTAAAATTGTCTTTTATCAGTATTTATAAATATTGAATTACATTCTTTTTCAGTAAAAAGAAAACAAATGAGAATAACTAATTTTATTTTCTTCATCTTTTTTCACAAACATGGCCATGAATACTTGAAAAAAAACCATAATTTTTTTTTTTATTTGTCTAAAATTATTGAATTAAAATTGTAATGTGTGATTAAATAAATACAAGAACAGGTATATGCAAGTCATAGCTTTATCACCTTCAGGTACAAATTTACGACCCCCAATTTAGCCACTATCAGATATTCACACAACAGGTGTGCAATCAACAAACACCTGTAGACTCCAAGTCAGACATGACAGGCAGTCCGTCTCTGAAGGTGATCCACCACAATATGTCCTTGAGTGTACTGTAACTCATTGAGCCACCCAGGCCCTTGTGTGTTATTTGATATAGTGATTATAATGATTTCAGATTTTAGATTTCCAAAATAGAAATATTTGGGACTGTGACAAGATTTGGACAAGGAATCACAATATGTCGGTTAAAAGCTCAACAGAGCTTATGTTGTATGTTGTTTTAACCATGCCGACTCTAAATAAAGCTTATTTATTTATTTATTTATAGTCAATAGCTCTGAAAGCTAAATCTCAACAAGATTAATCAAATACTGTTATAAAATGTCTGACATATCAACAATATTATTATCAATTTCATGATCAGAACAAATTGACCAGCAAAACATAACATTCTTCCTCTCTTGTGTCCTGTTATTTCTGTATCTCTTCTTAATCTTTAGTTTTATAAATAATCAAATACATAGTCTGAACCTATGGTACCGCAGGTTCTATGGTTCTGTGTATTCACATGCTATTTTAATAAATTTTGTGCAGTGTCCATATTTCGATAGTTACGATATTTTTGCTTGTCATTCGGAATTGTGTGACGTTATTACTCAGATCTTTCAGCCTATAGCGTCGGTAACGACGGCCATGTCTATCAACCAAAAAAATGGCGCCATTATGCTAATATAAATTTGTATTCAACATTTACTACCCCTTTTTACAATGGAACAATGAACATGAGCACCAGGGAAAACGTAAAAATTGTTGTCTGATATCAATCAATACTGTTCTAAAATTAGACTGTAAAGGGAATCTCCAATCATGGGAAAAATATCCCCCATCAAAAGTAGGATACAACATTTTGAACTGGAAAAAATACATCACCAAGTTTGATTTTATTACTACTTATTACTAGATAATTTTCTTTGAGCTTTGTACACGAAAGTCATAATAAAGCGAAGTTTAATATTCCCAATCAATATATTAACAATCCTACTGCATGTAGTAAAATAGTAAGTGCAAGCAGTTATGTCATCAAAATTAGGCAATGTCAGCAGGCGCGTAGCTATGTAGAGGCACGGAAGCACGTGCTTCCAAATCATTTTGACCAAAAAAAAGAGAGAGAGAGAGAGGACGACAACAGAGAATAAATAGAGATATAGAAGAATCGTGTATAGTTTGTGTATTGTTACTGTGTTATTTTTTTATGTTGTGGAAAAGTACGTTAAGCAATATTCACGTTATACCATTTGAATTTAGCTCCGGAATGATACCACTCTACTCCGGCCCCTTCGGCTAATTACACAAGTCATATCGTACAATGTAGTAATTGACTCTTTAGAAGATCTCGAGCCAAAAAGATGATGCCAAGGCGAGAAGTTTTGCATGCTCTATAAAGAAGTTTGATTTTATCATCACATTAGTTGCTGTAGTCAGTTCTACAGCCTTTAGTACCACTCTCGGATATGTTACAGCAGAAAGGTGTTGATTTAATTGATGTAATTTCAGAGAGTTGAATCATAATTGAACAACTGAACAGAAAATGAAATAATGATGAATCATGGGATGAGGCTCTGTTTGAAAAGGCTAGAAAACTTGTCAATACCATAGAGGAAGCTCCAAGTATCCCAAGAGGAGCCACTAGACAAAGACACAGAGTAAATGTACCAGCCGAAAATCCAAGCCAGAACTGGAAACGGGCAATGTACTTGCCATTTCTAGATCATCTCATTCAGGAGTTAACAAACCGATTGATTACCAATGAGGACTGTTTTTATGTGCAGTATCTTATTCCTCATTGGTAATCAATCGGTTTGTTAACTCCTGAATGAGATGATCTAGAAATGGCAAGTACATTGCCCGTTTCCAGTTCTGGCTTGGATTTTCGGCTGGTACATTTACTCTGTGTCTTTGTCTAGTGGCTCCTCTTGGGATACTTGGAGCTTCCTCTATGGTATTGACAAGTTTTCTAGCCTTTTCAAACAGAGCCTCATCCCATGATTCATCATTATTTCATTTTCTGTTCAGTTGTTCAATTATGATTCAACTCTCTGAAATTACATCAATTAAATCAACACCTTTCTGCTGTAACATATCCGAGAGTGGTACTAAAGGCTGTAGAACTGACTACAGCAACTAATGTGATGATAAAATCAAACTTCTTTATAGAGCATGCAAAACTTCTCGCCTTGGCATCATCTTTTTGGCTCGAGATCTTCTAAAGAGTCAATTACTACATTGTACGATATGACTTGTGTAATTAGCCGAAGGGGCCGGAGTAGAGTGGTATCATTCCGGAGCTAAATTCAAATGGTATAACGTGAATATTGCTTAACGTACTTTTCCACAACATAAAAAAATAACACAGTAACAATACACAAACTATACACGATTCTTCTATATCTCTATTTATTCTCTGTTGTCGTCCTCTCTCTCTCTCTCTTTTTTTTGGTCAAAATGATTTGGAAGCACGTGCTTCCGTGCCTCTGCATAGCTACGCGCCTGCTGACATTGCCTAATTTTGATGCAGTATCTTATTCCAAAGAAGCTGAGTGGTTTGACTCGAGAACTTACTGAGAAGTTATACGAGACATTTATTGACGATCTTATAGCAAAAGACGTTTCTGAATTTAGGCAGGAAATAGATAGATGGGTTGTTAAATGGGATATTACCTCAGATCTAAAACCGTCTAATCTATCTGAAACACTTCAAGCAACAAGTTATGATCTGTATCCAAACATCTATCATTTTGATTACCATGCCAGTCACAACGGCTACTGCTGAGAGAAGCTTCAGTGTAATGAGGCGAATTAAAACTTATGTCCCAGCCACGATGCTAACAGAAAGGCTTTCCAGTTTGTCCGTACTACACACTGGGACTTAGATACTGAAAAAATTATTGACAGCTTTGCTTTGAAGAAAAAGCGTTGACTTGCATTTTTATTCTCGACACAAACCGAAGATCAGGAGTAACCGATTGATTAGTAGAATGAAAACATCAAGTGTGTTTGGTTTGAGATAAAGACATATATATGTTAATTTTCTTTTTACCTGCATCGCCAACAGCAAAGTCTAGTGGCCTTCCCACTCCGTCTGTTCGTCCGTTCACAACACTTACGGTTACATAATATGTGTAATATTAAATTCCAATAATTCTCATTCCTCATTATTCAAACTTTGCACAATTACTGCACACATATCGAATTTGTGCACTTTATATTTTCATCATATTTGATGGCGATTTAGGTTCAGGCTCGACTTTGATTGCATTTGTACTTTTGACCGGCTATATATTCTCTTCGTAACATGAAAATATGACACGGTTTTTTTTTTAGTTAGAAGCAAAACTTTTGAACCTACCAACAAAATCCAACCAACTTTGTTATTTCAAATTCAGTGCCTATTTCCTAAAATCGCAGAGCTTCTGGGGGGTTTGGCCCCCTGGACCCACTGGGGGCCTAAGGTGGCCCCCAGACCACTCACCCCAATTTTGTGCTTCCACATCATTACAGGTCTAGCTACGCCACTGGCCAGGCTATTTTAAATTTAACTATCACAGACACAGTACCATGGCATAGTCATAGGACCCAGATATATAGTCTGACCCTAGGCTATGGTACCACAGTTTCTATGATATCGTGTATTCACATCTTATTTCAACCAATTTTTTACTTATTTTTTAAAAATTTAACTACCACAGTAATAGGACCCTGATATACATATTAAGTAAGATCCTTACAAGTTGTTTCGGCCTTATGACAGATTCGGCTGTAGTTGATTCGGCCTTAGTTGATGCGGCCTTACGCAAATCCGGCCTTATATCAAATGGAAAAGAATAATTAAAAAATAAAAGTTCTATTTAAATCTAAAATATTATTTAAATATTCATGGATATGATGAATAAAATATTGGAACTTGTAGTGTTTTCACAAGATTTACTCGTAACTCAATATGAAAATCCATAATAAATCGTTATTATTTTAACAATTTTTTAATTAGTAATTTTTGGTAATAATGACGGAAATCATTTCCATTGAAGTTGATGATTAGAAAAACAATTCAGGTTGATATACCAAGCTGTCAACAAGCGAAATTCCTTAGATGTTCTCTTGCAATTAATTATCATTTGTTTAATAGTCGTATAATTGCACTGGCAGTATGATTATAAGGGTTACCAAAAAGTAAAAGGAAGCCATACTATAAATTACTCAAAAAGTACTCCAATTCTTTTGATGAAACCGCACTAATATATGCACATTTTGGTGATGGTCCTACTATTTTCAAAACTATCAACTATGTCGTTTCCTTGTATTGTGTGTGAGCAGAACGTGCGTCCAAAGCAGCATACTTGTGACATTTGTTTCCAGTGGCAACACAGACTATGTAATTGTAGGACCATCACTTAATTATTTACTCAAATCATCACAATGTGTAGTCCGAGATTCCTCTGTCGTTTAACGGCATTGATAAAGTTGCTTGTAGCCGTTCAACGACAGAGGGTGTTATATACGGAAACCATCGAATTTGCCTCACAACCATAGGATCGGCACATTTCCACGTTTCGTGGCTATCGGATTTTATTTTCTATCATAAACCTTATATAAATCGCTTCACCAATCATTTTTCTATTCATTCATAACCATCTTACCCTCAGAAAGTGGTGTTACACTCCATTACAGCACGATTTTGCCTTAGATCCTATTATTCCGCCATTTGACTTCCATTTTCGAATCTACACACGTGATCTCGCATACTAACTGAATGATGACAGCAACGCATTGCATGATGGGAGATAATTAATGCAGCGTGCCAAATTATTTGGAGCATTATTTGCATACGTAAACAACATTCAAATCACATGGAAGACGATACATTTAAGCGTATTCTGCAGGACAAACAGTCCATCTACAGATCAAAGCAGAGCAGAAGGAAATAATACAGAATGTGTTGGAAAGAAAAGATTCAATGGCAGAGTGTTACCAACGGGCTTCGGAAAGAGCATGTGTTACGTTCCCCCTTTTTGTTTTTGGACAAGGTACTACATTTTTTTTTTCTTATGGTTATCTGTAATTCACTAAATTTGCTGTTAAAATCATTACCAATCAATATAATCAACTGTATTAAATTTTATGTTAATTGTTCTGCCTCAACAGGCGCCTATGATTGGCAATAAAAATATTTGTTTGTTTGTTTATATGCAAATCATCTCCCATGATACATTGCGGTAATCGTAGTTTTCTCGTAGTCACGTGACAAATGTTTGAAAAATGGAAGACAAATGTCGAAATCATAGGATCTAAGGCAAAATCGTGCTGTAATGGAGTGTAACACCACTTTCTGAAGGTAAGATGTTTATGAATGAATAGAAAAATAGAAAAAATCCGATAGCCACGAAACGTGGAAATGTGCTGACCCAGAGTTGGAGAAGCAAATCCGCTGTTTTCCGTATATAGCACGCTCTGTCGTTGAACGGCTACAAGCAACTTTATCAATGCCGTTAAACGACAGAGGAATCTCGGACTACACAATGTGTCGTTTTATTGTATATATCATATATATCCATAGATACACATCATTCTTAACTGAGGCCGCATTAATTAACCAAGGCTGTATCAACTAAGGCCGGATTTGCATAAGGCCGAATAGTTTTCATGCCGGATCAACTCGAAAGCAGTAAGATGACACTGACTTACCAGTGACAGTGACAGTTGTCAGTGACTTGAAACAAATGACAATTTTAACTATTAAGATTAAGGCTACGTTATAATTCATCCACTTTTTACTGAAGAAAGACTTTCTCTAAAGCTATTTACTTGCAACAAAGCTTCTTGCCCAAGACCAGACGACAAAAACAATTCTGATGCTTTAATTCCTGTGATTTTTCCAGTCCCATCAACATCACACAGCTGAAATAATTCCTCGTAATTTCTTTGTTCTAGCTGGCTAAGCTTGAGCACTTCCATGATAAAAATAAGCACATAAATGTTTTCAGATAATTCTGTACACTATCAATGCTACAGTAACTGTAACAGTGGTGAATAATATCTTGTCAGGAAGTTCTTCAACGATTATTCCACCATGTTGAAAATTTATACAGATGTGATGCACAGTACAAAAAAATAATTTAATTTGTCATTTACAAGTTTAAAACGGGGTTTCGAGGTCAACAGATTATATTTAAGACAAAAATAGTAATAAAATTTATTTATTTGTGCATTTAATAAAAAAAAATTCATGTAGTGCATCAAAATTGTAAAACACACTTTTTTGGTTTAATTATAGCTTTGTCAATTGTAATCTTATTAAAAACCTAAGATCTATTGTGTAGCATATTTATCATTTTGATTAGAAAAATACAATTCTTAAATATCTATCGTAAAAAATATTTAAAAATAGGTCAATCACATCGACCCGCAGTAAATGATTAAAAAAATTGGCGCGAGTGATGCGCATGTGTCTTTGTGCTAAAAGAAGACCACAACAGAGAAAATGACAGAAAAGGACGGCGGTACGCCAATCTCATTAAGCATATATCCGTTGTATATTCTACATTTAAAACAGTTATTTGTAGCACAATTAGCATGGTTGGTCCCCACAACAAACCACCCAATCTGGAGATTGTGTATGGGAATCGTGTCATCAAGTCTCCAATTACATTGTTTCCTCTACTTGCGTGGCTTTTAATAAAAGTTTTATTGATACAGGTTACAGGGACATTTAGCAAACAGCGTTCGAAAATGTCCCAACCCTCATTATTTGCTGCAATACCTTCAAAAGAATTTTAACCTTTCTTCATCCATCCACAGGTACTTGTGGACAGGACCCTATGTTGCTCCCTTTTTTTTTTTTTTTTTTTACATCGACTTTTTTTCATATAAACAACATTTTGCAACTTTCTATGTATCACTGTATGACATATATACAATAAATACAATCAAACAGTAGTTTCTATCCATGCCGGCTTTCTGATATGATATAAGTTAGAAGGTAAGTCACTCTTTTTTGTTTACATTGGGGTACTTGTTGTGCATTCATCTTAAATTTAGTGAATAAAAAAGGCCTACCTGTCTGGAAATTGGCTTATTCCTTCTCTGTATATATTATTCTCCCTGAAAACACACATCAATATTTATTTACAGCAGCTGACAACTCTCCATGGAACATTTTCCACTCGCGTTTGACGATACGGTAAAACGCGAGAGTTCCGGGTAAAATTAAATTTTGCGCCAAAAAATCCAGAACTTTTTACCCGGAACTCTCGCGTTTTACCGTATCGTCAATATTTCAAATGACCAGCAGATGTCGCTAATAATCACACTTCCATAGCTTTAATTCAAGTTTTCAAAAATGTCGTCTGGAAATCGCAAAACGCGAGTGGAAAATGTTCCATGGAGAGTTGTCAGCTGCTGTAAATAAATATTGATGTGTGTTTTCAGGGAGAATAATATATACAGAGAAGGAATAAGCCAATTTCCAGACAGGTAGGCCTTTTTTATTCACTAAATTTAAGATGAATGCACAACAAGTACCCCAATGTAAACAAAGAAGAGTGACTTACCTTCTAACTTATATCATGTCAGAAACCCGGCATGGATAGAAACTACTGTTTGATTGTATTTATTGTATATATGTCATACAGTGATACATAGAAAGTTACAAAATGTTTATATGGAAAAAAAAAGAAAAAAAAAAAAAAGGGAGCAACATAGGATAGGGTCCTGTGCATCCATCTCGCTTCATAGCCTGTTGTCTCGTTTAATCTCGTGAACGTCGGCGACAATCGTTCCACGAAAATTACCCTAATCTCGATATATATGCTATTGTACAAAGAAAAACCTTGACAGTGGTAAACAAACTGACTGCCTGATAATGGATTTCAGCAAAGCTTTTGACAAAGTATGTCGCAGCCTAATCTCGTTAAGATTAGGATTCCGAAGAAATTTTCTGTCTGTTCTTCATCCTAATCTCGTTTCTACTCCGGGTCGATTCGCCCTGTGTCTTTTCGCCCCTGTGTCTTTTCGCCCCAGAAAGTGAGTCGAATCGCCCCACTTAATCACTATTATATTATAATAGATGAAGTCTTTTTCGACAATTTTTTGGAAATTATTTATTTATTAGTTGTATGCAAAAAAATAATAATTCATTCATTTTGGTCTACTTTAAATATTTATTTATTAGTTGTACATACAAAAAAAATAATAATTCATTCATTCATTTTGGTCTACTTTTGTCAAAGATCTCAAGTGAAACTTTTCTTGCAAAATTTACAAAAACAACACAAGAACATTAAAAAGGTTGTTTTTTTTTTGTACCAACGCAAAAGTGCATGAAATGACTAAGATGCTGTACAAGTGCACAAATAACCTCTTTTTTTAATGAATTATGCATCAAATGCTAAAATAGTATAAATTTAATCAGATGTCAACAGTGCCTGAAATGGACGGTCGCCCAGTCGCCAAATGCGACTAATATCTTATTCGGGCGACCAAAAGCTGCTTCAAATTAGGTAGTCACTGGCCCAACAAAAAACGTTTGGGCGATTGCCTAAAAGACCGTTAAAAATTGTTGTTTTACCGAAACCGGACATATTTTACTGTAACTTCAACAGTAGATAACTCTTCTGTTCTAGTCGAAAACGGTTTGTTACGAGCACAGCGATTGATCCAAATACATTTTTGTAGCCAATGAATACACAGCTAATGTAAATTACTGTTCTCCCCAATTATGTATTTTTATCAAGTCAATCAATACACGTTTCCTACACGTTTTCATGTAATACACAAGTATTCACTAAATATTTGAAAAGAAACGTGTTTTTTTGTTTCTTTATGATTTAATTATTAAAATTGTTAAAAATCTAGGACGAAGTGGAAAGTTGTGAACAATAAAGAGAATTCTGTCAACTTATAATGTTTGCGATCTGGTATATTCCACGGTTCGGAAATTTATTCATTCAATCTGCTGCAAAATGTACATGTACGAATTTCATTTTACAGAAATCGGAAACCTTTTTGTGTCAATCCTTAGGTAATCGTTGAAAAACTTTTCCCCAACAACGGAGAGAAAATCGTTGACAGTAATGTCAAACTACGGAAACGATCTGGCCTGTCACTTCTTTTAAACTTTTCATAGTTCATGTACACGGCTACATTTTAAATTATTAATGACAATTGGGAGGGGTTTTCTTTTTTGGAACCAGAACTTTTGTTTACAAATTAAAAAATAACAGGAAAAGTTAACAGTTGTTTATATAACAGAAAATGACAGCACCGTTGGTTATTTCAACAAAGTGAGATACTTGTTTGGAATGAATAACCAACTGACATTGCCCCGAACTGAGAGGTTATTTTACTTTAAAATCACTTCTTCATAGTGGATTGAAACAAGTGATGTCACTCTTCACTCTGGGGAGTGCAAGAGCGGTCCGTGTAGTGGCATTAGTCTACTCTTTTCCGGATGTCTTTAATGTGATCATGGCATTGATCGCCCCTTACTCAAACCAACCTTGTATTGTCCCCATCCGATGGACTAGCATCGTTTCTTAAGACCACCCTAGCCAATGGCGTCAAACTTAAGGTTGTCTAAAAGGTTATAACAAATAAATTCAGGTTTCATTTGATAGCAATATATGCATTGGGGTGTTTTCGCGATTTCAGCTGCACACCTACCAAAATTACCTTGAAGAGCCCCCCCAACCCCCGTGAGACTAGTGAAAGAATGAATTTTAATGTTATTGATAAAAACAATTAATCTGAAAACTGTTTATATATTGATATCTGATGTCTTTTTTTCATAAAAAAATGTCACAAAATGTTTGGGCCATCATTATGCCATTTGGACCAGTGACTATAATTTTTTACTGGCCCAAAAAAAAATTTTCGGGCCAGCCTACAGCTGGCCCTCATTTCAGACACTGTGTCAAACAAAGAGTGAAGCAATACATATTATTAAACACGTCAAGAAAGCATGTTAATTATGAGGATGACAAAAATAAAGTACCCATGAACAAGCCTTACCACATCCAAAATACGATTTTGATCACATGGTGTAGTTCATGAGTTCAGTAAAATGGCGGTCAGCTTAAAGTAGATTTTGGATTATTTTGTCGGATATACGCTGTAAAGGGTAAGGAAATATCAATATTTTTGCAGATTTAAACTAGAAAATATGTCTATTTATGAAATCTTACCTGCACTTGATCTGACACAATCTGTCCATGCCAAAATATCCATCGGAATGCATCGGGGGGGGGGGGGGGGGGGGGGGGCAAATTAAAATTTCCAGAATACCCATAATAGGGCTTGAAACGAGATTAGGATGAAGAACAGACAGAAAATTTCTTCGGAATCGTAATCTCAACGAGATTAGTCGCAGCCTACTAATCCATAAATTACATTACTATGGAATAAGAGGTAAAACCAACAGATGGATTCAAAGCTTCCTCTGCGATCGTAATCAGTCAATAGTAGTAGAAGGTGAAACATCAAATTCCATACCGGTTGAATCAGGTGTTCCTCAGGGATCAGTGTTGGGACCCAGCTTGTTCCTATACTCAGGGGTTTCAAAGTGGGCCGGTACCCGGTACTTTTACCCGTCTGAGATCGTGTATAGTACCGGCAGAAATTACTGAACCCCCCAAAATTAGCGGTGGTCAAAACCACAAGTACGATAGGCTTGTGGAATATTTTTCATAAAAAATCAATGATCACGTCAATTGCTGAATTCTCGCATTCAAATCGAACAACTGCGTCACGACCAAGTTGATGGGATATTCCCCGTTTTAAAAATAACTTTACCTTAGAATCGTAAATAACAGTTTGCGCATGCGGTAAATAGATATGTTTTCGCCCCAATATCTTTTCATCCTTGTGTAAAACTCGGACCGGAACAAAGCTGACATCATTTCAAAATAAAAAATGACCGATTACAAATTATGTTCAAACACAATTTAGTGTAATCTTCAGTAATATAAGTATGATCATTATGTAATATGAATACCGTATTTTATGGACGATAGGTCGATATTTTTTTTCTTCAACATGCTGGCTTCGACCTATCGTCCACATCGACCTATACAAGGATGAAGTTAAAAAAATCTGGAA
The DNA here is from genome assembly GCA_963680875.1 of Bathymodiolus brooksi. Classification (NCBI taxonomy): domain Eukaryota; kingdom Metazoa; phylum Mollusca; class Bivalvia; order Mytilida; family Modiolidae; genus Bathymodiolus; species Bathymodiolus brooksi. The sequence continues at coordinate 94,470,642 of OY804581.1, read as the reverse complement.
TCCCTTAAAAAAAATCTCGATAAAAATGACGATTTTGTTTACAGTATACCTTGAATTTTTTTTTCTGAATAAGAAGACTGAAATCATCAATGTTCTTGGGGAATAAAAGTATACTAACAAGGGGTGCAATTCCGGGGAAAAAATGTTCAACATCCGAAAAAAATCAATAATATTCAATGATTGAAGTGTTAGCGAAAATCAGTTCAATAATGAATTGTATAATAAAATATATACTATAAAAAATGTATGTTGTTGAAAAAAAATCACAGGGTGGATCGTTTTACAATATAAAATTATTGTCACAAAATATCTAAATATAGCTATATAGGTTTTCCATCTAACACGAGCATGCGCACAGGGTTGTAGTAAAAAATGGCGGTTGCATTACATCTCACAATAATTTAAATACACGTGGAGAACAAGCTTTTTATACTAAATATACTGGAAAATAATTATCGATTTCGTTAAACTAGAATGTTCTACACTTGAATTGGTCAATTAGGAACAAATAAAATAATCACCACGAGATAATCAACACAGGTGAACATCAGTCGGCACTTAATTATCCTGATCAGCTGATTGAAAATTTACTGGACTGAGACATCACATAATTTGTGTACTACTAATTAAACACAGTTTAAAGGTATGTCAATAAAACTGCACAAGGTGATACATTGTTTTGACAGCTTGATTATTTTATTGTATGGACATCCGTTTACCATCTATTGTGACACCCACACTGGGCCACAGATTGCCTGATTTGAATGTCATCGATGTCTGGCTTTACAAACCAGACTCCTCATAAAAAACAAGTTTTAAAAACAAAATTTTATTTAATTTAATTTTCATAATTATTTCGTTTATGACACATAAGAATAGTATTCTTGAGTTAATACTTACATATACTTACCGAAGAACATCGTTATAGGACAAATGTTTACCGATGTGAAAAAAAAACACCAAAAAAGTTTGATGTGACGATACTTACCCAAGTTGTCATCGGCATCCTCGACCTATGGAATGCTTCGACCTATCTTAGTATTTCCCAAAAAATTTAGCAGAAAAGCAGCAATTCGACCTATCGACCTATAGTCCGTAAAATACGGTATATGACTACACAATATTTTGTGCGATTTTTTTTTATCCATTTAAACCCAGGGTCGAATCATTCTGGGGTGTACTGTCTTGTTGCTTAACTCCGTCCATATTGTTTAACTTCCGGTATAAAAAAATAAAAACCTATAGATGGCTAATTTATTTACATATTTTGACAGGGCCCTACCACGGTTGTTCACAGAAATGAAAGTATGCTGAAAAACATTTTTAAAAGGGGGTACGAGGAGATAAGGGATAGAAAATTTTTAGAAATCTTGAAAAAGGACCGGACATGGCTCAAATACGAATTACATTGTAATGTCAAAACGCAGGCCCCATTTTTTTTCCAAAAATAATTTAACTTTTGTGATTCAAATGTTCATAAATGTCTTCCCACGAATCGTTTTTGTTTGAACATTTTTTTGCACATAAGTCGTGAAAGTAACAATATATATTGTTTTTGTTTAATTATATTTGTATTGATCTATTAAAATTATAAATTTTATTAAAGATTGATGATCGCGAATTAAATTTATATGTTTCATTAATTATGACACTTATATGTCTTAATCCGTGCCAATGGTCTTTGATGAGTTTAATTACTGGTAATAAAGTAAAAAAAAAAACACAAGCCAAGGTATTGTGAAAAAGAAAAGGACAAAGCCAACAAAAGAATTTTGAGAAGTTTAAGCTTTGATAACAATGGCTTGGTCAAGCCTAGCTGTGGAACCGTAGCTCTTTATGGTCCTTTTGGTTTTTTTAAGATATGGCGGACTATCTATGAATAATCTTGGCTGAAGTCTGTAAACTGAAATATTCAATAAAGAAATTGGGGGGGGGGGGGGGGGGGGGAAATCCAGGCATTATGCATGGTCTTCACTCTTGGTGAAATCTGAACTCTAAAGTTAATGGGATTTTTCTTTCAAAAACACTTAATGTTTTGCAATCTCTGAAGTACATTTTTTGGTCCACAAAATGCTAGATTGCAGGAGCTTCCGCCCCCTGGACCCCTTACGGCCCTCAGCCTAATTTTTTAGGTACCTCCTAAAATTTAAGAAGTACCTCCTATTATAAAAAAACTTTGAAACCCCTGAACATCAAATTCCATACTGGTTGAATCAGGTGTTCCTCAGGGATCAGTGTTGGGACCCAGCTTGTTCCTATACTACATCAACGACATGCCAGAAAATATGGATGACACGATTTACCACACACTACCACACACTTCATGTAATTTGTTGCTATAACGTTTTATTTTAATTATTTGCATGTAAAAGGATGTAAAGCTTTTTTATGACTTTAACTTCAAAAGTTAAGAAATAATATAATTAGCTCAAAATATGGTACTCGGTGTTTTCCGTTGTAGTTACCACACACTTCATGTAATTTGTTGCTATAGCGTTTTATTTTAATTATTTGCATGTAAAATGATGTAGTAAAGCTTTTTTATGACTATTTAACTTCAAAAGTTGAAATATTGCTGAAAGTGGCGTTAAACACAAAAAAAAATTCAAATTCAATTTAATACACTGATTAAATTGCCCCAGTGAAAGTGCAAATACACAGAACGCCAGTAGATATACAGGTATATAGCAATATATATACAGGACCCCATGTGAATTGGCCCCCTAACTGAGGTCTTTTATTACCTCTAATATACAGCTATTGCATGGCGTAATCCAATTAGCATAGTGATAAAGGGATCAAGTTTGTGGGGGACATTTATGAAGGTCATTTAATAGGACTAAGTAGAATTCAGTACAGGAATAAATAATATGGGGAAATGCATGAATTTAATCATGGAAAATTAATGATTTGGTCATGAAAACTATTGACGGACATTCAGGGCTCACCACCACAGGCACTTGTTTCATTCAAAAAATATATGCCCCCTCCTCTTCCTTACTTCATGGTAAACATCTGCCCTTTACCCCTTCCCCACTTCGCCTCAATATTTTTCGCTTATCAGTGATCCTTTCGCTGACCCAATTATATCGTTACACTCCCGAGATATTTCTCTTTTCGACTGCCACATTTAAATATACCTACCAGGCCCCCCTCAGACGAATTGGACAAGAATATTCAGCGAGTCGCATTTTCTATTTTTCAGTCACTGAAACGAATACAACCACTTCCGGTTTGTGCTGGATTTTTCATATGCAATCGGAATTCTCTAGACTGGCCATGTGTAACAATGCCATCATGATCATCTCTCAAATGTAAAGTAAGCCTTTAATATACAGATAATTGTTCCAATGCAGATTATAAAAATATGTTCAACTCCAAATTACTGACATTTGATTTTTAAAACACCTTTTTTTTTAGTTTCTAAATCAATTTAGAACGGACCGGAAGTGACTATCCGTTTCAGTGACTGAAAAATAAAATGCGACTTTCGCTGAATATTCTTGTCCAATTCTTCTGAGGAGGGCCCGGTAGGTATATTTAAATGTGGCAGTCGGAAAGAGAAATATCTCAGGTGTGTAACGATATAATTGGGTCAGCGAAAGGATCACAAATAAGCGAAAAATATTGAGGCGAAGTGAGGAAGGGTTAAAGGGCAGATGTTTACCTTGAAGTAAGGAAGAGGAGGGGGCATATATTTTTTGAATGAAACAAGTGCCTGTGCTCACCACACATAATAAAAACAGTGCGACTTGACTTGAGGGCGAAGTGAGGGAAAATCTTTCGAAAATCGATCCAAATTTTAACGTTTCTTTTCCCGCTACTGCATGTTCCCCTACCTTTCACAAAAACGAACAATGACCTTAAAAGGATGCAATTAACGAGTTTGGAATAAAATATTGAACATCACACCCTGTATGGGTCACATTTCAGGAACATGGGAATATTGAAGAAAAAGTATGATTATTGGTGGAAAAAAATATGGACTTGAAAAGACTGACAGGGCGACTAAAACTTTGCTTTTTGACAGAAATTGGGCGACTTCATTGAATCCAAGGCGAAGAAGTCGCCCACTTCGCCTGGTTTGGTGTTCCCTGGTATACATGTATAAAGTATACATTTGTGGATCCTAATGTGACTATGAAATGACATACAGTGATTCAAGAGCAGTTTTTATGCATGGAATTCATATGTACAGGGATTGGGAAGACCACGCACCATGTGCAATTGGCGCTTCCAAGTTGATTGTGGCACGTTGAGGTCTGTTATCTGTGCGCCCTGTAAATTCTGATTAATTATTTTATTATTTCATGTGTCCATTAAAGTCGTTTTCTATTTTTTGTCATGATTTTGTCACTGTCTTCACTCATCGTTAATTTCCCTTTAATGGCAATTCCTTGATTTTCCCTTTCTATGTTTAGAACAGTTATTTGTGTCAACCAATCAGACAAAAGGATTCACTCTTTTGATTCTAAATTTAGCGTATTTAAAACACATTTGTCCTGGGGTTTCGTTCTCTTTTCTGAATAATTGATCGGTTTTGGTGGAATGTATTCTACTTTCTGGTTGAATAGAATCTGATTACAATTAATTGGTACAAGTATACCGTGCCGATCTTTTTATTTGAGTGAAAGTTGTTTCTATAAATAATAATCGTAAACCGAAATAGACTTTTTTTATCATACTTTTTTTTTCTTTGGGTACATTTTGATAAATTCTAGTAAGAATAGAATTATAAAATTATATTGTAGTGGCAGGCGTGCACGTACACTTCTATTTTTCTGCAGGTGTGGCATATTTAAGTATGACCGGCATCGAGGTGTTCCGAAAAAAAAGTCTGCCATTTTCTATCATCAATATTTTCGTTTCCTTCCCAGTGTTCTCGCTAGCCCGTTTTTACAGGTCGCAGCGCCCGCCCTTGTACGAGTGACGCCCTGCCCTTTTGTGACTAACGTGGATGTCTTTTTCCATACCTGTTACTAATTCATAATAATAGATTTTTCATATTAAATGCATAGTCTCGATTAGCGTTATTGTGTAAGACCACCATTTTTTTTTTACAGGTAAGTTGTTCACGTGATGATTTATTATACCCCCACAACGAAGTTGTAGGGGGGTATACTGGTTTCACCATGTCCGTCCGTCTGTAGACAAATCCTATGTCGTACGATAACTTAAGTTGTGTTTCTTAGAATCTTTTAAAATTTTATTCAGCTGCTTACTGGTGAAGAGAGGAGGATCTATTTCTTTTTTGACGATTTTCACTTTTGCCGTTCCAGAGTTATTGGACTTGATATGACGGAAAATAGAATTTTTACCCTATGTCGTATGATAACTTGAGTAGTGTTTCTCAGAATGTTTTGAAATTTTATCAGCAGCTTACCGATGAAGAGAGGAGGATCCCTTTTATTTTTGACGATTTTCACTTTTGCCGTTCCAGAGTTATTGGACTTGATATAACGGAAAATAGGGTTTTTACCCTATGTCATATGATAACTTGATTAGTGTTTCTCAGAATGTTTTGAAATTTTATCAGCAGCTTACCGGTGAAGAGAGGAGGATCCCTTTCATATTTGACGATTTTCACTTTTGCTGTTCCAGAGTTATTGGACTTGATATGACGGAAAATAGGATTTTTACCCTATATCGTATGATAACTTGATTAGTGTTTCTCAGAATGTTTTGAAATTTTATCAGCAGCTTACCGGTGAAGAGAGGACGATCCCTTTCATTTTTGACGATTTTCACTTTTGCCGTTCCAGAATTATTGGACTTGATATGACGGAAAATAGGATTTTTACCCTATGTCGTATGATAACTCGAGTAGTGTTTCTCAGAATGTTTTGAAATTTTATCAGCAGCTTACCGGTGAAGAGAGGGGGATCCCTTTCATTTTTGGTCGGAACAATCGGTAATGTTTTGGTTATGGAAATAGGTTGGAGAGAGATGTGGGGAGTAGGGGGTATATCTTAGTGAGCTGTGCTCACAGTAATACTAGTTATTGTTGGGGGGGGGGGGGGGGGGGGGGGGTATTTCTTATTTATATTAAATATTTAAAATTGCTTACTATAGAAAATACCGTTTTAATCTTTCAATTTTATAAATAAATAATCGTAATTTTGAAAATTATTGAATTATGAAGTACCGGTACTGGTTCCCAGCATATATTTCTGTCAACTTTCATTTAATGCACAGTAACCGATCAAGGTAAACACATGCTGATTGTGTGATTAGGCTATTTATAGCTTTCGGCGAGTGATTGAAGTTGAATTTTAACGTTTTGTCAGGAAATTTCATTCTTCTAATCATAATGATTAATTCTAATTACGATGACAATTAAGATTACAATAGCTGTTGAAAGAAAGTAAAAAAAACTCCATCATTTAATATAATTTTTTTTTTTTTTTTAATTTCACCCACAAAGGACGGAAATATTTAAAGGGATATTAGAGCTCGTTTTAACATATATTTTTTCAACTCGTGACGAAGGTTGTTTCTTTTCAATTTAATTGTAAAAACAATCCAAAAATACTTTGCAGTATGCATTTCCACAGTGTTTGGATGGAGATAATATTAAAATGAATGTCTTTGAATAAAGTTACCTATAGTTATACCAATATAAAAAAAAACGTTTGAAGTATAACTATATTACAGTTGTGGAAATATGCAATTGTAAGAAGTAGAGGTAGAAAATACATAATTAAATAATAAAAAACATTACTTATTGACTTTTATTTACTGAAGAGAAGTGCCCTTTTCAAGTCAGTCTTTGTGCATTAAAGTGCCCTTTTTCAGCCAACGTTTATGCATAAAAGTGCCCTTTTCAGAAGTAGCACCCTGCCCTTTTGAAATCCTAGCTAGAACACTGCTTCCCCATGTTAATCCTTAGCTGTCATATAAATTTCGTGCTGCAGCCGAGGATGTAGTATAAGCTCTATGATTAAGAACTGATGGTGTGATGCGACATGAGAAATGAGGAATAAATGTGTTGGTCATAACGTCACAATAATTGGTTTGACTGCTTTTTCATGTTGCACAATCCATACAAGTCTAAAAAATGATATTTATCAATGCATAGGCTAACACGCAGTTTAACTAACCAAAGTTGTGGTCCGTTGCTAATTTGAAATGGCACATTATTCTCTAAAATGGCCCCTTGATGTGGTCAAGTAAGGGACCATAGTCTCTTTGACAAAAAATTCTTCCCAATCCCTGAATGTACAAAATTAGATTTTCATTTTTCACTTGTTTATTAATTTTTTGTGTGAATGTATGTTGATGGCTGTTTTGCATATATTATTTCAGAAGGTTTTGATGATGCTGTTGAAGAGAGAGTCATCAATGAAGAGTATAAGATATGGAAAAAGAATACACCATTTCTGTATGATTTAGTGATGACACATGCTCTGGAATGGCCAAGTTTAACAGCTCAATGGTTACCTGATGTTACAAGGTACATGTATACACACAGAAAGACCCCCCATTACATATAATGTTATTACTTCCTTGTTTAGTAAAAATGGTGAATCATGTAACACAATCGTTATATTGTATTAAATGACTATCAATAGTTTCAATACCTGGAAGGCAGCATTCAGATCTTGAAATGAAATGTCAAATGCAGGTTTTTGAATTTTATTAGTGTTTAATTCCTTTTTAGCTCACCTGACCCAAAGGGTCATGTGGGGTATTGCCATCACTTGGTGTCCGTCGTCCGTCCGTTAACTTTTCATATTTTAATCTACTCCTCTGAAACAACTGGACCAAATGGAACCAAACTTGGCAGAAAGCATCTATATAAGGTCCTCTATAAAGTTTCTTCATTTCGTCCCATTCCGCCAACAAATATGGCCGCCAAGGGCAATTCTTGTTTCTGATTGGCTAATGTTAAAAAAAATCTTCTCCTCTGAAACTGCTTGGCCAAATGGAGCCAAACTTGGCAGGAAGCATCTATGTAAGATCCTCTATAAAACTTCTTCATTTAGTTCCATTCGGCCAACAAACATGGCCACTGTTACTAAAAATAGAACATATGGTAAAATTGCACGTTTTTGGTAACAACTCAAAAACCGTTAATAATATCAGAAATCTGACATGGGTAAAAATGATCAGCACAGGAAGATCTAACTACCCTGAAATTTTGAAGAAAATCTGATTACCTATCTTGGAGTTATTGCCCTTTTTTCATCAAATTTTCAAAATTTTAATACTTTTCATTTTTTATTTCAAAAACTATAAGAGATAGATGTTAAGTTTAAACAGCAAACATGTGCAGCATGTCAAGATCTACATGCCCTGCAATTGTGAAGTAAATCTGAATACCCGTCTAGGAGTTATTGCCCTTTTTAGTTCACCTGGACCAAAGGTCCATGTGAACTATTGCCATCACTTGGCGTCCGTCGTCTGTCGTCTGTCGTCTGTAAACTTTTCACATTTCAAGCTTCTTCTCCGAAACCACTTGGCCGATTGGAACCGAACTTAGCAGGAATGTTCCTTGGATGGTCCTCTACAAAGTTACTGTTTTTCGTTCCAGTCGAATATTCAATATGGCTGCCAGGGCCAATAATATGCTCTGATTGGCTGAAATTTCAAAGATCTTCTTCTCTGAAACTAATGAACTGACTGAACCCAAACTGTAAATGAATGATCATTGGAATGTCCTTTACCAAGTTACTGTTTTTTATGCCGATCGGAAATCCAAGATGGCCGCCATCGCAGGACATAGATTAACATTGTACCCTATGGGAAAATGTTCAAATGCCTTCTTCTCAGAAACTACAAATATGATTAAAGCCAAACTGTACATGAATGTTCATTGGATGGTCCTCTACAATCTTAAGGTTTTTTGTTCCGATATGAAATTCAAAATGGCGGCTACGGCAGGACTTAGTTTAACATTGGACCCTATGGGAAAAATGTTTCAAAATGCTTCTTCTCTGAAACCACTTGGACAGTTGAAACCAAACTGCCCAGGAATGATCATTGGAAGGTCCTCTACAAATTTTCTGTTTTTTATGCCGATCGGAAATCCAAGATGGCCGCCACCGCAGGACATAGATTAACATTGGACCCTATGGGAAAATATTCAAATGCCTTCTTCTCAGAAACTACAAATATGATTAAAGCCAAACTGTACATGAATGTTCATTAGATGGTCCTCTACAAACTTTACGTTTTTTGTTCCGGTATGAAATTCAAAATGGCGGCTACGGCAGGACTTAGTTTAACATTGGACCCTATGGGAAAAATGTTTCAAAACGCTTCTTCTCTGAAACCACTTGGATAATTGAAACCAAACTGCATAGGAATGATCATTGGAAGGTCCTCTACAAATTTTATGTTTTTTATGCCGATCGGAAATCCAAGATGGCCGCCACCGCAATACATAGATTAACATTGGACCCTATGGGAAAATATTCAAATGCCTTCTACTCAGAAACTACAAATATGATTAAAGCCAAACTGTACATGAATGTTCATTAGATGGTCCTCTACAAACTTTACGTTTTTTGTTCCGGTATGAAATTCAAAATGGCGGCTACGGCAGGACTTAGTTTAACATTGGACCCTATGGGGAAAATGTTTCAAAACGCTTCTTCTCTGAAACCACTTGGATAATTGAAACCAAACTGCCTAGGAATGATCATTGGAAGGTCCTCTACAAATTTTATGTTTTTTATGCCGATCGGAAATCCAAGATGGCCGCCACCGCAATACATAGATTAACATTGGACCCTATGGGAAAATGTTCAAATGCCTTCTACTCAGAAACTACAAATATGATTAAAGCCAAACTGTACATGAATGTTCATTGGATGGTCCTCTACAATCTAAAGGTTTTTTGTTCCGATATGAAATTCAAAATGGCGGCTACGGCAGGACTTAGTTTAACATTGGACCCTATGGGAAAAATGTTTCAAAATGCTTCTTCTCTGAAACCACTTGGACAGTTGAAACCAAACTGCCCAGGAATGATCATTGGAAGGTCCTCTACAAATTATCTGTTTTTTATGCCGGTCGGAAATCCAAGATGGCCGCCACCGCAGGACATAGATTAACATTGGACCCTATGGGAAAATATTCAAATGCCTTCTACTCAGAAACTACAAATATGATTAAAGCCAAACTGTACATGAATGTTCATTAGATGGTCCTCTACAAACTTTACGTTTTTTGTTCCGGTATGAAATTCAAAATGGCGGCTACGGCAGGACTTAGTTTAACATTGGACCCTATGGGAAAAATGTTTCAAAACACTTCTTCTCTGAAACCACTTGGATAATTGAAACCAAACTGCCTAGGAATGATCATTGGAAGGTCCTCTACAAATTTTATGTTTTTTATGCCGATCGGAAATCCAAGATGGCCGCCACCGCAGGACATAGATTAACATTGGACCCTATGGGAAAATATTCAAATGCCTTCTACTCAGAAACTACAAATATGATTAAAGCCAAACTGTACATGAATGTTCATTAGATGGTCCTCTACAAACTTTACGTTTTTTGTTCCGGTATGAAATTCAAAATGGCGGCTACGGCAGGACTTAGTTTAACATTGGACCCTATGGGAAAAATGTTTCAAAACGCTTCTTCTCTGAAACCACTTGGATAATTGAAACCAAACTGCCTAGGAATGATCATTGGAAGATCCTCTACAAATTTTATGTTTTTTATGCCGATCGGAAATCCAAGATGGCCGCCACCGCAATACATAGATTAACATTGGACCCTATGGGAAAATGTTCAAATGCCTTCTTCTCAGAAACTACAAATACGATTAAAGCCAAACTGTACATGAATGTTCATTGGATGGTCCTCTACAATCTTAAGGTTTTTTGTTCCGATATGAAATTCAAAATGGCGGCTACGGCAGGACTTAGTTTAACATTGGACCCTATGGGAAAAATGTTTCAAAATGCTTCTTCTCTGAAACCACTTGGACAGTTGAAACCAAACTGCCCAGGAATGATCATTGGAAGGTCCTCTACAAATTTTCTGTTTTTTATGCCGGTCGGAAATCCAAGATGGCCGCCACCGCAGGACATAGATTAACATTGGACCCTATGGGAAAATATTCAAATGCCTTCTTCTCAGAAACTACAAATATGATTAAAGCCAAACTGTACATGAACGTTCATTGGATGGTCCTCTACAAATTTACGTTTTTTGTTCCGGTATGAAATTCAAAATGGCGGCTACGGCAGGACTTAGTTTAACATTGGACCCTATGGGGAAAATGTTTCAAAACGCTTCTTCTCTGAAACCACTTGGATAATTGAAACCAAACTGCCCAGGAATGATCATTGGAAGGTCCTCTACAAGGTGTGTGTTTTTTATGCCGATCGGAAATCCAAGATGGCCACCACCGCAGGACATAGATTAACATTGGACCCTATGGGAAAATGTTCAAATGCCTTCTTCTCAGAAACTACAAATATGATTAAAGCCAAACTGTACATGAATGTTCATTGAATGGTCCTCTACAAAATTTACGTTTTTTATTCTGATATGAAATTCAAAATGGCGGCTACGGCAGGACTTAGTTTAACATTGGACCCTATGGGAAAAATGTTTCAAAATGCTTCTTCTCTGAAACCACTTGGACAGTTGAAACCAAACTGCCCAGGAATGATCATTGGAAGGTCCTCTACAAGGTGTGTGTTTTTTATGCCGATCGGAAATCCAAGATGGCTGCCACCACAGGTCATAGTATTAACACAGAACCATATGGGGAAAATACAGAAATATATTCTTCTCTGAAGCTATTGCACTGATTGAACCTAAACTGTGCATCAATCATTGGAAGGTCCTTTACAAACTTGGTGTTTTTTATGTTGATCGTAATTCCAAGATGACTACCACTGCAGTACATAGTTTTTACATAGGACCAATTGTTTTTTTTTATTACCAGGTGAACGATACAGGCTCTTGAGAGCCTCTGGTTTATTTTTATTTTTTTTAATTTAAACATTTTTGTCTGATATTTCAAAAACTATTAGAGATAAAAGTTAAGTTTAAATTGCAAACATGTGCAGCATATTAAGATCTACATACACTGTAATTTTGAAGTTAATCTGAGTACCCAATTTGGAGTTATTGCCCTTTTTTTTCGTCAAATTTTCAAAATGTTAATACCTTTTGTCCTTTATTTCAAAAACTATAAGAGATAGATGTTAAGTTTAAACAGCAAACATGTTCAGCATGTCAAGATCAACCTAGCCTGCAATTTTAAAATAAATCTGATTATCCATCTTGAAGTTATTGCCCTTTTTTCATAAAATTTTAAAAATGTTAATACTTTTCATCCTTTATTTCAAAAACTATAAGAGATAGATGTTGAGTGTAAACTGAAAACATGTTCAGCTTGTCAAGATCTACATGCCCTGCAATTTTGAAGTAAATCTGATTACCCGTCTAGGAGTTATTGCCCTTTTTTCATAATTTTTTAGCTCACCTGACCCAAAGGGCCATGTGAGGTATTGCCATCACTTGGCGTCCGTCATCCGTACGTTAACTTTTTAGTTCACCTGGACCAAAGGTCCATGTGAACTATTGCCATCACTTGGCGTCCGTCGTCTGTCGTCTGTAAACTTTTCACATTTCAAGCTTCTTCTCCGAAACCACTTGGCCGATTGGAACCGAACTTAGCAGGAATGTTCCTTGGATGGTCCTCTACAAAGTTACTGTTTTTCGTTCCAGTTGGATATTCAATATGGCTGCCAGGGCCAATAATATGCTCTGATTGGCTGAAATTTCAAAGATCTTCTTCTCCGAAACTAATGAACTGACTGAACCCAAACTGTAAAGGAATGATCATTGGAATGTCCTTTACCAAGTTACTGTTTTTTATGCCGATCGGAAATCCAAGATGGCCGCCATCGCAGGACATAGATTAACATTGGACCCTATGGGAAAATGTTCAAATGCCTTCTTCTCAGAAACTACAAATATGATTAAAGCCAAACTGTACATGAATGTTCATTGGATGGTCCTCTACAATCTTAAGGTTTTTTGTTCCGATATGAAATTCAAAATGGCGGCTACGGCAGGACTTAGTTTAACATTGGACCCTATGGGAAAAATGTTTCAAAACGCTTCTTCTCTGAAACCACTTGGATAATTGAAACCAAACTGCCCAGGAATGATCATTGGAAGGTCCTCTACAAAGTTTCTGTTTTTTTATGCCGATCGGAAATTCAAGATGGCCGCCACCGCAGGACATAGATTAACATTGGACCCTATGGGAAAATGTTCAAATGCCTTCTTCTCAGAAACTACAAATATGATTAAAGCCAAACTGTACATGAATGTTCATTGGATGGTCCTCTACAAACTTTGCGTTTTTTGTTCCGATATAAAATTCAAAATGGCGGCTACGGCAGGACTTAGTTTAACATTGGACCCTATGGGAAAAATGTTTCAAAACGCTTCTTCTCTGAAACCACTTGGATAATTGAAACCAAACTGCCCAGGAATGATCATTGGAAGGTCCTCTACAAGGTGTGTATTTTTTATGCCGATCGGAAATCCAAGATGGCCACCACCGCAGGACATAGATTAACATTGGACCCTATGAGAAAATGTTCAAATGCCTTCTTCTCAGAAACTACAAATATGATTAAAGCCAAACTGTACAAGAATGTTCATTGGATGGTCCTCTACAAACTTTACGTTTTTTGTTCCGATATGAAATTCAAAATGGCGGCTACGGCAGGACTTAGTTTAACATTGGACCCTATGGGGGAAATGTTTGAAAACGCTTCTTCTCTGAAACCACTAGAACAGTTGAAACCAAACTGCCCAGGAATGATCATTGGAAGGTCCTCTACAAATTTTATGTTTTTTATGCCGATCGGAAATCCAAGATGGCCGCCACCACAATACATAGATTAACATTGGACCCTATGGGAAAATGTTCAAATGCCTTCTTCTCAGAAACTACAAATATGATTAAAGCCAAACTGTACATGAATGTTCATTGGATGGTCCTCTACAAACTTTGCGTTTTTTGTTCCGATATAAAATTCAAAATGGCGGCTACGGCAGGACTTAGTTTAACATTGGACCCTATGGGAAAAATGTTTCAAAACGCTTCTTCTCTGAAACCACTTGGATAATTGAAACCAAACTGCCCAGGAATGATCATTGGAAGGTCCTCTACAAGGTGTGTATTTTTTATGCCGATCGGAAATCCAAGATGGCCACCACCGCAGGACATAGATTAACATTGGACCCTATGGGAAAATATTCAAATGCCTTCTACTCAGAAACTACAAATATGATTAAAGCCAAACTGTACATGAATGTTCATTAGATGGTCCTCTACAAACTTTACGTTTTTTGTTCTGGTATGAAATTCAAAATGGCGGCTACGGCAGGACTTAGTTTAACATTGGACCCTATGGGGGAAATGTTTGAAAACGCTTCTTCTCTGAAACCACTAGAACAGTTGAAACCAAACTGCCCAGGAATGATCATTGGAAGGTCCTCTACAAATTTTATGTTTTTTATGCCGATCGGAAATCCAAGATGGCCGCCACCACAATACATAGATTAACATTGGACCCTATGGAAAAATGTTCAAATGCCTTCTTCTCAGAAACTACAAATATTATTAAAGCCAAACTGTACATGAATGTTCATTGGATGGTCCTCTACAAACGTTAGGTTTTTTGTTCCGATATAAAATTCAAAATGGCAGCTACGGCAGGACTTAGTTTAACATTGGACCCTATGGGAAAAATGTTTCAAAACGCTTCTTCTCTGAAACCACTTGGACAGTTGAATCCAAACTGCCCAGGAATGATCATTGGAAGGTCCTCTACAAAGTTTCTGTTTTTTTATGCCGATCGAAAATTCAAGATGGCCACCACCGCAGGACATAGATTAACATTGGACCCTATGGGAAAATGTTCAAATGCCTTCTTCTCAGAAACTACAAATATGATTAAAGCCAAACTGTCCATATGTGTGTACATTGGATGGTCCTCTACAAACTTTACGTTTTTTGTTCCGATATGAAATTCAAAATGGCGGCTACGGCAGGACTTAGTTTAACATTGGACCCTATGGGAAAAATGTTTCAAAACGCTTCTTCTCTGAAACCACTTGGATAATTGAAACCAAACTGCCCAGGAATGATCATTGGAAGGTCCTCTACAAGGTGTGTGTTTTTTGTGCCGATCGGAAATCCAAGATGGCCACCACCGCAGGACATAGATTAACATTGGACCCTATGGAAAAATTTTCAAATGCCTTCTTCTCAGAAACTACAAATATGATTAAAGCCAAACTGTGCATGAATGTTCATTGAATGGTCCTCTACAAAATATACGTTTTTTATTCTGATATGAAATTCAAAATGGCGGCTACGGCAGGACTTAGTTTAACATTGGACCCTATGGGAAAAATGTTTCAAAATGCTTCTTCTCTGAAACCACTTGGACAGTTGAAACCAAACTGCCCAGGAATGATCATTGGAAGGTCCTGTTTTTTATGCCGATCGGAAATCCAAGATGGCTGCCACCACAGGTCATAGTATTAACACAGAACCATATGGGGAAAATACAGAAATATATTCTTCTCTGAAGCTATTGCACTGATTGAACCTAAACTGTGCATCAATCATTGGAAGGTCCTTTACAAACTTTGTGTTTTTTATGTTGATCGTAATTCCAAGATGACGCAGGACATAGTTTTTACATAGGACCAATTGGTTTTTTTTATTACCAGGTGAACGATACAGGCTCTTGAGAGCCTCTGGTTCATATTTTAATCTTCTCCTCTGAAACAACTTGGCCAAATGGAACCAAACTTGGCAGTAAGCATCTATGTAAGGTCCTCTATAAAGTTTCTCCATTTCGTTCCATTTGGCCTACAAACATGGCCGCCAAGATTAAATCTTTTTTCTGATTGGCTAATGTTAAAAAAATCTTCTCCTCTGAAACAGCTTGGCCAAATGGAGCCAAAATTGGCATAGATGGTCCCTGGGTGTGTCCCTTTCAAAATTGTGTCCGACAGCCCCACCCTCCATTCAAGATGGCTGCTGTTTTTTAAGGTAATGATTATCTCCCTTTGAAATTTGCTTCAGTATCATTCTATTGTCAGGTGAGCGATACAGGCTCAGTGGGCTGAGCCTCTAGTTCAACAATGTTTCTGGAGAAAACCACTGACCTGCCATTAACTGGTAAACTTTGTTACATAATTGTATTGAATTCACCTTGCTATACGCCAGTTCAATTTACAATAATCATTTTTAATGGATGATGCATGTAAAAATTCATTTGGTTATAGATATATAGAAGAACTATGACTATTTATGGATATATTTATTACACTTTTATTCCTTCTTTATAAAACTTAGTATTGAAATGTTGTTTCTTTAAAATCCTACATCTAGGTATTAAATATGAAAAGAAAGTTTAACAGTGATGGTGAACAATTCCACCAATATCAATAAAACAAAACAACCATTTCTCAAATCAACTCACTAAACATAAAACCATGAGTAACTTGTTATATAGAATATTTGCCAGTGATTTACTGAAATTTCTACATTAAATGACTATTTATGACTTTCTTTCTTTTTTCAAGTCAAACAGCATTGAATTTAATTGTTATAAATACCTAATACATATTTTATTGTATTGCTATTTTTTAGGCCAGAAGGAAAAGATTACTCTCTTCACAGATTAATTTTAGGAACACACACGTAAGTCTATTAGTTTATACTTGTTCTTCTATAGATATGTTATGTTTACCTCTCAATTGAAGACAATTTTGTTTATTGTAATTTTGAGGGGGGGGGAAAATCATGATTTATAGAAGAAGAAGATAAGGAGATAATTATGATGAATAACAATAGAACAAGGGAGATAATTATGATCAATAAGAATAAAACAAGGGAGATAATTATGATCAATAACCATGAAACGAGTAAAAATACGACACTTAAGCCAAAAAAAGTTAGACGAGCGGAGAATCTACCTCTGCTGGATTTAGATGGTAGACATAGATGTATTTAATTACAGTAAATATTAGCACGAACAATTATCAACATACCGTTGCACATTTGATTGTTAGAAAAAAACCATCTGTGGTGTAATGGTTAGTGTGGTAGATTGAGGATTTGAGCCCCTATCGGGTCAAACCAAAGACTGAAATTAGTATTTGTTGCTTCCTCGCTAAGCATGCAGCATTAAGGAGAAAGGGAAAAGTCTGGTTGGCTTGCAATCAGGATAATGTGTTAGAATGAGGTGGCATTTCTATCCACGAACTGTTGTTTCAGTAAGCTAGTACAAAGGGGACATCATCATCTCATTGAAAATTAACTTGTTCTCGCCATGATGTAGCTTGAAAATTTCTGAGTTTGCGTTAAGCAACAATCACTATCATTATTGTTAGAAAAAGACAAATATCATGAATATGACTTAATGTTGTAAATCTTTTACGAAGTCATCAAATAAAAAAAATGTGTCACTAAGAAAAAAGGTGGAAATGAATCAAATATATTACATATAAAACACAAAATTGATATTGTCCATTGTTTTGTTACCTAAAAATTTGTATTCCAGTATTTTAACTTTGATATGTTAATATTATTAAAATAGTTGTTAGCTCTAGAAGGTCCCACTCTATGGGAGCTATTTGTCATCACTTTATGTGCATCATCCTTCAGCTTTTCACAGTCCTCACAATGAGCACAGGCCTTACTGCCCAAGATCAGTAAAACTGTTCGGACCAGTAAATTTTTCAGTTTTAATTTAGATATATGTATAAAATAAATTCAAGAATTTTATTTGGACCCAGTAAATTAAAATTTCATTTCGAGGACTGTTTTCATATATATTATCTATAAATTTTTCACACTGAATAGATTGGCTAAATAATGATATTAAAGAAACGCATAAACCACAGGGCTGTTTATACACTAAAATATTGCAGGGATCATCTGGATAGTTATCCAAAAATAATTTAATTTGATTTGAATACTGCAATCTTGATTGGCTAATCCGCTTCGTGAAAATTTTGGTTATGCTTGATAACCTGTGTTGGTATTGTGACGTCACCAACATGTTCATCCGCCAACGACAAATTCAAATAGTCACATGAAATAATTGTACTTAAAATCGAGGAATCATTAAATTTTGTTGTAAAAATTAAATTACAGTTGACTCTCGTTATCTCGAATTCGATGGGACCATGGAAAAAATTCGAGTCAACCATAGTTCGACTCAAGAGGAGCTATGGAAATACCGGAAGTGTAATTTGTTTAACGACGAAAGGGAGAGAACTTGAGCAAAATTTTGAAGAGCTAAAACCAGCATCGCATGTCTCGATTCTCGGAACGATTTAAAACTTATTCGATGTTTGTTTTGCTGGTTTTTTTTCTGTTAAATTCTTTGAATCTTGTGGAATGACTGATAACTGCTAGATATCTTTTTTTTGTGTGTGTATGATTATGTGTATCTGTTGTGTTGCATTGATTCAATAAAGTGTAAAAGAAAACTTTTCTCGACCGAAAATAACGCCAATTCTGAGAAATAGCGTGATTTTCCCTTTTATTACAACAGTTAATTAAGAGTGACATTTTTTTCAAATCTCTCAAAATTGAGAAATTATACATCTTTAATGAAAATTAATTTCCGACAAATAAATCAATAGATAAAACGCTTCCGTTGTGTACTTTTCACAATCATTGATGTATGCCGACCCAAGCGCACTTATTATAAATCGATAATTTGTTATTGTACACATTTAACCTGTGTCATAATAGATTATACCAAGGCAATTCAAATATTATCACTAATTAATTTGACAGATTGTTAAAATAAACATGTGAAATAGCCTAAGGTAAAAATGTCAAAGTCAATGACCGGATGTTTCACCTGTGATCCGATTTTAATCCCAAGGTAATACACATGTTTTGACAGATAAATTTGACTTAACGAATGTAAATAATATGGTTTTCTACATCTCGGGGACCAAAACTTTTATTCGAGACAACCGAAATTTCGACTCATCCGAATTCGACTCAACAGGAGTCAAATTATATATATTTATACACAACGAAGTTCGGGACTTCGAAAAAAATTCGACTCAACCGGAAATTCGAGTCAACCGAGTTCGAGACAACGAGAGTCAACTGTATAAGGAATATTTGAAATTGTTGAACAGGTTATACTTGCATAACCAGGTTATATCGTATAACCTGTTTAACAATTTCAAATATTCCTTAAATGTTCTCTGACTGTTGTGTCTGCAATCGTATGGATGTTGGATCAGAGATGAAAGTTTTCCTCGGATCAAACTTTTTATATTTCGTCATATTAAGACCTTATTTGGAGGGGAAAATATTATACAGGATTACCATGGTACCGAAGGATGAATGTTAATGTTAAGTTTATTATGTATTGATTGTTATACTTACGGGGAAGTTACGCTACTATGCCACAAATAATTCATTTATATTCAGTACATTGAAGTGTAGTGCTTCATGAACATTTGTGATATTCAAATTACACTTGTTCGCATTTTAGAATAATTTCTAAATTTTATGTTAATTCTGCAAATGTTTAATTGATTTACATGTTTTTCTATTTACAGATATTATATATTAGAATCTAGATTTTTTTCAGTTTCGGGAAAACTCCTTCCTGGTAGAATATTTGTGTTCTAAGTTGGTATATTTTCTTGTATTTTAAAACTAATTGCATGCATATTAACAAACTGGTGGTTAATAAACTGTCATGATAAAGATGACTTGATCGTTAACCATCGTGTTGATTGAATACATAATTCTTGATAATAATTAGTAACATTTCTATTTTTCTTCTTTTTTTTTCCTTAATAAAGGACAAGGTAAAATAATTCCACTTGAAAAAGCTACTTAAATGGATGAGAAAAAGATCCATTATGGAAAGAGTTTTAATTGTTTCCATTTAATTTGTTTCACTTAATTTATTGTTTATTAAGCTTCAAACTTTTTCTGTTAAATGTGTTAATAATTAGAAGGCAATTTTCATTTTTTTGTTTGTTTTTTTTTAATAACAAAAGTTATGCTTTTCTGTGTTGTTTTGGCAAATTGATTCAAAATTGATTTTTTAAAAATACCAATCAAGTGTGGAAGTACCTTGACCTTTATTATTTACAGCTCGGATGAACAGAACCACCTTCTGATAGCAAGCGTACAATTACCTAATGATAATGCACAGTTTGACGCCTCACATTATGATAGTGAAAAAGGAGGTTAGTTAAATAAAGTGGGTGAAATATTGTTGAAAGTGGTGTTAAATACCATAAAACCCTTAAATAAAGTGGGAATCATTTCACATGTTGACGATAACTCAAGTTTGCTTTTGATCGAGTTTCATAAAATTTTAACTAAATCTTATGGAGTGATAGAATAGCAGTTGCTTTTGATTTTGAAGATTTTGCCTTGTGCCATCCAGAATAACGGGACTTTGTTCGTGTTTCCATATATCTTTATAAAAACGTAGATGTCTGTATCTAATTTAGTGGACAGGACACATTTCTTGAATAAACCTTCATCAGTAAGCTCAGTCAAAATATTTGAAAGCCAAATAATTTGAAAAAAATCTTCGGGAGCTAAGAAAACCAAAGGTTCCTACACAGGATTGCCAATATCAGCTAATCACTATAACTTAAGTTCAATTCACATGAAAGTTTCCATGACAAGACAAGAAAAAATGTGACCTTTTAATACAGGTGACTGCTTAATAGAGATGACAGCATGGTTAAATTTGACTATTTATTCATCCCATACTTTTCAGAATTTGGAGGATTTGGTTCTGTAAGTGGTAAAATAGAAATAGAAATCAAAATAAATCACGAGGGAGAAGTCAACAGAGCAAGATATATGCCACAGAATCCTTGTATCATAGCAACAAAGACGCCATCTAGTGATGTATTAGTATTTGACTACACAAAACATCCATCGAAACCAGGTAAGTAGCACTTTAAAAGAAACATTTCTCTTAAATAAATGTGTTGTAAATAAAAAAATTCTGTCTGCACTATATATGTTCTTTGTAAACATTTTAGGGTTTTTTCCTTTCTTTTCTTTTTCCAACTATTTGGAACCACATCTGTGGTGTAATGGTTAGCATGCTTGCCTTAAGTGTGGTAGATTGTCAGTTTGAGCCCTAGTTGGGTCAAACCAAAGACTATAAAATTTGTATTAGTTGCTTCTCCGCTAAGCATGCAGCATTAAGGAGTAAGAGCAAAGACTGGTTAGCTCAGTATATGAATAATATGTCTGAGTGGAGCGACATGTCTACTAGCAGACTGTTAGTTTCAGCGTGTTGGTCTAATACAGAGTAGATATAATCATCATCTCATCACTCCAACTATTTGCTGTTGGGTATACAGAAATACACTTCTTGTGTACTGTATTAATATTTGTATTGTTGATGCTTATTATTATCCTAGTAAGTTACAAGAAGACATCACTTTAGATTAATACAAAATGAACAAAAAATAAAATCCATCTGATATTTTTACAATGTTTTATTACTTTTATTGATGATATATCTAAACCTCATTTAAATAATTTAGTTGTAGGCATGGATACGAACGTTGATTTACGTATGTACATCTCGACCAAAATGTTTGTATCAAATAAATGTAACATTAGAACATACATATAAACTAGATATTGTAAATGTATTTATATATATTGTATTTATTCCTTCCTATTAGAATTATTAAGTTTAAAAGCCTCTTGAGCAAGCATTTTCATTATCAACAATAATTTCAGATCCCAGTGGAGAATGTAATCCAGAACTTAGATTAAAAGGACATCAAAAAGAAGGGTATTGTTATATTTTTATGTTATTTGTAGATAATACACTCTTATTTTTTTATTATTTTGTTGTTGTTGTTGTTGAAACAATGAAACCTGTAATTACTATGTAGTGATTACATCTGTGGTGTAATGTGCTCGCTGTGAGTGCGTTAGATCGTTAGTTTGGTCAAACTACAGATTATAATATTGGTATTTGCTGCTTTTTTTATAAGCACACAGCATGAAGAAGTGAGAACAAAAACTGGTTGGTTCAGAATCTGAATAATGTGTCCCTGTTGGAGCGACATGTCTACCCACAAACTGTTGTTTCACTGTGTTAGCACTAAATATCCAAGCAATGAGGACATCATCTCATCGGAAATTGCTCATTTGGCATTTTTCACTCACTCACTTAACTAGTGGTGGTGTTCATTGAATAAATGATTGTTTCCATAAAGATCAAGTTTACTTAGATAAATTCTGTCTGTCTTCATTTTAAATTTGGAGTGGACCAGTTTGGTATTTTCCAAAAATTCTCGTATTTCCTTGAATGTGTTCAATTCTTTTTGTAGTTTAATCTTAGAGAATGAATAAATTTAGACAAAATAATTGAATTATATTTTTATTTCAAGTTAATGCATATACATGTATATTACATACAATTCAATATCTGGTTTGATTAATTTGTTTTTTTAGCTATGGTTTATCATGGAATCCCAATTTAAATGGACATTTACTAAGTGCTTCAGACGATCATGTAAGTATAATGTAAGATATTAAATGAACATGGTAGATATGTGTCCTATTTATTGACACATTAAAGGTGTAAATACTTGTCCTATTTTTTGAGGGGCCATCATGGCCGTGATCGTATGGTAGTTGGATTTACAACTACCTATGCAATTTGTGCTTATCAGCACTGATGTGGGTTCGACTCCCGCTCAGGGTGACGTGTACATCATTCATGGCTCAATTTTGCGACTAGTGGCGACCAAACTTTTGTCATAAGGCGCGTTGAACTAAGTCGTGACCACGATTAAAGTCAAGACGAAACATTTCATTATTCACTGTTAATTTAGTACATTTTTTCAAATGCAAATCCGATTTTGTCTTCAATCGTGATCATTTTCATAACAGTTGATTGATACATCGATTCAAACGTGCAAATGATTATCATAATATTAAAACTGGATGGAATGGAATCGCATTTCTGCAAGTTTTGCAATATCCAGTGCACAATGTGAGCGAACAATTTTCGGCACAAAATACGATAAAATGTGATGTCCGATCAGCTTTGAACACCAGCACAGTTGAGACCCTGATCAGGCTTAGTGGTAAAGACTCTAGTGTTGAGAAATTTGATCCAAGTGACTCAATAGATCATTGGTTTAGCACTAATAGGAAAATGGGGAACTACACACACTGCTATCAGATTGCAGTGATAATGATGATGATATTTACTTAAATATTTATAAAGACGCATTTGAATAAATTATTTTATTTTCCTAAAGATGTACATTGGTTTAGGGTGAAATACTAGAAGAATATCAGTGTCCTATACAGCACAAGATCTTATGCTACAACTTACAAGATAAAATAAAGACATGAAAATTACACCAACACAAACCACATTTAAAACTCAAGCTGGAGCTATACAAACTCAATAAAACCAGAGTGATATCTGGCTGCCAGGCAACATAATTAGTGATTGTCTGCATTTTTTTTACCTGGCTATGAAACTGTTTACTGTTGCATTGAGCTCTGTTGAAAAAAATTTTCTTACATTATTTTTTTTTATTTTTAAAATGCACCTTCATAAAACAATATATTCAAGATGTCAAATTAGGTCTCTGGATATTGCCAGAATGCAGCATTTTGCATCATTTACCCCATACCCCTGGCTGTAGTAACCACTTTGTTAGCCCAGTGGATCAACCCGCTTCGTCTGTTGAATGTCTTCTTGGCTCCTAATTTTTTTATCCTAGGAGCCAATTGGATCCTGGATCAAAAATCCTACTTTGAGGCCTGACATTATGTGATAAAATATGTCAGTGACTTGCAGCAAATCAGTGGTTTTCTCTGGATCCTCCGATTTCCTCCACCAATAAAACTGTTTCATTTTCCGAGAAGCTATTTATATTAAGTAATTAGAAGACACTTCAATAAATATGTCATAATATTGTTCATTGAAAGTCCATGTATGCTGGATCAACAAAAAAGTGGCTTCCCACCCTCCTAAAAGATCTGTAATAACTCAGCCTCTGAGTCATTATTTTTACTTTGCAGACAATTTGTTTATGGGACATTAATGCTACGCCTAGAGAAACAAAGTTGGTGGATGCTCAGACAATTTTTACAGGTCACACATCAGTGGTTGAGGTTTGTATACTGCCTTTGATTAAACATTATACATATTTCACCATTCCTTTTCCAAACTGTAGTTGTAATACTGTATAACCGGTAATTTCTGCGGTATGCGGTCAACTCCGGACCGCAGAAATTAAAATCACAGAATATTATGTAAAATAAATGTTTAATGTCCCGTACAAAATACGTTTTCAAACTCCGATTCCCCCGTAAGTGTCAAATATTTAATTAGTTGTAATTACTATATCCAGATAAACAAAACCTGGTACTATATTAATGTTTACACAACAATTAAAGGTTATTTAGCTGTGGCTTGATGATTTTTACCTGTTAATTACAATTACTCCAGATCAAGAAATATGATTGTACCAAGCTGACACCGACAATATAATTGAAACAATCACCTGATTAAATGTTTACAATCATAATAAAGTTTATTAAAGCAATATTTAAAATTGTTATTTCATAAATTAACATTAGATTATTTTTTTTAATTGTTGTAGTAGCTAGCTTCGATTGAATAATATCAAACTGCGTGATCGCAGGATTCATCTAAAGACCAAACAAGTAGAAATGTACTGGTAGTAGAATTCCGGTTAACCGAGTTTTTATGTCTACATTATACTAAAAGAATTGAATACAATTGCTTCTAATCATAATTCTTTTAAAAACATTGTTATGTGATAAAGTATGAAAAATCGACATTAAAAATATACATCTGAAATATATCAAAGTTTATACCGATATCGATCCAACTGTTGACTTCGTATTTTCTGTCAACAAAATAGATCGCGAAAACAGTCAACAAATAGTTTCTTAAGACAAATTTGAAGTTAACCAAATGCGTATTCAGAAGTTGTAGCGTTTGAAAACTTTCTAAAGAACTAAATATGTTTTTACTTCTAATGATGACTGTAATGTGCACCAGTTGTTTATTGCAACATCGCTTCAGTTGTTGCTTCCTGTAATACAAACAATATTTTTTTCGGTGCCGAGATTTTCAATCCGCAAAAATTAAATGTCATCTTTTTAGACGAAAACCGTAGAAATTACCGGTTATACAGTATATAACATTGAAAAAGGATTTACATGTGTTACAGGAGTTTGTACTCAGCTCCTGACAATTTACCCATTTTTGTCCATAGGAGGCAATGGCTCCTTCACTTATTATGTCTCCCCTTCGAACGAAGGGAGACATATTGTTTTAGTCTGATTTTTTCTTCTTCCGCTTCTTCTCAGCAAAGCTTGTCCGGACCATAACTTTATTGTCTTTCGAGATAGGTCAATTATATTTGGTATGTGGGTGCATGACCATAAGTCGGTGTGTCACGTACCGTAATGACCTTCGTGAGACCTTGACCTTTGACCTCAAGGTCAAATAATTGTTTTTTAAATAGTATTTTCTTGTCCGGGCCATAACATTTTTGTCTTTCGAGATAGGTTGTTGTACAGATGGCCACATTAAGGGGAGACATAAGTTTTAGGTATCTAAAACAGTTCTTCCTAGTTATTTTTGGGAAGCAACAGAGAACAAATTGTAGCTATTTGCAAAGTAGCTGGAAATTTTATTAGTGTATGACAAATAGTGTAGTTTGACTTTGAAACATTTTTCTACAAATTTACCAATGTTAATGTAAGTAAGTGTTAAATCCAAATTGAAAATAATATATCAGTATTTAAACCAGATCGTTGAATTTGTCAACAACCTTGGTTAGAGTTGAAGTTTTAGTTCATGTTATTCCAAAAATAAATGACTATTCAAGTGAAGATTTTACAACATTGTATTATGTTCAATAGAATTAATATAGTTTTAATTTGTTCCTTTACAGGATGTTGCCTGGCATCTGTTACATGAGAGTTTATTTGGCTCTGTGGCTGATGACCAAAAATTACTGATGTAAGTGGTTTACAGATCTAGAAATATTAAATCTCACAGTAAAAAAATCTTAAAATATATGAATACTTTTTAAGCGATGAAGTTTCACTTGCCTATGTCTGTCCTATTTGTTTTCATTCAATAATTTAAGTTCCCTTTTAGCAAATCTTTTGAAATTTATGCACAAAGAATGGGAGCATAAGAGGCAGTCCAATTTTGATTGTGGACTCGATACTTTTTATTTGATCGCAAATATTTTGTGATATTATTATAGATTTGTTGTATCAATAATGATTTGTTATTGTATATTGTAGATGGGATACCCGATCTAAGAGTACATCTAAGCCAAGTCACACAGTGGATGCTCATACTGCAGAAGTCAACTGTCTGTCATTTAATCCCTATAGTGAATATATCCTTGCCACAGGCTCTGCAGATAAAGTAGGTTATTACATATCAAAGGAGGAATTGCCACAATAGTCTGGTGGTGAAATGTTTTCATTCCTCTTGTCTGTATCGACCATTATTTTCCAAAATTTAGTTAAAAACAAATGGCAAATTTGGCTTCTTTTTCTACCTTGCATCAAAGGCTTTACAAGGCTCCTTTTATCAGATATTGAATTGTATTGATATGATATGCTACCCTGTATGGTGTACAATATTATCATACAGTTAGGAGACAAAAGATAAATTCAAATAAAAGCTGTTCGTCACAATATAAAGTTTGTAGTTTGTGTGTAAAAGAACAAATTGGTCATAGAATTGTACTGAACTTAAACAATGCTAATACATGAAGAAAACTTCAAACAATTTAATTAAAATTGAATATTATCATTTCATTACATTGGCCATGCAAATCTAGTACAAATATAGTTGGGTATTTCATCTACCTTAACAATTGATGCCTCTTAGGATCGTGAGGCATATTTGAAACAAGTGTATAATTATAACTGTTTCTGATTGTATTCAAGTTCCCTCCATTAATATTTTTTATTGCCATTATATTCCTATAATGTTGTTGAAAGTGGTATTGAAACACTCAAAATTCTAATTTTTGTTTCTGATATTTTCAGACAGTTGCATTATGGGACTTAAGGAACTTAAAGTTGAAGTTACACTCATTTGAATCACACAAAGATGAAATATTCCAGGTATGTAGAAATAGATATAGAAAATTACAACAACAGTAGCATTTTATAGACCACTTTGTGAGAGAAAAAATCACTAGTTGTTTCTGCAGTTTAATCTCCTGTTTATGAAAATCCTCTATTACTTAAACATTTTTTTAAATAATGTTATTAACAAGGATATCTTGGATTCTATCAATACCAAATTTTGATGAGGGGGGGAAATCTCGTGAAGATTTCATATAAAATTCCATGATTCTTGTATATATTTTTGTCAGTGGTCTTTGTTAATTAGTTTTTCATTCCATTGTAGGGTTATTCCATTAAAATCTTGAAGTTAATTTTTAAAATTGTGGCTGTAGAAAAGAATTTCAGTTTATGTAGCATGTGTTTTTGGAGTAACAATTTACATTTTATGTTATTCACACTGGAGTGATTACACTCACATTGTTTATTTTTTTAATGTACACAGGTCCAATGGTCACCTCATAATGAGACAATTCTGGCCTCTAGTGGAACAGATAGACGACTTCATGTATGGGATCTCAGGTTTGTATTGTATTACATGTACATGTTAATGCGTGCACAATTACTCTATCTACTAATTGAAAAATAATTGTTATACCCCCGCTCCCCGAAGGGGGAGGGGGGTATACTGTTTTACCTCTGTCCGTCCAAGATATTTTTCGTCGCATTTTTCTCAGTAACTGTTGATGGCAGAGATCTGATATTTGGTCACAAGCGTCATATAGGTATACCATATTGATGGTAGCATTTTTGGACCCGTCAGATTCCTACTTTCTGTTTACCGACTTAGTTGGTTTTTATACACATTGAACATATATGCACATTTTTCTCAGCAGCTATTGATGGCAGAAATCTGATATTTGGTCACAAGCTTCATATAGGTACCCCATATCGTGGGAAGCGTTTTTGGACTCGTCAGATTCCTACTTCCTGTTTGTCGACTTAGTTGGTTTTTATACACATTGAACATATATGCACATTTTTCGTCACATTTTTCTCAGCAACTATTGATGGCAGAGATCTGATATTTGGTCACAAGCTTCATATAGGTGCCCCATATTGTGGGAAGCGTTTTTTGACCCGTCAGATTCCTACTTCCTGTTTGCCGAAGAACGGAGGTATCATAAGTGAGCATTAGCTCACAGTTCATCTTGTTTTACAAAAAAAAGTGTAAATTTCTTAAGACAGGATTGTTTAGAAAGTAATTCATCTGTTTTTCTCTTCAAAGTTGCAATTAGTATTACAAAAGAAAATATTTTTGAAAATTGCAAAGATTTTTTGCTAAAATTAAACAAAAAAAAACAACAATTCTGTTCATTTAATACTAAAAATTAAATATCATAAGAGTTTTTAAAACTAAATAAGGGTTACCTTAGGAGAAATAAATGTTGGGGGAAGAGATGATGGTAGTTTTTATTTTCATATTCCTATAAAATTAGTGCCAATCGCCTCTTAAAGGTTGTGAGTTTGACTCCTGTGACATGTACTTGATACAACTTTATATGATCATGTGTTGTTTTTCTTTTGTAGTAAAATTGGAGAGGAACAGTCTGCTGAAGATGCAGAAGATGGACCACCAGAATTATTGGTATGATAGACAGAAAGAAGTCAATATTACCTCATAGAGCTGTTGGGTTTTGTCTAGCAATGTCCAATAGCTTTTTACACTTCTGTAATCTTTGAAAATCAAGTTAGCATGTGTGTTCCTTGAACAAAAAAAATGTTTATTATGTTCCTATGAAATCCAAGATGGTTATTACCATATGCACTTATTAAACCCATATTTAGACATACATAAATGATAGGGTCTTTACCAAGTTTATACTCTTGTTATATTCAAGATGGCCCCCACTGTAGACCATCTTTAGCTTGAACCATATGGGAAAATGTATAAAAGAAGTTTCTTATGAACTGAAAATTTGTATGGAACCAAACTAAACCTACTATTTAAAAAGTGGATGCCTCTGTGAGTGCAGAACTCTACTATCACAGGAGATAGTATAACATAGGTGCCTATAGGATTATGGACTGACCATATATAAAATAATTTTTTTTGCTAGACTGCAGTTTCGTCAAGCTTTTCACGTGCTCGTGAAATTAGCAAGCAACAAGTATCTTCTTTTCTGGCTGCACAGATTGTGTTTTGTTGGTTTCTAAGCAACCATACATTATATTGTGTTTATGTCAACCAGGGTCATGTAGCATTATTGAACCGCCACGATATAACTGAAATATTTTTGAAAGTGGCATTAAACAACATAACCCTAACCCCTGTATTATTGTAGTCGCTTATCCACTTTTTTACACGACCTTTTGTGATATTTATTTTTCATTTTGTGGGCGACAGGTGTATGCAAGTGAATAACAATTGTTATGAATCATCTGTATTTTGTAGTTTATTCATGGAGGACACACAGCAAAGATTTCAGACTTCTCATGGAATCCAAATGAACCCTGGGTAATTTGTTCTGTATCTGAAGATAATATTATGCAAGTTTGGCAGATGGTAAGTGTACACATATTTCCTTAAGCATTGATAAGATTACATAAAATAAACAAAAGGGATGTTGAAAGAGTTGGGGATGGGGAATGAAACTAGATTATTATTTCATTTCATACATGTGATATCTCCCAGAATAAGTCAAAACAACATTTATTTGATTATAAAAAGTTTTGATTTTCTAACCATAGTCAGTTATGCATGTATGTTAATAAAAGAATTAACCGTGTCGGTGATGTAATGGATAGCGTGTTCTCCTCGAGTGCAGTAGATCGTAGGTTTGAGCTCTGGTCGGGTCAAATCAAAGACTATATAAAAGAGGTATTTGCTTCGTCTCTGCTAAGCATGCAGTAATATGGAGTAAGAGACTGCTTCAGCCTGGAATCAGGAGAAACCAAGTTCAGTGTCTTGTCTACTTACTCTCTCACTTAATTAAAAATGTGAATATAAATGATTATGAATCAGAATCCATCTGCAACCAGGGAAAATGTTAACGGGTATGGTACTATGCTTGACATGCTTACAGATGTGGGGTCATAAAATACTGGGAAAATAATACATATTTTCACTTTTTTGCACAGAAAACTTTTGATCACCTGTCTGAGCGATTCAAAAAGCTTATATACCTTCTTTACAATCAGTAATTAACAAGTCAAAAGAAAGGTTATATATTTTTTTTTATCTGTATGTAGTATACCATATAAATCGGTCACTGCTGCGATTATGAAGAAGAAAGCGTTTTGTGCCTTGTACACAACAGTAACTACAATTTAAAAATTGTGAAAACATCATATTAATTTTTAAGCTTTCCTGTTCAGCATATTGTCTTGGTGCTGCTAGAATGGTTCGTATTTTTCTAAAATGTGAATTTTCTCTTTTACATATTTCTACAGATGAGAATGTGTATAAAACTTTATTGTGTTTATATAGCAATTATTTTATCTTTTTCAGGCTGAAAATATCTACAATGATGAAGAACCGGATGCCCCTACAACGGAACTGGAAGCTACAGCTTCATAATTCATTGGACCACACAACTTCAAATTTTTAAATTTGTGGATATGTACATACAAACTAAAACAATTGTGCTGATAAATTATTCATTGTGAAACTCATCATAATACATTCTGTTAACAAAGAAAAACTACAAGAAAATAGAATATTTGAAATATTGTATCTAGTTTTGACATTTTTATCTCCTTGCATGTGAAGGATAGGAGTAGTTGTGGCAGTGATCGTATGGTAGTTGTGAGTTGGAACCCCATTCATTGCAAGGTGTACTTCTGACAGGTCAGTGTTTTTCTCCTGGCACTCCGTTTTCCTCCACCAATAAAACTGACTGCCACAATATAGCTGAAATATTGTTAAAAGTGGCATTAAACACCATAAACCACCAACCATGTGAATGATACAGTTGTCACATATGTGTGTTATTTAGTCTGTAGTCATTTAATACCAAACCTGAGGCCTAGGCTTAGACATAACATTTTAAGCTGATTCTTGGGTGATTAGGTTATAATGATCTGAGAATACAACCTAATTTTTAGCTCAAATGGCCCAAAGGGCCATGTGAGCTATTGGCATCCATCGTCGTCGTACGTCGTAAACTTTTTCAAAGATCTCCTCTGAAGCTACTAGACCAATTGGAACCAAACTTGGTCTGAATCATCACTAGGGTGTCTAGTTTCAAAATTGTGTCCGGTGATGCCGTGCACCAATCAACATGGCTGCTGTTACAAAAAATAGAACATATGGTAAAATTGCAGGTTTTTGGGTAACAACTCAAAAACCGTTAATAATATCAGAAATCTGACAGGGAAAAAATGACCAGCACAGCAAGATTTAACTACCCTGCAATTTTGAAGAAAATCTTATTACCCATCTTGGAGTTATTGCCCTTTTTAGCTCACCTTGCCAAAGGCAATGTGAGCTTTTGCCATCACATGTCGTCCGTTAACTTTTCACATTTTAATCTTCTCTGAAACCCCTCAGCCAAATGAACTGAAACTTGGTAGGAAGCATGTATGGAAGGTTCTCCATAAATATTGTTAATTTTGTCCCGATCCATCAACAAACATGGCCACCACAGGCAATTCTTGTTTCTGATTAGCCTATTTTTAAAAATCTTCTCCTCTGAAACCACTGGGCCAAATGAACTGAAACTTGGTAGGAAGAATCTATGGAAGGTCCTCTATAAATATTGCTCATTTCGTCCCGATCCATTAACAAACATGGCCACCACAGGCAATTCGTTTATGATTGTATGCTTTCTAAAAAAAAAACTGTTTTTCTGTGGAAAGGGAGATAACTATTAGTAAAATACAGTTAGCTATGAATTGAATTACAGATAAATATGCCTCTAAAACCCCTCAACCAAATGAACTGAAACTTGGTAGGAAGCATCTATGGAAGGCCCTCATTGCTCATTTCGTCCCGATCCGTTAACAAACATGGCCACCATAGGCGACTCTTGTTTCTGATTGGCTGATTTTAAAAATTCTTCTCTTCTGTAAACGTTTGGCCAAATGAACCGAAACTTGGTAGGAAGCATCTATGGAAAGTCCTCTGTTGCGATTGCTTATGTCGTTCTGATCCGTTAACAAACATGGCCACCACAGGCAATTATTGTTTCTGATTGGCCTATTTTTAAAAATCTTCTCCTCTGAAACCGCTTGGCCAAATGTACCAAAACTTTGTAGGATGCATCTATGGGAGGTCCTCTATAGCGATTACTCATTTCGTCCCGATCCATTAACAAAATGGCCGCCACAGGCAATTCTTGTTTCTGATTGGTTGATTTCTAAAAAATTTCTCTGAAACCGCTTGGCCAAATGAGCCGAAACTTGGTAGGATGCATCTATGGAGGTCTATAAAGATTACTCATTTCGTCCCTATCAATTAACAAATATGGCTGCCACAGGCAAGTCTTGTTTCTTATTGGTCAATTTCTAAAACAGCTTTTCCTCTGAAGCCACTTGGCCAAATGATATGAAACTTGGTAAGAAGCATCTATGGAAGATCCTCTAGAGATTACTCATTTCGTTTTGATTCATTTACAAACATGGCTGCCACAGGCAATTCCTGTTTTAAATTGGTCAATTTCTAAAAATCTTCTTATTTGAAACTGCTTTGCCAAAATGAACCGATATTTGGTGGGAAGCACCTATGGAAGGTTCTGTATTAAATTTCTTCAAAGCAGAATGAAAGGTGAGCAACACAGGCTCAGTTTCATCAAATATTCAAAATTTTAATATTTTGCATCTTGTATTTCGATAACTATAAGAGATAAAGGTTAAGTTTAACTGCAAACATGTTCAGCATGTCAAGATCTACCTACCCTGCAATTTTTAAGTAAATCACATTACCCATTTTTCATTAAATGTTCTAAATTTTAATACTTTCATCTTATATCTCAAAAACTATTAGAGATAGAGGGAAAGTTTAAACTGCAAAAATGTTCAGCATGTCAAGATCTACAAAGAAGTTTCCACAGTTGAAAATGTCCAACAACTGTGAAGAGTTATTCCTCTTGAAATGCATTTTTTTGTTGAGACTCCCTGCTTTTGGTTACTCAAATAATAAAAGGGAAGCAACTATTACAAAATGTGAAGTAGCAAACGCTAAGTTTTGAGAATCATTGACATATACGTTTTTTTACAGCAATGTTGATAACTTACATTAAAGGGGGAACCCCTGCCCAAATTTTTTTGGAGAGGAGGTCTGCAATGACGAGGTCTACATTTGTTATTTTTTGACCGAAGTTATCAAGTTTTTTTGACATGTTATTATACCCAGGTGAGCTATACAGGCTCCTGGGAGCCTCTAGTTTGTCTGAAAAGAACCATTTAAGTGTAAATTTATTTATACACAGGTTGGTTTTTTTTTCTTTCATATCTTCAAAATAGAATTGTATTGGTGTTGCAAAGTGAGCATGCTTGCCTAGAGAATGGTAGAGTGAGCATGCTTGTCTAGAGAGTGGTAGAGTGAGCATGCTTGCCTAGAGAGTGGTAGTGAGCATGCTTGCCTAGAGAGTGGTAAAGTGAGCATGCTTGCCTAGAGAGTGGTAGAGTGAGCATGCTTGCCTAGAGAGGTAGAGTGAGCATGCTTGCCTAGAGAGTGGTACTGTGAGCATGCTTGCCTAGAGAGTGGTAAAGTGAGCATGCTTGCCTAGAGAGTGGTAAAGTGGGCATGCTTGCCTAGACAGTGGTAGGGTGAGCATGCTTGCCTAGAGAGTGGTAAAGTGAGCATGCTTGCCTAGAGAGTGGTAGAGTGAGCATGCTTGCCTAGAGAGTGGTAGAGTGAGCATGCTTGCCTAGAGAGTGGTAGAGTGAGCATGCTTGCCTAGAGAGTGGTAGAGTGAGCATGCTTGCCTAGAGAGTGGTAGAGTGAGCATGCTTGCCTAGAGAGTGGTAGAGTGAGCATGCTTGCCTAGAGAGTGGTAAAGTGAGCATGCTTGCCTAGAGAGTGGTAGAGTGAGCATGCTTGCCTAGAGAGTGGTAGAGTGAGCATGCTTGCCTAGAGAGTGGTAAAGTGAGCATGCTTGCCTAGAGAGTGGTAGAGTGAGCATGCTTGCCTAGAGAGTGGTAAAGTGAGCATGCTTGCCTAGAGAGTGGTAAAGTGAGCATGCTTGCCTAGAGAGTGGTAGAGTGAGCATGCTTGCCTAGAGAGTGGTAGAGTGAGCATGCTTGCCTAGAGAGTGGTAGAGTGAGCATGCTTGCCTAGAGAGTGGTAAAGTGAGCATGCTTGCCTAGAGAGTGGTAGAGTGAGCATGCTTGCCTAGAGAGTGGTAGAGTGAGCATGCTTGCCTAGAGAGTGGTAGAGTGAGCATGCTTGCCTAGAGAGTGGTAGAGTGAGCATGCTTGCCTAGAGAGTGGTAGAGTGAGCATGCTTGCCTAGAGAGTGGTAAAGTGAGCATGCTTGCCTAGAGAGTGGTAAAGTGAGCATGCTTGCCTAGAGAGTGGTAGAGTGAGCATGCTTGCCTAGAGAGTGGTAGAGTGAGCATGCTTGCCTAGAGAGTGGTAGAGTGAGCATGCTTGCCTAGAGAGTGGTAGAGTGAGCATGCTTGCCTAGAGAGTGGTAGAGTGAGCATGCTTGCCTAGAGAGTGGTAGAGTGAGCATGCTTGCCTAGAGAGTGGTAGAGTGAGCATGCTTGCCTAGAGAGTGGTAGAGTGAGCATGCTTGCCTAGAGAGTGGTAGAGTGAGCATGCTTGCCTAGAGAGTGGTAGAGTGAGCATGCTTGCCTAGAGAGTGGTAGAGTGAGCATGCTTGCCCAGAGAGTGGTAGAGTGAGCATGCTTGCCCAGAGAGTGGTAGAGTGAGCATGCTTACCTAGAGAGTGGTAGAGTGAGCATGCTTGCCTAGAGAGTGGTAGAGTGAGCATGCTTGCCTAGAGAGTGGTAGAGTGAGCATGCTTGCCCAGAGAGTGGTAGAATGAGCATGCTTGCCTAGAGAGTGGTAGAGTGAGCATGCTTGCCTAGAGAGTGGTAGAGTGAGCATGCTTGCCTAGAGAGTGGTAGAGTGAGCATGCTTGCCTAGAGAGTGGTAGAGTGAGCATGCTTGCCTAGAGAGTGGTAGAGTGAGCATGCTTGCCTAGAGAGTGGTAGAGTGAGCATGCTTGCCTAGAGAGTGGTAGAGTGAGCATGCTTGCCTAGAGAGTGGTAGAGTGAGCATGCTTGCCTAGAGAGTGGTAGAGTGAGCATGCTTGCCTAGAGAGTGGTAGAGTGAGCATGCTTGCCTAGAGAGTGGTAGAGTGAGCATGCTTGCCTAGAGAGTGGCAGCGTGAGCATGCTTGCCTAGAGAGTGGTAGAGTGAGCATGCTTGCCTAGAGAGTGGTAGAGTGAGCATGCTTGCCTAGAGAGTGGTAGAGTGAGCATGCTTGCCTAGAGAGTGGTAGAGTGAGCAT
This sequence comes from Bathymodiolus brooksi, assembly GCA_963680875.1. Lineage (NCBI taxonomy): Eukaryota > Metazoa > Mollusca > Bivalvia > Mytilida > Modiolidae > Bathymodiolus > Bathymodiolus brooksi. The sequence continues at coordinate 94,435,037 of OY804581.1, read as the reverse complement.
GCTTGCCTAGAGAGTGGTAGAGTGAGCATGCTTGCCTAGAGAGTGGTAGAGTGAGCATGCTTGCCTAGAGAGTGGTAGAGTGAGCATGCTTGCCTAGAGAGTGGTAGAGTGAGCATGCTTGCCTAGAGAGTGGCAGAGTGAGCATGCTTGCCTAGAGAGTGGTAGATTGTAGGTTCATATTAAATAAAAGTTGGTATTTGCTGTTTCTCTGCCAAGCACACAGCATTAAGGAGTAAAAGCAACAATGGAATGGCTCGGAATCAGGATAATGTGTCCGAGTTGACTAACATGTTGACATGCACACTTGTTTTAGTCATCTAGTATTAGAAAAATGTAAACATGTTGATCTAGTACAAAGTGGTCATCCTCATTGTCTCGTCAAAATGTAACATGTTCTCGCCATGATATAGCTGAAAAATTACTTGGCATTAAACAACAATCGCTGATTATAATTACAATTGCTGGTGAAAAGTCTTTTAACATTGTATTTAAAAGGAGAACTTAAAACACAAATGATTAACAATATTATCGACCCCAAAACCATAAGAAAGATCAATAGAGATGATGGAAATCTAGGACCCATCTTGAGACAGGTACACATATGATGGTGCTAAAGCAGAATAATGTTAGATAAGAAGTATACTAATAAACAAGTAAGATTTATACCATTTAGTAACGTCCCATAATCTTAGCAAGCTTAAGTTAATGTGACTTCCAATATTTGTAAAATTTAGTGTATTGAGACACAATTTGTCTGGCAACCATTGTTGAATTTCCAAATGAAACGGAAACCACAATAGAAAATTTCTGTCTAGTTTGGAATTGTATGTCATTGTCTATTGGTTGTGATAAAAATACCACACCGTCGGAACAGATCCAAAATATCATCAGAAAACCGAAGAAACAAAAAGCAAAATGTATACCCCCTAAAACACATACATGACTACTTGGTACAGGTTCTTCAATACAAAATTGGCAGAGTTACAGTATATGGGCTCAAGCTTGAGAAATGGAAATTAATGTGAAAAGTTTGCAGATGCAAGGTGATGACAATACCTCACTTGGCCTTGTTGAAAAGTTAGAAAAGGAGAACCAAATATTTACTGTGGAATTTCAAATTGTATGATTCCCTATTTGTGGATCCTTTTTTTCTCAAATATTTATGAATTGCCTCTATTTGCAGAGGGCATGTTTGAAGTTTCGAAACTTTTCGTGGAATTGTGGTAATTATGTCATGACACTTTGAGATTATTTTTACTTGTAGCTTTTATTACTGACCTGTAATGTCTTAAAAAACGACATTAAATCATGCAGTCAAAATCTCAAAGACTTGTACAAATGCTACATAACAGGAAGAATAACTTGCCACGTGACACTGGTGAAGTGTTTGAGAGTTTGGCTGCATAATTTATCATTATAGATATATCGTAATTTAACAGAGGTTACAAGTCACATCTCCCAACAAAATGGCTTTTGGGTTTGAAGGTTCCGACATACATTCACCCCCTGAAGATAGTATGGTTTATATTTGGTTGCTTAACACATTTATTGCATAAAATGCAGAGGTAACTATGAGTCTACTTGCCTGTATGGTTATCAATTGTCTGCAAACTTAACTGGATTCCATAAATATATGCAATTTGTGCATTCCGAGAAAGTCAATATCGGCCAATATGTTTCTTATTTATCAGATTACATGTATAACTTAATTTTGCATTTAAAAAAAACCTAATGTTATAATAACTGCCATCTTGGATGAAGGAAAGGGCTACAAGACAAATTTTTGAAAGAGGAGCTCCCAATGACTATTGCGTCCCTGTGTTATCCAATTTGGCCCTTCATTTCATAAAATATTTTTTTAATGATTTTTCATCATTAGTCTTGCATTTGTATTTGCATATACAGCAAAAAATAATTGAAATTTTAACAGTAAAGGTGGACTTAAATGCTGGACACAATTTTAAAAAGGGAACCATCAAAAGTCTATCTGAGCCAAGTGTGGTTTAATTTTGCTAAATGGTTTCAGAGAAGATTTGTAACTGCATTTTTGTAAAAAAATAATGCCAACACAGTGAAATTGTCAAAGTTCTACATTTTATTAAAAAAAACGGAATATTTGTTAAAGTAATATGAAAGGCAAATATCGTGGAATTTTTTTATTAAATATTTTCACTTAATATGTCACTTAATTATAACTAAAATCAACTGCATAACATTAAAAATCCTCTCAAAAACAGATGTTAAGAGCAAATTGCAAAATATTTGACAGCAGATAATTCTGTCTTCCCGGACAGTAATGCAAATGATATGTGCGTGACCCAAGATGTGAACTCTTTCGGGGAGATTATCGCTCATGTGCACTGTTCAGTTGATGAAAAAAAAAAATATATACAAAAAATGTATATTCAGTGTGTACCACATAAGCAAAAAAAAATTGGTTCACACGACATGAAACCGACAGATTACTCAATAATCATTGTCAGGAATGTGTGAGTGCTTACCTCAGCATCCATGATTGTTTATCTTTTCTTCACGAGGTCATGATCGGCAATCATTGGAACAAAATAACTGAAAGTTAATCTGTCTCCACAACAATGGCGAGGACGATAAACATGCACACGGATTTGCAGATTTCTAGTTGTTGGGAACATATTTCGACTTGAAACATGCATGAATAGCTTAGTAAAGGTACCGCTGTATTTCAAATTGAAATTTCAGGGGAAAATTTTCTTCACCCAAAACTGGTGTAATATTACTTTAAATATCTCATCATGGTTTCAGAGGACATTTTCAAATGATTGTTTTCTCAACAAAATCAGCCTGATTTGCATATTTTCATGAGATCAGTAAAATTGGCAATGTATGTCATTCTTATCAAAATACTATTCAAATATAAAGAAACAGCTGCAATATACCATGGTTGGCAGTGTCATCGGACGTAGCTTTTTAAAACAGACACTAGGGATGAATCAGGTCAACTGATTTCATAGAAGATTTTTAAATAGTTGACCTAAGACAGACAGACGCCAAGTGATGAAAATAGCTCACATGATCCTATGGTTCAGGTGTACTAATAAAAGGTAAGGTTTTCATATATCTGTCATATATATAAATAACAACTAGGCTAAAATTTATTCATTTAATAAATAATATTAACGATAAAAATAATATATAAACAAACTGAAAAATATATCCTTAAAACAACTGAAAATGTATAAAAAGAATAAATAACGAAAAGAAATTAATAAAGTAATCTATCAGGCAATAAATAACGAAAAGAAATTAATAAAGTAATCTATCAGGCTATGTAATCTAGTCATAATGAAAACTAGAATACTACAAAGTTCTCTTCTCTTCTCTTTTTAAATAACAATATTATAAAGGTTTAGGTTTGGTTTATGGTGTTTAACGACACTTTCAACAATTTTTCAGTTATATCGTGTCGGTCAGTTTTATTGGTAGAGGAAACCGGAGTACCCAGAGAACAAGAAAAAGGTGACCTTTTAATACAGGTGACTGCTTAATAGAGGTTACTGCATAGGCAGCTTTGACTTATCATTTTTATTGTTGAATTATATTTGAACTATTACTTTTTTAGTTTTCTTTATTAATGGTGTTTTCCAATTTTCTGTTGTTTTGCTATTTAAACTTGATCTTCTACAAATATATTTGAAAAGTACTCATCAACATAATAGAAATTAAATATCAGGATAAATTGAATATAACAATGGCCAGCCACATAATAATATAATTACATTACTTCCGTTTTTCATTGAAATGTTACAATATGATTGGTTATGAAGTGGTCACATGATTATAAAAGAGATGTTTTACATCCCAATAAAACTCAAACCCGAACTTGCACGTGCCTCCAGGACAACGTCAGATGTAAACAATCAATGGCATAGTAATTTCCAACAGCAAGTAATCTAACAAATAAAATTCACAACGAAAAATTCAACTATATTAAATTTTGGTGTGATTAGCGCGCTTCATACACAAAATGTGCCTCGGTCCACGCTTTTACACGCCTATAAAATTACAAAAAAATGCATTCAATTCTTAAATAAAATACATTGTCAAAACCTATCTAATGTTACCTTCCATTAGAAGATAAGATATTTAATAAAATACAAATAAATAATTAACGCTATAATATAAATAAATTAATATAAAATGCACTGTGAAAAATAAGATTCAGGTTATTGCTTAATAGAGGTGGTCACTAAAGCAGGTTGGATTGTATTTGGTAATTTGTTTCCTTTATAACTAGTAATCTATAATGCCCTTCATATGGTGTAAATCAGTTCTACTTATTGTCAACTGATATTGAATTTCATGACCCTCAACATTTATCTGTCCTCTTTAATCATTGTACTGAAAAACAAAAAGAAAATTCTAATATTTTAAAATATTAAAAACATTCAAATCTTCATAGTATTGATTTACCAACTCATAACTGCACAATATGTAAACAGAATCTGGACACCAACTAACAGGGTACTAAAGAAAAACACAATGGTTTAAAAAAATATTTGAAATCTACCAGTCTATAGCAATAGCATAGACTATATTTAAAAAAAAAATTCTCTGGGTTAAGAATTGTCATATTGCATGATTTATCTCCCTTTGATGATGACACAAAAGCTTGTACAAAAATACTCTTTTCAGAGCTATTGTAAAAGTGGTCTCTAATTTTGCTTAAGACACAACTTTTTGCATGAGTGATTCTATTAATAAATTTAATGATAAATCGTGCAACGGCCTTGTCTAACATAAAGAAGAACAAACAGGCCAGACAATATTACTTGATATAAGGGGCAAAAGAACCTTTTTAGAACGTCAGGTTTCGAAGGGAAAAAAATCTTTTCGCAGGAATTCAACATTTAAATGTAGAGATTTTGGGATAAAACTTTATCAGATTTTGGTATGTGATTCTTCAATTTTCAGGATTTGGGAAACAACACTTTATTTCGACAAGAATCCAAGATGAGAAATCCAGGAGGTTCTGAGGGCTATTTTTGTCTTTATAGATATGGCACTAAGTTCTATCTATATCGTAGAAAATATTATCGTTACACTTTTTAGCTATCTTCATATTGGATAATGTCATCGTACTACATTTGTATTTCCCTTTATGAATAAAATCACAATGAAAGTTATCAAACTTCTTTTATAACACAATTTTAACTATTTTATTTGGCTTTACTTCGTGACCTGACACAGGTTGGACAACGTACGTCATACATCCAGGTATTTTTTTTATCAAATACTTTATAATGGCGGAAATTTTTCAACCATCTGACAAAATAAAACTCATTTTTATACTATTTTAACAACGAACCTGTATGATAAAAGCCAGACCAAAGTACCCTACGAACTTGTATGGTACTATTTACATAGATAATATTCAAAAAGCTGTTGTGATTTGTCTAATCATTCTGACAATATTTCCTTTTGATGCTTGCTGGATCCAGCATAAGAAAATACCCGGATATGTATGATGTACGTTGTCCACACTGGATCCAGCATCAAAAGGAAATGTTGTCGAAATGATTAGACAAATGACAACAGCTTTTTGAATATTATTGATGTAAATAGTACCATACAAGTCTGTAGGGTACAATAGTACCATACAAGTCCGTAGGGTACTTTGGTCTGGCTTTTATCATACAGGTTTGTGGATAAAATAGTATAAAAATGAGTGTTATTTTGTCAGATGGTTGAAAAATTTTCGCCATTAAAAAGTTTTCGATAAAAAATACCCGGATGTATGACGTACGTTTCCACCCTGTGACAGGGCTCACCACACTAAGTGTCTTGTAAAAAATTGGGAGACTTGACTTCTCCCTCAGAGAACATGAGGAAGAAGTGAAGGCATGACAGACCATATAAATACATACCTCCCGCATAACTTTATCGTGAGCCCTAACATCCCATAGTTTATCTGGCTTCACTAGTTTGTCATTTAATCTCAGGTCAAACAATTCAAAAGCTTGAAGCATCTACAAAAAAGTTCATCAATTTAATAAGCCTAGTTGCTTTAAGACAGCAATATACTTTAAACCTCAATATAAATTTGATAACATGTAAACCCCTATGGAGAAATAAGTGTTATTAACCCAAAGGAATATTTTGCATGACTTTTACATCTTAAATAGGCAATAACTTCATATAAATATAGTTAGAAGTTTTACATGTGCTCATAATTTCAGTTCTCTTCATTGATATCAAATAACCATGTCAAATTGATCCCTTATTTTCAAACAATTTATTTTTACCTGAAATAGCCATGGATTTTCTTTCATGAGGTCTAACAGCATGTTTGTGTCCATTACCTAAGCTGATGTGACATTATCATAGTTAAGATATTTCATTTTACATGGGGGTTGAAATATCTCAACATCAATAAAAAAAAACACCAATGACTCTCTTCTTGGTAAAAAAAAACATTATAAGATACCCTACATATTCACTTTTAAATGATTTTCTTTGAAATAGAAAAAAAAATTGTCAATTACTAAACAATAAAAGATACCTGGTAAGCACATCTATTGAAAGGCATTCTTCCCACAGCAGTTCCTAGACCTGGACATAACACACTTCTGATTGGCTCATTTTTGGGATTTCTGTTGTGTTTCTGAACTGAAAATAAATATAATCATCTAACATTTCAAACCAAAATAATACAAAAAACATAATACATATGTTGATATGTCAGAGTATTATAAATATGATGCCAACATTTTAAATTTTATCAAAGGCATTTCCTTTTTATTGCAATTTCTAAGACAAATATAACATTAATAAATTACTGGTAGCAAAATTTGACACTGTAACTAGGTTTACAAAGGTCAAAGGAATATTGTTGGTGATAAAATATATCAACATTCTATTAATATAGACACATAAAATACTACAGATCTTAACTTTTTATCCTTATAATTGGGTGGTTAATTTGATAGTATACAATTTATCTTTCTTGAATTTCACAGTTTTTCATTACATTCTTCGAGTTTCATTTTTTTTTTTTTTTTTTTTTATATTATTTATCAAATTAAACTGTTGTTTTTATTTAATATTTATATGTCATTAAAATTAGATACTAAGATTCCCCGTTTATAAGGCCACTCCCACCAAAGACCACTCCTCTTATCAGGCCAGCTTTGAATGCACAAAGATTGTAATACTAAATTGTCTCTTTAAGAGAGGCCAATCCCTTCTAATGTCACCTTTGCATTAATGCAGAGAGGATAGCCCTACAAAAGGGGTGATCTTGTACAAGGCAAAGATGTCTTATAAAAATCCCTATAGTTTACCTGCTAAAATAACCCCTCTGAAAGCCAGGTAAGCATTTGTCGAGTCAATCACATCTTTCGGTACTCTCATGGTTGGAACATGAATGAGGTATTTAATTGGTTTACCATTACTGATACTCTGAGTTTGTAACTTGAGTAGATGTTCCTTGTCAGGTTGTTTGTCATAGGCTGGTATTATCAAAGCATTTCCCTGAAAAATATGTTGTGAAAAACTATATATAAGAACAGATAATGTAATGGCACTTGAAAATGAAATTGTTTGTACAGAAAAAACAAACAAACAAAATTTCATAGAATTATATAAAAAAAAGAAAGAATTATGTATGTGAGCTATATGACACAATTGTATTTAATACAATATCACTGAATAAAAATTATTGAAATGAGTGTTGACACAATAATTTGTAATTAGTAAGAGGTATGATATGTGTCATTTTTGCCTTGCAGTTTGTAACATTATTATTTCTCCCCAAACTATGAAAATTGGCATCAACAAAATATTGTTTTATCACAACATATTAAAGGAATGTACCACAAAATTTTCCCCATCAAAATCTTCTCTTATTACTTTCTGTAGTCTTTCCTGCCTGAAATTATTTAAAATTAGACATGAATGGTCAGATCAATTATCAACAACTCAACCATTATTTCTATCATACTAAAAATGTTGTAGAACTATCGACAAAATTATGGCTCTCATACTCTAGACTGAATAATACACCCTGTAACTGCTTAACATATTTTAACAGTTACACTTTATAAACATTGTCTGTTGAATGCCTACTTGTATTTAATGTATCAGGGACTAGCCCCTCTTTTACGTAGTGTGAATCAGCTGAATAATATTTGGTACCCTTTGTTTCCTAGAATCATCATAGACAGATAACCAGAAGTAAATCATATATTTCATGTTCGTATGCAAAGACAAAGTGAAACAAAAGAACAAAAGATAATAAAATAAGAAATCCTAAAAAAAACAGGTGCTCTGGAAAGGTTATTGTTTTCTGCTTAATTGGAGCATTAATTACACCTGCCATGAAGAGACATTAATGAACAGTAGACAATGACACCATATTAAATGCAACGTGAATTCTCAGTTGCAACCAATTCTTAAGGCTGTCACATGCTGAGCAGAGGGGTCCCAAGTAAATATTTTTTTCTGTCTATTAGCAATGACCATTGACCATTGGTTACATACAGTCAAGGCTTTTTGGAAAAAGACAACTCTGATAAAATTAGTCCATTTGAGAACATACTTCAAGCATTCATTGACCCTGCAATTGTACTGTCTGTCCATGTTTATTTTGTCAATCATTTTTGTGATAGTATGTGGTCTTTTTGGGTAGAAATGAATCTGTGCAGGGTTTTCTATGGTTTGTTTATATGTGTATTACTGTTGGAGATCCAGTTATCAAAAGGGGAGGGTTGGGATCCAGTCATCAAATGGGGAGGGTTGGGATCCAATTATCAAAAGGGGAGAGTTGGGATCCAGTTATCAAACAGGGAGGGTTGGGATCCAATTATCAAAAGGGGAGAGTTGGGATCCAGTTATCAAATGGGGAGGGTTGGGATCCAATTATCAAAAGGGGGCAGTTGGGATCCAGTTATCAAACGGGGAGGGTTGGGATCCAATTATCAAAAGGGGAGGGTTGGGATCCAGTTATCAAACAGGGAGGGTTGGGATCCAATTATCAAAAGGGGAGGGTTGGGATCCAATTATCAAAAGGGGAGAGTTGGGATCCAGTCATCAAACAGGGAGGGTTGGGATCCAGTCATCAAACGGGGAGGGTTGGGATCCAATTATCAAAAGGGGAGGGTTGGGATCCAATTATCAAAAGGGGAGGGTTGGGATCCAGTTATCAAACAGGGAGGGTTGGGATCCAATTATCAAAAGGGGAGAGTTGGGATCCAGTCATCAAACAGGGAGGGTTGGGATCCAGTCATCAAATGGGGAGGGTTGGGATCCAATTATCAAAAGGGGAGGGTTGGGATCCAATTATCAAAAGGGGAGGGTTGGGATCCAGTTATCAAACAGGGAGGGTTGGGATCCAATTATCAAAAGGGGAGAGTTGGGATCCAGTCATCAAAAGGGGAGAGTTGGGATCCCATTAACTGGTTTAACCCTACAACATTTTTGTGCCTGTCCGAAGTCAGAACCTGGATTCCCAATGTCATATGCTGTCTTTTTTTATGTACAATGAGTCGAGGTGAGAAGTGACTGTTTGTTTTGTTGATGTTGGTGGAATTGTTGACCAAAACTGTTTAAAGTTTCTTTTCATAATTCAATACTGTTTACAAGTTGTAATATTCTTAATTAAAATTGTCTGCATAAATCGGGATATAACAATTATATACAATGAAATGGACAATATTTTACCAACATTTAAGCACTCCCTTACATTTGCCATCCAAACAGTTCAGAAAACACTCTGTCAATTCCTCCATCCATAAACCCAAAGGCATTAGCTGGTGATACCTATCAATATATAAATACCTATATATTATTGATTTCACATAGTTTTAAAATAGTTTTCTGCATCGATTCATATCTCAGAATTTGTTCTTAAGAAATATTCACAGAAAAATAGGGGGGGGGATCCAGGCAATAAAAAATGGGTGTTGTAATTTTAACAGTCTTCTAAGTATTCCTAGAAATGTCAGCATTAGAGTTATCCTCTATTTAATTTGATAAACAAGAAGTAATTCATACAAGTTTCAGCAGTCCTCGAAATGTGTATTTGAATTTACTGGTTCTAAATAAAAACTGAAATGGCATTGAAAGACCAGTGCTCATCGTGATGACTGCACTTTGATTGCATTCCTTTCAGTAGTTAACCCCTGTAACAGGAGCTATATTTAAAACTGATTTAAGATTGTAGACCATATAAAATATATTTCATGTCATTCTCTTAATTTTATTTTATCTGTCTTATACTTACAACTGCATCAACAGCAGGTGTCCCAATAAATATGTCTCCCTCTGATGCCTGAAAAAAAATAGTGACATACATTGTATATAAATTTAGTTTAAAATCATGAATTATTACTTGATTGACTCAATCATTTAATATTTTGTCTTATCTAATTTCATATTGTGTGACCAAAAAATAAAAAACAATACTTCTTAGTATGGCAAGCAGTTCTACTATTTATTTCACAATCAAGATAATTAATATATCTTATACTCTTACCATTCGCTCTCCATGCATCAGGTACCAGATAAGCTTTATTAGGTTCATGACTAAATTAACACTGAAGTTTATTTGATCCCTTTTTTAGTATTAAAAATCACAAGATTGCAGGTTAAAAAGATAAATCTGTCATTACTCCAATACAGGTGGTTAAATAAAAATAAATGTCTACATCAAACCCAGGCAAAAATATTGTTAAAGATTTTACTTTAAAAATTGCTTTTGTTCATAAAAATACAAAAGATTACATACCTTGACTCTGTCATCATATTTCATAAACTTCTGTTTCCATTCATCAACCATTTTTCGTTTGATATCTCGGAGGTAGTAAGTAACTTTGATGTCATTGCTATATAGATCAGTATGTATATCATCAGTTCCTGCATTTTTAACTTCATCTGATGGCTTCTTAAGTTCCTGAAGTTTTTCAGTTGCAACGTTGACATGTAAGGGATCTTCTGCCATTTTAAAATTATTATTTTCCTTACTAAAAAAAAAAGAAATAGGAAATAAAGTATACATATTTTTACACATTTGTTTGCCTCAATCTAAACAAACATTTAAGATACAGTATCCCTCTCTTATAAGGTACCTCCATCAAAGGTCACCTCTCTAATTAGGTCAGATTTCAGAATCACTGAGATAGTAAAATACTACTAAATTCTCCTCCTCAAGAGACGCCACTCCTCTTATAAGGCAACTCCTACCAGATTTCAGAATCACTGAGATAGTAAAATACTACTAAATTGTCCTCCTCAAGAGAGACCATTCCTCTTATAAGGCAACTCTTACCAGATTTCAAATGCTCTGAGATAGTAAAATACTACTAAATTGTCCTCCTCAAGAGAGACCACCCCTCTTATAAGGCAACTCCTACCAGATTTCAAATGCTCTGAGATAGTAAAATACTACTAAATTGTCCTCCTCAAGAGAGACCATTCCTCTTATAAGGCAACTCCTACCAGATTTCAAATGCTCTGAGATAGTAAAATACTACTAAATTGTCCTCCTCAAGAGAGACCATTCCTCTTATAAGGCAACTCCTACCAGATTTCAAATGCACTGAGATAATAAAATACTACTAAATTGTCCTCCTCAAGAGAGACCATTCCTCTTATAAGGCAACTCCTACCAGATTTCAGAATCACTGAGATAGTGAAATACTACTAAATTCTCCTCCTCAAGAGAGACCATTCCTCTTATATGGCAACTCCTACCAGATTTCAAATGCTCTGAGATAGTAAAATACTACTAAATTCTCCTCCTCAAGAGAGACCATTCCTCTTATATGGCAACTCCTACCAGATTTCAAATGCTCTGAGATAGTAAAATACTACTAAATTGTCCTCCTCAAGAGAGACCATTCCTCTTATAAGGCAACTCCTACCAGATTTCAAATGCTCTGAGATAGTAAAATACTACTAAATTGTCCTCCTCAAGAGAGACCATTCCTCTTATAAGGCAACTCCTACCAGATTTCAAATGCACTGAGATAATAAAATACTACTAAATTGTCCTCCTCAAGAGAGACCATTCCTCTTATAAGGCAACTCCTACCAGATTTCAGAATCACTGAGATAGTGAAATACTACTAAATTCTCCTCCTCAAGAGAGACCATTCCTCTTATATGGCAACTCCTACCAGATTTCAAATGCTCTGAGATAGTAAAATACTACTAAATTCTCCTCCTCAAGAGAGACCATTCCTCTTATATGGCAACTCCTACCAGATTTCAAATGCTCTGAGATAGTAAAATACTACTAAATTGTCCTCCTCAAGAGAGACCATTCCTCTTATAAGGCAACTCCTACCAGATTTCAAATGCTCTGAGATAGTAAAATACTACTAAATTGTCCTCCTCAAGAGAGACCATTCCTCTTATAAGGCAACTCCTACCAGATTTCAGATACACTGAGATAGTAAAATACTACTAAATTGTCCTCCTCAAGAGAGGCCACCCCTCTTATAAGGCAACTCCTACCAGATTTCAGATACACTGAGATAGTAAAATACTACTAAATTCTCCTCCTCAAGAGAGGCCACCCCTCTTATAAGGCAACTCCTACCAGATTTCAGAATCACTGAGATAGTAAAATACTACTAAACTGTCCTCCTCAAGAGAGGCCACCCCTCTTATAAGGCAACTCCTACCAGATTTCAGATGCTCTGAGATATTAAAATACTACTAAATTGTTCTCCTCAAGAGAGGCCACACCTCTTATAAGGCCACTTTCTCATTGCAGAAGGGGTGGCCTTGAGAAGGAACCACTTATAATATGATTATCTCCATAGTGTGCAAAATATCTGATTATTGGTGAATACAAGCATCAATCTCCAGAAGATAAATGAAAAGAGGATAATACATACAAAAAATGTCCATGCATATCATTTCTTAAAATTTTTAAGACCAAAATTCTTCAAAATAAATAAAATATAAGTTTGGTCAAAAGACTTAATAATTTATGGACATGATTTTTTATTTTTTTATTTTGATTTTTATGATTTGAATTTGAATTTGATTTTTTTTAAATTAAATGGTTATATTGATTTAAAAAAAATGTTAACCTGACTAAACACTGAGAGCCAACATTATGTACTGAGACAATTTTTTGGTACTAAATCTAAACAGCAATTTGTATAATTGTGCTTGGAATGAGAAGATGTTTCAAATTGGTCTGGATTGCTTGTAAAAAATTATAAATATTATTATAATTATGACTGTTTAAAGACTTAAATTTCAACAGCATTTCAGTATTACCCATATAAAATCACCAACCTTTCGAAACCGATAAACTATATCACAGAAAGTTGTATCAAGCTCACCTCCCCTACAGGAAGGAGTCAAACTCATTACTTTAGTGAGGATATATACAAATTGCAGAGGTAGATATATATCCAATTATCTTATTTCTTATAATGTAAATTGGTTCATGCAAAAGTTTTTATCCAGTTCCTGTTCAATAGTTTTCGAACATCCCAGTATATGATCAAATAAATATTAACACTAACAGGGTCATAGTTGATATTGCATGATAGTTAGATTTACACTTCATCTACCATTCCTACAATTACAAGTGTGCATGGTATTTGATACAAATGTATGTTGATATATACAATCTAATTAAGATAAGATGTACTGCCTCCCTCCAGAAATAAAACTGACCACCATATATGCATGATGCAAGTGAAAAGGAGTTGAAAGTGATGTTAACAACAATAACATCACAAATTAATAAACACAGGTGATTGTGACTGTCAGATTTAGAACAGAAATAATCTGATGTTCCTTCCTGATGTAGCCACAGTTACGATTTTGTTTATCCCCCGACTACTCTTGTTTTTTATAGAGAAGTCGAGAGATAGAAAAAAATCGTAACAAGTGTAGCTAATGAATTACAACTGAACCGAAGGAAGGATGACCATCATTATTTAATGTTGGTTAAGATATTGAAAATAATAAAGATATAATATTATATAAACAATCACAATGCTGTACACATTCACATGCGAAATATACTTACCGAACTGAAAAACGAGACCTATCTCAGCAAATCATGTTGATACGTATGCATATATAAACTAAGGCTGCATCATCAAGGTTCCCATTACCTTATTTAGAGAAATGACCCCAGATAACCTGTTAATCATTTTGTTTTGCATTCTATTTTTAGAGCTGACTGGTTTCATATTTGGATTATCTCCCTTCTTCCACAAGAACACACAGACTTCCGAAATAAAAAGCCAAGAAACCGATTTATACATCATGCGCTCGCATTGAAAAAGACACAAATCGTCTTATTTCATTGACTATCATGTTTTTTTCGCATTTATGAATTAATATTAATTTAAAACCACCACTCCCCTTTTCGACGTTAATCACTTAACTCACTTAGCTTAGGTAAGAAAAAAAATGACAATTTACTTAATTACGGGCATTTTATTTTATACTTCAACGCGTGTTAACGTTATTCGTGACCAGGCATGCGGAAATATTGCAGAAAAAATACAAGAACGATTACTCATGTCACATATAATTATTTCGGAGACTGTTTGTGAGTACTACGGTGAAGTTTATATCGATAAAAAGTCTTGCAAAATCTATGCAATCCTATAACATTTATTGAAAAACAAAAAACCTGACGGCTATGACAATTACTGTATTATCTGTAAGACTATCGTGAGTGGGTTGTTGCTGTTTAGAGCGATATGTGCACATGAGGATTCCAGGGGCGAATCCAGGATTTCAAGCTAGGGGGCGCACTTAAAAAAATTGCGCCGAGCGGAGGGAAGCGCGAACATTTTTGGGGTATTTCGTGTGAAAAATCAGAAGTGAGCGTTACTTACATGTAACATAAAAATTAGCAATTTTTCAGCTAAGTCATGGTGAAAACTATCAAGTTATATTCAATGAGATGACGATGATGTCCGCTTTGTACTATAGCCTACCACGCTCAGTTGAATTTTTATAGTGCTAGCTCATAGAAACAACAGTCCGCGGGTATATCATTCGAACATATTATCCTGTTTTCGAGACAACCAGTCGAGATCTTTGCCTAGTTCTGATGTTGTGTGCCTAGCACATAAGCTGTAATACCAAGTTTATAGTCTTTAGTTTCACTCGAACGGTGTTCGAACCGCACTAGAAGCGACCATTCTGAACATTAAGCCATCGATTTTAACTGTATGTTTGGCGGATCATGTCCCTTTCTAGATAAAATTATAAAATAACCTTATTTGATATACAAGTGCATTCCATAAAACAAACAATCAACCTGTTGAAAATAGGCATTAAGCGACTGAAGCAGAAGAAAACAAGTTATTTCATTATTTGATAAAAAAAAAAATGTCTGTTTTGTACTAGACAAACACGATTATTTTCATTTTTAAAGTCCTATTACCCACTGAACCACACAGTAATGAGGCCGACTCTCTAGTTGTATTTAGAATAGAATATATTTTATTGCCTAATCATAGGGCCCACATGAGGCATCATTAACAATACAAACATTCATCATTGATAAATGAGACATACACACAAAGGAAAAAGGACATAGTTTGGGGTTTTAATATTTCTAAAAATATAAATATAATTACTGTTATTTAGTGGATCATGTTCTGGTTTGTCCCCTATATCTCAGATCCAGTGTGAAACTTTACATAGCATGTGTTGCATATTCCTTAACAAGCAGTAAACCTGCTAAAAACACCAAGGGACGGTGCTTCCTGGAGACATAAACAAACAATATTAAAAACCTGAATATATTTGCTAAACCTTAAAATAACCTAGCACTATCACAAAAACGAATGATAAGATGACATGGACAGTAATATAGCAGTAGTGTATGGTATAGCTAACAATGTAGAATCTGTATGATAAGTGAAGTCTACACAGTTTATAGGACAGTAATATAGCAGTAGTGTATGGTATAGCTAACAATGTAGAATCTGTATGATAAGTGAAGTCTACACAGTTTATAGGACAGTAATATAGCAGTAGTGTATGGTATAGTTAACAATGTAGAATCTGTATGACAAGTGAAGTCTGCACAGTTTATAGGACAGTAATATAGCAGTAGTGTATGGTATAGCTAACAATGTAGAATCTGTATGATAAGTGAAGTCTACACAGTTTATAGGACAGTAATATAGCAGTAGTGTATGGTATAGCTAACAATGTAGAATCTGTATGATAAGTGAAGTCTACACAGTTTATAGGACAGTAATATAGCAGTAGTGTATGGTATAGTTAACAATGTAGAATCTGTATGATAAGTGAAGTCTGCACAGTTTATAGGACAGTACAACAGCAGTAGTGTATGGTATAGCTAACAATGTAGAATCTGTATGATAAGTGAAGTCTACACAGTTTATAGGACAGTACAACAGCAGTAGTGTATGGTATAGTTAACAATGTAGAATCTGTATGATAAGTGAAGTCTACATAGTTTATAGGACAGTAATATAGCAGTAGTGTATGGTATAGCTAACAATGTAGAATCTGTAGGATAAGTGAAGTCTACACAGTTTATAGGACAGTACAACAGTAGTAGTGTATGGTATAGCTAACAATGTAGAATCTGTAGGATAAGTGAAGTCTACACAGTTTATAGGACAGTACAACAGCAGTAGTGTATGGTATAGCTAACAATGTAGAATCTGTATGATAAGTGAAGTCTGTACAGTTTATAGGACAGTACAACAGCAGTAGTGTATGGTATAGCTAACAATGTAGAATCTGTATGATAAGTGAAGTCTGCACAGTTTATAGGACAGTACAACAGTAGTAGTGTATGGTATAGCTAACAATGTAGAATCTGTAGGATAAGTGAAGTCTACACAGTTTATAGGACAGTACAACAGCAGTAGTGTATGGTATAGCTAACAATGTAGAATCTGTATGATAAGTGAAGTCTACATAGTTTATAGGACAGTAATATAGCAGTAGTGTATGGTATAGCTAACAATGTAGAATCTGTATGATAAGTGAAGTCTACACAGTTTATAGGACAGTACAACAGCAGTAGTGTATGGTATAGCTAACAATGTAGAATCTGTATGATAAGTGAAGTCTGTACAGTTTATAGGACAGTACAACAGCAGTAGTGTATGGTATAGCTAACAATGTAGAATCTGTATGATAAGTGAAGTCTGCACAGTTTATAGGACAGTACAACAGTAGTAGTGTATGGTATAGCTAACAATGTAGAATCTGTAGGATAAGTGAAGTCTACACAGTTTATAGGACAGTACAACAGCAGTAGTGTATGGTATAGCTAACAATGTAGAATCTGTATGATAAGTGAAGTCTACATAGTTTATAGGACAGTAATATAGCAGTAGTGTATGGTATAGCTAACAATGTAGAATCTGTATGATAAGTGAAGTCTACACAGTTTATAGGACAGTACAACAGCAGTAGTGTATGGTATAGCTAACAATGTAGAATCTGTAGGATAAGTGAAGTCTACACAGTTTATAGGACAGTACAACAGTAGTAGTGTATGGTATAGCTAACAATGTAGAATCTGTAGGATAAGTGAAGTCTACACAGTTTATAGGACAGTACAACAGCAGTAGTGTATGGTATAGCTAACAATGTAGAATCTGTAGGATAAGTGAAGTCTACACAGTTTATAGGACAGTACAACAGCAGTAGTGTATGGTATAGCTAACAATGTAGAATCTGTAGGATAAGTGAAGTCTACACAGTTTATAGGACAGTACAACAGCAGTAGTGTATGGTATAGTTAACAATGTAGAATCTGTATGATAAGTGAAGTCTACATAGTTTATAGGACAGTAATATAGCAGTAGTGTATGGTATAGCTAACAATGTAGAATCTGTATGATAAGTGAAGTCTGTACAGTTTATAGGACAGTACAACAGCAGTAGTGTATGGTATAGCTAACAATGTAGAATCTGTAGGATAAGTGAAGTCTACACAGTTTATAGGACAGTACAACAGTAGTAGTGTATGGTATAGCTAACAATGTAGAATCTGTAGGATAAGTGAAGTCTACACAGTTTATAGGACAGTACAACAGCAGTAGTGTATGGTATAGCTAACAATGTAGAATCTGTAGGATAAGTGAAGTCTACACAGTTTATAGGACAGTACAGCAGCAGTAGTGTATGGTATAGCTAACAATGTAGAATCTGTAGGATAAGTGAAGTCTACATAGTTTATAGGACAGTACAACAGTAGTAGTGTATGGTATAGCTAACAATGTAGAATCTGTAGGATAAGTGAAGTCTACACAGTTTATAGGACAGTACAACAGCAGTAGTGTATGGTATAGCTAACAATGTAGAATCTGTATGATAAGTGAAGTCTGTACAGTTTATAGGACAGTACAACAGCAGTAGTGTATGGTATAGTTAACAATGTAGAATCTGTATGATAAGTGAAGGCTGCACAGTTTATAGGACAGTACAACAGTAGTAGTGTATGGTATAGCTAACAATGTAGAATCTGTAGGATAAGTGAAGTCTACACAGTTTATAGGACAGTACAACAGCAGTAGTGTATGGTATAGTTAACAATGTAGAATCTGTATGATAAGTGAAGTCTACATAGTTTATAGGACAGTAATATAGCAGTAGTGTATGGTATAGCTAACAATGTAGAATCTGTATGATAAGTGAAGTCTACACAGTTTATAGGACAGTACAACAGCAGTAGTGTATGGTATAGCTAACAATGTAGAATCTGTAGGATAAGTGAAGTCTACACAGTTTATAGGACAGTACAACAGTAGTAGTGTATGGTATAGCTAACAATGTAGAATCTGTAGGATAAGTGAAGTCTACACAGTTTATAGGACAGTACAACAGCAGTAGTGTATGGTATAGCTAACAATGTAGAATCTGTAGGATAAGTGAAGTCTACACAGTTTATAGGACAGTACAACAGCAGTAGTGTATGGTATAGCTAACAATGTAGAATCTGTAGGATAAGTGAAGTCTACACAGTTTATAGGACAGTACAACAGCAGTAGTGTATGGTATAGCTAACAATGTAGAATCTGTATGATAAGTGAAGTCTGCACAGTTTATAGGACAGTACAACAGCAGTAGTGTATGGTATAGCTAACAATGTAGAATCTGTAGGATAAGTGAAGTCTACACAGTTTATAGGACAGTACAACAGTAGTAGTGTATGGTATAGCTAACAATGTAGAATCTGTAGGATAAGTGAAGTCTACACAGTTCATAGGACAGTACAACAGCAGTAGTGTATGGTATAGCTAACAATGTAGAATCTGTAGGATAAGTGAAGTCTACACAGTTTATAGGACAGTACAACAGCAGTAGTGTATGGTATAGCTAACAATGTAGAATCTGTATGATAAGTGAAGTCTGTACAGTTTATAGGACAGTACAACAGCAGTAGTGTATGGTATAGCTAACAATGTAGAATCTGTAGGATAAGTGAAGTCTGTACAGTTTATAGGACAGTACAACAGCAGTAGTGTATGGTATAGCTAACAATGTAGAATCTGTATGATAAGTGAAGTCTGCACAGTTTATAGGACAGTACAACAGCAGTAGTGTATGGTATAGTTAACAATGTAGAATCTGTATGATAAGTGAAGTCTACACAGTTTATAGGACAGTACAACAGCAGTAGTGTATGGTATAGCTAACAATGTAGAATCTGTATGATAAGTGAAGTCTGCACAGTTTATAGGACAGTACAACAGCAGTAGTGTATGGTATAGCTAACAATGTAGAATCTGTATGATAAGTGAAGTCTGCACAGTTTATAGGACAGTACAACAGCAGTAGTGTATGGTATAGCTAACAATGTAGAATCTGTATGATAAGTAAGTCTGCACAGTTTATAGGACAGTACAACAGCAGTAGTGTATGGTATAGCTAACAATGTAGAATCTGTAGGATAAGTGAAGTCTGTACAGTTTATAGGACAGTACAACAGCAGTAGTGTATGGTATAGCTAACAATGTAGAATCTGTATGATAAGTGAAGTCTGCACAGTTTATAGGACAGTACAACAGCAGTAGTGTATGGTATAGTTAACAATGTAGAATCTGTATGATAAGTGAAGTCTACACAGTTTATAGGACAGTACAACAGCAGTAGTGTATGGTATAGCTAACAATGTAGAATCTGTATGATAAGTGAAGTCTGCACAGTTTATAGGACAGTACAACAGCAGTAGTGTATGGTATAGCTAACAATGTAGAATCTGTATGATAAGTGAAGTCTGCACAGTTTATAGGACAGTACAACAGCAGTAGTGTATGGTATAGCTAACAATGTAGAATCTGTATGATAAGTAAGTCTGCACAGTTTATAGGACAGTACAACAGCAGTAGTGTATGGTATAGCTAACAATGTAGAATCTGTATGATAAGTGAAGTCTGTACAGTTTATAGGACAGTACAACAGCAGTAGTGTATGGTATAGCTAACAATGTAGAATCTGTATGATAAGTGAAGTCTACACAGTTTATAGGACAGTACAACAGCAGTAGTGTATGGTATAGCTAACAATGTAGAATTCGTATGATAAGTGAAGTCTGCACAGTTTATAGGACAGAACAACAGCAGTAGTGTATGTTATAGCTAAC
Organism: Bathymodiolus brooksi; assembly: GCA_963680875.1. Taxonomy (NCBI): domain Eukaryota; kingdom Metazoa; phylum Mollusca; class Bivalvia; order Mytilida; family Modiolidae; genus Bathymodiolus; species Bathymodiolus brooksi. Next base: position 94,414,432 of record OY804581.1, on the reverse strand, counting down.
AATGTAGAATCTGTATGATAAGTGAAGTCTGCACAGTTTATAGGACAGTACAACAGCAGTAGTGTATGGTATAGTTAACAATGTAGAATTTGTATGATAAGTGAAGTCTGCACAGTTTATAGGACAGTACAACAGCAGTAGTGTATGGTATAGCTAACAATGTAGAATCTGTAGGATAAGTGAAGTCTGCACAGTTTATAGGACAGTACAACAGCAGTAGTGTATGGTATAGCTAACAATGTAGAATCTGTATGATAAGTGAAGTCTGCACAGTTTATAGGACAGTACAACAGCAGTAGTGTATGGCATAGCTAACAATGTAGAATCTGTATGATAAGTGAAGTCTGCACAGTTTATAGGACAGTACAACAGCAGTAGTGTATGGTATAGCTAACAATGTAGAATCTGTAGGATAAGTGAAGTCTACACAGTTTATAGGACAGTACAACAGCAGTAGTGTATGGTATAGCTAACAATGTAGAATCTGTAGGATAAGTGAAGTCTACACAGTTTATAGGACAGTACAACAGCAGTAGTGTATGGTATAGCTAACAATGTAGAATCTGTAGGATAAGTGAAGTCTACACAGTTTATAGGACAGTACAACAGCAGTAGTGTATGGTATAGCTAACAATGTAGAATCTGTATGATAAGTGAAGTCTGTACAGTTTATAGGACAGTACAACAGCAGTAGTGTATGGTATAGCTAACAATGTAGAATCTGTAGGATAAGTGAAGTCTGTACAGTTTATAGGACAGTACAACAGCAGTAGTGTATGGTATAGCTAACAATGTAGAATCTGTATGATAAGTGAAGTCTGCACAGTTTATAGGACAGTACAACAGCAGTAGTGTATGGTATAGTTAACAATGTAGAATCTGTATGATAAGTGAAGTCTACACAGTTTATAGGACAGTACAACAGCAGTAGTGTCTGGTATAGCTAACAATGTAGAATCTGTATGATAAGTGAAGTCTGCACAGTTTATAGGACAGTACAACAGCAGTAGTGTATGGTATAGCTAACAATGTAGAATCTGTATGATAAGTGAAGTCTGCACAGTTTATAGGACAGTACAACAGCAGTAGTGTATGGTATAGCTAACAATGTAGAATCTGTATGATAAGTAAGTCTGCACAGTTTATAGGACAGTACAACAGCAGTAGTGTATGGTATAGCTAACAATGTAGAATCTGTATGATAAGTGAAGTCTGTACAGTTTATAGGACAGTACAACAGCAGTAGTGTATGGTATAGCTAACAATGTAGAATCTGTATGATAAGTGAAGTCTACACAGTTTATAGGACAGTACAACAGCAGTAGTGTATGGTATAGCTAACAATGTAGAATTCGTATGATAAGTGAAGTCTGCACAGTTTATAGGACAGAACAACAGCAGTAGTGTATGTTATAGCTAACAATGTAGAATCTGTATGATAAGTGAAGTCTGCACAGTTTATAGGACAGTACAACAGCAGTAGTGTATGGTATAGTTAACAATGTAGAATTTGTATGATAAGTGAAGTCTGCACAGTTTATAGGACAGTACAACAGCAGTAGTGTATGGTATAGCTAACAATGTAGAATCTGTAGGATAAGTGAAGTCTGCACAGTTTATAGGACAGTACAACAGCAGTAGTGTATGGTATAGCTAACAATGTAGAATCTGTATGATAAGTGAAGTCTGCACAGTTTATAGGACAGTACAACAGCAGTAGTGTATGTTATAGCTAACAATGTAGAATCTGTATGATAAGTGAAGTCTGCACAGTTTATAGGACAGTACAACAGCAGTAGTGTATGGTATAGCTAACAATGTAGAATCTGTAGGATAAGTGAAGTCTACACAGTTTATAGGACAGTACAACAGCAGTAGTGTATGGTATAGCTAACAATGTAGAATCTGTATGATAAGTGAAGTCTGCACAGTTTATAGGACAGTACAACAGCAGTAGTGTATGGTATAGCTAACAATGTAGAATCTGTATGATAAGTAAGTCTGCACAGTTTATAGGACAGTACAACAGCAGTAGTGTATGGTATAGCTAACAATGTAGAATCTGTATGATAAGTGAAGTCTGTACAGTTTATAGGACAGTACAACAGCAGTAGTGTATGGTATAGCTAACAATGTAGAATCTGTAGGATAAGTGAAGTCTACACAGTTTATAGGACAGTACAACAGCAGTAGTGTATGGTATAGCTAACAATGTAGAATCTGTATGATAAGTGAAGTCTGCACAGTTTATAGGACAGTACAACAGCAGTAGTGTATGGTATAGCTAACAATGTAGAATCTGTATGATAAGTAAGTCTGCACAGTTTATAGGACAGTACAACAGCAGTAGTGTATGGTATAGCTAACAATGTAGAATCTGTATGATAAGTGAAGTCTGTACAGTTTATAGGACAGTACAACAGCAGTAGTGTATGGTATAGCTAACAATGTAGAATCTGTATGATAAGTGAAGTCTACACAGTTTATAGGACAGTACAACAGCAGTAGTGTATGGTATAGCTAACAATGTAGAATCTGTATGATAAGTAAGTCTGCATAGTTTATAGGACAGTACAACAGCAGTAGTGTATGGTATAGCTAACAATGTAGAATTCGTATGATAAGTGAAGTCTGCACAGTTTATAGGACAGAACAACAGCAGTAGTGTATGGTATAGCTAACAATGTAGAATCTGTATGATAAGTGAAGTCTACACAGTTTATAGGACAGTAATATAGCAGTAGTGTATGGTATAGCTAACAATGTAGAATCTGTATGATAAGTGAAGTCTGCACAGTTTATAGGACAGTACAACAGCAGTAGTGTATGGTATAGTTAACAATGTAGAATTTGTATGATAAGTGAAGTCTGCACAGTTTATAGGACAGTACAACAGCAGTAGTGTATGGTATAGCTAACAATGTAGAATCTGTAGGATAAGTGAAGTCTGCACAGTTTATAGGACAGTACAACAGCAGTAGTGTATGGTATAGCTAACAATGTAGAATCTGTATGATAAGTGAAGTCTGCACAGTTTATAGGACAGTACAACAACAGTAGTGTATGGCATAGCTAACAATGTAGAATCTGTATGATAAGTGAAGTCTGCACAGTTTATAGGACAGTACAACAGCAGTAGTGTATGGTATAGCTAACAATGTAGAATCTGTAGGATAAGTGAAGTCTACACAGTTTATAGGATAGTACAACAGCAGTAGTGTATGGTATAGCTAACAATGTAGAATCTGTATGATAAGTGAAGTCTGCACAGTTTATAGGACAGTACAACAGCAGTAGTGTATGGTATAGCTAACAATGTAGAATCTGTAGGATAAGTGAAGTCTGTACAGTTTATAGGACAGTACAACAGCAGTAGTGTATGGTATAGCTAACAATGTAGAATCTGTATGATAAGTGAAGTCTACACAGTTTATAGGACAGTACAACAGCAGTAGTGTATGGTATAGCTAACAATGTAGAATTCGTATGATAAGTGAAGTCTGCACAGTTTATAGGACAGAACAACAGCAGTAGTGTATGTTATAGCTAACAATGTAGAATCTGTATGATAAGTGAAGTCTGCACAGTTTATAGGACAGTACAACAGCAGTAGTGTATGGTATAGTTAACAATGTAGAATTTGTATGATAAGTGAAGTCTGCACAGTTTATAGGACAGTACAACAGCAGTAGTGTATGGTATAGCTAACAATGTAGAATCTGTATGATAAGTGAAGTCTGCACAGTTTATAGGACAGTACAACAGCAGTAGTGTATGGCATAGCTAACAATGTAGAATCTGTATGATAAGTGAAGTCTGCACAGTTTATAGGACAGTACAACAGCAGTAGTGTATGGTATAGCTAACAATGTAGAACCTGTAGGATAAGTGAAGTCTACACAGTTTATAGGACAGTACAACAGCAGTAGTGTATGGTATAGCTAACAATGTAGAATCTGTATGATAAGTGAAGTCTGCACAGTTTATAGGACAGTACAACAGCAGTAGTGTATGGTATAGCTAACAATGTAGAATCTGTATGATAAGTAAGTCTGCACAGTTTATAGGACAGTACAACAGCAGTAGTGTATGGTATAGCTAACAATGTAGAATCTGTATGATAAGTGAAGTCTGTACAGTTTATAGGACAGTACAACAGCAGTAGTATATGGTATAGCTAACAATGTAGAATCTGTATGATAAGTGAAGTCTACACAGTTTATAGGACAGTACAACAGCAGTAGTGTATGGTATAGCTAACAATGTAGAATCTGTATGATAAGTAAGTCTGCATAGTTTATAGGACAGTACAACAGCAGTAGTGTATGGTATAGCTAACAATGTAGAATTCGTATGATAAGTGAAGTCTGCACAGTTTATAGGACAGAACAACAGCAGTAGTGTATGTTATTGCTAACAATGTAGAATCTGTATGATAAGTGAAGTCTGCACAGTTTATAGGACAGTACAACAGCAGTAGTGTATGGTATAGTTAACAATGTAGAATTTGTATGATAAGTGAAGTCTGCACAGTTTATAGGACAGTACAACAGCAGTAGTGTATGGTATAGCTAACAATGTAGAATCTGTAGGATAAGTGAAGTCTGCACAGTTTATAGGACAGTACAACAGCAGTAGTGTATGGTATAGCTAACAATGTAGAATCTGTATGATAAGTGAAGTCTGCACAGTTTATAGGACAGTACAACAACAGTAGTGTATGGCATAGCTAACAATGTAGAATCTGTATGATAAGTGAAGTCTGCACAGTTTATAGGACAGTACAACAGCAGTAGTGTATGGTATAGCTAACAATGTAGAATCTGTAGGATAAGTGAAGTCTACACAGTTTATAGGATAGTACAACAGCAGTAGTGTATGGTATAGCTAACAATGTAGAATCTGTATGATAAGTGAAGTCTACACAGTTTATAGGACAGTACAACAGCAGTAGTGTATGGTATAGCTAACAATGTAGAATCTGTAGGATAAGTGAAGTCTGTACAGTTTATAGGACAGTACAACAGCAGTAGTGTATGGTATAGCTAACAATGTAGAATCTGTAGGATAAGTGAAGTCTGTACAGTTTATAGGACAGTACAACAGCAGTAGTGTATGGTATAGCTAACAATGTAGAATCTGTATGATAAGTGAAGTCTGCACAGTTTATAGGACAGTACAACAGTAGTAGTGTATGGTATAGCTAACAATGTAGAATCTGTATGATAAGTGAAGTCTGCACAGTTCATAGGACAGTACAACAGCAGTAGTGTATGGTATAGCTAACAATGTAGAATCTGTATGATAAGTGAAGTCTACACAGTTTATAGGACAGTACAACAGCAGTAGTGTATGGTATAGCTAACAATGTAGAATCTGTATGATAAGTGAAGTCTGCACAGTTTATAGGACAGTACAACAGTAGTAGTGTATGGTATAGCTAACAATGTAGAATCTGTAGGATAAGTGAAGTCTGCATAGTTTATAAGACAGTACAACAGCAGTAGTGTATGGTATAGCTAACAATGTAGAATATGTATGATAAGTGAAGTCTACACAGTTTATAGGACAGTAAAACAGCAGTAGTGTATGGTATAGCTAACAATGTAGAATCTGTAGGATAAGTGAAGTCTACACAGTTTTTAGGACAGTACAACAACAGTAGTGTATGGTATAGCTAACAATGTAGAATCTGTAGGATAAGTGAAGTCTACACAGTTTATAGGACAGTACAACAGCAGTAGTGTATGGTATAGCTAACAATGTAGAATCTGTAGGATAAGTGAAGTCTACACAGTTTATAGGACAGTACAACAGCAGTAGTGTATGGTATAGCTAACAATGTAGAATTTGTAGGATAAGTGAAGTCTACACAGTTTTTAGGACAGTACAACAGCAGTAGTGTATGGTATAGCTAACAATGTAGAATCTGTAGGATAAGGGAAGTCTACACAGTTTATAGGACAGTACAACAGCAGTAGTGTATGGTATAGCTAACAATGTAGAATCTGTATGATAAGTGAAGTCTGCACAGTTTATAGGACAGTACAACAGCAGTAGTGTATGGTATAGCTAACAATGTAGAATCTGTATGATAAGTGAAGTCTGCACAGTTTATAGGACAGTACAACAACAGTAGTGTATGGTATAGCTAACAATGTAGAATCTGTATGATAAGTGAAGTCTGCACAGTTTATAGGACAGTACAACAGCAGTAGTGTATGGTATAGCTAACAATGTAGAATCTGTATGATAAGTGAAGTCTGCACAGTTTATAGGACAGTACAACAACAGTAGTGTATGGTATAGCTAACAATGTAGAATCTGTCTGATAAGTGAAGTCTGCACAGTTTATAGGACAGTACAACAGCAGTAGTGTATGGTATAGCTAACAATGTAGAATCTGTATGATAAGTGAAGTCTGTACAGTTTATAGGACAGTACAACAGCAGTAGTGTATGGTATAGCTAACAATGTAGAATCTGTATGATAAGTGAAGTCTGCACAGTTTATAGGACAGTACAACAGTAGTAGTGTATGGTATAGCTAACAATGTAGAATCTGTATGACAAGTGAGTCTGCACAATTGGTTTAAGACCGGGCCTGAGTGGGGACACCTCGTTGGTGTGTAAAATAACACATGAACATGCACGATAAAAAACAATTTAAATAAGATTTTAAAAAAACAGAATATATACATTTGTATTTTCAATTTAAACGTTTGACTGAAGGGCGTGAAATATTTTCATTAAAATTAATATGGAATTATTACAAAAAACACCCATATGACTGGACATGAAAACAACACTTTGGCAGTTGAACTCTATTTTGACGACAGTCCTTTAATATAGGCATTTATTTTTGTACAACAATACTGTTGCAAAATAATATTTAATATGGTAATGTCTTAAACAATTACAAACTTTTACATTTTAATGGGAGGTGCAATGGGTGGTCTGGTCATGATCGTAGGGTAGTGGGATTTATAACTACCTATGCCATCAGTGCCTATCACTACTAACGTAGTAATTTCGAATCCGGCGCAGGCGAGGTGTACTCGATACAACATTATGTGATAAAGTTTGTCAGTGACTTATGGCAGGTCGGTGGTTTTCTCAAGGTACTCTGGTTTCCTCCACCAATAAAACAGACCACCACGATATAACTGAAAATTGTTGAAATTGGCGTTAAACACCATAACTCTAACCAAGGATTTGCATAGTAGACAAATCCTTTCCCTAACCCTATGGGAGGTGCATGCACTTGATGTAATTTTCATTCCTGGTCAAAGCATGAGAATTCAATATGTAAAATACACTGTAAAAACAAGTTCAGAAACAATCCTTAGTGGAGTAGGAACTGCTTACCCTTCTGGAGCACCTGCTATAGTTTTTTAGTGGGGTTCGAATTTGTGTTGCTCAACCTTTAGTTTTCTGTGTAGTGTTTCACAGATCATTGTTTGTCTTTTTGTTCTTTTTCTTTTGGCCATTGGATTGTCTGTCCTTCATCGATTTACGACTTCTGATCCTGACTACCCCTTTGGTATCTTCAAACTTTTTTCATATTAAATTTTTTTGTCCGAAAAGTTTAATAAATTGGTAGTGGATAGAATAAACAAGACATACGACTGATCTATAAATTTTATTTCATGTTTATGGCAAGAGTATTGTAAACAATATTTATATAAACCTGCAATAACAAGCAGAGAGGTATTGTTTATTATGTAAATCAAATCAAATTAAAGATGGAAAACATTTTCTCCTACATTGTAAAAAATTCAATACTCAAAGAAATATATTTAATGAAAAAATATCAAACATACTTGAAAATGTAAGTTATAAAAATGCTAACAACAAATAAGCTTTTTGTTTAATAATAAGTCATACTCAATTCTTAGATTGACTTCCTCTTTCATATCAAACTGTTTGAATATAAGAAAAGATTTGCTATAATTATTATAGCATTTTATATTGTAACTATTATGATTTGTTCCACTACATGCATATTATGTTATTGTGTATTATCATATATTCTGAGCCTTAACCATTTATTGTTGATGAGTTTGTGCTAATAAAGTATTTGTATTTGTATTTGTATTCCAAAGGGTTAATCAGAATCCATAAATTGAAGAAGAACAAAAAGAGGCGGCTACTGTAACATTATCATGTTTGAAAATGTTGAATAAGATCACCAGACTTTGGGATAAAGAATCACAGGCTTACCCGATCAAAACACATTCAAAGAACACTTTATTTTCCACCATAACTTGGTCTTGCATCCCAATTTTGTTTGTATCTCTAGGTTACTTTGAAACAAAAATAAATTTAAAATTTGGCAGATCTACCATTTACAGATACAAAGAATTTGACATAATCATGGAAAATAAGTATAAAGAAATATAGAATCTAACACCGGGGAGAGTACAAGATAGGGAAATCTCCGACACCCGAGGGTAAGATTTCAATCGTTCTCTTTACGAGGCTTGCCGAGTTAGAGAACGATTGTATTCTTACCCAAGGGTGTCGGAGATTTCCTTATCTTGTACTTTTTCCGGTGTTTGATTTTATTTCTCACTAAACACCTAATTGTTTTTGTTTACATTTCATCATCGAGCATTTTCCCGCAAATTTATTTTTCCATTGCTGAAGTAAATATTCGAATTATCCATATGCAACCGTATCTCGGCAGTATTTCAAATGTATTTCATCATAAAGTACAATGTATTTAATAAATATATTATAAATGTTACTACAACAGAGATAAATACATGTAAACAATATTTGAATTTGGTCAAAGGGAGATAATTTCTTTCTTTACGTTAGTTACTAACAAGGGAGAGCACTCTAGTATTTACTCAAAGTAAACAAACATTGACTGGAAGAGAGCCTGAAAAAAGAATCAAACACCGTGAAAGGTGCACGTTAGCTAGCAGAATATAATACATAAATGAATTTAAAAATACTTATGTAGTAGAATCGTGTTTAATTGTTTATTTTAAAAAGGAAAAGCATGGAGAATTGGGGGGCAGTTGACATAAACTGTACAGCATGCATTTGCTGGTAAAACGCACGTGATTTTTTTGTCTTGCACTAGTGCAGGATAAGAAAATCTCACATCGCTAAAAATAGGAACTGGTCTGTCTCAAAAGTGAGAAACAGTAGTCTCCCTATTATAAGACCACACATTCTGCAATGAGGCATCTCTTGAGGGGATAATTTAGCAATATTCTACCATCTCAGTACATCTTATACCTGGTCTGATAAGAGAGGTGGTCTTTGGTGGGAGGAACCTTATCAGAGGGTGATTACTGAACACAATTGGTAATCAGAAGTCATAAATCAAAGAACATACAATATAAAGGACATAGAAAAAAAGACAATTGTCGACAAAACATTACACAGAAAATTTAAGATTGAGCAATGCAAACACCATAAACAACCAGTGTTTCGGAAGTGTAAGTTTAGTGGCACACTTCGTGTTACTTATGTAAAACATCTGGTGAAAAGTCATGAATGAGGAAAGAAAGGGGTTTAACTACAACAAAAGAGACATATCTGTGGTCATCTGTGACCCAGAAATTCCGTAACATTCAAACAACACATGATTGCAACTGAAAACTTAGAACAGATGGTTTTACCTTAGCCACTAGGAACCCTTGGTTCAGTAGCTTCCTTGTTAACAGCAACCCTCTATCGAGGAATATCATATCAACTGATTCTGAGAGACTGACACACCATATACAGGTGCTGCTGGAATGTTGCTTTATACAATGGAAAGTTAACAATGGGAAATTTTAAATCATCTCTCTTGTCGTAAAGTTTTGTTCTCAACTTCGTTACCAATCAACATAGTCACTACATTCAGAATTATTATGTGAAAGCATATTATTTATTTGGCAAGTAGCCAAGGCAGTTTTATAGATTCACAAATGTACAAAGATTCATCACAGAAATTTATATTGTCTCTAATCTAAGTTACACAGATTCATCATGGAGAAATTTCTACTTTCTCTAAACCAAGTTTGCAAAAAAAAATATGGATTCCATTAACACTCTAATACATTTGTTCATCAGTGATGTACCATGTATATTCCATTGTCACATATTTAGGTGGACTCTTTTTCATTCTTGTAAACATACTGAAAATACAAATAAAAAAACCCATTTCATTACTTAAAAGAATCAGTTTCCAAAGCATAAAAGAGTTTAATCCTCAATATAAGGTATATGGTTTTATTCCTACTGACTCCAAAGTAGTCTTTAACTAGAGGTTCAGTGGGCTGAGCTTGTGTCGCTCACCTTTCATTATGCTTTGAGGAAACTTAATACAGAACCTTCCATATAGGTGCTTCCAACCAAATTTCGGTTCATTTTGGCAAAGCAGTTTCAGAGAAGAAGATTTTTAGAAATCGACCAATCTAAAACAAGAATTGCTTGTGGTGGCCATGTTTGTTAATGCATCAAAACGAAATGAGCAATCTCTAAAGAGGACCTTCCATAGATGCTTCCTACCAAGTTTCATACCATTTGGCCACGCCGTTTCAGAGGAAAAGCTGTTTTAGAAATCGACCAATAAGAAACAAGAATTGCCTATGACAGCCATGTTTGTTAACGGATCAAAACGGAATGAGCAATTCCCATAGAGGACCTTTCATAGATGCTTCCTACTACGTTTCGGTTCATTTGACAAAGCGGTTTCAGAGGAGAAGATTTTTAGAAATCTACCAATCAGAAACAAATATTGCCTGTGGCGGCCATATTTGTTAATGGATCAGGACGAAATGAGCAATCTTTATAGAGGACCTCCCATAGATGCATCCTACCAAGTGTCGGTTCATTTGGCCAAGCGGTTTCAGAGGAGAAGATTTTTTTAGAAATCAACCAATCAAAAACAAGAATTGTCTGTTGTGGCCATGTTTGTTAATGGATCGGGACAAAATGAGCATTCTTTATAGAGAACCTTCCATAGATGCTTCCTACCAAGTTTCGGTTCATTTGGCAAAGCGGTTTCAGAGGAGAAGATTTTTAGAAATTGACCAATCAGAAACAAGAATTTCCTGTGGTGGCCATATTTGTTGATGGATCGAGACGAAATGAGCAATCTTTATAGAGGACTTCCCATAGATGCATCCTACCAAGTTTCGGTGAATTTGGCAAAGCGGTTTCAGAGGAGAAGATTTTTTAGAAATCAACCAATCAGAAACAAGAATTGCCTGTGGTGGCCATGTTTGTTAATGGATCGGGACGAAATGAGCAATCTTTATAGAGGACCGCGCCCATAGATGCTTCCTACCAAGTTTCCGTTCATTTGGCCAAGCGGTTTCAGAGGAGAAGAATTTTAAAAATCAGCCAATCAGAAACAAGAGTCGCCTGTGGTGGCCATGTTTGTTAACGGATCGGGACGAAATGAGCAATCTTTACAGAGGACCTTCCATAGATGCTTCCTACCAAGTTTCTGTTCATTTGGCCCAGCGGTTTCAAAGGAGAAGATTAAAATATGAAAAGTTAACGGATGATGGACGACAAGTTGATGGCAAAAGCTCACATTGCCTTTGGCAAGGTGAGCTAAAAATTCAATGGTGTCAATACAGTAGTCCCCCTCTTATAATGTCACTCCCACTGAAAGCAACCCCTCTTATCAGGCCAGATTTAAGTTGCACTGAGATGGTAAAATACTACTAAATTGCTACCATCAAGAAAGGCCATTAACTACTGAATACCAAAATTATGGACATAAAGAAATCGTAATCAAATACATTTTCAGACAGGTTTATTTCAATAAGAATAGTATATAGAATGCAGATCTAATTTGCATTTACTTTAAAGGAGTATTCTTAAGTACATGTGTATAGCAAATATCCAACTATAGTTTGTAAAATATAGTATTTGTTGCATTACACATTCTGTGCTGGATAATATTTATGCATGAAAGAACGTTTCAAAGGAAAATCTGAAATATTTAATTGAGAACTTCATTCGCTAATATCAAATAAAAATCACAAGTCCTGAAGTAAGAATTTAAGACTTGTCGTAATAGGGATAACAATAAAAATAGCAATGAGAACTAAAGTGATTGAGTGATTGAACACCAAGGGAACAATTTTTCAACTATATCATGGCGAGTGCAAGTAGCATTCCGATTACAAGAACAACACGCCTATCAGGATTTTTGCAGTGCTTGTTCAGTCTGAGACACATCATCCCCCTATGACACAAAATCCTGATTAAGAGCCAAGCAGTCTTGGTTCATACTCCTTAATACTGTTTGCTTAGAGTAGAAACAGCAAACACAAATCTTATAGTCTTATAATCTTATAAATTGTTTTATGCGACAGTGGCTTGACCACACAATCTACCACACTCAAGGTGAACACGCTAACCATTACACCACCGATGTGGTTGAGAATTAGAAAAATGCATTTAGAATATGATATTGTCATTATGGATGTAATTTCCTTCCATACGGACCATCTCACACTCATTTGAACAGTTTGGGAATATCAGTTATGCTTACTGGTACATTGAAAATGTAATAGTGATTATGATGAAGACAAACAAAAAAGCTCTGTTCTGTAAATTTTATTTAAACCTACATTTTGGGTGTATTTTCTACCCCCAACTGAATGTTGGCAGAGAAATTAATAAGTTTAAATACATTTTGTATATACATACCATTTTCATATGTTCACCATGGTCTGTTATTCTCCATAAAGTCTCAGGGTATACTAATTTATTATTTATTTTCAAGTCATACATTTCATATGCTTGTAACATCTAAAATAAAACATCAAACTGTTTTTTTTCACTGTAATACATAATAAATAATCATCCTGCAATTGTGTGATTTTGAGTACTAATAAAGGGGGTCAAATAAACTTCAGTGTTATTTAGTCATGGACCTAATAAAGCATTTCTGGTACCTGATTCATGTAGAGTGACAGAAAGAAATGGTAACAGTATTATAAACACTGACGTCATGGACCTAATAAAGCCTTTCTGGTACCTGATTCATGTAGAGCGACAGAAAGAAACAGTAACAGTATAAGCACTAAGCAGTAATGTCATGATTAGAATGACACTTGTTTCAGCTATTTTTAGACAATTTGGCAGTTGTTTTGGACTTTATGATACTGCAGGATATACACAATATATGTACATTTTCATTAAATATAAAATTAATTTGCACTCACTGTGAAAGCTCTCTTTTCTGCCTATTTCTAAAGCTCATACAATTAAATTATATATTTTCCGACGATGTACATATATTGTATATTTATTTTGTCATGATCAATAAAACTACAAATATCTGTTTTGGTATTCCCGGGGTATCTATTTAAGACTGAAATACAATCACTTGTGATATTAATAATTATAATATAAAATTCATTAATTAAAAATACATATGATCCCAAAATTCACCTATAAAATACCTCAAAACACATATCAAGTATGCATAATGTTGATTCTCTTTGATAAACACTTATTATAATATATAAGGGGAGATAAGTGGTCAAAATTTCCTAATTATAGCACTATCTTACCTATAATTAGGAGAGAATAGCATAAAGTTGGTATGATTGTGGTTCTTCATTTAAGAAAATAACTAGATGGTGATTTTTCCAATTTCTGGTACCTATTAATCCAGTTGCCAAAATGTACTAGGTAAATAGTCAATATAAATTTAACAATTATCCATTCTCAAGTCAAGACTATGTGTTGTAATATCCACAATATTTATACATACTTGGAATGCACATCTGTCCACAGGCATCGTGCCTACAGCGGTCCCAAGACCTGGACATAAAACACTTCTGATTGGTGGATTATCAGGATTTCTGTTATGCTTTTGTACTGAAACAGAATGGTTTTTTTTAATGTATATTTTTTTTTAATTCAACACAGTATTTTTTCTGTTCAAATTTCAATAAGCAAATTTTTTATATAAATTGTGGCAACTGTCCAAAGATAACAGTCTATCTGTCAGCAAAGAGGATTTCAAAACAACAGGAAAAAATGTACAAATTGTTTAAGCAAGCCTTCAGCGAAAAAAAAAAAGAGGTTGTTAACGTGCAAATATGTTACCCACAATGGCCCACGGTCAGATGTTCCATACTATAGCATGACAAACCCCAACCACCCTCATAAGGGCACCCTCATCCACCACCTGGGAACATGTTGTAGGTTTAATCCCTGGGGACCTTCACCAGTACCCAGTAACAAATTAGATTATCACCTGATAAAATGGCTGCTCTAAATGCCAGGAAAGAATTTGATGTGTTAGAAACATCTTCAGGTATTCTCATAGTTGGTGCAGAAATTAAATATTTTATAGGTTGACCACCATTATAATTCACTTTCTGAATGTTCTCTAATTCTTTTCCCTCAGGCTCTTTATCATATGCTGGAATAATAATAGCATTTCCCTGAAATAAAAATTAAGAAAAAAGTAATAAAATGAGTTGTAATATGAATGCATTGATTTCCTTTGATCTTTTTATGGTTTATATACCAGAATGTAAGCGACAGCTAAGAACTATGAAATAATACATGCAGATACGACATGTTGCACACTTTAAATATGGGCTGTAGTTTTATTACTCTCGGAGAGCCGTGCAATAAACAGATATTATATTGCATGGCTTCATGGTACAAATCATTTATACCATGGTTTTCCTGAATTAAACCATGTTCTAACATGACCTCCTTCTTTCGCTTTGTTAACAAACGAGCGAGTTATCCATTTGGTATAATCTCATTAGCACATGCACCGATGAATGTGACTGACTTTTCCATTGGCAGCATAAATTGTAACCCGAATAATGCTGATAGAGGGTGCAGTATTATTCGAGTTACATAAATTGTGTGCAACATTTTCCACAAGCGTAAATATAAATTACCATCTTCCAATCAAAGTATACTACCGTATTTGTACTCTTAGACATATCAGAATCGAAATAAATCATGGAAACCAGAATGTGTTTTGAGTTTTAACATGGATTGGCGGATATTAGTAAATTTTATTCCTCGCTTCTGTCTCGGGATAAAATACTAATATCTGCCAATCTATGTTAAAACTTCTCCAACACATTCTGGCTTCCATGATTTATTTCTTAAGGATAAATATTACTAAAGCCATCAGTGGACAAAAAATCAGCTTTAAACTAAATATTTTCATAATAACCACTATTGAAAAGCTTCAAATGTTTAGCTGTCAGGCCAAATAGCAAACCAGGTTTTCTTGCTTGGCAGTCAAGCTGTAGGAAATATTAATTTGTAAGAAGATCATTCACTTGGAATGATGTTTAAAGGCATACAGTCGCTCAAATTGATTTTTTTTGTTTATATTAAAAGTTGCCAATATTCAATGTTTTATACTAATAAAATGTCCTGAACAAGAAGCCAGGTTTAAAAAATATGCTACAATGTTGTAATTAGTGAAAAGAATTTGAATGTCTGTTGGTAAAATCGCCATTAACACACCTAATTATAAGTCGGTTGATTTTCCGAAGTTTGCCGGACACTGATAACTGCTATAAATAACCAGGAAGCATGCTTTTCATGTTAATTCGTTATAATCAATATAATTTAAGAAATATATATATGAAATTGGATCTGGGGTAATCAGTTAATATTATATAATGGTATTTAGTAAGAATGACACTTAAAATCTGAAATATGCAATGTAATCAATAAAAACAAACCTAAACTCTGCAAAGGGGACTGATAATGGAAAAATTGTAAACAAATTGTATTGCATATTATTGACAACAGTTGAGTTGTCTTGATTATATTTTTTCGGAAGAAAAACAGTCATGAAGTTCATTATTTTAGTCTCTAATTTAAAAGAGATATCACCTAGCGTTTTCTCCTGAAAAAAAAAAGAATAATATAAAAAACGACGATGCAATACTATCAAAATACGATTCGGCCGTAAAAAGATACTAAATTATGCTTACCGTATATGTGTTGTAAAATGGAGTAGGTCGGTATAACACTTTTTTTTTTAATTTTTACACGAAATCCTCATATTTGTGTCGTTTTCGTGTAGAATCCATCAATATTTTTGTTTGTGCCATACATGTGCTTTTCCTTCCGCAAACAATTTCGCACATGCACAAACGCTTTACCGAATAGGTTCACTTTATAGGTCACGGAATATATGAATATTGTACAGGTCAACATTGAATTCTTTAATGGATACAAGAAAATCAAAAAGCGACGTATTTCATTCGTTCTAGGCTATTTACGTATGATTTAATATAAAATTTCAACTGCAATTAGTATAAAACATCGAATATTGGCAACTTTTAATATAAACAACAAATATCAATTTGAGCGACTATATGCCTTTAAATGTAGATGAAGTAGATTCAATTGAAACTATAGGTACTGTTGTTTCAGTGAAGAAAAAAATATACAGTGTTCCCTTCATTTGGAAATTGAAAAAAGATTATACAACATGTCAACAATACCTACAACAAGATTATACAACATGTCAACAATACCTACAAGATTATACAACATGTCAACAATACCTACAACAAGATTATACATGTCAACAATACCTACAAGATTATACAACATGTCAACAATACCTACAACAAGATTATACAACATGTCAACAATACCTACAACAAGATTATACAACATGTCACCAATACCTACAACAAGATTATACAACATGTCAACAATACCTACAACAAGATTATACAACATGTCAACAATACCTACAAGATTATACAAAATGTCAACAAAATTATACAACATGTCAACAAGATTATACAACATGTCAACAAGATTATACAACATGTCAATAAGATTATACAACATGTCAATAAGATTATACAACATGTCAACAAGATTATACAACATGTCAACAAGATTATATAACATGTCAACAATACCTACAACAAGATTATACAACCTGTCAACAATACCTACAGGATTATACAACATGTCAACAATATCTACAAGATTATACAACATATCAACAAAATTATACAACATGTCAACAATATCTACAAGATTATACAACATATCAACAAAATTATACAACATGTCAACAAGATTATACAACATGTCAACAATACCTACAACAAGATTATACAACATGTCAATAAGATTATACAACATGTCAACAAGATTATACAACATATCAACAAGAGTATACAACATGTCAACAATACCTACAACAAGATTATACAACATGTCAACAATACCTACAACAAGATTATACAACATGTCAACAATACCTACAACAAGATTATACAACATGTCAACAATACCTACAACAAGATTATACAACATGTCAACAATACCTACAACAAGATTATACAACATGTCAACAATACCTACAACAAGATTATACAACATGTCAACAATACCTACAACAAGATTATACAACATGTCAACAATACCTACAACAAGATTTTCTCCATCATATTCTTCTCTGATCACCTTCTGAAGCCTTTTTTGCCTGTAAATAAAACCAATATGCAAATTACAGTTGTCGTGGGATACTTATTTAAGAATTGAATGCATTCTTTTGAAGTTTCATTGGGGTATGAAAGCGTTGACCGAAGTACATTTTCAATGAAGCGCGGTAGCGCTTCATGTTGAAAATGTAGTTCGATCAACGCTTTCATGCCCCAATGAAACTTCAAAAGAATGCATTCAATTCTTATAATTATATTTAAATCACACCAAAATTTAATATAGTTGAATTTTTCACTGTGAATTTTATTTGTGTTAGATTATTTGCTGTTGGAAATTACTACGCCATTGATTGTTTACATCTGACGTCGTCATGGAGGCACGTGCAAGTTCGGATTTGAATTTCATTTTGATATGAAACATCACTTTTATAATCATGTGACCACTTCATAACCAATCATATTGCAACATTTCAATGAAAAACTGAAGTAATGTAATTATTGATTACTTTTGCCACTTATTGATTACTTTTGCCACTTATTGATTAATTTTACAATTACTAATTACTTTTACCATTTGTTGTTTAGGGACCGACCATTTAACTTGCAGGGGGGGGGATGGGGGGCGGGGGGTTATGGTTTTTTGTTTCGTTCAGAATTTTTTTTTTGGACAACACGAGAGTTAGAATATTAATTTTTTTTGTCACGCAAAATGCAAATTTTTTTCTCCAGCATACATATATGACAAAATCTCTGAACTCTGAATCAGATTATTATTTTTTTCCTCCACCACAATCAGAATATTTTTTTCAGCAACATTGGGAATCAGAATATTTTTTTAGAAAAAAACCATACACCCCCCCATTCAAGTTAAATGGTCATTCCCTTACCTTTCAGGTAACTCTTTATTTGAAGAAATGAAGGATAAACTTTGATTAAACTAAGTAAAGTAAACCGTTCTATTGAAATATAAATGATCATCATGCCACCTTACTGTAACGAAGATAATAAAAAACCGAAATAGTTTACTCAAGTTCATGTTTGATGTTTCACATATTTATGGATGAAAAATAGACATTCATTTTTCACCAAATAATGAACAATGACTTGATTGTCCTTGACATTCATGGTACAGTGGAACTTGTGCAATCCGACACCTGAGGTTTTTGACATCCAACAAACATTTATAGTCGCAAAGTATTTCTGTTAAGGAAAATAAAACCTGTGTATTCCGACATCCTGTACAATCCGACACATTTCCCTGGCCCCTTGGTGTGTCAGATAAGACAGGTTCTGACATCCTGTACAATCCGACACATTTCCCTGGTCCCTTGGTGTGTCAGATAAGACAGGTTCTGACATCCTGTACAATCCGACACATTTCCCTGGTCCCTTGGTGTGTCAGATAAGACAGGTTCCGACATCCTGTACAATCTGACACATTTCCCTGGTCCCTTGGTGTGTCAGATAAGACAGGTTCTGACATCCTGTACAATCCGACACATTTCCCTGGTCCCTTGGTGTGTCAGATAAGACAGGTTCTGACACCCTGTACAATCCGACACATTTCCCTGGTCCCTTGGTGTGTCAGATAAGACAGGTTCTGACATCCTGTACAATCCGACACATTTCCCTGGTCCCTTGGTGTGTCAGATAAGACAGGTTCTGACATCCTGTACAATCTGACACATTTCCCTGGTCCCTTGGTGTGTCAGATAAGACAGGTTCTGACATCCTGTACAATCTGACACATTTCCCTGGTCCCTTGGTGTGTCAGATAAGACAGGCTCCACTGTAGTAACAGTTTGGTGTGCTACATGCTATCTACTGCTGTTGGATATTCATATTCTTGATGTTCTTTCTTATCAGTCCGTTTGACGTCAAACACGTTATGACGTTCCTGATAAAAGCAATAATGTCAGTCTTGACGTATATTATCATTGGTATTGCAGCTTGTCCTATCGGACTTGTTGCGATACTAGGAATAATGTCTGTCTCGACCTTCATAACAGCCGTTCTTCTATATCATGAACACCTTAGAGAGAAGCACTACCCTCCTCCTTTTTGAATTTGCTCAAATAATAGTCAACAATTTAAAAGCACATGTATTAATATTAAATCTTACATTTGCCATCCAAACAATATTGTGTAGACCATGTCAATACCTCCATCCATGAACCCAAAACTATTGGCTGGTGACACCTATTAATATATATATACTTTGTAACATGAATGCATGCTTTTGCTTTGATCTTTTTATGGTTGATATACCAGAATGTAAGCAACAGCTAAGAACTATGAAATAATACACACAGATAAGAGATATTGCACACCTTAAATCTGGGCTGTAGTTTTATTACTTTCAGAGAGCCGTGCAATAATCAACGACTTAGATGTGATATTGTTTTTTTTACTCTCAGATAGCCATGCAATAATCAACAACCTAGATGTGATATTGCATTGGTTTCATGTTACAAATCATTTATTCCATGGTTTTCTGAGTTAAACGGTTAAACAATTGAACGTGAAGCAGCGGTGGATTGTATAACCGTTTAACTCAGAAAACTATAGTATAAATATGACTTAGCAATTTACTTGATCTATTAGCTTCTGACACCTCTAAATATATCAGATTTACTGCTACATTTAAATATATTGAGTGTTAGGATGAAGAATTTACTTATTAAAGTTTATATCTCTTCTAGTAAGTGGGAAAAGTCAACTTTATTTCCAGTACAACTTTTGGTAAATGTGATTTGTACCTATATTTTCAGGAAATCTCTTGGTAGATACTGGTATGCATCAAAATCCCAGTAAGATTTTTTTGTGCGGATAAGTTTAGGGGCTATGGTGTTTAATGCCACTTTCAACAATATTTCAGCTATATTGTGGCGGTCAGTTTTATTGGTGGAGGAAACTAGAGTACCCGGAGAAAACCACCGACCTGCAGCAAGTCACCGACAAACTTGATCACATAATGTTATATCGAGTACACCTCTCCTGAGTGGGATTTGAACTCACAACGTTAGTGGTGATAGGCACTGATTGCATAGATAGTAATAAATACAACTATCACTATATTTTTTTTGTAGGTATGATTTTTAGCTGAACACCAAGCTGGTATATATGATTTACAACCATCATGAATACTAGTACCATATTTGTGCTACCATTTTAGACATAATTTATGAACATAATGGAATAGTTTTGACAAAACACTTTATAGATTCTCATAGACCACATGTTACAACTTACTATAGCATCTACTGCAGGTGCCTCTTTAAATATATCTCCCAAAGAAACCTGAAAACAAATAAAAAAATGACTATATAACATGAATATAACATAAGGCAAAACATAAAAATATTTTTTTTCCTGTCTACCAACACATCAACAACACCATCTATGGCTTAGGGTCATGGTCAACATAGGTTTAAATGCCACTTTCACCAGCATACAAAGTTTTCAATAATCTGGACAAGGCCCCTTATGATTAGAATTTACTAGAACTACTAGTATATTCCAGCAGGACAATTATTCTTGTGGGAAACAGTGTAGTTAAGCTTATATTGAACAAACTAACATTTGTGTGATTATTATGACTACATCAAGGTACAATGAAACCTCAAAACCTGTCTACACCAAACATCATTAGGACCAACTAATGTGCTCTGATTAGACAAGTGTTAGTTTATACAGGTTAAATTAACAAAATTTCCTACATTGGAACCTTATTTAAAGTTCAGTGTATACAGTATTCATGGTGTATTCAGGGATCAGTTTTGACGGGTTGTACTGTATGAAAAAAAAATTATTACAACATATCTTTGTAGCTATTAATATCATTTTCAAGATATGAGGGTGTTCGAAAGGGACCAATGTTCAAATTTTTTTATTTAGGATAAGTCTACCTTTAACACATTTTTTCTCTCAAAATTCCATGTGAAATTCCTTGTTGCACTTAAATTTCTAACAGATTTTACAAAGTGATGACTGTCGGTAAATGTTTTTTAATTTTTAGAACAAGTCTCCCTCTAATGCATTTTTTCCTCAAAATTCCTTGTGAAATTCCTTGTTGCACTTAAATTTCTAACAGATTTTACATAGTGATGAGTTTTGGATGGACAAAAATTATGACAAATACCTTGACCCTATCTGTATGATCTTTAAATATCTTTGCCCAGGCATCTACCATCTTCCTCTCAATGTCACGGAGGTAATATGTAACTTTCACATCTTCTTGACCTCCTATGTCTATACTACCAATTTTTTGTTGAGTTTCATCAATCTCCACTTTATCTTTTGCTGATTGGGCCATCTAGTAACATCAACTGAAATTTTTAGCAATACACTTAAAATAAATTGAATTTTAACATTCAAGATCGTACACTGATCATTTCCTCCTATGGTTAGGGATAGGGTTAACAACATTTCAGCTATATCGTGGCAGTCAGTTTATTGTTGGAGGAAACTGGAGTACCCGGGAAAAACACAGACAAGTCACTGACATATTAGATAACATAATGTTGCATCAAGTACACCCTGCCATGAGTGGGATTCAAACTCACAACTTTAGTGGTGATAGGCACTGATTGCTACTACTAATTACTAATAGAGGTGTATGAGTGTATTGGAAAGTGGGGATAAACTTTTTGAGGGTAAATTGAAAATGGGGGGAGGGGGGAGCTTTAGTAGTGGACTGGAAAGTGGGAGAGGCAAGCTGCAGTAGAGAACAGGGAAAGTAGGGGACAAGCTTTCAAAACTCAAGCAAAAAAGGGGCACTAGGCATCAAAAATACTGTTTTACCAATTAATCAATTTCTAAATTTGGGATTCCATGCTAAAAAAATCAGCTCTTTCTAAATTGTGGCCAAAACAAATGGGGGTAGCTCCCCCCCCCCCCCCCCCCAACCCTACTCCACTTTTGAAAGTAGAGGGGCATATGCCCCACCCTTGCCCCCTCCTCATTCATCATAGTTTATGCTACACTATGGGCTTGAACCCCATAGCACCTTGGATTTTTATTTGTACAAGGTTAAATGTCCACTTTACATGGAAACTTCAGGTCAAATAAAATTACATTTTCCCTTCTGTCGAGTTCTGGTTCTTTTTTCCATTGCAGACTATTTAAAATTTTGGACACCAAAGATCCTGAGGTCTTGATAAGTGCAAACTTGAATACATGTTTATTAAAATGATGATTGACCTGCCATTTATACTTCCATTACCATTACAGATTCTTAAGATTTTTTGTATCTAATTTTTGACAATGCATCTCATAGATGCGATAACGTAACCCTCAATCCGCTTTTGCTCCAGCTCGCTGTACTAATCCCCCCTTTTAAGTCCCATAATAGACTATCCGAACAGAGAATCTCATTATTTTCTAGAATGTCCTTTATACCTGAACGAAAGAAGAACACTTCTGAGTAATTGCGACGATATCAATATCAATATTGAAACTTTGCTCTTTGGGAACGATAAGTATAGTTATGACGTCAACTCCAAAATATTTGGAAAAGTTCGAACTTTTATAAATCAATCAAAAAGATTTTAGGGCTAATGTCAGCAATTTTTCACTTTTTCACTTGTACTTCTTACTTTCTTCTAGTGTCAAAATTTTAAATGTCTATTGTCAGTGTTTTGTTTTGCTGTCATTAATTCATATGTATAATTTGTAAGGAGAGGACTTCATATAAGTTGGTATAACTTGCTGTCCAATCCTATTGTTTATGTACAATAAAATATTATTAAACTAAGAGAATCTCATTTCATACCAAATATGAATCTCTCCTCCGTATGGACCATCCTTGCCAAGTTTGGTTCAGCATTTTTGCAGAAGAACATTAAAAAATATAAGACTTACAGACGACGGACGCAAAGTGATGGCAGCAGCTCGAATGAGAGGTCCAATGTTACAGATGAAGTATATTCTGACCACTAGATACGATAACGTAACCCTCAGTCCGGAGCAAAAGCGGACTGAGCGAGGGTTACGTTATCGTATCTATCTGACCACAGGCACTAGACAAAATAACAATATCAATTCCATCAAGATAATGATAAGAAAAAATCTGACCATTGACTTTATGGAATTAATATTGATACAGTGTCTCGTGCCTGTGATTCTGACACTGTCATGGTTACCTAATACAAAAGTAAAGTTGATTTATTTCCTCAATATTTAGTAAACATTAGTCTGTAGTACTGGTAGATCTAATATCAAGATAATTAATAGTATTGATATATCTTCATCTCGTAACCTGCTTGTTTTCACCAGAAACGATCTCAGCTCTTCTTTGTAAATCAGAATGAAAATAATTGTGTTGTTTATTTCATTTCTAAGTTTTAAATAATTTATATTATATTATCTCCCTTGTTCCGCATCTTGTCTTGATGGTGCAAGACCCTGCAACATGTATTTATCGTACGTGCACAGGGGCCAGATGAGTTTTGTTCATGTACCTATATACCTATGGTGTATAGGTTATATAGGTACATGAAAAAACTCATTTGGCCCCTGTGCGTACGCGTGGTTTAAAAGAAAATGTTTGGAATAACAAAAATATTAAAACTAGGCCTACTCACAAGGCCCTGTGGCCTACTGTTAGTGTTAGTGATTACAAAATACATGGTCCTTTTACATAAACTTAAATTAAAGTCACATTTTTTTTTATAATTACGATTTATCTATAAACTGTTCAATGGTTTTTCCTGGTTTTCTCCACTTACCTATACAAATGTTATACTTGATTTCATTCTATTTTTAAATATTACTTTTATCTGTTTCAATTCTTATTATCTCCCTTGGTCCACATAATCTACAGCTTACAATTATTTGGTAAAAATATTGAAATCCATGATCTGAAAGAACCATTATTACCACTATAATGAATCGGAATGGAAATTAGCATGTGTTCAAAAACCGTACAGTGAACAACGATATATTACGACCCCATAGGAAGGGGTCTACTTTATTGAGTAACTATTCACATTGTACTAGTTACCCCCACCAAATACCCCCCCCCCTCCCCCCCCGATAGTATCATACATGTGTATGTATTGAAAATAAAAAAAAGTATACAGTTATCAAGTAATGGTGGACAATGTAGCTAACCACGTGACACGAAGTCACGAACCACTCTTCTCCATAACGTCAAGAGTTAAGACTACAGAATCTGATGGAAGTTCTAGTTTGTGACATGCACGTGTACATGTTTTTATGATGAATATGTAGATTTGAAAATTCAACTCCCTATTGGTACAATTCTGTAGATACAGACAAAATGGTATTGAGTATTATGATCGCATTTCTTCTACATTCATTCCTCTTCATTTAAAGTAAACTTTTAAACTATATTTGAATTGTAATTAATATGACAGTTTGGTACATCTTTCCGTTTTCAATTTGAAAAAAGCGCAATATATACTGTACTCACTGCTTCTCTAGAAATTTACAAGTTATGGATTTTAATGCCATTTTCAATAATATTTCATTTATATCATGGCAGTCAGTTTTATATTTCATTTATATCATCATGGCAGTCAGTTTTATTGAAGGAGGCAGTCAGTTTTATTGAAGGAGGAAATCAGAGCACCAGTAAACAATCGTGGACTTTTCAGTTATTGAAGGACATTGATCAGAGTACCCGTAGAAAATCACCGACCTGTTAAAGTTAAAATGCTGACATATAAAAGTTGTATCGAGTACACATTATAATTGGCGTTGATCGGATACACAACTGTATGGACGTGATAGGCAATGATTCCATGAGATTGTCTCAAAAATAGCTTACAAACTATTCTTTTTTACTATCTTCATATGACATATTACTATTAGTTGTTGTTGACATATAAAATTTTCTCCACATTTTTATTTTATTATCTTTTACCATCCAACCCCTTTTCCACCTCCCCTTTCCCTGTCCCACCCCTCATATAAACCACAATGGCTTGAAACAAACAGCGGAGGCATTGTATTTCCGCAAATTTTGAAAATATATAAAATTTCCCTGTCCCACTCCTCATATAAACCACAGTAGCTTGAAACAAACAGCGGAGGCATTGTATTTCCGCAAATTTTGAAAATATATAAAATTACATTTTGGCAATTTATCATATGACGTTAGCGTAAATTTAATCATATCACTTTTGTGCAAATTACCTGTAATTTTAACTCCAACAAACCCTTCTAACTTGTAATTATTTATTTTGGCTGTCTAGGTCAGTCACTACATGTCGAAGAAAAAGATAGATATAGATGTTCAGACGGAAACGGATATGGGAAATGAATCTACCGTTTTGATAATTGTCTCGCGCAATTAAAAATGGGATTAATTCGATTTTCAAATTATTTATTTTGCAAAGAGTGAAATGTATAGCCACCACACAGTAGCACTGAACTGTTCTGAATGCAGAAGTCTAGCGAATCACAAATGGACCGAAACCAATTCATTCACATTTTATGTGACGTTAAATTATATTCTTATCATCATATTATGTTCACGTTCATTGACTGCATACATTGAGATGATCGTTGTATAATTCTGCTTTGTAATTGAAGAGCATCTTCAATATGATTGACAGATGAACTGACAGTGAGTAGTTTAGTCGTTCGGATATACATTCTCCACTGGCAATAATATTTCTCCAAGTTCACCACAAGAACTGATGTGTCGTTTCAACCCGAGACAGAAATTCATTGTTTTATTAATCTAGTTGAGATTTGACTGACGAAGCTGGTGTTTTATTTGCTTTCATAGTTTTAGCTTGGTTTTAAATTTCATGGATGGATTTTTAAATTTGACAGAGCTTTTAAATTTATTGTGTGCATGCTTTGTTTTATTGTTTGTATATGCATATTCCGACGCATTGCTTTTGCGCCAATTGGTATTTCATTTGCGCCCAAAAAAAATCTATCATTTGCGCCACAAATCATATTTCATTTGCGCCATATATAAAATATTACATTTGCGCCAATAATACAGGTAAAATAGTATAAATTGTATTATTACATCAGGCTCTATTTTACTGTTTTTCTATTGACCAGAAGCAATACACGTGACATTCCATTTTCTAACATACTGATTAGCGAAAAGCAATTTCGGTGCAATAAATAATCGAGAGTGCTATGTGGTTTTTTATTGCACAGAAATTGCTTTTTGCTAATCAATATGTTAGAAAGTTTCATAAAATTTGAAAATTTTCAAAAAATTTAAAAATTATAAAATAAAAAAAAAAAAAATTAAAGTTCAATTTTTTTTTAAATAATTCGAAAATTTCAAAAATTTCTTAAAATTTCAATTTTTTTTTTAAAATTCAAATAATTTTGAAAAATTTCAAAACTTTCAAAAATTTCATAAGATTTCAAAAAGATTCAAAATGATAAAATTTTCAAAAAGTTTCAGAAATTTCAAAGTTTTCATAAAATTTCAAGATTAGAGTAAAATAGAGCCGTATGTAATAAAACAATTACTACACTTGAACTTGATCAATATGAGGTTTTATGGAGCAGAGTACAACAATATTGAACGAGGCGAACAATATTGAACTCGGCTTCGCCTCGTTCAATATTGTTGTACTCTGCTCCATAAAACTTCGCCTCGTTCAATATTGTTGTACTCTGCTCCATAAAACCTCATATTGATCTCGTTCAAGTGCAGAAATTGTATAATATTTGCTATACTATTCAAAATTTTGAAGTTTTATTTATTTTGCATCACCCGAGTATAGAAGACTAAATTCCTCATTTCCAGTACGGGCCGCTTTGTTTTGCTTTCAAAAGTAATGTATCTAAAACTTGTACAATAATAGTTTTGTTAAATAATTTTGTTTATTTATATATCACCAATCGAGTGTGCCTTTCAAAACTTGGTCAAGTATTAAAGGTACCAAATATATACATGATATACCTCTATTTCGAGTTACCGTACTGGCGGATGTCTATTGTCACTGGTATGTACCTCCATTTCGAGTTACCGTACTGGCGGATGTCTATTGTCACTGGTATGTCCCTCTATTTCGAGTTATCGTACTGGCGGATGTCTATTGTCACTGGTATGTACCTCTATTTCGAGTTACCGTACTGGCGGGTGTCTATTGTCACTGGTATGTACCTCTATTTTGAGTTACCGTACTGGCGGATGTCTATTGTCACTGGTATGTACCTCTATTTCGAGTTACCGTACTGGCGGATGTCTATTGTCACTGGTATGTCCCTCTATTTCGAGTTACCGTACTGGCGAATGTCTATTGTCACTGGTATGCACCTCTATTTCGAGTTACCGTACTGGCGGGTGTCTATTGTCACTGGTATGTACCTCTATTTTGAGTTACCGTACTGGCGGATGTCTATTGTCACTGGTATATACCTCTATTTCGAGTTACCGTACTGGCGGATGTCTATTGTCACTGGTATGTACCTCTATTTCGAGTTACCGTACTGGCGGATGTCTATTGTCACTGGTATGCACCTCTATTTCGAGTTACCGTACTGGCGGGTGTCTATTGTCACTCAGGTATGTACCTCTATTTTGAGTTAGCGTACTGGCGGATGTCTATTGTCACTGGTATGTACCTCTATTTCGAGTTACCGTACTGGCGGATGTCTATTGTCACTGGTATGGCAGCATTCAATCATTGTGTCAAATATGCATTATGATTGTCATATGGAAGCAATGTCTCACATAGGTCATTGATCGATTACCATTTTATTTTATTTTTTACCAGACATTTTGTTTAAAAGTATTGAATCATCTAAGTTATAAGTATTTCATATATGTTTCGTTTGTTTTAGTCAGAATTCTGTTCTGCCTTCCTTATTAATAACTTAACACCGAGTATGACTTCTAACCAGAATTTATTACCCGAGTAAAGAGACAGGTGCCACTAGTGGACCAGAACTGCTCATCCTTCTGGAACACCTGCGTTCATTCACGGCTTTAAGTGTGGTTCGTGTTGTTCAATCTTTAGTTTTCTGTGTATTGTTTGTCGATAATTGTTGTCTATTTGTCCTTTTTCATTTGGCTATTGAACTGTCTCTTCCTCGAATAATGGTTTCTGATTTCTCATTTGGTATCTTCAAAATTGTCTGATATAATCTATATTTTAAACCCATCATTCCCATAGAAAACTTCATACGTTATCCGAACTTGTGGTCATTCTGTTTAGCATATACAAAAATGATATATGATATACTGTTTGTAATTAAGTTGACGTCGATTCTCATCCCGATTCGAAAGTTGCATTGTCGATATAAAAGTTCAAAAACATAGCGTGTAAAACTATGAAAAACAGTTTATCAACTGGCAAGAAAGTACAGAGTGAGAGACTGTCTAATTTATCACATACAAGACTGTCTAATTTATCACATACAACAATATTAATACCTACAGACCCAAGAATCAGACAATTTCATCCATTTACATACAGACATCTTCATGCATTCAAAGATCCGTACAAGTACTCATTCTTTCCGAACACAATCATTCACTGGAATTTACTACCTCAAACTATAGTTCTATGCCCAACAGTCAACACGTTTAGAGAACAGCTAACACCAATTGTTCTCAGCCATCTCCAATCACAAATTTAAATAAAAATGAAATTGTAAATAGTTTTAACCACAAAATTTGTTTCTGTTGGCACCACTTGTAAATATGTTATAAACTGACTGAATTTATTATTATTTCTTATTCCCACGCATGCGCAACAGCTAGTAATCATCCAGTGGATGGATAGCTGTATACCAAAAGAAGAAGACAAGCATGTCCAGACACAAATTAAAGAAAAGAAACGGCGATAACAGTAGGAACTTCAATCATAACACCCTACAATGAGTGTGAAACGACCTCCGCGTATAAATTACCACTGATCATGATCAGTACCCTTTACTTTTGTAGACTAACAGTACATATCGGCATCTTTGACATTTTGGGTGCTAGAAAAATAATCGTAATTTCTCATTCAGCCCAACAATAGATATTGACAAATCGAGTGTTTGTTTATATGTAACAATTCATTAGCCAGGTGTCACGATGGAGGAGCACCTGGCAATTTCACTATCGTTCACAGATATTTAGACCAAAACAAAATGTGCTGACTCTCCCTTGTTTCCAGTTTGTAGCTAGTGAAGAAAAGTTTACTTACAGTTTGTAGTTATTAACTAAGCGAAATTGTACAACCGTCTATTATTTTCCAGAGAAAATCAAAACTGCCGCCGTCTATAGGCATACCACAACGCCCTTTGTTTTTTTAGTTAATTTAAACATATTGTATTTGCTAAATTGGGATCGGACACAAGTTTTCCAAAGTCTTCTCTCGAATACAATAATTTGCAATAAGTATTAGCATCCGCAATGAAGTGATATAATATGCATATAATATGCATATATTGTATTGTATTGTACAATGCATATTGTATTGTATTTTTGCTCGGTATCTGACGGGAGGTATAGAGCAAAACATAGGATCCGAGAGTCAAATTTCACGAGCTTTATTATCGTTATATATATATATGTATCTGTTTTAAGCAGAACATCAAGTAATGCAATAAAATATTTCATTAAGACACTAGATATTTTTGGACATCTAATATTTTATACGGGTATTGCCAATAAGTTTTTATACTTATCCCTTTTTATTCGGGAAAAGGGAGATAATAAGACATACTTCCGTTGGTGATGAAAAATGACCTCAAGAATATTTATTAGACGTTCAGCGGTATGCAAACTTTAAATAAGCCTATGTAGTAGAAACTAGAACACCTAAGTAAATCCCAATGTATTAATTATTTGAAAATCCTGGATAATTCATTATGACAATGTAATGATTGTAAAATAAAAAAAATATCTGTAATCTACAAAACATGAAAATACTCTTGTTGATCCTTGTTATGTGTTTGAAACATTAAAAAATGAAAAAGATAATAATAGCAAGGATTTGTATAGTAGAAAGGATAGGAATCTCGTATTATCTCGCGTGGCGAGGTTTTATGCTACAACAGAACAAAAATTAATTCATTCATTTTGTAATGCCTTGAGAATGGAGACCATTCACCCATTTTCCCCCCAGGTGGCGTCGCTGTACCAACGGTGGTTAGGAAAACGTATGTTTTCCGATAAACGCTTGTAACCATTGTAATCAAATGGCAATATCATTACCTACGTGGTGTCCTTGATCTGAAACGTTGCGTAATATGACGGTAGGCACGGCCTATAGAGAGGACGGAAGTGAACATAATAGATTTTAATTTGATATTTCCACCTTTTTTTCTAGTTTATTTTACAGTGACCGGTAACAATCATAGCCTATAGGGCCCAATGCCTGCAATGCCAATGGCAATGTAAAATTGCATGTACGTGGTTTTTTTTTTTTTTTACTTCATTTGGTGTCTAATGACGTAAAATTGCACACAAGTTTTTTTTAATTCATTTGTTGTCTAATGACATAATATTGCACATGAGTTTTCAGACTAAATTGAACCCGATTGAAAATTGTACACTTATTTTTTTCACACTGTATAGGGTCTAACCATGTAAATTTGCGTACTCGCTTTTGCTTCAAAAATAATGCAAGAAGAGTTTTAAGATCCCCAAGCGCAAGGGCAGGCAATACAATGGCCAAAAGAAAAAGGACAATCACACTGATCTACAAAACACTACACAGAAAACTATCATTTCCCCCACAGCGATATATTTTATCACAGGAAACAAAAATTAGAATTTTATTTTTTGGACATAAAAAAAAATCAGTAAATTCCCTTCAAATTTTAATCATAAATTTCTCGTTGAGAACTGTAGGGCCGGATTAATGATATGTTTGCTTCTTTCGTTTCAATTTATTTTGTTTCTTTAAAATTTCACCACATAATTAATATATTATTTTTCAGAAAAAAAAAATCTAAAAGTTAAATGGTCGTCCCCTTAATGACATAAATGTGTGTCTCCGCCTCGAGTGCGGTAGATCGTGGGTTCGAGCCCCTGTCGAGTCATACCAAAGACTATACAAATTGATATGTGTTGCTTCTCTGGTAAACACGCAACATTAAGGAGATAGAGCAAGGACTGGTCGGCTCGGAATCGGGATAATGTGTCCGAGTGGGGCGACATGTCTATCCCAAGAAAGTTCAACAATTTAATTATTGCTTCTGATTCGCGGATTTGTCCCGATAAGATTGATTCCTTAAAAAGTAAACTTTCAAAGAGATAAGTTGCATTTTAATGCTTGGTGCTTTTACCATTCATATGATTTTCTTCTATCATCATATGTAGCACTATCATGTAATTTAATCAATACCGCCCAAATATATTTTGTATTTAGTGTAGAGGTTGTTAAATAGCTTGTACATGTATTACCGTTGAAATGAAACAGTACACTTTTTGTTTCCTGACGGTCAGTTTTATTCGGCCCGTTTTATTGGTGGAGGAAACAGGAGTTCCCTGAAAAAAACACTGACCTGCCGCAAGTGACTGACAAACATTATCACATAGAAATCACATTAGTATTATTACCAATTAATAATAGTGAAGCGACTGTTGATGAAAAATAAAATCCACACATGACTTGATGAAAATGAAATGTGCACATGACTGTTCATGAAAAAAATCAACATTATCTATAATACGACCCTGGTATTCACGTTTGATTTTTTTTTATCAAAATCTTCAGAATGTTTGATGCCTTATTTGAATGGCTTAAGATGAAGCTGAAATCGTAAAATTTTTAATTTTGCTTTTTCCAATTTTCGCAAAATTAGAGCCCACGCGAACAGTTTGACTAAAAATGGCAAAATTAACACCCCTTCGAAAATAACCACTTAAATAGTAGATTAATAAATGTAGATATTTATGTTTGAGACAGAATATGTTTTTAACATCATGTTGGGGATCAGTGAGTAATTGTTGTTTACGGCAATTGTTCAGCTATATCACAAAGTTATTTTTCAATGAGATGAATATGAGGTCCCAACACACTTAGTTGTTTTTTTTATATAATATATATATATATCTTAAAAATGATATAGGGGTGCATATTTTTTTATTAATAAAGTTATATATCTTAAAGACGAGCCACTGTGGTTGGAATCCGGAACAGAACAGTACATAAAATTCGCCAAGAATAATTAATGCATGTGAAATTGATCGAAATTATTTGATTCTAACCATTAATAAACGATTATTTACCATGAAAGTAGAAAATCACGATACAACAAAACTAGGAAACCAACACGAAAATCTTTTAAAAAGGGAAATACAAAGAATGTGAACAAATATCAAACTTTGTTTAACAACGTACGTACACGTGTACTATAGTTTCCTCATTCGACAGTTATTGTACGTATGCTATGCGTATTTACTATTAAATTACAAAAGTATTGAAAATATTGATTTTTGCTCATGGAGAACATAAGAAAAAATAAATAAGAATGTATTCAATCATCAGTTTATTTTATATTCGCATTCACAGTTAGTAACAGGTGCTCGTGACCCAGATATGATTGCCACGTTGTCCTTGTCTTATTTCAACGTAATGACGTGATCACTGTAGTAATTTAATAACATGTCAGAAGATGGTTACAACTTATGATGCATTTGTTGTTAACTTGAGGAATATTGTTATACAAATAAAAAATAATTATTGTTGGATAATTAGCCAGAAATTGTGTTTGAAATAATAGTTTACATAGGTTACAAACGTCTTAGCGATAATAAAACGCTCCACTAACCACCGTTGGTACTCGAGCGACACCTGTTGAGTAAATTTGGGTGAATGGTCTCCATTCGTAGGAAAATCAACCAATTACACCAAAGTGTGTGCTATGCATCGTCTATATACTACACTACACAAAACAATCCTTGGATTTGCCGATATAGGTTCAATGGAAATTTTTTTTGGATTTTTTTCTGTATCGCCCCTCGTACACGTAAAATTAAAAAAAGTACAAGAGTTTCATACATCTAAAACATATTAAAAATGATAAAACAAAGCAACCAATCATGCCAAGTTTTGTTCTATATATCGAATACATGCTAAAACTACACATTTATACACTTTGGTATGACGATTTCATGTAAACGAGGAAGTTTATTGATTTCTAAATAGGCCACCCCATTTCCACCCAGAACGCCGCCATTTTGACAAATGATGGTAAACAATCCTTTATAAATGCAAATCAGGAGCACTTTTTTCAATAAAACTCCTATTCATTGAAAAATATTTATATTATCACAAAAATGACGACTCTGCTTCAATATTCGGTATGATGAGAGAAGAGAGGAGTTTGCAATTTAAATTTGAGTCTTGACCGCCCATAATAGGTGGGAATATGAAGGTCAAAAGGGCAAATCGATTAATGTCAATTATTGATGAAATATGGGTGATATATCTACAAAAAGTCGATACTTTATCAATGATTGGTATTTAGGACAAATATTTTCACTTTATACCTGTAATTATGGTTTTATATATTTACAAATACTGGTTTAAATTGTTGAAGCGATCAAAAATTTTCACCATTAATCAAGGCACGCGCATCGTCAACGAATTGCACTATGGGTAATCTCACTTGTTCTCTCCATGCAACATACTTACATACAATCTATGTTAAATCTCGCGAGATTCATATCCTTTCTACTATATAAATCCTTGATAATAGCAAGTGCAACCTGAGAAGTGAGTGATATGTAACCTAGTCATAAAATAACACTGTATGGAGCATTGCAGGATACTTATAAAGACATGTAACTTTTTTTGTTTCCGTAATTTCTGTCAATCATGATGTAAAAAACACATTGCCATGTATAATAAAGCTTCTCATAATATAACACTTCCGTTTTCATTTTTGGGCAAAATCTCAATAAAACTGTATCATGAAATGACAATATATTAAAAAAATTGGTTTAGAACAAGCATAAACTTCAAATCTGTGAAATGTATATATGATATCTTTACCGTATATACATCAATAGTAAAGACATGACGTCATATGTTTGCTTCCAGAGTACACTTCCGATTCAAATATTTGATTAATTTGTCAAAAATGTAAGTGGAAGCAATCTTCATTTTTTTAGCTTGTCATTACGTTCTCAACCAAAACAATGTCCCCAGGTCCCCATTCTTCTGTCCAGATTTGTCAGCATAAAAGCAACTAATGGTTAGCTTGCTTGCCTTGAGTGTGTTAGATCGTGAGTTTGAGCACCAGTCAGATCAATCCATTGACTATAAAATTGGTATTTGCTGGTTCTCCTTTAAGCATGCAGCATTAAGGAGTCCGAGCAAAGACTGGTTGGCTCAAAATCAGAATAATGTGTCCGAGTGGAGCAACATATCTACCCATGGATTGTTGTTTTAGTGAGCTAGCTCTATAATTATAAAAATCCAACTAAGCCTGTTGGCATAGTACAAATCAGACATCATCATCGTCTAATAAAATATTACCTGTTCTCACCATGATACAGGTGAACATTTACTGATATGGCATTCAACAACAATCACTTGCTCAGTTTAAAAGCAAACTTTTCTAGAATTATTCTAGGATTTAAAAATGGCGCCTGAGTTGATGGCAGCTTGAAAAACAGCTCAGCAATTTTTGCAGTTTTTTGATGTTTTATGAAGTTCTAATGCAAAAAATTTTTGGAAAGATAATTGCCTATATAATGTGTTAAAGGATGATGTTTCTGTTGATGAATATTTTGGATTTTTGAACATTTATTGAGTGTGTACAGATATTTTCATTGGAATTTATTGTTAGTAAAATTGACATTATGTCTGGAGGCAGTAATTCACTTAAACCTGGACAACCTAGAAGTACAAATATAAATACTGTTCAAACACTGCTCAAAGCAAAATTGGGTTCAACAAAGGAGAAAGCACCTAAGAAGGGTAGAACACATTCTCAGTTATCTAATGACTCAAACAATAGTATTGAATTTGATCTGTCAGGATTGGACCATATACAAAAGGACCTTGAGGAAATAAAATCAAGTCTTCAAGGTGTGACAAAGATAACTGATCTTAACGAGGCAACAAAAGATCTGGTAAAAAGTACTGAATTAGAAACATTAGTTACTGTTATAGTTAACAAACTACTCAACAATTTTGAAAGTAAACTGGAAACAAAATTTGAAACTAAACTTACACAAGTTACAAACAATATGCAGGAAAAAATAGATGCATTATCATTGGAAAATGAAAACTTGAAAGGCCAACTAGATGCCACAAAAAATGTACTTGGAAATGTAAAGACAACTCTTAATAGGAATGTTATACTGACCAAAGACGCTACCATACAAAGTAACTACAATGAACAATACTCGAGGAAAAACAATATAAAAGTGTTTAACATGAAAAAAAGAGACAAACAAAACCTGAGAGAGGATTTCATTGATCTTGTCAAGAAAGACCTTAATGTGGATTTAGAACTAAGGGATGTTGTAGCCATACACCGTTTACCTTCAGATCGACCAGGAGAAAAACCAATTATTGTCAGACTATTTAACAGTGATGCCAAAAGGAATGTCATGCGTGCAAAGAAAAACTTGAAAAACAATGTTCGTTTTGTAGATGACATTACAAAACAAAATCATGAACTAATGAAAAGGATGCGTGATTCCAATAGATTTGACTCTGTGTGGTTCTACAATTGTGGCATATATGGAAGAACACCTGATGATAAACAATTTTAAATTTGGTTTGTATGATGACATTGACATTAAAATCAGACAAAGAAGGTA
This sequence comes from Bathymodiolus brooksi, assembly GCA_963680875.1. NCBI lineage: Eukaryota > Metazoa > Mollusca > Bivalvia > Mytilida > Modiolidae > Bathymodiolus > Bathymodiolus brooksi. The sequence continues at coordinate 94,378,271 of OY804581.1, read as the reverse complement.
AATGCTTACTTTTTTACCATACATTAACTGTCCATATTTATTTAACTTTATATTTAATTTGTCTTTACCTGTTATGATATGCATATTGAATACACAGTAAAAAAGATTATATAGAATGTACATAAGATGATATCTACATACCGGTACCAGAAAATATACTGTCATGATTATTGATATACATTACATTTCATTTATGATTTTTATTACCGTATACATGTAGTACCCTGTATTTGATTCTGTATGGATTCTTTGGTTTTTTCAGATCTACATATTGTGACTACTTGCACTGTCTTAGCACAAAATTTTAATTATTTACATTTGAATATTGAAGATAATATATACTATTACCTGCGCTACAAACAGCGGACATAGGCTTAGGGGCCATATGACTCCACCTGTTTGCCCAAATATATATATACATGTACCTAGGTAGGTTATGTAATCTGGAACTCTGAGTTTTTGGTATAACATGTCTTAGATTTGACCCATGTCTATGAGGCGGAATAATGGTGTGCACCTCCTGTATTCATAAGTATTGGAAAAAATTTTATCATGAACTTTCCGTATAATTATGTGTATTAAACTTATTGGTTTGTTCACTGAAACATTAGTTTGTGTAATTGTTAATGATCCTTTAGTTTTGTTCATCACTTTTCTAATGTACCCAGTGTTACCCACCCATGTATTTGTGGATAGATTCAAGATGTGCATTGGAAAAGGGGGAGGGGGTATTTCCAGCATGTTGAACTTAGTTATTGGTTTGTTGTCTGGAACAAGGGCAGTAACTGGTTTTTGTGATCTAGAATTGATGTAGTTTATATTCTGGCTGCATGAAATAATTGCACACCTCCTTTTCATAGGTGATTTTTTGTGGATTTTCCCACAACTGAAACACTAATGGTACATTGTACATGGGTGAAAATCCTACATGTTATAGTTCATATAATTAAATGTGGCCTTCTCTAGTTGTTTGCCACCTTGAATCTTTGAATCTTGAATTGAAGTAGTAGATTTTCTGCATGTGTGACTTGCTCAGGGTATGGCCGTATCTATTGTTTGGGACAACAGTGAGTAGAGTGGGTATGAATTCAGTGTTGGTCTTGTATCTTAATTGATAAATATAATATAGAAATGATATGTATAATACTGATAACTTATTCAAATTTTTGTTTTGTTTACCAGTTACTTTTTAACAGAATGAAACAGATTATTGATGTGTATGATTTTGATTTTGCTGATACTATATGAAATGAAAAGGATATAATTTATAACTGTAAAAATTGCAATATATTATGTTGTTTAGCTTTTTGTAGCCATGTTCGATTACAGTCATTGTTTTTATTGTCTATTTCTTTTGTCTTCTTTCTCTTTGTACTACTGTTCATTACATTTTTTCTGTTGTCTTCTTTCTTTTTGTACTACTGTTCATTTCATTTTTGTGTACTTATTATTATATTGGTTGGTCTGGTACAGAATTTATGTATATTGTATGTTTATTTATGATAATCAATCAGTGTGTTATGTTATAAGATTACTTAATGGCTAGTGTAAGAATTCTTTCAGTAAACTGTCAGGGACTCGGTAACATTGCAAAAAGAACAGACGTCTTTAATTATCTAAAAAAAAAGCAGTGCAACATCTACTGTCTACAAGATACTCATTTTACTTGTGAAAATGAAAAGAGCATACGATCAAGTTGGGATTATGAATGTTATTTTAGCTCATTTACATCAAATGCCAGGGGTACTGCTATTCTTTTTAACAATAATTTTGAATTTAATATTCTTAAAGAGAAAAGAGACATAAATGGGAATTATCTTGTTTTAGATATTAATGTTGACAAAATTAACTTTACACTTGTTTCTATTTATGGACCGAATGATGATAATCCTCAATTTTATGAGAATATCATGTCAATAGTTGAGGAATTTGGAAATGAAAATTTTATAATTTGTGGTGATTTCAATCTTGTATTATGTCCAGAGTTAGATTACTGTAACTATTTGCATGTAAATAACCCAAAGTCGAGAGAGAAGGTTTTAGAATTAATTGAAGAAAGAAGTCTAATAGACCCTTATAGGCAACTTTATCCAGATAGTTATCGTTATACTTGGAGGAAAAAAAATCCATTTAGACAGGCTAGATTGGATTTTTTTCTTTTTACAGAAAGTATGCTTACTAATTTAAAAAATTGTACTATTGATCCAAGTTACAGATCTGATCATTCAATGATTATTTTAAGCCTTGTGTTTAATCCCTTCAATAAAGGTAAGGGCTTGTGGAAGTTTAACAACTCACTATTATATGAAAAGGACTACAGCAAAATTGTAAGGGAAAAAATCATTGATCTGAAAAAACAATATGCAGCATTAATCTATAATAGGGATAAAATTCAAGAAATTGATGATAATGAACTGCAACTTACTATTAACGTTCAACTGTTTTTGGAAATGTTACTTTTAGAAATACGAGGAAAAACAATTTCATTTGCAAGCTATATAAAAAAAATTAAGGAACAGAGATTTAGAGATCTTCAAGAAGAAATTGCTACCCTTGAAAAAAATGTTACTGAAAACTCAATGGAAAATTTAGAAACAAAAAAGCATGAATTGGAATCTCTTAGAAATGAAAAAATGAAAGGTAAGTTAGTAAGATCAAGAGCTCAATGGGTAGATGAAGGAGAAAAGCCAACAACATATTTTTGTGGGCTAGAGTCTAAAAATTATACCAGTAAGATAATTCCAAAAGTTGAAAAAGATAATGGGGAAATTGTTACAGATCAGAAGGAGATATTAAAAGAAGTACAATATTTTTATGAAAATTTGTACAAAAATAAAGATGAAGATAAGGGTTGTAGTCTTAAAGATATAGTGGAGGGTTTGAAGGGGGCAAGTATAAGAAAACTCACAGAAGAAGAAAAAGATAATTTAGAAGGGGAAATTGGGAGCTTTGAAGCTGGGGAAATTTTGAAAAAGATGAAAAATAACAAAAGTCCTGGATCAGATGGGTTTACATCAGAGTTTTTAAAGTTTTTTTGGAAAGATCTGAAAGTTTTTGTTATTGGTTCTTTAAATTATGGGTATAGTTTAGGAAGTTTATCTGTTACACAAAAACAAGGTATAATCACATGTTTACCAAAGGGAGACAAATCAAGACATTTTCTAAAAAATTGGCGGCCAATCTCATTGTTGAATACAGTATATAAGATAGGGTCTGGGGTGATAGCAAATAGAATTAAAAAAGTTCTCGCCACATTAATTAATAATGATCAGACTGGTTTTATTGCAGGTAGGTACATAGGGGAAAATATTAGGCTTTTGTTTGATATAATGGAATATGCAGAGGAGAATGATATACCTGGTTTATTTTTGTTAATAGATTTTGAGAAGGCTTTCGACTCAATATCATGGAACTTTCTTAATAACATTTTAAAATTTTTCAATTTTGGGGAATCTATTCAAAAATGGGTTAAAACGTTTTATAACAACATTAAATCTGCAGTCAATCAGGGAGGGAATTTATCTGAGTTTTTTTGTATAGAGAGAGGCTGTAGGCAAGGGGATCCGTTGTCCCCTTATTTATTCATACTATGTGCTGAAATAATGGCTATAAAAATAAGAGAAAACCCTAAAATAAAAGGAATTAAAGTCTTGCACTCAGAACATGAAATTTCTCAATTCGCTGATGATACATCAGTAATTTTGGATGGATCAGAAGAATCATTAAATGAAACACTTTTGGAATTGGAATGGTTCAAAAAGATATCAGGCCTTAAAATAAATTTTTCAAAAACACAAGTTGTTTGGATAGGAAGCAAAAAATACAGCAGTGATAGACTATGTGAAAACTGGAATCTCTCCTGGGGAAAAACTACGTTTACTGTTTTGGGAATAAATTTTGATGTTGATATTTCTAAAATTACAAAGATCAATTATGAAAAATATTTAAAAAAAATGAAAGGACTCTTTAAACAGTGGAACAAAAGAAATTTAACTCCTATAGGTAAGATTACTGTGGTTAAATCACTAATTCTGCCAGTACTTAACCATCTTTTTATTGCACTTCCAAACCCTAGTATAGAAATTATTAAAGATATTGAAGATATGTTATATACATTTATTTGGAAATCATCTGTTAATAGAGTGAAAAAGGATATCATGCAAAAGGAGTATCAAGAGGGGGGACTTAAGATGATTAATATACATTCTTTTATTTTGGCTTTGAAGTCCACATGGATCAGGAGACTCTTTTTCAACAATTGTAAATGGCAGAATATTTTTATGTCATCAATTGATATAAATAAACTATCATGTGGCGGTAGTGGATATATAGAACAAGTAATAGAAAGTGTAAAAAATCAATTTTGGAAGGATGTATTATATGCTTGGAAATCTGTTATTGAAAAAGACGAAAACAAAGATTGGACAAACTTTCTTGCCAATACAGTTTGGTTGAATAAACAGGTAAAAATTGACAAAAGAACTATCTTTTATCCAGAGTGGTTCAACAGGGGTGTAAAGTTTGTTAACGATTTTGTCAATGATGATGGTTCTTTTCTGACTTTAGATCAGTTTTCAAACAAATTTGGATTTTGTGTAAATTTTTTGCAATATAATGGGGTTATTAGTTCTTTACGACAAATGCTAAAATTATATCCATATGGAGACAAATCATCTAATTTACAGACTCCTTTTGTCCCATCATCTCTACAAAATATTTTTCGAAGTTCTAAAGGTTCAAAAGATATGTACACAATTCTAAATAAAAACAGTAGTTTTCCTACAGCTCAAAGAAAATGGAATACAGTTTTCGATATTAATTCAAATGAGTGGAAACAAATTTATATACTCCCTTTTAAAGCTACATCATGTACAAAATTACATTGGTTTCAATTTAGAATAAACCACAATATTCTGGCTACTAATTATTTCCTGAAAAAAATTAAAATTATTGATGATGCAAATTGTAATTTTTGCCAAAAGGAAAATGAAACAATTGAACACATTTTTTGGGGTTGTGAAAATGTACAAAATCTTCTAGGGCAAGTAAATTCTTGGTTCGGTGACAAAGACATAAACCAAACATTTTTAAAGAAGACTCTAATTTTTGGGGATGTTGATAAAGTATATAAAGATGATGTATACAATGCCATTTTACTAAACATAAAATACTATATATATACAAACAGATGTCTGAAGAAAAAATTATCCATTCATTCGCTTAAAGCCTGTTTGATAAATTTATATAAAACTGAAAAAATGATTGCTGTCCGAAATCAAAGAATTGCAGAATTTCAATTACATTGGAGTACTTTTGAAAAACTGTTTGGGGATTGTTGACATATTTTTTATTCTTATGTAAATTCCCTTTCCATAGAGATTCCACTAAATACTAACTGATATAGTCTATCTAAATATACTTTTCTTGTTTATATTTACTATACTATAGTATACTTTATAGCATATTCATTATGGGATAATTAAAACAATATGAATGTTTGATCCATCCAAATAATACTTTTGTATATCTGGTACAGTGTTATAGTCCAATTGATTGTTTGCACCAGACCAGACCAGACCATAACAGTTTTACATATAAATGCCAATATAAAGTACAATCTCATCTTCTCAATGTCTTCTTTTTTTTTTTTCTCTTTTTAAAAATACACTAAAATTCTTATCTACTTTTTTTCCTAATTATACAAAAAAAAATATTTATCACATATATCAATAGTAAACAATTTTAAACTCTGCAAAATACCCCTTTTCTCATCTTTTATATTCTAAAAAAAAAAAAAACCTCCACTGCAATATACATATGATTTTATATTGGAAAAGATTGTAAGAAGATTTAATTGTACTTTACTATATAGATTGTATGATGTTTTATATGTTATTATATTATTGGACTCTATTCTGTATTGATGTATTTTGCAGTTGAGAAAAAAAAAAAAAAAATAAAAAAAAAATAAATAAAAAAAAAAAAAAAAAAATAACACTGTATGGAGCATTGCAGGATACTTATAAAGACATGTAACTTTTTTTGTTTCCGTAATTTCTGTCAATCATGATGTAAAAAACACATTGCCATGTATAATAAAGCTTCTCATAATATAACACTTCCGTTTTCATTTTTGGGCAAAATCTCAATAAAACTGTATCATGAAATGACAATATATTAAAAAAATTGGTTTAGAACAAGCATAAACTTCAAATCTGTGAAATGTATATATGATATCTTTACCGTATATACATCAATAGTAAAGACATGACGTCATATGTTTGCTTCCAGAGTACACTTCCGATTCAAATATTTGATTAATTTGTCAAAAATGTAAGTGGAAGCAATCTTCATTTTTTTAGCTTGTCATTACGTTCTCAACCAAAACAATGTCCCCAGGTCCCCATTCTTCTGTCCAGATTTGTCAGCATAAAAGCAACTAATGGTTAGCTTGCTTGCCTTGAGTGTGTTAGATCGTGAGTTTGAGCACCAGTCAGATCAATCCATTGACTATAAAATTGGTATTTGCTGGTTCTCCTTTAAGCATGCAGCATTAAGGAGTCCAAGCAAAGACGGGTTGGCTCAAAATCAGAATAATGTGTCCGAGTGGAGCAACATATCTACCCATGGATTGTTGTTTTAGTGAGCTAGCTCTATAATTATAAAAATCCAACTAAGCCTGTTGGCATAGTACAAATCAGACATCATCATCGTCTAATAAAATATTACCTGTTCTCACCATGATACAGGTGAACATTTACTGATATGGCATTCAACAACAATCACTTGCTCAGTTTAAAAGCAAACTTTTCTAGAATTATTCTAGGACCCTTAGACTTTATGTCCAGTGACCTTAACCTTCAATATACCATACTTTAAAATGTTTTTTTTCCTGCATATTGTAGCATCATTAATATAATGAGCAGTTAGCGTTAGACATATATTCTGAGAGTTTATATGACATATGTAATTTTTTGTTTTGTTTTTTGTATTATATTTTTAAGAATTATTTGATTAAAACATTCTTGATACTCATACTAAATTGCTTTTTTTTTGTAATTGAATGCTTTTAGAATATTATCTTTGAACCTTCTAATAAAATTTAAAGGAAATTGTGCCACCAAGCATGAATAGAATAGATGACGAGGTGGTGTGGAAACATATAATTAGGAGTTATGTAAATAAACTTCATTTCATGTAATGCTTTATTGTTTTAGAGAGCTGCAAGATGTGTTAGAGGATACAGTAAAAAAGCTGACCTGAATGTGAGTTGAACCTTTATTATAGCAAGCCTTTAAACTAACTACATACACTTCAATGGAAGAATGTGTTCAAGTGTTTTAACATTAAAGAAAAGTTTGATTTAAGTACTGATATTGCAAATGTGTAAAGAAAATGGATTCCATCAACATTAAAATCATTGATATTATCATCTTGTCCAAAGCTGTCTTTTGATAACTATTAACTTCCTGATGAAATTGTATTTTTCCACTTCATCTTTGTGACGTTATTTATCTTTGATGAAAAAAAGAGTTACATAGAAATATTTTACTCTGTAATCACATATATTTAAGATCTGAACAATGACTTACGACAGGTCGGTGGGTTTTTTGGTACTCCGGTTTCCTAGATCAATAAAACTGATCACAACGATATAACTGAAATATATGGATCCAATTATCAAGAGAGTAGGGTTGGGATCCATTAACTAGTTTAACATTCCACTTATTTGTGCCTGTCCCAAGGTGGGACAAAGAGTGTCATATGTCATAGTCTTTTTTATGTTCATTGATTTGAGGTGAGAGGTGATTGCTCATTTTGTTAATAGGTGGAATAGTTGACCATTACTGTTCAAACTTTCTTTCCATAATCCATTAAGATGATAAATAGAATTTTAATACTATCTTGTTTTTTACCAGGATGTAGTAATAGTAAGTGCAGTAAGGACACCGATTGGTTCATTCCTAAGCTCTTTAGCAGAAGTTCCTGCAACCCGACTTGGATCAATTGCTATCAAAGAAGCTATTAATAGAGCAGGTTTGTATTTAATTAAAGACAAGGTATAAATTGTGAGAAAAAAAAAAGGAATTGATGTTTGAAATGTATTTTTGAAATTTTCTATCTTGCGCATAATTTGATTACTCCTATTAAGATACAGTGCAACAAATGACCTAGATCATATGGCAGTTGAATTTATCTACCAGTAACTATTATAAGCAGTTAGCATGGTTAGTACCTATCACCACTTATTTGGTGAGTTCAAATCCTGTCAGTTGTAAAGTATATTCAATACAACTTTTATGATAAAATCTATGTTACTAATGGCAAGGCTGTACTTTCTACAAATAAGACTGTACTTAACAATATACATGTACCGGTAACTGAAATAGAGTGGGTGACAATGTAAGGCTGAACATATGTAGTACACTATATATTAATTTTATTCTACAACAGAAAAAAAAATAGGTCTGTATTCTGACAGATTACAACAATCATAAACACAGGGCCTGGGTAGCTCAATGAGTTAGGTAGTTGGATTACCTAATAACTCATACAAGTCTACCACCAATACGGCGTGGGTTCGTACCTGGCTTTGTAAATTACAAAAAGGGTGCACTCGACTCACAGCCGCAAGTGATAAAGTTTACCAGTTGCTTGCCCATGGTCGGTGGATCTCTCCGGGTACTCCTGCTTCTTCCATCACTAAAACTGGTCGCCATTATGTAGCTGAAATATTGCTGAAAGTGGCGTTAGACACAATAATTCAATCAAGCAATCATAAACATCTCAATTTGACACACAAAGATAACAAAGACAAGTACTAATTGAAATTTAGATGGTGACAGAAAACAAAATGTGACATAATTCAAATGGATAATGAGATTCCAACCTCCCTCAGTAAAATTGTTGAAATTTGTTTATAGTGAGTGAGTGATTGTTGTTTAATGCCAAGTGAAAATTATTTTCTGCTATATCATGGTGAGAACAGGTTTCATTTCAATGAGATGATGATGAAATTCACTTTGTATCAAACCAACACTCTTAGTCTTAGTTGGATTTTTATTTGCTAGCTTACTGAAACAACAGTCCACAAATAGACATGTCTCTCCACTTGGACACATCCTAATTTCGAGCCAACCAATCTTTGCTCTTGCACCATTCGTATTGCATGCTTAGCAGAGAAGCAGCAAATACCAAATTTCTAGCCTTTGGTTTGACCCGACTGAGGCTCAAACCCACAAACTACCACACTCTAGGCAAGCACACCCGACTGAGGCTCAAACCCACAAACTACCACACTCTAGGCAAGCACACCCGACTGAGGCTCAAACCCACAAACTACCACACTCTAGGCAATATTTGTTTTTATTATATGACTTCAGGTAATGTCTTTTCTGATTGGCTGGCGTCCCTAGTAACGTTCTTTGATGAAACGTTATATTCAATGCACAATAAGTCACGAGAGGTGAACATAACATTCCAACGCTTCTCCAGACACCTTAAAATAGAAATGGTGTTTCCCAATTATCTTAAAGGTAGTAGCCAATCATCATCAGGTTAAGTTTTGTCATTGACTAATCAGATGCATTCTTACTAATTACTTTCGGTACACAATTAAATTGATAATGGTAGACAGAGGTGTCTGTGGAACAAAATCGGCGCTGTTTGGTATTAATTCAAATTTGATTTAATGTCATATAATAAAACAGTTAATGACTTTCAATTTCGGTCAATACAAGGATTGATCAACCCTTGTATTCACCTCATCGAAAGTCATCAATTGTATAATATTTGATTGTTAGCAATCTAATATGTTGCTAGGGCTTATTGCTGATGGTCCTGGAAATTATTTTCATAAACATAGTATTGTTTGTATGATTATTATTGTTTTATTGCTAGGTATAAAGCCAGAAGATGTTAATGAAGTTTATATGGGAAATGTGTGTACTGCATCAGAAGGCCAGGCACCATGTAGACAGGCTACACTTGGGGCAGGTAAGTTTATATGGGAAATGTGTGTACTGCATCAGAGGGCCAGGCATCATGTAGACAGGCTACACTTGGGGCAGGTAAGTTTATATGGGAAATGTGTGTACTGCATCAGAAGGCCAGGCACCATGTAGACAGGCTACATTTGGGGCAGGTAATTACCAGAATCATGAGTACAGTGAAACCTGTCAAAATCAACCTCCTTTTAGATGCACTTGTGTGTTTGTAATAGGGAGGTGTTCAGTTTATACAGGTTACATGTATTCGCTGTTTGTCCTTTTGTACTTTTTCTTTTGACCATTGTGTTGTCTGTTCTTCTTCGATATACGGATTCTGATTGCCCCTTTGGTATCTTCAAACTCTTCTTAGCAAAGATTTCCTTCATTAGGACTTTATTAAACTTTTGTTTATACAGGATTGCTGTTTATTCAGTGAGAGTTTCAGACAGATATCACTGTATTATATTTAAGAAATAATTCATGCAAGTATCAATTTTCACAAAAGTTTTACTTATGATGAAAATAATACCTGCGCCTGCAGTAAAGCAAAAGTTTTACTTGTGATGAAAATAATACCTGCGTCTGCGGTAAAGCAAAAAAATAGCTATCGCATATTCTGGGAAATAAATCTAAACACCACAATGAATATACAAATTGCTGTTTCATTTATATAATAGCTAGTTTAGAATATCATATTCAAATTAATATTACAAATGTTTGAATGACATTTAGTTGATTCCACTTTACATGCAAGTAATTTTTACTCTTGGTTTGAATTTAAGGATAGTTGCATAGAGTGTTGAACTGTAGATGGAGTCCTATATTAATGATATGTAACCAATTTTCATGGTAATCACATTTTATGCTCAAAAAAGAAGTTTTTATCACAATATATAATATATTAAGGACAAGACCATTTACAAGTAATGGAACCACCTTTCGAATGGATGATTCTTACAGTTTCCAAATTTATATTCATTATATGAAAGTTATATTTAGTTTCCTGATATTCTGTTTAAATAAATAATGGTGGCATTAAGTTTAAATAGTAAACTAGAAGTTCTCATACATTTTGTATTTACCAACTATTTATGTATATTATGTTTATCCTGCAAATGTCAAAAAGTCAAAAACTTATGCCAAATTTTACAGAAAATTACAGAAAAAAAGCAACATTCCGGTAGTTTCCAAGGGAGGCCTCTTTCTAGTCCATCCTATACTGTTACTGTTTCTTACCGCTCATTCCACCTGAATCAGGTACCAGTAGATTGTATACCTGTCTATTTGTGTACTAGACCAATAAAACAAATCTTAATTAGTATGCCTTTGTTGTACAGCAAATGAAATTATTGCAGTATAAAACAATTTAAAATGTTATATTTACCAGTATTGTAGTATTCCTACTGTTTGTCTTCGGTTACACATTCACACAAGAGTCTGATACATGACAACATTAGTATTGCTGCCATACCACAAAGTAATTGTTTAATAATATTATCAAGATATTTTCCTATCTTTATAGGCCTACCAATCACAACCCCTACGACGACTATTAACAAAGTATGTGCTTCAGGAATGAAGTCTATAATGTTAGCAGCTCAATCATTGATGTGTGGACACCAGGTATGTACTAAAAATTATACCGTGAAACAAAGTATGTGCTTCAGGAATGAAGTCTATAATGTTAGCAGCTCAATCATTGATGTGTGGACACCAGGTATGTACTAAAAATTATACCGTGAAACAAAGTATGTGCTTCAGGAATGGAGTCTATAATGTTAGCAGCTCAATCATTGATGTGTGGACACCAGGTATGTACTAAAAATTATACCGTGAAACAAAGTATGTGCTTCAGGAATGGAGTCTATAATGTTAGCAGCTCAATCATTGATGTGTGGACACCAGGTATGTACTAAAAATTATACCGTGAAACAAAGTATGTGCTTCAGGAATGGAGTCTATAATGTTAGCAGCTCAATCATTGATGTGTGGACACCAGGTATGTACTAAAAATTATACCGTGAAACAAAGTATGTGCTTCAGGAATGGAGTCTATAATGTTAGCAGCTCAATCATTGATGTGTGGACACCAGGTATGTACTAAAAATTATACCGTGAAACAAAGTATGTGCTTCAGGAATGGAGTCTATAATGTTAGCAGCTCAATCATTGATGTGTGGACACCAGGTATGTACTAAAAATTATACATTGAAACCTGTCAAAACTGAACCTTTTTGTTACTATCTTTTGTGTACTGAATAGACAGGTGTTCAGTTTATACAGGTTAAATTAACAAAGATTTCCTACATTAGAACTTTATTTAAAGATCAGTTTGTATAGGATTATGTTTTATTCAAGTTTCTGTTTAGACAGGTTTCACTCTATGCTAATTAACAGTATACAGTCTGAAGGCTTTTGTAATTGTGTTAGTTGTTTTACACAAGTTACAGATTTTGTCAGTTTTCACTGGCTAATACTCTTCAGATTGAAGTCAATATTAAGCATTTCCTTGTTATCAAATATCATCATAAATTAGCAAATAACTCTTATTTTTAAAAGATATGCATATTTAGGCATATTTTGTTGTGATGTTTTAAGCATATTAGATTTAAATAATGTAAAAAGTATCATATAAATATATACATTGACCTTTCTTTATTTCAAAATGCAGATCAAAGGTTGATATGAGTAGTACAGTCTTTGCCTTAATTTTTTCACCTACTTACCCGAAAGCCAAATTTAGAAAAAAAAAAATATTTATTCAAACAAATTCTTTCATAATTTTCACACCCCACACAAAATGATTTCTCTACTCCTCTGGTATCTGTTAATAGTCTCACCTTCGAACCTAACTGTCATAAAACTTTTGAGGATGATTTTTGTTCTCTTACTTGAAAAACATCCAATCAGAATTTCATATCCATTAAATTCAGTGTTCTGATTGGACGATTCTGGAGTGCGAGTACAAAACTCAAATTAGAAAGTATTATGATAATGGGGCCAGATCTAACAAAACAACCCTCACATTTCCTTGTTATCAAATATCATCATAAATTAGCAAATAACTCTTATTTTTAAAAGATATGCATATTTAGGCATATTTTGTTGTGATGTTTTAAGCATATTAGATTTAAATAATGTAAAAAGTATCATATAAATATATACATTGACCTTTCTTTATTTCAAAATGCAGATCAAAGGTTGATATGAGTAGTACAGTCTTTGCCTTAATTTTTTCACCTACTTACCCGAAAGCCAAATTTAGAAAAAAAAAAAAATTTATTCAAACAAATTCTTTCATAATTTTCACACCCCACACAAAATGATTTCTCTACTCCTCTGGTATCTGTTAATAGTCTCACCTTCGAACCTAACTGTCATAAAACTTTTGAGGATGATTTTTGTTCTCTTACATCCAATCAGAATTTCATATCCATTAAATTCAGTGTTCTGATTGGACGATTCTGGAGTGCGAGTACAAAACTCAAATTAGAAAGTATTATGATAATGGGGCCAGATCTAACAAAACAACCCTCACATCAATTACAATTCACATATACAATAATTACTATTTTTATCCTACAAGGAAGTAATGGTCGCTGGAGGAATGGAGAGTATGTCTAATGTACCTTATTATATGACAAGAGGACAAACACCTTATGGTAAAGTGGAACTTAAGGTATTTATAATAATTTTTTTAAGGAGGTGTTGGGGGGGATGGAACTGTTGTTTTACATCAACGGAGAAATTTTAAGGGTATATCATGGAAAGAACAGTACAGGTTACATTTCTATTAGATGATAATGATGTCCACTTTGTACTATGCAAACACGCTTAGTTGGATTTTATAATGTTAGCTGACAGAAACAAGAGTCTGTGGGTAGACATGTTACACCACTCTAGTATCCTGATTCTGAGCCAACTAGTCTTTGTTCTTACTCATTAATGCTGCATGCTTAGCAGAGAAGCAACAAATTGTACCAACAAGAACAAAGACCACACATCACATAGCTATTTGTGACATCAAAGTATATTTCATAGAGAACATTTTGTTATTCAGGATTAGTTTAAGCACATTTTATTTGCCAATTAGACAAAATGGATTAGACACAAGTTAAACAAACTTATGAAGTCTTCTCCAAATTACAATTTACAATTTGTTACATTAAATAAGTACATAAAAGGCATGCAATTACCATATATAGCACTTATTCAGGTTTTAAATAGATAATATTTTGTGTGACGTATCCTAAATATTGATTGATTGGTGTTTAAAACCAACTTTAGCAGTATTTCAGCTATAATATTGCTTATTTTAGTGCCTAAATTTTGAATTTCATATTTTGAAATGAAGTGTACTTTATATAGGTTTTATGTACAGTGTAATTTTGTAAAAGAAGTTTGATTTAAACCTTGATTTTATATATTGTTATTATTTAGGATGGAATTGTATTAGATGGGTTGACAGATGCTTATGACCACATACATATGGTAAGTACTTAGGTGTCTGATTATCAAAGGAACATTTTGTCTAGAAAGTTGTATAGATTTAAAAATCCATTTTGCATTTTTACTGAAAATATGTGTTATTTATGATAAATTATACTAATAGCTACTATAAATGGACCCAAATTTCAACTTTGAGTTATTCAAGAATTCAACTTATCTGAGTTTGACTGTATTTAATTGGAGAAATCTTGTAGATAAATGTATTTTTCCTCCATAGCATAACAATCTTATCTTCAATATAATATTTATGTAGCATTGTCATTTTCTTCAAAATGGTAGTGTTATTATAATAAAATCCATCAAATTATATCAAAGACATCACAGTAATTTTAAAACAGACAGATAAAAAATTAAAGTAATATTACACCAGTTTTGGGTGAAGAAAAGTGAAATATGTTCCCAACAACTAGAAATCTGCAAATCCGTGTGCATGTTTATCGTCCTTCGGAGAATGATTAACTTTCGGTTGTTTTGTTCCGATGATTGCCGATCATGACCTCATGAAGAAAAGTTTTGGTCCGATGATTGCTGATCATGACCTCGTGAAGAAAAGATAAACAATCATGGATGCTGAGGTAAGCACGCACACATTCCTGACAATGATTATTGAGGAATCTGTCTGTTTCATGTCGTGTGAACCATTTGTTTTGGGGCAATTATTCTTATGGTGGTACACACGGAATATAATTTTATTTTTTTCATCATCTGAACATTGCGCATGAGCGATAATCTCCCCAAAAGAGTTCAAATCTTGGGTCATGCGCATATCCTTTGCATTACTGTACGGGAAAACAGAATTATCTGCTGTCAAATATTTTGCGATTTGCTCTTAAAATCTGCTTGTTAGCAGATTTTTAATGTTATGCAGTTGATTTTAGTTAAAATTAAGTGACATATTAAGTGAAAATATTTAATCCAAAAATTCCACGATATTTGCCTTTCATATTACTTTAAGTGAAAATAAAATAGAATACAAACTCATGTACAAGACAATAGCTAAGAATGAGCATTCTTATTACCGTAAATTGGGATATTTTGGTGTCGGGATATTTTGGTGGTTTTCTGTCAAAATGTGGATGTTTAATTTTTGGTGCTTTCCAAAAGATGCTTGTTTTATTTTGGTGCTTTTCAAATGGTTAGAAAAAAATAAATGCTTGTGACCAATGTTTTTTTTTATCGTAGATCAAAAACTTGAAGTCAAATACCACCGGTATCTCACCGGAAGTTTGTTTAAGAAAGTAACTAAGAAATTGGATAAGGGCGAAATACAAATATTTTTTCCAGATGGCATTATCTGTGGATGAAAATTAATAAATAGTGATAAAATATTTATTAGCTAAGATGAGGAGGGAGGATGTCACCACTAAGAGATCCAGCCATAACACCTAAAATCAAATGTTTATTTCAAATTTAATCAAAATATAAGAATTTTCCTTTCTTTACCATAACGATACCGTTATCAAACCACTGATCCATAATGGTATACCTGCATAGGCTACCTTAATTGACATTTGTCAATAGGTGTTTTTACAACAGGTGTGAACAATTTATTTGACTGACGACTGCCGGTATACTAATCATACAATAAAAATGTTAATGATTAAGACCCTAGAGCTAAATTGACAATTAACATTTAGTTTCTTGTGAAGATTGTGATATCTACTCACAACTTTCGGAGGAAACATAAATACTTGAGTTGTGAATACTATTGAAAATTTTAAGATTGATTAATTTGAGTAAGATCAATATCATACTAGAACTTTTATAAAATATTGGTATTTTTTATTTTAGCGGACGTTATTTTTTTGGCGTGTTTGATTTTGGCACTTTCAAGAGAGGCACCAAATAAACCAAAAATAAAACTACGGCCAAATTATCCCAATTTACGGTATTCTACATCTGAAAATGGAAGGCGGTTTATATAAAGTAGAATGGGATTGGGATCTCGCTAAAGAAATCTTAAGAAAGTTAACATTAACATACAAAAGACTAATTTGGTTAGAAGTGCACTATTTATGACAAAAGAAGAAAAATATTTGTGATGGTCTTTGGCTATATTTCTGTAACCTTTAACCTTATGGAGGGCATTATTATTTTAGAATTTTAATTTTGTTTATTGTGTTTCCCTCAAAATATTCAAATAGTACACTATGCACAACACTGTTAGAGAAAAATCCCTAGCAACGAGGATTCATTTCTTTTTAGAGTTTGATACAATATGAGGTTTTTATTGATATGTTGTAGGGAGTTTGTGCCGAGAACACAGCCAAGAAATATAACATATCTAGGGAAGAACAGGATGAATATGCTGTTAGAAGTTATAAACTAAGTCAACAAGCAGCAGATAGTGGACGTTTTAAAAAAGAAATTATATCAGTGGAAATAAAGAAGAAAAAAGGTACATATCATGGAGGCAGTTATCAAAGCAGTAATTTGTATACATTGTCAACCAGCGGGAGGAAAGATTAAATAAATAGGAGAAAATAGGGACACATGATAAGACGAAAAAATCTCAGAAGATATGTTTTGGTTGTTGCAAATATATTTTTTAGGCACAAACTGATTTTTTTCAAGAAGTTACCAATTAATTACAATTAACAGTAAATTAATGCTTCTTTAACAAAGTTATTCCATGTAGTTTTTTCTCTCAAAATTTTCAGAAATTTAATACAGTTCACAGTAAAATATCTAATACCAAAAAATTAGACTGCAGATTTATAATTTTCATGCCTATCTTGTATTTTACTGGTATATACAAAATCACACAAATATTTTTATGTCTTTTTCTTTGCTTGTATAATTAAAAGAATTAAATTGCTCATTAAAATGTTTTGATAACCTTCCATGTTAAATAATTTTTGCTGTAACATTAAATCTAAAAAATAGTTAACGTGGGAGGAAAATTGATAAATATTTTTCTCCTGACAGCAAGAATATAAAATTATTTTTGTAAGTTTGTATATGATTTACAAGATCAAATATGCATTGAGTAGAAATAAAACAAAAATAAAAAACCAGATATATCACAGACATCTTGTAAGTGGACATTAATTGATTGATATGATTTCTATTTTTAGGAGATCCTGTCATAGTAACAGAGGATGAA
Source organism: Bathymodiolus brooksi (assembly GCA_963680875.1). Lineage (NCBI taxonomy): Eukaryota > Metazoa > Mollusca > Bivalvia > Mytilida > Modiolidae > Bathymodiolus > Bathymodiolus brooksi. The sequence goes on along the minus strand of OY804581.1, from coordinate 94,360,667 downwards.
GAATACAAAAAAGTCAATTTTGAAAAATTCAAAACATTGAAGACAGTATTTCAAAAAGATGGTATTTATCTTGGTTATAAAATAATTAAGTAGTCTAGTGATTAAAGTAAAAAAAACTCCCAGTGTAGGAAATCTTTGTTAATTTAGCCTATATGCAGCTAACACCTATCTTAATCAAGCACAACAGTTGATCCCAATTAGGTTCAGCATAGAATGGTTCCACTGTATTTTATAAAATGAGATATTTGTTCCTTCCCATTTCAAGAAAAGGTCTGCTTCAGTTGTATCAAAAGTGATCTGACTAGGTAGGGGGCTGTTATGGTCATGATCGTATGGTAGTTGCAATCAGTGCCTATCACCACTAAAGTTGTGAGTTCGAATCCCACTCATGGCTAGGTGTACTTGATACAGCATTATGTGATAAAGTTTGTCAGTGACTTACAACAGGTTTCTGGTTTCCTCCCTCAATAAAACTGACTGACATGATATAACTGAAATATTGTTGAAAGTGGTGTTAAACACCATAAGCCTTACTCTACCCCTTTCAAGGTACATCCATACAATGACTAGTTTTCTTCAAGTATAACTTACACCATTAATAAATATTTGACCTTTAAACTTTGAAGGTTATGTACTTTGCTTTGTTTGGAAATTTTTTATTATCAAACTCCTTAAATTAACATATCAGAATAGATATAACTAAGTTTTACAATGGACATGAATTGTTTATAAAAAAGGAATTGGTTGTAGAGGTGGCCACTAATTCTGTTGTAGAGGTGGCCACTAATTCTAGGTAACCTTCAGTGCAAGTTTGACTGTATATGACAAAAATCCATCTGAATCTCATCTAAATATTTCAAGAAACAGCATTTTATACCTGCTAATAATATCTTGTGTTTATTTACTAGGTACTGTAACTGCAGCTAATGCAAGTACATTGAATGATGGTGCTGCTGCCTTGGTGTTGATGACAGCTGATGCAGCTAAGAGATTAAATGTCACACCTCTAGCAAGAATTGTGGGTAAGGATTGATTATTTTGCTGACTTCTGACATTTGTTTGTGTTCACACCATCACTCAAGATTTATGGGAAGTGATGCTGCCATGTATATTGGAAATTTTAACATGACTTCTATCATTGGCTATGTAAACAATGCAGTGATAAAATACCCGATATAATTTACTTCGCACATGTGTATTGTCTGACAAATTATGGACATAATTCCTAAGCAATTTCATGTATTTTCACAGGACCGTTGTGCATACGAACATTAAAATGTTTATTTTGTCATCTATCGACTTTGACTTTTGTAATTTGTCGTCTTTCAGTGACGTAGTTTCCATGGAACGCTGGTGAAATTTTCACAAGTTTAATTACTGATTAATTAAACTACTTATTGAGCATTTTACTTGTTTAAATTGGTTTATCAAAATGCCATCATTGGAAAATATCAGTAACTTAATTGCAACACAGTCTATTTATCCACATAGAAAAAAGAATCTGTAAATATGAAGATAAGTTGATTTTGTTATGAAATGCATTTCCATTATTGACTTCCACTTTTAAAAACAAGTTTAATTTTTCCTATAAGAATTGAAATAATTCATGGTAGCCTTTGTTCAATTTTTGAACATGAGTAACATAATATATTTGTTGCATTTTATACCTTGTGATAAAATATTAGCAAAAATAACATTAACCATGTTAAAACTACATACAAACTATGGCCTATGTACAATTTATTGTTTTCTTATCAAAATGTTGATATTGTTGATTTTTCAGTCATTAAAAATTATCAGGATAACGATATTCATTAAAATAGAATGTTTTACTTTTACAGCCTTTGCTGATGCAGCTATTGCACCTATAGATTTCCCCACTGCACCGGCTTATGCTGTTCCTAAGGTAAAGTACATAGTATGGAAAATGTTGGGTTGGTAGTCTCTATCGTTTGTTTCATTTTCTTTATCCTTCCGATGTAAAAGTAAAAAAATTTGCAAAATGTTATTGACCACAATACATAAATTTAATTAACTTGGAGACTACCATGAACAGACCAAATTTGTATGTCGAAATAGCAAAAGAAACGACATCTGAGTTTCAGATAACAAGGTTTGACTACGTTTGATCCATAGAAGGCACTCTTAGAAAACATGTTTGGGTCGGTGATCCCATACTCTATGAAGCCAAATTTTAAAAGGAAATGTTGATTTGACACCCTTAAGCTGTCAATATTTCAAAATCATTTTTTTTTTAGCTCAGGGTCAGGTGAGCTATTGCCATCACTTGGCGTCCGTCGTCGTCATCCGTCGTCCGTCGTACGTCGTAAACTTTTTCAAAAATCTTCTCCTCTGAAAGTACTAGACCAATGGAAACCAAACTTGGTCTGAATCATTACTAGGGTGTCTAGTTTCAAAATTGTGTCCGGTGATGCCGTGCACCAACCAACATGGCCGCTGTTACTAAAAATAGAACATATGGTAAAATTGCAGGTTTTTGGTAATAACTCAAAAACCGTTAATAATATCAAAAATCTGACATGGGGTAAAAATGATCAGCACATCAAGATCTACCTACCCTGCAATTTTGAAGTAAATCTGATTACCCATCTTGGAGTTATTGCTCTTTTTTCATCAAATTTGTAAAATTTTAATACTTTTCGTCTTGTATTTCAAAAACTATAAGAGATAAAGGTTAACTTTAAATTGCAAAAATGTGCGGCATATCAAGATCTACCTACCCTGCAATTTTGAAGTAAATCCCATTGCTCATTTTGGAGTTATTTCCCTTTTTTCATCAAATTTTCAAAATTTTAATACTTTTCGTCCTTTATTTCAAAAACTATAAGAGACAGATGGTAAGTTGAAACTGCAAACATGTTCAGCATGTCAAGATCTACCTACCCTGCAATTTTGAAGTAAATTTGATTACCCATCTTGGAGTTATTGCCCTTTTTTCATCATTTTTTTTTTCATTTTAATACTTTTCGTCTTATATTTCAGAAACTATTTAGAAATAGATGTTAAGTTTATTGCAAAAATGTGCAGCATATCAAGATCTACCTACCCTGCAATTTTGAAGTAAATCCCATTACCCATTTTGACCGATTATGCAAATTAGAAAAAAGGGGGGATGAAATTTAAAAAAAAATCTTCTCCTCTGAAACTACTGAGCCAATCTCAACCAAACTTTGCTGAAATGATCCTTAGGTGGTCCCCTTTAAAAATTGTGTCCGTCAGCGCCGTCCTGTATCCAAGATGGCCGCCATTACTATAAATAGAAATTTCTTCAAATGGCCAAAACTGCTCTATTTTAAGCCAGAAAGTGCCCAAATTTGAACTGTATAAGCATAATGATGAGCTTTTTAACATATATTATGGGATTTTTTATGAACTGTGAACTTCTACCGATTTTGACCGATTATGCAAATTAGAAAAAAGGGGGGATGAAATTAAAAAAAAATCTTCTCCTCTGAAACTACTGAGCCAATCTCAACCAAACTTTGCTGAAATGATCCTTAGGTGGTCCCCTTTAAAAATTGTGTCCGTCAGCGCCGTCCTGTATCCAAGATGGCCGCCATTACTATAAATAGAAATTTCTTCAAATGGCCAAAACTGCTCTATTTTAAGCCAGAAAGTGCCCAAATTTGAACTGTATAAGCATAATGATGAGCTTTTTAACATATATTATGGGATTTTTTATGAACTGTGAACTTCTACCGATTTTGACCGATTATGCAAATTAGAAAAAAGGGGGGATGAAATTAAAAAAAAATCTTCTCCTCTGAAACTACTGAGCCAATCTCAACCAAACTTTGCTGAAATGATCCTTAGGTGGTCCCCTTTAAAAATTGTGTCCGTCAGCGCCGTCCTGTATCCAAGATGGCCGCCATTACTAAAAATAGAAATTTCTTCAAATGGCCAAAACTGCTCTATTTTAAGCCAGAAAGTGCCCAAATTTGAACTGTATAAGCATAATGATGAGCTTTTTAACATATATTACGGGATTTTTTATGAACTTTGAACTTCTACCGATTTTGACCGATTATGCAAATTAGAAAAAAGGGGGGATGAAATTAAAAAAAATCTTCTCCTCTGAAACTACTGAGCCAATCTCAACCAAACTTTGCTGAAATGATTCTTGAGTGGTCCTCTTCCAAAATTGTGTCCGACATTTCAGAACACCGACCAAGATGGCCGCCACAGCCGAACTTAATTTAACATAGGACCCTATGGGAAATTCCCATAAAAATATTTTTGTCTGAAACCGTTTGCTCAATAAGAACAAAATTTTGATCCATTTTTTTTTTTACCTGCAATTTTGAAGTAAATCTGATTACCCATCTTGGAGTTCTCGCCCTTTTTTCATCAAATTTATAAAAAAAAATTAATACTTTTCGTCTTATATTTCAAAAACTATAAGAGATAAAGGTTAAGTTTAAATTTCAAAAATTTGCAGCATGTCAAGAGTAAATCCAATTACCCATTTTGGAGTTATTGCCCTTTTTTCATCAAAATGTTCTCAATTTTAATACTATCATCTTATATCTCAAAAACTATTAGAGATAGAGGGAAAGTTTAAACTGCAAAAATGTTCAGCATGTCAAGATCTACAAAAAATTTCCCACAGTTAAAAATGTGCGACAGCTGTGAAGAGTTATTCCTCTTGAAATGCATATTTTTGTCGACTCACTGCTTTTGGTTACTCAAATAATCAAAGGGAAGCAACTCTATTACAAAATGTGAAGTAGGAAAAGCTAAATTTTGAGAATCATTGACATATATGTTTTTTTACAGCAATTTTGATAACTTACATTAAAGGGGAACCCCTGCCCACATTTCTTTGTAGAAGGGGTCTGCAATGATGAAGGCTACATTTGTTAATTTTTTTTACCAAAGTTATCAAGTTTTATTGACTGATGTTGTTATTATACCCATGTGAGCTATACAGGCTCCTGGGAGCCTCTAGTATTGGAGTTATCTCCCTTTTTTAATATTGGAGTTATCTCCCTTTTTTATATTGGAGTTATCTCCCTTTTTTATTGGAGTTACCTCCCCTTTTTACATTGGAGTTATCTCCCTTTTTTATATCGGAGTTATCTCCCTTTTTTATATTGGAGTTACCTCCTTTTTTTTTTAGAGTTATCTCCCTTTTTTATATTGGAGTTATCTCCCTTTTTTATATTGGAGTTATCTCCCTTTTTTATTTTGGAGTTATCTCCCTTTTTTTATATTGCAGTTACCTCCCTTTTTTATATTGGAGTTATCTCCCTTTTTTATATTGGAGTTATCTCCCTTTTTTATATTGGACTTACCTCCCTTTTTTATATTGGAGTTACCTCCCTTTTTTATTTTGGAGTTATCTCCCTTTTTTATATTGGAGTTACCTCCCTTTTTTATATTGGAGTTATCTCCCTTTTTTATATTGGAGTTATCTCCCTTTTTTATATTGGAGTTATCTCCCTTTTTTATATAGGAGTTACCTCCCTTTTTTATATTGGAGTTATCTCCCTTTTTTATATCGGAGTTATCTCCCTTTTTTATATTGGAGTTACCTCCTTTTTTTTTAGAGTTATCTCCCTTTTTTATATTGGAGTTATCTCCCTTTTTTATATTGGAGTTATCTCCCTTTTTTATATTGGACTTACCTCCCTTTTTTATATTGGAGTTATCTCCCTTTCTTAATATTGGAGTTATCTCCTTTTTTATATTGGAGTTACCTCCCTTTTTTATTTTGGAGTTATCTCCCTATTTTATATTGGAGTTATCTCCCTTTTTTATATTGGAGTTATCTCCCTTTTTTATATTGGAGTTACCTCCCTTTTTATTATTTTATTTTGGAGCTATCTCCCTTTTTTATATTGGAATTATCTTCTTTTTATATCAAGAGTTATCTCCCTTTTTTATATCGGAGTTACCTCCCTTTTTTATATTGGAGTTACCTCCCTTTTTTATATTGGAGTTATCTCCCTTTTTTTTAATATTGGAGTTATCTCCCTTTTTTATATTGGAGTTATCTCCCTTTTTTATATTGGAGTTACCTCCCTTTTTTATATTGGAGTTATCTCCCTTTTTTATATTGGAGTTATCTCCCTTTTTTTATATTGGAGTTATCTCCCTTTTTTATATTGGAGTTATCTCCCTTTTTTATATTGGAGTTATCTCTCTTTTTTATATTGGAGTTACCTCCCTTTTTTATATATATTGGAGTTACCTCCCTTTTTTATATATATTGGAGTTACCTCCCTTTTTTTATTTTAGAGTTATCTCCCTTTTTTATATTGGAGTTACCTCCCTTTTTTATATTGGAGTTATCTCCCTTTTTATATTGGAGTTATCTCCCTTTTTTATATCAGCGTTACCCCCTTTTTTATATCGGAGTTATCTCCCTTTTTTATATTGGAGTTATCTCCCTTTTTTATATTGGAGTTATCTCCCTTTTTTTATATAGAAGTTATCTCCCTTTTTTATATTGGAGTTATCTCCCTTTTTTATATTGGAGTTACCTCCCTTTTTTATATTGGAGTGATCTCCCTTTTTTATATTGGAGTTATCTCCCTTTTTTATATTGGAATTATCTCCCTTTTTTATATTGGAGTTACCTCCCTTTTTATTTTGAAGTTATCTCCCTTTTTTATATTGGAGTTACCTTCCTTTTTTATATTGGAGTTATCTCCCTTTTTTATAGTGGAGTTATCTCCCTTTTTTATATCGGAGTTATCTCCCTTTTTTATATCGGAGTTACCTCCCTTTTTTTATATTGGAGTTATCTATCTTTTTTTATATTGGAGTTATCTCCCTTTTTTATATTGGAGTTATCTCCCTTTTTTATATCGGAGTTACCTCCCTTTTTAATATCGGAGTTATCTCCCTTTTTATATTGGAGTTATCTCCCTTTTTTTATATTGGAATTACCTCCCTTTTTTTATTTTAGAGTTACCTCCCTTTTTTATATTGGAGTTACCTCCCTTTTTTATATTGGAGTTATTTCCCTTTTTTATATTGGAGTTATCTCCCTTTTTTATATTGGAGTTATCTCCCTTTTTTATTTTGGAGTTATCTCCCTTTTTTTATATTGCAGTTACCTCCCTTTTTTATATTGGAGTTATCTCCCTTTTTTATATTGGAGTTATCTCCCTTTTTTATATTGGACTTACCTCCCTTTTTTATATTGGAGTTACCTCCCTTTTTTATTTTGGAGTTATCTCCCTTTTTTATATTGGAGTTACCTCCCTTTTTTATATTGGAGTTATCTCCCTTTTTTATATTGGAGTTATCTCCCTTTTTTATATTGGAGTTATCTCCTTTTTTATATAGGAGTTACCTCCCTTTTTTATATTGGAGTTATCTCCCTTTTTTATATCGGAGTTATCTCCCTTTTTTATATTGGAGTTACCTCCTTTTTTTTTTTAGAGTTATCTCCCTTTTTTATATTGGAGTTATCTCCCTTTTTTATATTGGAGTTATCTCCCTTTTTTATATTGGACTTACCTCCCTTTTTTATATTGGAGTTATCTCCCTTTTTTTATATTGGAGTTATCTCCTTTTTTATATTGGAGTTACCTCCCTTTTTTATTTTGGAGTTATCTCCCTATTTTATATTGGAGTTATCTCCCTTTTTTATATTGGAGTTATCTCCCTTTTTTATATTGGAGTTACCTCCCTTTTTATTATTTTATTTTGGAGCTATCTCCCTTTTTTATATTGGAATTATCTTCTTTTTATATCAAGAGTTATCTCTCTTTTTTATATCAGAGTTACCTCCCTTTTTTATATTGGAGTTACCTCCCTTTTTTATATTGGAGTTATCTCCCTTTTTTTTAATATTGGAGTTATCTCCCTTTTTTATATTGGAGTTATCTCCCTTTTTTATATTGGAGTTACCTCCCTTTTTTATATTGGAGTTATCTCCCTTTTTTATATTGGAGTTATCTCCCTTTTTTTATATTGGAGTTATCTCCCTTTTTTATATTGGAGTTATCTCCCTTTTTTATATTGGAGTTATCTCTCTTTTTTATATTGGAGTTACCTCCCTTTTTTATATATATTGGAGTTACCTCCCTTTTTTATATATATTGGAGTTACCTCCCTTTTTTTATTTTAGAGTTATCTCCCTTTTTTATATTGGAGTTACCTCCCTTTTTTATATTGGAGTTATCTCCCTTTTTATATTGGAGTTATCTCCCTTTTTTATATCAGCGTTACCCCCTTTTTTATATTGGAGTTATCTCCCTTTTTATATCGGAGTTATCTCCCTTTTTTATATCAGAGTTATCTCCCTTTTTATATATTGGAGTTATCTCCCTTTTTTATATTGGAGTTACCTCCCTTTTTTATATTGGAGTTATCTCCCTTTTTTATATTGGAGTTATCTCCCTTTTTTATTATGGAGTTATCTCCCTTTTTTATATCAGAGTTACCCCCCTTTTTTATATCGGAGTTACCTCCCTTTTTTATATTGGAGTTATCTCCCTTTTTTATATTGGAGTTATCTCCCTTTTTATATCAGAGTTACCTTCCTTTTTTATATTGGAGTTATCTCCCTTTTTTATATCGGAGTTATCTCCCTTTTTTTTATTGGAGTTATCTCCCTTTTTTATATCAGAGTTACCCCCTTTTTTATATCGGAGTTACCTCCCTTTTTTATATTGGAGTTATCTCCCTTTTTTATATTGGAGTTATCTCCCTTTTTATATCAGAGTTACCTCCCTTTTTTATATCGGAGTTACCTCCCTTTTTTATATTGGAGTTATCTCCCTTTTTTATATTGGAATTACCTCCCTTTTTTATATTGGAGTTACCTCCCTTTTTTATATTGGAGTTATCTCCCTTTTTTATATTGGAGTTATTTCCCTTTTTTATATTGGAGTTATCTCCCTTTTTATATTGGAGTTATCTCCCTTTTTTATATTGGAGTTACCTCCCTTTTTTATATCGGAGTTACCTACCTTTTTTATATTGGAGTTATCTCCCTTTTTTATATTGGAGTTATCTCCCTTTTTTATATTGGAGTTACCTCCCTTTTTTATATTGGAGTTATCTCCCTTTTTATATCGGAGTTACCTCCCTTTTTTATATCGGAGTTACCTCCCTTTTTAATATCAGAGTTATCTCCCTTTTTATATCGGAGTTATCTCCCTTTTTTATATCAGAGTTATCTCCCTTTTTATATATTGGAGTTATCTCCCTTTTTTATATTGGAGTTACCTCCTTTTTTATATTGGAGTTATCTCCCTTTTTTATATTGGAGTTATCTCCCTTTTTTATAATGGAGTTATCTCCCTTTTTTATATCAGAGTTACCCCCCTTTTTTATATCGGAGTTACCTCCCTTTTTTATATTGGAGTTATCTCCCTTTTTTATATTGGAGTTATCTCCCTTTTTATATCAGAGTTACCTCCCTTTTTTATATTGGAGTTATCTCCCTTTTTTATATCGGAGTTATCTCCCTTTTTTTTATTGGAGTTATCTCCCTTTTTTATATCAGAGTTACCCCCTTTTTTATATCGGAGTTACCTCCCTTTTTTATATTGGAGTTATCTCCCTTTTTTATATTGGAGTTATCTCCCTTTTTATATCAGAGTTACCTCCCTTTTTTATATCGGAGTTACCTCCCTTTTTTATATTGGAGTTATCTCCCTTTTTTATATTGGAGTTATCTCCCTTTTTTATATTGGAGTTACCTCCCTTTTTTATATTGGAGTTATCTCCCTTTTTATATCGGAGTTACCTCCCTTTTTTTATATCGGAGTTATCTCCCTTTTTATATATTGGAGTTATCTCCCTTTTTTATATTGGAGTTACCTCCCTTTTTTATATTGGAGTTATCTCCCTTTTTTATATTGGAGTTACCTCCCTTTTTTTTAATTTTGGAGTTATCTCCCTTTTTTATATCAGAGTTACCCCCCTTTTTTATATCGGAGTTACCTCCCTTTTTTTATATTGGAGTTATCTCCCTTTTTTGTATTGGAGTTATCTCCCTTTTTTATATTGGAGTTATCTCCCTTTTTATATCGGAGTTACCTCCCTTTTTTATATTGGAGTTATCTCCCTTTTTTATATCGGAGTTATCTCCCTTTTTTTTAAAAAGGGAGATAACTCCAAAATAAAAATAAAGGGAGGTAACTCCAATATAAAAAAGGGAGATAACTCCAATATAAAAAAGGGAGGTAACTCCAATATAAAAAAGGGAGATAACTCAAATATATAAAAAGGGAGATAACTCCGATATAAAAAGGGAGATAACTCCGATATTAAAAAGGGAGGTAACTCCGATATAAAAAAGGGAGATAACTCCAATATAAAAAAGGGAGATAACTCCAATATAAAAAGGGAGATAACTCCGATATTAAAAAGGGAGGTAACTCTGATATAAAAAAGGGAGATAACTCCAATATAAAAAAGGGAGATAACTCCAATATAAAAAGGGAGGTAACTCCAATATAAAAAAAAGGGAGATAACTCCATTATAAAAAAGGGAGATAACTCCAATTAAAAAAAAGGGAGATAACTCCAATATAAAAAAGGGAGATAACTCCAATATAAAAAAGGGAGGTAACTCCAGTATAAAAAAGGGAGATAACTCCAATGCAAAAAAGGTGGGCAACTCCAATAAAAAAGGGAGATAACTCCAATATAAAAAAGGGAGATAACTCCAATATTAAAAAAGGGAGATAACTCCATTATAAAAAAGGGAGATAACTCCAATATAAAAAAGGGAGATAACTCCAATATAAAAAAGGGAGGTAACTCCGATATAAAAAAGGGAGATAACTCCAATGCAAAAAGGGGAGGCAACTCCCATAAAAAAGGGAGATAACTCCAATATAAAAAAGGGAGATAACTCCAATATAAAAAAGGGAGATAACTCCAATATAAAAAAGGGAGGTAACTCCGATATAAAAAAGGGAGATAACTCCAATATAAAAAGGGAGATAACTCCCATATAAAAAAAGGGAGGTAACTCCAATATAAAAAAGGGAGATAACTCCAAAATAAAAAAGGGAGGTAACTCCGATATAAAAAAGGGAGATAACTCCAATATAAAAAGGGAGATAACTCCAATATAAAAAAGGGAGGTAACTCCGATATAAAAAAGGGAGATAACTCCCATATAAAAAAGGGAGGTAACTCCAATATAAAAAAGGGAGATAACTCCAATATAAAAAAGGGAGATAACTCCAATATAAAAAAGGGAGGTAACTCCTATATAAAAAAGGGAGATAACTCCAATATAAAAAGGGAGGTAACTCCAATATAAAAAAAAGGGAGATAACTCCATTATAAAAAAGGGAGATAACTCCAATTAAAAAAAAGGGAGATAACTCCAATATAAAAAAGGGAGATAACTCCAATATAAAAAAGGGAGGTAACTCCAGTATAAAAAAGGGAGATAACTCCAATATGAAAAAGGGAGATAACTCCAATATAAAAAAGGGAGGTAACTCCGATATAAAAAAGGGAGATAACTCCAATGCAAAAAGGGGAGGCAACTCCCATAAAAAAGGGATATAACTCCAATATAAAAAAGGGAGATAACTCCAATATTAAAAAAGGGAGATAACTCCATTATAAAAAAGGGAGATAACTCCAATATAAAAAAGGGAGATAACTCCAATATAAAAAAGGGAGGTAACTCCGATATAAAAAATTGAGATAACTCCAATATAAAAAGGGAGATAACTCCCATATAAAAAAAGGGAGGTAACTCCAATATAAAAAAGGGAGATAACTCCAAAATAAAAAAGGGAGGTAACTCCGATATAAAAAAGGGAGATAACTCCAACATAAAAAGGGAGATAACTCCAATATAAAAAAGGGAGGTAACTCCGATATAAAAAAGGGAGATAACTCCCATATAAAAAGGGAGATAACTCCAATATAAAAAAGGGAGGTAACTCCGATATAAAAAAGGGAGATAACTCCCATATAAAAAGGGAGATAACTCCCATATAAAAAAGGGAGGTAACTCCAATATAAAAAAGGGAGATAACTCCAATTAAAAAAAAGGGAGATAACTCCAATATAAAAAAGGGAGATAACTCCAATATAAAAAAGGGAGGTAACTCCAGTATACAAAAGGGAGGTAACTCCGATATAAAAAAAGGGAGTTAACTCCAATATAAAAAAGGGAGATAACTCCAATATAAAAAAAGAGAGATAACTCCAATATAAAAAAGGGAGGTAACTCCGATATAAAAAAGGGAGATAACTCCAATGCAAAAAGGGAGGCAACTCCAATAAAAAAGGGAGATAACTCCAATATAAAAAACGGAGATAACTCCAATATTAAAAAAGGGAGATAACTCCAATATAAAAAAGGGAGATAACTCCAATATAAAAAAGGGAGGTAACTCCGATATAAAAAAGGGAGATAACTCCAATATAAAAAGGGAGATAACTCCCATATAAAAAAAGGGAGGTAACTCCAATATAAAAAAGGGAGATAACTCCAAAATAAAAAAGGGAGGTAACTCCAATATAAAAAAGGGAGGTAACTCCGATATAAAAAAGGGAGATAACTCCAATATAAAAAGGGAGATAACTCCAATATAAAAAAGGGTGGTAACTCCGATATAAAAAAGGGAGATAACTCCAATATAAAAAGTGAGATAACTCCCATATAAAAAAAGGGAGGTAACTCCAATATAAAAAAAGGAGATAACTCCAATATAAAAACGGGAGATAACTCCAATATAAAAAAGGGAGATAACTCCAATATAAAAAAGGGAGGTAACTCCAATATAAAAAAGGAAGGTAACTCCGATATAAAAAAGGGAGATAACTCCAATATAAAAAGGGAGATAACTCCCATATAAAAAAAGGGAGGTAACTCCAATATAAAAAAGGGAGATAACTCCAAAATAAAAAAGGGAGGTAACTCCAATATAAAAAAGGGAGATAACTCCAAAATAAAAAGGGAGATAACTCCAAAATAAAAAAAGGGAGGTAACTCCAATATAAAAAAGGGAGGTAACTCCAATATAAAAAAGGGAGATAACTCCAATATAAAAAAGGGAGATAACTCCAATATAAAAAAGGGAGGTAACTCCGATATAAAAAAGGGAGATAACTCCAATATAAAAAGGGAGATAACTCCAATATAAAAAAGGGAGATAACTCCAATATAAAAAAGGGAGGTAACTCCAATATAAAAAAGGGAGATAACTCCAAAATAAAAAAGGGAGGCAACTCCAATATAAAAAAAGGGAGGTAAGTCCAATATAAAAAAGGGAGATAACTCCAATATAAAAAAGGGAGATAATTCCAATATAAAAAAGGGAGATAACTCTAAAAAAAAAAGAGGAGGTAACTCCAATATAAAAAAGGAAGATAACTCCTATATAAAAAAGGGAGATAACTCCAATATAAAAAAGGGAGATAACTCCAGTATAAAAAAGGGAGGTAACTCCAATATAAAAAAAGGGAGATAACTCCAATATAAAAAAGGGAGATAACTCCAATATAAAAAAGGGAGATAACTCCAATATAAAAAAGGGAGGTAACTCCAATATAAAAAAGGGAGGTAACTCCGATATAAAAAAGGGAGATAACTCCAATATAAAAAGGGAGATAACTCCAATATAAAAAAGGGAGGTAACTCCGATATAAAAAAGGGAGATAACTCCAATATAAAAAGGGAGATAACTCCCATATAAAAAAAAGGGAGGTAACTCCAATATAAAAAAGGGAGATAACTCCAATATAAAAACGGGAGATAACTCCAATATAAAAAAGGGAGATAACTCCAATATAAAAAAGGGAGGTAACTCCAATATAAAAAAGGGAGGTAACTCCGATATAAAAAAGGGAGGTAAGTCCAATATAAAAAAGGGAGATAACTCCAATATAAAAAAGGGAGATAATTCCAATATAAAAAAGGGAGATAACTCTAAAAAAAAAAAAAAAAGGAGGTAACTCCAATATAAAAAAGGAAGATAACTCCTATATAAAAAAGGGAGATAACTCCAATATAAAAAAGGGAGATAACTCCAGTATAAAAAAGGGAGGTAACTCCAATATAAAAAAAGGGAGATAACTCCAATATAAAAAAGGGAGATAACTCCAATATAAAAAAGGGAGATAACTCCAATATAAAAAAGGGAGGTAACTCCGATATAAAAAAGGGAGATAACTCCAATATAAAAAGGGAGATAACTCCCATATAAAAAAAGGGAGGTAACTCCAATATAAAAAAGGGAGATAACTCCAAAATAAAAAAGGGAGGTAACTCCGATATAAAAAAGGGAGATAACTCCAATATAAAAAGGGAGATAACTCCAATATAAAAAAGGGAGGTAACTCCGATATAAAAAAGGGAGATAACTCCCATATAAAAAAGGGAGGTAACTCCAATATAAAAAAGGGAGATAACTCCAATATAAAAAAGGGAGATAACTCCAATATAAAAAAGGGAGGTAACTCCTATATAAAAAAGGGAGATAACTCCAATATAAAAAGGGAGGTAACTCCAATATAAAAAAAAGGGAGATAACTCCATTATAAAAAAGGGAGATAACTCCAATTAAAAAAAAGGGAGATAACTCCAATATAAAAAAGGGAGATAACTCCAATATAAAAAAGGGAGGTAACTCCAGTATAAAAAAGGGAGATAACTCCAATATGAAAAAGGGAGATAACTCCAATATAAAAAAGGGAGGTAACTCCGATATAAAAAAGGGAGATAACTCCAATGCAAAAAGGGGAGGCAACTCCCATAAAAAAGGGATATAACTCCAATATAAAAAAGGGAGATAACTCCAATATTAAAAAAGGGAGATAACTCCATTATAAAAAAGGGAGATAACTCCAATATAAAAAAGGGAGATAACTCCAATATAAAAAAGGGAGGTAACTCCGATATAAAAAATTGAGATAACTCCAATATAAAAAGGGAGATAACTCCCATATAAAAAAAGGGAGGTAACTCCAATATAAAAAAGGGAGATAACTCCAAAATAAAAAAGGGAGGTAACTCCGATATAAAAAAGGGAGATAACTCCAACATAAAAAGGGAGATAACTCCAATATAAAAAAGGGAGGTAACTCCGATATAAAAAAGGGAGATAACTCCCATATAAAAAGGGAGATAACTCCAATATAAAAAAGGGAGGTAACTCTGATATAAAAAAGGGAGATAACTCCCATATAAAAAGGGAGATAACTCCCATATAAAAAAGGGAGGTAACTCCAATATAAAAAAGGGAGATAACTCCAATTAAAAAAAAGGGAGATAACTCCAATATAAAAAAGGGAGATAACTCCAATATAAAAAAGGGAGGTAACTCCAGTATACAAAAGGGAGGTAACTCCGATATAAAAAAAGGGAGTTAACTCCAATATAAAAAAGGGAGATAACTCCAATATAAAAAAAGAGAGATAACTCCAATATAAAAAAGGGAGGTAACTCCGATATAAAAAAGGGAGATAACTCCAATGCAAAAAGGGAGGCAACTCCAATAAAAAAGGGAGATAACTCCAATATAAAAAACGGAGATAACTCCAATATTAAAAAAGGGAGATAACTCCAATATAAAAAAGGGAGATAACTCCAATATAAAAAAGGGAGGTAACTCCGATATAAAAAAGGGAGATAACTCCAATATAAAAAGGGAGATAACTCCCATATAAAAAAAGGGAGGTAACTCCAATATAAAAAAGGGAGATAACTCCAAAATAAAAAAGGGAGGTAACTCCAATATAAAAAAGGGAGGTAACTCCGATATAAAAAAGGGAGATAACTCCAATATAAAAAGGGAGATAACTCCAATATAAAAAAGGGTGGTAACTCCGATATAAAAAAGGGAGATAACTCCAATATAAAAAGTGAGATAACTCCCATATAAAAAAAGGGAGGTAACTCCAATATAAAAAAAGGAGATAACTCCAATATAAAAACGGGAGATAACTCCAATATAAAAAAGGGAGATAACTCCAATATAAAAAAGGGAGGTAACTCCAATATAAAAAAGGAAGGTAACTCCGATATAAAAAAGGGAGATAACTCCAATATAAAAAGGGAGATAACTCCCATATAAAAAAAGGGAGGTAACTCCAATATAAAAAAGGGAGATAACTCCAAAATAAAAAAGGGAGGTAACTCCAATATAAAAAAGGGAGATAACTCCAAAATAAAAAGGGAGATAACTCCAAAATAAAAAAAGGGAGGTAACTCCAATATAAAAAAGGGAGGTAACTCCAATATAAAAAAGGGAGATAACTCCAATATAAAAAAGGGAGATAACTCCAATATAAAAAAGGGAGGTAACTCCGATATAAAAAAGGGAGATAACTCCAATATAAAAAGGGAGATAACTCCAATATAAAAAAGGGAGATAACTCCAATATAAAAAAGGGAGGTAACTCCAATATAAAAAAGGGAGATAACTCCAAAATAAAAAAGGGAGGCAACTCCAATATAAAAAAAGGGAGGTAAGTCCAATATAAAAAAGGGAGATAACTCCAATATAAAAAAGGGAGATAATTCCAATATAAAAAAGGGAGATAACTCTAAAAAAAAAAGAGGAGGTAACTCCAATATAAAAAAGGAAGATAACTCCTATATAAAAAAGGGAGATAACTCCAATATAAAAAAGGGAGATAACTCCAGTATAAAAAAGGGAGGTAACTCCAATATAAAAAAAGGGAGATAACTCCAATATAAAAAAGGGAGATAACTCCAATATAAAAAAGGGAGATAACTCCAATATAAAAAAGGGAGGTAACTCCAATATAAAAAAGGGAGGTAACTCCGATATAAAAAAGGGAGATAACTCCAATATAAAAAGGGAGATAACTCCAATATAAAAAAGGGAGGTAACTCCGATATAAAAAAGGGAGATAACTCCAATATAAAAAGGGAGATAACTCCCATATAAAAAAAAGGGAGGTAACTCCAATATAAAAAAGGGAGATAACTCCAATATAAAAACGGGAGATAACTCCAATATAAAAAAGGGAGATAACTCCAATATAAAAAAGGGAGGTAACTCCAATATAAAAAAGGGAGGTAACTCCGATATAAAAAAGGGAGGTAAGTCCAATATAAAAAAGGGAGATAACTCCAATATAAAAAAGGGAGATAATTCCAATATAAAAAAGGGAGATAACTCTAAAAAAAAAAAAAAAAGGAGGTAACTCCAATATAAAAAAGGAAGATAACTCCTATATAAAAAAGGGAGATAACTCCAATATAAAAAAGGGAGATAACTCCAGTATAAAAAAGGGAGGTAACTCCAATATAAAAAAAGGGAGATAACTCCAATATAAAAAAGGGAGATAACTCCAATATAAAAAAGGGAGATAACTCCAATATAAAAAAGGGAGATAACTCCAATATAAAAAAAGGGAGATAACTCCAATATAAAAAAGTGAGATAACTCCAATATAAAAAAAGGGAGATAGCTCCAATATAAAAAAGGGAGATAACTCCGATATAAAAAAGGGAGATAACTCCGATATAAAAAAGGGAGATAACTCCAATATAAAAAAGAGAGATAACTCCAATATAAAAAAGGGAGGTAACTCCAATATAAAAAAGGGAGATAACTCCAATATAAAAAAGGGAGATAACTCCAATATAAAAAAGGGAGATAACTCCAATATAAAAAAAGGGAGATAACTCCAATATTAAAAAAAAGGGAGATAAATCCAATATAAAAAAAGGGAGGTAACTCCAATATAAAAAAGGGAGGTAACTCCGATATAAAAAAGGGAGATAACTCCGATATAAAAAGGAGATAACTCCAATATAAAAAAGGGAGATAGCTCCAAAATAAAATAATAAAAAGGGAGGTAACTCCAATATAAAAAAGGGAGATAACTCCAATATAAAAAAGGGAGATAACTCCAATATAAAAAAGGGAGATAACTCCAATATAAAAAAAGGGAGATAACTCCGATATAAAAAAGGGAGATAACTCCGATATTAAAAAGGGAGATAACTCCAATATAAAAAAGGGAGATAACGCCGATATAAAAAAGGGAGATAACTCCAATATAAAAAAGGGAGATAACTCCAAAATAAAAAAAGGAGGTAACCCCAATATAAAAAAGGGAGGTAACTCCAATATAAAAAAGGGAGATAACTCCAATATAAAAAAGGGAGATAACTCCAATATAAAAAAGGGAGGTAACTCCGATATAAAAAAGGGAGGTAACTCCGATATAAAAAAGGGAGGTAAATCTATTAAATTGGAGTTACCTCCCTTTTTCTATTTTCCGTGATTGCATTGCAATCTATTAAATTGGAGTTACCTCCCTTTTTTATTTTGTGCGATTGCATTGCAATCTATTAAATTGGAATTACCTCCCTTTTTTTATATTTTGTACTATTGCATTGCAATCTATTAAATTGGAGTTACCTCCCTTTTTTATTTTGCGCGATTGCATTGCAATCTATTAAATTGGTGTTACCTCCCTTTTTTTATTTTGTGCGATTGCATTGCAATCTATTAAATTGTAGTTACCCCCTTTTTTTATTTTGTGCGATTGCATTGCAATCTATTAAATTGGAGTTACCTCCCTTTTTTATTTTGCACAATTGCATATCTAAAATTTTCTAAATTTATAAAACTAAGGAGTATCTCCCTTGTGCAAAGCTCTGTCTTTAGCTGGTTTAGGCATTACTGTTTATTTGTTCTTAATCAGACATTGTTCTTTCTGTTTTTGATCTTCCAAATCTTTTGACTTTATCTGCACTGATGAGACATAACTTGTTGAAATTACCATTTACAGAATTTAAATTAACTGCAATCTCGGTCCTTTGTTAGTTTGCTTACCTTTGAATATAGTAGTAATCCACTTTGTTTTCTTTTTCTCCAGTCTTTATTTTGTTTAGAATATTGTAGTATTTATCTCTTTACCATATGGTTGATTTTGAATTAAGACTCCAAAGTCTCACAAAGCTTATTAGTAAATGTTTGCTCATTGGAGAGCACACTGCATTCTTCTGCCATGACAATTTTTACAGAATGATAGAATTAATTCAGTTTTGAGTGAAGACAAACTCACCCTAAGATAATGTTGACAACAATTTTAACCTGTTCAATTAGTTATACATAAATAAAGCCTAGGGGTATTTTTGTATATGTAAAAACATGATAATCTCCTTCTTCATGATTAAGAATGAGCAAAGTGAGTACTTAATCATGAAGGAGGGGATTATCATTTTCTTACAATCTTTCTTAAAAACATTCAATATGATATAAATGTATTGGACAAAACTGAATTTCTTTTATTTAAAGTATTAGTAATAATTTTCATACGTTTTATTGAAAATAGCTAAAAAAAATTCAGGCATTCTATAGAATGACTAGATATTTTTAGGCATTCGATAGAATTCCTATTGATGTT
Organism: Bathymodiolus brooksi; assembly: GCA_963680875.1. Classification (NCBI taxonomy): domain Eukaryota; kingdom Metazoa; phylum Mollusca; class Bivalvia; order Mytilida; family Modiolidae; genus Bathymodiolus; species Bathymodiolus brooksi. The sequence continues at coordinate 94,341,314 of OY804581.1, read as the reverse complement.
AGGCATTCTATATATTGCCTAAAATTACAGTCATTCTACAGAATGCTTGATTCTTTAAATCGCCTGTAACATATACAATGTATTTTTACCTCCACTATAGGAGATGTTACTTGTCGCAAGTCGTAAGTCGTAACTGAGCTTAGGACTAGTTTAGTGAAACGCACGTATTCGTGCACGTAAGGAAATCTTAAGAGTGATTTTACACCAACGATTTACGATCACTTTAGTGAAACGGTCGCCTGGCCTTTAGGCCATGTGAGCTATTGTCATCACTTTTCGTCCGTCGTCCGTCCGTCAACATTTCACATTTTAATCTTCTCCTCAGAAACCACTGGGCCAATTGCAACCAAATTTTGGTGGAATGGTCCTTGGATGGCCCCCTTCCAAATTTGTGTCTGACCTCCAACCAAGATGGCCACCAAACTAAAAATAGAAAAAAGGGGGGATGCAATTTTAATTGTCCATTGCTGTTTTAGTATATGTCAAAATGAGCTCAAATTTTAACTGCAGCTACATGGCAAGGAGTAGTTTAACATATATTCCGGGTTTTTCTGTGAAATTTTTCTTTCAGCTGATTTATACCGATTATGCAAATTGGGCATATTTTGATAAAAGATCACATTTAAATCTTCTCCTCTGAAACCGCTGAACCAAATTAAACCAAACCTGGCAGGGATGGTCCGTTTCAAAATTGTGTCCGACAGCCCCGCCCTCCATTCAAGATGGCTGCTATTGCTAAAAATAGAAATTTCTTCAATTGTCCATTGCTGCTTTATTATAAACCAAACTGAGCTCAAATTTTAACTGCAGCTACATGGCAATGAGTAGTTTAAGATATATTCCGGGTTTTTCTGTGAAATTTTTCTTTCAGCCGATTTATACCGATTATGCAAATTAGGCATATTTTGATAACAGATCACATTTAAATCTTCTCCTCTGAAACCGATGAACCAAATTAAATCAAACCTGGCAGGGATGGTCCCTGGGTGGGTCCCTTTCAAAATTATGTCCGACAGCCCCTGCCCTTCATTCAAGATGGCTGCTGTTGCTAAAAATAGAATTTTCTTCAATTGTCCATTGCTGCTTTATTATAAACCAAACTGAGGTCAAATTTTAACTGCAGCTACATGGCAATGAGTAGTTTAAGATATATTCCGGGTTTTTCTGTGAAATTTTTCTTTCAGCCGATTTATACCGATTATGCAAATTAGGCATATTTTGATAACAGATCACATTTAAATCTTCTCCTGTGAAACCAATGAACCAAATTAAATCAAACCTGGCAGGGATGGTCCCTGGGTGGGTCCCTTTCAAAATTATGTCCGACAGCCCCTGCCCTCCATTCAAGATGGCTGCTGTTGCTAAAAATAGAATTTTCTTCAATTGTCCATTGCTGCTTTATTATAAACCAAACTGAGGTCAAATTTTAACTGCAGCTACATGGCAATGAGTAGTTTAAGATATATTCCGGGTTTTTCTGTGAAATTTTTCTTTCAGCCGATTTATACCGATTATGCAAATTAGGCATATTTTGATAACAGATCACATTTAAATCTTCTCCTGTGAAACCAATGAACCAAATTAAATCAAACCTGGCAGGGATGGTCCCTGGGTGGGTCCCTTTCAAAATTATGTCCGACAGCCCCTGCCCTCCATTCAAGATGGCTGCTGTTGCTAAAAATAGAAATTTCTTCAATTGTCCATTGCTGCTTTATTATAAATCAAACTGAGCTCAAATGTTAACTGCAGCTACATGGCAATGAGTAGTTTAAGATATATTTCGGGTTTTTCTGTGAAATTTTTCTTTCAGCCGATTTATACCGATTATGCAAATTAAGCATATTTTGATAAAAGATCACATTTAAATCTTCTCCTCTGAAACCGATGAACCAAATTAAATCAAACCTGGCAGGGATGGTCCCTGGGTGGGTCCCTGTCAAAATTGTGTCCGACAGCCCCTGCCCTCCATTCAAGATGGCTGCTGTTAATAAAAATAGAAATTTCTTCAATTGTCCATTGCTGCTTTATTATAAACCAAACTGAGCTCAAATTTTAACTGCAGCTACATGGCAATGAGTAGTTTAAGATTTATTCTAGGTTTTTCTGTGAAATTTTTCTTTCAGCCGATTTATACCGATTATGCAAATTAGGCATATTTTGATAACAGATCACATTTAAATCTTCTCCTCTGAAACCGATGAACCAAATTAAATCAAACCTGGCAGGGATGGTCCCTGGGTGGGTCTCTTTCAAAATTATGTCCGACAGCCCCTGCCCTCCATTCAAGATGGCTGCTGTTGCTAAAAATAGAAATTTCTTCAATTGTCCATTGCTGCTTTATTATAAATCAAACTGAGCTCAAATGTTAACTGCAGCTACATGGCAATGAGTAGTTTAAGATATATTTCGGGTTTTTCTGTGAAATTTTTCTTTCAGCCGATTTATACCGATTATGCAAATTAGGCATATTTTGATAAAAGATCACATTTAAATCTTCTCCTCTGAAACCGATGAACCAAATTAAATCAAACCTGGCAGGGATGGTCCCTGGGTGGGTCCCTGTCAAAATTGTGTCCGACAGCCCCTGCCCTCCATTCAAGATGGCTGCTGTTAATAAAAATAGAAATTTCTTCAATTGTCCATTGCTGCTTTATTATAAACCAAACTGAGCTCAAATTTTAACTGCAGCTACATGGCAATGAGTAGTTTAAGATATATTCCGGGTTTTTCTGTGAAATTTTTCTTTCAGCCGATTTATACCGATTATGCAAATTAGGCATATTTTGATAAAAGATCACATTTAAATCTTCTTCTCTGAAACCGCTGAACCAAATTAAACCAAACCTGGCAGGGATGGTTCCAGGTGCAGCTACATGGCAAGGAGTAGTTTAACATATATTCCGTTTTTATCTCGCCTGGCCTTTAGGCCATGTGAGCAATTGCCATCACTTTTCGTCGTCCGTCAACATTTCACATTTTAATCTTCTCCTCAGAAACCGCTGGGCCAATTGCAACCAAACTTTGGTGGAATGGTCCTTGGGTGGCCCCCCTTAAAAATTGTGTCCGGTGATCCCAACTTCCAACCAAGATGGCCACCAAGCTAAAAATAGAAAAAAAGGGGGATGATATTTTTAAATCTTCTCCTCTGAAACTACTGAGCCAATCTCAACCAAACTTTGCTGAAATGATCCTTGGGTGGTCCCCTTCAGACCTCCGACCAAGATGGCCACCACAGCCAAACTTAATTTAACATAGGACCCTATGGGAAATTCCCATAAAAATCTTCTTGTCTGAAACCATTTGCTCAATAAGAACAAAATTTTGATGAAATAGTCATTGGATGGTTCTCTTCCAAAAATGTGTCCGGTGGTTCGGCCCTCTGACCAAGATGGCTGCACAGCTGAACTTAGTTTAACATAGGACCCTATGGGAAATTCGCATAAAAACCATCTTGTCTGGAACCAGTAGCTCAATTAGAACCAAACTTTGATGGAATAGTCATTGGATGGTCCTTTTCCAAAATTGTATCCGGCAGTCGTGCTCTCCCACCAAGATGGCCGCCACAGTGCAGTTGCGTTGTTATTGAAAGCAGCTTTGATTCAGGTGAGCGATTACAGGCTCCTGGGAGCCTCTGGTCTTAATATCAGTGGGATGTATGTTTATAGGAAAAAAATCTTTATATAGAAATAATTAAAATAATTAGGAGATAACTATATTGTATTTGAAAATTTCACAGCATCAATTTGAGATTTGATGGTCGCAAATTGAGTTTACTGGAGACGCATTAGCAGAGTCAGTAAACGGATATTTGCGATTATTAAATCGACATAAAAATTAAAATTCCGCGTAATATTGTTGACGACTTTGGCACATAAACAACATGACATCATATGAAGACATCCAGTTTAAAATATAAAGATCAGACGTTTTTTTGGTTTCGTGTACACTTCAATTTTGATAAAATTTAACTAAAATAAGTTTTCAAGGTAGGCATTCTAATTATTTTTGTACATTTTTGTAAATATGATATGTAGGATTTCACGTTTTCAAGATGGCGGATCCTTCCAGCTGAACCCTAATTCTAAAAATACATTAGAATGTTTATATATCTACAGGTTTTAAAACAAGCTGGGTTGAAGATAGAAGATATTGATATGTGGGAGATTAACGAAGCCTTTAGTAATGTTGTTATAGCTAATGTTAAAGAATTAGGTCTAGACATGGATAAAGTCAACATACATGGTGGAGCTGTCAGTATAGGGCATCCTATAGGGTAGGTAGATGTTTGGTTTAGTTTTATGGTGCTTAGCGCCATTTTCAACAATATTTCAGTTATAAGTCACTGACAAACTTTATCACATAATGTTGTACACCTCGAGATTCGAACTCACAACATCAGTGGTGATAGGCACTGATTGCATAGGTAGTTGTAAATCAAGCTACCATATGATCATGACCACAACGGTCCTTAGGGTAGGTAGATGTAGAAGGGAGGAAATTTCAGAAAGAACTGTATGGATTTACCTGGGGTGAAATTGTCAAGTTACATTACACATGGACTTAACTAAGTTTATTTCTTTATACTTGTATAACTGTCTGGATCAAGATTTTTCTTTTAAAATGGTTGATGCCGATTCATGATCAAAATATAATGCCAGAAAAAACATTTTAAATAAAAATTTTAATATGACTTGTATATGAAAATTACCATTCTACAAGCTCAAATGTAGTATTAGTCTTGTATGTATTTTTTGGTATTATTAATTGCCATCTACTTCAAGGGGGGGTTATAGTGTGTTACGCCACTTTCAACAATATTTCAAATACATCACAGAGGTAATTTTTTTGGGTGGAGGAAACCGAAGTACCCAAAGAAAACCACTGACCCATCATAAGTCACTTACAAACTTTATCACAAAATGTTGTATCGAGTACACCTCGCCATGAGCAGTATTCGAACTCACGATGTTAGTGGTGATAGGCACTGATTGCATAGGTAGTTGTAAATCCAACTACCATACGATTACATCCACCACGGCCCGACATCTACTCAAGATGAAGAACAGTAATAAAAGCAATTGTTCCCTAACATACAATTTTTACCAGAGTTTCAGATGAATTTTCATAAAATCCAAATCCTTGCATGTAAAGAAAAGCATTATGAGATCTGTAGATTTGTTTAAATTTAGTTCACAGCATGAACCCCTTTTTTCTTCTGCAGGAAAAACCATTATATTTTTCTTTAAATTTATTGTATTTGTTCATTTGCAGAATGTCAGGAGCACGTATAACAGGTCACTTGGTACATAATTTGCATCCTGGGAAATTTGGAATGGCAGCTATTTGTAATGGAGGTGGTGGAGCTTCAGCCATTTTACTTGAAAAATTATAGTGTGACATCAGTTCAATCACAAAAAACAAATGTGATCAACAGTGAACAAAATAAATTTTGTGTGAAATTTGTGATATTTCAGAGGTATTGTATTCTCTGTTCATTCTTAAGATGCACAATTGTATAATTATTTTGACTAAATACAAATTCAATATTTTTCTTTTCCAATTAAATTATTTATTGTATGGATTTGAGGAGAGTAGAGACATCACATCACATCTTTTATCACAAAATAGTACAATCAGTATATAGATTATACAGAAACATAGCACTTAGTTGCTACATTGGGATAATTTATAGCATTGCCAATTTTGGGGGCCATTATATTGGAATTCCCTGTGATGATGCTCATTACATGTATGACTTTAGCTTTAATTTTCTTTGCCAATCATGAAAAATATGTAATAATATGATTATCTTTTGAAAAGAAATATTGTAAGTTATTACATAATAAATACTTTTATAAAATCATGAATCTCATTTGAAGAATAAAATATAAATTGGCCATGATGTATTGCTATTACTTAGCCTTCGCATCTCTCATCTTTGAATTTTTAGCTCACCTTGCCAAAGGCAATGTGAGCTTTTCCATTACTTGGCATCCGTCGTCCGTTAACTTTTCACATTTTAATCTTCTCCTCCGAAACCCCTCAGCCAAATGAACTGAAACTTGGTAGGAAGCATCTATGGAAGGTCCTCTATAAAGATTGTTCACTTCGCCCCGATCCATTAACAAACATGGCTGCCACAGGCAATTCTTGTTTCTGATTGGCCGATGTTTAAAAATCTTCTCCTCTGAAACCGCTTGGCCAAATGAACCGAAACATGGTAGGAAGCATCTATGGAAGGTCCTCTGTAATGTTTGCTCATTTCGTCCCGATCCGTTAACAAACATGACTGCCACAGGCGACTCTTGTTTCTGATTGGCTGATTTTTAGCTCACCTTGCCAATACTATATGCAGGAAGTTGCCAGGCTCTAATCTGCTGCATTGCCTCTTGTCGTGATTCATAAAATTGTCTTTTACGAAATTTCCCACTATGATTATCAGACTGTGATAATGTCTCGTCTGACCTTGATCGAAAAAGTCGGCCATTTTCTGTTTCATGAATGTCTGTAAATATATTATTACTAGGTAAGGCTGAATCGTCATGGTGATGATCTAAACAATGACCATATTCAGATAACTTGGCTTCTAGCCAATTGTCAACATTTATTCCTCCCTGATTATGATGTGCCATATAACGTTGTTGATCCCCCATTCGTTGGTCTATTCTGTTATTAACAGCTTCTTTCCTCCTCGTCAAACCTTGTCCTTGACCACTGATCATATGAACTTATTTGTTGTGTAGTTCGTTTGTCTAGTTGGTCCATACGATTTTTCAAGATTTGATGTGAGGCGTCTATGTGTTCATAGATGTGTTCTTTGTCCTTATCAACCCTCTTCTCTAGTTGATTTTCCAAACAGACCCTCCACAATATAGCTGAAACACTGCTGAAGTGGGTGTTAAACAGAAACCAATCAACCAAACAGACCAGTTCGACAGGAGTTATGATCCCTTTTTCATCTTCTTAATAGTTACATTCTGTATGTCCTTTCCTCATTTGTTGTGTAGACAATTAATCATTTGATGGAGCTTGTGACAGTGAGATTGAGAACAAACAAGTTGTAAAGTATTCTTAACATGGCACGAAGTACATCATGTTATTGGTTATGTCCAGTACAACATTGAAATACAATACACTACCATTCTATCAAATGTTCAAGGGGCCCAGGTGGCTCAATGATTTAGGTAGTTGGATTACCTAATACAAGCCTATCACCAATATGGCGTGGGTTCGCACCCGGCTTTGTAAATTACAAAAAAGGGTGCACTCGACTTGCAGCCGCAAGTGATAAAGTTTACCAGTTGCTCAACATTTTTCCAGTCTTTTCCGTACAATTGTCTGGATCATGATTGTTTAATCTGGATGAATATTGGATTAAAAAAAATGAATGCAGTTAATTAGCATAGGACCACTTGTGAAGATTTTTTGAAAAATGAAAAAATTTCACAGAGAAACAAATTTATATAATTTAAATTTCAGCTCATTTGAGATTAAAATGCAACAGATTTTGGTGACTTGAAGATTTTAGTGCAAGCTCACTTTAAACAACATGCTGCAGTTAGACATGTTGCTCCAATTGAACAAGAGTACATTATCCTGATTCTGAGCAAACCAGTCTTTGCTCTTTCTCCTTAATGCCGAGTGGTTAGTTTCACCCGATCAGTTCTTGATCCTATGATCTTCAGGATTCGAGGATAGCATACTATACATTTATTTCCCTTGCATAAGGGAGATATGAAGATTTGTTCACCCGTGAAAAGTCATATTTCCCCCGAGGGCAATATGACTATTTCGAGGGTGAACAAATTTCATATCTCCCTTATGCAAGGGAAATAAATGTTTTATTCCACCAGGCCAACAATTTGGTGAATTCTGCCAAATGAAATCTTTTGGCCAACTTTGTTTACAAAATTATTATTTCGGAACATCTCTGGAGTTATCTTTACTAACATGACCAAAGCGTTAAATCTTGAGTATTTCGAATAAGGGAAATACGATGTTGTTGAGAGGGAAATATGATGTTTTGATAAATGTCACGTGGAATTGTTTCGACCAATCAAATTTCTATATAAGTAGAATAAATATTATAGAGTGGAATAATAACCATTACACCAACGATGCCTTATCTATAGGTATGTTTTACTGCTATGATCTAGACTAATTAAATATAGTAAAGTAACAACCGCCATGTTGGATGATTAGAGAGGTCATCTAATACAGTTTTGAAAGAAGACTAATGTTAGCCTAATGGTTTCAGAGGAGAAGATTTTATAAAAAGTTTACAATGACAGATGCGAAGTGATGACAAAAGTTCACATGACCCTTCTGGTCAGGTAAGCTAGAAAAATAAATAAATAACATGGATTAATATAGATTTAATTTTATATAATAATAAAAATAATCCAATTTGATATGCATGAATGGATGGAATGATAATTACCGAATTATAATGGCTTAAAAAATTATGCATATTGTGTCTGGCAGTACAATATTTCTATAATTATAATAATAACATGATAGTCCATAAACTGATATGTACATTGATTCAGTCGTTGGAATGATTTATTTACATATTTACAAATATACAATAAAAATTATATGTACAAAATAAATAAGATTTAAAAATATAACAAAAAATTATATAAAGATATAAAAATGTGGAATTCTTCTGAACATAGAGATCTAAAAAAAGATATTGCCTGTATGGAATGTTTTGCTGGATAAAATCATGAATGTGACCATAGCATGCCAAATCCCTTTACAATACTCTGTAAGATACATTAATTATCATTATACATACATCTTACACCTACTATGGACTTTAGACCAATGTTTTAACCACATTTACACAAATCAAATTTAAATACATTTTTAATTGCACATTTTTGAAATAACAAGCTCCAAAAGTATATATGCATTTCAGAATAAATTGCATTCAATATTTCGTTCTCAAGATAGAGTCTAGCAATGATATAGCTCAACAAAATATGGACATGTTTTCAGATAGTTTGTTTGTTTGATGGTGCTAAGCACACAGCACTAAGGTTTAGGGGTAAGGGTTGTGGTGTTTAATGCCACTTTCAACAATATTTCAGTTATATCGTGGTGGTCAGTTTTATTGGTGGAGGAAACTGGAGGACCCAGAGAAAATCACCGCCCTGTCGCAAGTCACTGACAAACTTACCACATAATGTTGTACACCTCGCCCTGATCGAGATTCAAACTCACAACATCAGTGGTGATAGGCACTGATTGCATAGTTAGTTGTAAATCTGATGGCCCCTTCTCAGATCATAATATTTAAATTTAGAGGAGATTTTAATGTTTATCCTTTATAATTATATAACATTGATTCTGGTAGAAGGAATACAAAAGACATGTAGGAGGTACGTTGAGGTAGTTATTATATTCTAATGCGATTTACAGAAAATTTATTTTCATTTTTCATGTTTTCTAACCGCAGCATTAAATATTTTAAATTTTTACATTAATTTATTGTTCTTCCATTTATATACATTAGTACTAATTTTATTATCAATAAAGCGTTGCATATTCAATTACTACCCTACATATAAATGCATGTATGTATAGTAAGATTATTGATAAATAATTGGTCTTGAAATATAATCTGAATCTAAAAAGCTCATATAATTGCTTTTCTGGTTGTAAAATATAAGATTTCAACAAATCCGTTAAATAACTCAAATTATTGTACAATATATATATCAATTAAGTCAGATGGATTATCCTACTCCACTCAAAAAGCACAAATTGTCATTATCCAAAGAGACAAAAATATTCTTGTCATTTGTTTAAAAATTGTAAAAGAATCAAAGAAGCATATTTTTTTCATTTTCAAGGAAACTATTTTTTCAAAAAATTAATAAATGTCAAAGAATTTTCATTATTATTTGTTACAATGTGTAAAAGTTTTAATAGAATCTGGCTTGTTCACAGAAAAAAAAAGTTATTTTAAACAAATCAAGGGAAATAATCCATAAATGAATAAACATGGTAACGGAAGTATATTTATATTATTTTGTATCCGTCGATGAAGGAAGTTTAAACATTCATACGTCACTTCCTCTGATATAGTTTGGCACATGTTGATAAGTTGAATACATTTGGTTTCCATGGTAAGGAATTTGCTGTGACGGCTGAACATATTCATATTTGCTATAGTCTTTAGGGTTTTGGGGGGATTGTGAATGATATTCGCCATGTGGATCATACTGTTCATCACTTAAATTGTTTGCTGCGTCTTTTAATTTACGTTGATACCACTGTTGTACGTGGTTACTTAAGTCTTTATTATATTGATGTGTCACCGTATTAATTTGTGCGTAATCACTATGATTGACTTGTGGATGTGGTGAATTATTGCTGGATAAAGTCATGTTATGATCAGTAGGTTCTGTACTGAACGATGATGATGGAGTATCACTTGTACTTGGAGGATGCACTGAATTAACGTTGCGTCCAAATATTTTGCTACTATATCCAGAATCTGGATTACTGCTATTATCCTCCTTACTTTTGTCCTGAATTGGTGTGGATTGTAAATTTCTGTCGTTGTCTCTCGGTGACAACGACTGGTCTTGTACACAATTTTGTTGATCTAATGTCGTTTCAGATTTGCTAATAATTCTCGGCACATTTGTATGATCAGAATACACTGATTTATTACCTCCCTTGATGTCGCCATTGTATGCACTATAATTATTAACCAGTCTTACAGGTGTCTGATTTCTTGTTTCATTCGTCTTATTAGTCAAGTTCTTAACGGCTCCATATGGATTTTCTCTATAAGTACTATCACCGGCCCTGTAGGGCCTGTCTCTATTATAATTAATATGTCCTCCATTGTATCCATCAGCAGGCACATCTCTTGTAGAATTATACATTTGACCAACATTCAGAGAAACATTTCCTTGTGAAGCACTATGATATTGAGAATTTTGTAAATTTCTATCACTTTGAAATGGCCTTGAATTTTGATCAATTCTTTCCTTAGAATATGACCTTGCACTTCCATATTGTGGCATTGACCTTTTCACAGTTTCTAGAGGCACATTAAAATTTTGACCTTGACCTGACCTTGGAGAATTTGGTGTGACTGACCTTTGCACATTCTGACTGAGCACTTTTTGTTTCATTTGGTGTGCAGATGTCAATTCATCATCTAATAAAATTCCTTCAGATGACTTTGACCTTTGTCGGCTCATTTGCATATTCTGATTTGGTGATGATATGTACATATCATCTCTATTTTGACTGTTTATGGAATGAGTGGCACTATTTCTAACAGTATTATTTACATTGCGTGGTTCATAATTTTGAGTCGTTGTCATGCGGTAACCACTAGGAATTTGTTTTTCACCTTGATTTGTATTGAAATTATTGTAAGGTTCCGGAATCTGTGGTTTCACACCTATTCTATTGTAATACCCATATGTAGAATCTGACTGATGCACAGAGTTTGAATTTTGTACCACAGTACTTTCTTCATTATTGTAAGGTTTGTGCTCTTTTTCTGGATAACCAAAGGTTGTAAAAGTGGGCCTTGAAGATTTTCCAGTATTGGACTCAGTCAGGGGGCCCTGTCCAGTACTGGAAGAATTGGAGGTCATGTTAGTACCTGTACTTATATTTGAGGACCCCCTTTCGGGAAAACTCCGCCTTGTTTTGCTTTGTCTTTTCTCATTATGAAAATTACCAGCTTCTGTATGAGATTGTCTTACTTCAGTTTGCCTATCAAAATTTTCAGTTTTAAAGTTTTCAGGTTCAACATGCCGTCTTTGGTAGTAATCCATTCTATTATCATTATGAATATTCCTACTTTCACTTTGAGGATTTCTAGTTTCACTTTTATTCCTAATTTCAGTTTGAATATTCCTACTTTTACTATTAGAATTCCTTGTTTCACTTTTGTTTCTCATTTCACTTTGAATATTCCTACTTTCACTTTGTCTTGGTGTCAGATTTTCAGGTTCAGTTCTATTTTTAACCTGCCTTTGAGTAGGAAGATAGTGATAATCATATGGACTAGATTCCCTGGATTTCGAGGTGCTATGATTTAAGGGACTTGCCTCCCTGTAACCTGATGACCTAAGTTCATGTGTACTATTATGATTGAGAGGATTTGTTTCTTTAAGAACTGCTGCTTGCAGTTCATTAGCACCGTGCCAAGTTTGCGAAGTTGGAAGTCTTTTTGGAATAGCACCTTGGTCATAACCACTATAATGACTTCCGTACACAGGGTCATGTGACATATATGGACTACGATTAGTAGAAACAGTACTCGGTGATATGAATTCTGGACGTGATGATGATCGTGTTTTCTGTTGACTAGTAACAGGTGAAGTAATGTTTTGCCGTACACTTTGTTGGGTAGTATTTCTGTTGAAAGTTTGTGGGTTTTGAACATTGTAATTTTCTCTACGACCACTGACAGGTTTAGTATAACGGTAAGTTCTTTCTTTACTATATGCAGGAAGTTGCCAGGCTCTAATCTGCTGCATTGCCTCTTGTCGTGATTCATAAAATTGTCTTTTACGAAATTTCCCACTATGATTATCAGACTGTGATAATGTCTCGTCTGACCGCGATCGAAAAAGTCGGCCATTTTCTGTTTCATGAATGTCTGTAAATATATTATTACTAGGTAAGGCTGAATCATCATGGTGATGATCTAAACAATGACCATATTCAGATAACTTGGCTTCTAGCCAATTGTCAACATTTATTCCTCCCTGATTACGATGTGCCATATAATGTTGTTGATCCCCCATTCGTTGGTCTATTCTGTTATAACAGCTTCTTTCCTCCTCATCAAACCTTGTCCTTGACCACTGATCATATGAACTTATTTGTTGTGTAGTTCGTTTGTCTAGTTGGTCCATACGATTTTTCAAGATTTGATGTGAGGCGTCTATGTGTTCATAGATGTGTTCTTTGTCCTTATCAACCCTCTTCTCTAGTTGTTGGAGTGCTGGCATACATTGACAAATAGGTGTGTAACCCACTGGACCCTGCAAAACAAAATAAACACTTTTAAATCACATTGTAAATATTTCAAAGGATTAAAAATCATATATTGTTATAAAAAAGTGTAAACAATGTTTTGCATCTGCATTTCTGTTGATTTTTTTACTTTTTTTTTTTTACTGGAAATATGTTTTCAAGCAAAACTTCAAGCACACTATGCCTCCTTTTATCAGATCTGTATCATACACAGATTTTGTGCATGAGTAAATGGTAACTGCTGCAATATGTATATAGAACAAAAAACCCTTAATTACCTCTTATCTCAATTTATTTTGTGTAACAGTGAAAACAGTATAAACCAAATCTTGAACTAGGAAGAACTGTTTTAGATACCTAAAACTTATGTCTCCCTTTAATGCGGCCATCTGTACAACAATAAGTTACACATTATGAGTTGAATGATACTATTTAAAAATCAATTATTTGACCTTGAGTTCAAATTCAAGGTCCAATGAAGGTAATTACGGTACGTGAGACACACCATCTTATGGTCATGCACCCACATACCAAATATCATTGACCTATCTCGAAAGACAAAAATGTTATGGTCCGTACAAGAAAATACTATTTAAAAAACAATTATTCAAAGGTCAAGGTCCCACGAAGGTCATTATGGTACGCGACATACCGCCTTATGGTCTTGCACCCACATACCAATCTCGAAAGACAAAAATGTTATGGCCCGGACAAGAAAATACTATTTAAAAAACAATTATTTGACCTTGAGGTCAAAGGTCAATGTCCCACGAAGGTCATTACGGTACGCGACACCGCCTTATGGTCATACATATACGAACTATCTGTCCATGAACAGTTTTGTTGGATTTATTTGACCTTGAGGTCAAAGGTCAAGGTCCCACGAAGGTCATTACGGTACGCGACACACCGCCTTATGGTCATGCATATACGAACTATCTGTCCATGAACAGTTTTGTTGGATTTATTTGAATTATTTGACCTCGAGGTCAAATGTGAAGGTCCCACGAAGGTCATTACGGTACGCAACACACCACCTTATGGTCATGCACCCACATACCAATTATCATTGACCTACCTCGAAAGACAAAAAAGTTATGGCCCGGACAAGAAAATACTAGTTAAAAAACAATTATTTGACCTTGAGGTCAAAGGTCAAGGTCTAACGAAGGTCATTATGATACGTGACACACCACCTTATGGTCATGCACCCACATACAAAATATCATTGACCTATCTCGAAAGGGTTATGGTTTTAAATAGGTTTCACTGTAGCTATGTTTGATAAATTTTTGTACAAATAACTTATGTTTCATATATTAATTTTACTAGTATTGTGAAGTCCACCAACATTTCCATCTGAAAACTAGTATTACTGTGAGCTGTGCTCACTAAGATATACCCCCTGATCCCCACATCTGCCTATTTCCATAACCAAAACATTACGGATTGTTCCGACCAAAAATGAAAGGGACACTCCTCTCTTCACCGGTAAGCTGCTGATAAAATTTCAAAACATTCTGAGAAACACTACTCAAGTTATCATACGACATAGGGTAAAAATCCTATTTTCCGTCATATCAAGTCCAATAACTCTGTAACGGCAAAAGTGAAAATCGTCAAAAATGACAGGGATCCTCCTCTCTTCACCGGTAAGCTGCTGATACAATTTCAAAACATTTGGAGAAACACTACTAAAGTTATCATACGACATAGGGTAAAAATCCTATTTTCCGTCATATCAAGTCCAATAACTCTGGAACGACAAAAGTGAAAATCGTCAAAAATGAAAGGGATCCTCCTCTCTTCACCGGTAAGCTGCTGATAAAATTTCAAAACATTCTGAGAAACACTACTCAAGTTATCATACAACATATGGTAAAAATCCTATTTTCCGTCATATCAAGTCCAATAACTCTGGAACGGCAAAAGTGAAAATCATCAAAAATGAAAGGGTTTCCTCCTCTCTTCACCAGTAAACAGCTGATGAAATTTTAAAAGATTCTAAGAAACTCAACTCAAGTTATCGTACGAGATAGGATTTGTCTACAGACGGACATGGTGAAACCAATATACCCCCCTACAATTTCGTTGCGGGGGGTATAATGACACCTGTTTTACACGACGAGTGTTATCCCTGGAGCAGGATATGATGCACCCTTCTAACCATCAGATCTCAGTCATGTGCTGTTGTGGACACTCCTGTTGTCATGATTTTTTTTTGTAACTTTATTTCTTTTTCATTTTTTAGTTCACTGGTGTTGTTTTGTCTATGTGGATTGTGATTGTTTGTATAGTTTCTTTAATAGGATGAGTGAGTGAGTGATTGTTGCTAAATACCAAATGAACAAATTTTCAGCTATATCATGGTGAGAGTGAGTTACATATCGATGACTTAACGACGAACAAGCTTTGTACTAGATCAACAGATTTGGTTGGATTTTTATAGTGCTAGCTCACTGAAAAAACAACCAGCTGGTAGACATGTCTCCTCTAATTGGTATTTTATATATGTCTCCTCTAATTGGTATTTTATATATGTCTCTTCTAATTGGTATTTTATATGTCTCCTCTAATTGGTATTTTATACATGTCTCCTCTAATTGGTATTTTATACATGTCTCTTCTAATTGGTATTTTATATGTCTCCTCTAATTGGTATTTTATATATGTCTCCTCTAATTGGTATTTTATATATGTCTCCTCTAATTGGTATTTTATACATGTCTCCTCTAATTGGTATTTTATATATGTCTCTTCTAATTGGTATTTTATATGTCTCCTCTAATTGATATTTTATATATGTCTCCTCTAATTGGTATTTTATATATGTCTCCTCTAATTGGTATTTTATACATGTCTCCTCTAATTGGTATTTTATATATGTCTCTTCTAATTGGTATTTTATATGTCTCCTCTAATTGGTATTTTATATATGTCTCCTCTAATTGGTATTTTATATATGTCTCCTCTAATTGGTATTTTATATATGTCTCCTCTAATTGGTATTTTATATATGTCTCCTCTAATTGGTATTTTATACATGTCTCCTCTAATTGGTATTTTATATATGTCTCCTCTAATTGGTATTTTATATATGTCTCCTCTAATTGGTATTTTATATGTCTCCTCTAATTGGTATTTTATATATGTCTCCTCTAATTGGTATTTTATATATGTCTCCTCTAATTGGTATTTTATATATATCTCAATAGAGACAAATATTTGCCATGTCTACTTATGGTAATTCACTGTTGGTATTTCATATACATTTATTTTTCAGTGAGCTAGCACTATAAAAATGAAACAAATTGTCCTCAGGATTAGATATGGTGTTTCACTGTTAATGAAAACAAAACGGACCCAGGGTGGCATATATTGTTTCTTTATTAATGATAAAGCAAACAAACATTTGTTTCAAGATCAAAACTAAAAATTAAATGTTAAAACACTTAAAATTTGTTGGTACAATTTTCATCTACTTTCCTATTCATTTCAATCTGTAAGGTGTGATATGCTAATATTGCTAACGTTCTTCAATTCCTAACATGCATTAGATCTTGTGTACTCACTTGTTTGATGTTGCCAGCCAAATCTCTATAATATTGTTGACCTTTTTTTGGTGTATACTGACTGAAGAAACCCTGAACAGTTTGTCTAGTAGATGTAGGATGAACTTGACTTCCTGATTGAGCTGGTTTGTCCTTCTCCTGGTCATAAATAAAAGAAATAAGCTTAAAATTTAAATTTCAGCAGTTGTTTCCCTTTTAACCATACCAAATAATAACTCTATTTCATCACAGTAAAATAATGTTTTAGTTTTTCCTTTTTACAGTGCAAAACAAATTTTGCTCAATTGAATAGATATGATAATTAGCCTCTATCTCATCCAATCTTATTTAGGGATACAAAGAACAATTACGCTAATATCCATCGGGGATGCTTTTAATTTATTTTTTTTACATATTCAACTTATGAAAATTTAATATTTGCCATTTCAAAATGATGAGTATTTATAAAACAGAATTATTGTTTTGTAGACTCTTACTACTTGTTAAACGAAGTCAATTGTCAAATAAAAAGGCAACAAATTGACACATATGGAAATAAACTATCTGGGAATCTATTTTCTTCTTACCTTTTTCTTTTTCTTCAGGAAAGAGAAGAATTTACTTCCTTTCTCCGATTTATCTGTTTTTACAGGTAAATCTTCATCAGGGACTACGATTGGACCTTCCATGTCCACAGGTAACTCACTGAAGTTGACCATCTTTGGTGAAGGATGAACCTGAGCTTTTGTCTGAAATATAATACAATCATATGAAATTCTCATGACTGACACCATTGTGCTTATTCTTAAGAAAAAACTAGATGTGTCGGAACAACACGAAAGTTCCCGCCATGAATATTAAGGAGGCTTGCAAATGTTTCATGCTTTTTTAATTCCCTCAGCAATAGGATAAGAATAGCAAACTATTGTTTAAGATCTGAAAAATTCTAAAATCCAAGGACAGTAATTTGGCCAAAATTATTCAGTGGGAACAAAAGCTAAACTAATACCAAAAATCAAGTCAATATCTCAAAGCATAGTGAAATAAAGTGATGACAACTAAATATTTGACCAAAGTTAAAAGTCCAAGGTGCCTAAATTAGCCCAAAATCATTCAATTGGAACGAAATTCAAACTTGATCGGTAACTCACCACTATACACTCGCTTACCAAAAATCAAGTCAATATCTCAAATCATAGTGAAAAAAAAGTGGTAACAACTAAATATTTGGCCAAATTTCAAAACCCATTGGCTGTAAGTTGGCCAAAAATCATTCAACCGGAATGAATTTCAAAGTTGATCTGTAACTTCTGATTATACACTCTCATACCAAAAATCAAGTCAATATCTCAAATCATAGTGAAATATAGTGGTGACAACTAAATATTTGGCAAAATTTATACAAAGCCCAACGGCTGTAAGTTAAACAAAAATCATTCAAACCGGAATGAATTTCAAAGTTGATCTGTAACTTATGATTATACACTCTCATACCAAAAATCAAGTCAATATCTCAAATCATAGTGAAATAAAGTGGTGACAACTAAATATTTGACAAAATTTCGAAGTCCAAGGGCCATAACTCGACCAAAAATCATTGGACCGGAACGAAATGTAAACTTGATCTGTTACTCATCATTATACACTCATATACCTAAAATCAAGTCAATATCTCCAAGCATAGCGAAAAAAAGTGGTGACAACTGTTTTATTTCGGAATTGTGGACATGGGTAACACTATATGTTCCGGCCACTTAGTGGCGGGGACATAAAAACAAAACTCTGAACAAAATATTCATGACATTTTTACCAGTATAAACTACTCATATTGTCACAATAAATTATTACATGTTAAAATTTTCACCAGACCATTTTTTTTAATTCATATTTAGTTTGATGCTACAAGTTTAATGTTGAGTTAAATATATAGAGTGAGGGAGTGATTGCTTTCTAAAGCCAAATGAACATTTTTTCAGCTATATCACAGCGAGAACAAGTTACATTCAATGAGATGATAAAGATGTCTGCTTTGTACTAGACTAACATGCTAAGTTTGATTTTTATAGTGCTAGATCACTGAAACAATGGTCCACAGGTTAACATGTCGCCCTCACACGGACACATTATCCTGATTTCAAGCCAATCAGTCTTTGTTCATTTTTTAATTTTTAATTTTTCAATATTCTAATTTTATTAGGTATATAGATTTGACCTTTAACAATGACGTTATTGTCATAATGACTTCAGGATGATCTTTCCGTCGAGCCACTTCAATGGCTGTCTCATCTTGTTTGTTGATGATATTAACATCAATACCAGCCTCTACCACAAGTTTGGCTATTTTTCTTCTCTTTAAGGCCGCTGATATGTGCAGAGCTGTATCTCCATTCTAGAAAAAAATAAACAAAAAAAATTGTTCATATATAAAAAGATTTAACAAATATTTAAAGCTCACATTCAATAGAACAGTGAAAGTCATATCAATAAAATTGATTTTTGCATTTGTTCAAAAGTGTTCAAATTCAAGAAGAAAATCAACCAACCCTTTTCTGAATCCTATTGTAGAATTGCTATTGTTTTGTTTATATATGTCAGTTATACCAATAAAATATGTTTATTCCAACCAACCCTTTATATCTGTTGACAATATCCCCCCAATCAAGTGCACATGCTGTACTTCACATAGAAAAATGAAACAAAACAAAATCTAAGAATAGTAGAATTCCTACGATTTTTGTTATCAAAATATGTCAACATTATTCTGTATTTTTTTTCCATTGGGGAAGTTCTGTAGCTCCAAACAAACCCAAACATCGTGTAGACCATAAATAGCTACGATTCTGCAGCTAGCTACTATTTTGAGAGCTATGCTACATTAATTATAAAACTACCTCACTGTTCATCAAACTGACATCTAGCACTAATTAATATTAGTTATAAAACTACCTTATTTTGTTCATTAAGCTGACACCTAGCACTAATCAATATTCGTGTGACACCTGCATGTCCATATCTTGCTGCCGTGTGAAGGGCTGTATCACCGTACTGTAAATATAAATATACTATCATTGAAACGATATCGCTGTGGTTTAGCTTCTGTCTTATAATTCTACCATTTTGCTTGATAGTATATAAATATCATTCAATATCACCAATGAATTTTAAAACCCCTAGCCCTAAGCCTAAAACTGATTTGGGCAAGTGAAAATTTGCATAAATTGTGCTTAATTAAATAGAAAAAAAAATCTACTACAATGAATAATTTGTACTTGTTTTTATGTTAAATAAGTTGATATTAATAATTAAAAAAATATATATTTGTAAATATTAGCTTGAAATACTTGACATAAAACAACAATCAATCAATCGATATTAAAAGCAGGTAAAATTCATATAAAAAAATGACAAACTAGGGTACTTACGTTATTTTTAAGATCGGCACTACATCCAGCATACAGCAGAACTCTAGCACTTTGATTGTGACCATTCTGACTAGATAAGTGTAGAGCAGTAAACCCAGACTACAAAAAATACAAAATAAATTATTTGAAAAATTCAGAAAGAATGCACAAAAATAGAATACTACTGTCATCCACCATCTTATAGACGGTGATTTTCAATGGCAACACGCTTCTATTGAGAGCACTGTAAATGATGAGTCCACTCCAGGACTCACCTAGAAGAGTTGCAAGTATCTCTGGAAGTAATTTCTATCTTTTTACTATAGAGTTATCTCCCATTGACCACAGCATTCATTTATTCTGGAATAGCTATATTTTGCAAAAATTAATATTTCTAACTTTTCATTGTAGTAAATTTTAGTAAGTGATGTTCTGTGTTCATTGTTGATGTTTGTCACTGTACATGTATTTAAGAAATATTTCATTCAAGCAGAAGACCAATCGTAACTACTCGGCCATTCTCGCTACCCTGCAAATAACCTCGTATGCATTAGGCATATAAATTGCACTACTTTTCACATATCAGTTACATGAAAGTTTGATAAAGTTATATTTTAAACAATTTTCTATATTTCAATTAAAGTTTTAATTAGCTTTGCATGATTAGATTTTACATAGTATGTCTTCCATATTGGATTTTCGTGGACTATATATTTGTGCAGCTTAACTTAACTTAACTTCCAGCAAACAATTTAAGAAGAATTTCTACTATGTACGTACAAGGTTATTTGCAGGGTAGCGAGAATGGCCGAGTAGTTACGATTGGCAGAAGACAGTATGAGAAATGAATTTTTATTTGCAAAATAAATAATAATAAAATAAAAATATATTTTAGACTGTTTTATTATTAAGTATATTCTAATGCAACAACACTGTTTATCTTTTTCATGAGATGATGTTATTTTCCCACATGTGAAACATGCAGAAAATTAACTAAATGTCAAAATGAGTCAAATTGGTAAATTAACATGATCTAAAAAAAAATGATTTTATTCAGACTGTTAGTTTTTATGACATTGTGGTTTATTAGATATATTTGTGTTTGAAATTTAGTTTCTGAATAATGTGATTTATTAAAATTAGGGTCAATATTCCTAGGCATAGTTGATCTTAGCTGATTTTGGCTATGGTGTTTAGGGCCTTTGGTTTACTTAGACTGGGCGTATCTGAAGGTTATTCCATAAACATGTCATGCACACTAAATAATATATCTACTTTTTTGCATTACATTACTTTACACATGCACTTTTTCACTGCTTATATAGACAGCCGTATTAAAATTGTAAGTCACTGCTTATATAGACAGCAGTATTAAAATTGTAAGTCACTACTTATATAGACAGCAGTATCAAAATTGTAAGTCACTGCTTATATAGACAGCAGTATTAAAATTGTAAGTCACTGCTTATATAGACAGCAGTATCAAAATTGTAAGTCACTGCTTATATAGACAGCAGTATCAAAATTGTAAGTCACTGCTTATATAGACAGCAGTATTATAATTGTAAGTCACTACTTATATAGACAGCAGTATTAAAATTGTAAGTCACTGCTTATGTAGACAGCAATATTAAAATTGTAAGTCACTGCTTATATAGACAGCAGTATCAAAATTGTAAGTCACTGCTTATATAGACAGCAGTATAAAAATTGTAAGTCACTGCTTATATAGACAGCAGTATCAAAATTGTAAGTCACTGCTTATATAGACAGCAGTATTATAATTGTAAGTCACTGCTTATATAGACAGCAGTATCAAAATTGTAAGTCACTGCTTATATAGACAGCAGTATCAAAATTGTAAGTCACTGCTTATATAGACAGCAATATTAAAATTGTAAGTCACTACTTATATAGACAGCAGTATTAAAATTGTAAGTCACTACTTATATAGACAGCAATATTAAAATTGTAAGTCACTACTTATATAGACAGCAGTATTAAAATTGTAAGTCACTACTTATATAGACAGCAGTATTAAAATTGTAAGTCACTACTTATATAGACAGCAATATTAAAATTGTAAGTCACTGCTTATATAGACAGCAGTATTAAAATTGTAAGTCACTACTTATATAGACAGTAGTATTAAAATTGTAAGTCACTGCTTATATAGACAGCAGTATTAAAATTGTAAGTCACTACTTATATAGACAGTAATATTAAAATTGTAAGTCACTGCTTATATAGACAGCAGTATCAAAATTGTAAGTCACTGCTTATATAGACAGCAGTATTAATATTGTAAGTCACTGCTTATATAGACAGCAGTATTAATATTGTAAGTCACTGCTTATATAGACAGCAGTATTAATATTGTAAGTCACTGCTTATATAGACAGCAGTATTAATATTGTAAGTCACTGCTTATATAGACAGCAGTATTATAATTGTAAGTCACTGCTTATATAGACAGCAGTATTAATATTGTAAGTCACTGCTTATATAGACAGCAGTATTAAAATTGTAAGTATTATCATTATGGCTATAGTCACTATTTCATACCTTATTAGTCAGAATAGCATTACAGTGGTGTTTAATGAGCATCTCCAATGTCTGACTGAACCCATTCCAAGCTGCTTCATGTATAGCTCCATTTCCATGCTGTAAAACAAAATAACATCTGATCACAACACATGATTTAACATAAACTGAGTGAATCTATGATTTACTGTATTTTTCAAATGTACTACTCCTGGTGGAGGAAACAAATTCCATGAGAAAACTACAGAGCTTCAGCAAGCACCTGATAAACTTGTTTACTTTAAGGCACAAATCAAACAAATCTGGCAATGAGCTGCATAAAGAAACTATCTATACCTTTATATGACTAAACAAATAATAACAGTAGTTGTTATAATACAGTTAAACTTGTGTAACTAGACCCTCAATAAAATGGAATCTTGTAACTAGAGGCTCCCAGGAGCCTGTAATCGCTCACCTGGTTTTCAATTTGACATCGAAAGTTGATAGAAAATGGGGGTGTTACACATAATTTTGAAAGTGGGCCATCCAAAGATCATTTTAACTCAAATTTCTAAGCAAAAGATTTTGATAAGATTTTTTTCTCATAATATTCATAAATGGAATAAACTGGCTGAAAAAATCTCACCGAAAAACCCAGAATATATGCTAAACTACTCATTGCCATGTAGCTGCAGTTAAAATTTGAGTTCATTTTGATTTGTAATAAAGCAGAAATTGACAACTAAAGAAATTTCTATTTTTGGTAACAGCAGCCATTTTGAATGGAGGGTGGCGCTGTCGGACACAATATTGAAAAGGGACCACCCAACGACCATCCCAGCCAAATTTGCTTTAATTTGGTTCAGTGGTTTCAGAGGAGATGATTTAAATGTGATCTTTTATCAAAATATGCCTAATTTGCATAATCGGTTTTAATCGGCTGAAAGAAACATTTCACAGAAAAACCTGGAATATATGCTAAACTACTCCTTGCTATGTAGCTGCAGTTAAAATTTGAGCTCATTTTGACTTATACTAAAGCAGCAATGGACAATTGAAGAAATTTCTATTTTTAGTAACAGCAGCCATCTTGAATGGAAGGCGGGGCTGTCGAACACAATTTTGAAAGGGACTCACCCAGGGACCATCCCTGCCAGGTTTGGTTTAATTTGGTTCAGCAGTTTCTGAGGAGAAGATATAAATGTGATCTTTTATCAAAATATGCCTAATTTGCATAATCGGTATAAATTGGCTGAAAGAAAAATTTCACTCCTTGCCATGTAGCTGCAGTTAAAATTTGAGCTCATTTTGACTTATACTAAAGCAGCAATGGACAATTGAAGAAATTTCTATTTTTAGTAACAGCAGCCATCTTGAACGGAGGACGGTCGGAACAAAAAGTAACAACACTTGATAAGGACCTTGCAAGGAACATTTCGGCTAAGAATGGTTCCAATCCATCCAGTGGTTCTTGAGAAGAAGTTTGTTTTACATATTTCCCATAGGGTCGCTATGTTAACTTATGTTCCCCGCTGGTGGCCATCTTGGATTTTCAATCGGTCCAAAAAGTAACAACACTTGGTTAGCAGCTTGCAATGATCATTGATGACAATTTTCAATTCCATCCTCCATGTAGTATCATCTTTGAAATTTCAGCCAATCAGAGGCTATTATGACCCCTAGCAGCCATATTGGATAACCGATCGGAACAAAAAGTAACAACAATTGATCAGAACCTTGTCAGGAACATTTCTACCAAGTATGGTTCCAATCCATCCAGTGGTTCTTGAGAAGAAGTTTGTTTTACATATTTCCCATAGGGTTGCTATGTTAAATTATGTCCCCCGCTGGTGGCCATCTTGGATTTTCAATCGGTCCAAAAAGTAACAACACTTGGTTAGCAGCTTGCAATGATCATTCATGACAATTTTTAATTCCATCCTCCATGTAGTATCGGAGAAGAAAATCATTAAAAATTTCAGCCAATCAGAGGCTTTTATGGCCCCTGGCAGCCATGTTGGATAACCGATCGTAACGAAAGTAACAACACTTGGTTAGACCATGCAAATGAACATTCCTGCCACGTTTGGTCCCATTTGCTTCAGTGGTTCTCTAGAAGAAGATTGAAATGTTTACGGATGGACGACGGACGCCAAGTGATGGCAATAGCTCACATGACCCTTTGGGTCAGGTGAGCTAAAAACTGAACGATACATAAAGTCCTAATGTATGAAATCTTTGTTAATGTAACCTGTCTATTCTGAACCACTTGTCCCAAAGAGGTTCAGTTTAGACAGGTTTCACTCTAATTGATCATTTTAACATCAGATCTGGATAAAACATCTTGGAATAAAATTAAGAGACACAGATTATATATAAATGAATAAAAAAATATACAGAAAGCATATTTTGTGATAGACCAAAGGATTGTTAATAATTCAAATCACGAAAAAGGAAAATTCTCAGGTGAATCCTAATAAAGAGATTCATGATGGCCATTCACTGGTAAATCTGTATGAACTCCACAGAACCTATATTTTCTATACATTTTGTTTGCCTAAATTTTACACAATTTATGTTAAAAAATACAAATAATTTGGTCTTATAAATATTCCATCTTAAAAGACTAATTGTGTTTTTGAATAGAGAAAACAATAATATTTATGTAAAGTAGAACATGTCATTAGTTTTTTTTGTCACATATTTTCGCAAATATTATTTTTCATATTTCAAACATATCCTACATAATATTATACAAATCTGTAATGCTGAAAAAATTATATTTTGAAGTATATTTCTTTTTAATTTTCATAGCCGCTACTGGAAATGAATGCCTCTTTATTGACTTTGAATTTCTTTAGACTTACTAACTATTTCCATTGACAAAAAAAAAGTGACATGCTTCGTGATAAATTTTTCACAATTAGTTTAAAAGAATAATTTTTTTTTACAAAATATCTCAATTTAAATTAAAAAAAATTAAATGATTTAACTAAAGTGTTGACAAGCAATTAATTACTGCATGTTCTCTGATTTTCAGTAAAAGGTGAAATCTATCATGACAGTTTTAATGGCTGAAAAGTATAGTTAAATACCAAACCATGAATCATCTCAAACAATCTTTATAATACATTTATATCAAGTCAATTTACTTTTAAATTCAATTTGTTGTGTATTATGCAATATTTAAATACAGGACAACAAAATCTAATTAGAAAATGTTCCAGTACCTGAAACATGTTTGTAATTTTAACACCTGAACATGTAAATTTATCTACAGGTAAAACTCATGATGTTATTTATGAAAGCTTCAAAAATTCACTCACCCAATAATTAAAATTGAAAGAAAGTATGCAGTTAAATGTATGTATATACAAGTAGATAGTTATTATGAAATTATTGTGTTTCCTAATGGTCACCAAGGCAACAGAATTGTCAAATTAATTTCAATTTCAAGCTGGGTATTGGTGAAAGTTCCATGCATCACATTCCAAAGTGGCAGAAGGGGGGATCTGTCTCCAGGTTAAAATACTGTTCAACTTTTCCTTGTCCTCAATAAAGCAGAAATACTGCACGCTGGACTTTAGGCAACAATCAATCAATTTAAAGCCTTCATTTTTTGCAATACACTGTCATATTCATAGTGGACAAATTTTACATACAAAAATCTTATCAATTAATTTCTATCTATTTTTATATCATTCAAATAAGATTTTGCCACCAAATACAGAAATCAATGATGTTAAGAAAATATTTTTTCTAATCATTCAAATACTAAAGGTCATTTTTATTCAACATTCAAATAAAGAAGATCAACTTTCAATCATTCAAATCAGAATGTATAATAGGGTCACCCTAAGATTACTCCCACTTGTTTTCTGTTCTTAGTTTTATTAGATGATACAAGGAACACCAATACAGAACTATACAATCAATAGAGTACAACAATAGTGTCAACAAAATACCTGGGGTACATGTACTACTCATTGATATAATGTAAACATGAGTGTTTAAGAGGGTAACTGATTGTGATAAATTTGTACAGTATTTTTCACTTTAAAAGAGGTGTATCCCATTACAAGCCTAAAGTGATTATTTCTATTTTGACATGGGCCACGGGTGGCTCAATGAGTTAGGATTACTTAATAACTCATACAAGCCTATCACCAATACGGCATGGGTTCGCACTCGGCTTTGTAAATTACAAAAAAGGGTGCACTCAACTCGCAGCCACAGGTGATGAAGTTTACCAGTTGCTTGCCCATGGTCAGTGGTTCTCTCCGGGTACGCCGGCTTCCTCCACCACTAAAACTGGTCTCCATGATATAGGTGAAATATTGCTGAAAGTGGCATTAAACACAATAAATCAAATCAAAACTATTTGACATAAAGTTGAAAATAGTTATACTTGTATATAAAGGACACTCATGTGAACCTTAAAATGTGCCCTTCATACACAGGTTATAATTATATACACAAATGTATATGCAATATTCATTTATGGGAAAAATGAGGCTGCCCTTTATAGACAATGATTTGCTATATAGAGGTTCCGTTTTAAGGCAGGTTTGACTGTATGCTAAAAGGTACAAAGTGTATTTTTGTAAATTTGCTATAATTCTCCAGAAATTTTCGAAAAAAAATGTTTCGTTTGTTTGATTATTAATTACCTCATCTTGAGAGTCGACTTTACATTTTGAGGACAGTAATAATTCAATGGCTTCTGTATGACCTTTTGATGCTGCTCTATGTAGAGGTGTGTAGCCCAACTAAAAAAATACAAGAGAGAGTTTCATATAACAATTATGTTTTACATTTGCTGTACAGTAAAGGTACATTGTACATAATTAAATTTTTGCTGTGTTTGTCTAATATACAAGTAACACGAAGTTTTACCCCGAGCGCCAGCGAGGGGTAAAAACCTGACATAAAGGCCTACCCGTGGTAAAAACAATATATACATATGGTTTCCATGAATTATTTCGATTCTAATATGTAAAAATTGGTAAAATATCGTTATAAATTGTCGATGACGTCATTAATTTAATCGGTCATAGATTAATATTATTTTTACCACGGGTTTGGACTCAAAGCATTTGAAGGACATCATATTAGAATGGCATATAATAGTCTCCTGGTACCTGATTCAGGTAGATAAAACAGTAAGAAATGACTACAGTATATGACAGATGGGAAAGACAACATCTGTTAGAAAACAATTTGAATACTTGCTTCTGATATTTTCAGTAAAAACACTATATACAACAGACATTGTCATTTAAAATACAATCGATTTGTATTTGCTGCAAAACAGACAGGAAACTCACTTTTCTACTAATTTCTAAAGAGCATACAAATAGATTCATTATTTTCCGACAATATCATAGTTATTGTATTGTGAAAAGAAAGTTTAAACAGTGATGGTCAACAATTCCACCTTTATCAACAAAATGAACACCTGTGCTCTCGTAAAGAATTGAACACAAAACAAACCATAACATATGGCGTTGGAAATTCAGGTCTTGGCTTATGACAGGCCAAAACAATTAAAAACAAATCATAGATTTGGTTCCACTCAAAAAAACCACACACTATCACAAATATGAATGACAACATAAACATGTACAATACAATAGGAGGGTCAATGAATGATGTAGTTAACCAAAGACTAGCTAAAAGCCTAAAAAGGTATATTTAATTTCAAAGGCTCCTATTTGGAAAACACTGTATACAGAATGAACTTGTCTACAAAGGAACCTAGCACTGGTATATAAATCATAACACCATATCATATTATTATAAGATTACATACATAAGGCAAAATTCTCATTAGAATGAAAATGTGAATATCGTAATAAATCAAGAAGCTGTGTACTTTTTAATGTAAATTTAGGTCCAAGTTCATCTTCATCTGATCAATCTATGGATAGCATAAATTTACTGGAAAAATTATATAGAAAAAGTTATTAGAAAAACATCTGATTAAATCTTTAAAATAAGTAATAATATGCAATAAAAATTCATAAGAAACGAGTAAATTTCAATCAATTTGTGAGATTGTATAAAAATTCATTAGCTTGGGTATGTGAAAATGTCAAGATTTACATTTATGATAAAAGTCTCTTATCTCTTATATTATTACTTGTATTCTATTAGCTGTCAGTTTTTATCATCCTTTAAAGAGGAAGTAGAAAAAAAATCAGACATGTAGATCTATCGTTTATAAAAATCACATTCAAAGAGATATATTTTTAACAGTCATAAGAAAGTTGCGGTCAGTTTTATTGGTGAAGGAAACAGGAGTACCTGGAGAAAACCACTGACCTGTCGCTAGTCACTGACAATCTTTATCACACACTATTGTATCGAGTACACCTTGCCATGAGCGGGGTACAAACTCACAATGTTAGTGGTGATAGGCACTGATGGCATAGTTAGTGATAAATCCCCAATCAAGTTAGAAATTTCTAAATATTTTTCATTAATTTTGAGAAAATTGCTCCTTTCTACAAACCCAACCATAATTTAATTTCTAAATTTTTTGTACATTCCAATATGATACATGTCATTAAAAGAACTTAAATTAAATTAAATTAAAATTCTTGATCCTATTTGGTTCTTTGCCTAAATAAAGAAATTCTTCAAGTACCCTCAATTTTGAAGTTGACCTGTACATATTCTCATACAAGTACCATCGAGTTGAAGATATTATTCAAATTAATTGAGAGGTTTGAATTGTTTACAGAAAACTAATGCCATTTACAATACACTGTTATATGACCACTGGTTACCAATCACAAATGTTTGTGGTTTGACTAAAAACATTACAAGAGCCGTCTTAGGCGTCTACATAATTAGGGAGGTTTAATTGTCGACTTTGTGAAGGTGATTTTGTTTGATCAATGTAATTTACTATATACTAATTTATACATGTGTATCAGGGGAAATAGAAATATTTATTTGAGGATAAACATATCACGGTAGTGCGATGTACGTAATTTTAACTTTCACCATTTCTGATCGACACAAAAAACAGGAAACCTGTGGTAGTTCTAGAGTACCATCCCAAGAACATTTTATCTAAGTTTATTAATGCCACGATATAGTTGAAATCGGTGTTAAACATCGATCAATCAATCTAAGTTTACTGCCAAATAGTTCAGTGGTATCAGATTAGAAAAATTCTTAATATAAAAAAAAAATGTTTTTTTTGACGATACAGTAACGTCTATTGACACCCCATATGGGATCACATCATGATTTATATTTTCAACCCACCAATCAGTGATAAGCCCACCAATATTAAAACCGAACACATGCTGAGTGTTGTTGTTCTATTGATCAATATATTCAACAGTTTTAAAATTGATTTGAGGTCAAAGATGAATGAAAGGTGACATGAATAAGGGTAATAACAAAATTACCGAACTCCGAGCAATCTTACAAAAGGAAAGTCAAAACTCATAAGTATATAAACAGACAAAATCAGTCAACAACCGGAAAACTGTGAAAACCGTAATGACCCTGACTTGGTACAGACATTTCTAAAGAAATGGTGGGTTGAATCAGATTTTAAAGTGCCAAACCTCCCACTTTCATTACGGATCAAAGGAACCGGCTGTCACTATAACAGTATTTATAACAATACTGGAACAAAATAGGTAAAATAGTTGTCAAAGCAGTATCAAATTCAGTGAAGTAAATGTCAAAAACACTTATACGTCACACATTGATAAAAAAAAATATTTTTGACATTTTTGTTGACTTACTTATCTTTATACAGTTTCACTATATGAAAATGCATCGGTTATTATCGTCTCTGCAGAGACGGAATATATTTCGACAAGATCTTGGTATCGGAATATAAACTTTTTAAGAGATCGAATAAGGCGAATCTTTTTATAGCCCTGGTCCAGTAGCCTGTTTCTCAGATGAAGATGACGTTTCAGGAAATCAGAATAATTGCTACTGGCCCTTGCATAACGAATCAATTGCGAAATGTAAACACCATATGCAGGAGAAGCTGGTATATTGCTGCACATATTTGGAAAATTTATGATTTTAAAATTGAAGTCGTCCCGTTTATCATAAATTTTAGTACTGAGTTGACCACTGTCGTCAAATTTGAGGTATAAGTCCAAAAATGATGCAGACGAAGCTGTATCTGTGGTCTCTTTAACTTCCAGCTCTGGAGGATATATCAATGGAAGAATTTTTGCAAATCTTGAATTATTGATAGATAAAACGTCATCAATACACCTGTATGTGAAATTAAAGGCTCTAGCCTCATGAATCTTCTTATCTTTTACAAGCTTTTGAAGAAACTCCGACTCATGAGTATAAAAATAAATAGGCTAGAAGAGGGGCACAATTCGTATCCATTGGTATACAATGAAATGAACCCTTGGGAATGTCATTAGATGTTAGTGTATTACCAAAAAATATATAATAAAAATGGAAGATTAGAATGTGTCCTGTGGACACAGATATACCTGCTGCCAGCTAAAGTAAACATGGAAATAACTCTAGAATGGAAAAGGCAAAAAAGTCTGAAATCGACCAGCTTTCCTTATTTGGTTCCTGGTCTTGTGTATAAATTTGAAATGATTTGGTTTAGGAAACTTTAATTATAAGAGTGGAAACCAAATACAGGATGTTCATATGGATATGGTTAAAATTTCATGCCACGATGCCTCGCGGTGGGGACATTGCAATTAGAATAAACATCTAATTTTAATTATATCCACTATAAGATTGCTAGTGCTTGTACTGAGTGCTTGCAAAATGTTTCTTAAATAGTGAATGACTGACAAAATAAAATACATGTTCAATTAATAAATTCAATGATAAAATAAATTGATAAATTCTTCCATAGATTTACCATCAATATTTCTACACTAGATGCACTCCTGGTTTTCAATACAGTTATCCCATACCAGGTGTTTTTTATATATTTTTTTTTTAATAGCTTTAGAACAAAATGTACTTTTTCAATTCATATAAAAAGTATTTGTAGAACCATTACTCTAAGAGTTACCTGTACTTAAATTATATTTGCAAAGAAATATATTTATACTGCAATCAGTGCATTAAAGGCGTACATATAACCTAATTTATTCATCTACAAGATGTAAAATGTCTCTGGTACCCCCCACGACTTTTGTAGAGCAAAGCGCAATAGACGCTGGTCAAACACAGTCCACGCTGTAGACACCCAATAAGAAATTTAACCAAACTGTCCAATGTTTTTGTCTTTTTTTGTAGTATTTGATACAGGAGTTATTTTGTTGTGGAGTACCAATTTTTGTTACAGAAAGAGGAAGCAGATTATTATTGTAGGATACAAATATCTGAAAACTATGTTTCACTTTATCCAAACAAATGAAATACAATCAAACCTGCTTTAGTGGCCACCTCTATTAAGCAATAACTTGTATCATGTGACCTTCTTTTAATTTCCCTTCACAGTGCATTTTCATATTATTTAAACCTGTATATAGTGAACACCTGTCTTATGTGACCCTTTTTCAATGTTTCGTTGGAAGGTCACATAATACAGGTTTGACTGTAATTATTTTCTTAATAGATGATTTGGTTTATTTGGTTTATGGTGTTTAACGCCACTTTCAACAATATTTCAGTTATATCATGGCGGTCAGTTTTATTGGTGGAGGAAACCGGAGTACCTGTAGAAAGTCACCGACCTGCCGCAAGTTACTGACAAACTTTATCACATAATGTTGTATCGAGTACACCTCGCCATGTGGTGATATGCACTGATTGCAAATGTAGTTGTAAATCCAACTACCATACATAACGGCCACGACGTCCCCAGATCTATTATGAATCACCTGTACTTTTGCACAAATGAGATAACAGAAATTGGTCAATTGAATAGAAATGTACTATAAGGATAAAAAGTCAATGTGTTAGAAACCTTTAGTTACAATACAGATATTTCTGTTGAGAGTGTAAATATGACAGAATTATAATGATGTGTACACAGATTAAAATTGACCTTCACTTTACCTTGGAATTTGATCATTTTTAAGGAATTTGTCTCCTCCTTCCATAATTAATGAGAAAAGAACGCATCATCATAAAAATGTTTAATCCCTGTGGATATTGATTTATGTATTTAGAGATGAAATTGAAACGATTAGCTACAATTTTATTTACATTACTGAACATAAATAATTGTCACTTTATATTTTTGTCACAATGTGCAGAGATACAAACAAAAGTAACGTCTATGGATATAATTTGTAATGAAATAGCTGTCTGGGTAGATAATTCCCAAACAGGTACCCTCCCGTTTAACAAATTATTATATTAATATATTAAGTCAAATGGTACATATGAACGGGTAACCAATAGGATTACAATTAAGTCTTCTAAATAAACTCTGTATCACTATTAATTCCTTTTAGACATTTTTAATGATTTTTTTTTAACCTTTTGACCCATTCCAAACATGACCCCTACCCATTCCTACATGTGGACATTTTCTAACAAATCTTAGGTAGGAGTTCCATACAGTTTGCTGTGGCTGAACATTGAAGGTATTTAACTATATAACAATGCTAGAATCTAAAGGATTCTACAAATGTACACAATACCATCTACATGTGTGTCAAACGGTGAATAACATTTACAAATAATGATGGAGGGAAATATTTCTTTTTTGAAAAGATGTCTCAAAAACTATAGGATTTTGCATTTCGATTTTTCCATAAATTTCAATTTAAAATTATCTTTTTTCTTCTTGAGCATATTAAAAGCATGGAACAAACAATTTGGGGATGAAATGTTGTTGCTAATAACCTAAGCTACTGTAGCTGGCTTGCTATGAGGGCATCATAATACATTTACAACTGGTATGAACTAATATGTGTTTTTATGAGGATGGGAATGCTGTTTATCATAAAAGCCACTCTTGCACTACCAAAAAGAGTCATATGAATCTGGAATTTTTGCTTTGATTTGTCAAACATGTTTTTTTTCGAACTATCAATAGCGTAAAATTAGAAGAAAATTTCATCATTACCGTTACTTTGAGCAGATTGTTTTACACGATATCATACCCCATTCCCATTTTCTATTATGTTTATATCATACCAATGATACATTTCTTATATCATTTTGAGGATTGATGACTACATACAAAACCAGATACCAAGATAAATAAGGGTATTCTAAAGCCTTCATTCTATCTCCATGAGTAATATCAATTACAATTTTATAAAAATTCATCACAATTTTCCATGGATCCTAGAGATTAGTTTTATTACATTTGTACCAACCCATTTTACCTCTAGTTTAGTTAACATTATGTAATAAGACGGAAATTATCCTAATATTTACTCATACATGGATATTAATATTTTAATTTTCAATACAATAAATTCTAAAGTTTATTGGTGCATCTCAAAAATTTAATCTAATTTTCAAAAAAAAGATGTAATAATATTAATAACTTCATGGGAAATAACTCGGTTTTAACCTTTTACAAAAGAAAATTAGCATAAAAAAAAGAATTAAACATTTTTCAATACTGTGGTTCTACTTAGTTGACACTAACACTGATATGTCTGCTTAAAAATAAGGTACACCTCACTGAAAAGTGCAATTATTTAAACCATATGGATTACAAAAAAGCGCATCACTCTGAAAAGTGCAATTATTTAAACCGTATGGACTACAAAAAAGTGCATCATGCTGAAAAGTGCAATTATTTAAACCATAAGGATTACAAAAAAGCACATCACTCTGAAAAGTGCAATTATTTAAACCATATGGACTACAAAAAAGTGCATCATGCTGAAAAGTGCAATTATTTAAACCATATGGATTACAAAAATGTGCATTACTCAAATTGACCTATGTATATTCTAATAACTGAGTCAGTGGGTGATTGTTGTTTAACAAGTAATTTTTTTTAGCTTATACTAGTTATATTTTGCTGGGATGATGATGATATCTGATTTGTACCAGACTAGACAAACACCTTTAATTGGATTCCTAGTCAACCAGTCTTTGCTCTTATGTCTTAGTGCTGTCATGATCATGATCGTGTTGTAGTTGGATTTACAACTACTTATGCAATCCGTGCCTATCACCACTGAAGTTGTGTGTTCGAATCCCCCTCTGGCACTTAGGTGTACTCAAAACAACATTATGTGATAAAGTTTTGTCAGTGACTTGTGACAGGTCAGTGGTTTTTCTGGGTACTCCGGTTTTCTCCACCAATAAAACTGACCACCACGATATAACTGAAATATTGTTGAAAGTGGCATTAAACACCACAACCCTTACCCCTAATCCTTAGTTGTGTGTGCTTAACAGAGCTCAAACTCACAATCTATCATGCTCGAGGTGAGCACACTAACCATTACACCACAGATTAGGTTCCCATGCATTTAAGTTTTTTCAAAATTACAAATTGTAATCTAATGATGACTTTCATTTATTTTCTTTATGTATAAGTTAGATGACGCTGAAACATTTTTAATTACCTCGTACATCATGTATTATTTAAACAATTTTTTTTTCATAATTCTTTTAACCATTCAGTTTTACAAATCTACAGCAAAACTTATTGATAGCCATTTATATTAATGAGTACATTAATATCTGAATGTATGTGTATTGACAATATAACAAGTACATAAAATTGAATATGTTGAACTCAGGTGTAGCTGTCTGTTGGTTTTCTCTATACTTTGATGTTATTTGCTTTTCATATCTTATTACATTATATATATACTTCATAGACAAGAGAAAGTTTTGATAGTTCAAGGCATCAACTGATACTTTGGTCTTCTTTTGTAGGAATTCGTGTTTGACATTTTAAATTATTAATGGAAATTTTCTTCATATCAATAATTATTAATGTAGGCAAAAATGATCAAATTGTTACCTGCCAAATCTACACCAACAAAACTCTATAAAGAGTAACATAATTGTTTAAATATAATAGTTATGTATGGCACAATTAGACTGACTTTGATAATTAAGCAGGTCAAAAGTACATTAAATTTTGAAGAAGAAAAAAAGGTGGAATTGTTGCTACATATATAAATTCTCAAGCATGGAATTGTTAGCCATCACTGTTTAAACTTTCTCAGTCCTCGAAATGAAAATTTGAATTTACTGGACCAAATCAAATTCTTGAATTTCCCTTTATATAGTTCTAAATAATCACTGAAAAACTTTCTGGTCTGAATAATGTTTTGTCACGGTCTTGGGCCAGTGCTCATTGTGAGGCATACTTTCTTTTTATAAGAGATTAGTTAAACATTAAAAAGTATAATTGACATTTTAAAAAATGGGGAAAAAATGCTCCTGATAACAGTTAAAGAAAACAGGTGCATAACTCCAGAACAGTTAAAGTGTTAAAATTCCAAAATCAAATCTGACCTGTCTTTTATGGTCCTTGACCTTGTGTAAAAATTCCAAATGATTTGCTAATGGTGAACTTAAGCTACATGTATTGATTGGAAACCCAAACTGGATGAAATATGTATGTATGGAAGTATGGACATGTGTAAAACTAAAGCAACAGGGTCATAAATATCATGCCAAGAAAAAGACTAAAAATTAAATTAAACCTGTCTGCTTTAAAACCATTCTCTAAAATTTGTGCAGAGTAACTTTACATGGGTTGCGGAAAACAAATCCTATTCAATACAATTATTTTCCCCCACAAGTCTCCCCAATTATCTCTTTTATCACACACTTCTTCTGGTCAGCACTTTGAAAGAGGCCACTTAATTTTAAAGTAGACATATTATTGATTGTTTGATTATTGGTTGCTTAATGTCCAGCTGCAAATATTTCATGCATATTCGAACTGGGTTATATCTATGGATAGTTTGAAGTAAATAATTAGTCCATTTCTAGTAGCTATTAGTTTATTAAATGTATAACAGATAACT
Source organism: Bathymodiolus brooksi (assembly GCA_963680875.1). Taxonomy (NCBI): domain Eukaryota; kingdom Metazoa; phylum Mollusca; class Bivalvia; order Mytilida; family Modiolidae; genus Bathymodiolus; species Bathymodiolus brooksi. The sequence goes on along the minus strand of OY804581.1, from coordinate 94,304,876 downwards.
TGAATTACTCTGTTATCTCAAAGTAAAATCACTGGTACCTTCTACATCAACACAAGCTTTGGCTGTTTATTCCTTATAACAAAAAGGGGCCGTCGTTGTCGTGATCATATGGTAGTTGAATTTACAACTACCTGTGCAATCAGTGCCTATCACCACTAACGTTGTGAGTTCGAGCCCCGCTCATGGCAAGGTGTACTAGATACAACATTATGTGATAAAGTTTGTCAGTGACTTCCGGTGGGTCTGTGGTTTTCTCCGGGTTCTTTGGTTTCCTCCACCAATGAAACTGACCGCCTCAATATAACTGAACAATTCTTGAAAGTGGCGTTAAACACCATACTCTAACCCTCACCTTATAATAAATAATTATTAACACTGAACTACACCCCTAACTTACCACATCTCTGTCATCTATATTACATCCTTGTTGTAGGAGGAACTTACAGATATCCACATGGCCGTTCAAAGCAGCATAATGAAGGGCTGTTCTTCCTTCCTGAAAGATAAGGAAGAAATCTTAGTTTTACATAACAAATAAAACATGTACTGTGAAATGCAAAACACCAATAAAAGCACTGTTCTTTTATCTTAATTTGAGTCTAAGTGTAAAGTTGGATAGTCTCTCATGTTATTTACATTCATATCCTTTCTTACTACAAGCTGTTCCTTTACTTTAGTTTGTGTCTAAGTGTAATATTGGATAGTCTCTCATGTTATTTACATTCATATCCTTTCTTACTACAAGCTGTTCCTTAACTTTAGTTTGTGTCTAAGTGTAATGTTGGATAGTCTCTCATGTTATTTACATCCATATCCTTTCTTACTGCAAGCTGTTCCTTTAAAGTGTAAGTGTAATGTTGGATACTCTGTCATGTTCCTTTACATCCATATCCTTTTTTACTAATTAACAAAAAAGCAAAGTAGACAATAGTTGTCCTTCCTACTTGTAAGAACATATAAACAATTACAGGTAAATAATTTATAATACTAGTAATGTTAAATCAGTAGTCTTCTTTTTTTCTAATTTAGTGAGCATCACACATTCTATCAGGTATGTTCTTAGTGAGCATGTGCATCACACATTGTATCACGTATGTTCTTAGTGAGCATGTGCATCACACATTCTATCAGGTATGCTCTTAGTGAGTATGTGCATCACACATTGTATCAGGTATGTTCTTAGTGAGCATGTGCATCACACATTCTATCAGGTATGTTCTTAGTGAGCATGTGCATCACACATTCTATCAGGTATGCTCTTAGTGAGCATGTGCATCACACATTCTATCAGGTATGTTCTTAGTGAGCATGTGCATCACACATTCTATCAGGTATGCTCTTAGTGAGTATGTGCATCACACATTCTATCAGGTATGCTCTTAGTGAGTATGTGCATCACACATTCTATCAGGTATGTTCTTAGTGAGCATGTGCATCACACATTCTATCAGGTATGCTCTTAGTGAGCATGTGCATCACACATTCTATCAGGTATGTTCTTAGTGAGCATGTGCATCACACATTCTATCAGGTATGCTCTTAGTGAGCATGTGCATCACACATTCTATCAGGTATGCTCTTAGTGAGCATGTGCATCACACATTCTATCAGGTATGCTCTTAGTGAGCATGTGCATCACACATTCTATCAGGTATGCTCTTAGTGAGTATGTGCATCACACATTCTATCAGGTATGCTCTTAGTGAGTATGTGCATCACACATTCTATCAGGTATGCTCTTAGTGAGCATGTGCATCACACATTCTATCAGGTATGCTCTTAGTGAGCATGTGCATCACACATTCTATCAGGTATGCTCTTAGTGAGTATGTGCATCACACATTCTATCAGGTATGCTCTTAGTGAGCATGTGCATCACACATTCTATCAGGTATGCTCTTAGTGAGCATGTGCATCACACATTCTATCAGGTATGCTCTTAGTGAGCATGTGCATCACACATTCTATCAGGTATGCTCTTAGTGAGCATGTGCATCACACATTCTATCAGGTTTGTTCTTAGTGAGCATGTGCATCACACATTGTATCAGGTATGTTCTTAGTGAGTATGTGCATCACACATTCTATCAGGTATGTTCTTAGTGAGCATGTGCATCACACATTCTATCAGGTATGTTCTTAGTGAGCATGTGCATCACACATTCTATCAGGTATGCTCTTAGTGAGCATGTGCATCACACATTCTATCAGGTATGCTCTTAGTGAGCATGTGCATCACACATTCTATCAGGTATGTTCTTAGTGAGCATGTGCATCACACATTCTATCAGGTATGTTCTTAGTGAGCATGTGCATCACACATTCTATCAGGTATGCTCTTAGTGAGCATGTGCATCACACATTCTATCAGGTATGCTCTTAGTGAGCATGTGCATCACACATTCTATCAGGTATGCTCTTAATGAGCATGTGCATCACACATTCTATCAGGTATGCTCTTAGTGAGCATGTGCATCACACATTCTATCAGGTATGCTCTTAGTGAGCATGTGCATCACACATTCTATCAGGTATGCTCTTAGTGAGCATGTGCATCACACATTCTATCAGGTATGCTCTTAGTGAGCATGTGCATCACACATTCTATCAGGTATGCTCTTAGTGAGCATATGCATCACACATTCTATCAGGTATGCTCTTAGTGAGCATGTGCATCACACATTCTATCAGGTATGTTCTTAGTGAGCATGTGCATCACACATTCTATCAGGTATGCTCTTAGTTAGCATGTGCATCACACATTCTATCAGGTATGCTCTTAGTGAGCATGTGCATCACACATTCTATCAGGTATGTTCTTAGTGAGCATGTGCATCACACATTCTATCAGGTATGTTCTTAGTGAGCATGTGCATCACACATTCTATCAGGTATGCTCTTAGTGAGCATGTGCATCACACATTCTATCAGGTATGCTCTTAGTGAGCATGTGCATCACACATTCTATCAGGTATGCTCTTAGTGAGCATGTGCATCACACATTCTATCAGGTATGCTCTTAGTGAGCATGTGCATCACACATTCTATCAGGTATGCTCTTAGTGAGCATGTGCATCACACATTCTATCAGGTTTGTTCTTAGTGAGCATGTGCATCACACATTGTATCAGGTATGTTCTTAGTGAGTATGTGCATCACACATTCTATCAGGTATGTTCTTAGTGAGCATGTGCATCACACATTCTATCAGGTATGTTCTTAGTGAGCATGTGCATCACACATTCTATCAGGTATGCTCTTAGTGAGCATGTGCATCACACATTCTATCAGGTATGCTCTTAGTGAGCATGTGCATCACACATTCTATCAGGTATGTTCTTAGTGAGCATGTGCATCACACATTCTATCAGGTATGTTCTTAGTGAGCATGTGCATCACACATTCTATCAGGTATGCTCTTAGTGAGCATGTGCATCACACATTCTATCAGGTATGCTCTTAGTGAGCATGTGCATCACACATTCTATCAGGTATGCTCTTAATGAGCATGTGCATCACACATTCTATCAGGTATGCTCTTAGTGAGCATGTGCATCACACATTCTATCAGGTATGCTCTTAGTGAGCATGTGCATCACACATTCTATCAGGTATGCTCTTAGTGAGCATGTGCATCACACATTCTATCAGGTATGCTCTTAGTGAGCATGTGCATCACACATTCTATCAGGTATGCTCTTAGTGAGCATATGCATCACACATTCTATCAGGTATGCTCTTAGTGAGCATGTGCATCACACATTCTATCAGGTATGTTCTTAGTGAGCATGTGCATCACACATTCTATCAGGTATGCTCTTAGTTAGCATGTGCATCACACATTCTATCAGGTATGCTCTTAGTGAGCATGTGCATCACACATTCTATCAGGTATGTTCTTAGTGAGCATGTGCATCACACATTCTATCAGGTATGTTCTTAGTGAGCATGTGCATCACACATTCTATCAGGTATGCTCTTAGTGAGCATGTGCATCACACATTCTATCAGGTATGCTCTTAGTGAGCATGTGCATCACACATTCTATCAGGTATGCTCTTAGTGAGCATGTGCATCACACATTCTATCAGGTATGCTCTTAGTGAGCATGTGCATCACACATTCTATCAGGTATGCTCTTAGTGAGCATGTGCATCACACATTCTATCAGGTATGCTCTTAGTGAGCATGTGCATCACACATTCTATCAGGTATGCTCTTAGTGAGCATATGCATCACACATTCTATCAGGTATGCTCTTAGTGAGCATGTGCATCACACATTCCATCAGGTATGTTCTTAGTGAGCATGTGCATCTCACATTCTATCAGGTATGCTCCAAGTCAAAAGATTTAAGTTCACTGTTAGTATATAAAGAAAACTTTGCTTAGTTATGTATATTTGTGTTTATTGTCAATTTTAGCTATATTTCAACTGTATTGCGACAGCTTGCTTTATTAAGGGAGGGAAAGACTGGAGCGTGAATCATGCATCCTTACCTTGGTGTTTGGAAACCTTAACACGTGAGGTCAGTAACCAGGCTTGAACCCACATCTGCGGTGTTAAGCTTGTGGTCAGAAGTCAATGACACTAACCACTCGGCCACAGAAAGTAATGGGGATATTACTGAGATAATTAAAGTTTGCCTTACTGATATCATTAATTTACCTTCAATTTACACCAATATAAATCCTGTAAGAATGATATTGTAAAAGAATTCTAGAAGATTATATTTTTAGAATACAAAAGTTTGCTTCAATATATAATTCTGTTGAAGTGTTAAAACCTTAATTTACAATAAAATAGAGATTATTGAAGCATTGTACCATGGTTATTTAGGCTATACATGTAACACTGTTTACCTACAATTACTATTTTACTCAATTTAATCTAACTTTTTGTATTTTTAATTGGATAAAACAAGAATTCTAATGAGATTTTTGACACTTTTTACAAAAAATACAAACATCTAGAAAGACATGGGGTAAAAATACCTGTCTTACTTGAACCATACTGATATATACATGTGACTCGGTACATGTCACATTTACACAGAATAAATTTTAATCTTTTTCTCATCATTTCTGCTATGTAGCATTTAATCATTTTTTTTCTTCTTTCCAAATCAAACTCCCAACAAAATAAATCTGATTTAAATCCCCTTGTGATTAATTTCTTTATATTCAACTTTTTGAATCACTTTTTTTTACAGAGAGAGAAATTTATTCACATTTGTATGTAAACAGGTGCAATCCTTGTAGAAAGTATTGTACTGTGATTAACAAATAAGTCTTAATATCCTGAACAGAAACACAGAATAGATCTTGTCTCATGGGATGTATGTATGACACAAAACCCATTACACTTCAGTGAATGAATGACAAGTAGCAAACTAAGGTCCAAATATTAGGGGATGTTTCCTTTTTCAAGTTAAGTTAATAGATTACAGTCCTCACGATGAGCACAGGTCCTCCGGCCCAAGACCAGTAAAACTGTGTTTGGACCAGAAAATTTTTCAGTTTTTATTTAGAACTATATGAAAGTAAATTCAAGAATTTGATTCAGACCAGTAAACTCAAATTTTCTTTTCGAGGACTGAAATTATTATTGTCATCCAATTATCTACACGTACATTATAACATGCACAATAATGTAGGTCACTGTGACATATTAATCAATCATACATGTTGTTTATTGTTGGTTAGATATATGTCTAAATATAACATATTATAGAGTCAAAACACTCATGATGTCCAGATGGATACATTTACATTGTATAAATTATTTGGCCTTTAAATCTTTTGATTTTGAGTATTATTCCAGAAACGTATTGTGGCACATATTAAGAATGTCAATTATTCGTAGTAAACTAAGATTGAACACAAAAAAAGGACCATTTATTTCATTTTAGCTTATCTGAGAAAATAATATATTCAAGTTTGACAAAATTAGGTTCAACTGTATACAGAACTGAAAATCAGTTCTTTTTCTGTTTGGTTCTTTGGGATATTATTATCTGATATTTATAGCTTTAAATTATATAATTATCCAATAGATCTCTTTGTAACATTCCTGATTTTGTGCCAGATCTCTTATATGATAAAACATTTAATTTCCGAGTGCTAAAAGCTTTAGTAACATTTGGTAACATAAAACCACTACCCTAACAGACAGAATTACACATACAAGTACCGTGGTATATGCCAATATGGCAAGATTACAGTAATAACTTATATAAAATTGCTCTGTACAGAATTGATTCTATTTGCATTATAATGATGAATTACAATATTGTAACTGACTTGTAAAAATCAATAAAGTAGAAAACGTATGTAACATGAAATAGAATAAGTTCCTAAATAACTATAATAAAGTGATCAATTTCTTCTCCTTAAGGGGGAGATAATTCTGTGTTGTTGGGTTTTTTTTAACTTTGTGTAAATATCATGGCAAATTTTTGACTTGTTTGTGCTCACTAAGCCTGATATTTTTGATTGCTTAGACCGATTATAAAAATATATTTCGAGCTCAGCTGTACTTGTTCTGACTTAAACCTCAAAAAAAAAGAAAAAGAAAGATATAGAATCAGAGTAAATATATCATGATTTTATTTCAATCTTTTCGCCAGCAGTGTCAACACATCTGTTGTCAACTGAAGGTATTGATTACAGGTGAAAAAATGTAAACGAAATCAATCACCTTGTTCATTTCTCCATTATCAACATAATTACAATTTTATTCAATAATTACATATTTAGGTCTACATTTTTTTGTAATTTGATATTGGATTTGACAACATTTGTATTCTAGCTTCAACATTATCCGACTATAGTTAGATAGTATAAATTTACATATGTATATTATTTATAGAAAAAAAGATATTTTATTTCTACTTGTTTATTGTCATAATTCTTTTTCAGTGGTAAAAAAAAACTCCTTTGTTTGGTCTAATGGTTTGTGTGCTCGCCTCAAGCGTGGTAGATCGTGAGTTCCAGCCCAAACCAAAGGCTATGATTTATTCCCCATCGTACATCACATACATAATATCATATAATATACATGTATATCGGTGGGGTAATGGTTAAGCGTGCACTGCTTGCCTTGAGTGCGGTAAATCATGGGGTCGAGCCCCAGTAGGGTCTAGCCCCAGTAGGGTCAAGCCCCAGTAGGGTCAAACCAAAGATTATAAAATTTGGTATTTGCTGCTTCTCTGTTAAGCATAGAGCATTTAGGAGTATGATAGAGACTGATCAGGATAATGTGCCTGAATGGAGTGACATGTCTAGCGGCAGACTGTTGCTTCAGTGAGCCTTGCACTATAAAAATCCAATTAACCGTGTCGGTCTAGTAAAAAGCAGACATCATCATCATCATCATCATGATCACATTGAAATGTAACTTGTTCTTGTCATGATATACCTGAAAAAATTGCTCACTTGGTATTAAACAACAATTACTCAGTCACTTGATTTCTTCTTGGCGTTAATCAACAATCACTCACTCTCTCACTTGATTTCTTCTTGGCGTTAATCAATTCACTCACTTGATTTCTTCTTGGCATTAATCAACTCACTCACTTGATTTCTTTTTGCCGTTAATCAACTCACTCACTTGATTTCTTCTTGGAGTTAATCAACTCACTCACTTGATTTCTTCTTGGCGTTAATCAACTCACTCACTTGATTTCTTCTTGGCGTTAATCAACTCACTCACTTGATTTCTTCTTGGCGTTAATCAATTCACTCACTTGATTTCTTCTTGGCATTAATCAACTCACTCACTTGATTTCTTCTTGGCGTTAATCAACTCACTCACTTGATTTCTTCTTGGCGTTAATCAACTCACTCACTTGATTTCTTCTTGGCGTTAATCAACTCACTCACTTGATTTCTTCTTGGCGTTAATCAATTCACTCACTTGATTTCTTCTTGGCATTAATCAACTCACTCACTTGATTTCTTCTTGGCGTTAATCAACTCACTCACTTGATTTCTTCTTGGCGTTAATCAACTCACTCACTTGATTTCTTCTTGGCGTTAATCAACTCACTCACTTGATTTCTTCTTGAACTACCATGCATATTATTTTCCAGAGTCTATATTAATTATAGGCCAGGTTTACCATTGAACCTTGTTGTCTAGTAAGGTAATGACAGGAAGTTAACAATTTCTCTAATGTGATCCAATTGATAAGAATGGAATTTTTTTATTGATTTGAGCGAATTTTTATTGACAAAAAATGTGTTTATAAAACAGAAGGAAATTGCCTACATTTCCTTAATTTGCAGAAACGATTAAGTGATTTCCTTTGTAGACCTTATAAAGTTCTACAGTCAGTCAATTATAACATCTTCATTTAATTTTACTTTAACCTGTTAACATTTTCTAATTATGTTTTAAAATAAATTAAAAATTTACGAGTACGCTTTGCGAATAATCGTCTTTGTAATTATAACGACCTCAAAATAGAAGTACATTTGTAGTACCAATGACAATTGTATTATTCTCCATTGACATTCTTTAGACAAAATCACTTTAAGAACTTATCATCATATGCATTTTTCTATAAGTCAATAATATATACATTTTACTGTAAAAGTGGACACTTCTGTTCTTGAATAACTGGGAGTAAAATTATAGTGCCATGATGCATTGTGAACATTTTGTAGAAGTAAAAAATTCACCTTGGATATTTAAATGCAGGCGCGTAGCAACCCGTACACAAAAACGCAGTTGTGTACACATTGAAAATTTTGACAAAAATCAAAACATGGTAAATCTAGGACATAAGGTAGAATAAAACTAAATTAATAAACTAAATCAAATTTAAACAAATACAAACATGTTAATAATTACTTAATGTACCTATATTCAATTCCGGAAACTACGCTTATCATTTACAGAATCAGCATCGTGATTCCGTTGATGATGCAAACAATTAAAATGGCTGAGTCCATGGAGTATTAAAATAAAATTTGTTTATCCAATTTTATTTTGTTATTACTAGTAATCATATCAAATAGAACTGTGTGTGTTATATAAGTGCAATGCCGATCGATGGTCGTGCAAGTGTTTTAGGAATGGGGTTTGGGGTGGGGGATTTGTTGTTAAGGTATGATTTTTTTTTATTTTGCTTGAACAAACAAACTAATCGTATTTCTTTTTAAAGGAAAACCACAACGCACACCCAAAAACAAAGAACACATGGGATCGTTAACGTTATTCGAAGCATATTGATATTAGTTTACTTTTAGTAAACTTTTAAAATCTTCTGGTAACCTGGATACGTATCATATGGAACGAACCGGAATAAGAAAAAAAGTATTGGTTTAACGCGGATAGAATTTGCATTTTCCAGTCTGTGCAGCCGGTGCACATCGACGTCGTTTCGAATTGATTGAGATTACAGTTTATCTGGGCTTGATTTATTGAACATATACCGTGAAAAACAAATCTCAGCAGACACGGTTTTGGACATCTTTATTAGAAGGAAAGGAAATATTCCTTGATTTTTCAGGATTAACTTTGACAATTGAGTTGAAATAAATACTACCAATTTACTTCTGAAATAAAACATTGAGAAATGTGCTTCAATTTATTTATGCATTTTCTCAAAAATTATATGAAAAAACCATCCTTGCACCATATGTTAATTGTATTTGATTCCAAATCAAGCTTAACCCACTACACATTTGACAAAATAAAATTTCTAAGTCAACTACATATTTGTATTGCTCTACTTAATATTTCATTTCTCAAAATTTATGTTCAAAAGTTGACTTGTTGCTCATGAAAATTGGGTTTCCGGGGGATCATTTTTAGTGCCAGGAAATTGCAAGAATGCAGGATTTTGCACCATTTACACCAGGGCCCCCAGACCCCCTGCCGTAAGGCCACCTCTTCGAGGTGGGGGAGGGTCGTGACCCTCCACCAGACTCTTATACAGATTTGAGTACACTTCATTTTGGGGTAGCTACGCCCCTATAAGGAATATTTGAAATTGTTGAACAGGTTATACGATATAACCTGGTTTGGGTCAGTTTACGCTGAATAAACCACGAAGCGTTTTAAGAAAAGCGTAAACTGACCCAAACCAGGTTATGCAAGTATAACCTGTTCAACAATTTCAAATATTCCTTATAATTTAATTTTTACAACAAATCTAATGATTCCTCTATTTTAATTACGATTATTTCATGTGACTATTTGAATTCCGCCTGCGGATGAACATGTTGGTGACATCACAATATCAACCCAGGTTATCGAGTATATCAAAAAAAAATTCCAGGTCAATCAGATTGAAATATTTAAATCAAATTAAATTATAACAACATAACTATCAAATTACATTTGTAATTAAAGGTAAAATCATGTGTCTATTTCACTTCTACATTACAAGACATTGTATAGAATAAATCAAGTAAATTTGTTTCTCAAACTTATAATACAGTTAAACCTGTCTAAACAGAACTTCACTGGGACCAACTTTTATGTTCGGAATAAACAGGCATTCGGGTTATACAAATTAAATTTAAAAAAGGTTTTCCTACATTGGGATTTCATAGTTCAGTTTATATGGAATTCCGTTTTATTCAGGGTTCGGTTTAGTCAAGTTCCACTGTATAAGTTTTATGACAAAATACAGCAAGAGTGGGAGGAGTAACATGGGTGTAATTAATGTCTTTGTGTTTGTCTTCACTGCTGTGGTGAATAAAACGTATTGAACGAACTTGTACAATATTACATAATGACTACACATATTTGTATGGTATTCACCTGCTGGAAGTGATATTCACTGGATGACGCCATTGACGTCATAAACTAAAGCATTATAGTATGTAATAAAATAATTACAGGTTTTTGTACAATATTAAGTTTGGTTAATAATGAATTTTAACCTTAAAATAACAGTTGTGTACAAGTTGTAATTGATTGATTGATTGGTGTTGTACAAGTTGCAAAATATAACGCAATGAACAAAACTTCCAAGAATTTTTACAAGTGATAAGTTAAATTATCTTACTGTAGTCCCCCTCTTATAAGGCCAACCCTTACCCCTCTACAATGACAAAGTGTCCTCATAAGAGGGATGGCCTCTCTGAAGGAGACAATTTACTTGTATTTTACTATCTCAGTGCATCTGAAATCTGGCCCTATAAAAGGGGTGGCCTTTGGTAAGATGGGCCTTAGGCTTATAAAAGGAGGACTAATGTATAACAAAGGAAAAATTAATATTGTTTTTAAATAAAGGAGAAAATTGGGAAATAACAAAAATCGAAAATTATGAACTTGTAATATTGAATTTTTTTTTTAAAGAACTTGGCATCAAAGAATAATTTGTAATCTTTTGACAAATAAAGGGAAATATGTTTTTAACAAGAAACGTGTGCATCACAAAATACGCCCGTCTATATAAATTATCAAACAGTATAATGGTAATGACCCCAAAATAAATAGGGTTCTTCCCCTTCCACAGGAGAATCATGTGGCCATGTTTGGTAAAGATCCAATATACAGAACTAAAGTTATAGTGCAGAAACGATCCTGTTGTCAAAAATTATATTTATAGTAATGGTGACCTTGACCTTTGACCCCAACATAAATAGGGTTCTTCCCCTTCCACAGGGGAATCATGTGACCAAGTTTGTTAAAGATCCAATATACAGAACTAAAGTTATCGTGCGGAAACGACCCCATTGTCAAAAATTATATTTATAGTAAGTGACCTTGACCTTTGACCTAATGACCCCAAAATAAATAGGGTTCTTCCCCTTCCACAGGGGAATCATGTGGCCAAGTTTGGTAAAGATCCAATATACAGAACTAAAGTTATGCGGAAACGACCCTGTTATCAAAAATTCTATTTATAGTGACAGTGACCTTGACCTTTGACCCCAAAATAAATAGGATTCTTCCCCTTCCACAGGACAATCATGTGGTCAAGTTTGGTAAAGATCCAATATACAGAACTAAAGTTATCATGTGGAAACGACCCTGTTGTCAAAAATTCTATTTATAGTAACGGTGACCTTGACCTTTCACCTAACGACCCCAAAATAAACAGAGTTCTTCCCCTTCCACAGGGGAATTAATGTGGCCAAGTTTGGTAAAGATCCGATATACAGAACTAAAGTTATTGTGCGGAAACCTGTGTGGACGCCCGCCATACCCAATCACATAATACGGACCGTCTCCAGACGGGCATATAAAAAGTGAATAGAACATCAATATTGTTCAAGTTAAATGGAGCTTTCAATCCTTTTATCATTTGTACCAAATGTGCAAAATGTCTTAAATAAATACAAAAAAATGTACATCAAAAGATACTTAAGAAAACAATTACTACAAAGTATATATTGTTAAGTTTTTTTCACAAAGAAAGGGAAATAACTTGGAACCAACATATTTAAAAGCTATGAAACAAAGGAACATATTATTCATAGAACTCTGAAAAATAGATAAAGAATCTTTGTTTAACAATGGATAGCAAAGTAAATGATGTCATACCAAATTATCATGAAAAGAAAGTTGAAACAGTGATGATCAACAATTCCACCAATGGGTGATTTTCCAAAAAATGAAGACTTCATTTTCAGAGAATAATTTGAATATTAAATGATATGAAAGAAAGGTAAATATCTTAAAACAAGCACAATGGTAACAGTTATCTTCATGCAAAGTGTCATGGAGATTGCTCTTCCGGTTAAAAAGTTATCCTCTAAAAACTGGTCAAATTTGTCAGGAGTGTGACATTTTAGGGTGACAAACTTTAAATTGCCTCAACTTACCTTGATGATAAAAAAAATAAAATAAAAAATATATTAAAGAAAGATGGTATTCTATAATTTCGTACCATTTTACTTCAAATATCTAAATGTTTTGTGACCCTATGATTATGCAACAAAAAATTATTCTATTTTTTAAATTAGTGTACGTGAATAAATTTTACTTGGAAAATTGTACAAATGTCAAATTAAACCTTAATAGTTTTTCATTGTTGAGACTAATTAGTTCAGAAAAGTCCAAATATGTTGTAAACAAACATTAGTTATAATAATTCAGTAGTATTAGACTGGATGAATATGATAGTTGTAAAATTGGGCTTGCATAAGGAGAGACACAAAAAATGTCAGGAATGTGACATTTTATCTTAGTTGTATAGTACTATGTTGTATGCTTTAAGTTCACAATTTTCTTTATTTTCCAGAAGCTCCAGACCCAATCAAAGAAAAAAGTTGGAAATAGCTCTGATATATGACATATCATAGCTAGGAAATCAAAATAACTAATGTCAGGAGTGTGACACTTTTAATAGGCATATCTTTTAAATAAAAAATAAAAAAATCATGCTTCTACAAACTTCCACAATGTTTTCAATTTAATTACATATAAACAATAAGTAATAATTGTAGTATTTTTGTATATTGCATGACATCTTTCTCATAATAAGTGATGATAAAGGGTTATATTTTCTTAAAACATGTCAAAATATGGATTTTTTCTAAATGAAAAATTGATGTATGTTGCTTTAGATAAACAGAATACTTACTTTAATATATCTTGCCTTTCATAAAACATTTTCATTCTTTTGATATAGCATTTTTGAAAATTTATCAATAATTTTTCATTCAACAGTAATATGTCACACTCCTGACATAAAAACATTAAATGTAGATTGCAATTGCAGTAGGAAGTTTTTTTTGCAGAGTAAATTATAGAGAAACATGGAAAAACTAATTGTGAAGTTGCCAGGCCTTAGAAAATCTAACAGAATTGAAAACATTAAAGAGATAAATGGTCAGCAGAAGAAAACATCAAGAGATAGAACGAGGAAATATCGAGAGAAACTGAAAAAAGATCGACAAGGAATGGAAAAACTGAAAGAAAACAAGAAACTGCAAAACAAAACCTACAAAAAAAAGTTGAAGAAAATGAGACAATCAAATGAGAATCTGGACAAGGTATGTAAAATTAAACAAAATCTATGGAAACAAAAGAACAGGAAAAAGAAAATGGCCAATAAGTCAATTACAACAACATCAGTCACAAAGAAATCTCTACAAAACACTCTGAGAACAATTGACTCAAGTTCTAGAATCAGGAAGCGAGCAGAAAGAGTAAGACGACAGCTTCCAGAGAGTCCTAGGTCATGGGTATACACAATTTCACACATCATAAAGAATGCAACTCCACGAAGGAGAGGAGAGCTTTTAGGAGACCAGAACATAAAGGTCGAAGATGATGTACTGCATATAAATACAGCAGGTAGACCAAGCAAGGATATGGAAAAGATGAAGAAGTCCCTTGCTTTTACAAATGGTCTTGCTGAAGTTTGGAAGAAGAAAAGAAGTATTAACCAGTATAAGAAATGAAAAGAAATCCAAGTAAAAAAAATATCGAAGACCAAGCAGCTAAGAAATGAATGGACACCAAAGATACAGCAATTTTTAGAAGCTAATTCAAGGGTCATGCCAAATAAGGACACAATACTAATTAATGGAGAGCATGTGGCTAAGCGCCATTTGTTGACCAGTAAGTTTGAGGCTTATAGGAGCTTTAAGAAAGCAAATCCAGAGTTCCCAAGGAAGTTCACAACTTTTTTTAGAATGATACCCAAGAACATCAAAGCCCTGAACCTAAGTTACAGACAAGTATGTGTATGCATTAAGGATTACAATTTAGAACAGAAAGTGGATGCTCTCAATAAACTGGCCATCTCTCTCAATATTGAGAGATCTTCCACTGTCAGACAATTGTCAGATATGACTGTATGCAAATATGAGGCATTCCCAGAGCGGAAATGTTGTGATCGCTTGTGTGAAAGGTGTGGGACAATGGTCATCACAGAATGGTATGAGCCTCTGGTCTCAATATACAACAACAAGCATGTAGTTCAATTTAATCAATGGGAAACTATCAATGAAAAATATGAGGACAAAAAAGGGAACATGAAAGATTCCAAGCGTTGGGTCCAGCGTGTTAAACGTATTAAAGTTAGTGATGCTGTAGAGGAGGTAAAGACAGCCATTGAATCCTTTACAAGCCATATTTTTAGATCTGATTATCAACAAAGGATGCAGAACAATATTATATCAGACCTGCCAATAGACCATTGCTTAGTCGTCATGGACTTCTCTGAAAACTTGTCTCTTAAACCGCAGGATGAGATAGAATCAGCTCATTGGAACATCAAACAGGTAACAATCCACCCTATCTTTATTGCAAGTCACAGCCCTAACAGCACAGTAGAAAATCCAGTGACACAGAAGGAATCGTTGTTCATGATTTCAGATAGTCTTGAACATGATACTGGCGCTGTCTAATATTTGATGGAACAAATTTCATCCATGTGACTATAATACTGCCACGATATAACTGAAATATTGTTGAAAGTGGCATTAAACACCATAAACCAACCAACCTCAATAAAAGTTTGAATAGCTATTAGATAACAGCTATCATATTGATAATGGATTATTTGTAAGTTCATCTGCAAACTAGCTTTTATGTGTGAAAGGTTTTAAAAGACCTGGAAGTATTATTAACCCATAGAATTTACATTTTTTAAAGAAAAGAATGAGAAATTCATTGTAATTTGTTTCTTCAGAATTTGACATTATTTCCTTATATGAAATAAGTTGCTATGTTTGTTACGTATATATGTTTGTCAGTTTTATTAAAAAAGTTCTGTTTTATTCCTTATTTTCAAAAAATTGTCAGGAGTGTGACAGATTTGTATAGGATGATGCAGATTAAACCTACATAATTTGAAAACCACTAAAAAGTAATTTTATACTAAGAAAAGATGATCTATTGCTATTTTTAATAAATTTCAAATCCATTTTAACCATTTTTGATGAGATAAATTTCTAAAGGGCAACTAATTAGCACACTAATCATTAGAAAAAACAAAAACATAATTTTGAATCTTCTTTTAATATTTACTGTTAACTGTAAGAAATATAAGCTTTTGAAGAAATATAACTTTTAGTTTGGAAAGAATAAGTTGGTTATATTATTTTCAGCTCGACAGGTTTATTTTCGAGAGGGAGTCAGGAGTGTGACAATTTTATTTAAGAAATAGATTATTTTGTAAGCATATAGCCTAACTGCTGTCAATAAGCACTATACTCTTGAAAAGATGTATAAATGGTTGAAAATTGAGTTGTCATTATTTATAATTATGATAGTATTACTTAGAATATGATAAAATATGATTGAAATAACATCATAACAATGCAAAAATGAAATATATTCAAGGGAAACCTTTTTTCAGTCAAAATAGACTATGTACTTCTACTTATAAAAGTTATTGTGACCAACAATGATTGCATTTAGCTTGATATTTGGTGTATTTATCTTCTAGAAAAATGTGTCAGGAGTGTGACAAAACATAAAAAAATGGACAGTATTTTCATTTGGTTACCTCTAGTTTATACCACCAATGATCAACTTAACTGAACTTTTGTTATATTTATTAAGCATATATAAATAATTGATTTACAACTATTAAGCCTCAATAGATCATAATTTTTATGCTTGTATGAAAACTTTAATTACCAGATTTTTTTAAATATACAGTAAAAATAGTGTTTCTTTGATATACTGAAACTCTTTTCTCATGATATATACAAAGTTTGGTACCAAAATGTGCCTTTTTCATATCATTATTAAATGGAAATACATTTAGGTCTTTTACCATATCCAAAAGAAAATGATACCTCTGAGGAAGTAAGTCTGTATTTGTTATCATTTTAACACTTTGTTGCTAATAAAAGTTGAAAAGAAAAATTTTGTCTTCATATATTGCACTGAGCAACTGAATCTGAAAAATATATCATATTGACATTATTTTATGACCAAAATTATGTCAATTTGTCCAATTTGAAATTTCACCCTCAATGTCACACAAAGTCTTCATTTTTTTGAAAATCACCCCAATATCAACCACCATTGATTACCAAAAAGCTGTCTTGGTTGTGATCGTATGGTAGTTTGATTTATAACTACCTATGCAATCAGTGCCTATCACCACAAACATTGTAAGTGTCGGTGGTTTTCTCTGGGTACTCTGGTTTCCTCCACCAATAAAACTGACAGCCATTATATGACTGAAATATTGTTGAAAGAGGCGTTAAGCACCATAAAACCAAACCAAACCAAAAACATTTGCTGATGGAAATCGAGGTCCTGGCTTCAGACAGGTACAACTATGCAGCAGCTTTAAATATGTATATCTAACAAAATGTGGGGATTATAAAACCATTATCATAACACACATTTCTCTCCACTAGAATAACAATACAGAACACTTAACAGTAAGCTTTTATTATTTCCATCTATAGAGGAACAAAACTATATTTCCCCACTAGAATAACACTATACAGCACTTAACCTTAAGCTCTGAATAATTTCCATCTCCTGTGGGGCAAAAATTAAAATACAAATCTAAATTTTTAATCACAATATCTTAATCAAGGTTGTCATTTACTGGCGGCGGATAAAATGTTATTATATCTGTGATGACTGGTCATTATAGATAAATCTATACAGGTGGGTCACAGGTAAAATTCACGTGTCGTTTGTACCTTTTCAATGTATACATTACCTTTTAATAACGTCATATTGTAAAACTTATTAAATTTACAATAAATCTAATGGAAAACTCAAATTGATCATTTTAATCACTGAATTCAAGTAAATGCCCTTTTTGTCACATTTCTTTTAATTTGACGGCACATAGTTTATTGCGGTATAATTGACGAGGGTATGTAGGTAGTTATTGAAAGAAGCCGTAACACCATGTGAGGAATATTTAATAACTTGATTCATCTTGAAACATTAAGCTTATATTATACCTAAGGCAATACACCTCTATTTCGTTTTTTATCGACATTATTAAAACATAAACTTAGATGCGAGTTGTCATTAAAAGAAATATTTCGTCTGCCTTTCTTTTTTACTAGCAACTTAAAATATTGGACAATATTACACATGTACGTGCATCTAAGGAAGGGTTGTGTATTACAGATGTGTACCCGATCCCTTCTGATGCACTGTTTGACTCTACAAAACCATAAAATTAATGTGACCATAAAATACAATAACAGGTACATGACTTTACTTCCTATTAAAAGAAAATATGTAAAATTTGGTTGGTTTCTGTTAAGTTGTCTAGGTAGAATTAAACAATAGTGATGGGTACCCTCTTCTGTAACACATCAAAATCCCTGTTTGGTTCTGTGAAACATTAGAAATCGATGTGTTAAACAAATTAAATAGCAAACTGAAAATAGGCAAATTTGGAAGGCTTCAACCTATCTCACGGTACAACATTGCTGCATGGTATACGCACAATCTTGTTTTCAATACAGCTGACCAATCAATTGCTGAAAACATTGGTTACTAATGGAAATGAATGTAAATACATTTATTGTAATAATCTCCATATAGTTTTACGATTCATAACTTCGATGTCAATAGTGAGTGATTGTTACTTAATGCCAAATAAGCAATTTTTCAGCTATATCATCATGGTGAGAAAAAGTTACTTTTCACGCAATGATAATGATGTCCACTTTGTATTGGACCAACACCCTTAATTGGATCTTTATAGTGCTGGCTAACTGAAACAACAGTCCGCGAGTAGACATGTCGCTCCACAATGACACATTATACTGATTCTGAACCAACCAACCTTTGCTCCTACTCCTTAAAGCTGTGTCCTTAGCAAATATTAATATTAATCATCTGTGATTTGACCCGACGAACCCACGATCTACTACACTCAAGGTCAGAATGCTAACCATTACACCACCGATGTGGTTCCATGTCAATCAGAATGTTATATAACTTACTTGGTCAGTATTGAACTGTGCTCCAGTCTTTACCAATTCTCTTACAAAGTCAAACTGGCCTTGACTGGCAACTTTGCGTAGTTTTTCACTTGGCGATATAACAGAGTTATCTGCTCCTTCTGACATATCTGAAAGAGAAAGAAAAAACATAAATAAACAACCTGTGGTTCAGGATTAGAATTAAGAGCCAATATGACTGTATCAAGTACAGTTCGCCACAATCTGGAGTCTGAAACTCAAGTCTTAATGGTGATGGGTACTGATTATATTACATTGTAGACGTAAATCTACCTGATTTCTTGAAACATCATCTTTATCTGAGAAACAGGCTACTGGACCAGGGCTATAAAAAGATTCGATCTCTTAAAAAGTTTATATTCCGATACAAAGATTTTGTCGAAAAATATTCTGTCTCTGCAGAGACGATAATAAACGAAGGATTTTCCTAAAGTAAATATGGAAAATGCATAAAGATAAGGATTAAGTAATTGTGGTTTCGACATGACGTCATTCAACATCTTATTTGAAATCAAATTGTGTAAGAAGATGACCGTTTAGTTAAACCGTTCTGCAGAGATGATAATAAACGATGGATTTTCATAAAGTACTGCGTTGACTACTATTATACCTAATTTGTCCCAGTATTGTTAAAAATGCTGTTATAGTGACAACTGGAACCTTTTAACCGTAATGGAAGCGGGAGGTGCGCCGTAAAATCTGATTCAACCCACCATTTCTTTGGAAATGCCTGTACCAAGTCAGGGCCATTGCAGTTTTCCGGTTGTTGACTGATTTTGTCTGTTTGTTGACTTATGAGTGTTGCTTTTCCCTTTGGAAGATTGCTCAGTGTTCGGTAATTTTGTTATTACCCATAACTACCATATGGTCCAGGAAAAATACCAGTTTCTGCTAACATTCTGGGGGGAAAAAGGGGGTACAAAAGTAGGTATATAGGCAAATCTTTTAATTTTTTTCTAATTTTTTACCTAGGCTATACAGGAAAAGGATCTGACTTAAACAGAGCTTGTTCAAAAATGGCATTAAAACATTAGGTTAGGCATTAAAAATTTAAAGTCGGTAGGCATAGCGGAGACCCAAGTATGTTTTTTTGGCCTAACAGCAAGACAAAAGCCATCAGAGTCATATAAGAATTTATGTTGTTCAAGTGAAACAGCTATTATCTAGAAAACACATTTTTTTGCAGTCATTGTTAACATTTTGGAGAAAACAAATCTCTTCTTGCATAAATAGAAACACATTAAAAAATGAACCTGTCTTTTGCAGTGCTTTCACTACTTTCAAATTAGAAGGAGTTTTGTTATAAGAAAACAGGAATTATATACCGGTAATTCAAATGAATTAAGTTAAAATTCATCCAGAAACAACTGGTATTTTCCTAATAAAGTTATGAATGGTAAATATACAAACTACTACTACACGGCATAATAGTGCATTATGACTTGCATTTTGACGTAAGTACTTGTAGATATAGTAGGAATTTACACAAATAACATTATTTACCCCACTGTTATCTATGTGTTTAATGCCAACATAAGGCAACAATGCAAAATGACTAATATTTTAGACTTTTTAAAAAAAAATTGGAGAGAGGAAGTTTTTCTTTAAATTTTTTATTTTTTTCAAGCTTTTACTTTTTCTTGTTGTTGAAAACATTAAATTCAGTAAATAAAACCACTAAAATCTAAATAGTTATTGATTCAACATACAGTGACAAAACGTTAATTTGTGATACATGTAGTTAAAAGTAGAGCTACAATAATATTGATTAAAATACATTATAGTTTATTTTAGATAACATACAAAAATTTTCATGTTGATGGTCATGCAGTTTGTCTACTATAAACAAAAATATTTTTAAGAATGGCCTTGGAATTCGTACAAGTACATGCATTTTCAATTCATCTTACATTTTCATAATAATGAAATTTAATATTTTAGCTCTTTTACTGCCTCTTATTTACACTGGGTATCTTTAAGTAACCCATTTTTCATTCTTAAGCCAGTAATTATAAGAAATCTATGCTAAGTACACAAATAAGTACACAAATAAAACCATAACTTTAAAATGCACATACCATAAAATGCAAATTTGCTTCAAAACTGTAAAATGCCCTTAACAGTCATAACATAAAGTAACAGCCTGTCATGGGTATACAAAAGTTGGCTATCATAAAATTTACATATACTGAAGAATACTGTGCTAATAAATTCATACTGTTGTTGATGGTGTAAATAATATGACTCCACGAAAAAACCCAGCTTTAATTGTGTTGATTTATCTACAAATTTCTAAACTTACAGAATTAGGTCATGCATGTACATTTTATACATGTACCTTCATCACATATCATCTATTTGAAACAAATGCATAATCTGTGTAGTATTTTTTATTGTTTGTTTATACCTGTATTGTCATTGGAGATCCTATTATTAAGAGGGAGAGGGTTGTGATCCCATTAAACGGTTTACCCCTGCCATATTTTGATGCCTGTGTTCAATGGTTTGAGTTGAGAGGTGGTTGTTAGATTTTGTTACATAGTAATATTGGTGTTACCTGTAATAGATGACATGACCGATCACCCTTTAAACTTTCTTTTCATAATACAAGCAAAAAAATTGTTTCTAAACTGGATAACACCTATCAAACTAATCAAACTTGCCCATGCAGTCACTTCTATTAAGCAGTCACTGAACTTTATCATCATCTTTTCTTGTTCTCTCATAGAAAATTTCATATGAATTGAACCTCTTTTAAGAAGTCACCTGTCTTATAAAACCACTATTTCTTTGTCTCAAAGGTGACCTCTTAATACCGGGTTGACTGTATTTTCTAATTTTGGTCCAATTTAACTTTTTTTTATATAGATAAAAAACAAACCAAAACAAAAATTTTAACCAAACATAAGTTAGCCCAGTTTGAAAATCAGGACCCAGCACTTGTACACAGAGTGACAAGATAATTTGTTATATTTTCTGTATTAAAGTAGGCCTACAGTATGCATGTGATCATATTTTAGTTCTATCAGAGTCAAGAACCAAATTCATATCAATAGGAATCTGGTTGTAACAAAAAAAAACTGATAATAAAGATTTGTACAGATACAGAAATTACAAAATCATAAAGATGGTACTCGATCACACCCTCACACCATTGATGACACACGTTTGAATGTCAAAATTATCAAATTTTTCATGTCGTAACCCTCTTGTCATTTTTGAAGTACAATTTTAAGGATTGGTTTGGTGCAGAAACAATATACCGTACCTGACAATATCTAAAACTAATCGTTGACAATTCCGGACGAAATGATTAATGGATGGTAAATTTAATCTATTCATAAGGTTATTAAACGTAAATTACTACTCACAATTTTATAAAAAGGGTTTTCATTGGTATCAAATCATACCATTATTTCTTGACAAAAGTACACCAACTTAAGTCAATTGTATATTTTGTCAAATTTAATATTATGTAAATTTTCTTGAGTATATCTATATCTTTATCATTACACGATGTGTGTGGGTAAAATATTTGATTCACCCGGTCTTTTGATAACAGATACAATGATGATTTATGAGATCTTTGGCATTAAAAAAAGAAGAAGGAAAAAATCAACCACATTCCAGTGTTGGGCAGATACCTAAGAAAGTAATTTAGATTCTTCATATCCCATTGTACATCTCAACAAAATGAAGAATCAAGAATGAAAATATACAGGTACCCACCCCATCAGAACTTTATAATGGACTGTCTGAGAAAAATATATTGTGTAAGACTAAACCCTAATGTGTTACAGTATCAAAGACTACAGTGCAGTCATTGCACTACTCGATTATGAAAAACCTTCAAGTTCAACAGTATTTGATTTATATCATTGTTATCAGCTTAACTGGCGGAAGTGTATCTGGAGAACTTCGTGACAGACCTTGCATAAGTCAGGTCGTATTGAGTAAACCTCATCACATGATGGAGTAGGACTCCAAAATCTTTGTAGTGGTGATACAGACATTGTAGAATGGCAATAAAGTCACTGTTCCTTTACTTTAATCTGTTTTTAAGTATAATGAAGGATAGTCTCTCATGTTCATTTACATCCATTTCCTTTCTTACTAATGGATTGAATCAGTACATGGTAAATCCAATTACAATAATAAAATTGTTCTAGTCATATACCCTGTTTTTGGAAAAATGACGAAAAATTAGAATTATTGGAGAATGTTAAAAGTATTAACGATTCTGGTTAGAAAATAAAATAACTGAAAAATTGCTGAAACCATCCACACACTCTTTCAAAATGGTCATTTTTGACCTGTTCTAACTGTATCCTGAGACATTCAAAATTGTTTTCTCAGACGAAAATAGCTGAAATCAATCAAAATAACTGAAAAAAATCCTCTCTGTAAAGGAAAATAATAGAAATCCAGTGAACCAGCATCATTTTTAAGGCAATAACAGCCTGTTTTTATATTGGTAAATTTGATTACCTTATTTTCAGTTTCTAGAACTTGTTGTTGAGTATTTTTTTATAAAATATCATAATTCTTACCCGTCAACTTGAAATTCCTTTATAAATCCATTATTCAAAAGAACACAATTATAAATTTTGCACCTACTTATAATACAATATTTTCTTCTGTAAAATCCTTTGAAAATATTTAATCTAGCTATACTGTTCCGTTAGGATTTTGTAACTTGTGGTCATGTCATGGTGAGCTTCCTCGTTTGTTTATGATCATCGCTGAGGTAAACTAGCCAGTAAATAAATAATCGGTTCACAAATACTTTCTTACAACAAATGTTTTTAATTCCAAAATATTTTTCATCCACCCTAATTATCAAGTTTTTAAAAAGACGAATTCAATACACATTTTACTTAAGATCACACTTCTTATAAGAAAAAAACTTTCCAATTTATTTAAACTAAGTGACACATATTGGACACATTAAATAACCATATACAAAAATCACCAATTATTTGAAGCTTAAAATCAATACAAAACGTAAATCTCACAACATGTCTCTTCACTGTTGATATTTCCATAGATAAACCATAAGCTCATTACGTATTCAGGACAGATAGTCGCTTTGTCCGATATACACAATACCGTTCACGAGGCCCATTTAAATAAAATCATTTCAGATGCATTAAACAGGGAAAATTTCAAATCCCACAACATTGAAGTAAAATATAAATGAAAGCATGGCTTTCAAAGGGCAATGAAAAACATTGTGTAGAAATAGATTTTTCAATATTCAAAGTATAAAATGGTTTAACTTTATGGTTTATCAAACAAACATGCTAACGTTTTTTGAACAAAACTTTTGTCTATTTATATAAATTACACATTGACTATCAATGGAATGTTTGAACAAAAACTAATGGATTCCTGATTTTTTAACATGATACAATTTTAGAAAAATTAAAGATTCATTTTTGAACCCTGGAATAATAATGTACCATAAATGTTCAAATTATAAAATTGTACTTGTATTACTCAATAGAAGAAAGGTCTTGGAGTTTATTTTAAGTGTGAAAACTGTTCTTCAGAGATACATTGTTCTTGAATAGCATAAAAAGATACATTATAATTAATTATTAATAAAACTATAAACATTTTAATGCTTGTGTGGTAAAAATGGATTTTTAGTTTATTCTGTGTTTTCAGGATTTAGCTTGTTTTAAAATAAAAAATAATTCTAATACTAAAGCTAAAATCCTGAAATCATACAAGATGTGAATCTGCAATCCATTTCTAGCCATGATAGTGACCCCCTATAGTGGAGGAAAAATCAAGTAAAAATCGAAAATTTAATGGACTGGAATACCTCCTGGCTAATTTTGGTCTTATTTAAAAGATATTACCGAGGTGCTTCGATGAAGCCCTGTCGTAGAGTTCCACTATGGTGCAGTTTTTTTAATATTGGGGTTAAAGGTCATTTGTGGAAAATGTCGAAAATCCTAATTTTTTTTATATAATGGTTATTTTCCTTGAAAACAGTTTACTATTACAATTAAAAAATGCTGGCATTATGTAGAGTGCTATGTTTTTGATCAAATAATTTCTTTTTTGTTTGGAAATATCGGGTAAAGGCTACTGATATATGCCCCTGACGTCGGGAAGTAAAAAAATGTATTTTTGAAATTTGTGCATCAAAATTGAAAAAAGAAAATACAAAAATTACAAATGGAGCCTAATCATAGAAAAATATAGTATATGAAGATATTTTCTGGAAAGTTTCATAAAAATCTTACGAGAAATAACGGGGTGTATGAAGTCTAAACTCTACCACACCAACCTAAAAGTAGGACAACAATTGATTTACTTTTAATAAAAGAGCATAACTACAATGGTAAAAAGTATACTATGCCTTTTACAGAGATCTCATGTTAGTTGAAAGCCCACCAATCGCGTCAAGGTCTGAGACCAATGGCAGATTTCTTATTTTTTTCTTTTTTTTATTTCAGTCAGGTATCTGCTTTAGATGTCGCTTGGACAATCCTCGTCGTTTCCCAAATTTTCAGCTACCGACAATTGGTGTGACAGCTGATTTCTACATTCTTCATTTCCTTGACAACCGCAGATGCTCGTACACGATAAATTTTGTTCAACGCAAACACAATTTTTGCTGCAAATGGACTTGCCTTTACACATACATACAAGGTCTTGCAAGAAGTCAGACGTCATGGGTCCTTCAAAGTACTTTGGCATTAAGTATTTGTTCTCATTTCTCCATCCATACTCTAAAGGTGACCTAGACGGTGGCTTAGCTTCATTAGCATGTGTCCATACATACACTTGGAATGCAACACGAAGTATGTGTTGTCTAAATGCTGCTTCAGATGGAGGAAGTTTGACAAGAGAGGAATCTTTTGACAAAGCTAACTGAGTTTATTTAGATCTCTGTGAACAGACTTAGCACTACCTTTTGGGTCATACAGATCTGACAGATTTCGACTGAGTGTTTTCAAAACTTGTCTCCAACTCTGTAAATTTCAGTTCGGCTTTTAGATTGTTTGCAGGGTGAATAGCCTCAGACACAGTGATTGAACTACTGAATACTATTAGATTTGCCCTGTCCACATTGCTTTTCAACAATAATGGCGTTTCCAAAATAGTTGAGTAACTTTTGCTGCAATTTTGAAGTTGTATATTTGCTAGCAATGTTTGGTGGGAGAAAGGAACAGAACTTATCAAGCAAGAAAGACATAGAAAATGCCTTTTTGTTAACAAAGAGATCATCTCGTAGGCTATCTATGAATTGCTGAAAAGCACCTGCATGCTCAGACTCTTTTTCGACTGGTACAGTGTCTGATTTCATGTTTAAAAGGTAGTTCGCTATGCCTGACGAGTGATACAATGCATTTTCCAAGAAATTGTCAACTGACTGAATTAAACTAACCATATCGAAATCGGACTTGTTATTCACAGCATGGAGTATGTTTTTGATTCGATCTTTAGATTCGACGCGCTTTAAATTCCTATCTTTTTTGTAACTTTTCTGTTTACAAAATATGCATTGAGACCAATCAAATGGAGCAGTCATTGAGCGGGTCTTTACACAAATATATTCTGATGTTCTCACCAAGCCACAGGCAGAGGCATTCATTTGTGCTTCAACTGGTTCAATTTTTTCTAAATTTATTTTGCTTGTGTAGCTTTCATAGCAGGATCTATGATACTGTATCCTATCAGTTGGAATCAAATCAAGTGAATCAAATTCGTCATGAAGACGGCGATGGACATCATCTTTCCTCAAGCCAACAGCTTTAAATAAGGTACATTTCCCCTTTTCGCTTGCCTTAGATAGAGTATCATCGCAAGAGATCTGACAAATTATGCATAATTCCCAACTGCTGACCGTTCGACTCTTTTTCGATAGAGAGTGAGCAAACTTTATGGGACTACACATTTCCAAGAACGAATCAGATATAGTCTGATTGGCAATAAGTGACAAATTAAAATGACCACATCGGTATAAAAACTGGTACAAAACAATCTTAAATTCAACACAAAACAAAAATAAGGTATATCATAAAACAAATTTAAACAACAATATACAACTTCAAGTGTTCAGGACTATATATACAGGACGAAACTTTTTCCGGAACATTTCATGTCTATTCCGATCGGTACTAAAATACTAACTAAACCACCAAACCAAAAAAGTAAAACCCACTTAAAAAACCATACATTTAAAAAAAAATTGCACAAAACACTTTTAAACTCAACAATGATTTATGTATTTCACAAATGTATTCCAACGATAATGTCAAAACTTCAAGACTTCACGACACGCATATTGTCATGAATAAGGGTGAAATTAATACAGGGGAAAGTAACGAGAACGAAAACGTTCATAAATTTAATGAGTCAGTGGTTTCGAAAAATTGCTGTTTTAAGGTTAAATTTGTACCTTTTTGTGTGATTTGTAATTATAGAGTGTGAAAGAACTGATAAATATACAAATTTATTCACCAAAAAACTATCTACGCGTAATTCATTAAATTATATTCACAATGACAGGTACTGCAATCGGAAAAAGCTTTCACATTCTTCCGAGAAATGCTCAATACTTATTTAACTATCCGTCAGATGCTAAATCTTCTATGTTGAAATGTTTGCTTGTTCTTTGAAAATTCTGACAATACCTTTTTTGTGTCAACAATTTACTTTGTTTAATGTTCTTACAGCCTTTTTGTAATTGAAGTTGTATTTTGTAAAATCTATGAAATTTCACTTTCAAGAGCTCTAACAAAAAAATGCACCATCGGAAAATTCTACGACAGGGTTTAAATGATAATATAATGTATACCTAATCATCTTGCAAAATATCAGCCGTGAGGTATGTCGGTCCATTAAACTCGGAAAGTACGCGTATTTTTTAGAATCGTTCCCGTACTACTAATACATGTACCGATATAGGTTCAAACACAGCTCAATGTTGGATGAGCTTGATGTACATCATAGGCAAGAATTACATTCACCCAGTAATCATTTAAACTTTGTATAAATTCTCTAGAAACTCCCGATTCATCCCCCAACTTTATTCTTTAAATTTGTTTTCGCAAAATGTTTAGAAATTCTAACACTGAGCAAATAATATATATTTTGCTCACATAAGTACTAGTATTACCTCTTATTATCTTCCATCATTTAGAACTAAGAAACTCTTTAATCTATACACAATACTTATTCTATTTTATGTAGGTCCAAAAACACTTTTATAGATCACCTCAAATTATAGAAAATTACTTTTCAAAACAGACACCACAAAGACACAAATTCATAAATAATACAAAACGAGTCTTTAGGTTTGTCAAATTAGGAAAGTTAGTTTGAATGGTAAAGGAATTTGAGTTAAAAGAAACTTAAAAGATAATAGAAAATGTCAAACCTTTAATGGTAAAAGAGCTAAATGAAATGTTTAAAGATAAGATCGTAATAATTAGACCTATTAACTTGGTTAGTTAGAACATTACTTCAAAACATCCCTTTCATATAATTCACGGCTATATTTTAATACACTGGTGAAAAGGTTCAAATTATTTAAAAGTTAAGTCTGTTTATTAAAATTATAATTAAAATAAATTAAGAGGTCAATGATTCAACTGTTTTTTGGTTTTTTTTCAATAAGAATTAATGTATTCAAGAAATGTAGACAAAAATTATGACTGCAATAAAAAAAAGTACAGTACAATTTTCTAATTTTTAAAGAACAATTATGCAAATAATAATATATTTATATTTAATGATAAGTATTTCTTGATACATGTTTTAATAATAGTAAAACTACATGTATATTCCTGATATTAAATTAGAAGAAAGTTACATTTTCTTGTATTATGAATAGTATTTGGTCCATTTGCCCAAGATGTTTCAGAGTAGAAGATTTTTAGAAATCGACCAATCAGAAACAAGAATTGCCTGTGGCGGCCATGTTTGTTAATGGATCGAGACAAAATGAGTAATCTTTATAGAGGACCTTCCATAGATGCTTCCTACCAAGTTTCAGTTCATTTGGCAAAGCGGTTTCAGAGGAAAAGATTTTTAGAAATCGACCAAGAAATCGACCAATCAGAAACAAGAATTGCCTGTGGCGGCCTTATTTGTTAATGGATTGGGACGAATTGAGCAATCTTTATAGAGGACCTCCCTTAGATGCATCCTACCAAGTTTCGGTTCATTTGGCGAAGCGGTTCCAGAGGAGAAGACTTTTTAGAAATCAACCAATCAGAAACAAGAATTGTTAGTGGCGGTCATGTTTGTCAACGGATCAAGACGAAATGAGCAATCTTAACAGAGAACCTTCCATAGATGCTTCCTACCAAGTTTTGGTTCATTTGGCCAAACGGTTTCAGAGGAGAAGAATTTAAAAAATCAGCCAATCTGAAACAAGAGTCGCCTGTGGCGGCCATGTTTTTAAATGGATCGGGACGAAATGAGCAATCTTGATAGAGGACCTTCCATAGATGCTTCCTACCAAGTTTCAGTTCATTTGGCTGAGGGGTTTCAGAGGAGAAGATTAAAATGTGAAAAGATAACGGACGACAGACGGACGCCAAGTGATGGCAATAATTATCAGTACCATATTTTTTAATACGATTTGCAAAATACAGGAATGAAATATTTCTATATGGTGTAATGAACATTATCTGTTGGACAACTAATTTCTTTGTAAAATATAAATATATGACGATTTATTCTTTCGCATTTAAGCATCTATTAAACGATTCAATGCATAGCCCTGTATCGATGGTGAATAAAACATAGCATTACAAAACATGTTTGAAATTCTGCCCAACTTATGTTTACGCTTTCATTGCCTGACATCACAATAAGAGAAATATGTGCTATCCCTCAGTCATCCGTGATGAAACCTGAAACAGTGAGATTGGTGGTCAATTTCAGCAACCAAATAAATGTACACCTGCAACAAGGCATTAATTTACAGCAAGCAATGAATGTATCAAAAGTTTACTAATTCTGTAACAAACGGTTCTTGTCCCCATGTAAAAATTTATCAGCTATGGTGACATCATGACTCATATGGGTACCCTTCATATTTTACCAATTGTGTGTTTATACTAATGTTGTTTTGAATCCAAACTGTCTATTTACTCAAACCTCATTTGACTCTGTTTATGTCCCAACCCGCCCACACATTGACCTTAAACTCAACTAAAAAAAATTAAAATGCAAATTCACACTATACAGATTTAATGACCCTTAAAAATCTTGACATTTTCATTGGTGGTCCAGTTTTATTTAGAGACTCACGATTTTTCCACATCACAAACGATTTGTAGGAATATGATATTCTTTTATCAAACAAAAGAGTAGCCTTGTTCAAAGTATAATATTAGGTAATTGATTTTAATGATTTTTCAGCATACCTTTTTTTTTACCAATCACTGGCTATCAGAGATCTAACTTATAGATGTAGTGTATAACAATTACTGACTCTTTTGTGTTTTCTAGCATCCTTTCACCATGAAATCAATTTAAGTGAAAGGAATTCAACATAAAACGTCAAACGGATTCTAACTACACATAATGAGGATTAAGCTAAAATTGTATTTCAGAATCAGTCAAGCAAATAAACTGCACATCTGAGAACAGTTTTGGGTTGAAAGTTAGAAATTCATGCACATTCAAATTGTTGTATCTAATTTTGTCTCCTTAAAATTGGATCACCTAAGTACCAGGTGGCCTGAGTTACATACTTTTTATCTGTGCAGTCGACCAATCAACTCAACAATCAACTTCATTTGGCTAACGATTATGAAAACCCACCCCCCTCCTCATTTCAAACAAACATTTCATATCTAAAATTATTCCTCCAAAAATATCTCCAGTATTATATAACCATATAGTATGACAAACACACTTATAAAAATCCCTATTCAACTTGGGCACATTTTATATAATCTAAAACAATTTAAACAAACAACTATACCTGGTTAAAAACTACAGTATGATCAATACTACAACACTAAATTATTTACTCAATTTTTGCAATGTCATTGAAAAGCAAAATTCTAACTGTGACCGTTTTCTGATTCTTAACTGACAAAAAAAAAGTTGATTTATTTTAAAGATGGTGTAAACTATTAGCTTTAATATCACATGTAAACTTATATCATTCTAGTATCAGTTTGAGTTCACATACATGATTTGTTCAAGGTTACTGTTATTATACTTCCTGCATTACCTGCTGGTCTGACTTGTACCAACAAGAAATAGCTTTATAACATTTTACATGTAGGTCCTTGAAAGTAGAATTACCAATACCTATTAATATTACAATACACATACAGATGTACATATGATGTACTACTACTCTTTAGTTTAGGTTCATGTTGTTTAACGCCACTTTCAACAATATATCAATTATATCGTGGCAGTCAGTTTTATTGGTGGAGGAAACCAGAGTACCTGAAGAATACCACCGACCTGTTGCAAGTCACTGACAAACTTTATCACATAATGTTGTATCGAGTATACAATGTACCTCGCCATGAACAGGGTTCGAACTCACAACATTAGTGAACTGGTGATAGGCATTTATTGCACAGGTAGTTGTAAATCCAACCACAATACGATCACGACCATGACAGCCCCTCTACTGCTCTTTGAAAAATGTTCTGGAATGTTTAGTTTCCAAGAATCTCAGTAGCTGTTATTTAGACGAAGACAAACCAAACAAAAACACACAACATAAAAAACTAAAAGATGAGCAACAAAATGCTGGGGTGAAGTCAGGTTCTCACGAAGGGTAAGTACATAAAAAACTAAAAGATGAACAACAAAATGCTGGGGTGAAGTCAGGTTCTCACGAAGGGTAAGTACATAAAAAACTAAAAGATGAACAACAAAATGCTGGGGTGAAGTCAGGTTCTCACGAAGGGTAAGTACATAAAAAACTAAAAGATGAACAACAAAATGCTGGGGTGAAGTCAGGTTCTCACGAAGGGTAAGTACATAAAAAACTAAAAGATGAACAACAAAATGCTGGGGTGAAGTCAGGTTCTCACGAAGGGTAAGTACATAAAAAACTAAAAGATGAACAACAAAATGCTGGGGTGAAGTCAGGTTCTCACGAAGGGTAAGTACATAAAAAACTAAAAGATGAACAACAAAATGCTGGGGTGAAGTCAGGTTCTCATGAAGGGTAAGTACATAAAAAACTAAAAGATGAACAACAAAATGCTGGGGTGAAGTCAGGTTCTCACGAAGGGTAAGTACATAAAAAACTAAAAGATGAACAACAAAATGCTGGGGTGAAGTCAGGTTCTCACGAAGGGTAAGTACATAAAAAACTAAAAGATGAACAACAAAATGCTGGGGTGAAGTCAGGTTCTCACGAAGGGTAAGTACATAAAAAACTAAAAGATGAACAACAAAATGCTGGGGTGAAGTCAGGTTCTCACGAAGGGTAAGTACATAAAAAACTAAAAGATGAGCAACAAAATGCTGGGGTGAAGTCAGGTTCTCACGAAGGGTAAGTACATAAAAAACTAAAAGATGAACAACAAAATGCTGGGGTGAAGTCAGGTTCTCACGAAGGGTAAGTACATAAAAAACTAAAAGATGAACAACAAAATGCTGGGGTGAAGTCAGGTTCTCATGAAGGGTAAGTACATAAAAAACTAAAAGATGAACAACAAAATGCTGGGGTGAAGTCAGGTTCTCACGAAGGGTAAGTACATAAAAAACTAAAAGATGAACAACAAAATGCTGGGGTGAAGTCAGGTTCTCACGAAGGGTAAGTACATAAAAAACTAAAAGATGAGCAACAAAATGCTGGGGTGAAGTCAGGTTCTCACGAAGGGTAAGTACATAAAAAACTAAAAGATGAGCAACAAAATGCTGGGGTGAAGTCAGGTTCTCACGAAGGGTAAGTACATAAAAAACTAAAAGATGAGCAACAAAATGCTGGGGTGAAGTCAGGTTCTCACGAAGGGTAAGTACATAAAAAACTAAAAGATGAACAACAAAATGCTGGGGTGAAGTCAGGTTCTCACGAAGGGTAAGTACATAAAAAACTAAAAGATGAACAACAAAATGCTGGGGTGAAGTCAGGTTCTCACGAAGGGTAAGTACATAAAAAACTAAAAGATGAACAACAAAATGCTGGGGTGAAGTCAGGTTCTCACGAAGGGTAAGCAGTAAAACTAACTTCTGCTTCAACCAAACAATAGCTGGTCACAACAATATTACAGGAATATAAAACAAAAGACTGTTGAAAGTGATATTAAATACCAACCATCTATATACAAAAATGTATTCATGTATATTTTAAATATTTACAAAAAGTGTCTTAATTGTTGTCTTTTCAATGCACAAAAGAAATGCATGACAAAATTATTCAAAGTAACATTCAATATGTCTAACTCAAATAAGGACATTTCTCCGTGGGATACTTGTAGCAAGACACTTCTGAAAATGTTGTAGAGTTCCACCATTGCAAAGATCTAAAATTCTAAAAATTTGGCGAGTCGCAACTGAAAATGTTGAGTCCAGGACTCATCTAGGTGAGTTGCAAGGATCTCCGACTCCTTTGAAAACTTTTAACTGGCTAAATTTATTCCATAGTATTGGTGAATTACTTATATTTACCTTCAGAGTTATAAAAGCATATTCAGCAATAAAAACACTGTTCCTTTACTTTAATTTCTGACTATGGTAATTATAAAGTTGGGTAGTCTCTCATGTACATTTACTTTAATTTCTGACTATGGTAAGTATAAAGTTGGGTAGTCTCTCATGTACATTTACTTTAATTTCTGACTATGGTAAGTATAAAGTTGGGTAGTCTCTCATGTACATTTACTTTAATTTCTGACTATGGTAAGTATAAAGTTGGGTAGTCTCTCATGTACATTTACATCAATATGTTTTCTTACTATTCAACAAATCATTGATTTTAGTAACATTTTTTTTAATAATATTATTTAATTTAAATCAACTGAATGAATTTGATTACTGGTAAATAAGTTTTTCTTTTTTTAGAATAATCTAAATAAAAAATCGAGTCACACTTCATTAACATACAAATTAATTGAGTCCTTAAAATTTAGACTTATAAATTTGTGATTTGCTCTTTTTTTTCACTTTAAAAACTTAAAATATTACATATGACAATACAAGACTATTTAACATTTAATTATATTTTTCTTATCCTTTATGTATTTGTTTATAGAATAAATCAAGTCACACTTCATCAACATACAAATTATTAGAGATTTAGACTTATAAATTTGTGATTGCTCAATTTTTCAGTTTAAAAACTTAAATTCTAAATACAGTCTGTATATACAAGACTATTTCTTTAACATTTACATTGTAATTTTATTTGCCTTCTCTTTATGCATTTGTTTACAGACTCAATCAAGGTTAAATTAACAAAGCAGATGACAAGATTAGGATTTGTGTATTCTAATGGATCAGACAACAGATTAACAGATTAGTAAAGGATTAAAGGTTTAGGCTTCAAAACATTTAAACACAAAAACATTACGACAGCCAAGAGATAACATACCATGTCATTCCTTTTACTATACACAAATGTATATGGTACAGTCTATAGAGTGCATGGTTGGCCAACCAACAAGGACAAACATGAAGAAATATATACCCTGGTAACCCAATACTGTTTGAACGGTTTAGAATATTGTTCTATATATTTTACCATATTATAAGGCTTTCCAATGCTTTATAAAATATTTTCTGTGTGCCTGGTGGATTATGAAATGTGAACTTCTATTTTACTCTAGCTGGAGAATTTTTCAGCTATATCATGACGAGAACAAGTTAATTTCTATTAGCATGCAAAATACTTCACTCTCCAGTGTTTTATAAGATATGTTTTCCCATGTTATGTTGGGAGTGATTGATTATTGTTTAATGGCAGCAATTTTTCAGATATATCATGGCAATAACAATTTAATTTTCAATGAAATGATGATGATGTTTAAATTTTAAGCTTTATTCAGTTGGTGTCTTAGAGACATCAAAACTTGAGCATTCTGGTGCTTTTCTATTTTATCCATTGAAAAACTCAATAAAAAAAACAAAAAACATAATAGCATAAGATTTAAGCCTGTATTTATTTAATATATATCTTTAAATATCAATACAATAGGTTCAATATATGTTATGTAGATTGTCAGTGACTTGCGGCAGGTCGGTGGTTTTCTCAAGTTTTATCCACCAATAAAACTGACCGCCACGATATAATATTGGTAAAAGTGGCATTAAACATCATAAATCTAAGCCCTAACCCTCAATATATGCACAAGAAAGGTAACAAATTGTCATTTTCAAGGTTATTGTCATTCAAAAGCTCTGCATATAGAAACTTTTTTTATATGGCTATCCACCCAATGTACATCATCAATTTGATTACCCTATTTTAAAAAAAAATGGCTACAAATCAGTCATGAAGTTTTGAAGTTTAGCAAATGGACAGGGTTATTGTGAATAATAAGGACACAGCTTAACAATATAAGCAGGCACTTAAAAACTCATTTGTAGTTCATCATAATTAACATATAGAAATAAATATGGTTACTAGAATGGCTATCCTGGTAAGATAATTTGTATGTTAGTTATATTCCTTTAGTCAACAAGGTAAACGATTAAAGCAGAAATATGGGGTATCTTTATAAGCAGAACAATGGTTTCCAGCTGAATCACGCAAATATATAAAAATATGATATAAACTTTGTTATATGATAATAGTAATCATTGAGGTGTTATTAATAATATATCTTACTGACAAGCTAACAATCATTGTATGTAAGAAAACGAAGAAATGACAATCAGACACCCTAATGTGAAAAATAATGAAACCAACCGATACTGATAAAGATCATAATTTAATATTGTGACTTTATTCTATTACAATTATATTTTGTATAATACCCATTCTTCTATGTGACTGTGTACAATAAAAATTTAAGAAAAAAGAACTCATTATAAAATACAGGAACATGTTTGTTTGACTGAAGCCAAAATTACCAATGGGAATGTCGACCACAGATGCCACCAGTAGGGTACACTAGCTCAAGGATTTCAGAATGGTTATATAAACACTAAATATGATACATTTTAACTACATGTATAACAAATGTGGTTTTTTTAAGTTCATCCACAGAAAGACAATTTTACTGAAATTCAATACAGTATTGATATTACCATTAACAGTTATCATTGTAAATATAAGTACAGTAGACCCCCTCTTATAATGCCCCTCCCACAAAATGCCACTCATCTTGTCAGGCCAGATTTTAGATGCACTGAAATAATGTAATACTACTAAATTGTATCCCTCAAGAGAGGCCATCCCTCTTATAAGTGCCACATTTTCATTGCAGAAGGGTGGTAATTGTAAGAGGGTGGAGGTGAGTGGGGCTACTGTGTTTTAAAGCATATCACATCAATGACATTATTTTGATATTTTTTGTCCATGACATAAGGAAGATTAATAGATTTCTACAGGAACCAATAAAATTGAAAGACACAATATAAATAAAATATTGTTTAATTAAGAATTGAATGCATTTTTTGGTAGTTTTATTGGCATGTAAAAGCATGGACTGAAGCACATTTGTAACATTTCAATGAAAAACGGAAGTAATGTAATTTATAATACAATGGTATAAAACATACATACCACTATTAACATTATTTTGGCTTAAAGAAAAACATGAAGAGGGAGGAGTTAGGGAAGATTTAACATAAACAGACTTTAATAAAATAATCTAGAGCAAAACAATTAAAACTAAACCTTATCAGATTTCGGCATCTACTTTTAAACCAATTTTATGCATGGGTATCCTTTTTACATGATTTATATTAAAAATTTACTGACATAATAGCTGCTTTTTAATAAACATGCGGCCCAATAGTTACAGTAATAGCTGCTTTTTAATAATCATGCGGCCCAGTAGTTCTTCTATCAATAATACTTCACCATTTGGTTATACTATCCTTTTGTGTGGAACATAAGCTTTCCTTTCTAATACATGAATCTAGTCATTTATATGCTACAGGTCTACCATACTACTAGTATATAAATCTATATAACCTTATTAACATGTACAGCAGTCTATAATTGTATATGGTTGACATAAACCCTGACAAAACAAGCATTGAATTTACCAACAGCGAGACTCAAGAGTCACTCCACATTAATAAGGAATTTCCAATGTTAGATTTCACTGAAGTATATTCAATATTACTAATATTTTTAGTAGTACAAATTGAAGTAGAAACTTGTCCACATTTCTCACTGAGATTGAAAAGAGAAACACAAAAATGTATATAAATTTGATTGTTATAAACAATATGACTGAATAGTTCAATTAAATATACAGCATCATAAAACTTACATTCATAAAAAAAAGGTGAACATCCTGAAATTTCATATAGAAAAGAATTTGAAAGATAAATGAAATTCTACCAAAGGAAGATCTTGGGACAGTACATGTGTATCTAGATCGTCTTCCTTCTGTCTGTCCTCTAGCGACAGTATTATCTGAATGTCCTCCTCTGTCCTCTCATGACAGTATCATATGTATTTCTTCCTCCTGTCTGTCCTCTATTGACAGTATTATCTGACTGTACTCCTTGAGTTCCCCTCTGTCCTCAAGTGTGAGAGTAAGTATCATGTGGATGTCTTCCCCTTGCATGTCCTGTCATGACAGTATCATCTGGATGTCTGCAGAGATATTTGTAACTTGTCTAGATGAGTCCTGGACTCATCACTTTTGTTTGCGACTCGCAAATTTATTTTTCACAAAAAATAACAAAGAATTCACTAGTGGGACAATTTTTAGTTGGGACTCATCAACATTTTGTCCTACAAGGATATACATGTGTATGTGTCTTCATCTTGCCTGACTTAATGATAGTATTGTTTGGTTGTTTTCCTTCTGATTGCTTTCTATCCACTTAGCAACATGATGTCATACCAGCAATATAGAGCCATATTTACTCCTTTTTATTCCTAAAATACACACAAGGTGTAAAATGGCTGATTAAAATCCCATATCTGACAGTGATAGATCATTCTTTCATTTGAAGATAAGTTCCCCTATTATTAACTTTAAAAAAAAATTAAAATTGCATGTCCAGATAAAGTTAAGATTTTAAATTTTTAAATCAATAAAAATTGCATGCTCGGATATCAAAGGTTTAAAATTATTGGTCTGTATAACAGATTTACTATTATCCAACCAAACTCAAGGTTATGTCTAATAGCAAAACACTGTCATACGTCCATTAAGAAAATGAATCTATAGGTGACAAAAATCAATGCATTCAATCATACAAAAATATCTAAATTGAAAATAAAAAGATTAAAATTATAATTTAAATCAAGTTTTCATCTAAAAGCTATTTGGATATTTAAGGGACATCATCCATAGCAAGAGGACAATATTTAATTGATGCATTTATCTCCCTTCAATATATACATGAATATTTCATTGAGCTATATATGTGCCAATATTTCCATTCCTTTAGTTGTCCTGAATATAGCTGAAAAACTGCTCGCACACAGTCGATAAGCAATAACCAAACAATCAATCTTTTAGTTGTTCTGAAAATAGCCGAAAAACTGCTCGTTCATGGTCGATAAGCAATAACCAAACAATCAATCTTTTAGTTGTTCTGAAAATAGCCGAAAAACTGCTCATTCATGGTCGATAAGCAATAACCAAACAATCAACTAATCTTTAAGCAAGAGCCAAGAGAGCAAATCTTGTTAAATAAGTTAGAATTTTCACACATATGGATCATGTTGAAGTCCTATATCATATTAGACATGTTTCTTGAATGAGATTTTTTAAGTGAGATAAATTACTACAATACCAGCCAATAGTACCATAATTCTAAATGTTCCCAGATAAGAAGACCTTGATCTTTCTGTCTATAATAACATGATACTGTAACACTTTAGGTACACATTGGGACCATATAATTATAAGTTTATATAAAGACACTATATCAGTGTACAATAACCTACGTAGATAGAACAAGACACTGAAGAAAACAAAATCTTGAAAACAGGGTAACATTCCGCCCGTCCTAATAATTCTGCCATTAATTTATTGTTTTCACAAAAAAAAGAAGCCAAGGAGTTTGTTCATGTGTGTTCAGGTTTTACAAATGAGCTTAGCAGAAAGGGGGAAAGGTGAAATTTATCAAGTTTTTGCATTCAAATTCCGATACAGTAGTCTCTTTATAAGGTTACTCCCACCCAAGACCATTCCTCTTATCGGGCCAAATTTCAGACGCACTTTATAAAACTGTTAAATAATACTAAATTGTCACCTTTAGAGAATCCACCCTTCTTACAAAGTTACTTTTACATTACAGAAGGGTGGTCTTACAAGAATGGGGCTATTGTATCCAAAAATGTTAATGTTATTTATCCAGGTAGCACCACTACTTACAATTCTAAGATTGCATTCCATTCAATTCTAATATAAAATATCTACTCTGACAAGTACATTACGTAACATCAAAAACTGGTTCCAAAAAAACCTTTACTCAATAATGTGTAATAAATCTATTAATATAAAGGTAAACATTAATTTATTGTAATACATTTTTTATCCATGTTCTTAAGCTAACTAAGAGACAAGTGAAAAAATGTAGCTTAGTAAATAATAATGTCCTCCATCATAAAACTTTAAACCCCTCTTGTAACAGAACAAGCCTTACTGTATCGAGTCAAAGTTCAAGAAAAAAGTCTCAAGACTGACTTCATAAAAATAAATTTAACCATGTTAAGTTATTTTATATTTCATTACTAAGTTTTACAAAAGTAACCTGTGTGCAGTCTAAGAAGGCCAGGTTAACAACAGTATACACAACACGGATCAAAGGACTTTTCCTTCTTAGATCTTGTGCAAATATTAAACAATGGCAATATTTATTTTATATCAAGTGCACACATTTTACGTCATGCACGTTATAATAAATTGTCATACATTTTTTTTTTACTATTATTGACTCAAAATATCTGTTTTATTCTTCAAAGTAAAAGATACTATGTAAATACATGTAGCTGGTTTAACACATAAAGTCTAAATAAATGGTTTTAATCTAACAAAACTGATTTATAATTGACGATTTTGTTTGGATTGTATAGAAATAAATGAGCCTGTATAAACACATACATGTATATTTCAGTGAAAATTCATATACACTATACTGTGAAATCTGTCTAAACCAAACCACCTTGAAACTAACTTTTTTGTTTAGAATAGACAGGTGTTCAGTTTATACAGGTTAAATTCACAAAGAGTTTTATACAAAATTCTGTTTTATTCAGGGTTTGGTTCAATCATAACTAACTCGGCCATTCTCGCTACCCTGCAAATAACCTCGTACATACATAGTAGAAATTCTTCTTAAATTGTTTGCCGGAAGTTAAGTTAAGTTAAGCCGCACAAAAATATAGTCCACGAAAATCCAATATGGAAGACATACTAATATAATAATCTAATCATGCAAAACTAATTAAAACTTTAATTGAAATATAGAAAATTGTTTAAAATATAACTTTATCAAACTTTCATGAAACTGACATGTGAAAAGTAGTGTGATTTATACGCCTAATGCATACAAGGTTATTTGTAGGGTAGCGAGAATGGCAGAGTAGTTATGATTGGGTTTGGTTTACACAGGTTTTACTGTATCACTGTAATCACCAATGTTGACGACTTGGAAAGATTAATTTCTTGAAAAATTCCCAAATAAATTTGTCTAATTTTATCTAAAATTTATTTATACAGCAATATTTATTTCTGATCCTTAATTTGCTTTGTTTTTTATTTCCATTTATTTCATTTTGTATTGTTTTAATAAATAATACATGTACTACAAAATTTTTTTTTAAGTTATGTGTATTTTTATAAAGAAAATAGTAAAACTTCGACTTTGTCAATTGTATTACAGCCTTATGGCTAGTATATATAATAACTAATGGACATACAGTCTGTCTACTAAACTTGATACTATAATTGATATCTACAAAAATATTTTTAATTTTAAAGTTACTTATTATGGCTGTATTGAACTTAAAATTCAGATGAAATTTTTGATTAGAAGTTCAGAACATTGATTTTTTAAATAATAAAATGCAGCAATAATTTTCTCAACCATTAAGAATGCTTTTAACATAAAAATCACTGTACCATTTTGTGATGTCTCGATAAAATACATACAATTCTTACTATTAAGTAAAATAATAAAAAGGAATATAAATTTTAGTTTTTCAATCTCGAAGTTCCTCACTTTTTACCCAAGTCCTTATAATTAACACACTTTTGTGTACAATGCATCAGAATTGACCAAAAATAATCATAAGGGGAGGTTACTCTCCACAAAGAAATTACAAATCAAACTGTATATGTTTTACTTGACAGCAACAACAAAGAAATCAGACAGGTAAACATATTGAATTGTTTCACTGTGGCCTAACTTGTGTTGTAATAAAATTATTTCTATAAATTTGTTCTTGTTTTTTTTTCTAACTTCATGTGAACCTCCCAGAAACAGGATATTATACAAACCAATTAATATAAAATACAGTTTTCTGTGAGAGACATTTAGTGCTTTGTCATTTATGGTGGAAAAAAGTCTTGCACAACAAAGCAACAATGTCTGTATTTAAAAGATAGAAAAACCATAAAAAAGATCATATAAATTAATTTCTCAGTAAATTACTCTACTAAAAATGTTCTAACACATTATTTCAATCAGTAAATGATACTATATATAGAGAACATTTTAATGTTAGTCACGCTCAGTTAGGCACGGTCACGCTCAGTTAGGCACTTAATGAGAAATCTAGACAATAATCATACCAAATAATACATATTTAACATTTTAACATTAACATACACATCTTTATTTTCTTAATATAGATTC
This sequence comes from Bathymodiolus brooksi, assembly GCA_963680875.1. Taxonomy (NCBI): domain Eukaryota; kingdom Metazoa; phylum Mollusca; class Bivalvia; order Mytilida; family Modiolidae; genus Bathymodiolus; species Bathymodiolus brooksi. The sequence continues at coordinate 94,263,049 of OY804581.1, read as the reverse complement.
AATGTATTCAATAGTTCTCAAGAAAGTTGGTCTACATGATTATCACAAAAGAAATACTTTAACTGAATCTGTTCATAGAGATCCTCTATTTTAATTGAGGTACATGTGAACCTCTCTAGGCTCTCTATTTAACAGAGGTACACGTGAACCTCTCTAGGTTCTCTATTTAACAGAGGTACATGTTAACCTCTCTATGCTCTCTATTTAACAGAGGTACATGTGAACCTCTCTAGGCTCTCTATTCAACAGAGGTACATGTGAACCTCTCTAGGTTCTCTATTTAACAGAGGTACATGTGAACCTCTCTAGGTTCTCTATTTAACTGAGTTACATGTGAATATCTTGATGTCCTTAATGTAACTGAGATACATGTGAACCTCTCAAGGTCCTTTATTTAACCGAGGTACATGTGAACCTCTCAAGGTCCTCTATTTTAATGAGGTACATGTGAATCTCTTGATGTCCTCTATTTAACTGAATCTGTTCACAGAGCTCCTCTATTTAACTGAGGTACATGTGAACCTCTCAAGGTCCTTGAACAGAGGTACATGAACCTCTCGAGATTCTCTATTTAAATGAGGTACATGTAAACCTCTTGAGGTCCTCTATTTAACTGAGGTACATGTGAAACTCTTGATGTTCTCTATTTAACTGAGGTACATGTGAACCTCTTGAGATCCTTTATTTAACTGAGGTCAGAGCTCCAGATAAGCTGCGTATTTGCGTTTTTTACGCTATGAAAACGAGTAAAAACGCATGTATTATCAGATCAGAGTGTACACATTACGCATACATATTGCTGTGTAAGCAAACTTTCCAAATTCGGAGTGTACTTGTACAGTCGTGTACATAACAATGCATTTTTGTCTTTGAGAAATTCCCTGTAATTACTTCCCTTTATGCTTTTCGAAGGAGAGAGCGCATACATCCGAGGGGTACCGAATGTTTGCCTTTCTAAGCATCGATGTCAAAAGAGATCTGATTGGATGTTTACGATAAATCATCCAATCTTACAAATAAATGCGGTTTACGTAATAAGTAAGAACTAAAACGAAATCAAATAAAAAATCAAAAAGTTTTATTTAAAGCTTTTTGATTTTTGATTTAAACACGTTGTTCGTTGAAAATGAGGGATTACCGAAAATGAGCAAGAACATGAATAAGCGCAAGAGCGCTACGGAAAATTATATACTTAAGTTCCCGACAGTTTCATCTGTGTCTAGTGACAGTATAGTTAAAGGTATCATTGATGACATTATCAAAACAGCTGTGAAAACTGCTGAAGTCAACGAGCAAAAAACAAGATATTTACAACATTTTATTAATAAACATGACACAATCGTGTCAAATTAAACAGAGATATACATTTCACTTGCATCCTGCATTTATTGAATAACACTTGTGTCAAACATAATTTTAAAAGTGTACATGTAAGCAATCTTTTCTGAAGTAGAGAGTACAACAGTGCAAAGGAAATATGCAAATACCCATCATTTTCAAAAGTAGGGGGTAAATACCCTTTGGACTTGAAAATTATCTGGAGCTCTGGAGGTACATGTGAACCTCTCAATGTCCTCTATTTAACTGAGGTACAAGTCACCCTCACAAATCCTGTCAACTTCTATTTTCATAATTTCACTGTACTACATGAGCTAGAATTATCTAATTATAGCCAAAGCATCTTCTAGCTACATGATTCTTCTCTTCTGTTTTACAAAATCGCTTTTTGCCGATTTTTGAAGTTGAGTGGAGTATCACTTTTTTTCTACAGCTTGAATGGATTTTCCAATTTAGACCCTATTGTAAAACTATTATCTTTTCATTTACCCTTAACAGAGATGGAAGTGTTTACTTGTAAAAAAAGAGGAAACCCCCTCCCCAATTTTCAAATATTTTACTTAGATAAAAAGGAAATCTGCTGATCAGAGGAAAACTTTCATCTTTGCTGTAACAAATAACATGTGCTTTATATTGTTAAATCTTTGTAAATGCAACCATTACTTCAGAATTATAAACGTAAACAGCAATTGGAGCTGACCTAGGAGATTTGAAGAAATCCCAATGAGAGAGTTAAAACAATCTTTTGTGTACTCTCTGTTTATCGAATTATGACTTGTAAAACACCAACAACAATAAAAGTTAATTTCATTAGGTATTATGCAATGTTGATACAAATTTAAATCTTGTTTGGAACAAAATGGCTGAATTATAGATGAAGCATTTATTTATAAAATCAATCCATTACTTCTTCACATTAAGGTCAAGAGTAACTAGTATTACTGTGAGCACAGCTCACTAAGTATACCCCCTACAACTTCGTTGCGGGGGGTATAAAAATATACAGTTCAAAAACCATTCATTTTTCAATTCTCTTTCCTTAAAAAAGGCTTGAACCTGATAAGGTAGGGGGTAGGGTTATGGTGTTTAACACCCCTTGTCACAAGTCACTGACAAACTTTATTACATAATGTTGTATCAAGTACACCTCGAACTCACAATGTTAGTGGTGATAGGAACTGATTGCATAGGTACCCCTAGTTATAAATCCAACTACCATACGATCATGACCACACCTCCTTAAAAAAGGTTTGAATTTAATTTGAGGGATAAACAAATTTGCACTTATAAAAAATAAATTTACCTATATTCGATATCACCTGCAGATAACTTCATTTCATGTATTAAAAGAAAAAATGTTTATTAGAAATAGATACAGAGAGTAAGAGTATATATTACAGTCTTTTAAGTCACTAAAGTAATAATTTTTTGATTAGAAAACGGAAAATTTGAGTTTTCTCGAAAACAATACATTTTTTTAAAACACAGTAAACGAGAGTTTTGTGCAGAATTTTACTACCATTTTTAAAATATGCATTTCATCTAACAATAACCTTTCATTATTGCTGCACTCATCTGAAATTTGACATTTTCCCCGATTTTTACCGCCAAAATAGAGGTGGGAGTAAACTAACTAGAGGTAGCAGCCAGGTAAATCTTACCTTGATAGAGACAGAGACACGTGTACAGGCATATTTTGACACTCCATTTTTAAACTTTAAAATCTTTCTAAAAGTTCACAGAAAATTTCTTCATAAACCTATTTTTTGACATCTTAACATATATATAAACATCGCAAGAATGGGTAAAACAAAGGACTTGTCAAAAGATTGTAAAAACATTGTGTTAAATCTATTCAAGTTTTTTCAGCTTGAGAAGGCCAGGGGAAGACCATTTTATTCCCCAGATAATTTGATTAAAAGAACATGCAAGGCTGCTGGCATATCTTACAGTTCTGTGTATAGAGTTGTAAACGGTAAAAGTCCTCCTGAATCCAACAGACCGAAAGAAAGAAAGAAAACTCTTGATGATTTTGACCGTTGCGTTATTAAGCGGACCGTTCATAGCATGTACAACAGGAAAATTGCCCCAACAGTCTCAAAAATTAAGAAAGAAATTGAAGATACAATTAAAATCTCGAAATCAACGCTTACTTTAACTTTATTAGATCTTGGTTATAAGTACAAAAAATCCGGCGATAATAGGAGGCTTTTATATGATCAGAGGTCAGTAATAAATGATCGGTGTAATTACCTCCGAAAAATCAGGAAGTTTCGAGAGGATGGGTATGAAATTGTATATTTGGATGAGACCTGGGTTAATCAGAATCATGCCACTGACTATATGTGGTTACCAGTTGATGGTTCTGATGCCCCAAAGATCCCTTCAGGAAAAGGTAAAAGGTTGATAGTTTTGCACGCTGGTAATCGTGAGGAGGGTTTGATTGATAGGTGTGATTTGGTTTTTCTTGCCAAAGCTAAAGATGGGGATTATCACCAAGAAATGAACGGGCCCATCTTTCTAAACTGGTTCGAAAATCAGCTTATGCCAGCATTAAAAAGCCCAAGTGTTATCGTTTTAGATAATGCCAGTTATCACAACATCAAGACTGAAGAAACTGTTGTGCCAAACTTTAATCAGAGAAAAGCTGTCTTACAAGATTATCTTTCAAAACACAACATTCCTTTTCAGCCCCTTGAAACTAAAAATCAACTTTATGAAAAAATCAAATTTAAGAAACTCCTTTCCGTTTTTAAAACTGATAAAATTGCCAACCTACACGGTCACGAAGTTCTAAGAACCCCTGTTCGTCATTGCGAATTGAACCCCATAGAACTTATTTGGGCACAGCTTAAAGGGTTTGTTGCAGAAAACAATACAATTTTTCGTTTGAAGGATGTGAAAGAACTTGTTTATGGGGGGTTTGGCAGAATTACAAAGGAAGTTTGGGCGAAGGCAGAAGACCATGTATTAAAAATAGAAAAGGAGTATGGGAAAGAGAATTGCATTGATAGGAGTGAGATTCCCCCAATAATAATTGATTTTGATGACGACGAGTCCAGAGACGAGGAAAGCTGAATCCAGTCCAACATGATTACATATTGAACGGGTATACCGGTTGTAAATGACAGATTGTACATAACGTTTTTACCTATAAAATTTTATTCATATCCAATAATTGTGTACTCTATGTCTAACTTCAGTGAATTTATTAGCAGAAAAGACCGTTCTTTTTCGAATTATTTCAGAAAGATTGAAATAGCTTGGTCAAATTAAAAATCAGTAATTATGGAAATTTATGATTTCAAGTTTTTTTTCAAAATTTTCGAGGTAAATCTCAGGTAAGCATGTGTATAAATGTCACGTAGTCAAATGCATTAACCATGAAGGGAACAATAGCCTTCTCCGGCACTTCGACGAGAGACAATAGACCAGCTGCGGGACCACCGTCGTTCCTATTTTTATATGGGATTACGTCCACGGTGAGTTGGCTGTCACATTTAACGAGCAAACTTGGCCTATTTTGAAGAACTTAGCCTGAAATAAAGACCAAAATAACGCCAAAAATTGGTAATTTTTCAGATGAGCAGGGCCTTCAGAATAATTTCAACCGTAAATATTTATACAATTCCAAAATGGTAGTAAAATTCCTGACAAAACTCTCGTTGAATGCGTTAAAAAAAAATCTACGCTTTACGAAATATTTAGATTTTTCCGTTTTCTAATAAAAAAATTATTACTTTAATACATGTTTTGGATATATATACCTAAAACAGGATACATGAGTCTCCATTTATTACATCACATAGACCCAACCTGTATTCATGAAAAGATTTTAAATTTCAAGAATGTAAGAAATAATATAAATCAAACCAAACACTATATATATATTTTCATTTTATAGATTTGTATATGCCCAATTTACGAACAGAAAAGAAATTGCGCAGTTGGCTGGCTCTGAATTAGAATTTCAAATTATAAAGTGATAAATATTCAAAGCAATAAACAGATTAGTAAATCAAAAATATTATTTTCAAAATGATACCTTAAAAATAAAAATAAGAATATTTGGTTATAATAAATCATTCAAAAAGTGAAATTTCATGTCCCTGTAATTGTGACAGATATATAAAAAAAAAACTGTTTTTCAGAACATCACCATATTGTTACTTTACATTGTGAGCACACAGTGAATCCAATAACTTTATAATCATGCAAGGTTTGAATTATAATGGTTCTAGTTTAAAATATAATAAAATCCTGATAAAATTTTATTAAAAGAGGCTGTTATTACATCCTCACTGACTATAAAATGATTTAAAAAAAACTAGAAATGATATATTTATTACATCTTGAGAGCAGGATGTCATGAAAAGCCATGTACCCAAAAACACAGGTTGCTATAGCAACTTCTAAATGTGGCATCAGTAACTGAAATGAATGTTATTGCTTAAATTGACCCACAGGCGATGAGTGGAGAGTATTATATTTGTGTGATCAGTCATGGGTAGCTTACACGAAGTCCTCACGATGAGCATCGTTCCTCCATCCCAAGATCAGTAAAACTTTGTTCGTACCAGTCAATTTTCCAGTTTTTATTTAGATATATATAAAAATAAATTCAAGAATTTGATTCAGACCAGAAGTGGAGTTTGCATAAGTCTTAATTCACTTGTTTTCCAATCCTCTGATTGTATGTTCATTAAATCATATATTATGTATACATTGTATGTATATATATATATGACTTCTTTTCTCAATGAAATATTGTCTACACAAGAAATAGCTTTTTCTAAAGCAGCAGACAATACTGAAAGTGGTTGATCAATAATTAAGCTTCCTTAAACTTTAATTTCTCCTTCATTCTTAAATGATCATGTTTGTAGCTTTGTTAAAACAAATTGGTTGTCAATTTTCTCCTTAAAATTTAGTGTTAACTATCTAAATAGTAATTATTCACTAAAAAATTTCATGGTTCTCTATTTATGAAGCAGAGCATTTCCTGTGAAGTAAGATTTGGACCTTAAATCTATATAAAACTAAATAAATAAAATTCAGAACCAGCATTGCCATGTGACTTCACACTTCATATTTTGCTTACTATTATTAAATGTTATGCAGTTATGCCTCCTTAATACATGCTCAGATTCAAAGACTATAAAATTGGTATTTGCTGCTTTTCCGCTAAGCATGCAGCATTAAAGAGAAAGTGCAAAGAGTGATTGGCTCAGAATCAGAATAATGTGTCCGAGTAAAACAATCACTCACTCACTCGCCTTAACTGAAATACAGTCAATAGTAGTGTTAATCACCAATAATCTAGTGAAAGTTCTGATAGATCGCTTAAATTAGTCTATAATATAACCAATCTATTACATCTACTTTATTTAAATGCTTAACTTTATTGGGATTAAAAGCCTCACAAATAAACCTACTCAAACTGAAAATTGATTAATGATGGAGTGTTTATTATTCTAGTAATTTAATTTTAATAGATCTACCGTAATACAAATAACCTACAACTCCATAATTATTTTTACTGCTAATTGTTTTGTTGTATTTTATATTTAGAGCAAATTAGTTTTTATGTACATGTATGAAGCACTTTTGTTAAAAACAGACAATTAAAATCCTTGATGATTTTTAATTCAAACTAAAAACCAATATGACATGTCACAATTTCCCGAACAGAAGGGTTTGTAAATAATTCTAGATCAATGTTTATCTGACCACAGGACAGGACTAAACTTTAAATAAGTTATATATACAAATCTAAACAGAAGTAATTTGTTGTCTTATACAAGACACAAAATGACAAACATCTCACCTTTTTATGACAACAAGGAGCTTTTGACAATCAAACTCACTTTCCTGTGTGTGCACAAGAGATTTATACAGTCTGTATAATCTAAAGTTCAGAATCTTTTGATACTAATATGGAAAAACAACAATATTCAAAAACAAATTAAAAACCCATACAATATTACATTTAGTATTGCAACCTCACAATATTCCAATTAAAAAACACAAGTCTACAAAATTATTATCTATTTCGATAATATCCCTACACTATTCTATTTCAAATAACAAGCCTGCGAGATTCCATTTTTGAATCCAGAAATGAATATCAGGGTTGTGTACATTGAATACAGTTCATACCTTTCAAAACACCTAAATAAACCTTAATTATCAATGTTTATTAATCGCTGGACAATTCAGAAGTTATTGTTTTGACAAAATTTTATTTAAAATAACAAGCAATACAAAACAACTGTTATTCATAACAGAAATCAAAACACTTATCAATTAAATTGGCAATTGTGTGTTTATGTCCAAATTACTTGACTGACCATAATATGGCACCTGTCAGGTTTAATTAACACAATACAGGTGTGAAGATATTACCTGTACTTATTGAGGAGTCCATTTATTGAGTGTTTATGCCTTTAATGTCAATAATTGTTAAACAAACATACTTCAACTTCAAAAAGCCAAATATTTTACAGTACCCCAACATCTGTGACAAGTGAACCTTTTAGAAATAGAATTACAATTTATATATACTAGTTAAATACAGACATGGATCTGCCCATAAATTTCATAAGTCATAAATAACATATTAAAATCATAGACACCCCTAATTTAAACTGTTATCTATAGGGTATAAACCTGATTCATACCTACCAGGTTAAATGATTTGATGGACTTATACAATTAATGGTCAATTAACTGATAAATATGGCTTATGATTTATGAATATGTGATAACCATGGTGGTCATGTACATGTATATCTACATCCTTATCATGTGATCAATAAAGACAGGTGGCTCAAAATATCCTTATAACTGATCATATTAAATTGACAGGTGGCTCAAAAATTACCAAATAGTGTTCAGACTAATGGAAGTAGATGAGCTAAATACAGTCAAAACTACCTTAAAGGGAACCTGTATATATACAGGTAACTACAAAAGGCTGTTTATTATTGTCTCCATTGGCATTTAGTGAATAATGCAATTTGAACCTAAAGGGAAACTGCTCATAAATGGTGCAGTGTAGATCTATATAAAACTCTTCAGGAATGGATATTCAACATTTATAATGAAAATAGGTTAGGGTTAGGGTGTTTAACTCCACTTTCAACAATATTTCAGTTATATCATGATGGTCAGTTTTATTGGTGGAGGAAACCGGAGTACCCGGAGAAAAACCCCAACCTGTCGCAAGTCACTGATAAACTTTATCACATAATGTTGTATCGAGAAAACCTTGCCATGAGCGGGATTCAAACTTACAACATTAGTGGTGATAAGCACTGATTACATAGGCAGTTGTAAATCAAACTACATGTACCATACCATCACGACCACCACAACTGTCCCTATTAGTATTATTATTATATGGCTATACTAAGAAAGATTTATATTATTTTCTCTAATATAAATTTTAATTATTTATAGTAATATCAGAAGTTTTAGTGGTCTAATGTCTAACCTCCCAATGTAGATAAAGATCTAATGATAAAACTCCATGAAATTTGTTTATTCAATACTTACATTATGATTACAGTAAACAATGTTAAGAATTTACCAGGACTTAATTCATCAAAATTTATATTAGATAAGGGGATAGGATAGGACATAAGGCAACAACATGGGAAGTTGTTAAAATTCTTCAACTTTTATTTATATGTGTAAAGTCATTTTACAACCCCAATCCTATAATATTCAGGAATCTCACCCTTAAAAAAAATCCTATATAGCTTCTTGTATTAATACTTGTAATTAGCTTTGTGTCAGAATTCTGTTCAGTGAGTTGTCGCTTCACTCAGACACACAATTCTGATTCTGAACCAACCAGTCTTCACTAGTACTTGTTTGTGCTGCATGCTTAGCGAATAAGCAACAAATACCAATATTATAGTCTTTGGTTCAAGTCTCGACTGGGAAAATTTCTGTTCAACATCTTTTCTATACCTATATTAGCCTGACACAGTACATGGAAGATGAAGAACAGCGATAAAAGAAACTTAGTAACGGTTGATTATTTACCTGATACGTGCCAGTTCTAAACAGATATCCTTTCATGTTCTCATTCATATCCTTTGTCTTGGTCAATACAGTATAATACTACTTAAAAATAATCCTGACTTTAAAAAATAAATCCACAGCGCTTCACCATTTAAGTGTGTTTATATGTACATTTGTACATGTATGGCAATGTCTGAAAGCAAGAATTGTTTCAAAAATTGATTTGTAAAATGTATTTCCATATAAAAGATATTTCAAACTAATCTTCAGGGTTAGGGTTACATGTATGGTTTAACATCACTTTCAATAATATTTCAGTTATATCGTGGCGGTTTAACTGTTACATGAAATATATTTACACATACAAAATATGAAGGTACTTGGTTATAAGATTTTAAAAAAAAATCAAATATTTCACAACTCACATTGAATGTCAAAAGTCAAGGTCAAAATGACTTCATTTTACTTCATGCTGACTAAACTCTGGACCATTAAATCAGATTAAATCGTTAAAACTTTTGATAATTATATTTCAGTGTTATCTATTATATCAGAAGAAATGTCAACATCAACACTCTTTATTACTAAATCTTTTTATTTAAAGAAAACAATAAAATCAAATTACATACTATTATCTTTTGGAGGGGTTAACCAGGGCATATATTATGTAATCTAGCTTTTAATGGTTGGTAATAGTGACTTCTCCCTCTTTAACACAACAAGGACAAATGACAATCAAGAATGGAAAATCCAAAGACAGTCATGCAACATTGGGTACTGTACAAGACACAGAACGAAGACATACAAAACAAATACATGACACAAATGACCAACACAGGCTCAACCAAAAAACCAGAGGTGAACCCAGCTGCTTGCGAAGGGCATAGTCTCATAATTGAGTCAGGAAAAAATGGATGAAAAAGATGAAGACAATATTATTATTATTATTATATCTATATAACAGACAAAACTGCAAATTGTATTTAATATTGTACTTCAATGGTGTATATCTACCTGATCATATATACTGCATTAATTGTTTTTAACATGTTTAATATGGCACAATCTATGTTACTGTGAACTAAACATGAAGGTATTTTCAGTTTTGTCAGTGTTTAATTGTTTACACCATAATCATGCACCATGAGGGCCCTTTAATAGTAAATAAAATATTTAATCTTATCTTAGGTTTGTTTTATCAAAATAAAAACATTAATCAAAATAGAAAAAAAATAGTAAGACAAGTCTAATAGTTTTATAGGTCATAGATAAATATGTCAACATGAACATGGTCAAAGAAATTATAAATTTCTAAAGAAACTCTAACGTAGTTCTAGATATTAACCCTTAAATGTGCCAATATCTCTTCGAAATTTTTGTCTTAATAATCTAAGTTGTCAATATTGAATAAATTTCAACCATTTAATAATTTGTTTTAAAAAAGTGTTTCAATATTTTTGCAGTCATTGATACATGTATGTACATTCAAAGTGTGCCTTAATCGTCAAAGTAATCATTTTTAGATATTCTGTGAATTATACAATTTTTCAGACAACTATACAATCAGCAGTGTACTCAATACATTCTTACATATTTTTTTCTGAAAATGAAAATATTATTCTTGACCACATCTGTGGTGTAATGTAGATAAGGGTAATAACAAAATTACCGAACTCCGAACAATCTTACAAAGAGAAAGTCAAAACTCATAAGTATATAAACAGACAAAATCAGTCAACAACTGGAAAACTGTGAAAACCGTAATGACCCTGACTTGGTACAGGCATTTCTAAAGAAATAGTGGGTTGAATCAGATTTTAAAGTGCCAAACCTCCCCCTTTCATTACGGCTCAAAGTTTCCGGCTGTCACTATAACAGTATTTACAACAATACTTGAACAAAACAGGTAAAACAGTTGTCAAATCAGCGCCAAACTCAGTGAAGTAAATGTCAAAAACACTTTTACGTCACACATTGTTAAAAAAATAATTTTTGACATTTTTGTTGACACCTTATCTTTATACATTTTCACTATATGAAAATCCATCGTTTATAATCTTTTCTGCAGAGACGGAATATATTTCGACAAGATCTTGGTATCGGAATATAAACTTTTTAAGAGATCGAATAAGGAGAATCTTTTTATAGCCCTGATCCAGTAGCCTGTTTCTCAGATGAAGATGACATTTCAGGAATAATTGCTACTGGTTGATAGTGGATTTTAGCCCCACTCAGGTTAAACCAAACACTATAAAACCAGTATTTCTTGTTTCTCTGCTTAACATTCAGCTAAGAGAAGGTGCAAAGACTGCTTAGCTCGGAAGCGAGATAATGTGTCAGAGTGTACAGACATCAGTTTATCTGTGGACTTGTTTCAGTGAGCTACAGGTAGCACATGCTATTCCCAGCATATATCAAGTTTTTTTTCTATGTAATAAAATTTTAGCACAATAGGCAGAATAATATAATACAAAAATGTAATTGATTTTCCATCATTTTCATTTTTTTGGAGGTCAAAATTAGCATTTTATCACATAGGAAAAATAATCCAATAAAACTCATTCAAGTAAACAACTGGAAGATACAATATATAATAATATTGCTTGACTACCGGTAATGTTTTTCCCTTTATTTATAAATTTCTACCACAACACAAAACAGGAAATTCGTTCAATGAAGATTTACTATTCAAGCTTCAATGTTAGATAAGAATTATTGTAAATTTGATATAATGATAAACTTCTTGAAAAAATAAAATATATTTGCATAAATCTAGAGGTATTATGAAGAGTGTAAGGGAGAATTCATTTAATATTATACAATCTGTATGGAATTACCTCTGTATGTTGGCAAATTTAAAACAAATATTTAAATAGTTGTAAAAGATGAATTAGTTTTACTAAACAGACACCTGTGTGATCATTTTTCATCTATTTTGAAATAAAAACACACATTTTGGGCAAGAGTTAAAATTCACTTAAATAAGAAATATTTCTGTATAAACTGACAGTAGTTGGGAGTATACAAAACTGTAAAAGATTATTAATTAATACATATTTGAACAATATTTCTTATAATATATAAGACAGGTGACGACAAGAAAAAAAACCATCTTTCTAATTCTAAACATATAAAAATATTTTCGAGATTTTTTTTTATTATATCCGTTCAAATACAGTGTTGTCTATAGATACCTTCCATAAGATTTTCAACGAAATACAAGACCTTTCCGTGTTTATATTATCCTGAAAATAATAATATTAATACGAAAAAAGAAAATAACATACCCGTTGCAGCGTTATACCTTTTCTTCTCTGTTTTTCATAATTTAAAAAATAATATCGTGAAAATTCTTAATTAATCCAACAACATCACGGAAGATCTGATTAAAATCCGTCACTATTAAATTTCAGGTGTGAAACAACTCGCACCATTTTTACAATAAACGCTTCTGTGATTTAAACAGATCACATGTTTCGTCGTGAAAACCAATATCCGGTTATGAGCACAGGTAAAAGATAAGAGGCACCATGTGGGGGTTTAATTAGAGAATAGGTAACGGAACAATAAAAATGGTAGTTATAGGTAAAATGTGTTTAATGGGAGTAATTACAATTACACATACCAAGGATTTAAATAGTAGACAAATCCTTGCACAGATGTTTAGCGCAAATTTCAAAAGTAAATAGTTTAGTTAGGTCTATAAATAATATCGTGAATGTCCTTTTTATTGGTGTTACAGAGTGCATCGACATGCAACAAATCTCTGACAAAACAAATAAAAGGGAGAGGGGGCACTACCAATATTCTTATATCATAAATGGATAAATATGGAATACAAAATGTAACAAGTTTCACACGATATAAAGTTAAACAAAAAACTAATAATAATAATAATAATAATAAATACATAGTATTCAGAAATTTGTAAGCCAGACCTTTGTATCAATATTATAAGATTGATTGATTTGATTTTTGTTGTTTAACGCCACTTTCACAATATTTCAGCTATATCATGGCGACCAGTTTTAGTGGTGGAAGAAGCCGGACTGAGTACCCGGAGAGAACCACCGACCATGGGCAAGCAACTGGTAAACTTTATCACTTGCGGCTGCGAGTCGAGTGCACCCTTTTTGTAATTTACAAAGCTTGGCGCTAACCCACGCCGTATTGGTGATAGCTTTGTATGAGTTGTTAGATAATCCAACTATCTAACTCATTGAGTCACCTGGGCCCTTATCAATATTATAAATCAAATCAAATCAAATATTTATTAATCCAATCATGGTCCCACAGGGGGCAGTTACATAAATACAACAATTATGATTAATACAGTAGACAGTACATTGCTATAAACAGTAAATGTCCATAATTGAGATTATACTCAGTAGTAATACAGCATATGTGTTACTATTGTACCTGATCTCTTCCAAAGTGCAATCTAGGAGATTCAAAGAAACGATATCGCACACACTAACAAAAAATGTAATCCTTGTACTGCATATCTTAGTTTGTACTAAGTGGATAGTATATTTGGACGTATGGATGAAACATTGGATATCTGCAAGGGTCACCAAGGGACGGTGCTTATGGATATGTTCCACTGAACATTCCACCTCGTGCCCCCAGCAGAACTCCAAGGTTAAATAATATACAAATATATATAGTGAGATATTGCTACTCAGCCACAGACACCAAGGGACAGTGCTTCTGGGGATGTCTAGCATATATAGCTGTGACATTCCAACCTGTGTCTGAGGCAGAGAAGCAAGACATCAAGGGAAAAAAACCAACAACAACAAAAACAAACAGACAGACAAAGATAAATAAAGAAAATAAATATCTATCTGCAGTGTTTTCTCAAGAACACACCCAAATATGTTAGTATATTGTGATTTTCACAATTACAAATCCATTCTAATTTCTTTACATCATTTAAGCTATTAAAATTTGGACATGAAGTCAATATTATATCGATCAATTCTTTCCTGTCTGGTTCATATTTAGAACATTTGAAAAGAAAATGTATTTCATCTTCAACTTCTCCTGAACTGCACTGTTGGCAGAGACTTTGGTGTCGAGGGATACCCTGGTACTTGCCCATTATAAGAAGTATCCGTTGCTGTATGAATGGCTTAGGCCAACATCTTCTGCCCATAGTCAGGGTCAGTGATTGATTCGGTGTTGTTAACTATATATCTTTAATTCTCAATAAACCATTGGAATACATAGGTATAGAGAATTACAAAGCTATATACAAATTTACCTATACAATTACAGGGAAACAGAAATGGACACAGCGATTATCCCAGTGCAAACACACCTTCATTTATGACTTCATTTTACATATATATAGCTTCAACAGATCTGATTTATTCGTTACGGTCATAATGTGTTTAAATTTAAGAACATTTGGCCTATTTCTAAAATAACTAGGGATGAGGGGCTTGCGGTTTTTGCTCAAAATATCGACATTGTAAAATATAATGGAATTCATCTCTGGAAAATGTCATTTGTGTGACAGAGGAGACATTTCCTATTGTTTCTTACGACCAACCACTAGCTCTCCTATGTTGTAGGAGCACATGCAGGCACTTGTTTCATTCAAAAAATATATAGTATGGTGTCTATACAAACGCCACTTTCAACAATATTTCAGTTATATCGTGGCGGTCAGTTTTATTTGCAAAGGAAACCGAAGAAGACCAGTGACCTGTCGCAAGTCACTGGTCACAGACTTGATCAAATAACTATATCGAGTACACCTCTCCTGTGTGGGATTCGAACTCACAATTTTAGTGGTGATAGGCACCGACTGATTGTACGGGTAGTTGTAAATTCAACTACCAGATGATCACTACCACGACGGCACCTTTCTCCTATATTGTCCATGTTTTTATGTTGTCGTGTTTTTGAGATTCTGGAGTCGTTCAGTCGAATACAAATGTATGTGCAGTTTTTTTTTTATTGTTTGCTTTATATATGAATTTGCTGTTGGAGATCCAGGTTAGCGGGTTGGGTTCACATTAACCGTACATGTACCAAGCCAAGTCCTGGATTCCCATCGGCTCTTTCTTAATTGTTCAATAATTTAAGGTGAAAAGTTTTGTTCATTTTGTGGGATTGGTGACAATCGTTGTTTAAACTTTCTTTTCATAATGAAATGAAAAATGCGTATTTCTTTTATCTTGGCGAGGATCATTTTTATCTGCACGGGAAATTATATACAAAATAGGTCAAAGGGAGGTAACTTAAAAAAGAATCGGATCTGAAATGTGAGTGTGTAAGATACATAGGTCCCCCGGAATATACCTCTATACATTGACTGTGTTATTAATGTCAATACAAAAACCAAATTACATCTTCTTCAAAGGTGTTCTTGTGCTCAATATCTGCACTCTTTCCATATTTTCGAAATATTCAGATTTGCCATGAATTATTTTGGAAAGTGAAACATTTCCTTCTTCACTGCTAAGAAAAAAGACTGATCCATATCAAAATAACAGAAAGCAGTGCTAAATCAGGGGCCAGATTCGAGGTAGAAAGCTTCCCCACAAAGGAATTGAGTGTTCTGGTCCACGAATGTGGGCGTGGATTCGAATCCCACCCTTTGACACTAATATTTTTATTGTTATATTTGTTGTTTATTTTTTCAAACAGCGTCTTAGAGTTGATTAATTGATATGATTAGATTGATTGGATTTAACATACAAGACATACACATACATGTAAATATACAATTTTGTAATCAATAATTTTGACAAGCATAGTGATCCCTGTAATAGATTAAGAGACAGTGCATCATCCACAGTTGTATATCTAACACAGATATATAATAATTATTATTAATATTGTATAACATAAAATATTACTATTGTTAATTTTGAATTCTATCATTTCTAGATGAATGTAACTTTAGTATCATATCAATATTTCCGGCAACTGTACGGTCTAGAATATGAACGTTTATTTCATATCTCTCCAACAGAAGCGTGGGACTTTTCGGACGATTATTTAGTGACACTGATACAACGTACTAAATCAACTAAAATACTGAGATTTTCATCAGTTTTAGAATATATTTTATTTGTATTTAGTAATATAGGAAGGGTTATCTTGACTTTGTTCTATGATACAAGTATACGATCACGGATAGCGAAATGGTGTAAATGTACAAACAGAAAGACGCAGATGTATTCAAACTTGATATTTTGACAAAATTAAAGAAAGAATAACAATAAAACGTCCTTTGATGTTTCGCTTTTCAGACCAAAAAATAGAAATGGCAGCGGTGGGATTCGAACCCACGCCTCAATGAGACTGGTGCCTAAAACCAGCGCCTTAGACCGCTCGGCCACGCTACCTTACAACTTTTGTGCAGATAATTTGAATATTTATTGGTAATGTGTCTTGTCAGTACTCCGGTCTTCTCCTTGAATAGGGAGATGACTATATTCTATTTACTTTTTGTGTGTAATTCACTAAATTACCTACCTCTACACTGACTGTGTTACTAATATCAATACAAAAAACCCAATTACATCTTCTTCAAAGGTGTTTTTTTGTTTTTGTGCTAACTATTTTAAAAAGAAAGTTCGGTTATATTTGTCATCCACTTGCACTCGTTGTAGCGTTGACTTCTTTCCATATATTCTACATATTCCGATTTGCAATGAAAGTTTTGGAAAGTGAGCAATTTCCATCTTCACCGCTTATAATAATAAGAGAGAATCCATATATACCATAATTACGCGAAACATTGCTATGTCAGGTTGGCCGAGTGGTCTAAGGCGCCAGACTCAAGGTAGAAACCTTCCCTGCAAAGGGATTGAGTGTTCTGGTCCACGTATGTGGGCGTGGGTTCGAATCCCACATCTGACACTAATATTTTTATTCTTATTTTTGTTGTTTGTTTTTTTTCACCCTCATCTGTCGAAACTTATCTTCACGAGTGGACATTATTTTTCTGTCATAAATAATCACAACAATGCTCTTATACAGCTTGGCAAAATGAATCTATTCACAACTTCTAATGCCATGTAAGATACACATTACAAAGCATAGAAATAAACGAGAGCAACACATTATGGCGACAATTTAAAAAAAAAACGCATCATAAGTTATTGCCAGGATTTTATTTTCGGTCGACATTACAGCGCCTATCTTTTATTTGGCGTATTATCCAAATATTTACATTACCGCTACAATATAAGTATAGGTAAATACGGGTATGGGGGAGATGCAGACACTGAGAAAGCAACAACCTGTGAACATTCACCACCGGTACATCGAATCCGTCCACCAATCAATCAGTTTATAGACAAAGAAGAAGAAAACAGTCTAAACTTCTGAAATATAGAGGGGAAACAATTGAAACATAAAGGAATGCGAGCTTTTCTCCAACATTTTGTAAGTTTTCCTGTGAAATTAAAGAAATTAGCCTGTCTAATACAAGATGTTGTAACACCACATTGTATGGTGATACAAGAATAGGGTGACGATGTTCTCTGACGGACAACGTTTTAAGTTTTCATGACGTCATGTTGTATTGGAAGGCGGTCGAAGAGTTCTAAATGTAAGTAGCTGAAACAAAGCGATTGTTCAATGCTCATTCAGTCATGATGCATTCCCATTTCCAAGAACATAGTTTCAATAGAATAGAATAGAATAGAATAGAATAGAATAGAATAGAATAGAATATGTTTATTTGTCAATTAAAGACGCCCATGATAGGCAGTATAATTACATGAAAATCACAATATTTACATTAATTGGTATGATTAGATTGATTGGATTTAACATACAAGACATACACATACATGTAAATATACAATTTTGTAATCAATAATTTTGACAAGCATAGTGATCCCTGTAATAGATTAAGAGACAGTGCATCATCCACAGTTGTATATCTAACACAGATATATAATAATTATTATTAATATTGTATAACATAAAATATTACTATTGTTAATTTTGAATTCTATCATTTCTAGATGAATGTAACTTTAGTATCATATCAATATTTCCGGCAACTGTACGGTCTAGAATATGAACGTTTATTTCATATCTCTCCAACAGAAGCGTGGGACTTTTCGGACGATTATTTAGTGACACTGATACAACGTACTAAATCAACTAAAATACTGAGATTTTCATCAGTTTTAGAATATATTTTATTTGTATTTAGTAATATAGGAAGGGTTATTCTGGACTTTGTTCTATGATACAAGTATACGATCACGGATAGCGAAATGGTGTAAATGTACAAACAGAAAGACGCAGATGTATTCAATCTTGATATTTTGACAAAATTAAAGAAAGAATAACAATAAAACGTCAATTCTTGATCCTTTGATGTTTCGCTTTTCAGAACAAAAAATAGAAATGGCAGCGGTGGGATTCGAACCCACGCCTCAATGAGACTGGTGCCTAAAACCGCTCGGCCACGCTACCTTACAACTTTTGTGCAGATAATTTGAATATTTATTGGTAATGTGTCTTGTCAGTACTCCGGTCTTCTCCTTGAATAGGGAGATGACTATATTCTATTTACTTTTTGTGTGTAATTCACTAAATTACCTACCTCTACACTGACTGTGTTACTAATATCAATACAAAAAACCCAATTACATCTTCTTCAAAGGTGTTTTTTTGTTTTTGTGCTAACTATTTTAAAAAGAAAGTTCGGTTATATTTGTCATCCACTTGCACTCGTTGTAGCGTTGACTTCTTTCCATATATTCTACATATTCCGATTTGCAATGAAAGTTTTGGAAAGTGAGCAATTTCCATCTTCACCGCTTATAATAATAAGAGAGAATCCATATATACCATAATTACGCGAAACATTGCTATGTCAGGTTGGCCGAGTGGTCTAAGGCGCCAGACTCAAGGTAGAAACCTTCCCTGCAAAGGGATTGAGTGTTCTGGTCCACGTATGTGGGCGTGGGTTCGAATCCCACATCTGACACTAATATTTTTATTCTTATTTTTGTTGTTTGTTTTTTTTCACCCTCATCTGTCGAAACTTATCTTCACGAGTGGACATTATTTTTCTGTCATAAATAATCACAACAATGCTCTTATACAGCTTGGCAAAATGAATCTATTCACAACTTCTAATGCCATGTAAGATACACATTACAAAGCATAGAAATAAACGAGAGCAACACATTATGGCGACAATTTAAAAAAAAAACGCATCATAAGTTATTGCCAGGATTTTATTTTCGGTCGACATTACAGCGCCTATCTTTTATTTGGCGTATTATCCAAATATTTACATTACCGCTACAATATAAGTATAGGTAAATACGGGTATGGGGGAGATGCAGACACTGAGAAAGCAACAACCTGTGAACATTCACCACCGGTACATCGAATCCGTCCACCAATCAATCAGTTTATAGACAAAGAAGAAGAAAACAGTCTAAACTTCTGAAATATAGAGGGGAAACAATTGAAACATAAAGGAATGCGAGCTTTTCTCCAACATTTTGTAAGTTTTCCTGTGAAATTAAAGAAATTAGCCTGTCTAATACAAGATGTTGTAACACCACATTGTATGGTGATACAAGAATAGGGTGACGATGTTCTCTGACGGACAACGTTTTAAGTTTTCATGACGTCATGTTGTATTGGAAGGCGGTCGAAGAGTTCTAAATGTAAGTAGCTGAAACAAAGCGATTGTTCAATGCTCATTCAGTCATGATGCATTCCCATTTCCAAGAACATAGTTTCAATAGAATAGAATAGAATAGAATAGAATAGAATAGAATAGAATAGAATAGAATAGAATATGTTTATTTGTCAATTAAAGACGCCCATGATAGGCAGTATAATTACATGAAAATCACAATATTTACATTAATTGGTATGATTAGATTGATTGGATTTAACATACAAGACATACACATACATGTAAATATACAATTTTGTAATCAATAATTTTGACAAGCATAGTGATCCCTGTAATAGATTAAGAGACAGTGCATCATCCACAGTTGTATATCTAACACAGATATATAATAATTATTATTAATATTGTATAACATAAAATATTACTATTGTTAATTTTGAATTCTATCATTTCTAGATGAATGTAACTTTAGTATCATATCAATATTTCCGGCAACTGTACGGTCTAGAATATGAACGTTTATTTCATATCTCTCCAACAGAAGCGTGGGACTTTTCGGACGATTATTTAGTGACACTGATACAACGTACTAAATCAACTAAAATACTGAGATTTTCATCAGTTTTAGAATATATTTTATTTGTATTTAGTAATATAGGAAGGGTTATTCTGGACTTTGTTCTATGATACAAGTATACGATCACGGATAGCGAAATGGTGTAAATGTACAAACAGAAAGACGCAGATGTATTCAATCTTGATATTTTGACAAAATTAAAGAAAGAATAACAATAAAACGTCAATTCTTGATCCTTTGATGTTTCGCTTTTCAGAACAAAAAATAGAAATGGCAGCGGTGGGATTCGAACCCACGCCTCAATGAGACTGGTGCCTAAAACCGCTCGGCCACGCTACCTTACAACTTTTGTGCAGATAATTTGAATATTTATTGGTAATGTGTCTTGTCAGTACTCCGGTCTTCTCCTTGAATAGGGAGATGACTATATTCTATTTACTTTTTGTGTGTAATTCACTAAATTACCTACCTCTACACTGACTGTGTTACTAATATCAATACAAAAAACCCAATTACATCTTCTTCAAAGGTGTTTTTTTGTTTTTGTGCTAACTATTTTAAAAAGAAAGTTCGGTTATATTTGTCATCCACTTGCACTCGTTGTAGCGTTGACTTCTTTCCATATATTCTACATATTCCGATTTGCAATGAAAGTTTTGGAAAGTGAGCAATTTCCATCTTCACCGCTTATAATAATAAGAGAGAATCCATATATACCATAATTACGCGAAACATTGCTATGTCAGGTTGGCCGAGTGGTCTAAGGCGCCAGACTCAAGGTAGAAACCTTCCCTGCAAAGGGATTGAGTGTTCTGGTCCACGTATGTGGGCGTGGGTTCGAATCCCACATCTGACACTAATATTTTTATTCTTATTTTTGTTGTTTGTTTTTTTTCACCCTCATCTGTCGAAACTTATCTTCACGAGTGGACATTATTTTTCTGTCATAAATAATCACAACAATGCTCTTATACAGCTTGGCAAAATGAATCTATTCACAACTTCTAATGCCATGTAAGATACACATTACAAAGCATAGAAATAAACGAGAGCAACACATTATGGCGACAATTTAAAAAAAAAACGCATCATAAGTTATTGCCAGGATTTTATTTTCGGTCGACATTACAGCGCCTATCTTTTATTTGGCGTATTATCCAAATATTTACATTACCGCTACAATATAAGTATAGGTAAATACGGGTATGGGGGAGATGCAGACACTGAGAAAGCAACAACCTGTGAACATTCACCACCGGTACATCGAATCCGTCCACCAATCAATCAGTTTATAGACAAAGAAGAAGAAAACAGTCTAAACTTCTGAAATATAGAGGGGAAACAATTGAAACATAAAGGAATGCGAGCTTTTCTCCAACATTTTGTAAGTTTTCCTGTGAAATTAAAGAAATTAGCCTGTCTAATACAAGATGTTGTAACACCACATTGTATGGTGATACAAGAATAGGGTGACGATGTTCTCTGACGGACAACGTTTTAAGTTTTCATGACGTCATGTTGTATTGGAAGGCGGTCGAAGAGTTCTAAATGTAAGTAGCTGAAACAAAGCGATTGTTCAATGCTCATTCAGTCATGATGCATTCCCATTTCCAAGAACATAGTTTCAATAGAATAGAATAGAATAGAATAGAATAGAATAGAATAGAATAGAATATGTTTATTTGTCAATTAAAGACGCCCATGATAGGCAGTATAATTACATGAAAATCACAATATTTACATTAATTGGTATGATTAGATTGATTGGATTTAACATACAAGACATACACATACATGTAAATATACAATTTTGTAATCAATAATTTTGACAAGCATAGTGATCCCTGTAATAGATTAAGAGACAGTACATCATCCACAGTTGTATATCTAACACAGATATATAATAATTATTATTAATATTGTATAACATAAAATATTACTATTGTTAATTTTGAATTCTATCATTTCTAGATGAATGTAACTTTAGTATCATATCAATATTTCCGGCAACTGTACGGTCTAGAATATGAACGTTTATTTCATATCTCTCCAACAGAAGCGTGGGACTTTTCGGACGATTATTTAGTGACACTGATACAACGTACTAAATCAACTAAAATACTGAGATTTTCATCAGTTTTAGAATATATTTTATTTGTATTTAGTAATATAGGAAGGGTTATTCTGGACTTTGTTCTATGATACAAGTATACGATCACGGATAGCGAAATGGTGTAAATGTACAAACAGAAAGACGCAGATGTATTCAATCTTGATATTTTGACAAAATTAAAGAAAGAATAACAATAAAACGTCAATTCTTGATCCTTTGATGTTTCGCTTTTCAGAACAAAAAATAGAAATGGCAGCGGTGGGATTCGAACCCACGCTTCAATGAGACTGGTGCCTAAAACCGCTCGGCCACGCTACCTTACAACTTTTGTGCAGATAATTTGAATATTTATTGGTAATGTGTCTTGTCAGTACTCCGGTCTTCTCCTTGAATAGGGAGATGACTATATTCTATTTACTTTTTGTGTGTAATTCACTAAATTACCTACCTCTACACTGACTGTGTTACTAATATCAATACAAAAAACCCAATTACATCTTCTTCAAAGGTGTTTTTTTGTTTTTGTGCTAACTATTTTAAAAAGAAAGTTCGGTTATATTTGTCATCCACTTGCACTCGTTGTAGCGTTGACTTCTTTCCATATATTCTACATATTCCGATTTGCAATGAAAGTTTTGGAAAGTGAGCAATTTCCATCTTCACCGCTTATAATAATAAGAGAGAATCCATATATACCATAATTACGCGAAACATTGCTATGTCAGGTTGGCCGAGTGGTCTAAGGCGCCAGACTCAAGGTAGAAACCTTCCCTGCAAAGGGATTGAGTGTTCTGGTCCACGTATGTGGGCGTGGGTTCGAATCCCACATCTGACACTAATATTTTTATTCTTATTTTTGTTGTTTGTTTTTTTTCACCCTCATCTGTCGAAACTTATCTTCACGAGTGGACATTATTTTTCTGTCATAAATAATCACAACAATGCTCTTATACAGCTTGGCAAAATGAATCTATTCACAACTTCTAATGCCATGTAAGATACACATTACAAAGCATAGAAATAAACGAGAGCAACACATTATGGCGACAATTTAAAAAAAAAACGCATCATAAGTTATTGCCAGGATTTTATTTTCGGTCGACATTACAGCGCCTATCTTTTATTTGGCGTATTATCCAAATATTTACATTACCGCTACAATATAAGTATAGGTAAATACGGGTATGGGGGAGATGCAGACACTGAGAAAGCAACAACCTGTGAACATTCACCACCGGTACATCGAATCCGTCCACCAATCAATCAGTTTATAGACAAAGAAGAAGAAAACAGTCTAAACTTCTGAAATATAGAGGGGAAACAATTGAAACATAAAGGAATGCGAGCTTTTCTCCAACATTTTGTAAGTTTTCCTGTGAAATTAAAGAAATTAGCCTGTCTAATACAAGATGTTGTAACACCACATTGTATGGTGATACAAGAATAGGGTGACGATGTTCTCTGACGGACAACGTTTTAAGTTTTCATGACGTCATGTTGTATTGGAAGGCGGTCGAAGAGTTCTAAATGTAAGTAGCTGAAACAAAGCGATTGTTCAATGCTCATTCAGTCATGATGCATTCCCATTTCCAAGAACATAGTTTCAATAGAATAGAATAGAATAGAATAGAATAGAATAGAATAGAATAGAATATGTTTATTTGTCAATTAAAGACGCCCATGATAGGCAGTATAATTACATGAAAATCACAATATTTACATTAATTGGTATGATTAGATTGATTGGATTTAACATACAAGACATACACATACATGTAAATATACAATTTTGTAATCAATAATTTTGACAAGCATAGTGATCCCTGTAATAGATTAAGAGACAGTGCATCATCCACAGTTGTATATCTAACACAGATATATAATAATTATTATTAATATTGTATAACATAAAATATTACTATTGTTAATTTTGAATTCTATCATTTCTAGATGAATGTAACTTTAGTATCATATCAATATTTCCGGCAACTGTACGGTCTAGAATATGAACGTTTATTTCATATCTCTCCAACAGAAGCGTGGGACTTTTCGGACGATTATTTAGTGACACTGATACAACGTACTAAATCAACTAAAATACTGAGATTTTCATCAGTTTTAGAATATATTTTATTTGTATTTAGTAATATAGGAAGGGTTATTCTGGACTTTGTTCTATGATACAAGTATACGATCACGGATAGCGAAATGGTGTAAATGTACAAACAGAAAGACGCAGATGTATTCAATCTTGATATTTTGACAAAATTAAAGAAAGAATAACAATAAAACGTCAATTCTTGATCCTTTGATGTTTCGCTTTTCAGAACAAAAAATAGAAATGGCAGCGGTGGGATTCGAACCCACGCCTCAATGAGACTGGTGCCTAAAACCGCTCGGCCACGCTACCTTACAACTTTTGTGCAGATAATTTGAATATTTATTGGTAATGTGTCTTGTCAGTACTCCGGTCTTCTCCTTGAATAGGGAGATGACTATATTCTATTTACTTTTTGTGTGTAATTCACTAAATTACCTACCTCTACACTGACTGTGTTACTAATATCAATACAAAAAACCCAATTACATCTTCTTCAAAGGTGTTTTTTTGTTTTTGTGCTAACTATTTTAAAAAGAAAGTTCGGTTATATTTGTCATCCACTTGCACTCGTTGTAGCGTTGACTTCTTTCCATATATTCTACATATTCCGATTTGCAATGAAAGTTTTGGAAAGTGAGCAATTTCCATCTTCACCGCTTATAATAATAAGAGAGAATCCATATATACCATAATTACGCGAAACATTGCTATGTCAGGTTGGCCGAGTGGTCTAAGGCGCCAGACTCAAGGTAGAAACCTTCCCTGCAAAGGGATTGAGTGTTCTGGTCCACGTATGTGGGCGTGGGTTCGAATCCCACATCTGACACTAATATTTTTATTCTTATTTTTGTTGTTTGTTTTTTTTCACCCTCATCTGTCGAAACTTATCTTCACGAGTGGACATTATTTTTCTGTCATAAATAATCACAACAATGCTCTTATACAGCTTGGCAAAATGAATCTATTCACAACTTCTAATGCCATGTAAGATACACATTACAAAGCATAGAAATAAACGAGAGCAACACATTATGGCGACAATTTAAAAAAAAAACGCATCATAAGTTATTGCCAGGATTTTATTTTCGGTCGACATTACAGCGCCTATCTTTTATTTGGCGTATTATCCAAATATTTACATTACCGCTACAATATAAGTATAGGTAAATACGGGTATGGGGGAGATGCAGACACTGAGAAAGCAACAACCTGTGAACATTCACCACC
Organism: Bathymodiolus brooksi; assembly: GCA_963680875.1. Classification (NCBI taxonomy): domain Eukaryota; kingdom Metazoa; phylum Mollusca; class Bivalvia; order Mytilida; family Modiolidae; genus Bathymodiolus; species Bathymodiolus brooksi. The sequence goes on along the minus strand of OY804581.1, from coordinate 94,237,020 downwards.
GGTACATCGAATCCGTCCACCAATCAATCAGTTTATAGACAAAGAAGAAGAAAACAGTCTAAACTTCTGAAATATAGAGGGGAAACAATTGAAACATAAAGGAATGCGAGCTTTTCTCCAACATTTTGTAAGTTTTCCTGTGAAATTAAAGAAATTAGCCTGTCTAATACAAGATGTTGTAACACCACATTGTATGGTGATACAAGAATAGGGTGACGATGTTCTCTGACGGACAACGTTTTAAGTTTTCATGACGTCATGTTGTATTGGAAGGCGGTCGAAGAGTTCTAAATGTAAGTAGCTGAAACAAAGCGATTGTTCAATGCTCATTCAGTCATGATGCATTCCCATTTCCAAGAACATAGTTTCAATAGAATAGAATAGAATAGAATAGAATAGAATAGAATAGAATAGAATATGTTTATTTGTCAATTAAAGACGCCCATGATAGGCAGTATAATTACATGAAAATCACAATATTTACATTAATTGGTATGATTAGATTGATTGGATTTAACATACAAGACATACACATACATGTAAATATACAATTTTGTAATCAATAATTTTGACAAGCATAGTGATCCCTGTAATAGATTAAGAGACAGTACATCATCCACAGTTGTATATCTAACACAGATATATAATAATTATTATTAATATTGTATAACATAAAATATTACTATTGTTAATTTTGAATTCTATCATTTCTAGATGAATGTAACTTTAGTATCATATCAATATTTCCGGCAACTGTACGGTCTAGAATATGAACGTTTATTTCATATCTCTCCAACAGAAGCGTGGGACTTTTCGGACGATTATTTAGTGACACTGATACAACGTACTAAATCAACTAAAATACTGAGATTTTCATCAGTTTTAGAATATATTTTATTTGTATTTAGTAATATAGGAAGGGTTATTCTGGACTTTGTTCTATGATACAAGTATACGATCACGGATAGCGAAATGGTGTAAATGTACAAACAGAAAGACGCAGATGTATTCAATCTTGATATTTTGACAAAATTAAAGAAAGAATAACAATAAAACGTCAATTCTTGATCCTTTGATGTTTCGCTTTTCAGAACAAAAAATAGAAATGGCAGCGGTGGGATTCGAACCCACGCTTCAATGAGACTGGTGCCTAAAACCGCTCGGCCACGCTACCTTACAACTTTTGTGCAGATAATTTGAATATTTATTGGTAATGTGTCTTGTCAGTACTCCGGTCTTCTCCTTGAATAGGGAGATGACTATATTCTATTTACTTTTTGTGTGTAATTCACTAAATTACCTACCTCTACACTGACTGTGTTACTAATATCAATACAAAAAACCCAATTACATCTTCTTCAAAGGTGTTTTTTTGTTTTTGTGCTAACTATTTTAAAAAGAAAGTTCGGTTATATTTGTCATCCACTTGCACTCGTTGTAGCGTTGACTTCTTTCCATATATTCTACATATTCCGATTTGCAATGAAAGTTTTGGAAAGTGAGCAATTTCCATCTTCACCGCTTATAATAATAAGAGAGAATCCATATATACCATAATTACGCGAAACATTGCTATGTCAGGTTGGCCGAGTGGTCTAAGGCGCCAGACTCAAGGTAGAAACCTTCCCTGCAAAGGGATTGAGTGTTCTGGTCCACGTATGTGGGCGTGGGTTCGAATCCCACATCTGACACTAATATTTTTATTCTTATTTTTGTTGTTTGTTTTTTTTCACCCTCATCTGTCGAAACTTATCTTCACGAGTGGACATTATTTTTCTGTCATAAATAATCACAACAATGCTCTTATACAGCTTGGCAAAATGAATCTATTCACAACTTCTAATGCCATGTAAGATACACATTACAAAGCATAGAAATAAACGAGAGCAACACATTATGGCGACAATTTAAAAAAAAACCGCATCATAAGTTATTGCCAGGATTTTATTTTCGGTCGACATTACAGCGCCTATCTTTTATTTGGCGTATTATCCAAATATTTACATTACCGCTACAATATAAGTATAGGTAAATACGGGTATGGGGGAGATGCAGACACTGAGAAAGCAACAACCTGTGAACATTCACCACCGGTACATCGAATCCGTCCACCAATCAATCAGTTTATAGACAAAGAAGAAGAAAACAGTCTAAACTTCTGAAATATAGAGGGGAAACAATTGAAACATAAAGGAATGCGAGCTTTTCTCCAACATTTTGTAAGTTTTCCTGTGAAATTAAAGAAATTAGCCTGTCTAATACAAGATGTTGTAACACCACATTGTATGGTGATACAAGAATAGGGTGACGATGTTCTCTGACGGACAACGTTTTAAGTTTTCATGACGTCATGTTGTATTGGAAGGCGGTCGAAGAGTTCTAAATGTAAGTAGCTGAAACAAAGCGATTGTTCAATGCTCATTCAGTCATGATGCATTCCCATTTCCAAGAACATAGTTTCAATAGAATAGAATAGAATAGAATAGAATAGAATAGAATAGAATAGAATAGAATATGTTTATTTGTCAATTAAAGACGCCCATGATAGGCAGTATAATTACATGAAAATCACAATATTTACATTAATTGGTATGATTAGATTGATTGGATTTAACATACAAGACATACACATACATGTAAATATACAATTTTGTAATCAATAATTTTGACAAGCATAGTGATCCCTGTAATAGATTAAGAGACAGTGCATCATCCACAGTTGTATATCTAACACAGATATATAATAATTATTATTAATATTGTATAACATAAAATATTACTATTGTTAATTTTGAATTCTATCATTTCTAGATGAATGTAACTTTAGTATCATATCAATATTTCCGGCAACTGTACGGTCTAGAATATGAACGTTTATTTCATATCTCTCCAACAGAAGCGTGGGACTTTTCGGACGATTATTTAGTGACACTGATACAACGTACTAAATCAACTAAAATACTGAGATTTTCATCAGTTTTAGAATATATTTTATTTGTATTTAGTAATATAGGAAGGGTTATTCTGGACTTTGTTCTATGATACAAGTATACGATCACGGATAGCGAAATGGTGTAAATGTACAAACAGAAAGACGCAGATGTATTCAATCTTGATATTTTGACAAAATTAAAGAAAGAATAACAATAAAACGTCAATTCTTGATCCTTTGATGTTTCGCTTTTCAGAACAAAAAATAGAAATGGCAGCGGTGGGATTCGAACCCACGCCTCAATGAGACTGGTGCCTAAAACCGCTCGGCCACGCTACCTTACAACTTTTGTGCAGATAATTTGAATATTTATTGGTAATGTGTCTTGTCAGTACTCCGGTCTTCTCCTTGAATAGGGAGATGACTATATTCTATTTACTTTTTGTGTGTAATTCACTAAATTACCTACCTCTACACTGACTGTGTTACTAATATCAATACAAAAAACCCAATTACATCTTCTTCAAAGGTGTTTTTTTGTTTTTGTGCTAACTATTTTAAAAAGAAAGTTCGGTTATATTTGTCATCCACTTGCACTCGTTGTAGCGTTGACTTCTTTCCATATATTCTACATATTCCGATTTGCAATGAAAGTTTTGGAAAGTGAGCAATTTCCATCTTCACCGCTTATAATAATAAGAGAGAATCCATATATACCATAATTACGCGAAACATTGCTATGTCAGGTTGGCCGAGTGGTCTAAGGCGCCAGACTCAAGGTAGAAACCTTCCCTGCAAAGGGATTGAGTGTTCTGGTCCACGTATGTGGGCGTGGGTTCGAATCCCACATCTGACACTAATATTTTTATTCTTATTTTTGTTGTTTGTTTTTTTTCACCCTCATCTGTCGAAACTTATCTTCACGAGTGGACATTATTTTTCTGTCATAAATAATCACAACAATGCTCTTATACAGCTTGGCAAAATGAATCTATTCACAACTTCTAATGCCATGTAAGATACACATTACAAAGCATAGAAATAAACGAGAGCAACACATTATGGCGACAATTTAAAAAAAAACCGCATCATAAGTTATTGCCAGGATTTTATTTTCGGTCGACATTACAGCGCCTATCTTTTATTTGGCGTATTATCCAAATATTTACATTACCGCTACAATATAAGTATAGGTAAATACGGGTATGGGGGAGATGCAGACACTGAGAAAGCAACAACCTGTGAACATTCACCACCGGTACATCGAATCCGTCCACCAATCAATCAGTTTATAGACAAAGAAGAAGAAAACAGTCTAAACTTCTGAAATATAGAGGGGAAACAATTGAAACATAAAGGAATGCGAGCTTTTCTCCAACATTTTGTAAGTTTTCCTGTGAAATTAAAGAAATTAGCCTGTCTAATACAAGATGTTGTAACACCACATTGTATGGTGATACAAGAATAGGGTGACGATGTTCTCTGACGGACAACGTTTTAAGTTTTCATGACGTCATGTTGTATTGGAAGGCGGTCGAAGAGTTCTAAATGTAAGTAGCTGAAACAAAGCGATTGTTCAATGCTCATTCAGTCATGATGCATTCCCATTTCCAAGAACATAGTTTCAATAGAATAGAATAGAATAGAATAGAATAGAATAGAATAGAATAGAATAGAATAGAATATGTTTATTTGTCAATTAAAGACGCCCATGATAGGCAGTATAATTACATGAAAATCACAATATTTACATTAATTGGTATGATTAGATTGATTGGATTTAACATACAAGACATACACATACATGTAAATATACAATTTTGTAATCAATAATTTTGACAAGCATAGTGATCCCTGTAATAGATTAAGAGACAGTGCATCATCCACAGTTGTATATCTAACACAGATATATAATAATTATTATTAATATTGTATAACATAAAATATTACTATTGTTAATTTTGAATTCTATCATTTCTAGATGAATGTAACTTTAGTATCATATCAATATTTCCGGCAACTGTACGGTCTAGAATATGAACGTTTATTTCATATCTCTCCAACAGAAGCGTGGGACTTTTCGGACGATTATTTAGTGACACTGATACAACGTACTAAATCAACTAAAATACTGAGATTTTCATCAGTTTTAGAATATATTTTATTTGTATTTAGTAATATAGGAAGGGTTATTCTGGACTTTGTTCTATGATACAAGTATACGATCACGGATAGCGAAATGGTGTAAATGTACAAACAGAAAGACGCAGATGTATTCAATCTTGATATTTTGACAAAATTAAAGAAAGAATAACAATAAAACGTCAATTCTTGATCCTTTGATGTTTCGCTTTTCAGAACAAAAAATAGAAATGGCAGCGGTGGGATTCGAACCCACGCCTCAATGAGACTGGTGCCTAAAACCGCTCGGCCACGCTACCTTACAACTTTTGTGCAGATAATTTGAATATTTATTGGTAATGTGTCTTGTCAGTACTCCGGTCTTCTCCTTGAATAGGGAGATGACTATATTCTATTTACTTTTTGTGTGTAATTCACTAAATTACCTACCTCTACACTGACTGTGTTACTAATATCAATACAAAAAACCCAATTACATCTTCTTCAAAGGTGTTTTTTTGTTTTTGTGCTAACTATTTTAAAAAGAAAGTTCGGTTATATTTGTCATCCACTTGCACTCGTTGTAGCGTTGACTTCTTTCCATATATTCTACATATTCCGATTTGCAATGAAAGTTTTGGAAAGTGAGCAATTTCCATCTTCACCGCTTATAATAATAAGAGAGAATCCATATATACCATAATTACGCGAAACATTGCTATGTCAGGTTGGCCGAGTGGTCTAAGGCGCCAGACTCAAGGTAGAAACCTTCCCTGCAAAGGGATTGAGTGTTCTGGTCCACGTATGTGGGCGTGGGTTCGAATCCCACATCTGACACTAATATTTTTATTCTTATTTTTGTTGTTTGTTTTTTTTCACCCTCATCTGTCGAAACTTATCTTCACGAGTGGACATTATTTTTCTGTCATAAATAATCACAACAATGCTCTTATACAGCTTGGCAAAATGAATCTATTCACAACTTCTAATGCCATGTAAGATACACATTACAAAGCATAGAAATAAACGAGAGCAACACATTATGGCGACAATTTAAAAAAAAACCGCATCATAAGTTATTGCCAGGATTTTATTTTCGGTCGACATTACAGCGCCTATCTTTTATTTGGCGTATTATCCAAATATTTACATTACCGCTACAATATAAGTATAGGTAAATACGGGTATGGGGGAGATGCAGACACTGAGAAAGCAACAACCTGTGAACATTCACCACCGGTACATCGAATCCGTCCACCAATCAATCAGTTTATAGACAAAGAAGAAGAAAACAGTCTAAACTTCTGAAATATAGAGGGGAAACAATTGAAACATAAAGGAATGCGAGCTTTTCTCCAACATTTTGTAAGTTTTCCTGTGAAATTAAAGAAATTAGCCTGTCTAATACAAGATGTTGTAACACCACATTGTATGGTGATACAAGAATAGGGTGACGATGTTCTCTGACGGACAACGTTTTAAGTTTTCATGACGTCATGTTGTATTGGAAGGCGGTCGAAGAGTTCTAAATGTAAGTAGCTGAAACAAAGCGATTGTTCAATGCTCATTCAGTCATGATGCATTCCCATTTCCAAGAACATAGTTTCAATAGAATAGAATAGAATAGAATAGAATAGAATAGAATAGAATAGAATAGAATAGAATATGTTTATTTGTCAATTAAAGACGCCCATGATAGGCAGTATAATTACATGAAAATCACAATATTTACATTAATTGGTATGATTAGATTGATTGGATTTAACATACAAGACATACACATACATGTAAATATACAATTTTGTAATCAATAATTTTGACAAGCATAGTGATCCCTGTAATAGATTAAGAGACAGTGCATCATCCACAGTTGTATATCTAACACAGATATATAATAATTATTATTAATATTGTATAACATAAAATATTACTATTGTTAATTTTGAATTCTATCATTTCTAGATGAATGTAACTTTAGTATCATATCAATATTTCCGGCAACTGTACGGTCTAGAATATGAACGTTTATTTCATATCTCTCCAACAGAAGCGTGGGACTTTTCGGACGATTATTTAGTGACACTGATACAACGTACTAAATCAACTAAAATACTGAGATTTTCATCAGTTTTAGAATATATTTTATTTGTATTTAGTAATATAGGAAGGGTTATTCTGGACTTTGTTCTATGATACAAGTATACGATCACGGATAGCGAAATGGTGTAAATGTACAAACAGAAAGACGCAGATGTATTCAATCTTGATATTTTGACAAAATTAAAGAAAGAATAACAATAAAACGTCAATTCTTGATCCTTTGATGTTTCGCTTTTCAGAACAAAAAATAGAAATGGCAGCGGTGGGATTCGAACCCACGCCTCAATGAGACTGGTGCCTAAAACCGCTCGGCCACGCTACCTTACAACTTTTGTGCAGATAATTTGAATATTTATTGGTAATGTGTCTTGTCAGTACTCCGGTCTTCTCCTTGAATAGGGAGATGACTATATTCTATTTACTTTTTGTGTGTAATTCACTAAATTACCTACCTCTACACTGACTGTGTTACTAATATCAATACAAAAAACCCAATTACATCTTCTTCAAAGGTGTTTTTTTGTTTTTGTGCTAACTATTTTAAAAAGAAAGTTCGGTTATATTTGTCATCCACTTGCACTCGTTGTAGCGTTGACTTCTTTCCATATATTCTACATATTCCGATTTGCAATGAAAGTTTTGGAAAGTGAGCAATTTCCATCTTCACCGCTTATAATAATAAGAGAGAATCCATATATACCATAATTACGCGAAACATTGCTATGTCAGGTTGGCCGAGTGGTCTAAGGCGCCAGACTCAAGGTAGAAACCTTCCCTGCAAAGGGATTGAGTGTTCTGGTCCACGTATGTGGGCGTGGGTTCGAATCCCACATCTGACACTAATATTTTTATTCTTATTTTTGTTGTTTGTTTTTTTTCACCCTCATCTGTCGAAACTTATCTTCACGAGTGGACATTATTTTTCTGTCATAAATAATCACAACAATGCTCTTATACAGCTTGGCAAAATGAATCTATTCACAACTTCTAATGCCATGTAAGATACACATTACAAAGCATAGAAATAAACGAGAGCAACACATTATGGCGACAATTTAAAAAAAAACCGCATCATAAGTTATTGCCAGGATTTTATTTTCGGTCGACATTACAGCGCCTATCTTTTATTTGGCGTATTATCCAAATATTTACATTACCGCTACAATATAAGTATAGGTAAATACGGGTATGGGGGAGATGCAGACACTGAGAAAGCAACAACCTGTGAACATTCACCACCGGTACATCGAATCCGTCCACCAATCAATCAGTTTATAGACAAAGAAGAAGAAAACAGTCTAAACTTCTGAAATATAGAGGGGAAACAATTGAAACATAAAGGAATGCGAGCTTTTCTCCAACATTTTGTAAGTTTTCCTGTGAAATTAAAGAAATTAGCCTGTCTAATACAAGATGTTGTAACACCACATTGTATGGTGATACAAGAATAGGGTGACGATGTTCTCTGACGGACAACGTTTTAAGTTTTCATGACGTCATGTTGTATTGGAAGGCGGTCGAAGAGTTCTAAATGTAAGTAGCTGAAACAAAGCGATTGTTCAATGCTCATTCAGTCATGATGCATTCCCATTTCCAAGAACATAGTTTCAATAGAATAGAATAGAATAGAATAGAATAGAATAGAATAGAATAGAATAGAATAGAATATGTTTATTTGTCAATTAAAGACGCCCATGATAGGCAGTATAATTACATGAAAATCACAATATTTACATTAATTGGTATGATTAGATTGATTGGATTTAACATACAAGACATACACATACATGTAAATATACAATTTTGTAATCAATAATTTTGACAAGCATAGTGATCCCTGTAATAGATTAAGAGACAGTGCATCATCCACAGTTGTATATCTAACACAGATATATAATAATTATTATTAATATTGTATAACATAAAATATTACTATTGTTAATTTTGAATTCTATCATTTCTAGATGAATGTAACTTTAGTATCATATCAATATTTCCGGCAACTGTACGGTCTAGAATATGAACGTTTATTTCATATCTCTCCAACAGAAGCGTGGGACTTTTCGGACGATTATTTAGTGACACTGATACAACGTACTAAATCAACTAAAATACTGAGATTTTCATCAGTTTTAGAATATATTTTATTTGTATTTAGTAATATAGGAAGGGTTATTCTGGACTTTGTTCTATGATACAAGTATACGATCACGGATAGCGAAATGGTGTAAATGTACAAACAGAAAGACGCAGATGTATTCAATCTTGATATTTTGACAAAATTAAAGAAAGAATAACAATAAAACGTCAATTCTTGATCCTTTGATGTTTCGCTTTTCAGAACAAAAAATAGAAATGGCAGCGGTGGGATTCGAACCCACGCCTCAATGAGACTGGTGCCTAAAACCGCTCGGCCACGCTACCTTACAACTTTTGTGCAGATAATTTGAATATTTATTGGTAATGTGTCTTGTCAGTACTCCGGTCTTCTCCTTGAATAGGGAGATGACTATATTCTATTTACTTTTTGTGTGTAATTCACTAAATTACCTACCTCTACACTGACTGTGTTACTAATATCAATACAAAAAACCCAATTACATCTTCTTCAAAGGTGTTTTTTTGTTTTTGTGCTAACTATTTTAAAAAGAAAGTTCGGTTATATTTGTCATCCACTTGCACTCGTTGTAGCGTTGACTTCTTTCCATATATTCTACATATTCCGATTTGCAATGAAAGTTTTGGAAAGTGAGCAATTTCCATCTTCACCGCTTATAATAATAAGAGAGAATCCATATATACCATAATTACGCGAAACATTGCTATGTCAGGTTGGCCGAGTGGTCTAAGGCGCCAGACTCAAGGTAGAAACCTTCCCTGCAAAGGGATTGAGTGTTCTGGTCCACGTATGTGGGCGTGGGTTCGAATCCCACATCTGACACTAATATTTTTATTCTTATTTTTGTTGTTTGTTTTTTTTCACCCTCATCTGTCGAAACTTATCTTCACGAGTGGACATTATTTTTCTGTCATAAATAATCACAACAATGCTCTTATACAGCTTGGCAAAATGAATCTATTCACAACTTCTAATGCCATGTAAGATACACATTACAAAGCATAGAAATAAACGAGAGCAACACATTATGGCGACAATTTAAAAAAAAACCGCATCATAAGTTATTGCCAGGATTTTATTTTCGGTCGACATTACAGCGCCTATCTTTTATTTGGCGTATTATCCAAATATTTACATTACCGCTACAATATAAGTATAGGTAAATACGGGTATGGGGGAGATGCAGACACTGAGAAAGCAACAACCTGTGAACATTCACCACCGGTACATCGAATCCGTCCACCAATCAATCAGTTTATAGACAAAGAAGAAGAAAACAGTCTAAACTTCTGAAATATAGAGGGGAAACAATTGAAACATAAAGGAATGCGAGCTTTTCTCCAACATTTTGTAAGTTTTCCTGTGAAATTAAAGAAATTAGCCTGTCTAATACAAGATGTTGTAACACCACATTGTATGGTGATACAAGAATAGGGTGACGATGTTCTCTGACGGACAACGTTTTAAGTTTTCATGACGTCATGTTGTATTGGAAGGCGGTCGAAGAGTTCTAAATGTAAGTAGCTGAAACAAAGCGATTGTTCAATGCTCATTCAGTCATGATGCATTCCCATTTCCAAGAACATAGTTTCAATAGAATAGAATAGAATAGAATAGAATAGAATAGAATAGAATAGAATAGAATATGTTTATTTGTCAATTAAAGACGCCCATGATAGGCAGTATAATTACATGAAAATCACAATATTTACATTAATTGGTATGATTAGATTGATTGGATTTAACATACAAGACATACACATACATGTAAATATACAATTTTGTAATCAATAATTTTGACAAGCATAGTGATCCCTGTAATAGATTAAGAGACAGTGCATCATCCACAGTTGTATATCTAACACAGATATATAATAATTATTATTAATATTGTATAACATAAAATATTACTATTGTTAATTTTGAATTCTATCATTTCTAGATGAATGTAACTTTAGTATCATATCAATATTTCCGGCAACTGTACGGTCTAGAATATGAACGTTTATTTCATATCTCTCCAACAGAAGCGTGGGACTTTTCGGACGATTATTTAGTGACACTGATACAACGTACTAAATCAACTAAAATACTGAGATTTTCATCAGTTTTAGAATATATTTTATTTGTATTTAGTAATATAGGAAGGGTTATTCTGGACTTTGTTCTATGATACAAGTATACGATCACGGATAGCGAAATGGTGTAAATGTACAAACAGAAAGACGCAGATGTATTCAATCTTGATATTTTGACAAAATTAAAGAAAGAATAACAATAAAACGTCAATTCTTGATCCTTTGATGTTTCGCTTTTCAGAACAAAAAATAGAAATGGCAGCGGTGGGATTCGAACCCACGCCTCAATGAGACTGGTGCCTAAAACCAGCGCCTTAGACCGCTCGGCCACGCTACCTTACAACTTTTGTGCAGATAATTTGAATATTTATTGGTAATGTGTCTTGTCAGTACTCCCGTCTTCTCCTTGAATAGGGAGATGACTATATTCTATTTACTTTTTGTGTGTAATTCACTAAATTACCTACCTCTACACTGACTGTGTTACTAATATCAATACAAAAAACCCAATTACATCTTCTTCAAAGGTGTTTTTTTGTTTTTGTGCTAACTATTTTAAAAAGAAAGTTCGGTTATATTTGTCATCCACTTGCACTCGTTGTAGCGTTGACTTCTTTCCATATATTCTACATATTCCGATTTGCAATGAAAGTTTTGGAAAGTGAGCAATTTCCATCTTCACCGCTTATAATAATAAGAGAGAATCCATATATACCATAATTACGCGAAACATTGCTATGTCAGGTTGGCCGAGTGGTCTAAGGCGCCAGACTCAAGGTAGAAACCTTCCCTGCAAAGGGATTGAGTGTTCTGGTCCACGTATGTGGGCGTGGGTTCGAATCCCACATCTGACACTAATATTTTTATTCTTATTTTTGTTGTTTGTTTTTTTTCACCCTCATCTGTCGAAACTTATCTTCACGAGTGGACATTATTTTTCTGTCATAAATAATCACAACAATGCTCTTATACAGCTTGGCAAAATGAATCTATTCACAACTTCTAATGCCATGTAAGATACACATTACAAAGCATAGAAATAAACGAGAGCAACACATTATGGCGACAATTTAAAAAAAAACCGCATCATAAGTTATTGCCAGGATTTTATTTTCGGTCGACATTACAGCGCCTATCTTTTATTTGGCGTATTATCCAAATATTTACATTACCGCTACAATATAAGTATAGGTAAATACGGGTATGGGGGAGATGCAGACACTGAGAAAGCAACAACCTGTGAACATTCACCACCGGTACATCGAATCCGTCCACCAATCAATCAGTTTATAGACAAAGAAGAAGAAAACAGTCTAAACTTCTGAAATATAGAGGGGAAACAATTGAAACATAAAGGAATGCGAGCTTTTCTCCAACATTTTGTAAGTTTTCCTGTGAAATTAAAGAAATTAGCCTGTCTAATACAAGATGTTGTAACACCACATTGTATGGTGATACAAGAATAGGGTGACGATGTTCTCTGACGGACAACGTTTTAAGTTTTCATGACGTCATGTTGTATTGGAAGGCGGTCGAAGAGTTCTAAATGTAAGTAGCTGAAACAAAGCGATTGTTCAATGCTCATTCAGTCATGATGCATTCCCATTTCCAAGAACATAGTTTCAATAGAATAGAATAGAATAGAATAGAATAGAATAGAATAGAATAGAATAGAATATGTTTATTTGTCAATTAAAGACGCCCATGATAGGCAGTATAATTACATGAAAATCACAATATTTACATTAATTGGTATGATTAGATTGATTGGATTTAACATACAAGACATACACATACATGTAAATATACAATTTTGTAATCAATAATTTTGACAAGCATAGTGATCCCTGTAATAGATTAAGAGACAGTGCATCATCCACAGTTGTATATCTAACACAGATATATAATAATTATTATTAATATTGTATAACATAAAATATTACTATTGTTAATTTTGAATTCTATCATTTCTAGATGAATGTAACTTTAGTATCATATCAATATTTCCGGCAACTGTACGGTCTAGAATATGAACGTTTATTTCATATCTCTCCAACAGAAGCGTGGGACTTTTCGGACGATTATTTAGTGACACTGATACAACGTACTAAATCAACTAAAATACTGAGATTTTCATCAGTTTTAGAATATATTTTATTTGTATTTAGTAATATAGGAAGGGTTATTCTGGACTTTGTTCTATGATACAAGTATACGATCACGGATAGCGAAATGGTGTAAATGTACAAACAGAAAGACGCAGATGTATTCAATCTTGATATTTTGACAAAATTAAAGAAAGAATAACAATAAAACGTCAATTCTTGATCTTTTGACGTTTCGCTTTTCAGAACAAAAAATAGAAATGGCAGCGGTGGGATTCGAACCCACGCCTCAATGAGACTGGTGCCTAAAACCAGCGCCTTAGACCGCTCGGCCACGCTACCTTACAACTTTTGTGCAGATAATTTGAATATTTATTGGTAATGTGTCTTGTCAGTACTCCGGTCTTCTCCTTGAATAGGGAGATGACTATATTCTATTTACTTTTTGTGTGTAATTCACTAAATTACCTACCTCTACACTGACTGTGTTACTAATATCAATACAAAAAACCCAATTACATCTTCTTCAAAGGTGTTTTTTTGTTTTTGTGCTAACTATTTTAAAAAGAAAGTTCGGTTATATTTGTCATCCACTTGCACTCGTTGTAGCGTTGACTTCTTTCCATATATTCTACATATTCCGATTTGCAATGAAAGTTTTGGAAAGTGAGCAATTTCCATCTTCACCGTTTATAATAATAAGAGAGAATCCATATATACCATAATTACGCGAAACATTGCTATGTCAGGTTGGCCGAGTGGTCTAAGGCGCCAGACTCAAGGTAGAAACCTTCCCTGCAAAGGGATTGAGTGTTCTGGTCCACGTATGTGGGCGTGGGTTCGAATCCCACATCTGACACTAATATTTTTATTCTTATTTTTGTTGTTTGTTTTTTTTCACCCTCATCTGTCGAAACTTATCTTCACGAGCGGACATTATTTTTCTGTCATAAATAATCACAACAATGCTCTTATACAGCTTGGCAAAATGAATCTATTCACAACTTCTAATGCCATGTAAGATACACATTACAAAGCATAGAAATAAACGAGAGCAACACATTATGGCGACAATTTAAAAAAAAAACGCATCATAAGTTATTGCCAGGATTTTATTTTCGGTCGACATTACAGCGCCTATCTTTTATTTGGCGTATTATCCAAATATTTACATTACCGCTACAATATAAGTATAGGTAAATACGGGTATGGGGGAGATGCAGACACTGAGAAAGCAACAACCTGTGAACATTCACCACCGGTACATCGAATCCGTCCACCAATCAATCAGTTTATAGACAAAGAAGAAGAAAACAGTCTAAACTTCTGAAATATAGAGGGGAAACAATTGAAACATAAAGGAATGCGAGCTTTTCTCCAACATTTTGTAAGTTTTCCTGTGAAATTAAAGAAATTAGCCTGTCTAATACAAGATGTTGTAACACCACATTGTATGGTGATACAAGAATAGGGTGACGATGTTCTCTGACGGACAACGTTTTAAGTTTTCATGACGTCATGTTGTATTGGAAGGCGGTCGAAGAGTTCTAAATGTAAGTAGCTGAAACAAAGCGATTGTTCAATGCTCATTCAGTCATGATGCATTCCCATTTCCAAGAACATAGTTTCAATAGAATAGAATAGAATAGAATAGAATAGAATAGAATAGAATAGAATAGAATATGTTTATTTGTCAATTAAAGACGCCCATGATAGGCAGTATAATTACATGAAAATCACAATATTTACATTAATTGGTATGATTAGATTGATTGGATTTAACATACAAGACATACACATACATGTAAATATACAATTTTGTAATCAATAATTTTGACAAGCATAGTGATCCCTGTAATAGATTAAGAGACAGTGCATCATCCACAGTTGTATATCTAACACAGATATATAATAATTATTATTAATATTGTATAACATAAAATATTACTATTGTTAATTTTGAATTCTATCATTTCTAGATGAATGTAACTTTAGTATCATATCAATATTTCCGGCAACTGTACGGTCTAGAATATGAACGTTTATTTCATATCTCTCCAACAGAAGCGTGGGACTTTTCGGACGATTATTTAGTGACACTGATACAACGTACTAAATCAACTAAAATACTGAGATTTTCATCAGTTTTAGAATATATTTTATTTGTATTTAGTAATATAGGAAGGGTTATTCTGGACTTTGTTCTATGATACAAGTATACGATCACGGATAGCGAAATGGTGTAAATGTACAAACAGAAAGACGCAGATGTATTCAATCTTGATATTTTGACAAAATTAAAGAAAGAATAACAATAAAACGTCAATTCTTGATCCTTTGATGTTTCGCTTTTCAGACCAAAAAATAGAAATGGCAGCGGTGGGATTCGAACCCACGCCTCAATGAGACTGGTGCCTAAAACCGCTCGGCCACGCTACCTTACAACTTTTGTGCAGATAATTTGAATATTTATTGGTAATGTGTCTTGTCAGTACTCCGGTCTTCTCCTTGAATAGGGAGATGACTATATTCTATTTACTTTTTGTGTGTAATTCACTAAATTACCTACCTCTACACTGACTGTGTTACTAATATCAATACAAAAAACCCAATTACATCTTCTTCAAAGGTGTTTTTTTGTTTTTGTGCTAACTATTTTAAAAAGAAAGTTCGGTTATATTTGTCATCCACTTGCACTCGTTGTAGCGTTGACTTCTTTCCATATATTCTACATATTCCGATTTGCAATGAAAGTTTTGGAAAGTGAGCAATTTCCATCTTCACCGCTTATAATAATAAGAGAGAATCCATATATACCATAATTACGCGAAACATTGCTATGTCAGGTTGGCCGAGTGGTCTAAGGCGCCAGACTCAAGGTAGAAACCTTCCCTGCAAAGGGATTGAGTGTTCTGGTCCACGTATGTGGGCGTGGGTTCGAATCCCACATCTGACACTAATATTTTTATTCTTATTTTTGTTGTTTGTTTTTTTTCACCCTCATCTGTCGAAACTTATCTTCACGAGTGGACATTATTTTTCTGTCATAAATAATCACAACAATGCTCTTATACAGCTTGGCAAAATGAATCTATTCACAACTTCTAATGCCATGTAAGATACACATTACAAAGCATAGAAATAAACGAGAGCAACACATTATGGCGACAATTTAAAAAAAAACCGCATCATAAGTTATTGCCAGGATTTTATTTTCGGTCGACATTACAGCGCCTATCTTTTATTTGGCGTATTATCCAAATATTTACATTACCGCTACAATATAAGTATAGGTAAATACGGGTATGGGGGAGATGCAGACACTGAGAAAGCAACAACCTGTGAACATTCACCACCGGTACATCGAATCCGTCCACCAATCAATCAGTTTATAGACAAAGAAGAAGAAAACAGTCTAAACTTCTGAAATATAGAGGGGAAACAATTGAAACATAAAGGAATGCGAGCTTTTCTCCAACATTTTGTAAGTTTTCCTGTGAAATTAAAGAAATTAGCCTGTCTAATACAAGATGTTGTAACACCACATTGTATGGTGATACAAGAATAGGGTGACGATGTTCTCTGACGGACAACGTTTTAAGTTTTCATGACGTCATGTTGTATTGGAAGGCGGTCGAAGAGTTCTAAATGTAAGTAGCTGAAACAAAGCGATTGTTCAATGCTCATTCAGTCATGATGCATTCCCATTTCCAAGAACATAGTTTCAATAGAATAGAATAGAATAGAATAGAATAGAATAGAATAGAATAGAATAGAATAGAATAGAATATGTTTATTTGTCAATTAAAGACGCCCATGATAGGCAGTATAATTACATGAAAATCACAATATTTACATTAATTGGTATGATTAGATTGATTGGATTTAACATACAAGACATACACATACATGTAAATATACAATTTTGTAATCAATAATTTTGACAAGCATAGTGATCCCTGTAATAGATTAAGAGACAGTGCATCATCCACAGTTGTATATCTAACACAGATATATAATAATTATTATTAATATTGTATAACATAAAATATTACTATTGTTAATTTTGAATTCTATCATTTCTAGATGAATGTAACTTTAGTATCATATCAATATTTCCGGCAACTGTACGGTCTAGAATATGAACGTTTATTTCATATCTCTCCAACAGAAGCGTGGGACTTTTCGGACGATTATTTAGTGACACTGATACAACGTACTAAATCAACTAAAATACTGAGATTTTCATCAGTTTTAGAATATATTTTATTTGTATTTAGTAATATAGGAAGGGTTATTCTGGACTTTGTTCTATGATACAAGTATACGATCACGGATAGCGAAATGGTGTAAATGTACAAACAGAAAGACGCAGATGTATTCAAACTTGATATTTTGACAAAATTAAAGAAAGAATAACAATAAAACGTCAATTCTTGATCTTTTGACGTTTCGCTTTTCAGACCAAAAAATAGAAATGGCAGCGGTGGGATTCGAACCCACGCCTCAATGAGACTGGTGCCTAAAACCAGCGCCTTAGACCGCTCGGCCACGCTACCTTACAACTTTTGTGCAGATAATTTGAATATTTATTGGTAATGTGTCTTGTCAGTACTCCGGTCTTCTCCTTGAATAGGGAGATGACTATATTCTATTTACTTTTTGTGTGTAATTCACTAAATTACCTACCTCTACACTGACTGTGTTACTAATATCAATACAAAAAACCCAATTACATCTTCTTCAAAGGTGTTTTTTTGTTTTTGTGCTAACTATTTTAAAAAGAAAGTTCGGTTATATTTGTCATCCACTTGCACTCGTTGTAGCGTTGACTTCTTTCCATATATTCTACATATTCCGATTTGCAATGAAAGTTTTGGAAAGTGAGCAATTTCCATCTTCACCGCTTATAATAATAAGAGAGAATCCATATATACCATAATTACGCGAAACATTGCTATGTCAGGTTGGCCGAGTGGTCTAAGGCGCCAGACTCAAGGTAGAAACCTTCCCTGCAAAGGGATTGAGTGTTCTGGTCCACGTATGTGGGCGTGGGTTCGAATCCCACATCTGACACTAATATTTTTATTCTTATTTTTGTTGTTTGTTTTTTTTCACCCTCATCTGTCGAAACTTATCTTCACGAGTGGACATTATTTTTCTGTCATAAATAATCACAACAATGCTCTTATACAGCTTGGCAAAATGAATCTATTCACAACTTCTAATGCCATGTAAGATACACATTACAAAGCATAGAAATAAACGAGAGCAACACATTATGGCGACAATTTAAAAAAAAAACGCATCATAAGTTATTGCCAGGATTTTATTTTCGGTCGACATTACAGCGCCTATCTTTTATTTGGCGTATTATCCAAATATTTACATTACCGCTACAATATAAGTATAGGTAAATACGGGTATGGGGGAGATGCAGACACTGAGAAAGCAACAACCTGTGAACATTCACCACCGGTACATCGAATCCGTCCACCAATCAATCAGTTTATAGACAAAGAAGAAGAAAACAGTCTAAACTTCTGAAATATAGAGGGGAAACAATTGAAACATAAAGGAATGCGAGCTTTTCTCCAACATTTTGTAAGTTTTCCTGTGAAATTAAAGAAATTAGCCTGTCTAATACAAGATGTTGTAACACCACATTGTATGGTGATACAAGAATAGGGTGACGATGTTCTCTGACGGACAACGTTTTAAGTTTTCATGACGTCATGTTGTATTGGAAGGCGGTCGAAGAGTTCTAAATGTAAGTATCTGAAACAAAGCGATTGTTCAATGCTCATTCAGTCATGATGCATTCCCATTTCCAAGAACATAGTTTCAATAGAATAGAATAGAATAGAATAGAATAGAATAGAATAGAATATGTTTATTTGTCAATTAAAGACGCCCATGATAGGCAGTATAATTACATGAAAATCACAATATTTACATTAATTGGTATGATTAGATTGATTGGATTTAACATACAAGACATACACATACATGTAAATATACAATTTTGTAATCAATAATTTTGACAAGCATAGTGATCCCTGTAATAGATTAAGAGACAGTGCATCATCCACAGTTGTATATCTAACACAGATATATAATAATTATTATTAATATTGTATAACATAAAATATTACTATTGTTAATTTTGAATTCTATCATTTCTAGATGAATGTAACTTTAGTATCATATCAATATTTCCGGCAACTGTACGGTCTAGAATATGAACGTTTATTTCATATCTCTCCAACAGAAGCGTGGGACTTTTCGGACGATTATTTAGTGACACTGATACAACGTACTAAATCAACTAAAATACTGAGATTTTCATCAGTTTTAGAATATATTTTATTTGTATTTAGTAATATAGGAAGGGTTATTCTGGACTTTGTTCTATGATACAAGTATACGATCACGGATAGCGAAATGGTGTAAATGTACAAACAGAAAGACGCAGATGTATTCAATCTTGATATTTTGACAAAATTAAAGAAAGAATAACAATAAAACGTCAATTCTTGATCCTTTGATGTTTCGCTTTTCAGACCAAAAAATAGAAATGGCAGCGGTGGGATTCGAACCCACGCCTCAATGAGACTGGTGCCTAAAACCAGCGCCTTAGACCGCTCGGCCACGCTACCTTACAACTTTTGTGCAGATAATTTGAATATTTATTGGTAATGTGTCTTGTCAGTACTCCGGTCTTCTCCTTGAATAGGGAGATGACTATATTCTATTTACTTTTTGTGTGTAATTCACTAAATTACCTACCTCTACACTGACTGTGTTACTAATATCAATACAAAAAACCCAATTACATCTTCTTCAAAGGTGTTTTTTTGTTTTTGTGCTAACTATTTTAAAAAGAAAGTTCGGTTATATTTGTCATCCACTTGCACTCGTTGTAGCGTTGACTTCTTTCCATATATTCTACATATTCCGATTTGCAATGAAAGTTTTGGAAAGTGAGCAATTTCCATCTTCACCGCTTATAATAATAAGAGAGAATCCATATATACCATAATTACGCGAAACATTGCTATGTCAGGTTGGCCGAGTGGTCTAAGGCGCCAGACTCAAGGTAGAAACCTTCCCTGCAAAGGGATTGAGTGTTCTGGTCCACGTATGTGGGCGTGGGTTCGAATCCCACATCTGACACTAATATTTTTATTCTTATTTTTGTTGTTTGTTTTTTTTCACCCTCATCTGTCGAAACTTATCTTCACGAGTGGACATTATTTTTCTGTCATAAATAATCACAACAATGCTCTTATACAGCTTGGCAAAATGAATCTATTCACAACTTCTAATGCCATGTAAGATACACATTACAAAGCATAGAAATAAACGAGAGCAACACATTATGGCGACAATTTAAAAAAAAACCGCATCATAAGTTATTGCCAGGATTTTATTTTCGGTCGACATTACAGCGCCTATCTTTTATTTGGCGTATTATCCAAATATTTACATTACCGCTACAATATAAGTATAGGTAAATACGGGTATGGGGGAGATGCAGACACTGAGAAAGCAACAACCTGTGAACATTCACCACCGGTACATCGAATCCGTCCACCAATCAATCAGTTTATAGACAAAGAAGAAGAAAACAGTCTAAACTTCTGAAATATAGAGGGGAAACAATTGAAACATAAAGGAATGCGAGCTTTTCTCCAACATTTTGTAAGTTTTCCTGTGAAATTAAAGAAATTAGCCTGTCTAATACAAGATGTTGTAACACCACATTGTATGGTGATACAAGAATAGGGTGACGATGTTCTCTGACGGACAACGTTTTAAGTTTTCATGACGTCATGTTGTATTGGAAGGCGGTCGAAGAGTTCTAAATGTAAGTATCTGAAACAAAGCGATTGTTCAATGCTCATTCAGTCATGATGCATTCCCATTTCCAAGAACATAGTTTCAATAGAATAGAATAGAATAGAATAGAATAGAATAGAATAGAATATGTTTATTTGTCAATTAAAGACGCCCATGATAGGCAGTATAATTACATGAAAATCACAATATTTACATTAATTGGTATGATTAGATTGATTGGATTTAACATACAAGACATACACATACATGTAAATATACAATTTTGTAATCAATAATTTTGACAAGCATAGTGATCCCTGTAATAGATTAAGAGACAGTGCATCATCCACAGTTGTATATCTAACACAGATATATAATAATTATTATTAATATTGTATAACATAAAATATTACTATTGTTAATTTTGAATTCTATCATTTCTAGATGAATGTAACTTTAGTATCATATCAATATTTCCGGCAACTGTACGGTCTAGAATATGAACGTTTATTTCATATCTCTCCAACAGAAGCGTGGGACTTTTCGGACGATTATTTAGTGACACTGATACAACGTACTAAATCAACTAAAATACTGAGATTTTCATCAGTTTTAGAATATATTTTATTTGTATTTAGTAATATAGGAAGGGTTATTCTGGACTTTGTTCTATGATACAAGTATACGATCACGGATAGCGAAATGGTGTAAATGTACAAACAGAAAGACGCAGATGTATTCAATCTTGATATTTTGACAAAATTAAAGAAAGAATAACAATAAAACGTCAATTCTTGATCCTTTGATGTTTCGCTTTTCAGACCAAAAAATAGAAATGGCAGCGGTGGGATTCGAACCCACGCCTCAATGAGACTGGTGCCTAAAACCAGCGCCTTAGACCGCTCGGCCACGCTACCTTACAACTTTTGTGCAGATAATTTGAATATTTATTGGTAATGTGTCTTGTCAGTACTCCGGTCTTCTCCTTGAATAGGGAGATGACTATATTCTATTTACTTTTTGTGTGTAATTCACTAAATTACCTACCTCTACACTGACTGTGTTACTAATATCAATACAAAAAACCCAATTACATCTTCTTCAAAGGTGTTTTTTTGTTTTTGTGCTAACTATTTTAAAAAGAAAGTTCGGTTATATTTGTCATCCACTTGCACTCGTTGTAGCGTTGACTTCTTTCCATATATTCTACATATTCCGATTTGCAATGAAAGTTTTGGAAAGTGAGCAATTTCCATCTTCACCGCTTATAATAATAAGAGAGAATCCATATATACCATAATTACGCGAAACATTGCTATGTCAGGTTGGCCGAGTGGTCTAAGGCGCCAGACTCAAGGTAGAAACCTTCCCTGCAAAGGGATTGAGTGTTCTGGTCCACGTATGTGGGCGTGGGTTCGAATCCCACATCTGACACTAATATTTTTATTCTTATTTTTGTTGTTTGTTTTTTTTCACCCTCATCTGTCGAAACTTATCTTCACGAGTGGACATTATTTTTCTGTCATAAATAATCACAACAATGCTCTTATACAGCTTGGCAAAATGAATCTATTCACAACTTCTAATGCCATGTAAGATACACATTACAAAGCATAGAAATAAACGAGAGCAACACATTATGGCGACAATTTAAAAAAAAACCGCATCATAAGTTATTGCCAGGATTTTATTTTCGGTCGACATTACAGCGCCTATCTTTTATTTGGCGTATTATCCAAATATTTACATTACCGCTACAATATAAGTATAGGTAAATACGGGTATGGGGGAGATGCAGACACTGAGAAAGCAACAACCTGTGAACATTCACCACCGGTACATCGAATCCGTCCACCAATCAATCAGTTTATAGACAAAGAAGAAGAAAACAGTCTAAACTTCTGAAATATAGAGGGGAAACAATTGAAACATAAAGGAATGCGAGCTTTTCTCCAACATTTTGTAAGTTTTCCTGTGAAATTAAAGAAATTAGCCTGTCTAATACAAGATGTTGTAACACCACATTGTATGGTGATACAAGAATAGGGTGACGATGTTCTCTGACGGACAACGTTTTAAGTTTTCATGACGTCATGTTGTATTGGAAGGCGGTCGAAGAGTTCTAAATGTAAGTAGCTGAAACAAAGCGATTGTTCAATGCTCATTCAGTCATGATGCATTCCCATTTCCAAGAACATAGTTTCAATAGAATAGAATAGAATAGAATAGAATAGAATAGAATAGAATAGAATATGTTTATTTGTCAATTAAAGACGCCCATGATAGGCAGTATAATTACATGAAAATCACAATATTTACATTAATTGGTATGATTAGATTGATTGGATTTAACATACAAGACATACACATACATGTAAATATACAATTTTGTAATCAATAATTTTGACAAGCATAGTGATCCCTGTAATAGATTAAGAGACAGTGCATCATCCACAGTTGTATATCTAACACAGATATATAATAATTATTATTAATATTGTATAACATAAAATATTACTATTGTTAATTTTGAATTCTATCATTTCTAGATGAATGTAACTTTAGTATCATATCAATATTTCCGGCAACTGTACGGTCTAGAATATGAACGTTTATTTCATATCTCTCCAACAGAAGCGTGGGACTTTTCGGACGATTATTTAGTGACACTGATACAACGTACTAAATCAACTAAAATACTGAGATTTTCATCAGTTTTAGAATATATTTTATTTGTATTTAGTAATATAGGAAGGGTTATTCTGGACTTTGTTCTATGATACAAGTATACGATCACGGATAGCGAAATGGTGTAAATGTACAAACAGAAAGACGCAGATGTATTCAAACTTGATATTTTGACAAAATTAAAGAAAGAATAACAATAAAACGTCAATTCTTGATCTTTTGACGTTTCGCTTTTCAGACCAAAAAATAGAAATGGCAGCGGTGGGATTCGAACCCACGCCTCAATGAGACTGGTGCCTAAAACCAGCGCCTTAGACCGCTCGGCCACGCTACCTTACAACTTTTGTGCAGATAATTTGAATATTTATTGGTAATGTGTCTTGTCAGTACTCCGGTCTTCTCCTTGAATAGGGAGATGACTATATTCTATTTACTTTTTGTGTGTAATTCACTAAATTACCTACCTCTACACTGACTGTGTTACTAATATCAATACAAAAAACCCAATTACATCTTCTTCAAAGGTGTTTTTTTGTTTTTGTGCTAACTATTTTAAAAAGAAAGTTCGGTTATATTTGTCATCCACTTGCACTCGTTGTAGCGTTGACTTCTTTCCATATATTCTACATATTCCGATTTGCAATGAAAGTTTTGGAAAGTGAGCAATTTCCATCTTCACCGCTTATAATAATAAGAGAGAATCCATATATACCATAATTACGCGAAACATTGCTATGTCAGGTTGGCCGAGTGGTCTAAGGCGCCAGACTCAAGGTAGAAACCTTCCCTGCAAAGGGATTGAGTGTTCTGGTCCACGTATGTGGGCGTGGGTTCGAATCCCACATCTGACACTAATATTTTTATTCTTATTTTTGTTGTTTGTTTTTTTTCACCCTCATCTGTCGAAACTTATCTTCACGAGTGGACATTATTTTTCTGTCATAAATAATCACAACAATGCTCTTATACAGCTTGGCAAAATGAATCTATTCACAACTTCTAATGCCATGTAAGATACACATTACAAAGCATAGAAATAAACGAGAGCAACACATTATGGCGACAATTTAAAAAAAAACCGCATCATAAGTTATTGCCAGGATTTTATTTTCGGTCGACATTACAGCGCCTATCTTTTATTTGGCGTATTATCCAAATATTTACATTACCGCTACAATATAAGTATAGGTAAATACGGGTATGGGGGAGATGCAGACACTGAGAAAGCAACAACCTGTGAACATTCACCACCGGTACATCGAATCCGTCCACCAATCAATCAGTTTATAGACAAAGAAGAAGAAAACAGTCTAAACTTCTGAAATATAGAGGGGAAACAATTGAAACATAAAGGAATGCGAGCTTTTCTCCAACATTTTGTAAGTTTTCCTGTGAAATTAAAGAAATTAGCCTGTCTAATACAAGATGTTGTAACACCACATTGTATGGTGATACAAGAATAGGGTGACGATGTTCTCTGACGGACAACGTTTTAAGTTTTCATGACGTCATGTTGTATTGGAAGGCGGTCGAAGAGTTCTAAATGTAAGTAGCTGAAACAAAGCGATTGTTCAATGCTCATTCAGTCATGATGCATTCCCATTTCCAAGAACATAGTTTCAATAGAATAGAATAGAATAGAATAGAATAGAATAGAATAGAATAGAATATGTTTATTTGTCAATTAAAGACGCCCATGATAGGCAGTATAATTACATGAAAATCACAATATTTACATTAATTGGTATGATTAGATTGATTGGATTTAACATACAAGACATACACATACATGTAAATATACAATTTTGTAATCAATAATTTTGACAAGCATAGTGATCCCTGTAATAGATTAAGAGACAGTGCATCATCCACAGTTGTATATCTAACACAGATATATAATAATTATTATTAATATTGTATAACATAAAATATTACTATTGTTAATTTTGAATTCTATCATTTCTAGATGAATGTAACTTTAGTATCATATCAATATTTCCGGCAACTGTACGGTCTAGAATATGAACGTTTATTTCATATCTCTCCAACAGAAGCGTGGGACTTTTCGGACGATTATTTAGTGACACTGATACAACGTACTAAATCAACTAAAATACTGAGATTTTCATCAGTTTTAGAATATATTTTATTTGTATTTAGTAATATAGGAAGGGTTATTCTGGACTTTGTTCTATGATACAAGTATACGATCACGGATAGCGAAATGGTGTAAATGTACAAACAGAAAGACGCAGATGTATTCAATCTTGATATTTTGACAAAATTAAAGAAAGAATAACAATAAAACGTCAATTCTTGATCTTTTGACGTTTCGCTTTTCAGAACAAAAAATAGAAATGGCAGCGGTGGGATTCGAACCCACGCCTCAATGAGACTGGTGCCTAAAACCAGCGCCTTAGACCGCTCGGCCACGCTACCTTACAACTTTTGTGCAGATAATTTGAATATTTATTGGTAATGTGTCTTGTCAGTACTCCGGTCTTCTCCTTGAATAGGGAGATGACTATATTCTATTTACTTTTTGTGTGTAATTCACTAAATTACCTACCTCTACACTGACTGTGTTACTAATATCAATACAAAAAACCCAATTACATCTTCTTCAAAGGTGTTTTTTTGTTTTTGTGCTAACTATTTTAAAAAGAAAGTTCGGTTATATTTGTCATCCACTTGCACTCGTTGTAGCGTTGACTTCTTTCCATATATTCTACATATTCCGATTTGCAATGAAAGTTTTGGAAAGTGAGCAATTTCCATCTTCACCGCTTATAATAATAAGAGAGAATCCATATATACCATAATTACGCGAAACATTGCTATGTCAGGTTGGCCGAGTGGTCTAAGGCGCCAGACTCAAGGTAGAAACCTTCCCTGCAAAGGGATTGAGTGTTCTGGTCCACGTATGTGGGCGTGGGTTCGAATCCCACATCTGACACTAATATTTTTATTCTTATTTTTGTTGTTTGTTTTTTTTCACCCTCATCTGTCGAAACTTATCTTCACGAGTGGACATTATTTTTCTGTCATAAATAATCACAACAATGCTCTTATACAGCTTGGCAAAATGAATCTATTCACAACTTCTAATGCCATGTAAGATACACATTACAAAGCATAGAAATAAACGAGAGCAACACATTATGGCGACAATTTTAAAAAAAACCGCATCATAAGTTATTGCCAGGATTTTATTTTCGGTCGACATTACAGCGCCTATCTTTTATTTGGCGTATTATCCAAATATTTACATTACCGCTACAATATAAGTATAGGTAAATACGGGTATGGGGGAGATGCAGACACTGAGAAAGCAACAACCTGTGAACATTCACCACCGGTACATCGAATCCGTCCACCAATCAATCAGTTTATAGACAAAGAAGAAGAAAACAGTCTAAACTTCTGAAATATAGAGGGGAAACAATTGAAACATAAAGGAATGCGAGCTTTTCTCCAACATTTTGTAAGTTTTCCTGTGAAATTAAAGAAATTAGCCTGTCTAATACAAGATGTTGTAACACCACATTGTATGGTGATACAAGAATAGGGTGACGATGTTCTCTGACGGACAACGTTTTAAGTTTTCATGACGTCATGTTGTATTGGAAGGCGGTCGAAGAGTTCTAAATGTAAGTAGCTGAAACAAAGCGATTGTTCAATGCTCATTCAGTCATGATGCATTCCCATTTCCAAGAACATAGTTTCAATAGAATAGAATAGAATAGAATAGAATAGAATAGAATAGAATAGAATAGAATAGAATAGAATAGAATAGAATATGTTTATTTGTCAATTAAAGACGCCCATGATAGGCAGTATAATTACATGAAAATCACAATATTTACATTAATTGGTATGATTAGATTGATTGGATTTAACATACAAGACATACACATACATGTAAATATACAATTTTGTAATCAATAATTTTGACAAGCATAGTGATCCCTGTAATAGATTAAGAGACAGTGCATCATCCACAGTTGTATATCTAACACAGATATATAATAATTATTATTAATATTGTATAACATAAAATATTACTATTGTTAATTTTGAATTCTATCATTTCTAGATGAATGTAACTTTAGTATCATATCAATATTTCCGGCAACTGTACGGTCTAGAATATGAACGTTTATTTCATATCTCTCCAACAGAAGCGTGGGACTTTTCGGACGATTATTTAGTGACACTGATACAACGTACTAAATCAACTAAAATACTGAGATTTTCATCAGTTTTAGAATATATTTTATTTGTATTTAGTAATATAGGAAGGGTTATTCTGGACTTTGTTCTATGATACAAGTATACGATCACGGATAGCGAAATGGTGTAAATGTACAAACAGAAAGACGCAGATGTATTCAATCTTGATATTTTGACAAAATTAAAGAAAGAATAACAATAAAACGTCAATTCTTGATCCTTTGATGTTTCGCTTTTCAGAACAAAAAATAGAAATGGCAGCGGTGGGATTCGAACCCACGCCTCAATGAGACTGGTGCCTAAAACCAGCGCCTTAGACCGCTCGGCCACGCTACCTTACAACTTTTGTGCAGATAATTTGAATATTTATTGGTAATGTGTCTTGTCAGTACTCCGGTCTTCTCCTTGAATAGGGAGATGACTATATTCTATTTACTTTTTGTGTGTAATTCACTAAATTACCTACCTCTACACTGACTGTGTTACTAATATCAATACAAAAAACCCAATTACATCTTCTTCAAAGGTGTTTTTTTGTTTTTGTGCTAACTATTTTAAAAAGAAAGTTCGGTTATATTTGTCATCCACTTGCACTCGTTGTAGCGTTGACTTCTTTCCATATATTCTACATATTCCGATTTGCAATGAAAGTTTTGGAAAGTGAGCAATTTCCATCTTCACCGCTTATAATAATAAGAGAGAATCCATATATACCATAATTACGCGAAACATTGCTATGTCAGGTTGGCCGAGTGGTCTAAGGCGCCAGACTCATAATATAATATGTAGTATGTGGAAAGGGGTTAATATGTACTGGAAGCCATCAATTATGATTGAGCTTGATTTCAAAATAGTTCATTATTGTATTTTCACAAATGAACGGTTGTTAAAAATGAAATTGATTGATAATGATTTGTGTGATATATGTAGTAATGAAATAGAAGATATCATGCACTTATTTGTCAAATGCACTGAACTTTATAACTTTCATATGTATGTTAGCAAACAAGTAGAAGAACTTTTTGAAAATTGTGATTCTGATCAAAAGAATTATATAGTGTATGAAGAAATATTCATCCTTGGACTTAATAGGACAATCAAAGGTGTAAATGTGAATTTTATTAATTTTATGTTATCAGTTGCAAGATATTGCGTGTTTAGAAGGAGAAACCTTGTGAAAAACAATATGAACAGTATTGACATTATCAGACTTTTTAAATATACGTTGAAACATTATGTAGTGTATTTCTATGAATATTTATGCCAAATGAGGAAAATGAGAAGCATTTTTGACAGACATTTTCTCCAAAATAATACAATTGTACAAGAAACAAACAATGTAATTCTATTCAATCTGTGATATGTTCTTATTATTCATGAAATGCTGAATCTGTGATATAATGTATACTTTTCTATAATATGTGATGAAAGATTTTAATAAAGATAAAAAAAAAAAAGGCGCCAGACTCAAGGTAGAAACCTTCCCTGCAAAGGGATTGAGTGTTCTGGTCCACGTATGTGGGCGTGGGTTCGAATCCCACATCTGACACTAATATTTTTATTCTTATTTTTGTTGTTTGTTTTTTTTCACCCTCATCTGTCGAAACTTATCTTCACGAGTGGACATTATTTTTCTGTCATAAATAATCACAACAATGCTCTTATACAGCTTGGCAAAATGAATCTATTCACAACTTCTAATGCCATGTAAGATACACATTACAAAGCATAGAAATAAACGAGAGCAACACATTATGGCGACAATTTAAAAAAAAACCGCATCATAAGTTATTGCCAGGATTTTATTTTCGGTCGACATTACAGCGCCTATCTTTTATTTGGCGTATTATCCAAATATTTACATTACCGCTACAATATAAGTATAGGTAAATACGGGTATGGGGGAGATGCAGACACTGAGAAAGCAACAACCTGTGAACATTCACCACCGGTACATCGAATCCGTCCACCAATCAATCAGTTTATAGACAAAGAAGAAGAAAACAGTCTAAACTTCTGAAATATAGAGGGGAAACAATTGAAACATAAAGGAATGCGAGCTTTTCTCCAACATTTTGTAAGTTTTCCTGTGAAATTAAAGAAATTAGCCTGTCTAATACAAGATGTTGTAACACCACATTGTATGGTGATACAAGAATAGGGTGACGATGTTCTCTGACGGACAACGTTTTAAGTTTTCATGACGTCATGTTGTATTGGA
This sequence comes from Bathymodiolus brooksi, assembly GCA_963680875.1. NCBI lineage: Eukaryota > Metazoa > Mollusca > Bivalvia > Mytilida > Modiolidae > Bathymodiolus > Bathymodiolus brooksi. Next base: position 94,206,581 of record OY804581.1, on the reverse strand, counting down.
AGGCGGTCGAAGAGTTCTAAATGTAAGTAGCTGAAACAAAGCGATTGTTCAATGCTCATTCAGTCATGATGCATTCCCATTTCCAAGAACATAGTTTCAATAGAATAGAATAGAATAGAATAGAATAGAATAGAATAGAATAGAATATGTTTATTTGTCAATTAAAGACGCCCATGATAGGCAGTATAATTACATGAAAATCACAATATTTACATTAATTGGTATGATTAGATTGATTGGATTTAACATACAAGACATACACATACATGTAAATATACAATTTTGTAATCAATAATTTTGACAAGCATAGTGATCCCTGTAATAGATTAAGAGACAGTGCATCATCCACAGTTGTATATCTAACACAGATATATAATAATTATTATTAATATTGTATAACATAAAATATTACTATTGTTAATTTTGAATTCTATCATTTCTAGATGAATGTAACTTTAGTATCATATCAATATTTCCGGCAACTGTACGGTCTAGAATATGAACGTTTATTTCATATCTCTCCAACAGAAGCGTGGGACTTTTCGGACGATTATTTAGTGACACTGATACAACGTACTAAATCAACTAAAATACTGAGATTTTCATCAGTTTTAGAATATATTTTATTTGTATTTAGTAATATAGGAAGGGTTATTCTGGACTTTGTTCTATGATACAAGTATACGATCACGGATAGCGAAATGGTGTAAATGTACAAACAGAAAGACGCAGATGTATTCAATCTTGATATTTTGACAAAATTAAAGAAAGAATAACAATAAAACGTCAATTCTTGATCTTTTGACGTTTCGCTTTTCAGAACAAAAAATAGAAATGGCAGCGGTGGGATTCGAACCCACGCCTCAATGAGACTGGTGCCTAAAACCAGCGCCTTAGACCGCTCGGCCACGCTACCTTACAACTTTTGTGCAGATAATTTGAATATTTATTGGTAATGTGTCTTGTCAGTACTCCGGTCTTCTCCTTGAATAGGGAGATGACTATATTCTATTTACTTTTTGTGTGTAATTCACTAAATTACCTACCTCTACACTGACTGTGTTACTAATATCAATACAAAAAACCCAATTACATCTTCTTCAAAGGTGTTTTTTTGTTTTTGTGCTAACTATTTTAAAAAGAAAGTTCGGTTATATTTGTCATCCACTTGCACTCGTTGTAGCGTTGACTTCTTTCCATATATTCTACATATTCCGATTTGCAATGAAAGTTTTGGAAAGTGAGCAATTTCCATCTTCACCGCTTATAATAATAAGAGAGAATCCATATATACCATAATTACGCGAAACATTGCTATGTCAGGTTGGCCGAGTGGTCTAAGGCGCCAGACTCAAGGTAGAAACCTTCCCTGCAAAGGGATTGAGTGTTCTGGTCCACGTATGTGGGCGTGGGTTCGAATCCCACATCTGACACTAATATTTTTATTCTTATTTTTGTTGTTTGTTTTTTTTCACCCTCATCTGTCGAAACTTATCTTCACGAGTGGACATTATTTTTCTGTCATAAATAATCACAACAATGCTCTTATACAGCTTGGCAAAATGAATCTATTCACAACTTCTAATGCCATGTAAGATACACATTGCAAAGCATAGAAATAAACGAGAGCAACACATTATGGCGACAATTTAAAAAAAAAACGCATCATAAGTTATTGCCAGGATTTTATTTTCGGTCGACATTACAGCGCCTATCTTTTATTTGGCGTATTATCCAAATATTTACATTACCGCTACAATATAAGTATAGGTAAATACGGGTATGGGGGAGATGCAGACACTGAGAAAGCAACAACCTGTGAACATTCACCACCGGTACATCGAATCCGTCCACCAATCAATCAGTTTATAGACAAAGAAGAAGAAAACAGTCTAAACTTCTGAAATATAGAGGGGAAACAATTGAAACATAAAGGAATGCGAGCTTTTCTCCAACATTTTGTAAGTTTTCCTGTGAAATTAAAGAAATTAGCCTGTCTAATACAAGATGTTGTAACACCACATTGTATGGTGATACAAGAATAGGGTGACGATGTTCTCTGACGGACAACGTTTTAAGTTTTCATGACGTCATGTTGTATTGGAAGGCGGTCGAAGAGTTCTAAATGTAAGTAGCTGAAACAAAGCGATTGTTCAATGCTCATTCAGTCATGATGCATTCCCATTTCCAAGAACATAGTTTCAATAGAATAGAATAGAATAGAATAGAATAGAATAGAATAGAATAGAATAGAATAGAATAGAATAGAATATGTTTATTTGTCAATTAAAGACGCCCATGATAGGCAGTATAATTACATGAAAATCACAATATTTACATTAATTGGTATGATTAGATTGATTGGATTTAACATACAAGACATACACATACATGTAAATATACAATTTTGTAATCAATAATTTTGACAAGCATAGTGATCCCTGTAATAGATTAAGAGACAGTGCATCATCCACAGTTGTATATCTAACACAGATATATAATAATTATTATTAATATTGTATAACATAAAATATTACTATTGTTAATTTTGAATTCTATCATTTCTAGATGAATGTAACTTTAGTATCATATCAATATTTCCGGCAACTGTACGGTCTAGAATATGAACGTTTATTTCATATCTCTCCAACAGAAGCGTGGGACTTTTCGGACGATTATTTAGTGACACTGATACAACGTACTAAATCAACTAAAATACTGAGATTTTCATCAGTTTTAGAATATATTTTATTTGTATTTAGTAATATAGGAAGGGTTATTCTGGACTTTGTTCTATGATACAAGTATACGATCACGGATAGCGAAATGGTGTAAATGTACAAACAGAAAGACGCAGATGTATTCAATCTTGATATTTTGACAAAATTAAAGAAAGAATAACAATAAAACGTCAATTCTTGATCCTTTGATGTTTCGCTTTTCAGAACAAAAAATAGAAATGGCAGCGGTGGGATTCGAACCCACGCCTCAATGAGACTGGTGCCTAAAACCAGCGCCTTAGACCGCTCGGCCACGCTACCTTACAACTTTTGTGCAGATAATTTGAATATTTATTGGTAATGTGTCTTGTCAGTACTCCGGTCTTCTCCTTGAATAGGGAGATGACTATATTCTATTTACTTTTTGTGTGTAATTCACTAAATTACCTACCTCTACACTGACTGTGTTACTAATATCAATACAAAAAACCCAATTACATCTTCTTCAAAGGTGTTTTTTTGTTTTTGTGCTAACTATTTTAAAAAGAAAGTTCGGTTATATTTGTCATCCACTTGCACTCGTTGTAGCGTTGACTTCTTTCCATATATTCTACATATTCCGATTTGCAATGAAAGTTTTGGAAAGTGAGCAATTTCCATCTTCACCGTTTATAATAATAAGAGAGAATCCATATATACCATAATTACGCGAAACATTGCTATGTCAGGTTGGCCGAGTGGTCTAAGGCGCCAGACTCAAGGTAGAAACCTTCCCTGCAAAGGGATTGAGTGTTCTGGTCCACGTATGTGGGCGTGGGTTCGAATCCCACATCTGACACTAATATTTTTATTCTTATTTTTGTTGTTTGTTTTTTTTCACCCTCATCTGTCGAAACTTATCTTCACGAGTGGACATTATTTTTCTGTCATAAATAATCACAACAATGCTCTTATACAGCTTGGCAAAATGAATCTATTCACAACTTCTAATGCCATGTAAGATACACATTACAAAGCATAGAAATAAACGAGAGCAACACATTATGGCGACAATTTAAAAAAAAAACGCATCATAAGTTATTGCCAGGATTTTATTTTCGGTCGACATTACAGCGCCTATCTTTTATTTGGCGTATTATCCAAATATTTACATTACCGCTACAATATAAGTATAGGTAAATACGGGTATGGGGGAGATGCAGACACTGAGAAAGCAACAACCTGTGAACATTCACCACCGGTACATCGAATCCGTCCACCAATCAATCAGTTTATAGACAAAGAAGAAGAAAACAGTCTAAACTTCTGAAATATAGAGGGGAAACAATTGAAACATAAAGGAATGCGAGCTTTTCTCCAACATTTTGTAAGTTTTCCTGTGAAATTAAAGAAATTAGCCTGTCTAATACAAGATGTTGTAACACCACATTGTATGGTGATACAAGAATAGGGTGACGATGTTCTCTGACGGACAACGTTTTAAGTTTTCATGACGTCATGTTGTATTGGAAGGCGGTCGAAGAGTTCTAAATGTAAGTAGCTGAAACAAAGCGATTGTTCAATGCTCATTCAGTCATGATGCATTCCCATTTCCAAGAACATAGTTTCAATAGAATAGAATAGAATAGAATAGAATAGAATAGAATAGAATATGTTTATTTGTCAATTAAAGACGCCCATGATAGGCAGTATAATTACATGAAAATCACAATATTTACATTAATTGGTATGATTAGATTGATTGGATTTAACATACAAGACATACACATACATGTAAATATACAATTTTGTAATCAATAATTTTGACAAGCATAGTGATCCCTGTAATAGATTAAGAGACAGTGCATCATCCACAGTTGTATATCTAACACAGATATATAATAATTATTATTAATATTGTATAACATAAAATATTACTATTGTTAATTTTGAATTCTATCATTTCTAGATGAATGTAACTTTAGTATCATATCAATATTTCCGGCAACTGTACGGTCTAGAATATGAACGTTTATTTCATATCTCTCCAACAGAAGCGTGGGACTTTTCGGACGATTATTTAGTGACACTGATACAACGTACTAAATCAACTAAAATACTGAGATTTTCATCAGTTTTAGAATATATTTTATTTGTATTTAGTAATATAGGAAGGGTTATTCTGGACTTTGTTCTATGATACAAGTATACGATCACGGATAGCGAAATGGTGTAAATGTACAAACAGAAAGACGCAGATGTATTCAATCTTGATATTTTGACAAAATTAAAGAAAGAATAACAATAAAACGTCAATTCTTGATCCTTTGATGTTTCGCTTTTCAGACCAAAAAATAGAAATGGCAGCGGTGGGATTCGAACCCACGCCTCAATGAGACTGGTGCCTAAAACCAGCGCCTTAGACCGCTCGGCCACGCTACCTTACAACTTTTGTGCAGATAATTTGAATATTTATTGGTAATGTGTCTTGTCAGTACTCCGGTCTTCTCCTTGAATAGGGAGATGACTATATTCTATTTACTTTTTGTGTGTAATTCACTAAATTACCTACCTCTACACTGACTGTGTTACTAATATCAATACAAAAAACCCAATTACATCTTCTTCAAAGGTGTTTTTTTGTTTTTGTGCTAACTATTTTAAAAAGATAGTTCGGTTATATTTGTCATCCACTTGCACTCGTTGTAGCGTTGACTTCTTTCCATATATTCTACATATTCCGATTTGCAATGAAAGTTTTGGAAAGTGAGCAATTTCCATCTTCACCGCTTATAATAATAAGAGAGAATCCATATATACCATAATTACGCGAAACATTGCTATGTCAGGTTGGCCGAGTGGTCTAAGGCGCCAGACTCAAGGTAGAAACCTTCCCTGCAAAGGGATTGAGTGTTCTGGTCCACGTATGTGGGCGTGGGTTCGAATCCCACATCTGACACTAATATTTTTATTCTTATTTTTGTTGTTTGTTTTTTTTCACCCTCATCTGTCGAAACTTATCTTCACGAGTGGACATTATTTTTCTGTCATAAATAATCACAACAATGCTCTTATACAGCTTGGCAAAATGAATCTATTCACAACTTCTAATGCCATGTAAGATACACATTACAAAGCATAGAAATAAACGAGAGCAACACATTATGGCGACAATTTAAAAAAAAACCGCATCATAAGTTATTGCCAGGATTTTATTTTCGGTCGACATTACAGCGCCTATCTTTTATTTGGCGTATTATCCAAATATTTACATTACCGCTACAATATAAGTATAGGTAAATACGGGTATGGGGGAGATGCAGACACTGAGAAAGCAACAACCTGTGAACATTCACCACCGGTACATCGAATCCGTCCACCAATCAATCAGTTTATAGACAAAGAAGAAGAAAACAGTCTAAACTTCTGAAATATAGAGGGGAAACAATTGAAACATAAAGGAATGCGAGCTTTTCTCCAACATTTTGTAAGTTTTCCTGTGAAATTAAAGAAATTAGCCTGTCTAATACAAGATGTTGTAACACCACATTGTATGGTGATACAAGAATAGGGTGACGATGTTCTCTGACGGACAACGTTTTAAGTTTTCATGACGTCATGTTGTATTGGAAGGCGGTCGAAGAGTTCTAAATGTAAGTAGCTGAAACAAAGCGATTGTTCAATGCTCATTCAGTCATGATGCATTCCCATTTCCAAGAACATAGTTTCAATAGAATAGAATAGAATAGAATAGAATAGAATAGAATAGAATAGAATAGAATAGAATATGTTTATTTGTCAATTAAAGACGCCCATGATAGGCAGTATAATTACATGAAAATCACAATATTTACATTAATTGGTATGATTAGATTGATTGGATTTAACATACAAGACATACACATACATGTAAATATACAATTTTGTAATCAATAATTTTGACAAGCATAGTGATCCCTGTAATAGATTAAGAGACAGTGCATCATCCACAGTTGTATATCTAACACAGATATATAATAATTATTATTAATATTGTATAACATAAAATATTACTATTGTTAATTTTGAATTCTATCATTTCTAGATGAATGTAACTTTAGTATCATATCAATATTTCCGGCAACTGTACGGTCTAGAATATGAACGTTTATTTCATATCTCTCCAACAGAAGCGTGGGACTTTTCGGACGATTATTTAGTGACACTGATACAACGTACTAAATCAACTAAAATACTGAGATTTTCATCAGTTTTAGAATATATTTTATTTGTATTTAGTAATATAGGAAGGGTTATTCTGGACTTTGTTCTATGATACAAGTATACGATCACGGATAGCGAAATGGTGTAAATGTACAAACAGAAAGACGCAGATGTATTCAATCTTGATATTTTGACAAAATTAAAGAAAGAATAACAATAAAACGTCAATTCTTGATCCTTTGATGTTTCGCTTTTCAGACCAAAAAATAGAAATGGCAGCGGTGGGATTCGAACCCACGCCTCAATGAGACTGGTGCCTAAAACCAGCGCCTTAGACCGCTCGGCCACGCTACCTTACAACTTTTGTGCAGATAATTTGAATATTTATTGGTAATGTGTCTTGTCAGTACTCCGGTCTTCTCCTTGAATAGGGAGATGACTATATTCTATTTACTTTTTGTGTGTAATTCACTAAATTACCTACCTCTACACTGACTGTGTTACTAATATCAATACAAAAAACCCAATTACATCTTCTTCAAAGGTGTTTTTTTGTTTTTGTGCTAACTATTTTAAAAAGAAAGTTCGGTTATATTTGTCATCCACTTGCACTCGTTGTAGCGTTGACTTCTTTCCATATATTCTACATATTCCGATTTGCAATGAAAGTTTTGGAAAGTGAGCAATTTCCATCTTCACCGCTTATAATAATAAGAGAGAATCCATATATACCATAATTACGCGAAACATTGCTATGTCAGGTTGGCCGAGTGGTCTAAGGCGCCAGACTCAAGGTAGAAACCTTCCCTGCAAAGGGATTGAGTGTTCTGGTCCACGTATGTGGGCGTGGGTTCGAATCCCACATCTGACACTAATATTTTTATTCTTATTTTTGTTGTTTGTTTTTTTTCACCCTCATCTGTCGAAACTTATCTTCACGAGTGGACATTATTTTTCTGTCATAAATAATCACAACAATGCTCTTATACAGCTTGGCAAAATGAATCTATTCACAACTTCTAATGCCATGTAAGATACACATTACAAAGCATAGAAATAAACGAGAGCAACACATTATGGCGACAATTTAAAAAAAAACCGCATCATAAGTTATTGCCAGGATTTTATTTTCGGTCGACATTACAGCGCCTATCTTTTATTTGGCGTATTATCCAAATATTTACATTACCGCTACAATATAAGTATAGGTAAATACGGGTATGGGGGAGATGCAGACACTGAGAAAGCAACAACCTGTGAACATTCACCACCGGTACATCGAATCCGTCCACCAATCAATCAGTTTATAGACAAAGAAGAAGAAAACAGTCTAAACTTCTGAAATATAGAGGGGAAACAATTGAAACATAAAGGAATGCGAGCTTTTCTCCAACATTTTGTAAGTTTTCCTGTGAAATTAAAGAAATTAGCCTGTCTAATACAAGATGTTGTAACACCACATTGTATGGTGATACAAGAATAGGGTGACGATGTTCTCTGACGGACAACGTTTTAAGTTTTCATGACGTCATGTTGTATTGGAAGGCGGTCGAAGAGTTCTAAATGTAAGTAGCTGAAACAAAGCGATTGTTCAATGCTCATTCAGTCATGATGCATTCCCATTTCCAAGAACATAGTTTCAATAGAATAGAATAGAATAGAATAGAATAGAATAGAATAGAATATGTTTATTTGTCAATTAAAGACGCCCATGATAGGCAGTATAATTACATGAAAATCACAATATTTACATTAATTGGTATGATTAGATTGATTGGATTTAACATACAAGACATACACATACATGTAAATATACAATTTTGTAATCAATAATTTTGACAAGCATAGTGATCCCTGTAATAGATTAAGAGACAGTGCATCATCCACAGTTGTATATCTAACACAGATATATAATAATTATTATTAATATTGTATAACATAAAATATTACTATTGTTAATTTTGAATTCTATCATTTCTAGATGAATGTAACTTTAGTATCATATCAATATTTCCGGCAACTGTACGGTCTAGAATATGAACGTTTATTTCATATCTCTCCAACAGAAGCGTGGGACTTTTCGGACGATTATTTAGTGACACTGATACAACGTACTAAATCAACTAAAATACTGAGATTTTCATCAGTTTTAGAATATATTTTATTTGTATTTAGTAATATAGGAAGGGTTATTCTGGACTTTGTTCTATGATACAAGTATACGATCACGGATAGCGAAATGGTGTAAATGTACAAACAGAAAGACGCAGATGTATTCAATCTTGATATTTTGACAAAATTAAAGAAAGAATAACAATAAAACGTCAATTCTTGATCCTTTGATGTTTCGCTTTTCAGAACAAAAAATAGAAATGGCAGCGGTGGGATTCGAACCCACGCCTCAATGAGACTGGTGCCTAAAACCAGCGCCTTAGACCGCTCGGCCACGCTACCTTACAACTTTTGTGCAGATAATTTGAATATTTATTGGTAATGTGTCTTGTCAGTACTCCGGTCTTCTCCTTGAATAGGGAGATGACTATATTCTATTTACTTTTTGTGTGTAATTCACTAAATTACCTACCTCTACACTGACTGTGTTACTAATATCAATACAAAAAACCCAATTACATCTTCTTCAAAGGTGTTTTTTTGTTTTTGTGCTAACTATTTTAAAAAGAAAGTTCGGTTATATTTGTCATCCACTTGCACTCGTTGTAGCGTTGACTTCTTTCCATATATTCTACATATTCCGATTTGCAATGAAAGTTTTGGAAAGTGAGCAATTTCCATCTTCACCGCTTATAATAATAAGAGAGAATCCATATATACCATAATTACGCGAAACATTGCTATGTCAGGTTGGCCGAGTGGTCTAAGGCGCCAGACTCAAGGTAGAAACCTTCCCTGCAAAGGGATTGAGTGTTCTGGTCCACGTATGTGGGCGTGGGTTCGAATCCCACATCTGACACTAATATTTTTATTCTTATTTTTGTTGTTTGTTTTTTTTCACCCTCATCTGTCGAAACTTATCTTCACGAGTGGACATTATTTTTCTGTCATAAATAATCACAACAATGCTCTTATACAGCTTGGCAAAATGAATCTATTCACAACTTCTAATGCCATGTAAGATACACATTACAAAGCATAGAAATAAACGAGAGCAACACATTATGGCGACAATTTAAAAAAAAACCGCATCATAAGTTATTGCCAGGATTTTATTTTCGGTCGACATTACAGCGCCTATCTTTTATTTGGCGTATTATCCAAATATTTACATTACCGCTACAATATAAGTATAGGTAAATACGGGTATGGGGGAGATGCAGACACTGAGAAAGCAACAACCTGTGAACATTCACCACCGGTACATCGAATCCGTCCACCAATCAATCAGTTTATAGACAAAGAAGAAGAAAACAGTCTAAACTTCTGAAATATAGAGGGGAAACAATTGAAACATAAAGGAATGCGAGCTTTTCTCCAACATTTTGTAAGTTTTCCTGTGAAATTAAAGAAATTAGCCTGTCTAATACAAGATGTTGTAACACCACATTGTATGGTGATACAAGAATAGGGTGACGATGTTCTCTGACGGACAACGTTTTAAGTTTTCATGACGTCATGTTGTATTGGAAGGCGGTCGAAGAGTTCTAAATGTAAGTAGCTGAAACAAAGCGATTGTTCAATGCTCATTCAGTCATGATGCATTCCCATTTCCAAGAACATAGTTTCAATAGAATAGAATAGAATAGAATAGAATAGAATAGAATATGTTTATTTGTCAATTAAAGACGCCCATGATAGGCAGTATAATTACATGAAAATCACAATATTTACATTAATTGGTATGATTAGATTGATTGGATTTAACATACAAGACATACACATACATGTAAATATACAATTTTGTAATCAATAATTTTGACAAGCATAGTGATCCCTGTAATAGATTAAGAGACAGTGCATCATCCACAGTTGTATATCTAACACAGATATATAATAATTATTATTAATATTGTATAACATAAAATATTACTATTGTTAATTTTGAATTCTATCATTTCTAGATGAATGTAACTTTAGTATCATATCAATATTTCCGGCAACTGTACGGTCTAGAATATGAACGTTTATTTCATATCTCTCCAACAGAAGCGTGGGACTTTTCGGACGATTATTTAGTGACACTGATACAACGTACTAAATCAACTAAAATACTGAGATTTTCATCAGTTTTAGAATATATTTTATTTGTATTTAGTAATATAGGAAGGGTTATTCTGGACTTTGTTCTATGATACAAGTATACGATCACGGATAGCGAAATGGTGTAAATGTACAAACAGAAAGACGCAGATGTATTCAATCTTGATATTTTGACAAAATTAAAGAAAGAATAACAATAAAACGTCAATTCTTGATCCTTTGATGTTTCGCTTTTCAGAACAAAAAATAGAAATGGCAGCGGTGGGATTCGAACCCACACCTCAATGAGACTGGTGCCTAAAACCAGCGCCTTAGACCGCTCGGCCACGCTACCTTACAACTTTTGTGCAGATAATTTGAATATTTATTGGTAATGTGTCTTGTCAGTACTCCGGTCTTCTCCTTGAATAGGGAGATGACTATATTCTATTTACTTTTTGTGTGTAATTCACTAAATTACCTACCTCTACACTGACTGTGTTACTAATATCAATACAAAAAACCCAATTACATCTTCTTCAAAGGTGTTTTTTTGTTTTTGTGCTAACTATTTTAAAAAGAAAGTTCGGTTATATTTGTCATCCACTTGCACTCGTTGTAGCGTTGACTTCTTTCCATATATTCTACATATTCCGATTTGCAATGAAAGTTTTGGAAAGTGAGCAATTTCCATCTTCACCGCTTATAATAATAAGAGAGAATCCATATATACCATAATTACGCGAAACATTGCTATGTCAGGTTGGCCGAGTGGTCTAAGGCGCCAGACTCAAGGTAGAAACCTTCCCTGCAAAGGGATTGAGTGTTCTGGTCCACGTATGTGGGCGTGGGTTCGAATCCCACATCTGACACTAATATTTTTATTCTTATTTTTGTTGTTTGTTTTTTTTCACCCTCATCTGTCGAAACTTATCTTCACGAGTGGACATTATTTTTCTGTCATAAATAATCACAACAATGCTCTTATACAGCTTGGCAAAATGAATCTATTCACAACTTCTAATGCCATGTAAGATACACATTACAAAGCATAGAAATAAACGAGAGCAACACATTATGGCGACAATTTAAAAAAAAACCGCATCATAAGTTATTGCCAGGATTTTATTTTCGGTCGACATTACAGCGCCTATCTTTTATTTGGCGTATTATCCAAATATTTACATTACCGCTACAATATAAGTATAGGTAAATACGGGTATGGGGGAGATGCAGACACTGAGAAAGCAACAACCTGTGAACATTCACCACCGGTACATCGAATCCGTCCACCAATCAATCAGTTTATAGACAAAGAAGAAGAAAACAGTCTAAACTTCTGAAATATAGAGGGGAAACAATTGAAACATAAAGGAATGCGAGCTTTTCTCCAACATTTTGTAAGTTTTCCTGTGAAATTAAAGAAATTAGCCTGTCTAATACAAGATGTTGTAACACCACATTGTATGGTGATACAAGAATAGGGTGACGATGTTCTCTGACGGACAACGTTTTAAGTTTTCATGACGTCATGTTGTATTGGAAGGCGGTCGAAGAGTTCTAAATGTAAGTAGCTGAAACAAAGCGATTGTTCAATGCTCATTCAGTCATGATGCATTCCCATTTCCAAGAACATAGTTTCAATAGAATAGAATAGAATAGAATAGAATAGAATAGAATAGAATATGTTTATTTGTCAATTAAAGACGCCCATGATAGGCAGTATAATTACATGAAAATCACAATATTTACATTAATTGGTATGATTAGATTGATTGGATTTAACATACAAGACATACACATACATGTAAATATACAATTTTGTAATCAATAATTTTGACAAGCATAGTGATCCCTGTAATAGATTAAGAGACAGTGCATCATCCACAGTTGTATATCTAACACAGATATATAATAATTATTATTAATATTGTATAACATAAAATATTACTATTGTTAATTTTGAATTCTATCATTTCTAGATGAATGTAACTTTAGTATCATATCAATATTTCCGGCAACTGTACGGTCTAGAATATGAACGTTTATTTCATATCTCTCCAACAGAAGCGTGGGACTTTTCGGACGATTATTTAGTGACACTGATACAACGTACTAAATCAACTAAAATACTGAGATTTTCATCAGTTTTAGAATATATTTTATTTGTATTTAGTAATATAGGAAGGGTTATTCTGGACTTTGTTCTATGATACAAGTATACGATCACGGATAGCGAAATGGTGTAAATGTACAAACAGAAAGACGCAGATGTATTCAATCTTGATATTTTGACAAAATTAAAGAAAGAATAACAATAAAACGTCAATTCTTGATCCTTTGATGTTTCGCTTTTCAGAACAAAAAATAGAAATGGCAGCGGTGGGATTCGAACCCACGCCTCAATGAGACTGGTGCCTAAAACCAGCGCCTTAGACCGCTCGGCCACGCTACCTTACAACTTTTGTGCAGATAATTTGAATATTTATTGGTAATGTGTCTTGTCAGTACTCCGGTCTTCTCCTTGAATAGGGAGATGACTATATTCTATTTACTTTTTGTGTGTAATTCACTAAATTACCTACCTCTACACTGACTGTGTTACTAATATCAATACAAAAAACCCAATTACATCTTCTTCAAAGGTGTTTTTTTGTTTTTGTGCTAACTATTTTAAAAAGAAAGTTCGGTTATATTTGTCATCCACTTGCACTCGTTGTAGCGTTGACTTCTTTCCATATATTCTACATATTCCGATTTGCAATGAAAGTTTTGGAAAGTGAGCAATTTCCATCTTCACCGCTTATAATAATAAGAGAGAATCCATATATACCATAATTACGCGAAACATTGCTATGTCAGGTTGGCCGAGTGGTCTAAGGCGCCAGACTCAAGGTAGAAACCTTCCCTGCAAAGGGATTGAGTGTTCTGGTCCACGTATGTGGGCGTGGGTTCGAATCCCACATCTGACACTAATATTTTTATTCTTATTTTTGTTGTTTGTTTTTTTTCACCCTCATCTGTCGAAACTTATCTTCACGAGTGGACATTATTTTTCTGTCATAAATAATCACAACAATGCTCTTATACAGCTTGGCAAAATGAATCTATTCACAACTTCTAATGCCATGTAAGATACACATTACAAAGCATAGAAATAAACGAGAGCAACACATTATGGCGACAATTTAAAAAAAAACCGCATCATAAGTTATTGCCAGGATTTTATTTTCGGTCGACATTACAGCGCCTATCTTTTATTTGGCGTATTATCCAAATATTTACATTACCGCTACAATATAAGTATAGGTAAATACGGGTATGGGGGAGATGCAGACACTGAGAAAGCAACAACCTGTGAACATTCACCACCGGTACATCGAATCCGTCCACCAATCAATCAGTTTATAGACAAAGAAGAAGAAAACAGTCTAAACTTCTGAAATATAGAGGGGAAACAATTGAAACATAAAGGAATGCGAGCTTTTCTCCAACATTTTGTAAGTTTTCCTGTGAAATTAAAGAAATTAGCCTGTCTAATACAAGATGTTGTAACACCACATTGTATGGTGATACAAGAATAGGGTGACGATGTTCTCTGACGGACAACGTTTTAAGTTTTCATGACGTCATGTTGTATTGGAAGGCGGTCGAAGAGTTCTAAATGTAAGTAGCTGAAACAAAGCGATTGTTCAATGCTCATTCAGTCATGATGCATTCCCATTTCCAAGAACATAGTTTCAATAGAATAGAATAGAATAGAATAGAATAGAATAGAATATGTTTATTTGTCAATTAAAGACGCCCATGATAGGCAGTATAATTACATGAAAATCACAATATTTACATTAATTGGTATGATTAGATTGATTGGATTTAACATACAAGACATACACATACATGTAAATATACAATTTTGTAATCAATAATTTTGACAAGCATAGTGATCCCTGTAATAGATTAAGAGACAGTGCATCATCCACAGTTGTATATCTAACACAGATATATAATAATTATTATTAATATTGTATAACATAAAATATTACTATTGTTAATTTTGAATTCTATCATTTCTAGATGAATGTAACTTTAGTATCATATCAATATTTCCGGCAACTGTACGGTCTAGAATATGAACGTTTATTTCATATCTCTCCAACAGAAGCGTGGGACTTTTCGGACGATTATTTAGTGACACTGATACAACGTACTAAATCAACTAAAATACTGAGATTTTCATCAGTTTTAGAATATATTTTATTTGTATTTAGTAATATAGGAAGGGTTATTCTGGACTTTGTTCTATGATACAAGTATACGATCACGGATAGCGAAATGGTGTAAATGTACAAACAGAAAGACGCAGATGTATTCAATCTTGATATTTTGACAAAATTAAAGAAAGAATAACAATAAAACGTCAATTCTTGATCCTTTGATGTTTCGCTTTTCAGAACAAAAAATAGAAATGGCAGCGGTGGGATTCGAACCCACACCTCAATGAGACTGGTGCCTAAAACCAGCGCCTTAGACCGCTCGGCCACGCTACCTTACAACTTTTGTGCAGATAATTTGAATATTTATTGGTAATGTGTCTTGTCAGTACTCCGGTCTTCTCCTTGAATAGGGAGATGACTATATTCTATTTACTTTTTGTGTGTAATTCACTAAATTACCTACCTCTACACTGACTGTGTTACTAATATCAATACAAAAAACCCAATTACATCTTCTTCAAAGGTGTTTTTTTGTTTTTGTGCTAACTATTTTAAAAAGAAAGTTCGGTTATATTTGTCATCCACTTGCACTCGTTGTAGCGTTGACTTCTTTCCATATATTCTACATATTCCGATTTGCAATGAAAGTTTTGGAAAGTGAGCAATTTCCATCTTCACCGCTTATAATAATAAGAGAGAATCCATATATACCATAATTACGCGAAACATTGCTATGTCAGGTTGGCCGAGTGGTCTAAGGCGCCAGACTCAAGGTAGAAACCTTCCCTGCAAAGGGATTGAGTGTTCTGGTCCACGTATGTGGGCGTGGGTTCGAATCCCACATCTGACACTAATATTTTTATTCTTATTTTTGTTGTTTG
This sequence comes from Bathymodiolus brooksi, assembly GCA_963680875.1. Taxonomy (NCBI): domain Eukaryota; kingdom Metazoa; phylum Mollusca; class Bivalvia; order Mytilida; family Modiolidae; genus Bathymodiolus; species Bathymodiolus brooksi. Next base: position 94,190,387 of record OY804581.1, on the reverse strand, counting down.
TTTTTTTTCACCCTCATCTGTCGAAACTTATCTTCACGAGTGGACATTATTTTTCTGTCATAAATAATCACAACAATGCTCTTATACAGCTTGGCAAAATGAATCTATTCACAACTTCTAATGCCATGTAAGATACACATTACAAAGCATAGAAATAAACGAGAGCAACACATTATGGCGACAATTTAAAAAAAAACCGCATCATAAGTTATTGCCAGGATTTTATTTTCGGTCGACATTACAGCGCCTATCTTTTATTTGGCGTATTATCCAAATATTTACATTACCGCTACAATATAAGTATAGGTAAATACGGGTATGGGGGAGATGCAGACACTGAGAAAGCAACAACCTGTGAACATTCACCACCGGTACATCGAATCCGTCCACCAATCAATCAGTTTATAGACAAAGAAGAAGAAAACAGTCTAAACTTCTGAAATATAGAGGGGAAACAATTGAAACATAAAGGAATGCGAGCTTTTCTCCAACATTTTGTAAGTTTTCCTGTGAAATTAAAGAAATTAGCCTGTCTAATACAAGATGTTGTAACACCACATTGTATGGTGATACAAGAATAGGGTGACGATGTTCTCTGACGGACAACGTTTTAAGTTTTCATGACGTCATGTTGTATTGGAAGGCGGTCGAAGAGTTCTAAATGTAAGTAGCTGAAACAAAGCGATTGTTCAATGCTCATTCAGTCATGATGCATTCCCATTTCCAAGAACATAGTTTCAATAGAATAGAATAGAATAGAATAGAATAGAATAGAATAGAATATGTTTATTTGTCAATTAAAGACGCCCATGATAGGCAGTATAATTACATGAAAATCACAATATTTACATTAATTGGTATGATTAGATTGATTGGATTTAACATACAAGACATACACATACATGTAAATATACAATTTTGTAATCAATAATTTTGACAAGCATAGTGATCCCTGTAATAGATTAAGAGACAGTGCATCATCCACAGTTGTATATCTAACACAGATATATAATAATTATTATTAATATTGTATAACATAAAATATTACTATTGTTAATTTTGAATTCTATCATTTCTAGATGAATGTAACTTTAGTATCATATCAATATTTCCGGCAACTGTACGGTCTAGAATATGAACGTTTATTTCATATCTCTCCAACAGAAGCGTGGGACTTTTCGGACGATTATTTAGTGACACTGATACAACGTACTAAATCAACTAAAATACTGAGATTTTCATCAGTTTTAGAATATATTTTATTTGTATTTAGTAATATAGGAAGGGTTATTCTGGACTTTGTTCTATGATACAAGTATACGATCACGGATAGCGAAATGGTGTAAATGTACAAACAGAAAGACGCAGATGTATTCAATCTTGATATTTTGACAAAATTAAAGAAAGAATAACAATAAAACGTCAATTCTTGATCCTTTGATGTTTCGCTTTTCAGACCAAAAAATAGAAATGGCAGCGGTGGGATTCGAACCCACGCCTCAATGAGACTGGTGCCTAAAACCAGCGCCTTAGACCGCTCGGCCACGCTACCTTACAACTTTTGTGCAGATAATTTGAATATTTATTGGTAATGTGTCTTGTCAGTACTCCGGTCTTCTCCTTGAATAGGGAGATGACTATATTCTATTTACTTTTTGTGTGTAATTCACTAAATTACCTACCTCTACACTGACTGTGTTACTAATATCAATACAAAAAACCCAATTACATCTTCTTCAAAGGTGTTTTTTTGTTTTTGTGCTAACTATTTTAAAAAGATAGTTCGGTTATATTTGTCATCCACTTGCACTCGTTGTAGCGTTGACTTCTTTCCATATATTCTACATATTCCGATTTGCAATGAAAGTTTTGGAAAGTGAGCAATTTCCATCTTCACCGCTTATAATAATAAGAGAGAATCCATATATACCATAATTACGCGAAACATTGCTATGTCAGGTTGGCCGAGTGGTCTAAGGCGCCAGACTCAAGGTAGAAACCTTCCCTGCAAAGGGATTGAGTGTTCTGGTCCACGTATGTGGGCGTGGGTTCGAATCCCACATCTGACACTAATATTTTTATTCTTATTTTTGTTGTTTGTTTTTTTTCACCCTCATCTGTCGAAACTTATCTTCACGAGTGGACATTATTTTTCTGTCATAAATAATCACAACAATGCTCTTATACAGCTTGGCAAAATGAATCTATTCACAACTTCTAATGCCATGTAAGATACACATTACAAAGCATAGAAATAAACGAGAGCAACACATTATGGCGACAATTTAAAAAAAAAACGCATCATAAGTTATTGCCAGGATTTTATTTTCGGTCGACATTACAGCGCCTATCTTTTATTTGGCGTATTATCCAAATATTTACATTACCGCTACAATATAAGTATAGGTAAATACGGGTATGGGGGAGATGCAGACACTGAGAAAGCAACAACCTGTGAACATTCACCACCGGTACATCGAATCCGTCCACCAATCAATCAGTTTATAGACAAAGAAGAAGAAAACAGTCTAAACTTCTGAAATATAGAGGGGAAACAATTGAAACATAAAGGAATGCGAGCTTTTCTCCAACATTTTGTAAGTTTTCCTGTGAAATTAAAGAAATTAGCCTGTCTAATACAAGATGTTGTAACACCACATTGTATGGTGATACAAGAATAGGGTGACGATGTTCTCTGACGGACAACGTTTTAAGTTTTCATGACGTCATGTTGTATTGGAAGGCGGTCGAAGAGTTCTAAATGTAAGTAGCTGAAACAAAGCGATTGTTCAATGCTCATTCAGTCATGATGCATTCCCATTTCCAAGAACATAGTTTCAATAGAATAGAATAGAATAGAATAGAATAGAATAGAATAGAATAGAATAGAATATGTTTATTTGTCAATTAAAGACGCCCATGATAGGCAGTATAATTACATGAAAATCACAATATTTACATTAATTGGTATGATTAGATTGATTGGATTTAACATACAAGACATACACATACATGTAAATATACAATTTTGTAATCAATAATTTTGACAAGCATAGTGATCCCTGTAATAGATTAAGAGACAGTGCATCATCCACAGTTGTATATCTAACACAGATATATAATAATTATTATTAATATTGTATAACATAAAATATTACTATTGTTAATTTTGAATTCTATCATTTCTAGATGAATGTAACTTTAGTATCATATCAATATTTCCGGCAACTGTACGGTCTAGAATATGAACGTTTATTTCATATCTCTCCAACAGAAGCGTGGGACTTTTCGGACGATTATTTAGTGACACTGATACAACGTACTAAATCAACTAAAATACTGAGATTTTCATCAGTTTTAGAATATATTTTATTTGTATTTAGTAATATAGGAAGGGTTATTCTGGACTTTGTTCTATGATACAAGTATACGATCACGGATAGCGAAATGGTGTAAATGTACAAACAGAAAGACGCAGATGTATTCAATCTTGATATTTTGACAAAATTAAAGAAAGAATAACAATAAAACGTCAATTCTTGATCCTTTGATGTTTCGCTTTTCAGAACAAAAAATAGAAATGGCAGCGGTGGGATTCGAACCCACACCTCAATGAGACTGGTGCCTAAAACCAGCGCCTTAGACCGCTCGGCCACGCTACCTTACAACTTTTGTGCAGATAATTTGAATATTTATTGGTAATGTGTCTTGTCAGTACTCCGGTCTTCTCCTTGAATAGGGAGATGACTATATTCTATTTACTTTTTGTGTGTAATTCACTAAATTACCTACCTCTACACTGACTGTGTTACTAATATCAATACAAAAAACCCAATTACATCTTCTTCAAAGGTGTTTTTTTGTTTTTGTGCTAACTATTTTAAAAAGAAAGTTCGGTTATATTTGTCATCCACTTGCACTCGTTGTAGCGTTGACTTCTTTCCATATATTCTACATATTCCGATTTGCAATGAAAGTTTTGGAAAGTGAGCAATTTCCATCTTCACCGCTTATAATAATAAGAGAGAATCCATATATACCATAATTACGCGAAACATTGCTATGTCAGGTTGGCCGAGTGGTCTAAGGCGCCAGACTCAAGGTAGAAACCTTCCCTGCAAAGGGATTGAGTGTTCTGGTCCACGTATGTGGGCGTGGGTTCGAATCCCACATCTGACACTAATATTTTTATTCTTATTTTTGTTGTTTGTTTTTTTTCACCCTCATCTGTCGAAACTTATCTTCACGAGTGGACATTATTTTTCTGTCATAAATAATCACAACAATGCTCTTATACAGCTTGGCAAAATGAATCTATTCACAACTTCTAATGCCATGTAAGATACACATTACAAAGCATAGAAATAAACGAGAGCAACACATTATGGCGACAATTTAAAAAAAAACCGCATCATAAGTTATTGCCAGGATTTTATTTTCGGTCGACATTACAGCGCCTATCTTTTATTTGGCGTATTATCCAAATATTTACATTACCGCTACAATATAAGTATAGGTAAATACGGGTATGGGGGAGATGCAGACACTGAGAAAGCAACAACCTGTGAACATTCACCACCGGTACATCGAATCCGTCCACCAATCAATCAGTTTATAGACAAAGAAGAAGAAAACAGTCTAAACTTCTGAAATATAGAGGGGAAACAATTGAAACATAAAGGAATGCGAGCTTTTCTCCAACATTTTGTAAGTTTTCCTGTGAAATTAAAGAAATTAGCCTGTCTAATACAAGATGTTGTAACACCACATTGTATGGTGATACAAGAATAGGGTGACGATGTTCTCTGACGGACAACGTTTTAAGTTTTCATGACGTCATGTTGTATTGGAAGGCGGTCGAAGAGTTCTAAATGTAAGTAGCTGAAACAAAGCGATTGTTCAATGCTCATTCAGTCATGATGCATTCCCATTTCCAAGAACATAGTTTCAATAGAATAGAATAGAATAGAATAGAATAGAATAGAATAGAATAGAATAGAATATGTTTATTTGTCAATTAAAGACGCCCATGATAGGCAGTATAATTACATGAAAATCACAATATTTACATTAATTGGTATGATTAGATTGATTGGATTTAACATACAAGACATACACATACATGTAAATATACAATTTTGTAATCAATAATTTTGACAAGCATAGTGATCCCTGTAATAGATTAAGAGACAGTGCATCATCCACAGTTGTATATCTAACACAGATATATAATAATTATTATTAATATTGTATAACATAAAATATTACTATTGTTAATTTTGAATTCTATCATTTCTAGATGAATGTAACTTTAGTATCATATCAATATTTCCGGCAACTGTACGGTCTAGAATATGAACGTTTATTTCATATCTCTCCAACAGAAGCGTGGGACTTTTCGGACGATTATTTAGTGACACTGATACAACGTACTAAATCAACTAAAATACTGAGATTTTCATCAGTTTTAGAATATATTTTATTTGTATTTAGTAATATAGGAAGGGTTATTCTGGACTTTGTTCTATGATACAAGTATACGATCACGGATAGCGAAATGGTGTAAATGTACAAACAGAAAGACGCAGATGTATTCAATCTTGATATTTTGACAAAATTAAAGAAAGAATAACAATAAAACGTCAATTCTTGATCCTTTGATGTTTCGCTTTTCAGACCAAAAAATAGAAATGGCAGCGGTGGGATTCGAACCCACGCCTCAATGAGACTGGTGCCTAAAACCAGCGCCTTAGACCGCTCGGCCACGCTACCTTACAACTTTTGTGCAGATAATTTGAATATTTATTGGTAATGTGTCTTGTCAGTACTCCGGTCTTCTCCTTGAATAGGGAGATGACTATATTCTATTTACTTTTTGTGTGTAATTCACTAAATTACCTACCTCTACACTGACTGTGTTACTAATATCAATACAAAAAACCCAATTACATCTTCTTCAAAGGTGTTTTTTTGTTTTTGTGCTAACTATTTTAAAAAGATAGTTCGGTTATATTTGTCATCCACTTGCACTCGTTGTAGCGTTGACTTCTTTCCATATATTCTACATATTCCGATTTGCAATGAAAGTTTTGGAAAGTGAGCAATTTCCATCTTCACCGCTTATAATAATAAGAGAGAATCCATATATACCATAATTACGCGAAACATTGCTATGTCATGTTGGCCGAGTGGTCTAAGGCGCCAGACTCAAGGTAGAAACCTTCCCTGCAAAGGGATTGAGTGTTCTGGTCCACGTATGTGGGCGTGGGTTCGAATCCCACATCTGACACTAATATTTTTATTCTTATTTTTGTTGTTTGTTTTTTTTCACCCTCATCTGTCGAAACTTATCTTCACGAGTGGACATTATTTTTCTGTCATAAATAATCACAACAATGCTCTTATACAGCTTGGCAAAATGAATCTATTCACAACTTCTAATGCCATGTAAGATACACATTACAAAGCATAGAAATAAACGAGAGCAACACATTATGGCGACAATTTAAAAAAAAAACGCATCATAAGTTATTGCCAGGATTTTATTTTCGGTCGACATTACAGCGCCTATCTTTTATTTGGCGTATTATCCAAATATTTACATTACCGCTACAATATAAGTATAGGTAAATACGGGTATGGGGGAGATGCAGACACTGAGAAAGCAACAACCTGTGAACATTCACCACCGGTACATCGAATCCGTCCACCAATCAATCAGTTTATAGACAAAGAAGAAGAAAACAGTCTAAACTTCTGAAATATAGAGGGGAAACAATTGAAACATAAAGGAATGCGAGCTTTTCTCCAACATTTTGTAAGTTTTCCTGTGAAATTAAAGAAATTAGCCTGTCTAATACAAGATGTTGTAACACCACATTGTATGGTGATACAAGAATAGGGTGACGATGTTCTCTGACGGACAACGTTTTAAGTTTTCATGACGTCATGTTGTATTGGAAGGCGGTCGAAGAGTTCTAAATGTAAGTAGCTGAAACAAAGCGATTGTTCAATGCTCATTCAGTCATGATGCATTCCCATTTCCAAGAACATAGTTTCAATAGAATAGAATAGAATAGAATAGAATAGAATAGAATAGAATAGAATAGAATATGTTTATTTGTCAATTAAAGACGCCCATGATAGGCAGTATAATTACATGAAAATCACAATATTTACATTAATTGGTATGATTAGATTGATTGGATTTAACATACAAGACATACACATACATGTAAATATACAATTTTGTAATCAATAATTTTGACAAGCATAGTGATCCCTGTAATAGATTAAGAGACAGTGCATCATCCACAGTTGTATATCTAACACAGATATATAATAATTATTATTAATATTGTATAACATAAAATATTACTATTGTTAATTTTGAATTCTATCATTTCTAGATGAATGTAACTTTAGTATCATATCAATATTTCCGGCAACTGTACGGTCTAGAATATGAACGTTTATTTCATATCTCTCCAACAGAAGCGTGGGACTTTTCGGACGATTATTTAGTGACACTGATACAACGTACTAAATCAACTAAAATACTGAGATTTTCATCAGTTTTAGAATATATTTTATTTGTATTTAGTAATATAGGAAGGGTTATTCTGGACTTTGTTCTATGATACAAGTATACGATCACGGATAGCGAAATGGTGTAAATGTACAAACAGAAAGACGCAGATGTATTCAATCTTGATATTTTGACAAAATTAAAGAAAGAATAACAATAAAACGTCAATTCTTGATCCTTTGATGTTTCGCTTTTCAGAACAAAAAATAGAAATGGCAGCGGTGGGATTCGAACCCACACCTCAATGAGACTGGTGCCTAAAACCAGCGCCTTAGACCGCTCGGCCACGCTACCTTACAACTTTTGTGCAGATAATTTGAATATTTATTGGTAATGTGTCTTGTCAGTACTCCGGTCTTCTCCTTGAATAGGGAGATGACTATATTCTATTTACTTTTTGTGTGTAATTCACTAAATTACCTACCTCTACACTGACTGTGTTACTAATATCAATACAAAAAACCCAATTACATCTTCTTCAAAGGTGTTTTTTTGTTTTTGTGCTAACTATTTTAAAAAGAAAGTTCGGTTATATTTGTCATCCACTTGCACTCGTTGTAGCGTTGACTTCTTTCCATATATTCTACATATTCCGATTTGCAATGAAAGTTTTGGAAAGTGAGCAATTTCCATCTTCACCGCTTATAATAATAAGAGAGAATCCATATATACCATAATTACGCGAAACATTGCTATGTCAGGTTGGCCGAGTGGTCTAAGGCGCCAGACTCAAGGTAGAAACCTTCCCTGCAAAGGGATTGAGTGTTCTGGTCCACGTATGTGGGCGTGGGTTCGAATCCCACATCTGACACTAATATTTTTATTCTTATTTTTGTTGTTTGTTTTTTTTCACCCTCATCTGTCGAAACTTATCTTCACGAGTGGACATTATTTTTCTGTCATAAATAATCACAACAATGCTCTTATACAGCTTGGCAAAATGAATCTATTCACAACTTCTAATGCCATGTAAGATACACATTACAAAGCATAGAAATAAACGAGAGCAACACATTATGGCGACAATTTAAAAAAAAACCGCATCATAAGTTATTGCCAGGATTTTATTTTCGGTCGACATTACAGCGCCTATCTTTTATTTGGCGTATTATCCAAATATTTACATTACCGCTACAATATAAGTATAGGTAAATACGGGTATGGGGGAGATGCAGACACTGAGAAAGCAACAACCTGTGAACATTCACCACCGGTACATCGAATCCGTCCACCAATCAATCAGTTTATAGACAAAGAAGAAGAAAACAGTCTAAACTTCTGAAATATAGAGGGGAAACAATTGAAACATAAAGGAATGCGAGCTTTTCTCCAACATTTTGTAAGTTTTCCTGTGAAATTAAAGAAATTAGCCTGTCTAATACAAGATGTTGTAACACCACATTGTATGGTGATACAAGAATAGGGTGACGATGTTCTCTGACGGACAACGTTTTAAGTTTTCATGACGTCATGTTGTATTGGAAGGCGGTCGAAGAGTTCTAAATGTAAGTAGCTGAAACAAAGCGATTGTTCAATGCTCATTCAGTCATGATGCATTCCCATTTCCAAGAACATAGTTTCAATAGAATAGAATAGAATAGAATAGAATAGAATAGAATAGAATAGAATAGAATATGTTTATTTGTCAATTAAAGACGCCCATGATAGGCAGTATAATTACATGAAAATCACAATATTTACATTAATTGGTATGATTAGATTGATTGGATTTAACATACAAGACATACACATACATGTAAATATACAATTTTGTAATCAATAATTTTGACAAGCATAGTGATCCCTGTAATAGATTAAGAGACAGTGCATCATCCACAGTTGTATATCTAACACAGATATATAATAATTATTATTAATATTGTATAACATAAAATATTACTATTGTTAATTTTGAATTCTATCATTTCTAGATGAATGTAACTTTAGTATCATATCAATATTTCCGGCAACTGTACGGTCTAGAATATGAACGTTTATTTCATATCTCTCCAACAGAAGCGTGGGACTTTTCGGACGATTATTTAGTGACACTGATACAACGTACTAAATCAACTAAAATACTGAGATTTTCATCAGTTTTAGAATATATTTTATTTGTATTTAGTAATATAGGAAGGGTTATTCTGGACTTTGTTCTATGATACAAGTATACGATCACGGATAGCGAAATGGTGTAAATGTACAAACAGAAAGACGCAGATGTATTCAATCTTGATATTTTGACAAAATTAAAGAAAGAATAACAATAAAACGTCAATTCTTGATCCTTTGATGTTTCGCTTTTCAGACCAAAAAATAGAAATGGCAGCGGTGGGATTCGAACCCACGCCTCAATGAGACTGGTGCCTAAAACCAGCGCCTTAGACCGCTCGGCCACGCTACCTTACAACTTTTGTGCAGATAATTTGAATATTTATTGGTAATGTGTCTTGTCAGTACTCCGGTCTTCTCCTTGAATAGGGAGATGACTATATTCTATTTACTTTTTGTGTGTAATTCACTAAATTACCTACCTCTACACTGACTGTGTTACTAATATCAATACAAAAAACCCAATTACATCTTCTTCAAAGGTGTTTTTTTGTTTTTGTGCTAACTATTTTAAAAAGATAGTTCGGTTATATTTGTCATCCACTTGCACTCGTTGTAGCGTTGACTTCTTTCCATATATTCTACATATTCCGATTTGCAATGAAAGTTTTGGAAAGTGAGCAATTTCCATCTTCACCGCTTATAATAATAAGAGAGAATCCATATATACCATAATTACGCGAAACATTGCTATGTCAGGTTGGCCGAGTGGTCTAAGGCGCCAGACTCAAGGTAGAAACCTTCCCTGCAAAGGGATTGAGTGTTCTGGTCCACGTATGTGGGCGTGGGTTCGAATCCCACATCTGACACTAATATTTTTATTCTTATTTTTGTTGTTTGTTTTTTTTCACCCTCATCTGTCGAAACTTATCTTCACGAGTGGACATTATTTTTCTGTCATAAATAATCACAACAATGCTCTTATACAGCTTGGCAAAATGAATCTATTCACAACTTCTAATGCCATGTAAGATACACATTACAAAGCATAGAAATAAACGAGAGCAACACATTATGGCGACAATTTAAAAAAAAAACGCATCATAAGTTATTGCCAGGATTTTATTTTCGGTCGACATTACAGCGCCTATCTTTTATTTGGCGTATTATCCAAATATTTACATTACCGCTACAATATAAGTATAGGTAAATACGGGTATGGGGGAGATGCAGACACTGAGAAAGCAACAACCTGTGAACATTCACCACCGGTACATCGAATCCGTCCACCAATCAATCAGTTTATAGACAAAGAAGAAGAAAACAGTCTAAACTTCTGAAATATAGAGGGGAAACAATTGAAACATAAAGGAATGCGAGCTTTTCTCCAACATTTTGTAAGTTTTCCTGTGAAATTAAAGAAATTAGCCTGTCTAATACAAGATGTTGTAACACCACATTGTATGGTGATACAAGAATAGGGTGACGATGTTCTCTGACGGACAACGTTTTAAGTTTTCATGACGTCATGTTGTATTGGAAGGCGGTCGAAGAGTTCTAAATGTAAGTAGCTGAAACAAAGCGATTGTTCAATGCTCATTCAGTCATGATGCATTCCCATTTCCAAGAACATAGTTTCAATAGAATAGAATAGAATAGAATAGAATAGAATAGAATAGAATAGAATAGAATATGTTTATTTGTCAATTAAAGACGCCCATGATAGGCAGTATAATTACATGAAAATCACAATATTTACATTAATTGGTATGATTAGATTGATTGGATTTAACATACAAGACATACACATACATGTAAATATACAATTTTGTAATCAATAATTTTGACAAGCATAGTGATCCCTGTAATAGATTAAGAGACAGTGCATCATCCACAGTTGTATATCTAACACAGATATATAATAATTATTATTAATATTGTATAACATAAAATATTACTATTGTTAATTTTGAATTCTATCATTTCTAGATGAATGTAACTTTAGTATCATATCAATATTTCCGGCAACTGTACGGTCTAGAATATGAACGTTTATTTCATATCTCTCCAACAGAAGCGTGGGACTTTTCGGACGATTATTTAGTGACACTGATACAACGTACTAAATCAACTAAAATACTGAGATTTTCATCAGTTTTAGAATATATTTTATTTGTATTTAGTAATATAGGAAGGGTTATTCTGGACTTTGTTCTATGATACAAGTATACGATCACGGATAGCGAAATGGTGTAAATGTACAAACAGAAAGACGCAGATGTATTCAATCTTGATATTTTGACAAAATTAAAGAAAGAATAACAATAAAACGTCAATTCTTGATCCTTTGATGTTTCGCTTTTCAGAACAAAAAATAGAAATGGCAGCGGTGGGATTCGAACCCACACCTCAATGAGACTGGTGCCTAAAACCAGCGCCTTAGACCGCTCGGCCACGCTACCTTACAACTTTTGTGCAGATAATTTGAATATTTATTGGTAATGTGTCTTGTCAGTACTCCGGTCTTCTCCTTGAATAGGGAGATGACTATATTCTATTTTCTTTTTGTGTGTAATTCACTAAATTACCTACCTCTACACTGACTGTGTTACTAATATCAATACAAAAAACCCAATTACATCTTCTTCAAAGGTGTTTTTTTGTTTTTGTGCTAACTATTTTAAAAAGAAAGTTCGGTTATATTTGTCATCCACTTGCACTCGTTGTAGCGTTGACTTCTTTCCATATATTCTACATATTCCGATTTGCAATGAAAGTTTTGGAAAGTGAGCAATTTCCATCTTCACCGCTTATAATAATAAGAGAGAATCCATATATACCATAATTACGCGAAACATTGCTATGTCAGGTTGGCCGAGTGGTCTAAGGCGCCAGACTCAAGGTAGAAACCTTCCCTGCAAAGGGATTGAGTGTTCTGGTCCACGTATGTGGGCGTGGGTTCGAATCCCACATCTGACACTAATATTTTTATTCTTATTTTTGTTGTTTGTTTTTTTTCACCCTCATCTGTCGAAACTTATCTTCACGAGTGGACATTATTTTTCTGTCATAAATAATCACAACAATGCTCTTATACAGCTTGGCAAAATGAATCTATTCACAACTTCTAATGCCATGTAAGATACACATTACAAAGCATAGAAATAAACGAGAGCAACACATTATGGCGACAATTTAAAAAAAAAACGCATCATAAGTTATTGCCAGGATTTTATTTTCGGTCGACATTACAGCGCCTATCTTTTATTTGGCGTATTATCCAAATATTTACATTACCGCTACAATATAAGTATAGGTAAATACGGGTATGGGGGAGATGCAGACACTGAGAAAGCAACAACCTGTGAACATTCACCACCGGTACATCGAATCCGTCCACCAATCAATCAGTTTATAGACAAAGAAGAAGAAAACAGTCTAAACTTCTGAAATATAGAGGGGAAACAATTGAAACATAAAGGAATGCGAGCTTTTCTCCAACATTTTGTAAGTTTTCCTGTGAAATTAAAGAAATTAGCCTGTCTAATACAAGATGTTGTAACACCACATTGTATGGTGATACAAGAATAGGGTGACGATGTTCTCTGACGGACAACGTTTTAAGTTTTCATGACGTCATGTTGTATTGGAAGGCGGTCGAAGAGTTCTAAATGTAAGTATCTGAAACAAAGCGATTGTTCAATGCTCATTCAGTCATGATGCATTCCCATTTCCAAGAACATAGTTTCAATAGAATAGAATAGAATAGAATAGAATAGAATAGAATAGAATATGTTTATTTGTCAATTAAAGACGCCCATGATAGGCAGTATAATTACATGAAAATCACAATATTTACATTAATTGGTATGATTAGATTGATTGGATTTAACATACAAGACATACACATACATGTAAATATACAATTTTGTAATCAATAATTTTGACAAGCATAGTGATCCCTGTAATAGATTAAGAGACAGTGCATCATCCACAGTTGTATATCTAACACAGATATATAATAATTATTATTAATATTGTATAACATAAAATATTACTATTGTTAATTTTGAATTCTATCATTTCTAGATGAATGTAACTTTAGTATCATATCAATATTTCCGGCAACTGTACGGTCTAGAATATGAACGTTTATTTCATATCTCTCCAACAGAAGCGTGGGACTTTTCGGACGATTATTTAGTGACACTGATACAACGTACTAAATCAACTAAAATACTGAGATTTTCATCAGTTTTAGAATATATTTTATTTGTATTTAGTAATATAGGAAGGGTTATTCTGGACTTTGTTCTATGATACAAGTATACGATCACGGATAGCGAAATGGTGTAAATGTACAAACAGAAAGACGCAGATGTATTCAATCTTGATATTTTGACAAAATTAAAGAAAGAATAACAATAAAACGTCAATTCTTGATCCTTTGATGTTTCGCTTTTCAGACCAAAAAATAGAAATGGCAGCGGTGGGATTCGAACCCACGCCTCAATGAGACTGGTGCCTAAAACCAGCGCCTTAGACCGCTCGGCCACGCTACCTTACAACTTTTGTGCAGATAATTTGAATATTTATTGGTAATGTGTCTTGTCAGTACTCCGGTCTTCTCCTTGAATAGGGAGATGACTATATTCTATTTACTTTTTGTGTGTAATTCACTAAATTACCTACCTCTACACTGACTGTGTTACTAATATCAATACAAAAAACCCAATTACATCTTCTTCAAAGGTGTTTTTTTGTTTTTGTGCTAACTATTTTAAAAAGAAAGTTCGGTTATATTTGTCATCCACTTGCACTCGTTGTAGCGTTGACTTCTTTCCATATATTCTACATATTCCGATTTGCAATGAAAGTTTTGGAAAGTGAGCAATTTCCATCTTCACCGCTTATAATAATAAGAGAGAATCCATATATACCATAATTACGCGAAACATTGCTATGTCAGGTTGGCCGAGTGGTCTAAGGCGCCAGACTCAAGGTAGAAACCTTCCCTGCAAAGGGATTGAGTGTTCTGGTCCACGTATGTGGGCGTGGGTTCGAATCCCACATCTGACACTAATATTTTTATTCTTATTTTTGTTGTTTGTTTTTTTTCACCCTCATCTGTCGAAACTTATCTTCACGAGTGGACATTATTTTTCTGTCATAAATAATCACAACAATGCTCTTATACAGCTTGGCAAAATGAATCTATTCACAACTTCTAATGCCATGTAAGATACACATTACAAAGCATAGAAATAAACGAGAGCAACACATTATGGCGACAATTTAAAAAAAAAACGCATCATAAGTTATTGCCAGGATTTTATTTTCGGTCGACATTACAGCGCCTATCTTTTATTTGGCGTATTATCCAAATATTTACATTACCGCTACAATATAAGTATAGGTAAATACGGGTATGGGGGAGATGCAGACACTGAGAAAGCAACAACCTGTGAACATTCACCACCGGTACATCGAATCCGTCCACCAATCAATCAGTTTATAGACAAAGAAGAAGAAAACAGTCTAAACTTCTGAAATATAGAGGGGAAACAATTGAAACATAAAGGAATGCGAGCTTTTCTCCAACATTTTGTAAGTTTTCCTGTGAAATTAAAGAAATTAGCCTGTCTAATACAAGATGTTGTAACACCACATTGTATGGTGATACAAGAATAGGGTGACGATGTTCTCTGACGGACAACGTTTTAAGTTTTCATGACGTCATGTTGTATTGGAAGGCGGTCGAAGAGTTCTAAATGTAAGTATCTGAAACAAAGCGATTGTTCAATGCTCATTCAGTCATGATGCATTCCCATTTCCAAGAACATAGTTTCAATAGAATAGAATAGAATAGAATAGAATAGAATAGAATAGAATATGTTTATTTGTCAATTAAAGACGCCCATGATAGGCAGTATAATTACATGAAAATCACAATATTTACATTAATTGGTATGATTAGATTGATTGGATTTAACATACAAGACATACACATACATGTAAATATACAATTTTGTAATCAATAATTTTGACAAGCATAGTGATCCCTGTAATAGATTAAGAGACAGTGCATCATCCACAGTTGTATATCTAACACAGATATATAATAATTATTATTAATATTGTATAACATAAAATATTACTATTGTTAATTTTGAATTCTATCATTTCTAGATGAATGTAACTTTAGTATCATATCAATATTTCCGGCAACTGTACGGTCTAGAATATGAACGTTTATTTCATATCTCTCCAACAGAAGCGTGGGACTTTTCGGACGATTATTTAGTGACACTGATACAACGTACTAAATCAACTAAAATACTGAGATTTTCATCAGTTTTAGAATATATTTTATTTGTATTTAGTAATATAGGAAGGGTTATTCTGGACTTTGTTCTATGATACAAGTATACGATCACGGATAGCGAAATGGTGTAAATGTACAAACAGAAAGACGCAGATGTATTCAATCTTGATATTTTGACAAAATTAAAGAAAGAATAACAATAAAACGTCAATTCTTGATCCTTTGATGTTTCGCTTTTCAGACCAAAAAATAGAAATGGCAGCGGTGGGATTCGAACCCACGCCTCAATGAGACTGGTGCCTAAAACCAGCGCCTTAGACCGCTCGGCCACGCTACCTTACAACTTTTGTGCAGATAATTTGAATATTTATTGGTAATGTGTCTTGTCAGTACTCCGGTCTTCTCCTTGAATAGGGAGATGACTATATTCTATTTACTTTTTGTGTGTAATTCACTAAATTACCTACCTCTACACTGACTGTGTTACTAATATCAATACAAAAAACCCAATTACATCTTCTTCAAAGGTGTTTTTTTGTTTTTGTGCTAACTATTTTAAAAAGATAGTTCGGTTATATTTGTCATCCACTTGCACTCGTTGTAGCGTTGACTTCTTTCCATATATTCTACATATTCCGATTTGCAATGAAAGTTTTGGAAAGTGAGCAATTTCCATCTTCACCGCTTATAATAATAAGAGAGAATCCATATATACCATAATTACGCGAAACATTGCTATGTCAGGTTGGCCGAGTGGTCTAAGGCGCCAGACTCAAGGTAGAAACCTTCCCTGCAAAGGGATTGAGTGTTCTGGTCCACGTATGTGGGCGTGGGTTCGAATCCCACATCTGACACTAATATTTTTATTCTTATTTTTGTTGTTTGTTTTTTTTCACCCTCATCTGTCGAAACTTATCTTCACGAGTGGACATTATTTTTCTGTCATAAATAATCACAACAATGCTCTTATACAGCTTGGCAAAATGAATCTATTCACAACTTCTAATGCCATGTAAGATACACATTACAAAGCATAGAAATAAACGAGAGCAACACATTATGGCGACAATTTAAAAAAAAAACGCATCATAAGTTATTGCCAGGATTTTATTTTCGGTCGACATTACAGCGCCTATCTTTTATTTGGCGTATTATCCAAATATTTACATTACC
Source organism: Bathymodiolus brooksi (assembly GCA_963680875.1). NCBI lineage: Eukaryota > Metazoa > Mollusca > Bivalvia > Mytilida > Modiolidae > Bathymodiolus > Bathymodiolus brooksi. The sequence goes on along the minus strand of OY804581.1, from coordinate 94,173,249 downwards.
GCTACAATATAAGTATAGGTAAATACGGGTATGGGGGAGATGCAGACACTGAGAAAGCAACAACCTGTGAACATTCACCACCGGTACATCGAATCCGTCCACCAATCAATCAGTTTATAGACAAAGAAGAAGAAAACAGTCTAAACTTCTGAAATATAGAGGGGAAACAATTGAAACATAAAGGAATGCGAGCTTTTCTCCAACATTTTGTAAGTTTTCCTGTGAAATTAAAGAAATTAGCCTGTCTAATACAAGATGTTGTAACACCACATTGTATGGTGATACAAGAATAGGGTGACGATGTTCTCTGACGGACAACGTTTTAAGTTTTCATGACGTCATGTTGTATTGGAAGGCGGTCGAAGAGTTCTAAATGTAAGTAGCTGAAACAAAGCGATTGTTCAATGCTCATTCAGTCATGATGCATTCCCATTTCCAAGAACATAGTTTCAATAGAATAGAATAGAATAGAATAGAATAGAATAGAATAGAATAGAATAGAATATGTTTATTTGTCAATTAAAGACGCCCATGATAGGCAGTATAATTACATGAAAATCACAATATTTACATTAATTGGTATGATTAGATTGATTGGATTTAACATACAAGACATACACATACATGTAAATATACAATTTTGTAATCAATAATTTTGACAAGCATAGTGATCCCTGTAATAGATTAAGAGACAGTGCATCATCCACAGTTGTATATCTAACACAGATATATAATAATTATTATTAATATTGTATAACATAAAATATTACTATTGTTAATTTTGAATTCTATCATTTCTAGATGAATGTAACTTTAGTATCATATCAATATTTCCGGCAACTGTACGGTCTAGAATATGAACGTTTATTTCATATCTCTCCAACAGAAGCGTGGGACTTTTCGGACGATTATTTAGTGACACTGATACAACGTACTAAATCAACTAAAATACTGAGATTTTCATCAGTTTTAGAATATATTTTATTTGTATTTAGTAATATAGGAAGGGTTATTCTGGACTTTGTTCTATGATACAAGTATACGATCACGGATAGCGAAATGGTGTAAATGTACAAACAGAAAGACGCAGATGTATTCAATCTTGATATTTTGACAAAATTAAAGAAAGAATAACAATAAAACGTCAATTCTTGATCCTTTGATGTTTCGCTTTTCAGACCAAAAAATAGAAATGGCAGCGGTGGGATTCGAACCCACGCCTCAATGAGACTGGTGCCTAAAACCAGCGCCTTAGACCGCTCGGCCACGCTACCTTACAACTTTTGTGCAGATAATTTGAATATTTATTGGTAATGTGTCTTGTCAGTACTCCGGTCTTCTCCTTGAATAGGGAGATGACTATATTCTATTTACTTTTTGTGTGTAATTCACTAAATTACCTACCTCTACACTGACTGTGTTACTAATATCAATACAAAAAACCCAATTACATCTTCTTCAAAGGTGTTTTTTTGTTTTTGTGCTAACTATTTTAAAAAGATAGTTCGGTTATATTTGTCATCCACTTGCACTCGTTGTAGCGTTGACTTCTTTCCATATATTCTACATATTCCGATTTGCAATGAAAGTTTTGGAAAGTGAGCAATTTCCATCTTCACCGCTTATAATAATAAGAGAGAATCCATATATACCATAATTACGCGAAACATTGCTATGTCAGGTTGGCCGAGTGGTCTAAGGCGCCAGACTCAAGGTAGAAACCTTCCCTGCAAAGGGATTGAGTGTTCTGGTCCACGTATGTGGGCGTGGGTTCGAATCCCACATCTGACACTAATATTTTTATTCTTATTTTTGTTGTTTGTTTTTTTTCACCCTCATCTGTCGAAACTTATCTTCACGAGTGGACATTATTTTTCTGTCATAAATAATCACAACAATGCTCTTATACAGCTTGGCAAAATGAATCTATTCACAACTTCTAATGCCATGTAAGATACACATTACAAAGCATAGAAATAAACGAGAGCAACACATTATGGCGACAATTTAAAAAAAAAACGCATCATAAGTTATTGCCAGGATTTTATTTTCGGTCGACATTACAGCGCCTATCTTTTATTTGGCGTATTATCCAAATATTTACATTACCGCTACAATATAAGTATAGGTAAATACGGGTATGGGGGAGATGCAGACACTGAGAAAGCAACAACCTGTGAACATTCACCACCGGTACATCGAATCCGTCCACCAATCAATCAGTTTATAGACAAAGAAGAAGAAAACAGTCTAAACTTCTGAAATATAGAGGGGAAACAATTGAAACATAAAGGAATGCGAGCTTTTCTCCAACATTTTGTAAGTTTTCCTGTGAAATTAAAGAAATTAGCCTGTCTAATACAAGATGTTGTAACACCACATTGTATGGTGATACAAGAATAGGGTGACGATGTTCTCTGACGGACAACGTTTTAAGTTTTCATGACGTCATGTTGTATTGGAAGGCGGTCGAAGAGTTCTAAATGTAAGTAGCTGAAACAAAGCGATTGTTCAATGCTCATTCAGTCATGATGCATTCCCATTTCCAAGAACATAGTTTCAATAGAATAGAATAGAATAGAATAGAATAGAATAGAATAGAATAGAATAGAATATGTTTATTTGTCAATTAAAGACGCCCATGATAGGCAGTATAATTACATGAAAATCACAATATTTACATTAATTGGTATGATTAGATTGATTGGATTTAACATACAAGACATACACATACATGTAAATATACAATTTTGTAATCAATAATTTTGACAAGCATAGTGATCCCTGTAATAGATTAAGAGACAGTGCATCATCCACAGTTGTATATCTAACACAGATATATAATAATTATTATTAATATTGTATAACATAAAATATTACTATTGTTAATTTTGAATTCTATCATTTCTAGATGAATGTAACTTTAGTATCATATCAATATTTCCGGCAACTGTACGGTCTAGAATATGAACGTTTATTTCATATCTCTCCAACAGAAGCGTGGGACTTTTCGGACGATTATTTAGTGACACTGATACAACGTACTAAATCAACTAAAATACTGAGATTTTCATCAGTTTTAGAATATATTTTATTTGTATTTAGTAATATAGGAAGGGTTATTCTGGACTTTGTTCTATGATACAAGTATACGATCACGGATAGCGAAATGGTGTAAATGTACAAACAGAAAGACGCAGATGTATTCAATCTTGATATTTTGACAAAATTAAAGAAAGAATAACAATAAAACGTCAATTCTTGATCCTTTGATGTTTCGCTTTTCAGAACAAAAAATAGAAATGGCAGCGGTGGGATTCGAACCCACACCTCAATGAGACTGGTGCCTAAAACCAGCGCCTTAGACCGCTCGGCCACGCTACCTTACAACTTTTGTGCAGATAATTTGAATATTTATTGGTAATGTGTCTTGTCAGTACTCCGGTCTTCTCCTTGAATAGGGAGATGACTATATTCTATTTTCTTTTTGTGTGTAATTCACTAAATTACCTACCTCTACACTGACTGTGTTACTAATATCAATACAAAAAACCCAATTACATCTTCTTCAAAGGTGTTTTTTTGTTTTTGTGCTAACTATTTTAAAAAGAAAGTTCGGTTATATTTGTCATCCACTTGCACTCGTTGTAGCGTTGACTTCTTTCCATATATTCTACATATTCCGATTTGCAATGAAAGTTTTGGAAAGTGAGCAATTTCCATCTTCACCGCTTATAATAATAAGAGAGAATCCATATATACCATAATTACGCGAAACATTGCTATGTCAGGTTGGCCGAGTGGTCTAAGGCGCCAGACTCAAGGTAGAAACCTTCCCTGCAAAGGGATTGAGTGTTCTGGTCCACGTATGTGGGCGTGGGTTCGAATCCCACATCTGACACTAATATTTTTATTCTTATTTTTGTTGTTTGTTTTTTTTCACCCTCATCTGTCGAAACTTATCTTCACGAGTGGACATTATTTTTCTGTCATAAATAATCACAACAATGCTCTTATACAGCTTGGCAAAATGAATCTATTCACAACTTCTAATGCCATGTAAGATACACATTACAAAGCATAGAAATAAACGAGAGCAACACATTATGGCGACAATTTAAAAAAAAAACGCATCATAAGTTATTGCCAGGATTTTATTTTCGGTCGACATTACAGCGCCTATCTTTTATTTGGCGTATTATCCAAATATTTACATTACCGCTACAATATAAGTATAGGTAAATACGGGTATGGGGGAGATGCAGACACTGAGAAAGCAACAACCTGTGAACATTCACCACCGGTACATCGAATCCGTCCACCAATCAATCAGTTTATAGACAAAGAAGAAGAAAACAGTCTAAACTTCTGAAATATAGAGGGGAAACAATTGAAACATAAAGGAATGCGAGCTTTTCTCCAACATTTTGTAAGTTTTCCTGTGAAATTAAAGAAATTAGCCTGTCTAATACAAGATGTTGTAACACCACATTGTATGGTGATACAAGAATAGGGTGACGATGTTCTCTGACGGACAACGTTTTAAGTTTTCATGACGTCATGTTGTATTGGAAGGCGGTCGAAGAGTTCTAAATGTAAGTATCTGAAACAAAGCGATTGTTCAATGCTCATTCAGTCATGATGCATTCCCATTTCCAAGAACATAGTTTCAATAGAATAGAATAGAATAGAATAGAATAGAATAGAATAGAATATGTTTATTTGTCAATTAAAGACGCCCATGATAGGCAGTATAATTACATGAAAATCACAATATTTACATTAATTGGTATGATTAGATTGATTGGATTTAACATACAAGACATACACATACATGTAAATATACAATTTTGTAATCAATAATTTTGACAAGCATAGTGATCCCTGTAATAGATTAAGAGACAGTGCATCATCCACAGTTGTATATCTAACACAGATATATAATAATTATTATTAATATTGTATAACATAAAATATTACTATTGTTAATTTTGAATTCTATCATTTCTAGATGAATGTAACTTTAGTATCATATCAATATTTCCGGCAACTGTACGGTCTAGAATATGAACGTTTATTTCATATCTCTCCAACAGAAGCGTGGGACTTTTCGGACGATTATTTAGTGACACTGATACAACGTACTAAATCAACTAAAATACTGAGATTTTCATCAGTTTTAGAATATATTTTATTTGTATTTAGTAATATAGGAAGGGTTATTCTGGACTTTGTTCTATGATACAAGTATACGATCACGGATAGCGAAATGGTGTAAATGTACAAACAGAAAGACGCAGATGTATTCAAACTTGATATTTTGACAAAATTAAAGAAAGAATAACAATAAAACGTCAATTCTTGATCTTTTGACGTTTCGCTTTTCAGACCAAAAAATAGAAATGGCAGCGGTGGGATTCGAACCCACGCCTCAATGAGACTGGTGCCTAAAACCAGCGCCTTAGACCGCTCGGCCACGCTACCTTACAACTTTTGTGCAGATAATTTGAATATTTATTGGTAATGTGTCTTGTCAGTACTCCGGTCTTCTCCTTGAATAGGGAGATGACTATATTCTATTTACTTTTTGTGTGTAATTCACTAAATTACCTACCTCTACACTGACTGTGTTACTAATATCAATACAAAAAACCCAATTACATCTTCTTCAAAGGTGTTTTTTTGTTTTTGTGCTAACTATTTTAAAAAGAAAGTTCGGTTATATTTGTCATCCACTTGCACTCGTTGTAGCGTTGACTTCTTTCCATATATTCTACATATTCCGATTTGCAATGAAAGTTTTGGAAAGTGAGCAATTTCCATCTTCACCGCTTATAATAATAAGAGAGAATCCATATATACCATAATTACGCGAAACATTGCTATGTCAGGTTGGCCGAGTGGTCTAAGGCGCCAGACTCAAGGTAGAAACCTTCCCTGCAAAGGGATTGAGTGTTCTGGTCCACGTATGTGGGCGTGGGTTCGAATCCCACATCTGACACTAATATTTTTATTCTTATTTTTGTTGTTTGTTTTTTTTCACCCTCATCTGTCGAAACTTATCTTCACGAGTGGACATTATTTTTCTGTCATAAATAATCACAACAATGCTCTTATACAGCTTGGCAAAATGAATCTATTCACAACTTCTAATGCCATGTAAGATACACATTACAAAGCATAGAAATAAACGAGAGCAACACATTATGGCGACAATTTAAAAAAAAAACGCATCATAAGTTATTGCCAGGATTTTATTTTCGGTCGACATTACAGCGCCTATCTTTTATTTGGCGTATTATCCAAATATTTACATTACCGCTACAATATAAGTATAGGTAAATACGGGTATGGGGGAGATGCAGACACTGAGAAAGCAACAACCTGTGAACATTCACCACCGGTACATCGAATCCGTCCACCAATCAATCAGTTTATAGACAAAGAAGAAGAAAACAGTCTAAACTTCTGAAATATAGAGGGGAAACAATTGAAACATAAAGGAATGCGAGCTTTTCTCCAACATTTTGTAAGTTTTCCTGTGAAATTAAAGAAATTAGCCTGTCTAATACAAGATGTTGTAACACCACATTGTATGGTGATACAAGAATAGGGTGACGATGTTCTCTGACGGACAACGTTTTAAGTTTTCATGACGTCATGTTGTATTGGAAGGCGGTCGAAGAGTTCTAAATGTAAGTAGCTGAAACAAAGCGATTGTTCAATGCTCATTCAGTCATGATGCATTCCCATTTCCAAGAACATAGTTTCAATAGAATAGAATAGAATAGAATAGAATAGAATAGAATAGAATAGAATAGAATATGTTTATTTGTCAATTAAAGACGCCCATGATAGGCAGTATAATTACATGAAAATCACAATATTTACATTAATTGGTATGATTAGATTGATTGGATTTAACATACAAGACATACACATACATGTAAATATACAATTTTGTAATCAATAATTTTGACAAGCATAGTGATCCCTGTAATAGATTAAGAGACAGTGCATCATCCACAGTTGTATATCTAACACAGATATATAATAATTATTATTAATATTGTATAACATAAAATATTACTATTGTTAATTTTGAATTCTATCATTTCTAGATGAATGTAACTTTAGTATCATATCAATATTTCCGGCAACTGTACGGTCTAGAATATGAACGTTTATTTCATATCTCTCCAACAGAAGCGTGGGACTTTTCGGACGATTATTTAGTGACACTGATACAACGTACTAAATCAACTAAAATACTGAGATTTTCATCAGTTTTAGAATATATTTTATTTGTATTTAGTAATATAGGAAGGGTTATTCTGGACTTTGTTCTATGATACAAGTATACGATCACGGATAGCGAAATGGTGTAAATGTACAAACAGAAAGACGCAGATGTATTCAAACTTGATATTTTGACAAAATTAAAGAAAGAATAACAATAAAACGTCAATTCTTGATCTTTTGACGTTTCGCTTTTCAGACCAAAAAATAGAAATGGCAGCGGTGGGATTCGAACCCACGCCTCAATGAGACTGGTGCCTAAAACCAGCGCCTTAGACCGCTCGGCCACGCTACCTTACAACTTTTGTGCAGATAATTTGAATATTTATTGGTAATGTGTCTTGTCAGTACTCCGGTCTTCTCCTTGAATAGGGAGATGACTATATTCTATTTACTTTTTGTGTGTAATTCACTAAATTACCTACCTCTACACTGACTGTGTTACTAATATCAATACAAAAAACCCAATTACATCTTCTTCAAAGGTGTTTTTTTGTTTTTGTGCTAACTATTTTAAAAAGAAAGTTCGGTTATATTTGTCATCCACTTGCACTCGTTGTAGCGTTGACTTCTTTCCATATATTCTACATATTCCGATTTGCAATGAAAGTTTTGGAAAGTGAGCAATTTCCATCTTCACCGCTTATAATAATAAGAGAGAATCCATATATACCATAATTACGCGAAACATTGCTATGTCAGGTTGGCCGAGTGGTCTAAGGCGCCAGACTCAAGGTAGAAACCTTCCCTGCAAAGGGATTGAGTGTTCTGGTCCACGTATGTGGGCGTGGGTTCGAATCCCACATCTGACACTAATATTTTTATTCTTATTTTTGTTGTTTGTTTTTTTTCACCCTCATCTGTCGAAACTTATCTTCACGAGTGGACATTATTTTTCTGTCATAAATAATCACAACAATGCTCTTATACAGCTTGGCAAAATGAATCTATTCACAACTTCTAATGCCATGTAAGATACACATTACAAAGCATAGAAATAAACGAGAGCAACACATTATGGCGACAATTTAAAAAAAAACCGCATCATAAGTTATTGCCAGGATTTTATTTTCGGTCGACATTACAGCGCCTATCTTTTATTTGGCGTATTATCCAAATATTTACATTACCGCTACAATATAAGTATAGGTAAATACGGGTATGGGGGAGATGCAGACACTGAGAAAGCAACAACCTGTGAACATTCACCACCGGTACATCGAATCCGTCCACCAATCAATCAGTTTATAGACAAAGAAGAAGAAAACAGTCTAAACTTCTGAAATATAGAGGGGAAACAATTGAAACATAAAGGAATGCGAGCTTTTCTCCAACATTTTGTAAGTTTTCCTGTGAAATTAAAGAAATTAGCCTGTCTAATACAAGATGTTGTAACACCACATTGTATGGTGATACAAGAATAGGGTGACGATGTTCTCTGACGGACAACGTTTTAAGTTTTCATGACGTCATGTTGTATTGGAAGGCGGTCGAAGAGTTCTAAATGTAAGTAGCTGAAACAAAGCGATTGTTCAATGCTCATTCAGTCATGATGCATTCCCATTTCCAAGAACATAGTTTCAATAGAATAGAATAGAATAGAATAGAATAGAATAGAATAGAATAGAATAGAATATGTTTATTTGTCAATTAAAGACGCCCATGATAGGCAGTATAATTACATGAAAATCACAATATTTACATTAATTGGTATGATTAGATTGATTGGATTTAACATACAAGACATACACATACATGTAAATATACAATTTTGTAATCAATAATTTTGACAAGCATAGTGATCCCTGTAATAGATTAAGAGACAGTGCATCATCCACAGTTGTATATCTAACACAGATATATAATAATTATTATTAATATTGTATAACATAAAATATTACTATTGTTAATTTTGAATTCTATCATTTCTAGATGAATGTAACTTTAGTATCATATCAATATTTCCGGCAACTGTACGGTCTAGAATATGAACGTTTATTTCATATCTCTCCAACAGAAGCGTGGGACTTTTCGGACGATTATTTAGTGACACTGATACAACGTACTAAATCAACTAAAATACTGAGATTTTCATCAGTTTTAAAATATATTTTATTTGTATTTAGTAATATAGGAAGGGTTATTCTGGACTTTGTTCTATGATACAAGAATACGATCACGAATAGCGAAATGGTGTAAATGTACAAACAGAAAGACGCAGATGTATTCAATCTTGATATTTTGACAAAATTAAAGAAAGAATAACAATAAAACGTCCTTTGATGTTTCGCTTTTCAGACCAAAAAATAGAAATGGCAGCGGTGGGATTCGAACCCACGCCTCAATGAGACTGGTGCCTAAAACCAGCGCCTTATTTTTTTTTTTTTTTTTTTATCTTTATTAAAATCTTTCATCACATATTATAGAAAAGTATACATTATATCACAGATTCTGCATTTCATGAATAATAAGAACATATCACAGATTGAATAGAATTACATTGTTTGTTTCTTGTACAATTGTATTATTTTGGAGAAAATGTCTGTCAAAAATGCTTCTCATTTTCCTCATTTGGCATAAATATTCATAGAAATACACTACATAATGTTTCAACGTATATTTAAAAAGTCTGATAATGTCAATACTGTTCATATTGTTTTTCACAAGGTTTCTCCTTCTAAACACGCAATATCTTGCAACTGATAACATAAAATTAATAAAATTCACATTTACACCTTTGATTGTCCTATTAAGTCCAAGGATGAATATTTCTTCATACACTATATAATTCTTTTGATCAGAATCACAATTTTCAAAAAGTTCTTCTACTTGTTTGCTAACATACATATGAAAGTTATAAAGTTCAGTGCATTTGACAAATAAGTGCATGATATCTTCTATTTCATTACTACATATATCACACAAATCATTATCAATCAATTTCATTTTTAACAACCGTTCATTTGTGAATATACAATAATGAACTATTTTGAAATCAAGCTCAATCATAATTGATGGCTTCCAGTACATATTAACCCCTTTCCACATACTACATATTATACTTTCATCTGTTTGAAATATATCTATCCATTTTTCTATAGATTTTGGAAGTTGACACATTTTTTCTATTACAAGCCAATACAACTGCTTTGATGTACACATTTTAAAGTCTACTAATTTACTGTTCATGTTTACATTAATGTCAATTACAATTTTCTCAGTTCTAGTATATATTTTAGTCTGTATAGTTTGAGTCCATTTTTCTGGTAAAGCACACTTTAATACATTATAACGTTTTACAATATTGTCCTGACTAATGTCTTCGTTTACATTTGTAACCATTTCTACAATTGCATTGTCTGGCAAGAAGCCAGTTTTTACTTCATAACATATGTCTTTTAACTGAGTTATGCCAGCTGTTATAAAATCATTCCATAAAATTGTTTTTCCAGATATCAATATTTCAGAATTACAAAATAATGGTTGATGGTATATATCTATAACATTGTAATTAAAAGATATAGATTCTTTAATAGCACTCAACGATTGCAACATTTCTCTATACACTACTGGAATACAATACAAATATTTATTCTCTAATGACATATATACAATTTCTTCTCGCAATTTCATATTCAATATATTATGAATAAAATATCTAAAAATGTCTTTCCATAAAACATGATACTCTTCATTTAAAAATCTAGCTAAAAATTTCAACCTGAAAGCAATTAATTTTGATTTTATGTCTGGCAATTGTAAACCACCTTTACTTTTTTCACATATAATGGTATTGTATTTTACAAGATGTGCTCCGTTATTCCATATAAAATTAACACAAATGTTCTTAATTTCTGTTATCGCCCAGTCAGGCATAGATGTGACAAATAGCGTATACCACAATCTAGACATAAATAATGATGAAATGACATTTACTCTACCCTGTATTGTCAATTTTCTCTGCAGCCACATATTAAGCAAAGCTTTGATCTTATTTATTTTCCCCCTCCAATTCAATTCGTTGCATTGAGATTGGTTTTTACCAATATATACACCAAGTAATAACAGTTCATTTTCACAGATTTTTAAACCATAACGTTGTTGTTCACTTTCAGTTATACATCCTTTGCCAATGGGCATTATTTCTGATTTACTTTTATTAATTCTAGCACCTGAACATTTACCATATAATTCTAATACATTAAATACTTCATCAATTGATTGCTTATTAGATACCGTGACTGTAGTATCGTCTGCATGTTGAAACATTTTTGCTACCTTATCAGATAAAGGAATAGTAATTCCAGAAATATTATTATTATCACTGATGATACATTGTAACGGCTCGGCTGCCAAAACATACAATAAGGCACTTATTGGGTAGCCTTGCCTAATACCATTTTTAATAGAAAAATATTTGGTTAAAAAACCATTACATTTTACTGAACTATTTATTTCACTATAAAATATATTAATCCACTTTACAAACACATCTCCAAATCCAAATTTTTCTAAAACAGTAAACATATACTCATGGCTTAGCCTATCAAAAGCTTTTTCTTGATCAGCTTTTATAATATACCCCTCTAAATTATCATTTTCAACAAGAGTTATTAAATCTGTTACATTTGCTATGCTATTGGAGATGTCTCTCCCAACTATACAACAAGTTTGATTTTCAGACACTATTTTAGGTAGAACTTTCTTAAACCTATTTGCCATTATACGTGCTAAAATTTTATAGTCCACTTGTAATAAAGATATTGGTCTATAATTTCTAATACATCTTCTATCACCTTTTTTCTTATAAATTAAGCTAATTACACCAGACTTCATTGATCTTGATAAAACACCTTCATCATATGCAGCATTAAAAATCTTAGGTAATATATTTCTAAGAGAATCATAAAATGTACAATAAAACTCTGTTGTGAGCCCATCAGATCCAGGGCTTTTATTCTTAGACATTGCTGTCAAAGCTTCTATTATTTCATCTGATGTTATATCAGAGTCACACATATTCTTGTCATCTTCATCAATTTTTTTATTTACATGTTCTAAAAATTCATCTATTTTGTCATTCTCTATTTGAACACTAGAATATAAATCTTTGTAAAAATCATATTCAATATCTAAAATACTATCAGTATCATTTACAACTTCACCATTTTTATTAAATAGTTCTTTGACTGAATTAGTCTCTTGTTTGTACTTTTCTAGATTTAGAAAATATTTTGTGTTTTTATCACCTTCTGTAGCCCAAATGGCTTTAGATCTCAATATAGCACCTTTACTTTGTTCTATTTCATATTTACTTAGTTCTAGTTTCCAATTTTCCAGTTTGGTTACATCTATTACAATACCTCTTGCTTGTGCGTCACATAACCTTTGTATTTTATTCTGAATATAAAAAAAATCTTTCCTCTTTTCTTTTGCTAAATTGGAAGAAAATAATTTTGAATATCTTTTGATCTGATACTTCAAGTTATCCCACCAAATAAGTGGTTCATTATCATACATTTCACAGTTTACAGAATCAGCAATAATCTCTTTTACTCTTTTTACATATATTTCATTGGACAATACAGTATTATTTAGCACCCATAATCCTGGGCCTTTTTCCACAACACAACAGCTAAAATTCATAAATACATATGTATGATCACTAAGACTGGTTTCATTATAATACACATTTTGTACATTGGGTGACAAGGATTTGCTTATCAAAAAATAATCTATTCTACTTTGTTGTAGTATATTGTTGCATATTCTTTTCCATGAAAAAACCCTTTTACATTCATTTCTTGCTCTCCATATATCATATATATTACAATTATTAATCATATCATTCAATGACCTGTATCCTTCATCTGAACTATGCTTTGATTTACTACCTTTATCTAAATTTGAAAGAGTTGTATTAAAATCACCACCAATAATTATATTTTCTAGGTTTTCTATATATTGTTTAATAACTTTAAAATATTTAGATTTTTCTAAGTATTTGTTTGGGGCACAAACCGAAACAATATTAAATATTTGATTATCTGTTTCATATGTAACATGTATAAACCGTCCTTCATTATCTTTGTAAACTAACTTTGTTTTTTCTTTACATTCATTTGATACCATTATTGCTACCCCTTGTCTTCCATTAGTTCCATTACATTCATATATTTTACCTTCAAACATATGTTTTATTCCATCAATATATGCTTTATCCCAGAAAGTCTCTTGTAATAAAGCAAAACTAACTCTTCTATCATTAAACATTGAAACAAAATTCTGAAAATTATTCACTTGTTTCAAGCCGTTACAATTAAACGAACATATCACCACCATTATGAAAAAAATTAAGTTACAAAGTACTCTATTCATTATTATTTATTATTATCGGTGACCTGAGAACTTCTAGAAATATTCACATTCGGTGTAACTTTCAACATCGCTCGTCTTGCTACTTTTCTTTCTTTTTTTTTTAATTTTCTGAGTTCTTTCGCAGACATATTAAAAATATCATCACTACTTGACATAGTTTTCACTTCCTCTTCTTCATCCATGTTTTCATCACCAACACTTTGCAAAGACTCGATTAATACCTCACTTTTCTGATCATCAGGTGTTTTCCTATCATCTAAAACACTATTTTTTCTTTCCCATTCTTCAATATCGAAATCCTCGAATTCTAACTCATCACAACTGACATCTTTACACGGAGTGTCAATATTCTTTTTAATCTTTTTGCTTCCTGTATTTTCGTCTCCGTCTCCAATGTGTGAACTGATTTCATTACAAGAGGGAAGTATTTCACATTCATTATGTTGACCATTCATTTCTGTATCCTCATTCTCGTCTTCGTTGCTACATATATTTTCTGAAATTTTTCGTTTCCTTGTCTCATTTTGTACGTTATCTGTGTTAATGACAGCTTCGATATTTACACTTTCCTTTCTTTCTGCTTCCTCCTCTGATTTGCTTTTACTTTCACTATTTCCACTTTTCTCATTAACCGGGGTTTGATTTGTTTTGTCATTCTGGTCTAACCCCCTTTTTGGCCTCATTATCTCTATTTCAGTGTCTTCATCGTCGTTTACTTCGTTTTCATCTAAGGACAATTTATCCCAACAGCTGCAGTTCATACTTCCACATTTCTCACATACACATTCACACGGATCTTTGCCACAGTTTGAACAAGGACAGACACACGGTTCTCTATGACAATACGTGCACGTACAAACACATTCGTTTTTCCGACAGTGTTTACATTTACAAACGCAATTAATGGTATTGCAATCTGGACATTTGCTTATATTTTCTCTTCTTTGTCTTTCTGTTGTATGGTCAGAACGGCTACATTTACATTTAAGAGGTAGTTCATGGCAATAATCACATTTGTTCGCCTTACATCTTTTCTCGACATGTCCTTGAACACCGCAACCATTGCAAACTAAATATGGACATTTCTTGTGTATATGTTCAGGCGATAGACAACCTGAGCATACCTTCGTTTGATTGTTGTGCACACATTTGTAATACTTAGTGTCTTTTCCGACCTTAAATGGCATAGTCCATGGTAACGCTACTACGTTCGGCGGAAAGACACATCTCATAAAACGTGTCCCATCAGCTACCTGTGTTCCGGGAATTACTCTTCTATAAACCGGAGAAACTACCCTTATTCCTTTTTCATTTAATTTATCTACTATTTCATCATCTTCAATAAAGGCTGGTATGTACATGAACGATACAACTGTATTGTTGGAAAAAACCAAAGAACAATCATAATCCTTACCGTCGATTTCAACTCCATTCAATAATTTCATCGTATTTTCTTTTGAATCCAGTGTAACATTGTACGAATTGGAATCTCTTACAACTGCTAACACTGAGTTCAACCCAGTTATCTCTTCTACAGCTTTTACAACAGAAATTGCTCTAATACTCTCTGTCGATATATAATTGATGCGTATTGTACATTCCTTTGAGTATTGTTTATATCCCGTCACATAATTTTCTTTCTCTCCTGTTCTTTTGTCTACTTTTCGTCCAAAACCCAGACGCATATTTCCTCCGACCGGCATTTTTCAAAAAATGTCAAGCAAGTGTAGCCCAATTTTCAACAGTCGAGCGCACCTTCTCTCCCCCCTTCACCGAACGACTCTATCGTCGGTTTAGGGGATTAAACGACAATATAGAGATTAAACAACAATTAAATCTGTAATCGGACGTATAAATATCATAGACTGTACCTTCAATATGAATTATATATCCATAAATATGTCCAAATCAACACAATTTCATCACCGAGATGTAAACAACATCCTACCGGGGCTGTGCTCGATTCCAGTTTTTTTATCATTTCTAGATGAATGTAACTTTAGTATCATATCAATATTTCCGGCAACTGTACGGTCTAGAATATGAACGTTTATTTCATATCTCTCCAACAGAAGCGTGGGACTTTTCGGACGATTATTTAGTGACACTGATACAACGTACTAAATCAACTAAAATACTGAGATTTTCATCAGTTTTAGAATATATTTTATTTGTATTTAGTAATATAGGAAGGGTTATCTTGACTTTGTTCTATGATACAAGTATACGATCACGGATAGCGAAATGGTGTAAATGTACAAACAGAAAGACGCAGATGTATTCAAACTTGATATTTTGACAAAATTAAAGAAAGAATAACAATAAAACGTCCTTTGATGTTTCGCTTTTCAGACCAAAAAATAGAAATGGCAGCGGTGGGATTCGAACCCACGCCTCAATGAGACTGGTGCCTAAAACCAGCGCCTTAGACCGCTCGGCCACGCTACCTTACAACTTTTGTGCAGATAATTTGAATATTTATTGGTAATGTGTCTTGTCAGTACTCCGGTCTTCTCCTTGAATAGGGAGATGACTATATTCTATTTTCTTTTTGTGTGTAATTCACTAAATTACCTACCTCTACACTGACTGTGTTACTAATATCAATACAAAAAACCCAATTACATCTTCTTCAAAGGTGTTTTTTTGTTTTTGTGCTAACTATTTTAAAAAGAAAGTTCGGTTATATTTGTCATCCACTTGCACTCGTTGTAGCGTTGACTTCTTTCCATATATTCTACATATTCCGATTTGCAATGAAAGTTTTGGAAAGTGAGCAATTTCCATCTTCACCGCTTATAATAATAAGAGAGAATCCATATATACCATAATTACGCGAAACATTGCTATGTCAGGTTGGCCGAGTGGTCTAAGGCGCCAGACTCAAGGTAGAAACCTTCCCTGCAAAGGGATTGAGTGTTCTGGTCCACGTATGTGGGCGTGGGTTCGAATCCCACATCTGACACTAATATTTTTATTCTTATTTTTGTTGTTTGTTTTTTTTCACCCTCATCTGTCGAAACTTATCTTCACGAGTGGACATTATTTTTCTGTCATAAATAATCACAACAATGCTCTTATACAGCTTGGCAAAATGAATCTATTCACAACTTCTAATGCCATGTAAGATACACATTACAAAGCATAGAAATAAACGAGAGCAACACATTATGGCGACAATTTAAAAAAAAAACGCATCATAAGTTATTGCCAGGATTTTATTTTCGGTCGACATTACAGCGCCTATCTTTTATTTGGCGTATTATCCAAATATTTACATTACCGCTACAATATAAGTATAGGTAAATACGGGTATGGGGGAGATGCAGACACTGAGAAAGCAACAACCTGTGAACATTCACCACCGGTACATCGAATCCGTCCACCAATCAATCAGTTTATAGACAAAGAAGAAGAAAACAGTCTAAACTTCTGAAATATAGAGGGGAAACAATTGAAACATAAAGGAATGCGAGCTTTTCTCCAACATTTTGTAAGTTTTCCTGTGAAATTAAAGAAATTAGCCTGTCTAATACAAGATGTTGTAACACCACATTGTATGGTGATACAAGAATAGGGTGACGATGTTCTCTGACGGACAACGTTTTAAGTTTTCATGACGTCATGTTGTATTGGAAGGCGGTCGAAGAGTTCTAAATGTAAGTATCTGAAACAAAGCGATTGTTCAATGCTCATTCAGTCATGATGCATTCCCATTTCCAAGAACATAGTTTCAATAGAATAGAATAGAATAGAATGGAATAGAATAGAATAGAATATGTTTATTTGTCAATTAAAGACGCCCATGATAGGCAGTATAATTACATGAAAATCACAATATTTACATTAATTGGTATGATTAGATTGATTGGATTTAACATACAAGACATACACATACATGTAAATATACAATTTTGTAATCAATAATTTTGACAAGCATAGTGATCCCTGTAATAGATTAAGAGACAGTGCATCATCCACAGTTGTATATCTAACACAGATATATAATAATTATTATTAATATTGTATAACATAAAATATTACTATTGTTAATTTTGAATTCTATCATTTCTAGATGAATGTAACTTTAGTATCATATCAATATTTCCGGCAACTGTACGGTCTAGAATATGAACGTTTATTTCATATCTCTCCAACAGAAGCGTGGGACTTTTCGGACGATTATTTAGTGACACTGATACAACGTACTAAATCAACTAAAATACTGAGATTTTCATCAGTTTTAGAATATATTTTATTTGTATTTAGTAATATAGGAAGGGTTATTCTGGACTTTGTTCTATGATACAAGTATACGATCACGGATAGCGAAATGGTGTAAATGTACAAACAGAAAGACGCAGATGTATTCAATCTTGATATTTTGACAAAATTAAAGAAAGAATAACAATAAAACGTCCTTTGATGTTTCGCTTTTCAGACCAAAAAATAGAAATGGCAGCGGTGGGATTCGAACCCACGCCTCAATGAGACTGGTGCCTAAAACCAGCGCCTTAGACCGCTCGGCCACGCTACCTTACAACTTTTGTGCAGATAATTTGAATATTTATTGGTAATGTGTCTTGTCAGTACTCCGGTCTTCTCCTTGAATAGGGAGATGACTATATTCTATTTACTTTTTGTGTGTAATTCACTAAATTACCTACCTCTACACTGACTGTGTTACTAATATCAATACAAAAAACCCAATTACATCTTCTTCAAAGGTGTTTTTTTGTTTTTGTGCTAACTATTTTAAAAAGAAAGTTCGGTTATATTTGTCATCCACTTGCACTCGTTGTAGCGTTGACTTCTTTCCATATATTCTACATATTCCGATTTGCAATGAAAGTTTTGGAAAGTGAGCAATTTCCATCTTCACCGCTTATAATAATAAGAGAGAATCCATATATACCATAATTACGCGAAACATTGCTATGTCAGGTTGGCCGAGTGGTCTAAGGCCCCAGACTCAAGGTAGAAACCTTCCCTGCAAAGGGATTGAGTGTTCTGGTCCACGTATGTGGGCGTGGGTTCGAATCCCACATCTGACACTAATATTTTTATTCTTATTTTTGTTGTTTGTTTTTTTTCACCCTCATCTGTCGAAACTTATCTTCACGAGTGGACATTATTTTTCTGTCATAAATAATCACAACAATGCTCTTATACAGCTTGGCAAAATGAATCTATTCACAACTTCTAATGCCATGTAAGATACACATTACAAAGCATAGAAATAAACGAGAGCAACACATTATGGCGACAATTTAAAAAAAAAACGCATCATAAGTTATTGCCAGGATTTTATTTTCGGTCGACATTACAGCGCCTATCTTTTATTTGGCGTATTATCCAAATATTTACATTACCGCTACAATATAAGTATAGGTAAATACGGGTATGGGGGAGATGCAGACACTGAGAAAGCAACAACCTGTGAACATTCACCACCGGTACATCGAATCCGTCCACCAATCAATCAGTTTATAGACAAAGAAGAAGAAAACAGTCTAAACTTCTGAAATATAGAGGGGAAACAATTGAAACATAAAGGAATGCGAGCTTTTCTCCAACATTTTGTAAGTTTTCCTGTGAAATTAAAGAAATTAGCCTGTCTAATACAAGATGTTGTAACACCACATTGTATGGTGATACAAGAATAGGGTGACGATGTTCTCTGACGGACAACGTTTTAAGTTTTCATGACGTCATGTTGTATTGGAAGGCGGTCGAAGAGTTCTAAATGTAAGTAGCTGAAACAAAGCGATTGTTCAATGCTCATTCAGTCATGATGCATTCCCATTTCCAAGAACATAGTTTCAATAGAATAGAATAGAATAGAATAGAATAGAATAGAATAGAATAGAATAGAATATGTTTATTTGTCAATTAAAGACGCCCATGATAGGCAGTATAATTACATGAAAATCACAATATTTACATTAATTGGTATGATTAGATTGATTGGATTTAACATACAAGACATACACATACATGTAAATATACAATTTTGTAATCAATAATTTTGACAAGCATAGTGATCCCTGTAATAGATTAAGAGACAGTGCATCATCCACAGTTGTATATCTAACACAGATATATAATAATTATTATTAATATTGTATAACATAAAATATTACTATTGTTAATTTTGAATTCTATCATTTCTAGATGAATGTAACTTTAGTATCATATCAATATTTCCGGCAACTGTACGGTCTAGAATATGAACGTTTATTTCATATCTCTCCAACAGAAGCGTGGGACTTTTCGGACGATTATTTAGTGACACTGATACAACGTACTAAATCAACTAAAATACTGAGATTTTCATCAGTTTTAGAATATATTTTATTTGTATTTAGTAATATAGGAAGGGTTATCTTGACTTTGTTCTATGATACAAGTATACGATCACGGATAGCGAAATGGTGTAAATGTACAAACAGAAAGACGCAGATGTATTCAAACTTGATATTTTGACAAAATTAAAGAAAGAATAACAATAAAACGTCCTTTGATGTTTCGCTTTTCAGACCAAAAAATAGAAATGGCAGCGGTGGGATTCGAACCCACGCCTCAATGAGACTGGTGCCTAAAACCAGCGCCTTAGACCGCTCGGCCACGCTACCTTACAACTTTTGTGCAGATAATTTGAATATTTATTGGTAATGTGTCTTGTCAGTACTCCGGTCTTCTCCTTGAATAGGGAGATGACTATATTCTATTTTCTTTTTGTGTGTAATTCACTAAATTACCTACCTCTACACTGACTGTGTTACTAATATCAATACAAAAAACCCAATTACATCTTCTTCAAAGGTGTTTTTTTGTTTTTGTGCTAACTATTTTAAAAAGAAAGTTCGGTTATATTTGTCATCCACTTGCACTCGTTGTAGCGTTGACTTCTTTCCATATATTCTACATATTCCGATTTGCAATGAAAGTTTTGGAAAGTGAGCAATTTCCATCTTCACCGCTTATAATAATAAGAGAGAATCCATATATACCATAATTACGCGAAACATTGCTATGTCAGGTTGGCCGAGTGGTCTAAGGCGCCAGACTCAAGGTAGAAACCTTCCCTGCAAAGGGATTGAGTGTTCTGGTCCACGTATGTGGGCGTGGGTTCGAATCCCACATCTGACACTAATATTTTTATTCTTATTTTTGTTGTTTGTTTTTTTTCACCCTCATCTGTCGAAACTTATCTTCACGAGTGGACATTATTTTTCTGTCATAAATAATCACAACAATGCTCTTATACAGCTTGGCAAAATGAATCTATTCACAACTTCTAATGCCATGTAAGATACACATTACAAAGCATAGAAATAAACGAGAGCAACACATTATGGCGACAATTTAAAAAAAAAACGCATCATAAGTTATTGCCAGGATTTTATTTTCGGTCGACATTACAGCGCCTATCTTTTATTTGGCGTATTATCCAAATATTTACATTACCGCTACAATATAAGTATAGGTAAATACGGGTATGGGGGAGATGCAGACACTGAGAAAGCAACAACCTGTGAACATTCACCACCGGTACATCGAATCCGTCCACCAATCAATCAGTTTATAGACAAAGAAGAAGAAAACAGTCTAAACTTCTGAAATATAGAGGGGAAACAATTGAAACATAAAGGAATGCGAGCTTTTCTCCAACATTTTGTAAGTTTTCCTGTGAAATTAAAGAAATTAGCCTGTCTAATACAAGATGTTGTAACACCACATTGTATGGTGATACAAGAATAGGGTGACGATGTTCTCTGACGGACAACGTTTTAAGTTTTCATGACGTCATGTTGTATTGGAAGGCGGTCGAAGAGTTCTAAATGTAAGTAGCTGAAACAAAGCGATTGTTCAATGCTCATTCAGTCATGATGCATTCCCATTTCCAAGAACATAGTTTCAATAGAATAGAATAGAATAGAATAGAATAGAATAGAATAGAATAGAATATGTTTATTTGTCAATTAAAGACGCCCATGATAGGCAGTATAATTACATGAAAATCACAATATTTACATTAATTGGTATGATTAGATTGATTGGATTTAACATACAAGACATACACATACATGTAAATATACAATTTTGTAATCAATAATTTTGACAAGCATAGTGATCCCTGTAATAGATTAAGAGACAGTGCATCATCCACAGTTGTATATCTAACACAGATATATAATAATTATTATTAATATTGTATAACATAAAATATTACTATTGTTAATTTTGAATTCTATCATTTCTAGATGAATGTAACTTTAGTATCATATCAATATTTCCGGCAACTGTACGGTCTAGAATATGAACGTTTATTTCATATCTCTCCAACAGAAGCGTGGGACTTTTCGGACGATTATTTAGTGACACTGATACAACGTACTAAATCAACTAAAATACTGAGATTTTCATCAGTTTTAGAATATATTTTATTTGTATTTAGTAATATAGGAAGGGTTATCTTGACTTTGTTCTATGATACAAGTATACGATCACGGATAGCGAAATGGTGTAAATGTACAAACAGAAAGACGCAGATGTATTCAAACTTGATATTTTGACAAAATTAAAGAAAGAATAACAATAAAACGTCCTTTGATGTTTCGCTTTTCAGACCAAAAAATAGAAATGGCAGCGGTGGGATTCGAACCCACGCCTCAATGAGACTGGTGCCTAAAACCAGCGCCTTAGACCGCTCGGCCACGCTACCTTACAACTTTTGTGCAGATAATTTGAATATTTATTGGTAATGTGTCTTGTCAGTACTCCGGTCTTCTCCTTGAATAGGGAGATGACTATATTCTATTTTCTTTTTGTGTGTAATTCACTAAATTACCTACCTCTACACTGACTGTGTTACTAATATCAATACAAAAAACCCAATTACATCTTCTTCAAAGGTGTTTTTTTGTTTTTGTGCTAACTATTTTAAAAAGAAAGTTCGGTTATATTTGTCATCCACTTGCACTCGTTGTAGCGTTGACTTCTTTCCATATATTCTACATATTCCGATTTGCAATGAAAGTTTTGGAAAGTGAGCAATTTCCATCTTCACCGCTTATAATAATAAGAGAGAATCCATATATACCATAATTACGCGAAACATTGCTATGTCAGGTTGGCCGAGTGGTCTAAGGCGCCAGACTCAAGGTAGAAACCTTCCCTGCAAAGGGATTGAGTGTTCTGGTCCACGTATGTGGGCGTGGGTTCGAATCCCACATCTGACACTAATATTTTTATTCTTATTTTTGTTGTTTGTTTTTTTTCACCCTCATCTGTCGAAACTTATCTTCACGAGTGGACATTATTTTTCTGTCATAAATAATCACAACAATGCTCTTATACAGCTTGGCAAAATGAATCTATTCACAACTTCTAATGCCATGTAAGATACACATTACAAAGCATAGAAATAAACGAGAGCAACACATTATGGCGACAATTTAAAAAAAAAACGCATCATAAGTTATTGCCAGGATTTTATTTTCGGTCGACATTACAGCGCCTATCTTTTATTTGGCGTATTATCCAAATATTTACATTACCGCTACAATATAAGTATAGGTAAATACGGGTATGGGGGAGATGCAGACACTGAGAAAGCAACAACCTGTGAACATTCACCACCGGTACATCGAATCCGTCCACCAATCAATCAGTTTATAGACAAAGAAGAAGAAAACAGTCTAAACTTCTGAAATATAGAGGGGAAACAATTGAAACATAAAGGAATGCGAGCTTTTCTCCAACATTTTGTAAGTTTTCCTGTGAAATTAAAGAAATTAGCCTGTCTAATACAAGATGTTGTAACACCACATTGTATGGTGATACAAGAATAGGGTGACGATGTTCTCTGACGGACAACGTTTTAAGTTTTCATGACGTCATGTTGTATTGGAAGGCGGTCGAAGAGTTCTAAATGTAAGTAGCTGAAACAAAGCGATTGTTCAATGCTCATTCAGTCATGATGCATTCCCATTTCCAAGAACATAGTTTCAATAGAATAGAATAGAATAGAATAGAATAGAATAGAATAGAATAGAATATGTTTATTTGTCAATTAAAGACGCCCATGATAGGCAGTATAATTACATGAAAATCACAATATTTACATTAATTGGTATGATTAGATTGATTGGATTTAACATACAAGACATACACATACATGTAAATATACAATTTTGTAATCAATAATTTTGACAAGCATAGTGATCCCTGTAATAGATTAAGAGACAGTGCATCATCCACAGTTGTATATCTAACACAGATATATAATAATTATTATTAATATTGTATAACATAAAATATTACTATTGTTAATTTTGAATTCTATCATTTCTAGATGAATGTAACTTTAGTATCATATCAATATTTCCGGCAACTGTACGGTCTAGAATATGAACGTTTATTTCATATCTCTCCAACAGAAGCGTGGGACTTTTCGGACGATTATTTAGTGACACTGATACAACGTACTAAATCAACTAAAATACTGAGATTTTCATCAGTTTTAGAATATATTTTATTTGTATTTAGTAATATAGGAAGGGTTATTCTGGACTTTGTTCTATGATACAAGTATACGATCACGGATAGCGAAATGGTGTAAATGTACAAACAGAAAGACGCAGATGTATTCAAACTTGATATTTTGACAAAATTAAAGAAAGAATAACAATAAAACGTCAATTCTTGATCTTTTGACGTTTCGCTTTTCAGACCAAAAAATAGAAATGGCAGCGGTGGGATTCGAACCCACGCCTCAATGAGACTGGTGCCTAAAACCAGCGCCTTAGACCGCTCGGCCACGCTACCTTACAACTTTTGTGCAGATAATTTGAATATTTATTGGTAATGTGTCTTGTCAGTACTCCGGTCTTCTCCTTGAATAGGGAGATGACTATATTCTATTTACTTTTTGTGTGTAATTCACTAAATTACCTACCTCTACACTGACTGTGTTACTAATATCAATACAAAAAACCCAATTACATCTTCTTCAAAGGTGTTTTTTTGTTTTTGTGCTAACTATTTTAAAAAGAAAGTTCGGTTATATTTGTCATCCACTTGCACTCGTTGTAGCGTTGACTTCTTTCCATATATTCTACATATTCCGATTTGCAATGAAAGTTTTGGAAAGTGAGCAATTTCCATCTTCACCGCTTATAATAATAAGAGAGAATCCATATATACCATAATTACGCGAAACATTGCTATGTCAGGTTGGCCGAGTGGTCTAAGGCGCCAGACTCAAGGTAGAAACCTTCCCTGCAAAGGGATTGAGTGTTCTGGTCCACGTATGTGGGCGTGGGTTCGAATCCCACATCTGACACTAATATTTTTATTCTTATTTTTGTTGTTTGTTTTTTTTCACCCTCATCTGTCGAAACTTATCTTCACGAGTGGACATTATTTTTCTGTCATAAATAATCACAACAATGCTCTTATACAGCTTGGCAAAATAAATCTATTCACAACTTCTAATGCCATGTAAGATACACATTACAAAGCATAGAAATAAACGAGAGCAACACATTATGGCGACAATTTAAAAAAAAAACGCATCATAAGTTATTGCCAGGATTTTATTTTCGGTCGACATTACAGCGCCTATCTTTTATTTGGCGTATTATCCAAATATTTACATTACCGCTACAATATAAGTATAGGTAAATACGGGTATGGGGGAGATGCAGACACTGAGAAAGCAACAACCTGTGAACATTCACCACCGGTACATCGAATCCGTCCACCAATCAATCAGTTTATAGACAAAGAAGAAGAAAACAGTCTAAACTTCTGAAATATAGAGGGGAAACAATTGAAACATAAAGGAATGCGAGCTTTTCTCCAACATTTTGTAAGTTTTCCTGTGAAATTAAAGAAATTAGCCTGTCTAATACAAGATGTTGTAACACCACATTGTATGGTGATACAAGAATAGGGTGACGATGTTCTCTGACGGACAACGTTTTAAGTTTTCATGACGTCATGTTGTATTGGAAGGCGGTCGAAGAGTTCTAAATGTAAGTAGCTGAAACAAAGCGATTGTTCAATGCTCATTCAGTCATGATGCATTCCCATTTCCAAGAACATAGTTTCAATAGAATAGAATAGAATAGAATAGAATAGAATAGAATAGAATAGAATAGAATAGAATAGAATAGAATAGAATAGAATATGTTTATTTGTCAATTAAAGACGCCCATGATAGGCAGTATAATTACATGAAAATCACAATATTTACATTAATTGGTATGATTAGATTGATTGGATTTAACATACAAGACATACACATACATGTAAATATACAATTTTGTAATCAATAATTTTGACAAGCATAGTGATCCCTGTAATAGATTAAGAGACAGTGCATCATCCACAGTTGTATATCTAACACAGATATATAATAATTATTATTAATATTGTATAACATAAAATATTACTATTGTTAATTTTGAATTCTATCATTTCTAGATGAATGTAACTTTAGTATCATATCAATATTTCCGGCAACTGTACGGTCTAGAATATGAACGTTTATTTCATATCTCTCCAACAGAAGCGTGGGACTTTTCGGACGATTATTTAGTGACACTGATACAACGTACTAAATCAACTAAAATACTGAGATTTTCATCAGTTTTAGAATATATTTTATTTGTATTTAGTAATATAGGAAGGGTTATCTTGACTTTGTTCTATGATACAAGTATACGATCACGGATAGCGAAATGGTGTAAATGTACAAACAGAAAGACGCAGATGTATTCAAACTTGATATTTTGACAAAATTAAAGAAAGAATAACAATAAAACGTCCTTTGATGTTTCGCTTTTCAGACCAAAAAATAGAAATGGCAGCGGTGGGATTCGAACCCACGCCTCAATGAGACTGGTGCCTAAAACCAGCGCCTTAGACCGCTCGGCCACGCTACCTTACAACTTTTGTGCAGATAATTTGAATATTTATTGGTAATGTGTCTTGTCAGTACTCCGGTCTTCTCCTTGAATAGGGAGATGACTATATTCTATTTTCTTTTTGTGTGTAATTCACTAAATTACCTACCTCTACACTGACTGTGTTACTAATATCAATACAAAAAACCCAATTACATCTTCTTCAAAGGTGTTTTTTTGTTTTTGTGCTAACTATTTTAAAAAGAAAGTTCGGTTATATTTGTCATCCACTTGCACTCGTTGTAGCGTTGACTTCTTTCCATATATTCTACATATTCCGATTTGCAATGAAAGTTTTGGAAAGTGAGCAATTTCCATCTTCACCGCTTATAATAATAAGAGAGAATCCATATATACCATAATTACGCGAAACATTGCTATGTCAGGTTGGCCGAGTGGTCTAAGGCGCCAGACTCAAGGTAGAAACCTTCCCTGCAAAGGGATTGAGTGTTCTGGTCCACGTATGTGGGCGTGGGTTCGAATCCCACATCTGACACTAATATTTTTATTCTTATTTTTGTTGTTTGTTTTTTTTCACCCTCATCTGTCGAAACTTATCTTCACGAGTGGACATTATTTTTCTGTCATAAATAATCACAACAATGCTCTTATACAGCTTGGCAAAATAAATCTATTCACAACTTCTAATGCCATGTAAGATACACATTACAAAGCATAGAAATAAACGAGAGCAACACATTATGGCGACAATTTAAAAAAAAAACGCATCATAAGTTATTGCCAGGATTTTATTTTCGGTCGACATTACAGCGCCTATCTTTTATTTGGCGTATTATCCAAATATTTACATTACCGCTACAATATAAGTATAGGTAAATACGGGTATGGGGGAGATGCAGACACTGAGAAAGCAACAACCTGTGAACATTCACCACCGGTACATCGAATCCGTCCACCAATCAATCAGTTTATAGACAAAGAAGAAGAAAACAGTCTAAACTTCTGAAATATAGAGGGGAAACAATTGAAACATAAAGGAATGCGAGCTTTTCTCCAACATTTTGTAAGTTTTCCTGTGAAATTAAAGAAATTAGCCTGTCTAATACAAGATGTTGTAACACCACATTGTATGGTGATACAAGAATAGGGTGACGATGTTCTCTGACGGACAACGTTTTAAGTTTTCATGACGTCATGTTGTATTGGAAGGCGGTCGAAGAGTTCTAAATGTAAGTAGCTGAAACAAAGCGATTGTTCAATGCTCATTCAGTCATGATGCATTCCCATTTCCAAGAACATAGTTTCAATAGAATAGAATAGAATAGAATAGAATAGAATAGAATAGAATAGAATAGAATAGAATAGAATAGAATAGAATAGAATAGAATAGAATAGAATATGTTTATTTGTCAATTAAAGACGCCCATGATAGGCAGTATAATTACATGAAAATCACAATATTTACATTAATTGGTATGATTAGATTGATTGGATTTAACATACAAGACATACACATACATGTAAATATACAATTTTGTAATCAATAATTTTGACAAGCATAGTGATCCCTGTAATAGATTAAGAGACAGTGCATCATCCACAGTTGTATATCTAACACAGATATATAATAATTATTATTAATATTGTATAACATAAAATATTACTATTGTTAATTTTGAATTCTATCATTTCTAGATGAATGTAACTTTAGTATCATATCAATATTTCCGGCAACTGTACGGTCTAGAATATGAACGTTTATTTCATATCTCTCCAACAGAAGCGTGGGACTTTTCGGACGATTATTTAGTGACACTGATACAACGTACTAAATCAACTAAAATACTGAGATTTTCATCAGTTTTAGAATATATTTTATTTGTATTTAGTAATATAGGAAGGGTTATTCTGGACTTTGTTCTATGATACAAGTATACGATCACGGATAGCGAAATGGTGTAAATGTACAAACAGAAAGACGCAGATGTATTCAAACTTGATATTTTGACAAAATTAAAGAAAGAATAACAATAAAACGTCAATTCTTGATCTTTTGACGTTTCGCTTTTCAGACCAAAAAATAGAAATGGCAGCGGTGGGATTCGAACCCACGCCTCAATGAGACTGGTGCCTAAAACCAGCGCCTTAGACCGCTCGGCCACGCTACCTTACAACTTTTGTGCAGATAATTTGAATATTTATTGGTAATGTGTCTTGTCAGTACTCCGGTCTTCTTCTTGAATAGGGAGATGACTATATTCTATTTACTTTTTGTGTGTAATTCACTAAATTACCTACCTCTACACTGACTGTGTTACTAATATCAATACAAAAAACCCAATTACATCTTCTTCAAAGGTGTTTTTTTGTTTTTGTGCTAACTATTTTAAAAAGAAAGTTCGGTTATATTTGTCATCCACTTGCACTCGTTGTAGCGTTGACTTCTTTCCATATATTCTACATATTCCGATTTGCAATGAAAGTTTTGGAAAGTGAGCAATTTCCATCTTCACCGCTTATAATAATAAGAGAGAATCCATATATACCATAATTACGCGAAACATTGCTATGTCAGGTTGGCCGAGTGGTCTAAGGCGCCAGACTCAAGGTAGAAACCTTCCCTGCAAAGGGATTGAGTGTTCTGGTCCACGTATGTGGGCGTGGGTTCGAATCCCACATCTGACACTAATATTTTTATTCTTATTTTTGTTGTTTGTTTTTTTTCACCCTCATCTGTCGAAACTTATCTTCACGAGTGGACATTATTTTTCTGTCATAAATAATCACAACAATGCTCTTATACAGCTTGGCAAAATAAATCTATTCACAACTTCTAATGCCATGTAAGATACACATTACAAAGCATAGAAATAAACGAGAGCAACACATTATGGCGACAATTTAAAAAAAAAACGCATCATAAGTTATTGCCAGGATTTTATTTTCGGTCGACATTACAGCGCCTATCTTTTATTTGGCGTATTATCCAAATATTTACATTACCGCTACAATATAAGTATAGGTAAATACGGGTATGGGGGAGATGCAGACACTGAGAAAGCAACAACCTGTGAACATTCACCACCGGTACATCGAATCCGTCCACCAATCAATCAGTTTATAGACAAAGAAGAAGAAAACAGTCTAAACTTCTGAAATATAGAGGGGAAACAATTGAAACATAAAGGAATGCGAGCTTTTCTCCAACATTTTGTAAGTTTTCCTGTGAAATTAAAGAAATTAGCCTGTCTAATACAAGATGTTG
Source organism: Bathymodiolus brooksi (assembly GCA_963680875.1). Classification (NCBI taxonomy): domain Eukaryota; kingdom Metazoa; phylum Mollusca; class Bivalvia; order Mytilida; family Modiolidae; genus Bathymodiolus; species Bathymodiolus brooksi. The sequence goes on along the minus strand of OY804581.1, from coordinate 94,143,369 downwards.
TAACACCACATTGTATGGTGATACAAGAATAGGGTGACGATGTTCTCTGACGGACAACGTTTTAAGTTTTCATGACGTCATGTTGTATTGGAAGGCGGTCGAAGAGTTCTAAATGTAAGTAGCTGAAACAAAGCGATTGTTCAATGCTCATTCAGTCATGATGCATTCCCATTACCAAGAACATAGTTTCAATAGAATAGAATAGAATAGAATAGAATAGAATAGAATAGAATAGAATAGAATAGAATAGAATAGAATAGAATAGAATAGAATATGTTTATTTGTCAATTAAAGACGCCCATGATAGGCAGTATAATTACATGAAAATCACAATATTTACATTAATTGGTATGATTAGATTGATTGGATTTAACATACAAGACATACACATACATGTAAATATACAATTTTGTAATCAATAATTTTGACAAGCATAGTGATCCCTGTAATAGATTAAGAGACAGTGCATCATCCACAGTTGTATATCTAACACAGATATATAATAATTATTATTAATATTGTATAACATAAAATATTACTATTGTTAATTTTGAATTCTATCATTTCTAGATGAATGTAACTTTAGTATCATATCAATATTTCCGGCAACTGTACGGTCTAGAATATGAACGTTTATTTCATATCTCTCCAACAGAAGCGTGGGACTTTTCGGACGATTATTTAGTGACACTGATACAACGTACTAAATCAACTAAAATACTGAGATTTTCATCAGTTTTAGAATATATTTTATTTGTATTTAGTAATATAGGAAGGGTTATTCTGGACTTTGTTCTATGATACAAGTATACGATCACGGATAGCGAAATGGTGTAAATGTACAAACAGAAAGACGCAGATGTATTCAAACTTGATATTTTGACAAAATTAAAGAAAGAATAACAATAAAACGTCAATTCTTGATCTTTTGACGTTTCGCTTTTCAGACCAAAAAATAGAAATGGCAGCGGTGGGATTCGAACCCACGCCTCAATGAGACTGGTGCCTAAAACCAGCGCCTTAGACCGCTCGGCCACGCTACCTTACAACTTTTGTGCAGATAATTTGAATATTTATTGGTAATGTGTCTTGTCAGTACTCCGGTCTTCTCCTTGAATAGGGAGATGACTATATTCTATTTACTTTTTGTGTGTAATTCACTAAATTACCTACCTCTACACTGACTGTGTTACTAATATCAATACAAAAAACCCAATTACATCTTCTTCAAAGGTGTTTTTTTGTTTTTGTGCTAACTATTTTAAAAAGAAAGTTCGGTTATATTTGTCATCCACTTGCACTCGTTGTAGCGTTGACTTCTTTCCATATATTCTACATATTCCGATTTGCAATGAAAGTTTTGGAAAGTGAGCAATTTCCATCTTCACCGCTTATAATAATAAGAGAGAATCCATATATACCATAATTACGCGAAACATTGCTATGTCAGGTTGGCCGAGTGGTCTAAGGCGCCAGACTCAAGGTAGAAACCTTCCCTGCAAAGGGATTGAGTGTTCTGGTCCACGTATGTGGGCGTGGGTTCGAATCCCACATCTGACACTAATATTTTTATTCTTATTTTTGTTGTTTGTTTTTTTTCACCCTCATCTGTCGAAACTTATCTTCACGAGTGGACATTATTTTTCTGTCATAAATAATCACAACAATGCTCTTATACAGCTTGGCAAAATAAATCTATTCACAACTTCTAATGCCATGTAAGATACACATTACAAAGCATAGAAATAAACGAGAGCAACACATTATGGCGACAATTTAAAAAAAAAACGCATCATAAGTTATTGCCAGGATTTTATTTTCGGTCGACATTACAGCGCCTATCTTTTATTTGGCGTATTATCCAAATATTTACATTACCGCTACAATATAAGTATAGGTAAATACGGGTATGGGGGAGATGCAGACACTGAGAAAGCAACAACCTGTGAACATTCACCACCGGTACATCGAATCCGTCCACCAATCAATCAGTTTATAGACAAAGAAGAAGAAAACAGTCTAAACTTCTGAAATATAGAGGGGAAACAATTGAAACATAAAGGAATGCGAGCTTTTCTCCAACATTTTGTAAGTTTTCCTGTGAAATTAAAGAAATTAGCCTGTCTAATACAAGATGTTGTAACACCACATTGTATGGTGATACAAGAATAGGGTGACGATGTTCTCTGACGGACAACGTTTTAAGTTTTCATGACGTCATGTTGTATTGGAAGGCGGTCGAAGAGTTCTAAATGTAAGTAGCTGAAACAAAGCGATTGTTCAATGCTCATTCAGTCATGATGCATTCCCATTTCCAAGAACATAGTTTCAATAGAATAGAATAGAATAGAATAGAATAGAATAGAATAGAATAGAATAGAATAGAATAGAATAGAATAGAATATGTTTATTTGTCAATTAAAGACGCCCATGATAGGCAGTATAATTACATGAAAATCACAATATTTACATTAATTGGTATGATTAGATTGATTGGATTTAACATACAAGACATACACATACATGTAAATATACAATTTTGTAATCAATAATTTTGACAAGCATAGTGATCCCTGTAATAGATTAAGAGACAGTGCATCATCCACAGTTGTATATCTAACACAGATATATAATAATTATTATTAATATTGTATAACATAAAATATTACTATTGTTAATTTTGAATTCTATCATTTCTAGATGAATGTAACTTTAGTATCATATCAATATTTCCGGCAACTGTACGGTCTAGAATATGAACGTTTATTTCATATCTCTCCAACAGAAGCGTGGGACTTTTCGGACGATTATTTAGTGACACTGATACAACGTACTAAATCAACTAAAATACTGAGATTTTCATCAGTTTTAGAATATATTTTATTTGTATTTAGTAATATAGGAAGGGTTATTCTGGACTTTGTTCTATGATACAAGTATACGATCACGGATAGCGAAATGGTGTAAATGTACAAACAGAAAGACGCAGATGTATTCAATCTTGATATTTTGACAAAATTAAAGAAAGAATAACAATAAAACGTCAATTCTTGATCCTTTGATGTTTCGCTTTTCAGAACAAAAAATAGAAATGGCAGCGGTGGGATTCGAACCCACGCCTCAATGAGACTGGTGCCTAAAACCGCTCGGCCACGCTACCTTACAACTTTTGTGCAGATAATTTGAATATTTATTGGTAATGTGTCTTGTCAGTACTCCGGTCTTCTCCTTGAATAGGGAGATGACTATATTCTATTTACTTTTTGTGTGTAATTCACTAAATTACCTACCTCTACACTGACTGTGTTACTAATATCAATACAAAAAACCCAATTACATCTTCTTCAAAGGTGTTTTTTTGTTTTTGTGCTAACTATTTTAAAAAGAAAGTTCGGTTATATTTGTCATCCACTTGCACTCGTTGTAGCGTTGACTTCTTTCCATATATTCTACATATTCCGATTTGCAATGAAAGTTTTGGAAAGTGAGCAATTTCCATCTTCACCGCTTATAATAATAAGAGAGAATCCATATATACCATAATTACGCGAAACATTGCTATGTCAGGTTGGCCGAGTGGTCTAAGGCGCCAGACTCAAGGTAGAAACCTTCCCTGCAAAGGGATTGAGTGTTCTGGTCCACGTATGTGGGCGTGGGTTCGAATCCCACATCTGACACTAATATTTTTATTCTTATTTTTGTTGTTTGTTTTTTTTCACCCTCATCTGTCGAAACTTATCTTCACGAGTGGACATTATTTTTCTGTCATAAATAATCACAACAATGCTCTTATACAGCTTGGCAAAATAAATCTATTCACAACTTCTAATGCCATGTAAGATACACATTACAAAGCATAGAAATAAACGAGAGCAACACATTATGGCGACAATTTAAAAAAAAAACGCATCATAAGTTATTGCCAGGATTTTATTTTCGGTCGACATTACAGCGCCTATCTTTTATTTGGCGTATTATCCAAATATTTACATTACCGCTACAATATAAGTATAGGTAAATACGGGTATGGGGGAGATGCAGACACTGAGAAAGCAACAACCTGTGAACATTCACCACCGGTACATCGAATCCGTCCACCAATCAATCAGTTTATAGACAAAGAAGAAGAAAACAGTCTAAACTTCTGAAATATAGAGGGGAAACAATTGAAACATAAAGGAATGCGAGCTTTTCTCCAACATTTTGTAAGTTTTCCTGTGAAATTAAAGAAATTAGCCTGTCTAATACAAGATGTTGTAACACCACATTGTATGGTGATACAAGAATAGGGTGACGATGTTCTCTGACGGACAACGTTTTAAGTTTTCATGACGTCATGTTGTATTGGAAGGCGGTCGAAGAGTTCTAAATGTAAGTAGCTGAAACAAAGCGATTGTTCAATGCTCATTCAGTCATGATGCATTCCCATTACCAAGAACATAGTTTCAATAGAATAGAATAGAATAGAATAGAATAGAATAGAATAGAATAGAATAGAATAGAATAGAATAGAATAGAATAGAATAGAATAGAATAGAATAGAATAGAATAGAATATGTTTATTTGTCAATTAAAGACGCCCATGATAGGCAGTATAATTACATGAAAATCACAATATTTACATTAATTGGTATGATTAGATTGATTGGATTTAACATACAAGACATACACATACATGTAAATATACAATTTTGTAATCAATAATTTTGACAAGCATAGTGATCCCTGTAATAGATTAAGAGACAGTGCATCATCCACAGTTGTATATCTAACACAGATATATAATAATTATTATTAATATTGTATAACATAAAATATTACTATTGTTAATTTTGAATTCTATCATTTCTAGATGAATGTAACTTTAGTATCATATCAATATTTCCGGCAACTGTACGGTCTAGAATATGAACGTTTATTTCATATCTCTCCAACAGAAGCGTGGGACTTTTCGGACGATTATTTAGTGACACTGATACAACGTACTAAATCAACTAAAATACTGAGATTTTCATCAGTTTTAGAATATATTTTATTTGTATTTAGTAATATAGGAAGGGTTATTCTGGACTTTGTTCTATGATACAAGTATACGATCACGGATAGCGAAATGGTG